>JARQAC010000037.1:0-2400000 GCA_036172945.1 Meloidogyne incognita
TGCCCTACTGTCTACACCTATTGAATAACAACCCGTGCCTTTGGATATAACTTCCTTGAGGTATGAAAGCCTGGAACCTATGGAGAGATATTTTTTTGAAAAGGGGGGTCGGTCAGTTCAGTGCCGGATTTTCAGTGCGGGTTATATTTTCGGGACAAATTGGGGAGTGATATTTTGTCTTTGTGGAACAAATTGGGGAGTGACGTTTTGTCTCGGGGGCATTTTGGAGAGTGGACGTTTTGTCCGGGGCATTTTGGGGAGTGACGTTTTGTCCGGGGCATTTTGGGGAGTGACGTTTTGTCCGGGCATTTTGGGGAGTGACATTTTGTCCGGGGCATTTTGGGGAGTGACGTTTGGGTCAGACTTGGAGATGGGAGAAGAACCGGGTCTTAAAAAATAGGTGTGGGACAGTAGAGTACCATGTGGGACCCGGGGTTCAGTAGAGTACCGTAAGTCGGGGCTCCAGGGGACACTAGAGTCGGTGCAGGAGAAGTTGTAGACGTCTGGCAGGAGCAGTTGGGAAGTTGTGGACTTGTCCGGCAGGAGCAGTTGAAGTTGTAGACGACTGGAAGGGGCCATTGAAGTTGTAGACGGCTGGTAGATGCCATTGAAGTTGTAGACGGGCCGTTGAAGTGCAGGAAGGTGGGGGTTCTAATCAAATCTAAGGTCTAAGTGCCCTACTGTCTACACCTATTGAATAACAACCCGTGCCTTTGGATATAACTCGGAGGTATGAAAGCCTGAACCTATGGAGAGATATTTTTTTGAAAAGGGGGTCGGTCAGTTCAGTGCCGGATTTTTCAGTGCGGGTTATTTTCGGGACAAATTGGGGAGTGATATTTTGTCTGTGGAACAAATTGGGGAGTGACGTTTTGTCCGGGGCATTTTGGAGAGTGACGTTTTGTCCGGGGCATTTTGGAGAGTGACGTTTTGTCCGGGGCATTTTGGGAGTGACGTTTTGTCCGGGGCATTTTGGGGAGTGGACGTTTTGTCCGGGGCATTTTGGGAAGTGACGTTTGGGTCAGACTTGGAGATGGGAGAAGAACCGGGTCTTAAAAAATAGGTGTGGACAGTAGAGTACCATGTGGGACCCGGGGTTCAGTAGAGTACCGTGTCGGGGCCCAGGGGACACTAGAGTCGGTGCAGGAGAAGTTGTAGACGTCTGGCAGGAGCAGTTGAAGTTGTGGACGTCCGGCAGGAGCAGTTGAAGTTGTAGACGACTGGAAGGGGCCATTGAAGTTGTAGACGGCTGGTAGATGCCATTGAAGTTGTAGACGGGCCGTTGAAGTGCAGGAAGGGGGGGGGGGGGGGTCTAATCAAATCTAAGGTCTAAGTGCCCTACTGTCTACACCTATTGAATAACAACCCGTGCCTTTGGATATAACTCGGAGGTATGAAAGCCTGAACCTATGGAGGGATATTTTTTTGAAAAGGGGGGTCGGTCAGTTCAGTGCCGGATTTTCAGTGCGGGTTATTTTCGGGACAAATTGGGGAGTGATATTTTGTCTGTGGAACAAATTGGGGAGTGACGTTTTGTCCGGGGCATTTTGGAGAGTGACGTTTTGTCCGGGGCATTTTGGAGAGTGACGTTTTGTCCGGGGCATTTTGGGGAGTGACGTTTTGTCCGGGGCATTTTGGGGAGTGACGTTTTGTCCGGGGCATTTTTGGGAAGTGACGTTTGGGTCAGACTTGGAGATGGGAGAAGAACCGGGTCTTAAAAAATAGGTGTGGACAGTAGAGTACCATGTGGGACCCGGGGGTTCAGTAGAGTACCGTGTCGGGGCCCAGGGGACACTAGAGTCGGTGCAGGAGAAGTTGTAGACGTCTGGCAGGAGCAGTTGAAGTTGTGGACGTCCGGCAGGAGCAGTTGAAGTTGTAGACGACTGGAAGGGGCCATTGAAGTTGTAGACGGCTGGTAGATGCCATTGAAGTTGTAGACGGGCCGTTGAAGTGCAGGAAGGGGGGCCTTCTAATCAAATCTAAGGTCTAAGTGCCCTACTGTCTACACCTATTGAATAACAACCCGTGCCTTTGGATATAACTCGGAGGTATGAAAGCCTGAACCTATGGAGAGATATTTTTTTGAAAAGGGGGGTCGGTCAGTTCAGTGCCGGATTTTCAGTGCGGGTTATTTTCGGGACAAATTGGGGAGTGATATTTTGTCTGTGGAACAAATTGGGGAGTGACGTTTTGTCCGGGGCATTTTGGAGAGTGACGTTTTGTCCGGGGCATTTTGGAGAGTGACGTTTTGTCCGGGGCATTTTGGGGAGTGACGTTTTGTCCGGGGCATTTTGGGGAGTGACGTTTTGTCCGGGGCATTTTTGGGAAGTGACGTTTGGGTCAGACTTGGAGATGGGAGAAGAACCGGGTCTTAAAAAATAGGTGTGGACAGTAGAGTACCATGTGGGACCCGGGGTTCAGTAGAGTACCGTGTCGGGGCCCAGGGGACACTAGAGTCGGTGCAGGAGAAGTTGTAGACGTCTGGCAGGAGCAGTTGAAGTTGTGGACGTCCGGCAGGAGCAGTTGAAGTTGTAGACGACTGGAAGGGGCCATTGAAGTTGTAGACGGCTGGTAGATGCCATTGAAGTTGTAGACGGGCCGTTGAAGTGCAGGAAGGGGGGGGGGTTCTAATCAAATCTAAGGTCTAAGTGCCCTACTGTCTACACCTATTGAATAACAACCCGTGCCTTTGGATATAACTCGGAGGTATGAAAGCCTGAACCTATGGAGAGATATTTTTTTGAAAAGGGGGTCGGTCAGTTCAGTGCCGGATTTTCAGTGCGGGTTATTTTCGGGACAAATTGGGGAGTGATATTTTGTCTGTGGAACAAATTGGGGAGTGACGTTTTGTCCGGGGCATTTTGGAGAGTGACGTTTTGTCCGGGGCATTTTGGAGAGTGACGTTTTGTCCGGGGCATTTTGGGGAGTGACGTTTTGTCCGGGGCATTTTGGGGAGTGACGTTTTGTCCGGGGCATTTTTGGGAAGTGACGTTTGGGTCAGACTTGGAGATGGGAGAAGAACCGGGTCTTAAAAATAGGTGTGGACAGTAGAGTACCATGTGGGACCCGGGGGTTCAGTAGAGTACCGTGTCGGGGCCCAGGGGACACTAGAGTCGGTGCAGGAGAAGTTGTAGACGTCTGGCAGGAGCAGTTGAAGTTGTGGACGTCCGGCAGGAGCAGTTGAAGTTGTAGACGACTGGAAGGGGCCATTGAAGTTGTAGACGGCTGGTAGATGCCATTGAAGTTGTAGACGGGCCGTTGAAGTGCAGGAAGGGGGGGGGGGGGTTCTAATCAAATCTAAGGTCTAAGTGCCCTACTGTCTACACCTATTGAATAACAACCCGTGCCTTTGGATATAACTCGGAGGTATGAAAGCCTGAACCTATGGAGAGATATTTTTTTGAAAAGGGGGGTCGGTCAGTTCAGTGCCGGATTTTCAGTGCGGGTTATTTTCGGGACAAATTGGGGAGTGATATTTTGTCTGTGGAACAAATTGGGGAGTGACGTTTTGTCCGGGGCATTTTGGAGAGTGACGTTTTGTCCGGGGCATTTTGGAGAGTGACGTTTTGTCCGGGGCATTTTGGGGAGTGACGTTTTGTCCGGGGCATTTTGGGGAGTGACGTTTTGTCCGGGGCATTTTTGGGAAGTGACGTTTGGGTCAGACTTGGAGATGGGAGAAGAACCGGGTCTTAAAAAATAGGTGTGGACAGTAGAGTACCATGTGGGACCCGGGGGTTCAGTAGAGTACCGTGTCGGGGCCCAGGGGACACTAGAGTCGGTGCAGGAGAAGTTGTAGACGTCTGGCAGGAGCAGTTGAAGTTGTGGACGTCCGGCAGGAGCAGTTGAAGTTGTAGACGACTGGAAGGGGCCATTGAAGTTGTAGACGGCTGGTAGATGCCATTGAAGTTGTAGACGGGCCGTTGAAGTGCAGGAAGGGGGGGGGGGGGGTTCTAATCAAATCTAAGGTCTAAGTGCCCTACTGTCTACACCTATTGAATAACAACCCGTGCCTTTGGATATAACTCGGAGGTATGAAAGCCTGAACCTATGGAGAGATATTTTTTTGAAAAGGGGGGTCGGTCAGTTCAGTGCCGGATTTTCAGTGCGGGTTATTTTCGGGACAAATTGGGGAGTGATATTTTGTCTGTGGAACAAATTGGGGAGTGACGTTTTGTCCGGGGCATTTTGGAGAGTGACGTTTTGTCCGGGGCATTTTGGAGAGTGACGTTTTGTCCGGGGCATTTTGGGGAGTGACGTTTTGTCCGGGGCATTTTGGGGAGTGACGTTTTGTCCGGGGCATTTTTGGGAAGTGACGTTTGGGTCAGACTTGGAGATGGGAGAAGAACCGGGTCTTAAAAATAGGTGTGGACAGTAGAGTACCATGTGGGACCCGGGGTTCAGTAGAGTACCGTGTCGGGGCCCAGGGGACACTAGAGTCGGTGCAGGAGAAGTTGTAGACGTCTGGCAGGAGCAGTTGAAGTTGTGGACGTCCGGCAGGAGCAGTTGAAGTTGTAGACGACTGGAAGGGGCCATTGAAGTTGTAGACGGCTGGTAGATGCCATTGAAGTTGTAGACGGGCCGTTGAAGTGCAGGAAGGGGGGGGTTCTAATCAAATCTAAGGTCTAAGTGCCCTACTGTCTACACCTATTGAATAACAACCCGTGCCTTTGGATATAACTCGGAGGTATGAAAGCCTGAACCTATGGAGAGATATTTTTTTGAAAAGGGGGTCGGTCAGTTCAGTGCCGGATTTTCAGTGCGGGTTATTTTCGGGACAAATTGGGGAGTGATATTTTGTCTGTGGAACAAATTGGGGAGTGACGTTTTGTCCGGGGCATTTTGGAGAGTGACGTTTTGTCCGGGGCATTTTGGAGAGTGACGTTTTGTCCGGGGCATTTTGGGGAGTGACGTTTTGTCCGGGGCATTTTGGGGAGTGACGTTTTGTCCGGGGCATTTTTGGGAAGTGACGTTTGGGTCAGACTTGGAGATGGGAGAAGAACCGGGTCTTAAAAATAGGTGTGGACAGTAGAGTACCATGTGGGACCCGGGGGTTCAGTAGAGTACCGTGTCGGGGCCCAGGGGACACTAGAGTCGGTGCAGGAGAAGTTGTAGACGTCTGGCAGGAGCAGTTGAAGTTGTGGACGTCCGGCAGGAGCAGTTGAAGTTGTAGACGACTGGAAGGGGCCATTGAAGTTGTAGACGGCTGGTAGATGCCATTGAAGTTGTAGACGGGCCGTTGAAGTGCAGGAAGGGGGGGGTTCTGATCAAATCTAAGGTCTAAGTGCCCTACTGTCTACACCTATTGAATAACAACCCGTGCCTTTGGATATAACTCGGAGGTATGAAAGCCTGAACCTATGGAGAGATATTTTTTTGAAAAGGGGGTCGGTCAGTTCAGTGCCGGATTTTCAGTGCGGGTTATTTTCGGGACAAATTGGGGAGTGATATTTTGTCTGTGGAACAAATTGGGGAGTGACGTTTTGTCCGGGGCATTTTGGAGAGTGACGTTTTGTCCGGGGCATTTTGGAGAGTGACGTTTTGTCCGGGGCATTTTGGGGAGTGACGTTTTGTCCGGGGCATTTTGGGGAGTGACGTTTTGTCCGGGGCATTTTTGGGAAGTGACGTTTGGGTCAGACTTGGAGATGGGAGAAGAACCGGGTCTTAAAAAATAGGTGTGGACAGTAGAGTACCATGTGGGACCCGGGGGTTCAGTAGAGTACCGTGTCGGGGCCCAGGGGACACTAGAGTCGGTGCAGGAGAAGTTGTAGACGTCTGGCAGGAGCAGTTGAAGTTGTGGACGTCCGGCAGGAGCAGTTGAAGTTGTAGACGACTGGAAGGGGCCATTGAAGTTGTAGACGGCTGGTAGATGCCATTGAAGTTGTAGACGGGCCGTTGAAGTGCAGGAAGGGGGGGGGGTTCTAATCAAATCTAAGGTCTAAGTGCCCTACTGTCTACACCTATTGAATAACAACCCGTGCCTTTGGATATAACTCGGAGGTATGAAAGCCTGAACCTATGGAGAGATATTTTTTTGAAAAGGGGGTCGGTCAGTTCAGTGCCGGATTTTCAGTGCGGGTTATTTTCGGGACAAATTGGGGAGTGATATTTTGTCTGTGGAACAAATTGGGGAGTGACGTTTTGTCCGGGGCATTTTGGAGAGTGACGTTTTGTCCGGGGCATTTTGGAGAGTGACGTTTTGTCCGGGGCATTTTGGGGAGTGACGTTTTGTCCGGGGCATTTTGGGGAGTGACGTTTTGTCCGGGGCATTTTTGGGAAGTGACGTTTGGGTCAGACTTGGAGATGGGAGAAGAACCGGGTCTTAAAAATAGGTGTGGACAGTAGAGTACCATGTGGGACCCGGGGTTCAGTAGAGTACCGTGTCGGGGCCCAGGGGACACTAGAGTCGGTGCAGGAGAAGTTGTAGACGTCTGGCAGGAGCAGTTGAAGTTGTGGACGTCCGGCAGGAGCAGTTGAAGTTGTAGACGACTGGAAGGGGCCATTGAAGTTGTAGACGGCTGGTAGATGCCATTGAAGTTGTAGACGGGCCGTTGAAGTGCAGGAAGGGGGGGGGGGGGGTTCTAATCAAATCTAAGGTCTAAGTGCCCTACTGTCTACACCTATTGAATAACAACCCGTGCCTTTGGATATAACTCGGAGGTATGAAAGCCTGAACCTATGGAGAGATATTTTTTTGAAAAGGGGGGTCGGTCAGTTCAGTGCCGGATTTTCAGTGCGGGTTATTTTCGGGACAAATTGGGGAGTGATATTTTGTCTGTGGAACAAATTGGGGAGTGACGTTTTGTCCGGGGCATTTTGGAGAGTGACGTTTTGTCCGGGGCATTTTGGAGAGTGACGTTTTGTCCGGGGCATTTTGGGGAGTGACGTTTTGTCCGGGGCATTTTGGGGAGTGACGTTTTGTCCGGGGCATTTTTGGGAAGTGACGTTTGGGTCAGACTTGGAGATGGGAGAAGAACCGGGTCTTAAAAAATAGGTGTGGACAGTAGAGTACCATGTGGGACCCGGGGGTTCAGTAGAGTACCGTGTCGGGGCCCAGGGGACACTAGAGTCGGTGCAGGAGAAGTTGTAGACGTCTGGCAGGAGCAGTTGAAGTTGTGGACGTCCGGCAGGAGCAGTTGAAGTTGTAGACGACTGGAAGGGGCCATTGAAGTTGTAGACGGCTGGTAGATGCCATTGAAGTTGTAGACGGGCCGTTGAAGTGCAGGAAGGGGGGGGGGGTTCTAATCAAATCTAAGGTCTAAGTGCCCTACTGTCTACACCTATTGAATAAGAACCCGTGCCTTTGGATATAACTCGGAGGTATGAAAGCCTGAACCTATGGAGAGTTTTTGATAATTCAGTTTGGAGTGGTATTAAAACTAAGTGCTGGTATTCATTTGGGAGTTTCATAATAGAAAAAATCCAATTTTTACGAAAAAAGTAGGTTGACAGGTTGGATCGTTTTTGGAGATTATGGATTGTCTGAAGCTCTCGGAGCTTGGAAGAGTTGGGTGTTGGGAAGACCCTGGGCTGAGGGGGGAACCCCAAAATAATTTTTAACCAACGTAAAAATAATGTGATAAAAAATACCACTTGTAAAGAAAAGGTCTTTTTGCTTCCTTCTAAACGAATCCGCAAAAAACCTTTTTTTACAAGTGGCATAATTGTGCTTTTCCGTTTTTGCTTCTAAGAATTCTGATGTTTTGATAACATTTTGTGCAAAAAAAAAATTAAACAAAAAAAAACGACGCAAACGGAAAAGCACTAAAAATAATAAAAACATATTTCATTCAAATATCATTTAGACCTTTAAATGTGGCTGTAGCATCTTTGCCACATTTTTTTAGCTTCTCTCGTCTTTGTAACACATCATCAATTTGTTGTAGTCCACTGCTCATTTTGAACACTTCTTGCAATAAAGTCTCGGTGTAGCTGTTGATGTTACACAGCCGTCAGCCACACATGTACAAGGGGTATTTGTTGTGGCACCATCTGAATAATTCCTTTAAAATTAAAAATGCAAAAAATTGTCGTCTTCAAAAGACGATAGAAAGCACATCCCTGCCCACAGCACTCAAAGAGAGTTAATCCCCCCAACAAAACAGCCGCTCCACTCCCCATCCTACCCAAAGAAAGTCTCTCATCCCAAAGAATAAAAAGAAGAGAAAATATCAAACCTTAGAGTTGGAGAGTCCAGTCTAGTCGGAGTTTAATCACGAGAGCATTTCCTGTCATTTGTCCAAAACCTTCTTATCATCCTCACTAATCTTATCCTTGAGCTAAAAAAATTTTGAATTTTTTTAAGTCTCTTTATAAAAAGAAGGGCCCTTCCGCAAGACGTAAAGGTCAAAAAAGCGGAAGACAGACAAGACGGAAATACTGAAGACAGCCACAGCAATCCTAACAGTCAATCCACCCCAACAAAACAGTGTTTCCACGACCCCGCCTAACCAAATACAATCAATCCCCCACCTAGTGCTCCCAAGTCACCCCAAACCAGTAGTGCCCAGTAGTGCTCCCAAGTCACCCCAAAACAGTCAATCCAGCCCCAGCTCCCCAAACAAAACAACCACCCTATCCCCAAACAAAACATCAAATCCCTTACACAAGAAAGCCCATCCCCAAGACACCAAAGCCCAGCTTTATCCCTCAAAATCATCAAACCTTATCATCCTCCATTGTCTGCTTGATGTTAGAGCAGTAAGATATTTCTCAGCCTCTTGGACCATACGCTCAATCTCATCTTTGGAAAGACGTCCCTTGTCATGAGTGATGGTGATCTTGTTTTGCTTTCCAGTCGATTTGTCTTGGGCAGAAACATTCAAAATTCCGTCGGCGTCAATGTCAAAGGTGATTTCGATTTGAGGAACAACACGAGGAGCAGGTCGTTTCCAACAAAGAGCGAATCAATTTCAATGCTAAAATCGATTCAAGTTAAGGTCAAAAAAATCAAAAATAACCTCGCTTGAGTGGAGCTAGACAAAGTCCTCTTGGCCCGTTCACAAGCAATGCGAAGACGACGGAGAGCACGCGGATTGGAGGCAAGATCCTTCTTGTGCTTACGCTTGAACTCAGCCACAAAATGGTTAACCTTAAAAAGAC
The DNA here is from genome assembly GCA_036172945.1 of Meloidogyne incognita. Taxonomy (NCBI): domain Eukaryota; kingdom Metazoa; phylum Nematoda; class Chromadorea; order Rhabditida; family Meloidogynidae; genus Meloidogyne; species Meloidogyne incognita. The sequence goes on from JARQAC010000037.1 coordinate 9,100, forward strand.
ATATTTGCAGTTAAGAAAACCTCAAAAAACTCCAAACCATTCGATTGTCAAAATCTTCGCCTCCAAGATGAGCTTGACCTCAAAAATACCATCTTCAATAGTCAAAATAGACACGTCAAAAGATCCACCGCCCAAGTCAAAATCAAGACGTTGCGCTCGCCTTGGCCTTTCTTGTCAAAACCATAAGCCGCAGCAGTAGGCTCGTTGATGATACGCAAAACATTAAGTCCAGAAACAGCATAAGTCCAGAAACAGCATCTTTAACGGTTTGACCCAGAAATGCCTCAGCCGTCTCCTTCATTTTAGTCAAGACCATTGCCGAAACTTCCTTAAAAAACGAAAAACTTAAACTCAAGCAAGGAAAACTTTAAAAAAAACCTCAGGGAAGAACGCCTTCATTTCACCCTTAACCTCCACTTGGATTTTTGGACGAGCACCTTCTCCTTGAATAACCTTGAACGGCCAATGCTTCATGTCAGATTGAACATCTGGAATCAAGCGCTTTGCGTCTGAAAATGATTTTTGACTTGTTTATCAAAAAATAAAAGAAAATACCAAAAACAGTATTCGACGGATTCATTGCCACTTGATTTTTCGCAGCATCACCAATCAGACGTTCTGTGTCTGTAAAAGCCACATAAGATGGAGTCGTGCGATTTCCTGAAGAAAATAAAGTTAGAACTCGTAAAGTCGTTCAAGAAAAAAACCTTGAGCATTGGCAATGATCTCGACTTTCCCATGCTGGAATACACCAACACAGCTATAGGTCGTTCCTAGATCAATACCGACAGCGTTAGCTTTAGACATTTTTAAAAGATTTTTTAAAATGATAACTGAAAATTAGAAAAGATTAGAAGATTAGGATTTAGAAGCTTAGGAATAGTCAGATAGCGCTAATGTTAAAATCTGAAACTAGTGTAATTACACATGTAAAACATAAAAATCAATCAAATCTGCGAAAAAGGTGAAAGGTCTTAACAATAACAACTAGAAAATGTAAATCTCCGAAAAATAATGAAAATCGATAAGTGACGCCAAATGAATTTGAACTAAATATTAACGCAAATTAATTCTGTTAATTTAATTTTGGAAAATGTCAAAGTGTCATTCGTTGTTATTCTGTCAATTACTCGAAAAAATGGAGTAAAAAATTTCCAAAGCCTAAAGAATTTCAAAATTTCGTTTAGGTTAACTTTCAGAAGATTCTACTTCTTATTTTTTAATTTTCGAAAATTAATAATTGCTTTTTAGATGGTTAACAAAAGAAAATTTACTGAAGTTCAATCTACATTTTCTATAAATGAATGTTTCAATTCTTTTAAAAGACCACGCACCGATTCTTTTAAAAAATCGAATTTTATTGATCAATTTAATCAGTTTCGCTCAACACTATGTTCTGATGAGGATATTGACATTAATTTGTTCAAAAGACTTTATGATTTTTTTCAAAAGAATATTTACAATGTATATTTTATATTAATTTTATAATCTTTTTTTAACTTTAGTCAAAATTTATCTCTCAAATTGGCCCACTTTGTGATATTAAGTTTGTTACTAATTTACTGAGTTGTTATAATTGCACTCTGAATCAAACCGACTTATTAATTTTTGATATTTTAGTGTTATTGGAAAATAAATTGAATGTTAATTTAAGGTTTCTTTTTATAATTACACATAAATTTCATTGTTCTAATTTTATAGTTTAATATCTCCTCTTGTTTTTGGTAAATCTTCCAAAAAATACTATAATGATTTAATTGTTTATGGAAATATTTTACATAAAAAATTGACTCCTGAACAGGTTTTTTGTTTTCTTTACGATTTTATTTTTAATCGTGATCTTTTTTATTTAGATTTATGTTAATTTAAATTTTTAAAGGTTTTAGAATATTTTGACCAAAAAGTTATGTGGGATACTTTAACAAAAATGACTAGGTTTCATCATAAAAAGACAAAGAGAAATCGAAGAGTAATTAAGGCTGACGAAAAATGTTATGATCCTCGCTTTGTTTTGCGTTCCCTTTTACAAATAGTGAAAATGGATTTTAAGGTTTCTATTTCATTTATGTTACTTTTTGTGACATTATTTTCTAAATAAATTGAGTTTAAAAATACTTTCGCAGTTTAATTGTAGAATTATGGTATCCTCAAATGCTCTATCGTTTTGCTTTGCCTCAACAAGTTTTTACGATTCTACTCTTCGATCACTTGCTTATACTGTTTTACAAAATTTTCAAAAAAGACTAAAGCAGCAGAATGAATATTTTCGGCAAAAACTTCTTTTTGGATTTGTTATCGAGTTTTTCAAAAATGGTATTCTTACAGTAAATCAGAAGGCATGTCAATGTAAGCATAGTTCGATAAATTTCATTATATTAATGTTTGGGTTTACTTGACAAAAATTAAAAAAACCCGATACAATAACCAACATTCTAAATATTAATCTATCAAATTTACTTATTTTTTTATTTTCAGTTGTCAGTCAATTCTTTGCCAGATATTCAAAAATAGCTTTAACACCAACAAATCCATTATATTCACCTTTAACTTCTTTTTTCATTCAAAAGCCTTTTATGGATTTAGAATCTATTCCGGAATTTTCAAAATTATTTTTTAGTTCATCTTCTGAAAATTGTAGAGAAGAGAGGCGTTGGATGCTTAGACTTATTGATGATTCTTTTCTTGATTTTAATGATTATCAAATACTGGGAAAAGTGTAAGAAAAGAAGAAATTTTGTTTTTATCTATTTAAGGAGTCCGTCCCGAAGACCATTAACTTTTTGATCTTAAGGAGATAGGTATCGATAGATTTGATTTGATTGAAGGGAATAAAGATTTCTACACACCCTGTGTTATTGTACACAATCACAATACCATAGGTTCAATTGGTCTTCAGGGTCAGAAGGTTTTTCAGTGTGTAGGCCTTCAGGGCTGACCTTTATTTAAACTATTAAAAAAAATTTTAGTTATGCAATAGAATCATTTATGGGTATTTTCTGTACTCCAATGGCAGATTTATGGAATAAATTAATTTTACTTAAAATTTTTCGTTCATATGTTGAACTTCAAGCAAAAGATTTGTTTACTCGGTTAGATTTTGATACATGGCTGACAAAAGCAATTTATGTAATTAATTACCACTTTTAATTTTCTTTTTTTTTTATTTTTTAGCATCCAAGAACAACAATAAAAGAAAAGCTCGAATTAACTATAATTTTTAATGAGCTAATTAATCATTTAAAAAAAGGCTTTTTTGACCATTCAGATATAGAGAAAGATGAGAATAAATTAAATGTTAATCTTGAAAGAAGAAAACAACTTTTAATAACTAAATTAAAAATAAATAAACAAAAGGTTTTTAATTTTAACGAAAATTTTAAATTTAAATTATCTTTAGATAGTTGAATATTTAAGAACTAGTTTATATTTTGATATCGAAAACGATATAAAAAGAAGAGATGAAATTGTTCTAAAATTATTAGATAATGAATTAATTAAGTGAAACAAAAAATTTATTTTTTACATTGTTTGTTGTTACTCTCTATTTATGTTATTGTTGTCTTAAATTTAAAATAAAAGTTTATTCTTAATTAAGATATCGAATTGACCACCGTTGATTATAAATTCCCTCATTTCATTGTCAATAATTTGGTAGCATTTTGCAAAGTAAATCATTCATAAGATAAAACAGGATTTTAATAATCAAAAGCTCAACACGCAAAATATTTAAAGAAAGCACGAGAGGAAAACTAGTAAGGGTGTTAATTGATGGATGTTTCAGTGATATGCCTAAGGGATGATAAAGACTGAAAGGATATTTTCTTTTATTGTCTGATACTAATTTGATTGTAGAGAAATTTGTTCTTTGTTTCCGGTTTTGTGATCTAGAATATTTAGTTTAGAAGTTGTTAGGGATTTGGAACTCTAAAGATGTATGATCTGAAAATATTTTTGAATACCAATTAAATACACAAGTACTAAAGTAGAACAGATTCACGTCTAAATGTTCATTAAACATACAAGCACCTATGTAGTTTATTTTTATATACTAGCTGTATCACAGTAAAAATTGTGATATCGAGAAACAGCACAAAATTTTTAAAATACTTTTTTACTATGTTCTTTAAAATTCGCTTAATTTATTTAAATTAATTAAAAATAATCAGCTGATAGTAGCTGTAGTATTTTAAATTTAATAATGAATCCCTTTAAGTATAAATAAAGTAGCGAAAGACAATAATATATCTTTATGAGCATTTTGATAATTTTTAACAACAAATATATACGTATTGCTAATTTTTTAAATGGCAGGAAGTAGAGAACAAAATAAAACTCGAGCGTCTAATTGTTAGGTCAATTGTTCAAAACTTATAACTATTGAATTTAAAATTCAGTTAATTTTCTCGATTTGCTTCATTTAAAAGTTATAAGTTTTAAACCTTGCTGAGATGGTACAATCTACTAAACTGTGACCAAATAAAAGCAAAAAGGAGACTTTTAACGTCGAGTTCCATCTTCGAAGAAGACTCCACCATCTATTGCACAATATTTTGGGCAGATTCCCTTCTCTCCTGGGGTTCCTGCCTGTCCAATTGGTCCTGGAGGGCCGGGTGTTCCGTCTGATCCTGGCGATCCTTCTGGTCCTTGTTCTCCCTTTGGTCCTGGGGGTCCAAGAGGTCCATCAGCACCAGGTGGCCCTGGGGGTCCAGGTGGACCAGGGGCGCCTAAATAACAAACAAAAATTTTTGTTAAAATTTAATTTGAATTTTACCAATATCTCCAGGCTCTCCAGGTTCTCCTGGTACGGGTGCTTCTGGCGTAGCTGGTGTTCCAGGTTCACCAGGTGGTCCTTGTGGCCCAGGCTCTCCAGGCGGTCCTGGCGGCCCTCGTGGACCAGGTTCGCCATTTGGAGCATCGGTTCCAGGTCTGCCAGGTGTTCCGGCCTCTCCAGGCTCTCCAGGTGGTCCAGGGGGTCCTGGAGGGCCGGGCGGTCCTTGTGGGCATGGTTTGCATGGTGGTGGTGTTGCTGGTTCGCATGGAGAAACTGGCGGTTTGCCCGGCGTGCCCGGTGTTCCAGGAGCTCCAGGTTTTCCTGGCTTTCCGCTCTTTCCAGGTGGGCCTTGAGGTCCAGGTTGGCCAGGTAGACAACAGTCTCCACATGTAGGTTGCGCGTTCACTACAGGAGCATATCCACCAGCTTGACGTGCTGTTCGATTTTTGGCACCCCCCATTTCTGCAGTTTTCATGTGTGCTACTTCGACATAAATATCTTTTGCTGAACCCTGTTAAAATATTTAAATTAATTTGACTTAATTTTGTAATTAAAGTTAGTCCTGAGCTTGTTGAGTAACATTGGTTGGGAAAATGTTTTAATCCTTATATAATAAATTGTGAATAAACTTGTAAAATAGAAATTATTGCTACGGTTAGAACCAGAATTGTTTAGAAATTAATGAGAATCCGACCAAAAATGTCGGGATTTAAGTTATAAACTTGCCTTGCAAAAGCCCAATTCGTGCTGCATTTGTCTCCGTACATGAGCTACATAATTATAAACCATTGGTAGAGTAATTACAACAGAGAGGACAGCAACCACAGAGAAAGCAACGGCCGAATAGGCCACAAATTTGTAAGCCTTGATTCTGCTATCTGTTTCGACCATCCCTCTTTCAACTTAAATTTTACAGATTTACTGTTTGGAAATTGAAAAAAATAAATATAAAACAAAGCAACAATATAGATAATTGGCCTAATTTAATAGTTTGATAAAACTGAAAAGCTAATTTATAGCAAGCTAGTAGGCCTTAAGGAAATTAAATCAATTTTTGAATAAATTTTGAGGTTTCTTAGGAGGAAATTGTAAATAAAATTTTTAAAAAGTTTTGGAATAATTTATTATAATAATTGACTGAAATAACTAAATCTTTATTTTTAGCTATTATTAGCTTCATCTCTATTAAAAATGAATAAAACAAAATAGCGCAAAAATAGACTTCATCTTCTGCTAAATAGGTCCGTAAATCGAGCGGGTTAAGTACTGCCTTTAGGCGAACAAAAAGAGTGATGATGGGCGTTTAATAGTTGTTAGTAGTACGCCATCGGCCAGTTTTAACTTTTTTTAGCTTATTTACAAACAAGTTACTACTATTCTTAAGTTGTCCAGCAACGAACAAGAAAAAAAATACGATGAACGTTAGCGATTAATAGAAAGAAGGAAGCGGTTTTGAAGAAATTAGAGGAAGAGATATTGGTAATGATGAAAGGAGGAAGATGAAGAAAGGAAGGAAGGAAAAAGAAGTAACAGGATAATATGGTTTTTGGAGTGGTTTTTTGGGAGGGAAGAGTTGGATTGAGTGTCGTGGGAGGAAGTTGACAAAAAAGCATCGGAAAAGCATAGATAAAAAGAAGTCAACTACTCCCTCTTTTGTTTTCCTCCATATATCTTCGAGAAGTACGGCAACAAAAGGAATCAACGACGGAAAAAATAAAAAGAAGCAACTTCCTCTATGCAGAAAATTAACCAAATCACCTTCAAACGCCGATAACCATCAATGTTATTTTATTTTTAAAAAACCCTTCTCGGCCAGAATTATATAAAAAATTTTGTTCTGTCAATCTCTTCTCAATTATATATTTATGTATGTATATATTATTGTGGTTTTCTAAAAAATTCTTTTGAAGCTGGTCATCTGTGCGGGTGATGGAGAAGTTGTAGAGATAAAAAAGAAAATCTCGTTATTTATAAGAATTTATCTAAAAAATATTCGTGTGGGCTTAATATAAATAAATATCTTTCTGATGAACACAAATTGACATTAAACAATAAAAATGTGATAAAATGGAGAAAATATTAATTAATTATATGAATTATATTTAAAAGTAAATAAAAATTAATTTTTCTTATTTGGTTTTTCAATTAAAAAATTGAAAAATAAATTTTGCGTGAACAGATTTTGATCAAATATCTAAATAGACAGATAAACTTTATTATAAAAAATTCAAAATATTAAAAATAATTATAGAAAATAGGCTTTAAATTAAATAAATCCGAAAATTAGTATAAATATTTAGAGCTTGTTTTTCTCTACTCCTAATATTTTCCCTCTATTATTTTAATGACAATTCATTTTAATAAAACAATTAATTTCCAATAAATATACATATTTATTTACTAATAATTGGCCACTAGACAAAGTATAAATATAAATTAGCTTGATAAAGATTTATATAAAAAAATCGTGTGATTACTACTATTTACTAAAACAGGATTTTCATTAAATACTACTTAAACAGGAAAGGAGATAAATAACTGTACATATACATTGTGTATCATATATTACAACCATGAAAGACAGCAATGTGGAAGGAAAATCCTAAATCTCAAAATTCATAATCGAAGTTTCACTACCCATCTGCTCCATTCCGGAAATCAGCCACGAAATTTTCATGTTTAGTTTTTGTCAGTTGAGGACAAAAATGTTAAAATATGTTAAATAATTCATCATTATTTTATTAGCAATAAATATAGAAATTTTCCTAATTTTAACAAAAAATATTCTCCATACTATGTATACTATAAGGCTTTTGGTGATCTTTCAAACTGTTACCCTTTCTAGATTTTCACAATTTCTGCGCAAATTCATGAAGGCGCCTTAGCAGGGTCAATTTAATGACGGAAAGAAATTTGAAAAGAGGAAATATATAAAAATAAACTAAAGTTAAACGACAGCGCAATAATTAAAAAGGAAAAACGAAGTGACCGCTTTCAATTTCTTTAGTTAAATGACCAAAAATATTTTCGATTATACACATATTTCAGAAATTAAAAAGATAAAATCGCAAAAAAAGTTTTAAAAATTTTCATTTTCCTTAAACTATTTTGTAATTTCCTTCTTTTTAGAAGAAAAACTTGCTTTTTAATCATCAAAAATAGAGAGGGTATATAAATATTTAAATTAACTAATATGTATTTTCATTTATATTTTTTTACTTATTAAAATAAAAGATTTTAAATATATCACTTAATTTAATTCAGTCATCCAGTTTTAATTCCAATATCATTTGGAGATGATTATTTAACATAATGGGCGAAAAGAATTAATAAGGAAAAATGAGGCCAAATAAACGGGAATCGGCGGGTGTAGGAAGCGGTTGCCCATCTCAAAGTTTAATAGAAACTTAACAATATTTAATTTATCTTCTATATTCTTAATTATTTAAAATTTTAAGAAAATGACCATTACAAGTATTGGATGTAATTCCATAGAATCAGGAAAAGGAGATAGCAAAATCAAGGCCTACAAATTCGTGGCATATTCAGCTGTTGCTTTCTCTGTAATTGCTGTTCTCTCTGTTGTAATTACTCTACCAATGGTCTATAATTATGTAGCACATGTACGGAGACAAATGCAGCACGAATTGGGCTTTTGCAAGGCAAGTTTTGTTCTAATATTTTAAAATCGAATTTATTTTCAGAGTTCTGCTAAAGATATTTATATAGAAGTTGGGCATATGAGATCATTTACTGCAGAAAACTTAGGTAAAAATCGAACAACACGTCAAGCTAGCAATCAAGCAGCTGCTGGAGGATACTCTTCTCAAATTAATCCATCACCTACATGTGGAGAATGCTGTATTCCTGGTCAACCTGGACCTCAAGGCCCGCCCGGAAAGAGTGGAAGGCCTGGAAAACCTGGAGCTCCTGGGACGCCTGGCACACCAGGAAAACCACCGACAGCACCGTGTGAGCCTACAACACCTCCACCATGCAAACCATGCCCTCAAGGACCACCCGGCCCTCCAGGCCCCCCAGGCTCGCCTGGAGATCCTGGAGAGGCCGGAACACCTGGCAGACCAGGAACTGATGCACCTCCTGGATCGCCTGGCCCGAGAGGACCTCCTGGACCAGCTGGAGAACCTGGGCCACAAGGACCACCTGGCGAACCTGGCGTTCCTGCACAAAGTGAGCCGCTTGTACCTGGTGAACCTGGAGAGATGGGAGATCCAGGTGAGCAAAGCAAATATATTACAGGATGATTAATAAACTTTGATGTGATTTAATGTCGAATTTTATTGTCATCCTGTAAATAAGTAAATGAGATGAAATGACAAAAATAATGTCAAATCCATAATTTAAGGCCCACCCGGGCCACCAGGTCCTCCAGGACCACAAGGAGCTGATGGTCCACCTGGACCAGCCGGACCAAAAGGAGAACCAGGCCCAGATGGACAACCTGGCTCAGATGGAATGCCTGGGCCCCCAGGAATAGCTGGTCAATCAGGCCAACCAGGAGAAAAAGGAATATGTCCTAAGTACTGTGCAATTGATGGTGGCGTATTCTTTGAGGATGGCACTAGACGATGAATTCTTTAAAAAAGTATTTAGAAGAGAAAATACCAAAAAATATTCCCAACAAAAATTTTGACATTCCTCGTGGCTCATAACTATTATCTTTTATTTTGTACAATAATTTAATTAAAAAATTAGTTTTTGGTCTGTAAATGTTAGCATATATTGCTGGCTTTTGGTAGAATTGTCATTAGCAATGACTGGGTAAAATATGAAAAAAAGCGAAGTCTTTAAGATCCCCTATAATTTAATGAGTAAATATAGAAAATAAGCAAGAGTGAATAAACTCAATTGGAATAATAAGTCAAATAGGTACTATGTATATTTATAAATTAGTATTATAAATTATTTAACAGTATAATTATTAATAAAAAGAATATTAATGAGCTTAAAAACTTCCGAAATAAAAGAAAAAGGTGCTAATTACATAATTAAACATAAATTTATTTAGATGGACTATATAATCTTCATTTTATGTTAGGAAGCTTTTACAATTTTTTATTTAATTTGATATGTATATTAATACATAATAGATCGAAGGCACTAAATAATATACAAATAAGTAACAAATCTTTGTAAATAGAAAGACAAGTAAAACCATAAGATGAACGGTCGTCAATATATATGGAAATATGTTAGGGCAAGATTCTGCCATACAGAGACATGGTTGAATCTACATATACATAAATGAAAAAATAAAGGTATAAGCTTTAAAAGTGCCCAAAATTTAAAAACATTCAAAAGCAATTCGAGGTTAAAACAAATTTAGAATGTATAAAAATTTATAAATATGTTCAAAAACTCTACTTACCTCCCTAGAGCTAAGCACGAAGCTCGCAATTAGCAATCCTGAATAAATTGACAAAAGAATGATTGTTGGAACATAATTTATTGCATTTAAAATAACGGCGAAGTTGACTATTATTGAAACACTGCTATTAAACCAATAGAATAAATATCCAAAACCCAGCTCGTCATAATTCTAAATAAATGAAAAAATTTTAAAAACTATTTTTTATTTAGTATATTTTGAAAATTGCAAAAAACGTAAAAATAAAACCTCATTATCTATGAGAGAAAATATATATTTTTGAATCATCCCACTGTTACCATCTAGAAGCTCATTAGTAACTATTGACACTGAAATATATTCCAACACCCATAAGGAGATAATGGTATAATAAATATAATTAAGGATAAATGGTAAGTGGAATGCCACAAGAAGAAAGAGAAAAACAGTCAAATCGCCACATATACGTGAAGCAAAGAAGATATTAGCTATAATTTTCCACTTCCGTATCTCTTTCTATAGCAAAAATAAAAATATTGTGTAGATTTTGATTATTTACTTAATATGAAAATTTTTATTTTTGAAAATACATACAAATTAAAATCAAAGGAAACTATTGATTTGTAATAAACTCAAAATTTCGAAAAAACCAATTCGTGTTAGGGTCAATTAATATTTTCGAATCAACAGCTAATTAAAACTTACCCGCTCTTTCCGTGAATATTTACGAAGTGTACCATTACCAAAATTAATTATCCATTCCCAATATGGTAGGATTTGTTTGCAATTGTCTAAATCCTTCCTGCTCAAATAAGTAAATACTTTGTATTGTACATGTGGTGGTAAATAGGCGAGCGGTGAAATTCTAGAGAAAATTTTAAAAATTATTTGACTAATTACCTCTTATCTGTTCTCGGATATATGTATAATTGTTTTGCTGTTGCGCTTTTGATTGTTGGGTTAAACAAAAGCCTGTAAGTGCCATAAAAGTAAATAAAAGTTTGCAAACCCCATTCAATACATCCAACATAATAGAGAAATTCAAACATCTGCGTATTATTTAGGCCTAAAAATACAAAAAAAAAATAAAATTTCCTAACCACCAAAAAATTAACTCAAATAATCAAAGTTAAGAACCCATATACATACAAATTTAAATAAAAATTTATTTTAAACGTATTTTATTAAAAAGACAAAATTGCTAAAAATATTTCTTGAAAGAATGTTTCTAAAATATGTATTAATAGTACTAATAAAAAACATAAAATTCCACGAAAATAAAAAATAAAATTTAAAAAAAAAAGAAATGGCAAAGTAAATTTAATAGTAAAAAACTTAAACTTCAAATTATATTTTTAAATTATTTGTTGTTGAGTTCCTTTTTTCATTTCGTTTTATTCTTAAACTTTCCCTCGCACGTCTTTCTTTACCTAATGCATCTGTTTGTTGGGCTAGATCTTCAACAGTATGTTCTAGCCATGTCCCTAAAAATAATATTTCTTATTTGCTAAAAATGAAAACTCCCCGAAAAATCCCCTAACCTCGTAATATTTCCAATGCAGACTGTAATTGTTCATTAAGTGCACGTTCTGCCTCTTCTGGATTATCAAATTCTTCTTTTTTTGAGATATGAGGATGATGATGGCTTAGTTGCTCATCATGCTTATTGAGTGTTGCACGAAACTTTGCAAGCGCTTCACGAATAGCATCAATAAGTTCTGTGCTAGCCTAATAAAAAATTTTGTTAGATTTAATAAAAAAAATTATCACACCCAAATAGCAGCTTGTTCAATTGTTGTATCTGGAGTCTGAGGACGTGGAGCTTGCTTTTCCGACGGAGGACGAGCTTTTGCATGATTTGATGAAGCGGAAGAATGTGTCCAAGGTTTTGATGGAATTGAATTGGCAGGCTTTTTAGCTGATGGTCTCTCCTTTGGTATTAATGCATTTGATGATTTTGGTCGAATTGTAAAGGGTCTAAAGCAGAAGTTTAAAAATAAGATTTTATCATGAATCCTTAAGAAAGAATAAATTCTGAATTCTTTTTTCAGAAAATATAATTTTAATAGTAAAAACAATATATTTACTTACAGGCTTTCAATTCCACGAATAGAAGTTGGTTGAGTTGAAGAAATGATAGTATCAGTATTTGTTTCATTATTGCTCTTTGTCCGACCATCGACAGGCAGAATCCATTTTGTGCTGAATACAAAGTCCTATAAGGAAAAAATGATAATATGAAATTTCATGCCGAAACTTGAGGAGCACAACTTAAACTAGTTTTGATACCATTACTCCTCCAAAATAATATATGTTTAGGACAATCAGTACAAGTTTTTCAGTGTGCCGAAAATCATAACCCAATTAAGTAAAATTACTCTAAAAAATAAACCATAAAAGATAAGTAAAATATCAAGATAAATTGAGAAAGATTGGAATTCGCGAAATAAAATTTTAAATCGAACCGGTGGATAAGCTTTTGTTGTAGCAGAAGACAAAGTAGAATTAACTGTTGTTGTAGTTGCCCCTTTAGGCCTGTTCTTTGGAGAAGGAGAACCTCTACTACGATGCGGCAAAGGTTTGGGCATTGGTTTTGGAGGAAATGGAGGCATTGAAGGTTTTGATTCGATAGTTGGTAATGGCTTTGGCTAAAAGTTAATTTTTAAATAAAAACAGAAAAATAAATTGAAAAAACTATTCCGAAAAATTGTTTTTAGGATCAAATGCCAGATACTTCCAGACAAATGTATTGACTCCTATATCATAAAAGAAAGAGAAAATCTATATCTGATGGAATTCGGAGGAATTGCCACTGGTGTATCATAAACATTTGTCCGCAAGTGTACCATGAAATTAAAAAACAATTAAAGAAAACAAACAGGAACAATAAGTCGATGTCTTCCATTGCCATTTTCTTCGTTTTTACCACCTCCACCATTATTACTACCAATTCCTGAAGGTATGCCAACTAATTCACTTGGAATGGTTATTGTTATCCAGGTTTTACAATTTGCAGTTAAACAAGGTCCATTTAATAATAAATTTTGTTGTTGTTGCTCAAATGGCTCTATATTCTCTTCTTCATTTTCTTCTTCCCCATTTTGTGTAATATTTTTTAAACGACGCCAAGGTTGAAGAGGAGGTGGCGGTGGAGGGATTAATATTTCTCGGCTATCAACCTAAAAATAGAATGGGGTTTCTTGCAATTAAATTAAAAATCATACGTGAAGAGTGACATTAAATTTTTCATAATCGAGACAAGTTAAAAACTAGAATTTTAATTTACCAAGAATGAATGTTGTCCAGACATATGTGTAAACGATGTTGAAGGTTTTATTTCTGTAACAATTGCTTCGCCTTTTTCATTACTTTCAGCATTATTATTATTTGGAAGACGAATTAAGCCTTTTTGATTATTTAAATAATATGGTTGTTGTTGATTATAATTTTGCTGTTTTTGTTGAAAGATTGGAAATTGCCAAGAATTTTGTTGAGGAGAATTTTGTTGTTTTTGATGAAATTGTTCAAGTGTTTGTTGATTAATATTATTTAAAACTTTAAAAAAATGGTCAAGGACAATTATGCAAGGATTCCCCGCCGTAAAAAACAATTAGGAAAGATACAATAATCACAAAAAGGTCAGAAGATAACTTTTCTGTATTAACTACAGGATTCGAACTCTAATCCGCCACGAGAGCAGAAAACTCAAAATTTCCGCATCGTAGTTTTCGTCAGACTACCGTTTATTCCCATACAAAAATTATACCATTTAACAGTGATGGATGCCTTTCAGATTGCCATTTATTAAAGTCATTCCTCTGGATTTGAGAGTTATGCATGTTCTGATAATTGTTGTGACCATCATTAATAATTTGACAAAATGATGTTGGTAAAAGTAGTAAAACGCTGAAAATTATACTTTGAAGTGATAATAGTATAATCAATAAAGATTGTAACATTTGAGCCTGCAAAAATAAACAAATTTCAAAATAAATATGAAATTATGTATTCAAAACAGTAATGATCTTTTATTAAATAATAATGATCATCTTGCTTGGGCGGCGAATTGTTCCTTAAAATTTGTGTTTGCCCATAACATGCGTAAGAAAAAAACGGGAAAAATTTCCCCTTCTTTTTAACCTTTCTTATGGCTAAATCGACAAATTTTAGTTTTTAAATATACATAGTGATGATGGTCAGCTTTTGCTTTCTTCTTTAGATTGTGGTCAATAATTGAGCAGGCGATTTGTGGACCTTAACTTTTAAAGAATTTTCCCTCTCGTCTTCCTCTTCAACTACTTTCCCTCTTAATTTTTTGCTTAATGCTTATATGTGCCCTCCCATTAAACCCTGCGCACTTTTCTTCCTCGCTAAAATTCTGTTTATACACTTTTACCCTTTCACCGCTATTTTGCCCTTTCACCGCTTTTTCTTTAGAAACGTTGCATTTCGGCTATGATCTTTCGGGTTGACATATCCCTTCTCTATACTTCTTCCCGAAAGGCTCTCCTTCTCTTACCAGCTCATCCGCTTCAAATCAAAGAATAAGAAAGGTGATTGTTTGTTTTTCTTTAACAGGAACATAGGCTAATTTTAGACTATTGGAAAGAGGATGATCGTTTTACTGTCCAATACAACAATTAAAAAAGTCATAGAATCATCTATATCTCTCTTTAACTCTAACACTATTGCCCATTATATATACCATATTAACTTTTTGTTTGACCTGTGCGAATGTTCCTTTCAATATTTAGAAAGGAAAACAAATAAGCAAAATATTTGCCCCAGACTCTTTAAATTCCTTCAAAAGGAGCAAATTTAGAAAGAATACTAAAAAATCCCAAGTACAAATCCTATTTTTTATAAATGATTTAAAAATATAAAAAATTTAAAAGCAACAATAGGGAAGACAATATTTCTATGATTTCTGTCTCAAGTAGTAATAAAAAATATTAAAAGGGCAAAATTGCAAGTTGAATTTTTAAGTAGTTAGCTCATTTTTTAATAGAGGTCGGCGCGGGACGGCATCCCGTCCCGCAATCCCGCACTTTTTTCGATTTGCGGGATTTATCCCGCAAAGATTCTAAAAAATAATGCATGCGGGATCCCACAAACATGTTTTCGCCGACCTTAGTTTTTAATAGCTAACATAAATTAATATTAAAGAAAAAAGATTTATTAACGTTAAAAGAACTTTTTTTAAATATTTTGACGATTTTCCAATTTTTTCTCTGTTTGTAACCTATCTTGCAATTCTCTAACATGCAATTCTAATTTCTTTAAAATATTTTTAAAATTTATTTAAAATATTTAAAAAAATACCCTCATCCTTTCCTCTACAAATGCATCAATTTTAGGCTCATCGAATTGCTGCCGTCTATCTCCCTCACCTCCTCCAGCATCATCAATTTGTTGCTGTAATTGAGGGAAAGCAGAATTTAGTGATTGTATATAATTAAACATAGCTTCACTATATGAACTTATAGAATTAATTAAAGATTCTTCTGAAGGGTCTATTTTCTGAAAAATGGTGTTTTCTTGTTTACCTAAACAAAATATTTATTACCTCAAAAGAGTCAATTCCATATGGTAATACAAAAAGAGGCTGTTGAGGATCAGTTGCAAATGTTTTTGGGAAAGGCGCATCTGAAACCGCACTTGAAAGCAATAAAAGTGCCCTTTGCATTAAAGAATCCATTCGTGCACTAAAAGTCTGGAAGGGGTTGAAGATTAAAAAAATACAAACAGAAAATAAAAAAAAAGTAGGTAAACACAATATTACAATTATTGATGCTCCATTAATATATGCAAACTGTCTGATTGAACGATAGGTTAATCTTTTGCGTTCGCTTTCAAAATTCTAAAAGAGAAAAAATAAAAAACGAATTTTATATCCAAACCTGGAAGTCATCATAATGTGAACATACAAGTACTAATGGAATACCAAGAGGCTTTATAATTTTCGACTCTTCTTTTATTTGTTGGGACTCTATATCTGTTATCATCCATTTCTCAACTTGCTTACGACAAAATGTCATAATTGGATCAGTTATTTGTTGAAATTGTTCAGGCACTGTCAAATCAACAAAAAGCAATATAGAAGCAATCCTAGAAGGTTGATTAAAAGGGATTTCTAACAAATTGGTCATTGAACCACCACCAGCCAATTCCCAGCAATGAACCAACTGACGATTCTATTATAAGAATTTTTTCAAAATATAATGTACATATAAACCAACATTTCCTCTTAGTATTTTGTTAACAAATTTATATTCAAGAGCAATACTTTTTTCAGTAGATTGTTGACGAAATGATGTTGAAGGAGCACCGCCAAATTCAATAAAACGAGATAATAACGTTGATTTACCCTTAAGAGAAAAATATAAAAATAAATTAATTTAAATAATATAACTGAATTTGGTGCTCCACAGAATATTAAAGTAGAATCATCTAAACCTGCTATTGATTTTGCATTATTCAAATCTGTGGAATTTTCTTCTAAAAAATTTAAGTCAAATTAAGAATTTCGGTTACTCGACATTCGAGGATATTGAGCATAACTTTTTGAGATGTAAAAATATTTTTAATTTCCGAAATTACACCTAAAAATAGGCTCATTTTCACAAATATGTATAAATGAGCTCTTCTATTTTTATGTATAAATGAGCTCTTCTATCTAATTTAATAGAGATTATCCTTAAAAGTCGAGCCTCAAAAGTTACCTTGTTTTTCGTTCCCTAAGCCTTGATTCATTTTCTTTCTAGCAACATTTGCCCAACGTTGTTCTTGTTCCTCGTCAATTTTTCGCCGTTCTTCTAATTGTTTACGAGCTAATACAAATACATCTATTTCATTTCTTAGATGTTTTTGTGAATCAGAATCTGACATTTTTGTTTAAAATTAGGTTAACAAATAGGTAAGGAGAAACCCATTACCTTGACAACGACATTCAAAAGTAAAAATATAATTTTAGTGGCACGACAATTGGACAGTTAGATATTGGACAGTAAACATTTGGTCCGAGGACATTTGGTTATTTATAGTAAGTAGATCAGGGCAGAGATATCGAAAATAGAATGTAAAATTTGCCGTCAACATTTTCAATGTAGAAACGAAAACGAATCATGTTTTATTGTACATATGTCCTCATGTGAAATGAAAATTGTCATTTTCTGTCTAATCGTTCTCCGACCAATGGTCGTACTGTCTCATTGTCCGATTGTCATAACGCCTTAGAATTTCAGAATGCCATAAACAGTAAAAAAGTGATATGAAAAATTATTTCTTCAATTTTACAATTGCTATTGAACCTATAAAGTTCAATTATTAATTGTCATTTTTATGTAATAGTATTTATTTTAATTGAACGTCAACAAAAAATTATAGGGCAACTCTCTCTTTATATTTTAAATTTAACGAAAATTTTATATCAATCAATTAAAGAGGCATTCATCCCAAAAACTTTTTTTATTTGTTTACCATTCTATACTATTGAAAAGGCGAAAGTAAAAATACGCAATTAAAAACAGTTACACTGCGCATCACTTCTAATTAAATATTTTTTGTGGGAATTATTGTGGTGAAAACTTACAATTAAATAACTACAACGCTCAAAATATTGCAATACATTCAAGAACAAAATTCAAAACGTAGATATCTAGATGAATTATATGTAACATCATAACAAAATTTTATATTATTTTTTTCAAGGTTAAATTTAAAGTATTTACAATTTATATTTGTAGTATGTGATGAGCAAATACAAACTTTTTCTACGCAAACATGTACTGAAACGATAACTACTTGAAAAATTAAAAAAAAGAAAATACCTATGTTTATTTCTTCAATAATTTTATATTGAAAAAGATAATTTATCACAGTTGTCAATTTCGCTAATAACTATCATAATTTAATTTCAAAATTTTCATATTTTAATCTTTGTCAGAATTAAAATTTACTATTCTGAATAGATTTTTTTAGTTTTTAAACATTAATGGAAGAAAC
The DNA here is from genome assembly GCA_036172945.1 of Meloidogyne incognita. NCBI lineage: Eukaryota > Metazoa > Nematoda > Chromadorea > Rhabditida > Meloidogynidae > Meloidogyne > Meloidogyne incognita. The sequence goes on from JARQAC010000037.1 coordinate 27,243, forward strand.
TAATAGTCAAACACAAAAACAACAAATACAAAGGCAATTGTCACCTACTCATTCTGGAAGTGGTGGTCTACGTGGTGGAGGAATTAGGCCAAGACTTTCGATTCGAGATGAAACATTGGTAAAATTTTAGAGAATTTTAATTTCCTCTAAATTTATTAAAGGTCAATTTTGGCAAAAAATTGGAAAGTCGCATAGGCCCAATTTCGTTTTTATGTTTGATTACTATAGCTACAGTATTGATAATAAACACAATTTATCATGAATCTGCAAATGGAACATTAGTTGAATTAATAGAAGGAATTCTAAAAGAAATATTGGAATTACAGGTATTTATTTGGAAATAAAAATAAAAAGATTTTAGCAAAAAGAAGTTGCCCAATTTGTGGGAATTGAGAGTTCTACTACTGCTACTACAACTAGTTTTATAAAAACAACAGTAATTGCAGAAACTTTCAATGGCACGTTATCTACTGAAGGAAATGAATCAATTTCTAAAGGTAAGGTTTATATGAAACACGTGTTTCGCGTGCCACTTAGGCTTTGATTTACAATAATGCTTTAATTTGACTGATCTTCAGATTTTCCCATTATATCGGAAATTTTTTTTTAAATTTCGCGATTTTTGAACTTTCACTTGTTAAATTTGCTTTCGCCTTTAAAATCTGTTTCAGCAATTTTTTATTGCCAAACCTTTTAGAAACTTCCCTAACAACAAAATCAACGGCAGATAGTCTTCGCCCAATTGTTTTAAGAAGAACAGAGCAAATATCCGAATTGAATTTATATAAAGAAAGGTTCCACGAAACTGATCAAAAAATTATTTTAATTATTCTCATTTGTATTTTGGGAATTCTTTTGAGTATTGCTGGAATAATTATTTGCCGTCGACGTGGTGGCATACAAGCAAGTAAAAGCAGTAGAATTGCATACGGGGTATTTTTAATTTAAATCGAAAATTCCAAAAAATATTTTTAGATGATTTTAGCTGTTATATGCCTTTTATTAATTATTCAACTCTTTATGTTTATTATTACTCTCTTACCAAACGCCTTTGCATTTCACTCATTAGTAGACAAACTTTTGGATTTTTACTTAACTTCAGAAGTTCCAGAAGACAAAAGAAAAGCACTTTCTGATCCAATAGAAAATAATTTTGGATGTAAATTAAAAGTAGAACATCAATTACTCGAACAAATGGGAATTCAGGTAAACTATTAATTAGAGGAATTGTTGAGCCAATCAATTTCAGGAACCATGTGCACCAAAGATCAAGGACCGACTTTTAGCTCCTTATATTGTTTTATTTCTTATTCTAATTGCTTTATCACCATTCCTTTATATAATATTTATTATTATTTGGCTAAAAAAACTAAAAAATGTAAAACCAATTTTGAATGCTAGACAAAAAGTGGCAGCTAGTAATGAAGCTAGAATGAGAAAATTTAAAGAAAAAATTGAAACTATTTAAAATAATTTTCAAATAGATAACGAAATTTTTATATAAAATTTATCAATAAAATGAAAAAATCAACAAACCTTCTTATAAAGTTTTAAATATTTATATGAACATTTTCAACATCAACAGATTGATAGCCTTTTTGTTCTAAATTAAAACTTGCCAATCCAGAAGAAATTGTTCTCAAAATTTTGGAAAGTCCAATTGTTTCTGATAAAGGAATTGATGCAGTAATTATTGATGTTTTTCCTAAAGATAAATATTTTGACAATACAGTAAATATATATACTTTGGCTGTCAACGCTAATAACACGAGCCCTCCTTTTAGATAATTCATGCAAAATATTATCTACATCAGGAAAACCTTAATTAAAAAAGGCTTATTTAAATAAATAATAATTAACCAGAAATTCCGGCAACGATAGTAACCTCAATTTGCATTAAAGGCTCAAGAATATTTATTGCTGATTTTCTTAGAGCACCAGAAAGGCAACGACTAGCGCAGGCACTTAATAAAGTTGGTTGAATACGACCGGAAAATGTAAAAGATCTAAAAAAAATTTTTGAAAACAATTAAAAATTAAATTTTTATGAAGGTTTCCAAAGTCTTGTGACGCCCTATTAATGGCATCTTTTTTTAAATAATTACTTTAAAAATACTTTGACATTAGTAACACCAAATCCCATTTTTGGTCCATTGAATAAAGCAACACTACAACCATCGTTAATTGCTTTAAGCAACTCTGGACGTTTTGAAAGTACTTCATTTGCCGATTCTATCTCTTCTGTATTTTCTGATTCTAATGATAACTCTACCTGTAAGATAATTAAAAATTAAAGGAATTTTAACAAACCCCAGTAAATACTCCAAATCCATTTTCCACGCTAATAATATTATCATATTTCGTTATAGGTTCAATATAAAATTTTAAAGAAATCCAAGATCGATGCAATTTTTGAGATAATGAGTCTTCAATTATTTCTGAGTGTTCAACTGGCTTCGTTGGGGATTCACGGTAACCAATCTAATGAATTTAATATAATTTAATTAAAACAATTTAAAGGAGAAATTTTTAATTATTTATTTATTAAAAAATTTTTATAAAAATTTTTTCAAACCCTTATAGGCCCAATAAAAACATCTAATTTATATTCTCTCAATAATCGTTCACGAAGGACTTCAATTTGCAATTCTCCCATCCCCTCAAGTATTTTTTGTCCAGTGTTGGAATCCTCCCTTATCCGAAGAGAAGGGTCTTCAACAACTGAAAATTAAAATCGATTAATAAATAAACATAAATTTTAATAAATTTTAAAAATAACTAAAAATTATTACGAAGCTCGGAAAGTGCTTGTAAAAATTTCTGTTCACTGGCCAAGGTTGGTGATTCAATTGTACATGAAAACACCGGGGATGGTGAATTAATACCTTCCAATGCAAAACGAGCAAATGATTTATTTTTGCATGAAGAATCACTAAAAATATATTAAAGGATACTGCATAATTATTAAAATACCAAATAATAAGGGTATCCCCAGTTTTAGTATTATTGAGGCCAGTAAATACAGCAATATTTCCATTTTCAACTTTTTCAATTGGTTGTAAATAATCACTAAATGGTGTAAAAATTTTATAATTATTCTGTCGTTCATCTATAAATTTTTAAAAATTATAACTAAATTCATTTAAAGGCAAACCTGTATTTGCATTGATTAACGTATATTTACTAACTGAAGGAAGTTCAATATCACCTTTAAAGAGACGAACATAATTTAACTGTCCTTCTTTCGTGTCGTGACTGACCTAAAAAATCAATTTAAAATATTTTTTAAAGAATATGAATCCAAGAAATGTTAATTTTTTGAAAAAGCAAACCAATTAGTAATATATCAACAAAAAAAGATATACCTTAAAAACAATTCCACAGCTTTCAATAATTTTATCATCAATTTTATTATTTTTATAATCGTTTTCAGTAGGATTCGGCAAAAAATCAACAATCATATCCAAAACAGGCAAAACACTCAATGAACAATGCAAAGCTGAACCACAAGCAAGCGGGGATAATTTTCTTGAAATTAAATTTCTACGAAGAGCTATATAAAAATATTAAATAATTTTAATTTAAAAAACCTTTAATAACCATTTCTTTAGGAATATTTCTTAAATTCGGATATTTTATTTCTTTTTCAAATTCAGAATCAATATCAGCAAGGTTAAGGCAAATATCTTCAAATCCAGAAAATGAAATTTGTTCTATTTGAGAATTTTTCTAAAAGAAATTTCTTTCATTTTAAAATTTTAAAATAATACCTCTATTTGTATCCATTCAGAACTATTATTTTGTAATCTATTTTCTCTTGTAAATTTTAAAAACAAATTGTTTAAAACTGAAAACAAACAAAAATAAAAATTATTTATGCATAATTTACTTACCATCAATAAATCCTTCTAAATGCCCATCTTTATTAAAAAAAGGTAAAACAATAGGAATAACTAAAAATGATTAAAAAAATATTTGTGAGAAACCTTGAACATTTAATCTTTCTTCAATAGATGCAACACAAAAACTTAAATCAACACAAGGTTTATCCAGTTTATTTACAAAAAATATTGAAGGCAAACTAAATTTATTTGCCTGTCTCCATACTGTCAAAGTTTGAGCCTGAAAATATTATAGAAATATTTATTCAGAAAAACCTGAACGCCCGCTGATGCATCCAAAACAGTAACAACCCCGTCAAGAACTCGTAAACTTCTAAAAATAAAAGGTAACTAACCAATTTTTAATAAAAACCTTTCGACCTCAACAGTGAAATCTACATGACCTTAAAATTAAAAAAAAATTAAATAAATTTTATAGTAAAAATTTACCCGGAGTATCAATTAAATTAATTCTGTGATTTTTCCATAAAGAAGAAATTGACGCAGATTGAATTGTTATACCTTAAAAAATAATGGGAAAATTTTTAAAATATTTTAGAAAAATAATTTTTAATAAAAACCTCTTTCTCTTTCAATTTCCATGAAATCAGTTATTGTACTCCCTTCATCTACCAAACCAACAGATTGGGTACTCCCAGTTTGATAAAGTAATTGTTCTGTTAATGTTGTCTTTCCAGAATCAATATGGGCTATTATGCCTATATTTCTAATTTTATTGAGTTCAGAAATAAGAGGAAGACGAGTCTAGGAAATATTTTTAAGAATGAAAAAAAGTTTTTTTACCTTAAGACCTCGTTTAGAATAATGATTTATTCTTTTAACAAGAAACAAAGAGGAATAAAACATAAAAGACATTTAATTTTCAATTTAAATTTCAATTAGAACAAACAAACTAGCATTGACAATATGGTACTTGTGACAAAATGGTACTTGCGACAAAATGGCTTTAGAGACAAAATGGTACAAGGCAAAAAGGTATTACCTTGTTTTGTCCCAACTCTATTCAAGATACATTTTATAGTTTAAAATGCTTTATTTTTAAGAAATTATGGGTATTATATAATTTTTCTTTTTCTTTCTTTGTCTTAAATCTTTTTTGTTTACATTAGATCTAATAGGAATGTTGTAAATAACTGATTCCGGTGGAGGTTTTTGTACTTCTGCTGGGTTATGAGACGCAGAACGATAAAGGATAAAAATTATAAATTCAAAAATTGTTAAGATTGTTAGTCCAAAATAAAGTCCAAGTGTTGAACCAAGATCGACTAGAATAATATTTAAAGTATTTGAATTATGTTTAATTAAAACCCATCAAATTAAAACTGTTATATTCACGTGATTCTTCCATTATTATAGCAGTCATTGACATAAAACGAAATCTAATACTTGAAAAAATTAATAGATTTATAATAGAGTACTAAATTTACGTGGACATATTATTTTCATAATAAGATCCACGTTGACCACGTGATGCTCGAGTTTTAAGTAATGATTCAAGATCACGAATGAAAAGACTACGAGAAGGCGAATAATTCAAGCGAGTAACTATTGGCTCATTCTTTTATCAGAGTTTTAAAATATTTTGATAATTTAAATTTTTTTACTTCAATTATCCGATTTACTTCCTCTAGAAGTGAAAGGCATTTTCCATCTAATTTTTGTTTTTCTCCTCTTCCATCTAATACAGATAAACGTAACAGGAGTAAATAAAGTTGATTAGTGTACTGTTAATTATTTTAAGATTTAAAATAATTAAAATAACCTTAATAATCATTGATTTTTGAATTGGATTGTTCATTGCGTCTATCATCTTTTTAAGATTTTTTATTAAATATTTATGAGAAATTTTATACTTGAATAGGAGATGGAATAATTCTCCTTTTAATTGCATCAAAAAAGTTAACCGACAATCTCGAGTCGTTACTTGAAGAAACAATTGATTTTTTCCAATTATTTTCTATGATTTGTAACAATTCTTTTTTTATTTTCTCAAATTCTGGAGGCTACATAGAATAGAATTATTTTAAAAAATAAAAAGAAATACCAGTTTATTATCACAATAATTATTTTTTTCAACAATTTCTAATTTTTCATCAATTAATTTTTCCCTAAAAAATATTTTTTAATTAAAATAATCTCTATTTTCAAACATTGAAATATTGAAAAGTGCAAATATTCTTTTATTTCCATTATAAAATAATTCTATTAAACGTTTAAATTCTGAATATCTTAAATATTTTAAAAATTTTAAAAATACTTTTAAATTCACAGAAAAGGTTGAAAAGCATCATTTTGCATTTGAGAATTTTTTATTGCAATTTTTTCAAGCATTTCATTATTTCTTCTAATCATACTTTGAGAATAATTTGTTAATGTACCTTCCGCACTTCTCCTGACTTTGCTATAACCCAAATCAACTTTGTATAGGACATTCTGTGTACATTTGCGTTTAATGCAGTCTTTCGACGATAGGGAAATTTTAAGAAATTTTAATAGTAGAAATTTCCCTTCTTACCATCTAACAAGAGCAGATCATGACAACCTTCCCTGACAAAAGATTTCTGTACCAATACTACAACATTCAAATCAAGATTAGCTCCAGCTTGTAGTGTTACCGAATTTATTAGAAAAGCTAATTAGTAATGTAATATTTAATAAACAATAAATAAAAAATAATTATTTGATTTAACAAAAGTATAATATAAACCGACCATATTCATCAAAAATAAACAATGTGAGTATTTTTAACAGTATTTTTAACATAATATGTGTGATTTTAATTTTTAAAATTTTTAATTAAAAATAGAAAATAAATACATATTTAATGATTAAAAACAGGAAAATTAATATAATTTTTGTGTTTTAAGGTAGTCTAAAAATTACCAAGATACGTGTATATGGTACCTAATTACAAAATTGTCGTATGAACGGATAAATTTATATTGTACACATTATGGCATAGGATTTATTCTATCCTATGTTCTATCCTCATTTCAAAATTTTTAGGATTATTTTCCTCCAAAAAGAACGCCTTGTAAGAGTCCAGCAGCACCAACACCAAATGGACCATACCCTAACATTAAAAAATATTTTTAAATATTTTCTTAAATATTATTATTTCCTTAATATGTATTGACGTCTTAAAATATTTTTTTAATTCATTACCTCCTCCACAAGATCCACAACCTCCACCCATTCCATAACCTCCAGAATAACCACCACCACCGCACATTCCACACTGACAACATCCACCTCCCATACCTCCACCTAAAATATATAGTATATAATTTTAAAAATAATTATAGTGAAAATTATGACTTAAATTCCACGGTGGTAAAAAAATATTTATGTTATCTCACGTTGATTTTACGTTCCAAAAAATTCCTAATAAAAAATATTTTTATACAGACCATATCCATATCCGCCATATCCTCCGTAACCATAGCGTTTTGTCCGTCTTGATAATACTGACTCATATCTCATCTTTGCTTGGCATAAATTTAACAACAAAATTAGCAAAAAAAGAAAAATAATCAAAGAAAAATTGTTAAATCTTTTCATTTTCTCAAGTTTTGTTTTTCTTTAAATTGTTTGAAGACAATTTAATTCTTTTATTTATATTTGGCCAGAAGTGAATAATTTGTGTTCTTTTATAATTGTTTGTCAAGTTTTCGATCATCTTTTTTTTTGTACCCCAACTAAACATTTTTTTCAATCAAAACACTCAAATAATTCGCCAAATTTCCGCCTGTATGCGCATCAAATTTGATTTTAATTTTTATTTCTTCGTATATCTTTTTGCGTCATTCAATTATTTTATTATAAAATTTAAAAAAATTTTATATTTATTTGTATTTTGTGTTTTTAATTTAAATTACCATAAAAATGATAAATTGGGCGAATTATATTAATATATATTTAGTAATTTAAATTTAAAAAATTTAAATTAATTATTTGACAAATTAATTTAAAAAATATTTACCTATAAATTCTCACTGTTTAAAAAAAGATTAAGTAAAAAGATTTATTTGACAAAAAATTTTAGTGCACATAAATGGCGAGAACAGAAATTTTTTATAAAAAAATTTTTTTAGCTGAAAATTCTTTAGATTTAAAGGAATAATCAAAAACGAATTGCGAACAACAAAATTAAAATTTTAAGAAAATAAAAACTTTTGCAGTGTGCTTCCCGATTTATTTGGACTCGAAAAATTTTGTCGGACTCATAATTTTTGATTGGACTTATAAACTTCTATTTAGACATAAATTGTTATTGGATTCGTAAACTTTTTATTGGACGAAAGCCGAAATTTTTAAAACCCTATAATTAAATTTTGCCGTAACATTAATTTCGTTGCCGCAAGATAATTTAAAAAAATTAAATTTGCGAAAAAAATAAAAATTAAACCATTTTTTAAAAATCATTTCCAAATATTGCATTTAAAATACTAACATCAGAATTTTGTTGTTGTTCATCCAAAAGTGACAAATTATAATAAGGGTTAATATTATTTTCTTCAATTGGAGGGTCTAATGAAAGTAGAGTATTTTCTTGTAAAAATTCCTAAAAATTTTTTTAGTTTTTTTTAGAATTTAATAAAAATAAAAACAATTTTATTTGAAGAAATTGCTTCAGTTTGCAAATATTTATTATCAATTTTACAAGGCGAGGAAAGAAGCATTGCCATTTTAATTGGTGAAAAAGGTGGAGTGAATTGTCTACATTCTTGCTGTTTTTGTTGTTTATTTGAATATTTTGAAGGAGTTAATTTATTTGTTGAATTATTCTAAAAATATTTTAGATAAAAATAAAAAAATATACATATTTGGGAAAAGGCCAAGGTACCGCAGAGCTATAACTTTGTTCAAAATTGACGAATCCGTGACGCCCTGGTATGGTCAGCTCGTCGAGGCGCATCGAACCATACCAGGGCGTCCCAGATTCTAAAATTATGGACGAAGTTATAGCAGTACGGTACATTGGGTTTGCGGTAACTTGGGGTGTACCCATATATTTTAATACAAAACCTCTTCAATATTTTCATTAATATCTTCCGGACAAACAAAAGAATTTAAAGGTCCACCATTTTCATTTTTAATAATAACTTCAAATTTCTAAAATTTAAAATAATCTAATTTTATAATTTAAATATTAATTATTTTACTTGAGTTTCATTTGGATCAACAACCTGAAAGCGAAAAAAATATGAAATTCGTAAAATAAATATTGTATTCGGAACTATTACTTTTTTAAAAATTGTAAATACAAACCTCAATAGAAGATGAAGAATCTTTTGGAGCCTTAACAGCAATTAGCATTTTATTTTTAAAATTATCCAAGGAACGAAAATCAGTTAAGAGAGAATAGCTTTATAAAAATATTTTTAAAATAAATTTATAAAAACCTATAAAAAGCATCTGTTGGGTCCTCTTTGGCTAATTTAAGTGAAGAAGAGACTGATTGAATAAATTTATCTAAACCTATTTCTTCATTAATTAATTCAACATTTTCTTTGTTTAGTTTTTGATATGTTACTGAATTTGTAAATTCTGACTGGTCTCTACAAACAAAAGTATACATATTTTGATTTTACTAAAAATAACCTCCATTTAATACTATTTTTGCCAATTTTTTCAATGAGATCAACACCCTCAAGTACATTAGTAATATCATAAAGACGTCTTTTTGGAACACCTTTTCAAAAAAATTAATTAAATATAACCATACTAATAATAAACCAAGTAATTCAGCTGCTTCATTTAAGTTGAGAACCTTTAAAAATTTAAAAAATATTTTGAAAATTTAAGCGTGCTTAAAATCCATTAGAATTACCCCTGGTTTTTGCATCTGTAAAGCCAAAAACTTTTTCGTAAGACTTAGAAGAGAACTATCTTGTCGAGCAGAATCGTTTCCACCTTTATACACTGCTCCACAAAAGTATAGCGCCACCCCTATTTTACTCGGTTTCTATATTGTAACCGTTGTTTTTATTTTCAGACTTTTTTGTAATAATAAATAGTGGTCTGTAATTAGGTCTGTACAAAAATTTTGTTTTCAAATGAATTTTTTCGAGAGTTATAGGCAATTTTCTAGTTTTAGGGTTCCACAAAAGTATAGCGCCACTTTGAAATTTCGGGTTTCTAACATTAGGAAAAATCTACAAAAATTTGAGCTAACATATTGATCGATTCTAAGAAAAAATCAAAAAGAATTAGACCCATACCTCACTTCAGTGTCGAGATCCAGATACCTCGAAAATCAACGTAAATCGGGGGTAAGGCTATTTAAAAAATATTTTCGACCCCTTAGGGTTTGTTTTAAATTTTCAATTTGGGCTCATTCGAAAGCCCTTAAAATTTGCTACAAGATAGTAATGCTTATATATCTCAGGAAAAATTCAATAGAGATATACAGGACGTTAATCTTCCGGAGCTAATTTTATGGGGCATTTGGGCGTTTTTTGTGTTTTAGAAATTTAAAACTTAGTAACTTAATGAAATAATTTTTCTAGAAAATAAGACTTATGCTATCTTGTAGCAAATTTTAAGGGCTTTCGAATGAGCCCAAATTGAAAATTTAAAACAAACCCTAAGGGGTCGAAAATATTTTTTAAATAGCCTTACCCCCGATTTACGTTGATTTTCGAGGTATCTGGATCTCGACACTGAAGTGAGGTATGGGTCTAATTCTTTTTGATTTTTTCTTAGAATCGATCAATATGTTAGCTCAAATTTTTGTAGATTTTTCCTAATGTTAGAAACCCGAAATTTCAAAGTGGCGCTATACTTTTGTGGAACCCTAAAACTAGAAAATTGCCTATAACTCTCGAAAAAATTCATTTGAAAACAAAATTTTTGTACAGACCTAATTACAGACCACTATTTATTATTACAAAAAAGTCTGAAAATAAAAACAACGGTTACAATATAGAAACCGAGTAAAATAGGGGTGGCGCTATACTTTTGTGGAGCAGTGTATATGAAAAATTAAATTTATTTTTAAGTCAAACCTTCATTTGATTCTTTATCGATTTTATTTTTAATTTCAGTTCCAGCGTTTCTAGATTTATTTGAATTTTCCAAAGTTAATCTTCTTCTACACTAAATAATTGAAATTTTAATTAAGGATTATAATTTTTATTAAATTAAAACCTTTAATTGTGGTGTTTGATTATTTTTTTCATTAGAATTGGTTGCTGGACTAATTAAAATATCTTCTGACAATGGTGAAAAAAATGAAGATTGATCTGTAGACGGATTTTGGCTAATCATATTATTTGATTAAATTAAATATCTATTAGTTGCTTGTAGGTTTAGAATTATTAAAATTAATTTTAAAATCTGAAAATTTTTAAAAAATTAAAAAAATTGAACATTTTTGGTGCGACATTTGCGGAAACGACATTTATGGAACTTACATTTGTGTTAATAGACCTTTGTGCAATACGACATTTGCGGCGCGCAACATTTGTGACTCACGACCTTTGCGGCACTCTGTACATGAAATTAGAGATTCTTATCATGGAAATAATAAAATAAGTAAATAATATAACTAACATTGATTTTTCTTATCTATTTAATGAAATAAGAATTCAAAATAACACCATTTTTAAAATTCTTATCAGTAATCAGACAATAGTACATATAATATTAGCATTAATTGAAATATTAATCTTTATTTAATTAAATAATATTAATTTTTAATTAAATTATTTTCCCTAAAAATAAATATTTTAAATGATTTATCATCAAATTGACGATTTTCCACAAAAAAGCGATGTCAGATCTGACTACGGAGATCTTTCAACTTCCTTATTCCCTAATGATATGCCAGTAAAATCATCTAATGAGATAAATTCAGTTAAATCAAAAAATTATATTTCTAATTATTTTTTGCCCCAAGTAAATTCACTTGAAGAATTATATAAGTTTAATAAATTATTTTCTCTCCGTTCGTTATACTTGGCAAGGTTTGAGAGAGAAAAAACGGCATAATTTAAAAACTTTTTAAAGTTCTTTTGCGTTTAAAATATCTTTACTTGCTTCTTCATTTCTTCTATTGATGACCGGATTTTCAATTCTTTTTCAACAGATATTGGGTTTAAACAATAATGAATTAACGACGGATAAAGATAGTTTTTATCAATATAAACAGCTTCATAATGAATTTAAGATATTTCAAAAAAAGTAAAAATATTCACTTGAATTTAAAAAACTAATTTTAAAAGTTATTCTCGAAACTATTCTTCATATGATGAACTAAATAAACGGTTTATTGCTTTTTCTTTAAACATGTATTTACTTGAACAACGTTTGGATCAGGAAAGAAAACAAGGAATTGAAGGGCAAACTATTTGGGGAGTAACCGAATTTTTTGATTGGACTGAAGATGAAATTGCAAAAGTAAAAATAAAAATACTTACAATATAAATATTATTTAAATATTAAGTTATTAATTCCACATAATTATAATGAACGAATAAAAGTGGGACAATTAAAGAAAATTATTAAAGTTGAAACAAAACAAGGATATGTACGTCCAAAACAATGGGACTGGCGAGAGAAAGGTGTTGTTACACATGCTAAAAACCAATGTGAGTTAGTAAAACTAATAAAAAAATGTTGATATTTTAGTAAATTGTGGCTCATGCTGGGCTTTTTCTGTTGTTGGAATGGTCGAAACAATGCATGCTATTCATAATGGAACACTTGTTAGACTTTCAGAACAAGTTATTTATAATAAAAATATTTTAAAAAAATTTTTAAAGCAATTAATTGATTGTGATTCGGCTGAAAATGGATGTGAGGGTGGTTTCCGTCCTTATGCATTACGGTAATAATTTATTATAGAATTTAAAAAATTAAAAATTTATTTTATAATAGCTATATTCGAGATAAAGGCCTTCTCTCGGAAAATGCCTATCCAGTAGGTTTTAAAAGAAAATTGAAATTTGGGAATATAATTATTAAATTAAAATTTAAGTATCGTGGTAATGATGGAAAATGCCAACTTCCTTCTGGTCCAATAGTAAGTATAAAAACTAAATTAAAATGTCAAGAACATCCTTTAAAGAATTTGATAAATAAATTTGAAAATATTAAGGACCCAACTCAACGCGTTTTTATCGATGAATGGCGTTCTTTGCCATCAGATGAGGATCAAATTGCTGATTGGATTGCAACAAATGGGCCTGTTACTTTTGGTAATTAAAATGCCGAAAAAAATATTTTTAAAAATTAAAAAGGAATGAACGCTACTAAAAGTATGTATCATTATAAGGGAGGAATTTTTTCGCCTAGTCCAGAAGAGTGTAACTACGAATCTTTGGGATCTCACTCAATGGAGGTTATAGGATATGGAGTAAATGACAAGGAAATTCCTTATTGGATTTTGAAAAATAGTTGGGGAAGTGGTTATGGAGTTAATGGAGGATATTTACATATGAGAAGGTAAATAAATTAGTTAAATACATTTTTATTATTTTTAAAAAGAGGTGTGAATTCCTGTGGACTTACACGTGAAGTATATAGTGCATTAATTAAAAAATAGATTTAATAAATTATAAAAAAATATTATTATAATATTAATGATTAAATATTAGTGCTTAATAATTATGCTTAATTATTTATCCATTAAATGATCTTTGTTCATATTTATTCAAAACACCGTCTATTATGTTCAATATTACTTCCGAATATTTTTCCTTTGCGAGTAATTGTTCCTAAATTTGATAAATAACAACCCCAAGTTAAAAATGATTTCATTACTTGATCCATAAATAGTTTGACTAACTCAGCAGGATCCACAGGAACAGAATAATGACGACCTGTCCAAACTTTTCGGTTTGGAATTTCAGGATCAGCACTCATCATTAAAATTAAAGGTTTCTCACAATGATGATCTGGATCTTGTACCCAAATATTTAATGCCTCATTTAATTTCTTTTGAACAGACTATGAAATTAAATTTAACTATAGATAGTATGTGTAGTAGTTAAAAGAAAAACAAACGTCTAAAGTATTATCAAGTAGATTTGAATGTTTAACAATTATAACCATTACTTCAAGTCCACTACGATCGCATTCATTTTGTAAATTATCCTTTTAGAATTTTAGGATCAACTTTTATTTTTTCTAAAATTTTACTTTTCGAGTAGCATCTTCTAATTCTTTAAGCATTTCATCAATTTCACTTTTTTGACTTTGTATTAAAACATTATCTGGATCGCATATTTTTGATTGGATTCTATGAAGACATTGAATATAACTGGGTGGTGAAGCTGGTGGAAAACCTTCAGAATTCGCTGAGATTGAATCCGGTAAAGAAGGTAGAGTTGTTTCTTTGGTTTTTAAATAAATATATTCAGAAGAAACAAAATATGTACCTTGTCCAATTTTTAATTCTTCATTAATTTGTTCTTTATTTTGATTTTCTCCAGAATTAATTTTTTCTTCTTTTTTATCTTCCAAATTTTTGTTATTTTCAGGTTTTTCTTCATTATTGTTTGCTAATGGGTTATTTCCATTATTTTCTGTATTTGTAGGTATTGAGGGTGGTAATGCGGGTGGCAATCCAGGATTTTTAAGCAAACTAAATTTCAAAAAATATTAAAAAATATTTTATTTTACCTCCCAATGACTTCTTCTTCACTAGGTTTATTATTTGTAGGTGGCTGAATTGTCTCTTCATTAATAGTTCCAGGCGGACCGTGTGGGACACCCTCGGGGGCAATTGCTGCACCGGGGGGTAGAGAAGGTATTTGTGCATTTGTGTTTTTAAATAAAACAAATATTGCAAAAAAATTAAAAATTAATTTGAAGTTCATTGAAAGCAATAATGCCAAATTTTAATTTACTACAAAAAAATTTTTAGATAATATTTAGTATGTATGTATTATACTTACTAAAAATTAATTTAAATTAATAAAAGTTAAGCAAGAAAACAGTTAAAAATAAATTGCAACTAACGAATTTATTTGAAAATGAGTAAAAATATAGTAAATTATGACGAAACACTAGAATAACTGGTTTGTATTTTCGTAATTAATCATTTAAGTGATATGCGCAAAAGGCCAAAAATCATACAATTAACTAAAAAAATTTAAGGCGAACAGTAATTTATTTATTATTCCTTAAATTCTTGTAATAAAAAGGTCGTTCAATATTTTTAAAAATTTTTAGTATTGGAATGGATGAAATTAATATGGATATGTTACATAAAAAAGCTTTTTGTTTCATGTAAATAATAAACCAGGATGGCGAGTTTAAGTATTTACTCTTAAAATTAAAATAAATGAAAAATAAAATCCGAATTCTTTTTGCTAGAAACCCTCCAGATGCTTTTGATGAATGCCGTCATTTTCCAACTTTAAAACCTAGTGTTGAATGTCCATTTCCAGGATGGTGTGTTGAGGTATATATTTTTAAAAACAATTAAATTTTAATTTTTAAATATTACATAGATTATTAGTTATTTAACTGAATATTTAAAATTAAAAATTGAACCATTTATTCTTAATAATCAAATTGGTGAATTAAATTGGGGATCTCATGTAAGTATTTTTAAAGAATATTTTTAAAATAAATTTTAAAGGAGAATGGCACTTGGAATGGAGTTTTAGGGTTTATTCAAAACAATACTGTTGACACAGCCTGTCTTTTCTTTCAACGTACCCAGCTTCGTGCCGAACATTTTTCATTTTCCTATCCAATAACAAATGTAAAACCAACTTATGTTGTTCATAGCCAACATGATGAATGGAATATTTGGAATGCATTTATGCCTTATTCTCCTTCTACTTGGTTTTCAATGGGTGTTATGTTAGTCCTACAAACTTTGGTATTTTTTCGAAAATTGATGATTTTTCAAGATCTTTTATAAATTTTTAAAGTTTTGTCTTTATGTGGCTAAATTAGAAGTACGAATTGGGCGCCGTAACCAATTAGAACCTTTTCAAATATTTTGGAAAATAATTCGTTTACAATTGTATCAACCAGACAGCTTTGACTTTCGAACAGCTGGGGGAAATTTTGCCATACTTATTTTTACAGTTGAGAATTTTTTTTATAAAAAACAAGAATTTTTCATTAAAAAATTTTAATAAAAGATAATGCAATGCCGTCTTCTACTTGATATGTACCAAACATTATTATTATCCGCACTTTTACAGCCAGTGGCTGATAACCCATTTAGAGATGCTCGAGAAATGGTTAGATTAATTGGAAGTCAACGTTTTAAATTAATAACTAATTATATTGGAAATTGGTTTTGAATAATTTTCAAATTTAAATATTTAAATTTAAAATAAAGGTATTTTGAAGAACTGCATAATTCTAATGTTTCTCATTATCGTTCGTTGCGTCTTGCAATTGCTCAAAATCCAATTCATATAGCTAGTACAGTTCCTAAGGCGTTAGATAAAGTTTTAAGAGGTGGCTATATTTATCCAATACAAGAGGATAGTATTGGAATGCAAATGGCTAAAGAAAGGTTTTTTTTATTATCTAAACAAAATTATTTATCTTTTTAGATGTGGAGCCGGTCTTGTATTTGTTTCCGAAGGAATGCCCGAAGTTAGTTCACATCTTATTTTTCGCCGTGATAGCCGATTTGTAAAACTTTTTGAACGATCAATTATTATGAATTTGGATTTTGTTAGGAGAACATTTAAAAAGTATTTAGAATTTTTCCAGAAAATATTTTTTATTTATAGATATTTTCATTCAAATTTCAAATTAACCAAAGAAAATTTTGATAATAATTATTTGACTAAAAACTTGACAGAAAGAATTGGTCATCATTGTAAAGAAGAATCTTCATTTTCTTCTTATTTAAATCATAAAGGTAGATGGCACTTTGGAATTAATGGAATTGAATTAAAACCTTTAGGTAAAAATTAAATCTAAATATTCTTTGTAAAATCAATTAAAAAAAGATTTTGGTTCCATGTTTGGCGTCATGTTGGTAGCACTTTTAGGTTTTTTAAATTTTTTAAACAAAATTTTTTAATTTATTTAGGCCTTTTACTTTCATTTTTGGCTTTCTGTGCCGAAATTTATTATAATAGAAAGAAGAAACGTTTAATGTTTCGGTTACGTATGAGAAGAGCATTAGCAGAACAAGCACATTTGACTGCTGCTGCTCAAGTAATTTTTTTAAAATTAAATTTTACTTTATTAATATATTTTCTAAAATTATTTCCTTTTCTAAATTAAGGTATTTGTTAAGCAAAGTGTTCAAACAAAAATAGGAGATCGTTTACAATCTCCAACAATTGGCGAACTTCATGCATGTTTTGGGGAAATATATATTTAGTGATTTAATTATTAGGATATTAATGGAATACTTTTTTTAAATTTAAATTCTAAATACATAGAAAAATTTAAATAAATTCTGAAATAATTAATATTTTTTGTTTAAAAAGTTATAAAACAATTTAATATTGAAAGGTAAAACATAAATGTTTAGTTAAACTTTATTTTTAAAATTAACATTTTCATTGGCAAACGTCCACTGGCAATTATTTTTGAGTATCTGATTATTTTTCTTTAAAAAATAATTTATTTATTTAATATTATTTTAAGAATTACTGTTTTTAATATAACTGGAACTAATCCTAAATCATCACCAGGCTTTGGAAGAGGTATTAGCTTTGCATTTTTGCGTGGTCTTCCAGACTGTCTAGAAAAGTAATTTTTCCAGAGGCGTTCAAGTTCATTCACATTTTTGACATGAATTTGTAAATGTTTTTTTAAATTGCCTTTAAGTCGACAAGTTTTTGTACAAAATGGACAAATAAATGTATTTCGATGACAGGCACTTTTATGAATCGATTTATGTTCGAATAAATTGGATTTAAATCGAAATGATTTTTGGCAATATTCACAGCTATGAGGACGTTGTTGTTTTTGTTCATTATTTATTTTTAATGAAGAATTTAAATGATTAGATGAATTTGAAGCAGGGGTTGATGAAAGGAAGGTATTTGCTTCGCTATTATTTTGTAATTTGAATTCTTCTAAGTCTTCAGTACTTTGAGGTAATGGGAGAATATTAAATTGTCTCAATAATTCGTTCAACAAAACTTTAAAGAAAAAATATTTTAATTTTTTATAAAAAATATCTCTCACTTTGGCATTTATTTAATTCCTTTTGTTTTAATTGCTCCAGCAATAATTGGTCCAACATAAAAGTATTTAGGTTACATGCACTATTAATAAAAGACAGGTACTTTTCTGTTTTGTGACCACACTTTAAAAATGTTTAAAAAGGGTCATCAATATGCACAAACTATATGTCATTCGAAAGAGCTCATCGAGCTTAGTCGAATGACACCAAAATCATGTGGGGTTCGAAATGGTACGGGCTCGAAATGGTCAATAATATAATAGAACATGGGGTCACACAGGTTTACTTGGTTTATTTTGCATCGTAACTTTGTCCAATCTTGTTCGATCACGCTGATTTTTGTGCCATTCGACTCAGCTCGTCAAGCTCTTTCAAATGACATACATCTTGGTCATATTCATAATTTTCGACCATTTTAACCATTCGAGATGTTTTGACCATTTCGAGCCCGTACCATTTCGAACCCCACATGATTTAGTGTCATTCGACTCAGCTCGAAGAGCTCTTTCGAATGACATATAGTTTGTGCATATTCTTGACCCTTTTTAAACATTTTTAAAGTGTGGTCACAAAACAGAAAAGTACCAAAAGACATTTGAACTTAGATTATTTTATCTTTTAAGGTTTGATCTGAAATAAATTAAAGTGTTAAATTTTCTCGAAATTTTAGTCTGGCATTTATAAATTTAAAATAATTTAGGTTTTGTTTTCTTTTTTTAAATCAACTGGAAAAAGATAAAAGAGGTAATAGTTTAATATATTACTAATAAATTTATTTAATTTTTAACGAGGAAGTTAAAAATAAAAGTAAAAATATTTTTTATTTATTTTAATAATTTCCGTTATCTTTTTTTATTTACTTTAAAGTTTATTTATTATTTTGTCTTAATTGTCTACTATTAAATTAAAACAAAATTTAAAAAATAATTAAGTTCATTTCTTAAATGATCGAGAAATTTACATTTTGAATTGGATATTTTCATCGATAACCACTTAATTTTAATTTGAAATGTTTAGAATGTTTATCAGTACATTTTTATATATGTCTGTATCTTTCTTATTTCCTTTGTTAAATTTTGATTTAAAATTTTATACACAGACGATGAATTGTTAAAGTACATAAACATAAAAAATATTTTGTGGAGAAAATTCTCTTTAAAGAATAATTTGGATATTTATCACTTTTTATATGTAGTGTTTTATCTAAAGTATTTATTATAGTTATCTAAAAAATAAAAAGTATATTATAAAAAATAAAAAAAGATACAGAATAACAAATAATAGTATTTAGAGCAAAATTTGTAAAATTAAAAAAAATTTAAAGAAAAACTGTGTCATCTACTAATACATTGTTATAATTAATCAGAAACAGTTGTTGAATTTCTTTATCTTTTTCATTATTATCAAGTTCTTTGTTTTCTTCTTCTAGTATTAAAAATAAATTTAAATTTATTTTAAACTTATTACTAGGGTTGGTTGGACACGACCGGTTTTAAACCCGGAAATTCTGATATTTTTTTGCCAAAAATTAAACTTTCTTATGGAATTTTAAAAACCGAAAATAGTGAATGTATAAAAATGAATGATTATTTAAAAATTCCTCTAAAATAGAGCTTGTATTTGACAAAAATTCAAAATCGAAAATATGGAGTAACGTCAATAACAAGTTGTGTCAAACTCTACTTATTACCTAATTCTTTTATGAATTTTTGTTCATAAATTGATGGTTGTTGTTCTGAATCCTCTAAACAAGAAGCGGCTGGCAATGAAACTCTTCCAGTTTGTTGTCTGTCAATGATATTCTGTTGCCTAATTTGTAAAGAAAAAATAAAATTATACATAAATTTATATTTGTGTAATTATTTAAAAAAAATTTCTAGTATTTTGTAATATTTTTATACATTTTTTGTGCAAATATTTACTTTTAGTTAAAGTAAAAGTAGAATAAAAGAGAGGTAAACAAAAGAAAGAAAAGTAAATTTTAAAAAAATAAGTGAAGCTAGTTATCTTTTTTGTTTTAGCTTTAAACAATTATAAGATATAGAGATGTATAAAATTCAGAAAATGCTTTCATTTTCTACTGAATAATGTTTAAAAATTAAAATTTCTTCAACATATTAATCAAAAGATGAAAAATATTTTAAATCAAACGATTGATAATGAAAAAATAAAAAATGGTGGAATACGTTCACTTTGGGAAAAACGTATTATGGCGGAAACAATTAATAGAAATGTTTGTTTTTTTAAATATTTTCAAGAAATTTAATATTTTTAAAGGAAATATCAAAACCTAACAAGAATAAAGTATTTCTTTTTCCACGTTGGAGATCTGTTGATCCAATGACAGCTTCTTTGGTTTTTATTTAAATATTTTATTAAAAAATTATATAAAATAGACTCCCGATGAGTGTTCTTGGGATAGGGGGCCCATATCCGGTTCACTATAACGTAGTTGAATAAATTTAATTTTTTGGGTAGCCTCAAAGAAAACTATACAAATAATTCCAAAAGATAGTTTAATTCCATTGCATCGAGAAGAGAAATTAATTAATTCTGAAAGGATGGCAAGACTTGACAAGGTTTTTTAAACATTTTAATTAAAAAAATTTTCTAAAAAGTTCAAATTACATAAACCTTATATCCAAAATGCTATTTATAAAGAACAACAATTAATTGGACGTTCCCTTTTATCTAATGAATTTCAACATTCTCCCGAGGAAATAGCTAAAAGTAGAACAATGGCTTTATTTAATGATGAAATTACAAAATGGTATGGAGATAAAATTAAAAGAAAATATTTTTTCAAAAGGTATGATCCAAATGAAATTTGTCAATCAGTTAGTTATGAACCTATAGCAAGAGTAGAAAAAACAAGGAAAATATGGGAAAGGAAGATCAATGAAGAAATGAATAGATGAAGATCAAGAGAAGATAAAAGGAAAAAATGAAAAATTCAATTGAAAATAAGCTTCAAAATTTTTAAAAAATAAAATTATTTATTTTACCTTAAATTTCTATTATTATGGCCACCAATAGGATCAGTAGATCTACGGACTAAAGACGATGATATTCCTTTTGATTCTGATGGTAAACCTCCCATAGAGATAAGTCTTCGACTTTCTGTTGGTATTTGACTTGGATGGGGTGTAGTGGCAACAAATTGTTTATTATTATTTTGATTTCTACAAAAAAGCATTCGAAAAGTATCTCTAAAACTGCTGGACATAAAGCAATAAATTCCAAAATTAATTGGATATGTAGCCTTTAAAAATAAATTTAAAAGTAGGTATGCTTATAAAACTAACCATAACTAGCATATTATTTACAAGTAAAAATGTTATCTAGAAAATTAAATTTCAGTAAATAATCTTTAAAAAATCACCGGGAAAACTCCTTCAAGTAAACGATTACTCAATCCAAGTGTATTATAAACACAAAGCATTGCCATAAATAATGCTTGTGGTAAATTAACAATTAAAAATATTGAAACAATAATTACAAGCATTACAGAAGTATTATTATCTGATGTTTGTCGATGAATTGTTGAATCACGATTACGTTTGTCTCTTTAAAATTTCTTTTTAATTTTATTTTTTTTAAATTTTTTACCCTAAAATGGATAACATTAAAAGCCTTTTCTTTCGTTGTTGAGCTTTCCTAATACTTTTAATAAGTAATGCATTTAGGCAAATAAGTAGAAATGAAGGCACTAAAATAAATCCAACAACCCGAGTCCAAAAATAAGCATTGAAGAATGCTTTAAAAATTTATATTAATTTAAATATTTCAAAAAATTAACCATTAGAACCAACAAATTTAACAAAAAATGTATAACCAGATAAACAACTTCTAAAAATAATTTTTAAAAAATATTTTTATAAACAAAATTTACTTTAAATATATTAAATGACCAGAATCAACAAAAGCCCAACCTTCATAAACATTATAATAATAATCTACAAATTTTGGAAGGCCACAAAATATAGAAACAATTGTAATTAAAAAAGTTGCAATTCTCACATTACGTAAAGAACATAAATGGCGAGAATTCATAGGGTGACGAATAGAAAGATATCTTTTTTTAAATAAAATTTAAAGGTTATTGTGACCTCAATTATAAATATATATTACCTTTGACCTGCCAGCAAAACTGTTAGCCACATTGCTACTAAAATATAAAAATATATTTAAAAATATTTAAATATAAACTAATAAACTATTATGGCAAACTGGCGGAATTGCATCCATTGAATATTTATAAGCATAACACCACCAAAAATAATAAAATTAAATTTAATTATTAAAATTATTTAAAAATACCAAAGTTGAAGTTCTTTTTGTTCATATTCAAAATGTCTTTAAAATTTAATATTATTTAATATTTTAATAATTAAATTACACCTTAATGTGTGATAAAAAAAATTCCAGGGAAGAGGAAAAAGCCCAACACAAAGATCAGCTATTGCCTGAATATTAAATATAGGTATTTAAATTTAACTAAAATTACCATATATTTCAAAACTAAATTTGTAGGCGAAATCATGTGTTTTTGAGAAAGTACTAGAGCTACTAATAAATTGGCAACGACAACAAAAATAACAAGAATAGGAAAAAGCTGAGAAAAAATTTTGTTAAAAATTATAAACTAATTAAATTACATATCCATAAACTAAATGTTCCAATTGCAAATGTTGGCTTAAACGAAGAAAACTAAAAAATAATAAAATAAAATTTATTAAAATTACTTTTACCTAGAATCCCTTTCACAATGACCTGTACAAGCATCATAAAAAAATCCGCCGATGTTAAGACATTCAAGTGCTGATTTATTTGAAATTAAACATTCCTTTGACGCGGATCGTTTTGTTAAATTATTCATATTTAACTAAACGGTAAATTAATTTTGATGGCTTTGACAGTGAGAGAGTTAAGCGGATTTTACTCGAGGAATACTTAACAATATTTAGGCGGTTTCGGATCTTATAGTTAATCATGTTTCCGTCACTTTTTTAAAAACTTTGTATAATCATTTTAATTTAAATTTTTTCCCTTTAAATTGTCTCACTGTCTGATTGTCAAAGCGCCTTATACATAAATTAATTTAAAATGCAAATTAATAAAGATAAATTGGCTTAAGAATTAATTTAAATAAATTATTCACAATTTATAAAAATTAAATTAAATATCTTTTTTTTGAGTTATTCATTTTATTACTTAATTTATCATTACTTAAATATCTTTATTTAATTATTTAATTTTAGAAAATTTGTTCAAAATAATATTTTAAAAATTAAAAAATACTTCTTAATCTTATTTGAGTTTCAAAAATAAAAATAAATAAAAATATAACTTCTAGCCTCAAGATAAGAAAAAATGGATTGAAAAAGCGACGACCGGAAAAAGTAAAATGGCATTACTTTTCCTGATGGGATTAGCCAAATAGTATTAAAAATAGACTTATTTGTTTTTACATATAAAGCAAATAAGGAAAGATTAAGCCAAAAATTGATTATATATTTATTTTAAAAATGTGGAATTTGATTTATTAAATAAAGAATTGGGTAAAATAATAAATTATAAAATATAATACACGTCCCAACCCTGTTTAATTTTTATATGAAAAAGTTTTAGGAATGTTGAGTAAATTTTTTGAGGAAAAAATTAGATGAAAATAGCAGAGGGGATAAGGATAAACTCAAAGAAATTAATTTTAGCAATATTACCCACTTTAATATGTCATGAAAAGAGGATCTTCTAGTGCTTCTATAAAGACAAGGATCCTTATTTTATTGGACAATTTGCCTTTAAAAAAGTAATTTAAAATGTCAAATAGGGGGGAAGGTAATGAAAAGTGAATTGAAAGTAATTCTAAAAATAAAAAAAAATATATTTGGAAATTTCAATTATGTTATAAAAAAGTAAAAATTAATTAATTTTATAATTTGACCTAAATTATATTAATTATTGTTTGGGATTCTCGTTGCGGTACTTATCCCTTATACACACACTAGTGCCAGCCGATTTTGACCGGCTATAACTTTTTGTTGCTTGATCCAATAAAAATGAATTTTATATCATTCGAAAACCCTCGACGAGCGGTATCTTAACTTGATGGATCATCTCCCCCTCATTATACTCCTCAAATAATTAAATTTTTAATTAATAATTATTTTACTTTTTTATTTTACAAAGAATTTATTTTGGATAAACATACGAATACTTATGTATGTAATAAAAAAGGAATGAAAGTAATAAAGAAAAAATAGAAAATAAAAAGGCAAAAGCCGATAATGCAGAAAAATTTCCTTGCCAAAATAAGGATTCTCTCCAGAGAGTCCAATTAGTTGTTGTGTTTATTGAATGATAAAGCTTTAAATGAATCAAAGAAGAAAATAAAGAAAAATATATTGAAATTAAAATATGCTTTAAAATAAAACTCATTGAAATATTAATTTTAAAAATTAGCCTTAAGAAAAACTTAGGAGAATTCTGGTTGAATTTAAGAATAGTTAATTATAATTAAAAACTATTTTTTTAATTACTAGATTATTTTAAATTTTCATAAATTTGTTGATAATATGTTTGAATTTACTTGTTAGTAGTAAAAAATTACCAATTTTTTAAAATTATTAGGAATAAAAATATTTAAATTTTATAGAAAATAGAACATGGAGATGTAACTACAAACGTTATCTAATTTAAACAATCAAAATCCACCAAAAATTTTATTTTGGATAATGAAAAATCTAGATAATATGACAAAAAACAATTGAAATTGTATAAAAGATAGGAATACTATTGTAATAAAATGTATAGTATTTAATTTTAGTTACACAATAACTATAGTTATATTGAATTGGAATAAAGATATATTTAAAAGGATTAAAGTAAATTTTAAAAAAAATTAAAGAATTACCGGGAATATATCTAATAAATAGATCAATGTAGTGTTAGGAATACAAATACATATTTACAATTTTTAGTTAGTTTTTTTCATCCAAATTAATTATTATTTAGAATTTTTAAAAATATTTTCTTCTTAAATAATTCTTTAAATCTCATTATTTGAATTGTAGGAATTTGCCCCACATGTTATCAGCGCTAATCCAATACATTCTCTTTTTAAAGATTCTTCTTCGTTTAATTCTGTTCTCCCATCAAAAACATTTCTGATAGTATTCATTGGCGTTTCTCCACAAAAATCTTTATAATTAACCAATTCTGCCATTTGTTTCTCATCAAGATGTTCACGAAGTAACTAAAATTTAACAAAAAAATTTTAAAGCAATTAAAATTTAATACCTCAATCAAACGTTCATCCATTCGCTCAACTGCATAATGCGCCAAAGAACGTCCATTAGTTGCATCCACCTAATTTTTAAAATATTTATTTTAGAAAAAATTTACAATTTTTTACCTTAAAAGGATTAGCCCCAGCATTTAATAAAATATTTATAATTTCCAAACTACAAATTAAATTGTTATTTTGTTGAACATTTTCTTCTTCAGAAACTTTTCTTCCATGATTTTTAAAAGCGCACAATAAAGGACTTAAACCCATTCCATTTTCAGCATCCAATTTAGTTCTAGAATCAGCACAAAGAGCACGAACTATGTTTGTCTTTAGAAGAAAATAAACATTTTTTAAAGTTAAACATGTACTGACCATTCCATGAGAAGCAGCAAAGTGTAAGGGCATATGCCGTTCTAAGCGATTACTTTGAGCATTCGGTGATGCTCCAGCCTATTTTAGAGACATTTATTTCAATAATCAACAGCTAATTTATATACCTCTAATAAATAGCTAACAACTTCTGCTTGATTTTTCTGTACAGCAACCATTAAAGGAGTTTCTCCCATAGCATTGGGAATATCAAAATTCGGTATCCCTCCTTCACCTCCATCCATTTTAAGCATTTGTTCTACAAGTGCATATATCTTAGCCAAATCTAGATGAGAAGTAACAATATGCAAAAGAGTATCCTTGTCAGCATCTTGGAATGTTAAAGCCCCCGGATGACGCTAAAACAATTAGGAATTAATAAATAAAAAATATATTTATAAATTACTTGAATACATTTACAAGTCCAAGCCCAAGCATCATCCATATCTTCACTTCGAATGAGAACGCGAAGACGCTCTTTTGCTTGCCTATTTGAATTAATAATTCCTATCTCGTCACGAGCTGTCAACGATGTTAATGGTGGCATTGGTGCGAAAGGTGGTGTTTGAGAACCTCCGCCGACTGCGCCGTTGCGAGGGGCGGATGGAGAACTGGAAGAAATTGAAAGTATACGATAATTTAATATAATTATTCAAAAAATACTTTTTTGGAGCGCTAAATGGTGATTCACCTCCATTCGTTATTGTATCACCGGATAAAGACCTAGGCGAACCGCTCTCCGAGAATGAAGCCTTTCGAGAGAGAATTGGTGAATAACGGCGAGAATATTCAAGAATAAAATCAGAGAGGCTTAAAAAATAAATGAATTCTTTATATTTTTATAAACAAAAATGCTTACTTATCAGGTAATTCATTACGTTCTGATCGTTCACCAGGACTCAATGGGTCTAAAGTTGTTCCAATACTATCAGGAGTTGAACTAGGCGAAGATAATGCTGAATCACTTCCACCAACACTCCAAGCGTCCCCACTCCAATTACTTGTCGGAATACCACAATCGTATCCGTAACCAAAAGAAACTGCAGGATTGAGACCACTTTGGTCAAGAAGGACTGATTGAGGAGCAGCCGCTGCATTGAACGTTGCACCCATATTTGGAGAGGACATATTACTTGTGTTGCTTCCAGATGGAGAATGACCATTTCCACTATGTTGAGTAGCCATTGTTGCGTAAGGATGGTGGAAAGGTTGAGGTGCACCACTAATAGAGGAATAAGTTATGATTAGTAATTTATTGTTTTACTAATTCAAGGGTTTAAATTTTAATTTCGATCTATGTAAAATGAATTCAGTAAATATAATTTCCGTTAGAAATAACCCATAAATAAATAGTATTCTATAAATAATTAACTCACTGAACAATAAAGTTGGCTCGAATTGGTCCACGTGCTATAAGTTCGCCTTCAACTGGTTCTTTTTGTTTAATAGGCTCCTCTTTCTTATTATTAGTACAATTATCATCTTTATCATTTACTGATTCATTATTGAATTGCGTCAAATCTTTCGCCGTATCACTCAAATTTTCCTCGTTCTTTTTGATCGTATTATCAACTTGTTCATCAATCGCCAATTTTTGTGAATTATTAACGCCTTTTTCTTCCGTTACTAATTTTGTCTGGGTTTCCTCCTTTAATTTCTCTTCTTCCACTTTTTTTGATTCCTCAAGTGGACTAGTAGCGGAAGATGCCTCTTCCACTTGGTTCTTTTTCTGCTCTTCGCCAAACATTAAATCGGCAAAGAGATTACGACAATTACGACTGAATTTAGCTGTTGTGTTTGTCTTTCGGGCAAGTGCCGAAGAGCGTAATGATTGGAGAGCCAAATGATCCGCTGGTGAAATGCATTCTTCAGTACGCTCAATGCATTGTTTCTCGTTAGAATTAGCGGAACTTTCGACACTAACTTTTAGAATTTTATTTTTTTGAAGAGAAACATTTTTCGAATCAATCACGGCTGACTCTAGTTGATTGACCAATGAGTCAATTATAGTTGAATCATCAGTAACCTGTAAAGAGAATAATTAACATTTTTTGCGTTGGGAGACGTGAGTTTTTGGAACCCAACCATTATATAAATCTTATAAGAAATTATCCTACCTTTTGCTTTGACGGTAATGGTACTGCTCGCGCCAATAATCGGCAATCTGATGAGGACATGAGTAATTTAGGTTTAATAACAATCAAAATGTTTAAGATTAATTCGTTTCTAAATTTAAAAATATTTAGTAAGGTATATTAGAATATGCAAGCAACATCAAATAAATATGAAAAAAATTCAATTACATGACAACAAGTAAAAATATATAAAAATTTATCCCCTAACATCAAACCGTAAATGAAAGAAGAATAAACATGAGAAATTCATTCAACCCGCAAGGCCATTAAACAAACGTTGTTGAAAGTCCAACCAACGAGAAATGAAAAACGAATACGTAAAATATTGATTTTACTCTCAAGCGGCAGCTAGTGAAACGGCTGACAATAAAGAAAAGAAAAATAACACAAGGCCTTAAGAGGTTGGCAATATCGACTGGCAATAAGAGCATGTGACAATTTAATACGTAGCGAGAAATCTGTCAATTTAACTAAAAAAATTTAAATTACAAAAAAGCATGTTTTAGATGGTATTCAAAAATAAAACGAAATCTGATTACGTGAAGCATCGTTGGAATCTTTTTTAGAATCTTTTAACAAAAAAATATCAAAAATATAATATTGAATGCAATTTAAATAATCAAAAAAACTTTTCATCCTGTCATTTTATCACCAGCTTCTTTTTGCTTCTTCTTTACAGATGATTGCGCATTTATTTGTAGCCGTAAAAGTTGCTCAGGAAAATTTCCCTTTTCTTTTGATTTTGCAACAAGTGTTGGATGATTATGTAAAGATTGCTTTGATTTTGCCCATTGTGGAACAACCTAATTAAAAATAATTTTTGGATTGATTAGTTTTCGTATAAAACCTGTCCATGAAAACGCCATTTACCATCAGCACTTGAAATGTGATTTTCAAACACAACATACTCAAGGACTTCTCTAGGATCATCTTCTGATCCCAATAATAAATGCCCATCTTTATCATAGAGAGCCATTTTCTTTAAAGTTTAAGATAAAAAATAACAAAATTTTTTGTGACGGTATGCTCGAAAATATGTTTCGATTTCAAGTCCTCCAAATATATTAACAAGTAAATTTATTAAACCTGTGTAGTATGCATACGAACAGCAATTTGTGCAATGTCATTGCCAGATTTAGGCGGCATATCAGTAACTCTAACAGAAACTACTACAGACGGTTCATTAAATCGAATAAGTTCCCATCGAAGTGTTCCTCTCTCCACATCAGGCCAAAGTTTCTAAAAAACGTATTTTTTATAATAATTATAATGATTCACATAAAAAGCTGATTCTGTAACAAGACCCTGTAAAAGAATTTTATCACGATTTGCCAACGCCTGAAAAGCTGATTTGTAAATTTCTTCCGCCTCTTTGAGAAAATCCTTTAAATTAAAAAAATTATTAAAGTTAAGGTACTTATGTCGTTTCCCTCCCATACACAATTCTCTTTAAAGTATACATAATGGTCAGAATTTTTTCCTCCAATAAATTCACATTATTTCCCTGTCACATTGTTGAATCAGCCAGCCTTGCGGGAAAATACAGTGAATTGGCCATTATGTGAACTTTAAAGAAAATTGGGAGGGGGGGGGGGGGGGAAAGTACCAAGATTTATATATGAGTAAGTCAATACCTTCAACTCAAAATTTCTAAGTCCTTCTTTCCGTCGTATCCTTCTCAAACCATATCCCATTAACGTTCCATACTTATCTTTCCAATAATCTTTAACATCTTCAAAAAATTCACTAAATCCAGAGCCCGTAAGTCGCGATATTTTTGATGTCTCAGGTGGAATATAAGTGGTCATAATCTCATCTAAAAGAAGAAAATAATTTTTTAAAATAATTCTATTTATTACATAATGACTGGTAAGTAATTTGGTGTTCTTGCCAATCTCGTGGAGAAGCGTCTTCGTAAATATTAGGTTTACCCTTTCGTAATAAATAAATTCGCAATTGGTCAGGGGTCATTTGTTTCATACGTTGTTGCTCAACATGATCTTCCAATTCTATTAATAATCGCTTTTCACCTCGCAACTGAAAAAATAAACAAGTAATCATTAGAAATATTGAAGTTTCACATAGGCTTCTGAATTTTTCTCATAGTTTTGGAAATTATTTCAAAGAATTCTTTGAAAACCCAAATCTGAATTCCAAAAATAGGATAAATTTAAAGAAATAATTTAGAATACCAAAAAGAGGAATTATTCGGCGAAAAAATACTAAAATCTTTAGGTTATCCCAGTCCAAAAAATATAAAAACTAATAAAAAATTACCCTTCGATATTTGGCCTCATTCACTTGTGTATGTCTATTTGCTCTGTGTGCATTTGATCTGCGCCAACCGATGAATCGTTCGAATCCACCCGGTTCTTCAAGCTCCTTATGATGATGCACAAAACGAATTGGACACTTTAAGATATTTGTTGCATTTAATTTGTTATATAAACGGCAAATTCCATAAAAATTCATATTTCCTAGAAAAACTTGACAAAAATTATTAATAAAGAGATCATAATTTCAAATAAATTTACTCGGTTGAAAAACAGGAATCTGCACTTAACCACGATTGACTGTCTATTTGTCCATCGGCCAATAGTCTCTTGTCCGTTTGTCTCACAAGATTCTGGAACTGAAACGGCTGTTCTGTGCGCGGCCATTTTATCGCGGGCAATTTGTCGCAAATAAATAAATAAATCCTTAAATAAATTCTTGAGGTCTCAGTCAATTTGAATTAATCCCCTCTTCTTTCCCAATATTGTAACATTGCATGGTGTCTCAAGATAAAAACAAAAATTTGTTCAACTAAATTTTGTTCCTTTCTTTAGCCACTTGCGATAAAGTGGCCATTATAAAGTGTCCTTGTCCCAGCTGGACTCTTTGGTCGCTGACTGACGTGTATTTGTTTTACAAAAATATCTTAATCTTAATAAATTGTAAAATTTAATTTTATGCCCACTTTTCAGTAATAAAATGTATTACCAACATCAACAGCAAATCCCTCAACAACAACCGTCATTAGCGACAAATGCTTATCCAATGCAATATCCGCCACAACAACCACCTGCACACCCACAGCCGTTTCCAAGTGTTCCTCAAGTTCCACCACAACCGCCTAGACAGAACTTTGATCCAAACACAGTACAGCAACAACCTGGTGTTATGCCAAATCACATTGGGAACTACCAACAGCAAATGTTACAACAACAGTATGCACCGCAACAAATGACGCCGTCTTCCATTGCTGGATTTGTACCACCTACAGCTACCACTGGAGCAGGTTTTCCTCCTGCTCCTCCAACAGGATTTCCTCCTGCTCCTCCAGGAGCTTTTCCTCCTGCAGCGGGATTCCCTTCTGCTCCTGCAGCAAGTTTTCCTCCTGCTCCCGCAGGAGGCTTTCCTCCTGCTCCTGCATCAGGCTTTCCTCCAGCTCCTGCAGGAGGCTTTCCTCCTGCTCATGCATCAGGCTTTCCTCCAGGCCCTCCGCAACCTCAGAAGCAACGCTTAGATCCAGAAATGGTCCCAAGTATTGTAAGTATTAACAATCTAAAAATTCTAATTTTAAATAAATTCTTATTCAGATTCAAGTTATAGAAGATGATCGAAGTTCACGATCTGGCCTTTTTCCAACTGGTTTTCCGCAAGCTGAACTGCCTCCATTAACTACAACTGAATTTGTTGCTCAAGATCAGGGTTTCTTTTTAATTTTTGACCATTGGTAAAATTTCAAAGGAAAACCTTTCTCATTCGATTCTTCTCTGATCTATTACACCTGTCTGATTAACCTCATTTAAGGTAATTCAAATCCGAAATTTATTCGTTCAACAATTTATTCTGTTCCGCTAAGCAATGATATTACAAAAGCTACCCATTTGCCGCTATCTTTAGCATTGACACCTTTTGCCAAGTTACATCAATCTGAGGTAAATATTTACATATATTTTGTTTAAAACATTTTTAGTATCCTCCTCCACTTATTAATCTTGGTGACATAGGACCTGTTCGCTGTCAACGCTGTAAAGCTTATATGTGTCCATTTATGGAGTTCATTGACGGAGGGCGAAAATTTCGATGTCCTTTTTGTAAGGCTAACTCCGCAGGTAATTTTCATAAAATCCTACATCTTTTCTAATTGCTTATATTAATAGTTCAAGACGCATATTTTGCACATTTGGATCATTCTGGCCGTCGAACTGATATTCAACACCGACCTGAACTCTTTCTTGGTTCTTACGAATTTGTGGCGACGAAACAATATTGCAAGGTTTGTTTTCGTTTGCTTATTCAATTTTATACTTTTTTTTAAAGAATGGGATTCCACCGAAACAACCTGCTTTTATTTTTATGCTTGATGTTTCTTATAATTCTGTGCGAAGTGGTTTAGTTGAGCTTTTCTGTAAAAATATTGTTGAAATTTTGCGCGATTTGCCTAAGTTTATTTACTTTATTTTTAAATTATTTTTACGTATTTTCTAGGGATAATTTATCCGCTAAATCTACTATGCTTATTGGTTTGGCTACTTATGATCAATCGGTGCATTTCTATAATTTAAATCATCCAGAGAATGCTGAGATGCTCGTTGTTAATGATGTTTCAGACATTTTTGTGCCTTTTGTTAAAGGTTTCTTTGTAGAGCCTCAAGCAGCTGAAAAAGCGTTGACTAGGTTTTTATTAAAAGTAAAATTAATTTAAATGATGAAATAAAGTTGCCTTCGTGAGATCATCAACAATTTCTATAATACTCGTATTACCGAAGGTTTATTTTCTTTAAACATCTTATTAAATTTATTTAAGTTGGCCTTGGTCCTGTTATTCAAGCTGGATTAGATGCACTCAAAAATTCTGAAAGGTTTTTAAAAATTGAATTTTTTATTAGGTGTTTATCCCATATTTTCTTATTTTTTTAAATTTAGATCAGGCAAGCTTTTTATTTTTCACTCGTCATTACCGACTCTTGCTGCACCTGGTCAACTTAAAAATAGGGAAGAACGCAAACTTCTCGGGACAGACAAAGAGAAGGTGCTTTACTATTTTTTTTGCTTTTAAAAAATTTTCTTTTTATTTAGACTGTTCTTACGCCAGCTGTAGATTTTTATGGAAAACTTGGTGAAGATTGTGTAAAATATGGTTGTGCAGTTGATGTTTATCTGTTTCCCAATGCTTTTATTGATGTTGCAAGTATTTCGCCTGTAGTTGCAACAACTGGGGGTTCAATCTACAAATACCAATATTTTGATGTTTGTTATTTTTATTTTTACATTTCATTTTCTATTTTATCGTCTAATAATAAGTTAATTTGTTTTTAGGCTGATCAAGATGGGGTTCGCTTTTTAAGCGATCTGCGACATGGAATAAGTCGCGAAATTGCGTTTGACGTGATGCTACGGTTGCGAACTTCTACGGGTATTTTTTGAAGTATGTTAATAGAAATTAACTCGTAATTTTCTAGGGATTCGTCCTACTGGTTTCTTTGGTAATTTTTATATGCAAAATACTACGGATGTTGAGTTGAGTGCAATTGATAGTGATAAATCAGTTCAAATAGAAATTAAATACGATGATAAATTGGATGAGCGTGAGCCCGCCTATTTTCAATTGGCTGTTCTCTTCACCAGTTGTAGTGGACAGCGGCGACTACGAATTCACAATGTTCTTTTATTAAGATGGGGGAAATTTTTAATTTATTCTATTTTTAGCTTTCATTGCCTGTCACTGCAGATTATCAAAAGGCATTTGATTTTATACAAGTTTATAGATAATAAAACATATTTAGTTGTATCGTCATTTAGATGAAGATTGTTTGGTTAGCCATCTGTTTAAACAAGGTATCTTTTAAAAACTAGTTTTTTTTGTGTAATCTTTAATTTTTAGCCGAGCAATCTGTACGCGACAAATGTCCAAAGGAGATGCGTGATGAATTGACTTTGCGTGCTGCACAGATCCTAGCTGCATACCGTGAAAAATGCAGCGAACCCGCACCTATGGGACAACTTATCTTGCCTGAATTTGCAAAACTTCTTCCACTCCATATCAATTGCATTGTAAGGCATGATTCATTGAATGGAGGTTAGATAATATTTTTGTGTTAATCTTTTTATTTATAGGTGCAGAATTAACAGTCGATGATCGCGCCTGGATGATGAGCTTAGTTCCCTCTATGACTCCTCTAGCAATCCAACAGTTCCTATATCCACGTATCTACATAATCACTTCCCTCTGTTCTTCTATTGGAAACAGCAGTGGCAGTACTGAATCGCTTAAAAACGATAGTGGATGTGTGACTAAAATGCAAGGTTGTCATTTTCTTATCCAATATTTTAAAAATACATCTCTAAGGTTCTACGGACTTCCCGACGCCCATTCGTGCATCATTTGACTATTTCTCCTCAGAAGAGGCCTATCTAATTGATAATGGTTTGGTTGCTTTTATATGGGTTGGTTCTGGTGTGCCAAGTAGCTGGTAAGTAGTTCTTATCTGATAGCTTTGATAGGCGATTTTATAGGCTGAACGACGTATTCAATGTTTCCTCGATTGCACAATTGGACACAGAAAAGGTATATTTTTAAAATTATCACTAAAAATCGATTATTTAGCACCAGTTGCCTTTCTATGACAATGACTGTTCACAAGCATTGCGTCATCTTTGGTCACACTTAAATGAGAACAGGGAGCGGGCACTGAAGTTATTCATAGTGAAGGAACAAGATGCATTAGAATCATGGATGAAGAAATTTTTGGTTGAGGATCGATATGCGAATAATGCCCACTCTTATGTGGACTTCCTTTGCCTAATACACCGCGAGATACGTTCCCTCATCTCTTGATTTGTAAGAAGCTGATTGTGAGAAAGTAAGCTGTTTATAAAATAAATTAAGACTTGTGTGAACATGGCAAATTGTGATCGACCTTTGTTAATTCCCATTATAAAGACTTGTTTCCAAAATTCATGTAATTTATGAAAATTATAATATAAACTTTAGAATAAAATTAAAGTGAAAATTGAGAATCGTTTATAGTTTATGCTGAAAATAATTAAGTATAAATAGGTCAAACAATAAATTTTACGTAACCCAATATGTATCAAAACCAACTACCTCTAATCAAGTCGAAACTATCAGTTTTCGGATTCTTTGCCAAAAATGTCTTATATGGCGTTGGTTTTGAAGCAGGGTTAAACTTTCAATTCAAGTGTATAACGTACTAATTTAGAAATGCATTGAGGTGAGATCGAAAATAATGTAAGAGATTGGGTTGTAGATACTGCCAAAAATTCTAAGTTTTACTCAGTCTTGGCCAGTGAGTTCCTAAAATATATATTATAAGAAATTGTTCCTATTTATTAGAAATTTCTAACCTGTAGAGAAGGAAAGTTTTCCAGTTATCATCATCTTCATTAATTTGATCATCTTGCTTGCAATTCTTGTCCAAATATTTAAGCCTGGATAAACAAATTAAGTTACTTTGAAATGTCGAAAGAAGTTTATGAGACTTACACAGCTAATTTGTCCTGCCGATGAAGTTTTGGTGAAAATTCTTGTAAGATCTCGAAGAAGGCAAAATTCTCAAATCGCTCTTGAGCATTTTTTGGTTTTCGTACATCCAGTTTAAGCGCATATTTGATTCCGTCCTAAATATAATATGACTTAATTCTTTTAGAAAATTTAACAAACATGATGAATCGTTGCAAGAGCTTCGCGATTTTTGATGTTGTCAACGCCAAATGAGAGTGCTAACTTTTTGCCTAATTCTCTCAGCGATTGAAAGTCGTTAACATCTTGTTCAAAGGTATCCTAAAAGTATAAATGAAAAGATCCCCAATAATTATTTTGAAATACCTTAAATTCGTCAAACAAATAAGCCAATGAGTGGACAATAGCTTTTGCAGTCATCACCTTGTCCAATTCTCGACATTTTGTCAAGAGATATTTGAAAATATCACCAAAGTCAGTATAATACTGCAAAAAATTCTTTTAACTCGAAGATTGCATATTTAGGAATACCTTAATAAAGTTGCGAATAAGTGGTGAAATTTCAATAATTGGAATGAGACCATAAGTAATTAATTTGACATAATGAGCAAAGATTTTACGCCGTTGTGTCAACGCAAGAATTTGTAAATTACCTTCTAAAGATTCGAAAAATTATTTAAAAATTAATAAAGAAAAATTCAAAAAATATATACCTTCCATAGTATCTTCGCGACCATAAAAAACATTGTCTAAAACAAAAGAAGAGAGGCGAATGATTGTTTCTTTATCAAGCTTAATGGCCAACGAATGTGCAGGATGCTCGGGTTCATAATCACGCGCCTAAAAATTAATAAGTTGATAATCTAAATAAAAACAAACCATCTTCCAGTTGTACATTAACAGAACGTCACAAAGACATTCGAAAGCCTATATATTATAAAAGATTTACATTAGAAGAAAAAATATTATCTAAAGATCTTACATTAATAACGCCGTAAACTTGATCCCTCAAAATTAATGATGCACCCCTAATAAATTGATCCCTTCTCTTGCGTATAAATTCGATATAATTCTTAAAAATGGAAAAGTTAAAGATTAGATGATAAAATAAAACAAACTTCCTTCAATTCTACAGTGTTTGTGGCCAGCTTTCTCGCATCCCACATTAGAGACTGATAACAAAGCAAGATGGCCTTATCCGACAAGTCAGGCTTCAATAATGGTCCATTAAGTAAAGAAAATGTCAAATCAAACAAATCCCATTTTGCTGGAATATCAATTGATCTAAAAATAAAAGGTATTTTTAAAATATTAATTGTAAGTTAGGAATATTGTTTAGCCAAACAATTTCTGGTATATAAAAATAAAAAACTCACGCTGTAAATGCAACCATCCGACGATAGTTTGACAACAACGATGCTTCTTCCTCTTCGCGTTCCTGCTCGTTGCTTTCTCGTCGTTCGACATTGTTGTATTGCTGAATATGTTGTTGAATTTGCAATCGTAATTGATTGGCAACTCCATCAATAATACGAACACGAGTTGTTTCAGTAAACTGAGCTATTGCTGTATTCTTTGAGATAAATTGGAAAATTTCAGATACTTTCTTCAAAACATCATCACTCGAATATTGTTCAACTATTCGTCCAATGTGTTGCATAAATTCATTGAGGCCCTAAAAACAAAGTTAAATATCACAAAATAACCAGAATAAACTTGTTCATAACGTCCAGCAGAGTATATTTCCAATTCAAAATGTAAAAAGATATCAAGGAGATTTAGCACCTTTTCTTCGTCAGCAATAAACTACAATTTAAGTGTTAAATGAGGGTCCTATGCAAAAATAACCGTTGACAACAAACGAGGAAGAGTAGGAATAAACACTTCAGAGATTCGAACACGCTCTTCCTGCAAAAGCCGAAGATCTTTCTTCTCTGTTCCAGCACCAGGCCCTCTTCGAATTGAAACTACAATTCGGTTAGGAGGATGTTCACCGGTAGCAGCTTGTCTCACAGCTGTGCTCATTATTGCGATTAAATGACCATCGTCATTATAAGCTGAAAACAATAATATTTTTGTTAAAAATTATGAAAAATAATTTACTTTCATTATCAAGAAGAATGCCGACCATAGAACCCCAATCACGCAGCATGGGACAAATATCGATAAAAGAATCAACCAAATAAGCGGGATGTGTATGAACGCCACCATCCTTGTAAAATGTCACAAGTTGCTTAATAAGTTCAAATTGTTGTGAATGCCATTCCAACTCCATATCACTTGATGTATGAGACGGAGCAAAAAGCTTTTCGTTGACAAAACCAGCAGCAGAAACGGCCAATTGCCGATTATTACAAAATACCATTTCATAAACTAGAGCACAGTTTTGCTGCGTGAAAATTCCAGGAAACACACTAAAAAATATTAAAAAGAATTTTTTCAAAAAATGCCTTTAACACGATGAATTTTAGTTTTCTTACCGATAAATTAATGTTAAAAGCTGGCAAGCTTTTGTAGCAGCTTCAATTTCAGTATCTCTCACCATGCTGACAAGACGATTAATGAATTTATTTGTAAAAAGCTCTAATCGCCCAATCACCTCCACATTCTCATACAAAGGCAACAATGTATTAAGACAGCATAATCGCACTTCTGAAACCTTTAAAACAAAAAATAAATATTAAAAAAGTTTTTTTAGATTTACCTTGTCAGAAATACACCATCCATAGTATTTAAGATAGCTATCATTCAAAAATAAAGCAGGATGGGCTTGCATCCAATTACCAAGCTCGATAAGACAAATAATACGAATATCTGGAACGACATCCCTACAATAAATGAATATGCGGTTTTAAAAATTAAAAAGAAAACCTATATCGCAGTGCAAAAACTGAACGAAACAAGTACTGTGTCATTGCAGATAATTCTTCAATTTTTGAATCAAACTGAAAAAGAATAAAATGTTAATATAAGTATTAGCCAAAAACTTTATAAGTCAAAAAATCTTATTTTTATTGAATTAAGGAAAAATAATTTAAAAAACAAACGTCTGCTCGAGCCTGTAACAATAACTCCATGCGTTCATTTGCTCCAGTCTGCGATAATTTTGATTTTTCCGTTTCCACCTGCATAGAGTTCTTTTCACGGAGACTTTCCAGATCAACAACAACATCTACAATGGCGCTAGAAAGCTTCATTGCTGAAATTTTTTTAAAATATAAAAATAAATCTATTCAAAAATACTAACCAACAAAGGTAGCAGTGTGTCTGAAGGCACGAATAGCATTCGAAGAAAGACTAGCAAGTAATTGAATAAGACTATCCATAAGAGTAACATCGAAGAGAATATTATTTTTACAACGACAAACAAATAACTAAAATGTGTATTAATCAATTAAGAAGTCTTACAGATAATAAAAATATTATAGAAACTAACCGTAACAAAATCTCCAAGATTACTTCGGAAACGCTTCCACTGCGGAGAGGTCATCATTAATGGATAGTCGCAGGACTCCTCGTCAAAATATTCACTAATTCGAGTAACAATGAGGCTGAAAACAAAATATGCAAAAGTTAAAGCTATTCTAGAGGTTGTGAATATTTATTAGAACTATCGCCACTCGTCACAAAAATTTAATATTTTAAAGGGAAAATAAAACAAACTTCATATCCATGTTATGCACCATGTTTACATCTAATTTAGCAGAACATCCACATGATGCGACAATTGTCTGCAAAAACTGAGCGATTGCTTGGTCAGGAGAATTCTCATATTCACGCATCCATTTCTCGACAAGTGACTAAAAGAAAAAGTTTAGTATTGGAAAAGAGCTTAAAGAACTTAAGGAAATAAACGTAACCTTTTCCCCTACTATTAGAAAAATTATTTAAAAAATAAATTACATTAGCAGATTTTCCTGATTTCAAAGCAATAAAGTAAGTGTCTTCAAATGCTGGAGTCGCAAATTTTGCAACATTTGAAACTGGAACCCTCTTTGTTACTGCTACTTTCTTTGGTGTTGTTTGAACCTTAGGACGTTTTTTTGGAGGTTGTTCAGGTGGAGAATAATCTCGATCAAATGATATTTGTTTACGCGCTCTAAGTGAATAAGTATTTGTACGTATAGCCAATTCAGCAGATTGCATTTTTAATTAACAATGTTAAAATTGTAAGTCAGAAATAATATAATTTTAATTAAGTGTAGATCAAGCTGGAAATGAAAAAAATTATTTACAGATCTATATATCCAAAGGCAGAAGTTTCAAAGTCACGGCGAGTTAAAAGAACGGAAGAACAGCGAGAACAACAATTTTGCACCTAAGTGTGATGTATCGATTATCGATTTTAACTTTAGGAAGTCGCACTCAACAATTAACACTGAACCGACCATAATTATCTTTCTCTAACTTCACTATTTCTTTGTTATAATTTCTCTAACTGTGGAGATTAAACGTCATTTATTTTCAAAGTTGCATAATGCCAATTTGGATAGATTTTAAATTCTTATTATTTCTCCGACTACATGTGAGACCGGTTGGACTACATGTGAGGCCCGGTTTGGGTCCGTTCGAGCCGAACGCTAATTAAGAATCATTTTAATTTTAAAATTTATATAGCAATTTATTTACAATCTATTATTATTTTCTTTTTACATGTACATTAATTTTATGATTCCTCTCCTATAACGTCTTGTATTTCCACTTCTTCCTCCATTATCAATTCTACAACAAAACCCTTCTATGCATTCATAGCCTGCAGGGCATTCATTGTTTGGACCGCAAGGCCCAAGTTGTTCTTCTGGAGCACACGTACCAGTATCTAAATTTTAATTAAAAATGAACTTGAATCAATCACATATTCCAAGATATCTATATAAAATTTACTCACCTAATCTTCTGCACTCGCCCTCTCCATCTCCAACACATGCATAACCTAGATTTATGAAATATTTTAAAATCTCAAAATATTTTACCTTCAGGGCAAAGACGTGTGCCACCTTCACCTTCTATACACGGACCGATTGGGTCCTCATTTTCAAATACCTTTTTTAAAATTAAAAAGAATTCAATTAAAATTTAAAAAACCTGTGGACAACACCAATTATTTGATATATCACATGCATAGCCCGGTTCTGAACATTGCTGATTTCGGTCACAGGGACCACTCGAATCAATCTGCGGACATGAAATTTGCGCTTGACTGCTTTGTGTACCACAGCATTGTCCATTAACTAGTGTATAGCCTGTTGGACATCTTCCTAAAATAATAATAAATGTTTTAAATTTCATTTGTTTTACCATTTACTGCTAATCCTATAGAAACTTGACCTGGTGGACATGCTTTAAATAAATTTTTGAAAAAAAATTTAATATTTATAAAAAGACTGAACGATTTAATTGAGAAGGGCAACAAATATTTCCTGTTGTGCATGTATATCCTGTTCCACATCTTCCTTGAATACAAGCACCGATTGATTGACTTCTTTAAAATTAAAAATCTTTTTTTTTAAACTTAAATTAAAAATTAAAAAATTATACCCGTCTAAACATCTAGGTGTTTGTGAAGAATTTGAACAACAAAGTCCTTGATTACATGTAAACCCTTTAAAAATTAAGAAGAAATTTTTCTGAAAATACTAGTTAATATTTTCTATTATCTATATTTTATTACAACCTGCACCGCATTGGCCATTAACGCACGCGCCTGCTGAAGATAAAAAAATTTATTTATAAACTATTTATAAACTAGCCTGCTTGAGTTCCATCAGGGCAAACTTTTTAAAATTTTATTTTAATATTTTTAAAATAAATTAAAAACCTGTAGCAGGAATTGCCGTAGCCTGAGCACAACAAACATTTGCTGGTGTTGAACAAACTTTTAAAGAAAATATAAAATTTCCAGTAATATTTTTAATTCACCAGCAGGGGACATACAACGTCCAGCAATACATTGTCCAAGTACTGGTAAACCTCCAGGGCATGCATCTTAAAAATAAAATTTGTTTAATATTTATAATAAAAAGTATTTAAATAAATTTTTGTAAAATTAAATTAAAATATTAAATAAACACAAAGAAACCAAAAATAAACATAAAAAACTAAAAAAATTTCAAACAATTTTGTTGTAGAGAAGGAGGTGACAACACTTGC
Source organism: Meloidogyne incognita (assembly GCA_036172945.1). Classification (NCBI taxonomy): domain Eukaryota; kingdom Metazoa; phylum Nematoda; class Chromadorea; order Rhabditida; family Meloidogynidae; genus Meloidogyne; species Meloidogyne incognita. Next base: position 68,692 of record JARQAC010000037.1, read on the forward strand.
GGCATTACACAGCATATTCCTGGTTGTAAACATTGCATAGGTGGAGCACAGAAACCTGTAGTTGAACAAGAAGCAATTGGTGGACCTCCGCCTGGACAAACTTTAAAAAAACAAAGGAAAATATTAAAATTAAAACAAAAATATGAAAAACATAGGAAAGCTTAACGAAAATTTTTTTAGAATAATCTTTAATTTGTGCAATCTAATAAAAATATTTATTAAAAAATCAGTGCACTCACAATTATTATTAATATTATTAGTTAATAAATTCATTGGTAACATGTCAGAATCAGCAGCTAAAAAGCTAAATGGCATACACGGCAAACAATCATTACAGAAACAACCTAGACATTTAATTTTGTTATTTCAGGAGGAATTGTGTTAAATAGTTAGTTTTTGGAAGGATTTAAATGATTTAAATAAACTATTAATTTCTAACTCCGTCCAATGCGTTTTCGTAGTCTAATCTTTTGTTGATTATTATTTTCATTTGAAATTTGCAACCATTTTGGTACACGTCTATGTTCAAGTTCTAAAAAAGAAACTTTTCCCAAAAATTCTATATTTTAACCTTTATTAAAATCATTTAATAAATTTGTTGTTGGTTCTGGTTCTGTTGGATGCTTCAAAATATTACTTTGAGGAATATTTTTAATTTCATAAAATAAAATAAGTGAAGGTTTTTGATTTATTGATAATAATTGTTGTTGTTTTTCTTTAAACTTATTTTGATAGTTTTGAATGGTTTCTTTAGCCCCCAAAAGATGAAAAACATTAAAGGTTGTATGATTCGTCGTTAAATTGTCTTGATTTTCTTTTAAGAAATGAAAAAATATTTTTACAATATAAATTACCCTCAGGCACATTTTCATTTTTAAAAAAGCAACAATAACCTAAAAAATTAAAAAAATAATATTTAAAATAAAATTAAAAGAAACTTAACATTGTTGCAAATTCCAACATTACACGGATCATTTTTGGAGCACAAAGTATTAAGACAGATAATGTCGATATATTTTGTATCATTTATTGAATTGAAGTTTTGTATAGCTTTTTATTTTGTTAAATTATAAAAAATATTATGAAATTTAAAGAGGTAAAAAGGATGTGAAACGTTAGTAGGTAAATTAGAGATGCCACGGGTTGATAAAAAGTTGGGTTGGGTTTTCAAGGTTATTCAAATCGGGTTTCGGGTCGAAAAAAGTAAGTTTCACGTAACCCGTGACATACATTATGTAAATAGGCAAATATTGGAATTTAAATATTAAAAATATTAGTTTTGAAAATTTTGTTAAATATAGTGCTTTAGGGTATATTTAATACTATCAATTATTTAACTCAAAAAACTTCACTTGAGTTATAATCCTTAAAAGCTTGTTAAATTCCCTTACTAACATAAGAAAGTAAACTAACCCGGGAATTGCCTAAAATGATGATGTCCCTGCTTGACAACAGTATGTGCTATACATGCCTGACGTTCAAAATCAAAATTGAATGAAGGTTGACAATGTTTTTTATGCCAACGACGAGTCCTTTTTAAATTGAAAAGAAAATTTTTTCATTAAATTTGTTTAATATACGTTGAATCACACTGTAGGAAAGCATTCCGATCTGTATAAACAGGCTGAAGACAATTCTCACTAACAGAGCAAAAGCCATGCTCGTGTGCATCAGAAACGAGATCTTAAAATTTTTTTATTTAAATAATTTTTAGGTAATTTTACCACAAATATAGCTGCTCATTTTAGGCGAAGTTTTTCTAATTTGTTGTTGTTGTTCTGATTTTATTAGTGCTGCAGCAGAAATCCGAGGAGCATTTGATCCAACATTTTTACTTTTAACTACCCAAACACCTTCTCCTGGTAAAGATTCAGAAATTGGTTCACAACGAAGAAAAAATTGTGTTTGTTTTCCTCCAATATGAACATCTTGTGAATCAAGGTGGCAAAGACCTCCAATAACTGGCATTGAGGAAGAAAATTTTGATAATTTCTCAAGGTTATGGGTTTGCTGTATTTGACAATAAATATTTACAGATAAAAATATATTATTTATTAGAAAGATAATAAATAAAAAATTTAAAATTGTTGTAGAAAATATTGAGGATATAGGTCTTCTTCTTTGATTATTATTAGCTAAAACAAAAAAAAATAATTTAAATACTAGAAAACAGGTCCACATAGAAGGTAAACTCACTACCATAGTGGACCCTGGAGGCCACCACCAAATATTAGGTCGGCGGTCCCTTTTACTTTATATTTCACAGAGAATTTCCGCTTTCTCCCCCTTAATCCCAACAAATCCATCTTTAAAAAATTAAACTTACTTGCTACTAAATAACAAAATTTAGAATTAAATACAGAATGCCACATTCTTTTCAATAATTTTATATAAATATAATTTTTCCATAATTTCATTTTTTGAATTTCTTCTATTGTTTAGGTAGATAAATATTTTTAAACAATTTATTGGCCAGCTGAAAGGAATAATTAAAAATAAATACAAATTAATGTCAAGGGTCACTAAATTTAACTAAAAGTACTTAAACAAACAGAAAATTCTGTCCATAGTAAATACAATTTATTTTTAAAAAAAGAAGCAATTATTTGAGCGCGAAGAAGTAAATGAAGAATTTTATTTATTCTACAATGAGAAAATGTGGACATTTAACTACCCATATATTCCCTTAATTGAACGGTTACCCCTTTAATATATGTAGATGAACAATGTAAATCCGTGGACTTGGTTCACGTTAATATAAAGAACAACGTGGGTGTATATTTAGAATTATAGTATGATAAAAGGAAAAGTAAAAAATTTTAATAAAAAATTGAAAAAATTATTTTACATATATTTTTATTTGTTTGAAAAATTAATGACGAATTTATAATAAAAATTTAAATTAAGTATATTTATAAAAAATTCATGTCCCAGAATAAGCGATAATCCATTCTTAAAAACAGTTCATCTCCTTTCTTTCTACCTCGATTTAACTTTTTTTGACCAACATCTCAGCTACTGCAAAATAACTTTATATTCTTTTTTTCCTAAATATTTTCGTCTTAAATAATTGTATTTTTTTAAAAACTTTCAACATTCGATCTGTCCATCATTTTCGATCCTTTACATTAGTCCATTTTCTATTCACTAACTATGATCCTCTCCGCAGGTCCATCATCTTTTGCATTATTTTACTAAATCTATTTCGGGAATTAAAAATAGTTGATGAAGAAGCGAAGAAGAAAAAATTAAATTGAGTAAATAAATATTAATTTCTAGGGAATTAATTTTTAAATTTTATTTTAAAAAATTAAATAATTAATATTTAAATTTTAAAAAAATTAAAAGATAAATTATCGAAAATGAAGGAAAAATTCTACAAATAAGCAATGGTTTATCTACTGATTAAAGTGAAGAAATAGTAGTATAATAAAGCTGAACACAGTATATTGTGTGTATCCACTAAAATTCGAATCTTAAAATTCTACAGGAAAACAGCAAATTTCGGAGTTAAATTACAAAAATAAAATTTTTTAAAGATTTTAAAATTTTCAAAATAATAAATTATCCCACATTTGCAGTTAAAAATATTTTTCAATTGTTTAATAATTAAAATAACGTCAAACTATATTTCCTTTTAATTTTTATCATTTTTTATGGATTTAATTTAAAAAATAATTTGGGTGTGGTTCCTTCCTGTTGCAACCAAAAAGGCAATATAATTTCTAAAATGTTTAAAAAATCATGCTATCTTTTATCAATTAAATAATCTTCTCAAATTATCAAATAGAATTCCTTAACCTTTAAATTTATAAAAAATATTTTTTAAAAAGGCACACCCAAATCCGCATTCTTAATATTTTATGTAGTTAATTATCAGTAAATAAAAAATTGAAAAAACATCAGAATATATATAAGGAAGTTATTATTAGCATATACATTTGCTTCAGTTCTAGTCATTAATAACAAGCACTATTAAGCTTGATCCCGTTAGACAGAAATAAATTTTCAAAAATGGCCAGAAGCAGGCGATGTCCTTCTAATCTAGCAGTAGATAGTTTAAATAACCTCAGTCGGCGGCCTGGGATCAAATCCGACCTTATTCAATACACTAGCATGTCTAGCTTCTCCTAATTATTCTCTTAAAATATTTTTTCAGAATGGGTTCAATTCGTCCAATTATTTTTGTCTGTTTAATATCAATTTGTTTTACAATTATTCTTGCCTCGGATTTAAATGAGAAGAAAGATGTCTTGCCGAAAAAAATAAATTTGGAAAATATTAATGAGAAAAAACAACAAATTGTTGAGAAAACAGAAAATAATGAGCCTGGAAGTAAAAAACTTTTGAGAAGTAAATTAAAAATGGTTACGGCTGCTCAAGTTGAAGAAATTAATAAAAGTAATAAAAAATGGAAGGTTAGTAGAATATTAAAATATTAGAGGCCAAGTTTATATATTTAAGGCTAAAGTGCATTCAAAATTCGCAGACAAAACCCCTGCAGAATTAAACAAATTTCTTGGTGTCAAACCAACAATTGATGAAGAACAAAAACTAAAAAGAAATGAACAACTTAAATTATTAAAAAGAAATAAAAGAAGCATTGAAAATAATAAATTATTAGAAGAATATAAAGAATTTGATGCTCGAACCGAATGGCCTGAATGTAAAGATGTTATAGATACTATACAAGTAATAAATAAATATTTTTAAAATTATAAAAAAATTTTCAAAAAGGATCAATCTGCTTGTGGAAGTTGTTGGGCAGTTTCTTCTGCCTCTGTGATGCAAGACAGAATTTGTATATCTACAGGTGGTGAACTTAAAGTAAATATATCCTCTGAGGATATTTTATCTTGTGAAAAAACAAGTTATGGGTAATATTTAATTTATAATTTTTTGAAAATAATCTGAATTTATATTAAAGTTGTTATGGTGGGTACCCTGAAGAAGCTTTCAAGTTTTGGCAAGAAAAAGGTGTCTGCACAGGATCTGGTTATTCAGATCATGAAGGATGCAAACCTTATCCATTTCCTCCCAATCCTGATGAGTATATGTATTCTACACCAAGGTTATATTTAAAAAATAAATTTAATGTATAATTTATTTTATATATTAGATGTAAACGCCGTTGTGAAAACCGTAAATACAAAACAAAATATAACAAAGACAAACATTATGGTAAATTTAAAAATAATAAAAATTATTTTTAATTAAAACAAAAATTTTAAGGACAAGAACCAGTGAGTCTACAAGATTCTAACGAGACTGATATAATGAAAGCAATTATTGAGGGAGGACCTGTCGAGGCCAATTTTGTTAATATATTTTAAATAAATAGTTAAAACATACTAATTATAAATAGATTGTTTATTATGATTTCTTCTCCTACAGCGAAGGAGTTTATGAAGCTGGAGACGGTGAAGAAATGGCTGGAGGACATGCAAGTACTAATAGATTAAAAATATTTTGATATATATTTTTTTATTCAGTACGTATTATTGGATGGGGTCACCATAATAAAACCGATACACCTTACTGGCTGGTAAAGTTCAAAAAAATTTTTTTATAAAATTTTAAAAAAGATTGCAAACTCTTGGGGAGATCAATGGGGAGAGAATGGCTACTTCAAAATTGCTCGTGGACAAGACGAGTGTTTAATTGAAAGTTGGGGGACCAATTATGGAGATCCAGCACTTGATAACAACACACTTGCAAGTGAAGGTGCTATGCGTGCTTCTAAACGACGTGAAGAGAAGCGTCAAAAACTAGCAAATATTGAGTCAATGAGGAAAAATTAAGAAAAAAATTAGATATTAATTTTAAAAAAATAAAATTTATGAAGAGAATTGAATTTGAATAAAAATTAAATATATTTCTCTATTTGAATCCAAAATGGTTTAAATTGGATCTATGGGAGGTTTTAAGACGTGTAAAAAAAGCGTATTCTATCCTAAAAAACAGAAAAAAGACTATTAGCCAACCAAAAAATATATAGATTTATATAAAAGTATATATCACGACAACTGACTTTAATAAAAATATCTAAAAAAGCCAAGAATGAAGGAATTAAAATTTTATTTTTAATGTTAGAAGATAATATATTTAGTTTATTTATTATTAGCAATATTTATGCATCTAAATAATTCAAAAAACAGAAATGAAATTCCTTCGACCTCAACTTTCAATTCAAAATTAGAGAATAATAATTCTCAAATTTTACAAAAATATAAATTATTAAATGCTGAACAATGGTTAGAGTTGAACGAACAAATTAAAAAGATAAATCTACAAAATAATGACAATAAAAAATCTTTTGAGGAAGCAAAATCACGAGAAAAATGTCCAGAAGCGACAAAAATACTGCCAATATTACACAAAACTAATCAACTTCCACCGACTTGTAATAAAGTTAAACAAATATTTTTTTGTCCAAAACAAAATAAACAAAATTGTTGTCCACCTTCCCCAATATCAACAAGTGCATATGGAACGGGTGGAGGTACAACAACAGAAGACACAGGTCAAGAGTCCCCATCAGCTGAAATACATCATCAAAGCAGAGAGAAACCAAAGCAAGTAAAGAGTGTAAGGTAAAAAATAAAAGGAAATTAACAAAAAAATAATTAAAAATTATTCTTTTTAAAGATACGCTTCAGATAAACCACCAATAAACTCTTCACAATCCACTTTAATCAATGCTGCTAAACCTCACTTCTACACATCGGTTTAGATTTTTTTAAATAATTCTCGTAGCTTAATGTCAATATTAAATTTCTAAAGGCTGACCGATTAGCTGAAACATTGGCTGCTCAACAAAGAATTTTGCGACAAGAATTAACTTTAGAAAATAAACAAGGAATAACACAATCAGAACAAAATACAAAAACTGAGACTAAAAAAATAAAACAAAAACAACAGATAATGGAAATGCCTATAATAAAAAATCCTTTTATTAGAACAACTAAATTTGTAAATAATTCAACTTGTTCAACTCCTCAATTAAATTCACAAATTAAATATTTAAACACAAATGAGAATAAAAATTTAGTTAATAATGAAATTTTGCAATTAAAGCCAACAAATTCTCATCAATTAATTTCAACAAAATCATCGTCAAATGAAAATACTGCTTCAACCTTTAGCCAAAGTTTTGCTCAAAAATACCAAAATAATGTTCCTTTAACAAAAAAGACTACTAGAAAATCAAAATCTCCCTCTAAATTTACAAGAAAAATGTCAAAATCGCCAAGAAAATCAAAATCACCCAAAGCTAAACAACAAGAATTAGAATGGGTGGTAAGTATAAAATAACACTCTTTCCACCATAAACTCGATTAAAAATAATTCAGATAAAACGCCGCCCCGATGGCACTCGATACGTGACAAGAAGACCAATGCGAAGTTCTAATAATTCAGCTATTATAAAAGAAAGACGTGAACGTTCTGCTTTACGAGAACGACATCAATCAAGCGCTTTAAGTACAACCACAGACGATGATGGGCAAAATACAATGCGACAAATGATAAAAGAACAAAGACGAAGAAGGAAAGGCCACACAAAAACATTTGGTAATCAACAACAGCAAATAGATTCTAATCATAAACAACAACCTAATAAATTTAATATTCCAAAAAATTCCTTTCCTATAAATCAATTTCAACAACAAAAACAGCTTCAATTGGATAGCAAAGCTATTAAACAAATGTTGATAAATCGACCAATTGCTTCTTTTTTCACCTCAACTACTGTCTAATATTTCATAAGGGATATACAAGAATTTTTATTCTTTTTAATAAAGAATTTTCTCCCAAAATCCCATATTATTTACACATTTATTTACAAATAAATATTAAAATCTACCTCAATTATTCCAAAATGTCAGCATCTCCACTATTGGCTGAACAAAATGATTCTTCTCGTTGTGAATCTCGACGATTTCGGCCACGTATTGAAGAAAGTCGAGCAAGTCGGAAACTTGTTTCTGCTTCTTTTAATTCTTCAGAACTATACAATGAGTGGAAATCACGTGAAAAACGTTCAAAATCTGCATCTATTTTTAAAAATTAAATTTATTTTTTAAATAAAAAACCATCAGATTCAGCCAAAGATTTAAGTTTTCCATTAGTTTGTAAATAAGAATAAATAGTATAACGAAGTGGGCGATCATTTGGACAAATCCAGGCAGAATTTAATAATTTAAGACAAATTTTATCTAATCGTTGACTTCCACTTCCTTCATTACATATTGTTGTTCCACCTTCTCTAAATCCCCCTCCTCCATTTGCAGTTGTAAAACGAAGAGCATCAATAACTAAAAAATAAAATAATTATTGTCATTGATTTACAAAAAAACCATGGCCTCGACAAAGAAGTGCTTCAGAAATTTGATCAGTATTACCACGACGATTGAACATATCCAAAGCTATTTGATAAAGTGATGGACATTCATCAGATAAAGAAATAAGTTCAAAAGCCTGGAAAATATTTTTTTAATATTTCAAAAATTTCGAAAAATTTTCAAAAAAAAATTTTCTCGTCACGTTAGTATTTTTAAGAAATTTAAATCGTCACTTAAAAATTTATTAAAAATATTCGAATACCAAAAATTTTGAATCATCAATAACTCTATATTGAAGTAATTGTTGTAAACAAGTCCACATTTTAGCATCAGCTACAATTTTAAGCAATAATTCAGGTAAATAATGATTCTATAAAATAAAAAGAATTTAAAAAGAATTAAAATTTACTTGAATTTGTATTTTTCGTTGTTTTAAAATTAAAAAGAAATCAATCATTAAATTAGCCAAATATTTTTTATCTACTTCTGGATGTTGATAAAGAGGTTCAAAAATACAACGTAAAATACTATTGTGACTAACCAAATTTGGAGTATAATTAAATATTAAAGATTTTCCTGTTAAAAATAAAGTTTTTGTTAAAAAGCAAAAAATATTTAAGGAAAAATCTAACTTCAAAAATCTAAAAAATACAGCCCTTCAATTATTGAAATGCTCCTTAATATTTTTCGAAAATATTCTATAAATTTAAACCTTTCTGTGGAGAACTGTTGCTTTCATTATTTATTTCCGGATTATAAAGAATTTTTCTTATAATTTGAGTAACTTTGCCAAAATTAATTTCTTTTTTGAGAATTATACGTTTTAATAAATTGAGTAAAACAGATTCAGAATTGCTTCTATTAATCAAAAATTGGATAATATTTTCCTTTAAAAAATTATTTTGAAAAAAAAAATATTAAAATTAAAATACCAAATCTTTCATTTCCTCCACAGCTTTATTCAAATTTAATTTAATTTGAGTAAAAATTCCAAATTGCATATCAATTATAAAACCTTTATTTTGAATCATTTTCCAAGCAGAATTATACAAAAATGAATTAATAGAATTATTTTCGTTTGAAATATCTTCAATTTTGTTTTGCCTTTCTTTTAAACATTTGACAAGATTTTCATTAATTTGTAAAGAAGAGCAATAAATAAACTGATTAGTGTTCATTTTAATATCAAAAATCAAAGTTTTGTGAACATTCTTTTAAAAAATTATTTTAAAAATATTTACAAGGAACACTGACAAACTGTGAACAAAAATTTTCGTAAGCGAACTATAGCTTTGAAGTCCCATAACTTTTTATTTCATGGGACAGAACCAAAAATAGCCCAAAAACTGGTTATAGTAAATCAACCCTGCTCTAAACGATGGTGCAAAAAAATTGCGAAATTTTTGGTGACAATTCGTAAATATTAAATCCCTAGTTAAATAAAACAAACTTTGTGATGAATTAATATTAAATTGTCAACAATTTGAACACCAACTAATCCAAATAATTCAAATTTAATTAAATATTTAAATATTGGCAATGATGAGAAAGGTTGTTTTTCATCAGGAAATTCAAAAATATTTAAACCAGTAGCAAATCCATTAGAAGAATCAAATTTTAATATTAAAATACAAATATGTCCATAACTTTAAAAAAGATTTTTAGTCAAAAAAATATTAATTATTAAAAAATACATGGATGAAATGCAAACATCTCTTTCCAGAAGTCTTGGCTTAAACGCCGAATACCCAAAATCCACATTAATTGATCCAATATTTGAAATTGTATTATTCTGAAGAGAAAATTTTAGCAAAGATTTGAAATTTTAATAATTTACTTGGAAACTAATTAAATGCAAAAAACTGGTGGCAGCACCACAAGCAAATAAAAATAGTTTAGAATCAGGCTGAAAATAAAAAAATTTTTTTATTTAATTGGTAAAAATAGAATTTACAAAACAAATGAACCAGCTTGTAGTAGAATGGGCAAAACTCTTGAGCAATTTCAAAGACTTTCGATGTACATTTAATGAACAAAATTCAACACCAGCATCTGTTATTATTGCTAATTGTCTATCTGCTAACCAATTAAAGCCAATAATAAATGAGGCATCTTTAAAGAATTTGGGAGGTTGTTGAAATTCAGCAGAGACATTGCCATTGGTCAAAATTAAAAAATCCTGAAATTTTTAATTTATTGTTAGATACGAAGAAATTAAACGGACATTTAATAGGAAATTTAAAAATTTTTTTTAAATATTTAGTAAAAAATAAATACCAATATAGCATCATCCTGCTGAACAATAGCTGCACCAAAATCCGAAGAAAAACAAATGGAACGAATTTGATTTCGTCTTCGAGAACTTAAATATGTATATAAAATTAAAATATAAAAAAATTTAAACCGAAAAATTAAATCTGGAATTGATGTGTCCAAAGAGCACAAACGAAAAATTGTTTCGTTTTCCTCATTTTGTACTGCACAACACTAAAAAATTTAATTAAAAATAAATTAAATTAAAATTACTCGCTCAGAAAGTGGATCGAAGAAAAGTCCGCTACAAACAATGTTTTTACTACATGTGGCATCATAAACATTTTCGTGTAAATCACTAAATGACGATCCTATTGTTAACATTTGTTATTACTGAAAATTAAAAAAATTATCTTCTAAATTAAATTTGAACAAGAGGTTATAAGAAAAAAATAAAACAGAAAAATAAAGATTCGGACCCTAAACTAAAATTTGCTAATCCTCAACAGAAATCCACTTAACCACAATAACTGTCCAATTTTCCAATGTCCAATTGTTTGGCTGACCAATTGTATTGCTAACCAATCGTCGTAATTAAAGTTGCGGAAAAGACGATCGAGTCTCACCGGTTGAGTCCATTTATCTACCGTAACCCGAGTCCAAGGGTGAACTCCAACTTTTCTAAACTCTTAACTAATTTGAATGATTTTTATTTCAATCGCAAGCTTTGGATTTGTATTTTATCTTTTTTCCTAATTATTTCCAACCCCTTTTAGTCAATTATAATAATCATTTTTTTTAATTTATTAACTTTACTTTCCATTATTGCCACTTGTTTTACTCACCTTTATGCTTTTAAAACTGATTTAGAATTTTTTTAAATCCCAAAAACATTAAAATATTAATTATTTATAGAAAATTCACTAAACTTTTTTTATTATTTCAAATGATGACAGTTGTTTGAAAATAAAAACTATTTTTTGTCAGCTATTTGACGTATCAAAAACGGAAGAATCTAAATGCGTGTGTGAATTGAGCTATATTTTATTGAATAGAAATTGATAAATCTCTACTTTAACCCTCCTTTTTTATTTAAAAACTTAAAATCATTTTATGTATAATTTTACTGTTTTTTAACTTTTTATCTTTTATACGTTCTTTTATTAATCACGTTATATGCATAGGTCAAGATTTTTTAAGTATACGCGGTTATCTTCAATTCAGATAAGGGATGTCCGATATCCGAAACTCGTACTTTTTTTGACCCGAAACCCAATGCCCGACTTTTCTCTCAATACGTGACATCTTGGATAAAATCATTACAATAAATCCTCCCCTATGCCACTATTTTTCAAATCTATACGGAAGCGCGTTCATAACATTGTTGATTCTTAACATTCTTGAATTTTCGAAAGTCCCGTTCCCCACCTGAATTCCCAAATTATTTTTGCAATTCAATTTTCTCAAGCTAACATTCAAGTATTTTTTGTTCAAAGTTTAATTTTATTTTTAAATGGTATAGATTATTTATCAAATTTCATTTTTTTCATTCATCATCTTTTAGCCTTAGATTGACAGTTTTTTCTCTTTTTTAAACTTTGAGAAAGACAAAAAAATACTTTTTTGATGACCAAACTTTTTTTTTAAATAATCACCTCTTATGAGAAAATCATCTTTAAACTGTGGCAAAAGGAAAGGGAAAAGAGGGGGATAATATTTTCTATTTAGAATATCATCCCTTCAGTCGATATATCCTTTGAATTTGTTGTGGCAGCTGATGAAAAATAATTTAAGATGATGATGATAGCAATAAAAAAACTATAAGTCTAAAGCTTCTTTTTTCTTCCGCTTTTCATATTTTCTTACTCTTCTTTCTACATCAAAGCCTTTAAACTAAGCCTTTATATAGTTTAAGCCGCTTTGCGTTTTTTTAAACAAGACCAAAACGAGCAAGCTAAAGAATAATAATATTTGATAAATATTTATTAAAGAAAAGTCAAAAAGAGAAAAAAATATTTTTTAGGATTTTTAGCTAAAGCTTTTTTTCCTTTGGTAAATGAGCGCGCGGAGGTTTTCCCCTCCTACTGACTATTCGTTTTTCTACAGGTTTCCTTTTAGTTTCTGTTTTTAAAAAAAAACCTCCGAGATATTTGCATGAAGGCATTTCTTTTTGCTTTTTACTACTTAATGATTTTTTAATTCTAAAAAATGTATAATTTAAATTTTTGTCTGGAATGTTCCGACAAAATTCCTCTATTGGAATTTAAATTTAAGAAAATATTTTTAAAAAAGTATTACCGTATTTTCTGTACTAAAGCCCCCGTCTATATTAGCTCTCTTTTTAATAAAGCCACTCTTCCGCTGAAAAATAGCTCCCTACGGAGCTCTATTGCAGAAAATACGGTAATCTTTCTATGATTCAGATTCACACATTACTTTATCAATTAATTAATGCACAAATTTTTTGATTGGCTTCGAGGAGAGAAAATATCCAATGATTATGAGCATCAACATCATCGTTTGTCTAGTAAACGTTGGAAAAGTTCAGAAAAATTAAAAAATTCAAAATACAATAAAAATGGTGGAAGGAATAGTGGAGGAGATATTGGATTCGTTGAACATTTTGACAAAGTTGCTATTGCCTCAACTTCATCTCCCGCTAATTTGTCAGCTTTGGGAAAGTAATTTTAAATTTAAATTTTAAAAAATTTTTGATTTTTTATTTAGGAACGGAACTGTTAATAATTCAAATAGTGATTCAATTCGTCACCGTAATAAAAATTCTGAAAGAGTTTCAAGCCATAATATAAACAATAATAGGTTGGAATACGGTGAAGATGATGCTAACTCTAAAATAACAAGAAATGTGAGCAAATTTTTTTGCAAATTTATGTATAAATCAGGCGTAAATAATATTCCTTTCCAAAAGCTTTTAAAAATTTTTTAAAATAAATTTTAGAGAATTAAACCTTCCTTTTTGTCATCATCAGTAAAACATCGAAAACCTCAAAGTGTCAAGAAGAAGCGAGGTAATGAAGCAGCAACAACTGAGGACATTCCTGACCCCTACAAGGATGGAAGTTCTGGATTAGATAAAAAATCAAAATCTGCCAATGAAATGTCTCAATCAAAAAGGCCTGGTTTCCTTCAGGTTTTGAAATTTCTTCTAATCAAAAAATTCCTTTCATATTTTAGAGAATCCGTCAAAGATTAAGTTCAAAAAGTGTAATTAACCAAGAAAAACGTCTAAATGAAAGAGACAGAAATGAACAAAATATTGATGAAGAAATTAAAGTTTTGAGGCCACAATTGTTAAATGAAGAGAATAAAATGGAGGAAAAGAACCGTCAACAAAAACAAACTTTACAATATCAACGTTCAGAAGATATTGATGCTCTTTCACAAGTAAAATTAAATAGTGTTTTTATTAGAGTTCGGACTTTTCTAATTGTTGGGCCCGGTATCCGGGGTTTTCTTTTAATACAGTCCCGATCCGGGTTCAACTTTAATTATATTAAAGAATTTATTTATTTTAAGGGTCGTTGTTCTTCCTTTGATTATTTTTCTGCAACAGCATCACCTACTGACCAAACATTATTAAATACTGAACGGGATGATTTAACACGAAAAGAAAATGAAATACCAACAACACCTTTACACGGAATATTAGAAAACAAAAATAATAAAAAACAAAAAGAGGAAGAAGAAAGAAGGTTTGCAACAGCATCTGAGGCACGAGCTTACTTACGTAGACAAATTGCTTCAGAGAATGGTTGCTCTAGAGTTCGATTTGAGGGGGAAACTGAAGAAGAGGAAGCGGCATTTGATGCTGATGATGAAATTTCAAAGTGAGAATTTTTTTAAAGACTACTACATATGTCTTGTTGGATGGGGGAAAAAGTGAAAGATATGAACAGCGTCAGTTTTTCGGATTTTACAAATTGTAAAAACTTCCGGAATTTGATAAAATATTTAAAAATTGTAAAAAATTCCGGAAAAGTTTTTACAATTTGTAAAATAAATATTAAATTCCGGAAAAGTTTTACAATTTGTAAAATAAATATTAAATTCCGGAAAAGTTTTACAATTTGTAAAATAAATATTAAATTCCGGAAAAGTTTTTACAATTTGTGAAATATTAAATTCCGGAAAAGTTTTTACAATCTGTGAAATATTAAATTCCGGAAAAGTTTTTACAATTTGTGAAATATTTTATTAAATTCCGGAAAAGTTTTTACAATTTGTGAAATATTAAATTCCGGAAAAGTTTTACAATTTGTAAAATAAATATTAAATTCCGGAAAAGTTTTTACAATTTGTGAAATATTAAATTCCGGAAAAGTTTTTACAATCTGTGAAATATTAAATTCCGGAAAAGTTTTTACAATTTGTGAAATATTTTATTAAATTCCGGAAAAGTTTTTACAATTTGTAAAATAAATATTAAATTCCGGAAAAGTTTTTACAATTTGTGAAATATTAAATTCCGGAAAAGTTTTTACAATTTGTGAAATATTAAATTCCGGAAAAGTTTTACAATTTGTAAAATAAATATTAAATTCCGGAAAAGTTTTTACAATTTGTGAAATATTAAATTCCGGAAAAGTTTTTACAATCTGTGAAATATTAAATTCCGGAAAAGTTTTTACAATTTGTGAAATATTTTATTAAATTCCGGAAAAGTTTTTACAATTTGTAAAATAAATATTAAATTCCGGAAAAGTTTTTACAATTTGTGAAATATTAAATTCCGGAAAAGTTTTTACAATTTGTGAAATATTAAATTCCGGAAAAGTTTTTACAATTTGTGAAATATTTTATTAAATTCCGGAAAAGTTTTTACAATTTGTAAAATAAATATTAAATTCCGGAAAAGTTTTACAATTTGTAAAATAAATATTAAATTCCGGAAAAGTTTTTACAATTTGTAAAATAAATATTAAATTCCGGAAAAGTTTTTACAATTTGTGAAATATTAAATTCCGGAAAAGTTTTTACAATCTGTGAAATATTAAATTCCGGAAAAGTTTTTACAATTTGTGAAATATTTTATTAAATTCCGGAAAAGTTTTTACAATTTGTGAAATATTAAATTCCGGAAAAGTTTTACAATTTGTAAAATAAATATTAAATTCCGGAAAAGTTTTTACAATTTGTGAAATATTAAATTCCGGAAAAGTTTTTACAATCTGTGAAATATTAAATTCCGGAAAAGTTTTTACAATTTGTGAAATATTTTATTAAATTCCGGAAAAGTTTTTACAATTTGTAAAATAAATATTAAATTCCGGAAAAGTTTTTACAATTTGTGAAATATTAAATTCCGGAAAAGTTTTTACAATTTGTGAAATATTAAATTCCGGAAAAGTTTTACAATTTGTAAAATAAATATTAAATTCCGGAAAAGTTTTTACAATTTGTGAAATATTAAATTCCGGAAAAGTTTTTACAATCTGTGAAATATTAAATTCCGGAAAAGTTTTTACAATTTGTGAAATATTTTATTAAATTCCGGAAAAGTTTTTACAATTTGTAAAATAAATATTAAATTCCGGAAAAGTTTTTACAATTTGTGAAATATTAAATTCCGGAAAAGTTTTTACAATTTGTGAAATATTAAATTCCGGAAAAGTTTTTACAATTTGTGAAATATTTTATTAAATTCCGGAAAAGTTTTTACAATTTGTAAAATAAATATTAAATTCCGGAAAAGTTTTTACAATTTGTGAAATATTAAATTCCGGAAAAGTTTTTACAATTTGTGAAATATTAAATTCCGGAAAAGTTTTTACAATTTGTAAAATAAATATTAAATTCCGGAAAAGTTTTACAATTTGTAAAATAAATATTAAATTCCGGAAAAGTTTTTACAATTTGTGAAATATTAAATTCCGGAAAAGTTTTTACAATCTGTGAAATATTAAATTCCGGAAAAGTTTTTACAATTTGTGAAATATTTTATTAAATTCCGGAAAAGTTTTTACAATTTGTGAAATATTTTATTAAATTCCGGAAAAGTTTTTACAATTTGTAAAATAAATATTAAATTCCGGAAAAGTTTTTACAATTTGTGAAATATTAAATTCCGGAAAAGTTTTTACAATTTGTGAAATATTAAATTCCGGAAAAGTTTTTACAATTTGTGAAATATTTTATTAAATTCCGGAAAAGTTTTTACAATTTGTAAAATAAATATTAAATTCCGGAAAAGTTTTTACAATTTGTGAAATATTAAATTCCGGAAAAGTTTTTACAATTTGTGAAATATTAAATTCCGGAAAAGTTTTTACAATTTGTAAAATAAATATTAAATTCCGGAAAAGTTTTACAATTTGTAAAATAAATATTAAATTCCGGAAAAGTTTTTACAATTTGTGAAATATTAAATTCCGGAAAAGTTTTTACAATCTGTGAAATATTAAATTCCGGAAAAGTTTTTACAATTTGTGAAATATTTTATTAAATTCCGGAAAAGTTTTTACAATTTGTGAAATATTAAATTCCGGAAAAGTTTTACAATTTGTAAAATAAATATTAAATTCCGGAAAAGTTTTTACAATTTGTGAAATATTAAATTCCGGAAAAGTTTTTACAATCTGTGAAATATTAAATTCCGGAAAAGTTTTTACAATTTGTGAAATATTTTATTAAATTCCGGAAAAGTTTTTACAATTTGTAAAATAAATATTAAATTCCGGAAAAGTTTTTACAATTTGTGAAATATTAAATTCCGGAAAAGTTTTTACAATTTGTGAAATATTAAATTCCGGAAAAGTTTTACAATTTGTAAAATAAATATTAAATTCCGGAAAAGTTTTTACAATTTGTGAAATATTAAATTCCGGAAAAGTTTTTACAATCTGTGAAATATTAAATTCCGGAAAAGTTTTTACAATTTGTGAAATATTTTATTAAATTCCGGAAAAGTTTTTACAATTTGTAAAATAAATATTAAATTCCGGAAAAGTTTTTACAATTTGTGAAATATTAAATTCCGGAAAAGTTTTTACAATTTGTGAAATATTAAATTCCGGAAAAGTTTTTACAATTTGTGAAATATTTTATTAAATTCCGGAAAAGTTTTTACAATTTGTAAAATAAATATTAAATTCCGGAAAAGTTTTACAATTTGTAAAATAAATATTAAATTCCGGAAAAGTTTTTACAATTTGTAAAATAAATATTAAATTCCGGAAGAGTTTTTACAATTTGTAAAATAAATATTAAATTCCGGAAAAGTTTTACAATTTATAAAATATTTTATTAAATTTATTCAATTTTACAAATTTAAGTCGTTTAACAACTTCATCAACAATTAATGACTCCATTTATCAACTACAACGACCCCAATCTTCCTTGTCAACTTCAGGGACTGGGCCACATCATCAACGGGAATCTATTTATTTTACTGTTGTCCAGCAACCAACACATTTATCCCCTCCATCAACCTCTCCCCAACCTGAAAGAAAATCTGTCACGGCAAAAATTAATATTAACAAGAAAAATCGTTATAGTGGGGATTTTTCCCCTCTTGTTGGAAGTGTTAATATAATTGAACAATCAAATAAAGAAGAGGAACAACAACAAAAAATAAAAAATAGGCAACAACAATTGTCAATTCAACGTTCGAAATCTCAACAAATTCTGACTAAATTAACTCCAACAACGTCAGAATTATTGCCTGATGATTCTAATAATAATGCAGGGCAAAACGATTCTCCGCCAGTAATGCAAGTGTCGGAACCTGGGTCAATTAAAGTAAGCAGGCGGCAATTAAGATTTGTTATACCTCAGGTTTTTGATATTTTCTTTTTATTTATAATTAAAAATAAATTTTGACATGAGTCCAAAAATATCAGTCCGTTAAGCGTGTTCCGGTCCCCATGTGCGTATCAGCAAATTTTTGCTAACTTTAACATTTTTTATTTAAATTCTTTACAAAAGTATTTATAAATAATATTAGGTATATGTACAAGTAAAAGAAAAGAATAAGAAGATATTTAAAGAAATTTAATATTTTTTTAATTGATGTGTGAGAATTGACAAATAAATTAAACAAATAAATATTTGTTTTATTTGATAATACGTAGAAGAACAAATAAAAAAATTTTTCTTAAAAAAATTTTTCCATTAAATTTATTTTCAAGGTATCCATCTGTTCAGCTGAAGACCGTTCATCAACTGCTGAACCTGTCGAAGTATTAGAAAAGGAATCAAATAATCAACAACAACAACAAAATACCCAACAACAAAAACAAGAAGTAAATAATTCTGTTGTTTCTACTATATTACCTCCACTTTTACCTCAAATGTTTGGTGGGATTGGTGTTGCTCCTGAATGTGAGGAAGAACTGAAACGAGCACTTTCTGAAATGGATAGGAAGGAATTAACTTTGGCTCAAAGAAGACAAAGCAATTTAGACGTATTTTTTTGTTTAATTTTTATTTAAAGGATATTTCGGGATCCGTTTTTGGGATTTACCAGTTTCCATATCCAAAAGCCGAAGACTTTGAAGCCCTATAACATTTAAATTCGAGGTCGGGGTCAAAAAAATGGCAGTAGTAAAATTGGCTATCCAATGCTATAATTTTTATTCAAATTTTTTTGTCACAGTTTGAAAGGTTCCCTTGTCAGTTAGTCCCTGTTCCTCCCGGTTGCATATCTTTCTGTCCCCACAAGCCCAGTCACATCAACAATTGCCAAACAATTAAAAAATGTCTTTTTGTTTTTTAGGTAATCCATCAAGCAAGTGGTCGACGTACATCGTATATTTATTTATTTTCTTTTTCAAATCAAATAATAAAAATATTTTCAGGACAACACTAATTCCATTAACACCTGCACAGATTCATTTAATTCGCTCCTTGTGGCGTCAGGTTATTTTTTTAATTAAAAAATATAAGTTTAAAAATAATATTTTAAAGGTTTATCTTAGCAAAGGCCCAACTGTTATCGGTTCTCAAATAAGTCATCGGTTATTCTTTAAAGAGCCCCAAATTCGTGAACAGTTTAGAAGAGTAAGCGAACATTTTTAAATAGGTATTTCTAATTTTATTTTTCTAGTGTCCCCTTCCTCATCAATATGTTAATCACGATAGTTTTTCAAAGGCACATTGTCGACATATTTCTGAGCTTGTTGATCAGGTAGAAAATTTTTATTTTTTTACTCCAAAGTCTCCTTTGGGAGCTGATCCACACCCAGAAGTTAAGGACAATATTATTATTTAATAGATAGTTGAAAGTCTGGATGATTTGGAAAATGTTAGTGCAATGCTTGAACGTATAGGTAAAAATAAAATATTTTAAAATAAAAATTTAAAAAATTTTTTACTTAAAGGACGAGCCCATGCACGCATATCTGGTGGTCAATTATCAAGTAATTAAATTTAGATTATTTTTAGAAATATTTTTATAGGCAAAATTTGGAATTCTGTCGCCGAAACATTTATTGACTGTACTCTTGAATGGGGGGACAGACGGTATTTTTTAATTTTGAGAATTTATTTTTTGAATTTAATTAAGAGCTCGCAGCGAAACTGTCCGAAAGGTTTTAAATTTAAATTTCAAAAAAATTTTTTTTAATTTTAAGGCATGGGCTCTTATTATTGCCTTTATGATTGAGCGTATTAAATATGGACATTTAGAAGAGGTTTTTTTATTTTCTTATTTAATCTTAAATTATTTTTTAGAGAAGACAAATAACAGCTATTCGCTCTACAATAGCCTCTCTGGAACGATTCGCTGTTGGAGGAGGGGGCGAAGGTGGTATTAGCTGTTCCGCCTCTGCAACACCCCTTTCTACTCCTATAGCAACACAAAGAAAAAATTCTGGTAACGAAGCATTAAATGACAGTCATCTACCTGTTCCTGTTTGTCCAATTAGAAGAGTTTCTGCATCTACAACTTTTGTAAATTTTGTGATTTTGGGGGAAAATTGGGGAAGATTTGCCTGGGGAAATAGGAAGAAAGTCCTCAATCTTTACAAGGTTGACGGTCCTGGGAAATCCTTGGATAATCCAAACTATTTTACCTATTTATTATTAACTTAAAGAATAATAATACAACGCCTTCGTCTTCATTAAAACATCAAAACAATAGGAACAGCACAATAAGTGCAGTTGTTACCAGTACAATTGCATCAATTGCCTCCCCAGTTGCAAGCAGAAGAAAAGTTGCTACAACAGCGGTATAAATATTTTTTTAAGAATTTTTTTTCTCAATTTCAATTAAGGCCCCTTTAAATACACGTTCCCCAAAAGCCCAACAATCTCCGACTAAAACACGAACAAAAGCAATGACAACTGCACGAACAGTAGGTGGACGTTCATCTTCTGATGTTCAAGAGAGGAGATTAGCAGAAGGAAAAACAACAACAAATCCTTCTTCAGTCAGAAGCAAAGGAAGAAATGAAGAAAAGAATGTTTCTGGTAAACATACAAATGTTTAAAAAATGTTTTTTTTGGAAATTTTTAAAAGGTTTCATTTTTTAATTTTATGTATAATATGTAAATAGTTTTAATAATAATTTTTTATTTTATATGCAGTGTTCTTTTACAAATTTAATTCAAATAAATATTTAAAAAATTATATCCTTTTTTTGGTAAAATTGAATTTCATACCCTCTTTTTCCTTCGACCTCAATGACATTAAGTACCCGGGTCAGCTTTTTAGAACTAATGGCAACGTTGGGTGTGTATATCACAAAATCTAGTAGTCCTACCCAGTTATGGTACAATGGCACAATACCGGACCACAGGTTCTAAAAAATGGAGCTGGGTACTTTTCGTAAAGTTTGTAGCAAATTTTAAGTCTGACCATTTTTAGTACTTTGAGGAAAGGTAAAAACTGGGTACGAAATTCAATTATCTTTTAAAAAAAACAATAAAATTATTAACAATTTATATCTACCTATTTTTTCAACAAAAGAATTCTTGAGGTTGAGGAGCATCATTTAATGATTCACATTCTGCAAATTTAGTTTCCTTGTTATTATACTTCTTTGAGGTATTTTTTTCTGCTGCTTCATAATTATTTGATAAAATTGGAATTAAAGGTGGAACAGGTAAAAAATTGCTATTATTTTCATTAGTTTTGTAAACTCCATCAGGCCTTCTTTGAATATAAACAAGAAAAATAAAAAGTGTTAAAAGAATAAATAAAGCACTTAAAAGGCCAATAATTGCTGAAAAAATTTAAAAATTTAAAATAAAAATTAAAAAAATACGTGTTATAAACAATAATTTCTTTTGACTTTTAACAAAACTTGATAAATGAATTTCGTTATAATAATCATCGGAATTTAATGAATTTATTTTTTGCTGTTCATTTTTGTGTTGTTCACTTGAAAAAAATTTTTTTTTAATTAAAAAAATTTCTCAAAAAATTTTCCTTACATTTTATCAAAAGGACAACTTCCAAAATTAATTTTTCCAGAATATAAAAGCCTCGATTCTTTCGGATTTTTCAAAGGAAATGCATTACCAATCATTAAACGTGAAATACATCCTTTAAATTTTTGTTTATCAGCAAAATTCCAAACATTAAGTGAAGAAAAGAAGGTAAAATTTCCCAACAATGTAAAGGCAATTTCTCCATTTATCTTTAAAATTAATTAACTCAATAAAATTTTAACAAAAATTTAATACATTTAAAAAGAATCCTGTTGAATTTGCACAAAAACGAATATCCTTGCTTTTATTATCTGTTATCCTTATTTTATCATAAGTTACATTTTGTGTGAAGAAAAATCTGTAAAAATAAAAAAATTTATTTAAAAAATTTTCAAAATTACCCATCAAATATAAATGCATTTAAATGACCTTAAATAGAAATTAGAGTTGTCCTTAATTTAATTTTTTACCTTCTTTATCGATACTTAAATTAAAACGAGATTCAGCAAATAATGCATTCGCTCTTATTAAATTAATAACTCCATTATTATTAATATTTGAAGTTTGTACATTAATTCTAAAACAATTATTAACTTGACCAGGATGTTGCCAAGCAATGCGTAATTCTGAACCAGTAGATAACCACATACCAACTTCTAATTAAAAAATTTTTAAAGGAAAATAAAATTTGTATTAACCTTCCTCACATGTATCACCAGCAAATGGAGTTAAAGAACAATTACCTTTTTAAATAAAAATATTTTCTAAATTAAAATTCGTTAACATTTACATTTAAATCCATCATATAATTCAACACAAATTCCTTCATTTTGGCATTTTCCATTATTATTTGCTTTAATATTACAAGCCCCCCATTCACCCAACTGAATTCCATTTCCCAAAACTTTTTTTGCCAATTGTCCTAAACGAATAGATTCTCCATTTAAAATAAAATGCTTTAATTGTCCAGCAAAACCAGAACGATCAGGAATATAAGTACGCGAACCAACAATTAAAATTGACGTTTTTGGTAAAATAAAAAAATCTTTCAAAATTTTTTCTTTTAAATCAACACGTAAAATTTGTTTTTGTTCATCTATTTCCCATGATATTAAATGCCACCTATTGAATTAAAAAAAACAATTTTTACGTAAAACTTTGGCTTAATATTATTAAAATAATTTACTTATTATCATCAACACGAATATCACTAATTATTTCATTTATTAATCCAGCATTAACTATTTGTCCAACAAGATGTCCATCTCTTACAGAAAGTTGAAACCAACGTTCTTGATTTGTTGATGTGAAAGTAAATATAGTAAGGCTTGAATGTGTTAATTTAATCTTTAAAGGAAAAATTTTTTTGAAAAAATAAAAAAAATTAAAAAAAATACTTGAATTGAAGCATAAAATGTTCTAGCATTATTAAAATTAAGTGAAGTAAGTAATCTTTGATTTCTATCAGTAAATGTTATTGTTTCGGAAATATCTTTTATTAAAAAAATTTTTTTAATTAAAGAAAAAATTTTTTATTTACATCTTCCAGAACATTCCAAGGGACCAATGCTTACATTTGCTAATGATTGACTGCTTGTTCCTCCTCCAATAAATAATTGAAGAATTGGAAGTAATTGAATATGGGAATTAATTCCTTCATCTAAAGAAGCTTCTCCACTGTCACAATTACATTTAAAGCTTTAAAAAAATTTTCGCTTTTATATAAAAAACAGTAAAAAATATTCCTTTAAAAATTTTTCTTACTTTAATAAACACGAATCGTTTAATGCACACGGACACATTCGAGAAAAAGGAGGAGCATCACCCCATTGAAGACCTCAAAAAATTCTTTTTGAATAAAATTTTTAAAAAGAAACCTTGTTGTCCATTACGTGTTGTATACCAGACAGATGGGCGTTTATTATCTTCACCAGAATAAGTCATTAATCGTTGATCTTTGGAACATTGAAAACTCATTTTCTGTTCACAATGTTCAAACGACGAAATAAAATTATCCAATTCATCCATATCTAAGCCATAATTGAGAATATGACGAACAGAACCAGGCTCAGAAATACCTGGTTAAAAAATTTTTTTATCTTAAAAATTTGTAAAATAAAAAATCTTTTACCCCGTACTTGAATTCCAGATTTTGGAGCATCATTATTTAAAATAGTAAAGTATTCAATAATTTCTTTTTGAGATTTTTCTTTAAAAAATTTTTTTAATAAAATAATTTTTAAGAAACCTCCTTTTTTCTTTAAATTATTTATTTTTTTACATTCAACATTAAAAGGTTTTAATAATCCACCGCCGTCCAAGTCAATCATTAATAATTGTTTATTAATTCTTTTAGCAATTTTTGAAGAAGTATTTAAAGCAAAATATTGTTCGCATGAAGATGGTAATTTGGCTATAAATATGTATGTAAAATAGATTATTAAAGTTTATTTTCGTTTAGACGTTCAATTAGCATAAAGAAAAGAAACCCCAATAATTAAATAAATTTAAAGAAGAACTAAACAAATTTGGCAAAATCTTCCACTATAATTATTTGAACATTTACAATTAAATGTATAAAAATTATTCTGTATACATTTTCCTCCATTCATACACGGATTTGGTGAACATCTTTAAATTAAAATTAAAGAATTTTTTTTATTAGAAAATAAACTTTTGAATTAATGAACATTCGTCTCGTTTGTATTCATTTCCAATTAATATTCCCTAAAAATAAAAATTGTTTAAATAAATTTCAATATACTTGATTTAAGTCAATTGTTGTGGAACGATAACAACCAGAAGCGGAGAGTAAAAATGTTTGCATTCCTAAAAAAATTAATAAAAAAAAATTGGAAAAAAATTTTTTACCTGCACCAATTTGCCTAGCCTGATTTCCTTGTACCCAAAAAATTGTTTTACTGTTCAAAACTAAATCTAATGAATCTGCTCGTAATTTTAATACTAAAGAATGCCATCCTGGTGGACCAATTGAAAAAACTAATTTTAAAAAAATAATAAAAATTTTTAAAATTCACATACTTTTAGGTTTATCTCCATCAAATCCAGTATTTATACTAATTAAATAATTTGGTAAAAATTCTTCTTCTTGTTCAATTTCTTCTGCTTTTTCTTCAATTTTTATTTGTAAAAGACTAGAATTTTCATTATCCAAAATTGTAAGTAAAGGACCAGAATTTGGAATTATATAAAAATCTAATGAAAATGGTAGAAATGTATATGGAATTTGTAGACTAGTAGATAATCCAAGAGAAAAAAGTTGTGGTTGAGGGATCTATAAAATTAATTAAAATTAATGGGGAGAAATGTGAAATTTTGCCCGTGAGGTTTCTGCTCATAATTTATAATTAAAAAAATAAAAACCATTACTTTACATTCTTTCAATTCTACAGGTGCAGAAGATAATAAATCAACATTATTTAGCATTATTCTAGCAAAACAACCATGAAATCCAGCCTCTAGATTTAATCCATTAATCTAGATAATTTAAAAATACTATTAAAAAATATATAAATTAACCTTTTCAACAACAAAATCCTCATTTCTTCCACCAATTTCTATCTAAATTTAAAATTTTAAATTCAAAAATTAATTTATACTTCTGAATTTAAATCTAATTTGCGATAAAGGCCACCAATTTCTGTTGTATTTATTAAAATTGAATCTACAAACAATTCTACACTATCAAAATGATGTAACCTTAAATATAAAGACTGATAATTTTAAATATGTAGCGAAATGACGGACTTTTTCCAAAAAATATTTTAGTTTTTAGAAGAAAAAAATTTTGAGACATTTTATCCAAAAATATTGAAAAAAATTTTGCTCACCAACGCATTTCGTGCCATTCCTAAATAATTTTTAAAAATTACTATTATTTTCAAAAATTTACTCCATCATTTAAAGCCAATCCTGCAATAAGCAAATTTCTTTGATTTGCACCAAAATCAAAATATATTTCTAAGCGGCCAACTAAAAATTTAAATAATAAATTTTTAAAAGAAAATACAAAATTACAAGAAAGCTGAACAATTAAATGATCACCATGACTAGCCATTGAATAAAATAAGAGACCTAAAATAAGAATTTTTAGATTAAAAATGGGTCAACCCAGAAGATCAACTTTATTGACATTAAATTTTAAGGGGTGATCTTTTGGGTAAAATCTTAGATTTTAAAATTTTTTAAATTTAAGCCCATTTTATAATAGACGCCAATTCGAAGAGACCCATCGAAAAATAAAAGCCCAGGGCTTATATTGAGGCATTTAAGGTAAATGAAAAAATAATTTTAAAAAACTAACCATTTTCAAAAGTTTTAAAATTAATAATCAATTCATTTTCATAAGCAGCAGAAGAAATTCCTAAAAGCATTGGATTAACTGCAAAAGGATTGCTAATTGAAATTGGCTTTGAATTTTGTGCTTTGCAAGCATTGACAAAAATAATTGGGGAATGTTGTTGTTGTTGAATTGTTTTATTTTTATTTAAATTAATTGAAATTAAATGAATTATGTTGACTAGTATTTCAGGTTGTGACCATTCCAAATTGTGAGCAGAATTACTTGAATAAATTACCTAAAAAGAGAAACTGACTTTTTAGCTAAAAATAAATTTTGAACAAACATGTTTTTCGCCATTTGACATTTTTAAAAAATTTCTATCATCTCCCGTCTCAATTTTATAATTTTTTATCCTCCTTCCAGCAATTTCTTCATCTATATAATGAGCCAAATAAAATGCATCTGGAGCAGAAACCTTCAAAAAAATATTTTTTTAATTTTTAAAAGATAAAGTCAAACAAACTATGCCAATTCGTTTAATAATATGTAAAGAACCGAAATTAATTATTAAATTTTTGTATTGTTTTTCAAAACAATTTTGTTGTTGTTTTTGTTGTGCATTTAAACATTCTAATAAAAATAACAATTTGTAACAATTAAATAAAAATAAATTTAATTTATTCCTTCTTCTAAAACATTTCCAAAGGAAAAAGTTGTTGCCAAAAATTAAGTAAAGCATATTTGAAGATTAGTAGAATAAATCATTTTTGTTGAATAAATTGAAGATAATAACAAAATTTAGAAGAATAAAGGAATAATTAAAGGTTTAAAATACTAAAAAAATTTCAAATTAAGAAAAAATTTTAATTAAAAAATCAACACCCCATTTATTCGCAAGCTAAAAATGGTCAAAGTTGAAGGCGGCGAGACTTTTGTAAAACCCTAGGTTCGCGCTCGGGGGTTTTGCGCCATGCGTCTCGCTGGATTCAACGGCTCCTTTGTTTTGTACACAACACCAAAGGCCTACTCCTTTTGCGAATAAATGGGGTGGGTAATTAAAGTAAAAAATAAAATAAAAAAATAATGGAAACAAAAAAATTTTCCAAAAGCAAAATTTAATTGCGCATAACGGGAAATAAAAAAAAGTTTTGCATTAAATGTCAACATTTTGGAGAGAAAAACATTACGATTAATTTAGAGGGAAAAGGTTCGATTTTTTCTGCTGCTTTTTGAGTAGAGGGTTTAAATATAATGGATGGCACTCTTGTATATATTTTCCCCTTAGCATCTGCTCTCTGCTTTTTGTAATTCTATTTTTATAAATAAATATATTTATTTTTAGTCCCTGTGCTTTTTCAGAATTATTTGCTAATAGAAAAAATGACAGAAAATAAAACCCTCAATAAACCCCTCAATTTTTGGTAATTTTTAAGTTTTACCAGCTGTAAGTTGAGTGAATAAATATGAGAAGAGTAAATTTCTCTTTTTGAATAAAAATATGAGATATTAAAAATGGGTCGAATTTGGATAAATGTGTACTACTGGATAAATTACTATTTTTAGTTATTATTACTAGTTTTTAAAGTCCGTTCCAAAATAGGTTGACACCCCCTAATTTTTCCGATAAGTCAACTTAGGTTTGTCCAATTTTTATAATTTCTTTAAATATTGATTTAGCAGCAAAAATTACCCTATTTTACAAAAAATTTTAGAAAAGCAAAAATTTTAACAAAAGTTATGAAAAATTTTCAGAAAATGAGGTGTTCCAAAATACATTGAACAGTTTGTAAAACCTAATAAAAAAGCCCTTAAGCAATTACTAAAAATGAAATAAAAAATTCTATGAACATTTCTATTGATATTGAGTTAAAAAGAAAAAAGAACGAAGTCTATAACTGTTTTCTTCATCGAGATCTCAAATCTCGAAAATCAACGGGAAACCGGGGTTCATTTTTAGTAATTGCTTAAGGGCTTTTTTATTAGGTTTTACAAACTGTTCAATGTATTTTGGAACACCTCATTTTCTGAAAATTTTTCATAACTTTTGTTAAAATTTTTGCTTTTCTAAAATTTTTTGTAAAATAGGGTAATTTTTGCTGCTGAATCAATATTTAAAGAAATTATAAAAATTGGACAAACCTAAGTTGACTTATCGGAAAAATTAGGGGGTGTCAACCTATTTTGGAACAGACTTTATTTCCCATGAGGGGCGTGCAAAATTATGCTTAAAAATTGTTTGAAATTGAGCGAATACCTAAATAATTGTATCGTGGAAAAATATAAAATATGCTAAATTATTTTTTGAAAGATGAGGAAAAATTTTACAAATTAAATGAAAAACTTAAAAAAATAAAAAAGAAGTTAAACAATAGGCAAAAACGATTGTGTTTGTTGTTTTTGTGTTGTTTTTTTCCTACGTTTGTTTTCTTGCGAATAAATGGTCTGCGCTTAAATGGCCTTCCGCGTCTAAGTGTCCACATGTCCCTTTTAATCGCCCTTTCCAACTATAATTTACAACGTGGATTTTTTTGTTTCTTGAGGAATGTTTCTTAATGTTTTTTAATATCATCATATTTTTCTAAATAATTTAAGACTTAATTATGGCAACTACTACTATTAAGGATGAAAATTCTGTTGTTTCTCCTTCAGAAAATCCTCACCAATTAAATGGTAATTTAATAGAAACTCCAACAACACAACAAACAATAACAACAACTACTGAAGAAATAAAGGAAGAAATCGTCCTTCAAAAAAATAATTTACTTCAAAAACTTCGTGATTTATTTAAAAATGAAGAAATTTTAGGACAAAAGGAACATATTAATGCTTATATTTTGCCTAGAACGGATGCACATAATGTAAGAGTAGTGGGGCTGGGATTGAAATAAATAAAATAAATATTTTTTTGTAGAATGAATATATTAATGAAAGGGATCAACGTGTAAAATTTATTAGCGGATTTTCTGGTTCTAATGCATGGGTTATTGTTACAAAGGAAAATGCACTTTTGTGGACGGATGGACGTTATTATATTCAGGTTATATAATTGACAAATATATTTTAAACAAATTATTTTTAAAGGCAAAATCGGAACTTTACGAAGGATGGACATTAATGAAATTGACTGGACCAGATTCTATTATGCCTAGTGATTGGATTATCCAAAATTTAGAAAATGGTTCTAAAATTGGTTTTGACCCAAAATTATTTAATTTTGGTAAGAAAAAATTTTTTTTAATTTTAAATATTTTCTTATAGAAAGAGCAAAAAATTTTAACAAAAAATTAAAAAATTATGGAATTATTTGTACACCAATTATTAAAAATTTGGTTGATGTTTTATGGATAGAAAGACCAACAGAATCGTTACAAAAATTATTTATCCTTCCAATTGAAGAATGTGGCGAAGAAATTAATTCAAAATTGGTTAGAATAAGGGAAGAAATGAAAAAACAAAAATGTGATTCTCTTCTGTTGAGTTGTTTGGATGATATTGCTTGCAAGTTTTTTTTTATTAATTTTTTGAGATTTTTTGGAGCATAAAAAACTTCAAATAATAAAAATTAATTATTATATTAAAGGGCTGTTCAATTTACGTGGATCAGATATTCCTTATGTACCTGTTTTTTATTCATATGCAATTATAATGGAAATTAATAAGGTTAATTTAATTTTTAAAAATTAATTTTAAAACAAATGTAAATTTTTTAGACTTTTTTATTTGTTGATATGCGTAAAATAACTCCAGAAATTTCAACTTATTTGAAAAATAATAATGTGGAAATATTTGATTATCAAAATGTTGTTAGTTTTTTGAAGGAATATCATGAAACAAGCAAAAATGAATTTAATACAAAAATGCATAAGGTTTATTAATAAAATTTTTTGGGCCCAAATTATTGTAAAAATTTTGCGCACATCCCCATTTTAGCCCCGTTGAAATTAACCCCTTTGAAATCACCAAAAAAGGCGAAATGCGAACTGGCAAACCGCTGCTGGCTATGTCCTTGATCTCAATTTGTTTTTTTAAAGATTTGGCTTTCAAAATCAATAAATTATGAAATTGGTTCTCTTTTTGATAAAAAATATTATTATTTGGCTGATTCTCCAGTTAGCAAAATGAGAACAATTAAAAATTTGGTTGAATTGAATGGAATGAGAAATAGTCATGTAAAATAAATTTTTTTATTTATAAAATTTTATATTTTATTTTTTAAAGATCAGAGATTCTGCTGCTCTTATTAAATTTTTGTATTGGATAAATAATGAAATTTCATTGGGTCATTTGGTTGATGAAATTAGGGCAGCACGTCAAATTAATTATTATAGAGAACAATTGGATAAATTTGTTTCGCTTAGTTTTGAGGTTTTTTTAAATTTTTTTCTTTTTCCTTTTCCAATTTTTTTTTAATTTTAGACAATCTCTGCTGTAGACGAAAACGCAGCGTTACCACATTATCATGTTAACGAGAATAATGATAAAAAATTTATCAAAGAGGAGAGTGTTTATTTATTTGATTCTGGTGGTCAATATTAGTTAGTATATTTTTTTAATTTTTATTCGAAGAAATTTTTTTAGTGATGGAACAACAGACGTAACGAGAACAATATGTTTTTCAAAAAATCCAACTCAACATTTTTGTCATATGTTTACCCTCGTTTTACGTTCACATATAGATTGTGCTTGTACTAAATTTCCGTC
Organism: Meloidogyne incognita; assembly: GCA_036172945.1. Taxonomy (NCBI): domain Eukaryota; kingdom Metazoa; phylum Nematoda; class Chromadorea; order Rhabditida; family Meloidogynidae; genus Meloidogyne; species Meloidogyne incognita. The sequence continues at coordinate 99,682 of JARQAC010000037.1, forward strand.
AGAAACGTCTCCAGCTGTGTTTGATGGAATTACAAGATTACCACTTTGGTCTAATGGATATAATTTTGGTCATAATGTTGGGCATGGAGTTGGACATTTTTTAAATGTACATGAAATTCCGCGTTAGTTTTTTTTGATAAGTTTTTGAAAAAAATTCTTTTTTTAAGCATGTTTAGGTTCCACAGAGAAATTTGGTCTTAAAAAGGGAAATGTTGTTACAATTGAACCTGGGTATTATGAAGAAAATAATTTTGGAATTCATATTGAAAATTGTTATGAAATTGTTGAGGCTAAAAATTTACAATCTGGTTCTAAAAATTTTTTGGAATTTGAAGTACTTACTTTTGTGCCTATACAAAAAAATTTAATTGTTCGGGAATTGCTAGAACAGAAACATGTAAATTTTTTATTTATTTTGTGAAGCATATTGCTATTTAATTACTAAAGCTATGCAGCTTTAGGAATTAAATAGTTGCAGAGAATGAGGTATAAATGATTAAGAAAAGTTTTTTTAGATTGATTGGTTAAATAATTATCACAATAAATGCTTCAGTGTTGTTGGACGTTTTCTACAAGAAAAAGGAATGCAGGTTTAATTTTTAATAAAATTAGAAATAATCTTTTACAATTTCAAGGAAGAATATAATTTCTTGGCAGAAGCATGTACTCCATATTAACTTATTTTTGAAAACGTTTTGGGCGGTAATGTTGGGTTTAATTTAAAATAATGCTTATTTGGGAGTGCCTTGCATAATTAATTTACTTCATACACTGTGATAAGTAGTAAACTTTATATTGTAATAAATTAATTTATTAGTAAGTTTTGCCTTAAAAGAATTGAAATTATTTTTGGATAGAGAATAAATATAATAAGACTATTTTTTCAATAAATTATGGGGGAGGTATATGGTCCGTAGTGCGCTGTAATACCAGCTACGGCGACTTGTCCACTATTTGATATTTCGGTGGATCTTGGGTATTACGGCTTCATACCATTTGATCCTAAAAAGTTAAAAGGGATTCTTTACAAAATTTATTCAAAAAATCTTTTTTAATACATTGCCGAGTGGAATGAAAAATGCCAATATTAACGAAAATCAATGTATTCAAATCAGTGTATTTTTTCTCTTTTGCTATCTCTAACGTCGAGCACGTTTTTCACCTACAACAAAATCCATTGGAGCTGGGCCTAAAAGAGAAGATGGTGGCGGAGGAATACGCATTCCACCATGTTGTCCCCCAGGTGGCGACATTCGCGGCATGCCACCCATCATAAAATTAGCTAATGGATTAGGTCCTGCAGGCGGATTTCGATCCAGAAGATTCATATTGGCCGGACTTTGTTGTTTTCGATCCAACGGCCCACCACTGGGTGCTCCTCCTTTTCTGTCGAGAACATTAATTGGTGGCGGCGGAAACGGCAAACCAGCACCAGGTGGCATTGGTGGCCCTCGTTGATTTTGCCCGCGATTAAGACTATTATTCATCATAACAGGATCCAAATTCTGGAGTAATTTGCGAACTTCTGGCCCTAAGATTATAAAAATAATCAATATCAGAGATCCTATTATTTTTACCCAAACTTTGCTGCCCATGCCCATTCATACCAGGCGGTGGTCGATTCGGTGGTCCTCCTCCGAACGGAATAGGTGGTGGCGGTTGTCTACCGAGTGGACCATCATGTTGTGGAGGTCTCCAGCCGTCTTCTCCTCCTCCCGGACCGCCAATAAATTGATGTCGACGCTCCTCGCGTTGACGACGAGCTGCCTCAAGACGTTCAAGCTCTTCCTGACGACGTTGTAATTCTTAAAAATAATTATTTAAATTAGAATATCAAAGTACAAAAATTAACCTTCTCGTAACATATCAGCTTTGTAATCTTCATAGGCCAATTCCATATCAGCATCCAAATTTCGACGTTGCTCCCGTAATTCTGCTTCCAATTCCAAACGACGCTTATTCTCATATTCATATAATTCCTTCCATCGACGGCCATACATATACTCAAAACTGTTCATTGTAGCAAAACGTGGACCAACCTCTCGTTCCCTACATTTTACAAAATAAATAGAGACTTCAAAAAATAATAAAAACAGACTTGACAAGTTGATGTGTTTTTGAAATCATTTTTTCAGATAATCCATCATCTTCATCTTTAGGTTCAAGAAATTCAGCTTGTAATGGTCGCGAATTACTAAAAATTGAACGTTATTTTACACTAATAATTTCTATACGTACGCTGAAACTAAAAACACTCGTTCGCGTATTTGTGTAACGGCATCTTGCGCTGACAATTTACGTTCAAACTGGAAAAATATTGGCATACCAAATTTTCAATTTCTTAAAAAACCTCAATAATTCCTTCACCAGTTGGACGACCTTTTTCATCAACAATGTGCACAGCACGTTCTTAAAATTATTTAAATTAATTTGTCAAAAAATTTTTTTATCATTACCAACATCACCAAAAGCAGAAAATGTTAAATAAAGCAATTCATTTGAGACGGCTGGAGAAAGTTCTTTTACCTTAATTTTTTAAATTAGAATTTTAAAAAATATTTTTTAAATCATACTTTAATCGCTGCACCATGAACAGCAAAACGCACTCGAATCTGTCGACCTTTAACCATTTTGGTATCCAATGCTTCCTTCGCAGCTTCTGCATGTGCACGAGTATCCTAAAATTTTAAATTGTTTTACTAATTATGATTAATTTAAACCACAAATGATAAAATTTTTAATCCTACTAACAAAAAATAGATTTTAAAAAACTATTGTTTTATAATTAGAATGCATTCGCGCCAGTAGCCCAAATTACCCCGATATTATAAATTTATTCCATCCAACAGATATACAGAAAATCGTTGATTCAACTAACCAAACAAACGAGTTAATTATTTTGGTTAAACATTAACTAATGGATCAAAAGTCAGGATATGATTATTAAAAGATTAGTAGTGGTTTTCAAACAGTCAATCAACAAGTTTTTGGAATTGTGTAACAAGAACTTTTATTCGTAGCTGTCTCAACATAATCACACAACCCTTTCCCTATCCCCATAACTTTATAATGTTGAAGTCAGTAGTTGTACAATATTGAAGAGGTAAAGGCGCCTCGTAGACTGATGAAAAATATTGAATTTGGGCCAAATAAGAACTTTAGGAAACCGATTAAAAATACTCCCTTATGTAGTTGAATATGTTAGAAATATATTTAAAGTATTTCCCAAAAATTTAAAAAAGAATGCGCATTGTTGGTTAAAATTTTGGAGCAAATTTCGCAATCGCAATTTTCACAAAAAAAAACTTGAAAATAACCAAAGTCCAATAGAATATGGATTTAAATATTTAATGCTAAATCCAAAAAATTTAACAAGTCATCCCCAAAGTTATAAAATATAATAAATAAAAAATTAAAAAATCCCCACCCCCCCCCAACTTTAAAAATATTTACAAAACAAAAAATTTCTAAACAAAAACTGTACCAAGCGGAGAAAGGCAAATCCTTTACCAGAAATGTAGCATTCCTGTAAATCCATATAAATGTAAATAAATGTTGCTATAGGTTTTCTTGCTATATATAAAAACAGCAATTTTTTATACCGAAATTTCCCCGTATGGCAGAAAAAGCTCCTTCAGATCTTGTTCTTTAAATTCAGTTGAAAGATTCCCAACAAAAAGACGACAGCGCCCAGTAAATTTTTTCTTCGGTTGATCTTCAAGCAGTTCAGATTCGGGAATAGGCGCTCCCGAAAATTTAGGTGGAGGAGGAAAACCTGGCCTCCCACCAAGTTCTCCACCACTACGGCGAGTTGATGGCGGTGTATCATAATCATGTCTTGTTGAATGTGAAGAGTTTCTAAATGTAATCATAAAATATCGCGCGTTTTAGAAAGACAAAAAATAATGAGAAAACAAAGATGAATTTAAAAAAGTTTTAAAAAACTTTGAAGATTTGTCTTATGTTAGGATGATATAGGGGAAGTGAGGGAAAGTTTTGTAAAACGGAACTTTAATATTCCTAAAAACAGCGAGAAATAGAAAAAACTTGAAAGTATTCTAGAATCATAATAAGAATAGATATGAATCTTGTTAAAATGAAATTGTAAGCAGAATCCCCTCTTCCCAATGTCAGTCAAAGCCCCATTCCCCCTCCCTTTTGTCAAAATTGTTGCAATCTTGCAGAAAAAAGAGCTAGAAAAAAGAGAAAAGTCGTCATAATCTGACGTTAATAATGTTTTGCTTTCACAACGACGAGCTTTAAAATCGGAGTAAAAATTATTATTTGATCTGTAAAATAAATTAACATTGTTTAGTGCATAGTAAATAAGGTGATTTACACAAATGCATAGCAGAGATAGGAATAGGTTGAGAAAAATGTCGGGTCGGGTTTTCAGTTTTCCTAAGATCGGGTTTCGGGTTAAAAAGACGTCGGGTTGGGTCATTTAAGGAGATTAAGCGGGAAAAGTCGGGTCGGGATTTGCAAAGTTTCTCGGATTGGGTTTGGGGTCGAGAAATGTTTTTTCGGATACCCGCCCATCCCTGATACGTAGCAACTTTATAACGCAAGCATTTGGAGATGTAAATATAAACGCACAAGTGATTAAAGGTCAATAATGAAATTGTCAAAGTAAAATTCATAAATGCTTATATTTAAAGTGCTAATATTTCAAATTTACAAATGGCCCCAACAAAGACTGTGTAAAATTTCTAGAATATTTCATTTAAATATATTTTACCAAGTATGTTCGTTTTAACCCGCGGTCATGAAAACAAAACCCCAGGTCGTACTTTTCGCAATATCCAGTGCAAAAAATTAATCATCTCCCATCTAAATGCACAAAATATACCCCCACCCACCATCCAAGTATTCTAACAAAGAATATTTTCCAAACATAAAAGTGCTGATCAACAAACCCAACCAAAATTAAAGTTAACCAACCTATCATCCGGTGCAGAACGTTTCCCAGGACGTTCTTGTGGCGTACCACGCCTACGTTGATCATCTCTTGAAGATCTTTCAGATCGTCTACTATCAGATGGCATTTTTAAAGTTTAAGTTCTGCATAAAGTAAACAATTTGTGGTTAAAATTAAAAAATATTTAAAGTTTTTTACAACTTTTTTTTTGTGTGAATAAAATAAAAAGACATCATTTATTCAAGAAAAAGTGGAGAAATAATTAGGTTGATATTTATATTTTTTATTTTTAAAAGAGAAAAAAGAGCAACAGAATCAACCTAATTAAATTCTAAAATGATAATAACTGAAAGCTTAGAAAAAGAAATTTAGCCAGAAAACATTAAAATTACGTTTTTTTGTAAATACACAAAAAAGGCTTTCTTATGTTAGAATGAATTTTAATCCTTTTTTGTTGTGTGGTGAAGAAATTTCTTTACATCTTCCATAGTACCTGCGTTGCTCTTCATGAGAGATCTAAAAAATATTTACTTAAACATATGTCGATTTTGTCCACTAGAGATTGAGTTTTGAAGTCGGGGTTTTGGTCCTAGGCTCCGAATCTGATTCGTTGACTAGGACCGGACCCTGGAATTAAAATTTGTCCCATTCAGAAAAGTCAAGCCTCAACCCGGACGCCCATTTCAATCTCTAATAATTTTAAAAAATTATATACATGAAATGTCGCCCATCTTCGTAGCATTAACTTCCAATTGTTCTTTGGCAAATTGCACATATTGATCGTGTTGTTCTAAAAAATGTTTTTAAAATAAAAAAGATAATAAAACCATCAAGTTTCTTATTCAGAATGGTCTCATATTCATAGCGAAGACGAACTTCCTGCTCTCTAAGTAAACGTTCACAAATCAGCTTTACTTGTCGAAGAGAAAAATGCGGCTTTTCATAAAGAGACTCTAACATTGCAGCACGTTGCTTTTCTGGATCTTGAATGCTATGAACTTCACCATCAGAATCACTTCCGGACTATAATTGAAAACTTAAAAAACATTATTAAAAAAATAACGATGGAAGAAGTAGGCGAATTTGCTTTGCGAAAGTTTGCTGTACTACTTGACAATTCGAGGCTGTTAGTTGTTATATTTGCTCGACGAGGAATTAATTTTCGACGCTTCAGATGTTGAATCTCAGCACGCAGATAGGAGTCAAGTTGATTGCTCGAAAGTTGACAGCGTCCAGAAATTTCCGCAAATGGTGAACTTGGTACGTTGATTAATCCATTAGATGGCTTTGAATAATAAAAATAAAAATAAAGAAAAAGTTAAAGCAAACCTTTGGACTTGGATTACCCGTTGTTGACTGATTCAAAGAAGTTGCCAATATACCCATTTGAGGGCGAAACGGTGAACATTTTGGACTTGCACCGCTTTGGCGAGCTCTCTTGACATCGATCAACTCGAATGCATCCTGGCCCAAATCTAGTGGACGTTTAACAGCTAATCCACAGGTCATCGATTTTGTGTTTATATGAGGATATAAATAAAGTTCCTAGAAATTAAGAAAAAATTGATGATTTAAAAATGAGATTCAAATGTTTGACAAAAAGAGAGTAAAAAGAAACCAAAATTTGTTTTAAATTCACAAAAAATTTACAATTACAAAAGCTAAATTGACATTTTAGCGAAACACAATTAGAGATTTTAAACGGCTCGAGCATATTTGACCAATATCACATTTTACCAATAAGGCAAAAAATCACGTTTTGCCAATAGGATTTTGTTGGCAAACGTGATTCCATAGCTCATTGGTAAAATATAAATTGGCCATTATGAAAGCAGAATTTTAAACATTTCAAAACAACGCTATTTTCTATTTTTCTTTATCACAATGATTTTCTTTGCGTGCTCTCTTGATTTTCTTTCTTTTCCTTACCGCAAATGTGTGTAGACTAATAAGTAGCTAAAAATCAATGCTATGCTCTTTGAGTAGAGTATAAACATTATAATGCAGCCAGCCGACTTGTGACAACAACGAATAGAGAAACCCGAGAGCGACTCAGGCACTTTACAAGAGGCGCCTGCCTTCTCATCTCTTCATGATCAAATTTTGAAAGTAGTAAATGCTCTTTCAAATTTAACCCCTTTCCTCCCGAATCTTTGTCCTTTTTTTCTTTCTTTTGATGTTTTAGAGTAGTATTTACATTTTTTTCGAAAAGCTTGTATTTTTTGTAAATCAAGCGTTAACCATTTTATTTTTTAAAAGTAAGCTTTTTTGTTAGCAATGCACAAAATAAATCTTTATAATAAATTTTAATTTTCTTTAAGTCAACCCACACAATGTTTTCCATTAGAGTCTCTATGTATTTGTGATTTTAATTGTGCCTGGCAAAATCGACTTTTTCGGAGTCGGATCCGAATTCCGGATTAATCCGATCAAAAAATAATCCGGGCAGAGATCGGGAAAAGTAATCCAAAAACATCTTAGAGAATCTCTCAATATTCTAATGTAAGTTTCTTTTCAGAGTATCACTTCTTAAATTTAATTTGTATTTTTTACCTCAATTAAACTACCAATTTTATAATTTATACTTCTCTTAATGATAATTAATTTCTAAACTCATCAAAGATTAAATAAGCATTTTTATTCAATGGCCAATCAGTCTCAACATAATGATACAGCAGTTATAGAACATAATAAAAGGTGGGTGTGCTTTATTCAAAAATATTAGAAAGTTTCGTATGTACTAAAAACGTAGGTTTCGCTCTTGAGAAAAAAATTTTCAAAACTTTTATCAAAACTTTTTGTTTAATATTAAGAGTATCTTTTGGTGGTGAGGAACATGTTCAAATGATTCTGTATGATGATGGTGTGGAAAATGACTATAGTATAGCCAGCTATCGGCAACAAAACAAATCAACAACTTACACAGAGTATGTAATACAAAAAATCTTTTAAATTTTGTATGTAAATTATGGATAGGTTTTGTAGTGTAACAGGTTTAAAAAAAGCTTTTTGAGGATAATTTTAGTTTTTTATTCATATCCATCTCTAACAATGTTTTTCTCTTTATTCTAATAACAAATAAGTGAGAAAACAACAAGGTGCTGCCTTGTTTTTTGGTCGTTTTCAAAAAGCGTTTTTAACTTGTTAATCCAATACTCAAAAGTCTATAACCACAAAGGTACCTAATGTTTATTGAAAAAAGACAACTGAAGAAATACTTAAGGAAGACATCTTTTAGGCAGTTTTCCCCCAAAATTTTGGACCAGCTGTGTATCTTTCCTTTATTTTTGGCATAGTTATACTGACAAATAAGTAAAAGGAATGAGATATGAAATAAGAGAATACTTAGAGAATAAGAAAACTACATATATAAAATCTCTTTTTGGATGTACCTCTTGAAGAGTATTTTTGGGCCAAGCAGCTGGTCAGCGGTTCTTTGTTTTTTTTTTGGGGGGAATACTCCCTTTTATCAATTGAGTCTTAAAATGTTAAATTGTAACTAATTTTGCGATCTTTTTCTACTCTTGTGGTAATACTCTTGTAGCTTTTTTCTCTCTTTTAAGACTAAAAACTGTTAATTTTGATAGAGAGTAAAAGAATTAAATAAAAAAACTAAAAATGGCCACAATATCTCTCCTTTGTTTTGAGGGAATTTAGGAAAAGTGCTTTTTTACATCATTTTAGTATTTCCTCTCCTCTCACATCCGTTTCCTCTATGTCTATTTAGTTGAAATTGTGGGCATTATTTTTATTTACTCAATTGTGTTTTTTTCAAAAAAATATTTGTAACCCTCTTCTTCCATTTTATTTTTAATTAAGAACTTGAAGAAAAATAAAATTTAATTTGAAAACAAACACGTGAGACAAAAATTTATTTTTTTTTCCAATTTTCAGTCCAGACGCTCCTCTTAGTCGTGTTAGAGTACACGCTGAACAAGTTGAATTACCTAGACCAATTTCACCACCCGCACAAATTACCACAACAACAACACAGCCAACAGCAATTGTGGATGCTGTTGGTTCGTCAGCATCAGGGTTGGCCACTCCTCAAGTTACTGCCTCATCCACTTCGATTCAGATGGTGAACAGTCCTCCATTGCCCTCTTTTATGAAGTTGGTTTTTGAATATTTAAAATCTCATCTCGTTTTTTTAGAAAGTCAGAACATGAAAATGAAAATCCATTTCGGCCAGATGAGCAGCTTTATCACGAGGTGGGAAAAATGAAGAATTAGTCTAGTCTATCAAGTTTTGTTGTTTAGGTTGATCCTATTGTTGAGTTGTATCGACAAAAACCATTTCCGCCTTCACCCTCACACGGGTCTCCTGTACCTTCACATCAACTAAATTCACAACCTTCCTCCTCATCTTACCAGCGTTCATCAATTCGAACAGATAAAGTCGCTAATGGAGATAGTGGTGGAGGTGGAGGAGCGTAAGTAATTAGCAGTAGAGACCGGACTGGGAGATATAGTTATGGGGATCATCGCTTGGAATAGATTGAAAACATAACTTGAAAACATCTCACCTGAATAACCGAGATTATTGATCGAGATCTCGGTCCGGTCTCTGGTATATATCTCCTTAAAACAAAATCAATTTTTAGTGCTTCATTTACGGAGGCAAGACAGGAAGCTTCTACGCATGCAACAAGCAGCAATCAACCATTAATAATGGACACTTCTGTCTCCGTGGACGGGCTAGGGCCTCCGGGCCATGCCGAAATGGTACGGTTACCTGAGAAAAAGAAACGTTCCTGTTGTTCCCTTCAATAATGAAAAAAACAAAATTTGATTTTTTAAAAACATCATCACCACTTTTTTCAGCACAAAAATTTTTTTTTAATTTTTACAATGTATTTCCAGTCAAAATATCCCCCAAAATTCATACCGTCCAATACTGCTTAAATTTTTTGTTCAATTTTTTTTTGTTGGCTGTGAGCTCAGTTTGTTAACTTTTCAATTTTTTTATTTTTAGATAAAAAATATTTTTTGGCATCAAAAAATAATTTTAAAAACATTAAAAAATTAATCCTGTTTTAACTAATTTTTGACAAAAAATACGTATTTGGTGCCAAAAATAATTACTAATTCCTTTAGGATATTTAAAGATCAAATATTTAAAAATCAGAGTTTTAAGGTTCACATTCTGAATCTCATTAATATATTAAAGCTTATTTTTTTAATTGTCTTTAAATTCTAAGTCTATATTTCTTTTTTTAGTAGATATCTACATACATTTATGTTAATTTTTCTTTTTTTAACCGAAATTTTTTAACCGAACTATTTTTAACAAAATTAAAAAAAAATAAATTTCGGTTCGCGCATATTTTTACAACTCAAAAGTTTTACAAATCAATTTTCATTGTTCTAATACTTTACATCTTTTTTCGTTTGCAAAATTTATAACAAAAGGCAATTGCATTCTTTATGATGTTTTAATTTTTTCCAACTTTTTGAATAAAATTTCTGAATGTTTCGGTTATATTTTTTTAGTTTTTCCAAATTTGCCAAACTTACAGTTTAAGCTTGATTTTAATCATTTAATCCCCCATTTTTACTGCGTTTTAATCGATTCTATTGGTTACATTTTTTTGTTGTGGGTCCTTATTTTTTGGAGGAAAATAAGGGAAACAACAACACAGTTTTCCTGAATTGCGCTTGTTCTCTTATTTACTTTTCATCTTCTCCCATGCATTATTTTTTCTCCGTATTTCTCATTTGCTTTATTTATATTCAATATACGCTAACCTCTTCCAAAATATAACGCTTGCCCTGCCGAATTGGGGTTTTTCAATAAAATTTACAACCTAACATAATTCTATTATTTATGTATAACCATGTTGAGTCAACTACTAGAAGCGCTTCTTATACACACCCGTTTATAGCTTTACCAAATGTAGTAAATCTGTAAAAATCCAAAAGATCGCTTTCATGAGATCTCAACTCCTATTAGAGAAGATAATTGATAAGTTAGGCAGTTGGTGATAAAGGTTAAAGTGATTTTATCAAGTTCGTTCTCGACTCTAATGTCTTCTCTGACCAAAATAACTAGTGAAATTAGAGAAAGACATTTGTTATGATGTTAAAGAGTCGCAGTAGCAGAGTATTGTTAAAGCAGCAGCTAAGTCAAACGACAAAATAATTTTGCATTTATTGGTGTTTTCCTTTTTGTTTCAGCAGCTTCCCGGATATATTTTAGATTAGGAATGATAAAGCGCTTTTATCAAGTTCATTGTTGTCAAAGGGATGAAAGTCGTGAACTCAGACTCTAATGTGTCAGGGGGTTTTCCTTAAAATTTCTTAAATTTATTTAGCTTGAGTAAAATTTTTTTTTATTAAATTTTCAGTTATATGATGGGCCAAGATGTTCCTACAACAACTTGCGTATCCTCTGCAACAAGTAGTAATATTTCTCAACAACAAACAAATTTTGTTGGTGCTTTTAGTAACATTGATTCCTCCAATGATTTACTAAAAGAAAATGAACAGAATAAACAATTAGCAACTACAACATCTTCAATTTCAAGTCATTCCTCAACTTTTCTCCAAACAACTAGTAATGTAGATTGTCTTGGACAACAACAACAGGATGATCTTAATTCTGACAATTTTCCTGAAGATTTGAATGGTTTAGATGGAATCTCTCCAATTGGTGATTTATCATTGACAGCAAATATTATCGGACCAAATTCTGGTGGAAATTCTAATTCAAAAGTTGGTATATTTTTTAATTTATTTTTAAAAACAAGATTATTTTTTAAAGTTTTTTGGTTTTGTGCCTACTTCAATTGCAAATCCAGCTTCTGCTAATGGACATCAACATCTTCAGCAACAACAAAATATAAATTCTCAACAAAATTTACAGCAGCAACAATTTAATGGTCCTGGTTCTGCACCAGCAGGTCCCTCATGCTGTTCATCTGCCGATTCTGGACATCATTCAGCTGGTGGTTCTGTTTCTGGTGGAACTACTACAGGTTTCGATTACTTTCGACGCCCGTCTTCTTCATCGTCTTCGAATGTTTTAAATCAAAATACTGATCAGCAACGGTTACAACAACAAAAAATAATTATTCGTGATCCGTTTGCACCCGATCTTCCTCCAACAACCTCTTCACAATTTTCAAATCCTTCGCCTTTGAATGGTCATCAACAGCATTTTAATGATCAACAACAGCAATTGATGCAACCAACGATGCAACCACTCAATTGGGATGGAAAACCTCCAGCTGATTGTTTGTTTTTTAAGGAAATTTCTGAAAATTTTATTTAATTTCAGCTAAATCCATGGCGGAATTAGCCAGGTTGGGGTCTACAGATCCTTCACGGCCACCAATGCTTCCATTACCTAATGTTAAAGAAGGTGGAATTCCTCCAGGAGGTGTTTTTCCACAATGGTCCTTTTATAACATGCCATTAGTAAGTTTTGAATAAAATATTCACTTTAAACATTTTTATTTTAAGCAGCGTCAAAGGCTTGAACAACTCTACCCAGAAGGAACATTTGCACCTATGGGTCGTTGGTTAGTTAAACAAGATAAAGAATAGATGAATTTTACTCTTTAAAGGTCATCAATGCCTATGCCAATGTTTAGGCCGGTTATTCCTCAAGCTCGTGTGGTTTTGATGCCTGTCAAACCAGGTATGACAGTGAGTCCAGCTTTGATACCACCGTGGCTAGTTGGAAAGATTCCACCAGGCCTTATTCCAATGGTTAGTTTTTTGACCGTGAATTGATCACGTCTCCTGCCGGTTTAAATAAAATATCTTTATAGTTTGCCATCCCCGGACCGAACGGTCAAGCGATTCCTGTGCCTTACAACGCAATTCTTCCTCCAGGCATGTTTCCACCTAATGTATTACCTCCACAACAACTTCAACCAAATAATCCTTCCTCTGTTAAACAACAATGTGATGCCAACATTTCTCTAATTAATTCAGCAATGACCCCAGGAACTGCTGCGCCAAAACCCAAAAAAGAAACGGCAAAACAGAGGAAACAACGACAAAGGGAAGAACAATTGGTGAGAGATCAAGATATACAACAAAATCAACAAGCAAATTTTGTATGGGTTTTTCTTTAATCTGAAATAATTTCTATTTTTAGGGTCGCTCTCCTCAAATGGAGGGAGGAGGTCCAGGAGGAGGTCAAGATGGTTCATCTCCATTTTTTGGTCATATACAACTGCAACATCAAATGATGCAAGGAATGCAACAAGATGCTTGTTTTAAAGGTTTTTTTCTTCAATTTATAATAAAAACATTTTTATTCGCCTTTTCTTTTTTAACAAAAATTTCTGTTTTGGTTTGAAAATTTTGAAATACAAATCTAAAATCCCAACTTATTTGGGAAAACTTTCCATCTTATTATTTTAATTTTCCAGTCCCAGGCCGATCACCTCCATCCATCAAACGATGTACTTCTTCAATTCCTCCATCTGGTCCAGGAAGTGCTCCTCCACCTGTCAACAATTGCCCTACCCTTGCTCCTATGCCAGATCAGAGGATACATGCAAAGGGCTTATGTTTTGCTTGTCAACAGGAAATAAATGTATTTTTTTGAAAGTACTTTTTGATTGTAAATTGTGTTATCTTTAGCAACAACGTAAAGCAATTCAATGTACTGCAATAAGTCAAGGATGTAATCAACTTTATCATTGGGATTGTTCTGGTCTTTCATCTGATGCATTTGCAGAATTTTGTAAAGATTTTCGTCTTGAATGGATATGTCAAAGTTGTTTTAATTTAAAAAGTAAAGAGCAATGCCTCATGCTTGCTTGCTAAACAACACCAAATATAGTTAGAAAGAAAATTTATAGAAATAACCTCAAAATATTAAAATTTAAAAAATATACCATATATACAGAACAACATAAGAAACAATTTTCAATTTGTGCCTCATATCAATCCAAGAAAATCCCTGTTTTTATTTTTATATATGCCATTTTGTATAAGCCTTAATCTTTTTTTTCAAAAATGTTTTTTTCTATATATATTATTTAGAGTTCTAACTTTTCACATTGCCGGGCCCTATATCCGGGGTTTTCTTTCTAGCTGCCCCAGGCCGATTTTCGGGCTAAAACCTCTGAAATCCGAAAAACGGCCGATTTTCGGGCTAAAACCTCTGAAATCCGAAAAACTCAAAAACCCGAATTTGTTTACCGTTTTTTCAACCAAAAACTCGGTTGTGGTTTTTTCGCAATCTGTGTTCGAACTCTAATATATTCCTTGACATTTTTTTCAAAAATATTTTCTTATTCTCACGACCAGCATTTTTCGTACATTTGGTAGAAACTCTTTGTTTTTTTCATTTTTCACAATTTTTAATTATTGGTTCGCTTTTATAAATAAATACTTTTTTGTAGTTGAGAATTTTATTTTATAAATATTTTGTATTATTTTTGATATTTCTATAGACATTATAATTAACAAGACATTTTTTTGTCAATAAAAAAAGTTGTTTATTTATTTAGCTGGCAATTAAAAGTGACGAAAAGTTTTGGTGTCAAAAAGTTTGTGTGACGAAAGGTTAGTAAACCGTTTTTGTATATTTTTCATTGGGTTCTTTTAATATTTAAGAAGGTGAAAAATAAATTTTGTAGGGAGATGCGCGACTTTTTAATAATTTTATAAAAAGGCACGTGTCATACGTTTATTTAATTTTGTTTAATTCTTTGCAAAGTTTTTTTTAATTTAACATTTTTTTCCAGTTTTTAAAATTTGCTACAACAATTAAAAGTGATCAAATTTGCTACCTATTTTTATTTTTGCTGGATTTTGTTAAAATTAACAGATGAAGGATAATATTTGCTAAAATTTGTTTAAATTTTTATGTCAGCAAAATGTTTTTGTGCATTTTTTAAAAGGTTTATATTTTATTTAAAATTTTATTAAAATAAAAACATCTAATAGGCTGGGTCTTGGGCTAGGTTTGGCACATCCCTCTATTAAGATTTACTAAAAAAAGATGGGAGTATGGAACAGCCTGACCGATCCTTTTGTTGTTCCTACCCTCTAAATTTATGCCTGGCAAAATAGGCGTGATATAAAATTATTAATTATATGACAATTTAATTTTCATTTTTTTAAAGTATGGGTAGACGTACACGTTCAATTTCTTCTGCAATTTGTTGTAAACGACGTTTTCGCTCTTCAACTCCAACTTTAAGCTCAATGAGTGCAAAGCGGCCTTCAGAAGCTGGACTTGTTCATGCACTTTTTATAATATTTTTAGAATATTTTTCTTGGGGTCTTTTGACTGTGCCTGTGATTAGTGTATAATTTTAAATTAATTTTGAAAATTATTTTTTGTTTTTAAAGGTTCTTGCTGAAACATTTCCTTCAAACAAATTCCTTATGAATGGGCTTATTATGGGTTTAAAGGTTTTTTTCCTAATAAATTTTTTGGGGAAAAATTAGAATGCATCCAGACCCTTCGGGGTCTACAAGTTTAGGATGGGTTTTGGTCAAAATTGTCGTGGGTCTGGGTGCAACCTTAGTAAATTTTTTTCAGGGCATTCTCTCTTTTATTTCTTCTCCTTTGGTTGGCGCCCTTTCTGATGTTTGTGGTAGAAAACCTTTTTTGTTGCTTACAGTGTTTTTTACGTGTATGCCAATTCCCTGCCTTAAAATCTCGCCATGGTATTTTTTTATTAATTTTTATTAAAAAACATCTTTCAAAATTAAAGGTGGTATTTTACTCTCTTCACATTTAGTGGCCTCTTCTCTGTAACTTTTAGTGTTGTACTTGCTTATGTAGCTGATATAACTGAACCTAATGAAAGAACAACTGCTTGTGGTTTAGTTTCTGCAACTTTTGCTGCTTCTCTTGTCACATCACCAGTAAATTTTTAAAAATGGTAATCATCTTGTTTACTGATCGCTATGAAAATAATGTGGAAGAAATGCTTTTTCGATATTTTTGAAATTTGCCAACGTAATCGAGTGCTGACATGGTTTGAATATGAGCTCAAATTTTCATTTACTTCGAATGCCGGACCTGAATCCGTCAAGGTCAAAATGGAAAATTAGTTCTTGGACTCAACACGCTCGATTACTCACAATTAGCCGCAAATCTCAAAGATATCAAAGGAGCACAGCTCTTTTTTTCCTAGTGACCAGTAGACTAGAAGATTACCAAACAAATTTTTCTAATTGTTTTTTAAATTTTTTAAAGGCTTTGGGCGCTTATTTAAGTCGAATATACTCTGATGATGTTGTTGTTCTTTTGGCTACATTAATTGCAATTTTAGATCTTTTATTTATTCTTTGTTGTGTTCCAGAATCTAGAAAACAGCCACAAACTGTAATTGAAGGAATTAATAGTAATGGATTCTCTGCAAATCCTTTTATTATTTTACGTTTTCTACGAGATGAACAAACAATTTTGAGATTATCTGCAATTACTTTTTTGTCATATTTACCAGAAGCTGGACAATTTTCATGCTTTTTTGTTTACTTGAGACTGGTTGGTTAAAAATATTTTTTTACAATATTAAAAAAAAATTTTTTTAAAGGTTGTTGGTTTTTCTGCCGAATCTGTTGCACTTTTTATTGCATTTGTTGGTGTTCTTTCTGTCTTAAGTCAAACAGGAATTCTTTTATTAATTACTCAAAAAGCTGGTCCTAAGGTTTAAAATTTTTCTTTTTTTAATTTAAAAAATAAATTTCAGTCGGCTATAACACTTGGATTAATTTTTCAATTTGTCCAGTTAGTTTGGTATGGTGTTGGTTCTGCACATTGGATGTAAGAAAAATTTTTTTCGAATATTTTCTCATTTTAATTTTAAAAAGAATGTGGGGAGCTGGATTGTTTGCTGCATTTTCTCAAATGACTTACCCAGCAATTTCTGCTTTTGTTTCGTTACAGACAAATAAAGAATTGCAGGGAACTGTTCAAGGAATTCTTAGCGGTTTAGAATTTTTAATTTTAAGGTCACTTAATAACATATTTTTCAGGTATCCGCGGTCTTTGTCAAGGATTGGGCCCAGCAGTATTCGGCCTTATTTTTTATGCGTTTGGAATGGATTTGACGTCAGATGATGAAAGTGCTGGACATATTGGTGTTGGTCCTCAATTTCCTGTACCAAATATTCGATTTCAATCACCTTTAATTCCTGACAATAAACCATCAATAAGTGCCTCAACAGCACAAAATAATTCTTTGGATAGAATAACACTTAGAACTGGGGTATAAAAATTTTTTCAAGTTAATTTACTTGCAATTTTTTCAGGGCCCTGTTCCAGGTCCTCCATTCCTGTGTGGTGCACTTTTAGTTGTTTTTGCACTTATTCTCAATTTTTCATTACCACAATATCGTCGGAAACTACTTGTAATGCATCGTAGATCAGGTGGATCTTCAAAACTTGATACTACAGCTCTTTTAATTGATGATAATGAATCTTGTACAAAATCATCTGTTGATGGTGATGACGATGAAGATGAAAGAAGAAAAGATGCGGAGGAATGACCCCTTCCAACTAAAAACAGGTGGGTAAAAAAAATAAAATTTTGTGAGATTTTTGTTTCATTTCTATCAGGGGTGTGCCAAAAACCAAAAAAGGCGAAATTTAGCGAAGGGCGAAGCGGCACACCCCTGATTTCTATAACACCTAACATTAATTCCTCTGCTTATTGTTGTAATCGGGTCTAAATTGGCCGCAACATTTTTTGGATACATAAGTGTCCTCCACTAACGATTGCATTTCTCTGTTGTTTTTCCCATATTTATATATTCGAGCCTCTTTCATTTTAACGTTTTATAGTACATAATATTATAGTTTATCGGTTTGTTTTATTCTTCTTTTCCCGAAATTCTTGTCTTAATATATTTAAATTTATCTTTTGTTTACATTGTGCCTACTTTTGAATGTACAATTTTAATTTTTTTATTTAAATAGTTAAACTAAACATATGGTAAATATTTATTTTTTGAATTAAAAATAATAATGGCTATCATATTTTAACAGAGAATTTTTGTATTTTTAATCAAAAATGGAATGATTTAAAGAAAGGAATCTACTGACTGGAGTTTAAAAAAGGCTCTTGTCCAGTTTATACGTCAAACAATAAATATTGGGATTAATTAACCTTAATATGCATAAGAATTTAATTGGGCGCATAAAATTTTAAAGGGACATATAAAAATTCGTGTGCTCATGTAAAGGGCACAAAAAGTTGTGATTTAGACGCATAAACTGTTCGAGAGCCAAAAAATATGAGAATCGTTGTTTAGTCTTTACAGATATACCAATTTATATATTGCTTTTTTACTTCCCGAAAAATCCTTTGAAGGTGTCGAATGCAGTGTTTACTGCTGTTTTTGCCTTCTAAAAATTATTTGAAAGTAAATTTGGTAAAGTTAACTTTAAAAAACCTCAACATGTTCAGTCAATCCAAGTTGCCCTATTATCGAATCCTCTTCTGCCGCCATTTCCGCCGCTAATTGGTCAGGTGTTTTATGTGCTGGTCCAACTCGCCCATCAATTCCCAGCGACGTGCCACCGCCAAAAGCGTCATCCTTCAAATTTTAATATGGAGTTTAAAACGCGCGATTTTCTAACCTTTTTGTGGAGACTGTACTTGTTTCGTATTTGGTCACGCATTTTTTCTCGTTCCAATTCCATTTTACGGTGTTTCTCTTTGCGGCGTTCTTCCATCTCTTGTCTGGCTGCTATTACCTTTAATAATTATTTTATTAAAATATTATTTAAAAAATACTTCTGGATCATCTCCTTCCAAAGTTTTGTTCTCATCATCTCCACCTAACCGATTCAAACCGCCTGTAACTTCATCAAGTTTATTCCCAACCATCTGTTTCATCAAAAACCCAGCCATTTTTGTAGTTTTTTAAATTTATTGAATTATGAGAAATTGAAGTTGATGTTTAGGCGGAATCACTAAAAAATAAAAGAAAAATCGATTTTTATTTTCTTACAAGAAAAACACGCAGCTGAAACGTGCCATTCTTTTTACTAGAAACGCAAAAATGAATATGTGGGAACACGAAAAAGAGGGTAAAGAATTTAACCGGCAAAATAAAAACGCCGAAGATGTATGACATAGAAACGTCATAGACAACAAAATTTTTTTAGTAAACGACTACGCCACGTAAGTTCGCCTCGTTGGCGCACGCGTCTAGCTCGTTTATATTACTCTAATGTTTGGGTTAATTTGTTAAGGACTGAAGTGTCCCGATTTGTTGTCAAAGGTGGAACGACAATTGGACAGCCATTCTATTTGGCTATAGGACAACTAGACAGTGTACAATTGGGTAATAAATTAATTTTTATCAGAAATACCTTACGGAAATCACTACCCAATCGTCCTTCACACAATTATCTATTGTCTAACTGTCTGATTACCAATTTTCTTAGCCGTGTGTTAAATGATAACTTTTTAAAATGTTACATATTATCTAAATGTAAAATTTTACTAGATCAAAAATTTTGCTAATTTGGGTTTTTTGATAATGTAGTGTTAGTTACATTTTCGTGATACCAATTTATCTTTATCTTTTTTAATTTACCTTTTTTCAGAAACTAACTTCTAATTACTACTAAATGGAAAAGAGAAGCTCCTCACAAACTTCGGGTTCACCACCCGTCGTTCAGTCATCTCCTTCTGTTCAGCAATCTACGCCTTCAGAAAAATCTAATAAATCGACAACACCTGCTCAACAATCGACACCTTCTGATAAGTCTAATAAATCACCTTCAGTTCAACAATCCACACCATCTGAAAAATCTAGTAAATCAACGCCTTCCGAAAAATCTAGTGGGACAACGCCTTCAGTTCAACAGCAATCTCCGCCTTCTGACCAAACAACAAACGGTTTTCTTTTTAATAATTTTCCGACACTCTGAAATGAGGAAGAATAGAACTTTTATTTTAATGTTGCCTAAGGTATACATGTATCAATTTTTATAACAGCCATTGTCAAAAAATATTTTTTCACGCTCATATTGCCTTAGGCAACAGGAAGAAAATGGAGCAGTAACCAACCTCATTTCTAATTGTGTCAGTTTTTCAGTTTATTTGTTTAACAATTTAGACAAGAGCTCATCAGTAAGCATTCAACTGCGTTCTCCTTCAGAACAGCGTTCGCCTTCAGAACAACCATCAAACGGTTTTTATTTTTAATAGACTTAATATCTCGAAAATTGAATTGCTATTTCCTTTTTTGGCTGTTGTTTCTTCTAGCGGGATTGCATTACTCTTACAATTAGTGTGCCTATGTTGTTTGTTAGATACTCTCTCAAGCTTAAAGAGGAAATACTGACCATTGGGCTGCTGTGGTCATAGAAACATTTTATTGCCTGCTTTGTCCCCTATTCTCCCTCTTTTCTAAATGAGCGAATGGACAACGGTCAATATTCCTTTAGACAAAAAATTTCGATTTCTGCTAATATCCAGATAGGCTAACATTTTTATATCTTTTATTTTTAGAACAAGCAATTCTAATGGCGAGACGAGATAATTTTCGTCAACGTGGTCGTCAATCATCCTCTACGTCAATTACATCGACTCATTCAGTCGAGCGAGTCGCTTCACTTCAGGCTGAAAATTATACTTCATTTTCTCGTGCAAAAACGGTTTTTTTCTGAAATTTTTTGAAGTGTTATTTCTTCTTTTTTAGGTACAAGAAGCCTGTAGTTGCTTTAATATCACTCATGAACAACTTTTAGAGATTATGGCTCGTATGGATGCTCACTATGATGAAGGGCTACGTTCAGAAACTGGTTTGACATTTTAATTAATTCTAATTTTGTATACATTTAGCAAGACAAGCAACAGTAAAGATGTTGCCAGCCTATATTCGTGACGTTTCTGTTGGTCAGGAACGTGGAAAATTTTTGGCTCTCGACTTGGGTGGTACTAACTTTCGAGTTTTGTTGATAGAACTTAAAGGAGAAAAGCATTCTTCTATGCAAAGCAAAATTTATCGAATTCCTGATAATGTGATGAAAGGGACTGGTGTTGAGGTTGTTTAAAAAATTATTTTTTTAATTTTACCATACAGTTAGACCGGGGTAACTATTATTTATCATATAAAGGACTCTTTAACCACAATTGACGTTTCCACTATTCATATTTATGCAATTATTATCAAATGCTCCTTAAATTAAGGGGCATTTAATATCAAATAAGAGAGGAAAATCTTAAAATTTAAGCTTTTGCTGGTTTTCCTGTACTTTTATACTTTGCTACATATAGAATTTTCATTACTTAATTTTAAGCTTTTCGATCATATTGCCGCTTGTTTGGCCAAGTTCGTGGTGGATTTTGAACTGTCTAAACTTGAAACGAAATTGCCTCTTGGCTTTACATTTTCTTTTCCTTGTCAGCAAGAAGGGCTTACTTCTGCTATTCTAGTTAACTGGACAAAGGGTTTCAATGTTTGTGTTTCTATATTTTGATAATTAAAATTTCAATTTTTAGGCCTCAGGCGTTGTTGGTAATGATGTTGTTCAAATGCTTCGTGAAGCTTGTCAACGCCGAGGTGATATTGACGTTGATGTTGTTGCTGTCCTTAATGATACAACTGGTTAAAATTCGAGTATATTTTTTAAATTATTTTTCTTTGCAGGAACAATGCTTGCCTGTTCATTCTTTAAGGAGCATTGCTATATTGGTGTTATTGTTGGGACTGGTAAAATTAAAGAAATTTTTGAGTTTTTATTTTAAGGTTGTAATGCTGCTTATATGGAATCACTTGACAAAATATACAAATTGCAAGGAAAAGTTTTTCCAGAAAAAGGTTTTTTCTTAAATATATTTTACCTTTAAATAAATTTGTAAAAAATTAGATGGTCTTCCAAACGAAATGTGTGTAAACACTGAATGGGGTGGATTTGGAGATGATGGGGCACTCGCCGATTTCCTTACAATTTATGACACACAATTGGATGAAAACAGCATAAATCCAGGAAAACAACGATTTGAAAAAACAATTTCTGGAATGTATTTGGTACTTAAAATTTTAAAAAAATTAAAAAAAATTATTTTGAAGGGAGAACTTGTTCGACTTGTACTTGAAGACCTTACAAGAAGAGGCTTGATTACTACCCTTCCTATTGATGATATTTCTCAACCTGGATTTATTCCAACTAAATTGGTTTCTGATATTGAGGGGTATTTTTTTATTTTTCTAAAAATATTTTTAATTTTTGTTTTTTAGATTTGTAAAGGAGGATGCTAGTCCATTTGGAAAAATTAATGAATTGCTGCTGGAAAAGGGTATATTTTGTATTTTTTAAAAAGACCTTTTTCCCTTGGGTAATAGCGCCGAGTCGATCTTGAGTCCATATTTTGAGTCAACTTTTTTGATTCTTAACCGATTTATCATATCGATTGAAAACTCTGGATGTTAGGATTATTATAGCTAGCCAGATTATTTGAATAGCCGTATTGATACACTACAAAAGTTACAACTATGGGCAATCGTGACTTTCGATTATTTTTGTCTATAACTATTTGTAGTATGATCTGATCAAGTAATCATGTCTGCTAAAATAATCCTCCCATCCAAGGCTTTCGATTGATATACTAATTTATTTAAATCGACTGATTGGAAGGTTTAAAAAATCCTAACATATAGGGTAAAGACAGCTTTGACCTTTACCATTTTCCTTTCTATATATCTTCGCTTTCCTCGTTTCTATTTGGTTGGATCCTAATTAAAATAACAGCAAATTTTAAATGGAAGAAAATCCAATATTTCCTTGTTTTGTTAAATTTTATTATTAAATTTAAAGGTGTTGATGAATGTTCCCCTGGCGATTGTGCACATATTGCTTATGTTTGTTCAATGGTTAGTACACGTGCCGCACATTTATGTGCTTGTGGAATAGCTTCACTCTTAAAACGTGTAATATCTCGAAAAGTTGCTGTCAAGAATGAAAGAGGTGAAAGTCCAGAAATGACTGTTGGTGTTGATGGTTCTGTTTTTCGTTTTCATCCAAATTTTGAACATTTATTAAATGTAAAAATACATGAATTACTTGATGGACAATTGAATGGATGGAAGGTTTATTTTTTAATTCCTTTTAATTTTTTAATTTAAAATTTTTTTAAAGATTGTTTTGGCACTTAGCGAAGATGGAAGTGGTATGAGAATTTTTTTTAATTTTTTAAATTGATTTATTTGTTATTTTTGAAGGTCGTGGTGCCGCTGTAGCTGCTGCTGTTGCTACAAGAATGAGTCGAATAATGAAGGAGAAAAAAGAACTTGAACAAGCTTCAGAAGAAACAGAAGGAGCATCAGCAACTTCACCGAGTAATATCCAGACGACTACACAACAAGCAGGACCAGCATCGTCAACAACAGGACCGACATCAACAACAACAACGACCATAGGAAATGGTCATTAATAAAAAAGCTTAAAAATTATTAGGAATTTTTTAGGGAAAATATATATAAATGTGCAAATTGTTTATTGAATATATATTTTTTGGGATTCTGAAATAATTTTATAAATATTGGGGATTCGCCTGGATCTGAATCCATCTTGAAATTAAAATTAATTTAAAAACTCTTTAAACATATTTGCACATATACTTTTTACGCTATAACTAACATAGAAAATTAATAATTAAAAAAAAACAACATAAAAATAATCACTTAACAACACAAATTAATTAATATTTTTATAATTGGAAAATTAATATATATTAGAAAGTCGAAGGCGTAGTCGTATTCAAAGTTTCCCTGAAGAAGAAGACGACGATGAATCGGCATCATTACAGGTTCGAAAACAAGCTAGAAAATAAATATAATTTTAACTAAATAATTTTTTTTAATAATTGATTTTTAGCTTTATTGTTTGACATTTTTTTCTAAATTTTTTAATTATACGTCTGTTACACTAAAAGACGTTGATTTTTTTAAAAATATTTTTCGAATTTTGTACTCTAAAAAATTTAATTTTTAAATAATCAACGTTTAATTTTGAATATCTATATTTTAAAACAAGATTGCCTTGAATCGAGATAAAAATGTTTTGGTTACAAAAAATCTGAAGCCGGCAACCTTGTTTCTATTTTTTGTAGCTTTTCTCAAGTTTTTGTTTTTTTTTTAATTTTCTTTAGTACGTTAATTTTAAAGACACTTAAACTATTAATGATAAATGTGTACTCATTTTTTACTTATTTGTAATTTATTGAGGTACTTTTTACCTGTTATTATCTTTTCTCGGTTGCATTTCATTCTTTGAGAATTCCCTTTTTAAAAAATTGGTCAAAACGGATCCTTTGAAGTTTTTTTATCTGGGACGAAACCTAAACGCTGTTTCTTTAACAACAGGACATTATACTCGACATTTTGGATACTTCGTCCTGTAAATCGGTCCCAAAGTTTGAAGATGTTAATACTTTAAGACTGGCTTAACGTTATAAAATTTTTAGTTAAAATTGTTTGAGACTCTAGTGTCCTGTTTTTCGAAACGAAACTTTACTGTACATTTTTAATAAAATAGTGTGTAGTGAGAAAAAGAGAAAAATTGTTTTATTTTCCGGAACATTCCTTTGTTTTTTATTTTTTGTTCTTGCAAATTCTGTTTGGGTTCTCTAATTTTTGGGTTTACTAATGTTTATTTTGTAATATTGAACCTGATAAAGCGGGGTCTGTCAGGTTCAATATTACCGTTTATTTTTTCAGTAGATACTAATGATGTGCTGAACCTCCAAGACTTGATTATTTAATCGAAAATGACAGCGAAGATGATGAATGTGTTGTAACAATTGGAGATGTTCAAGCAAATGTTCCTTATCAAAGTAGAAGTGGAGTAACTAATGGAACAATTGATTTGGACACAAATCCGACATTGAAAGATGGAACGCCGATTTATGATTTGGATTTGGCTACAATGGAAGATAAACCTTGGAGAGGGTCTGGAGCTGATTTAATTAAGGTTTTTTTGAAAATTTTGGGAGGATTTTAACCTTAAGGGCCCACTTTTCCTTCCTACTTGGGGAGGGGGGTTTAGGTAAGGGTATCTCCGAGATTTGCAAGTCTTTGGTAACTCAACGGTGAGTCGCGTCGTTGTTTAAACGGTGAGTAGTCTCATCGTTGTTCGGTGGCGGGTCTCAGAGTTGTTTTGGTGTCGAAACGACGTCAGTTGTTTCCTCAACGATTCAACGGGGACTCATCGTCGTTTCAACGGTTAGATTTTCTCATCGTTACTCAATGGTGGGTCTCATTGTTGAGGGCGGTGGGCGCGTCGTTGTTTAAACGGTGAGTAGTCTCATCGTTGTTCGGTGTCGGGTCTCAGAGTTGTTTTGGTGTCGAAACAACTTCGGTTGTTTCCTCAACGATTCAACGGGGACTCATCGTCGTTTCAACGGTTAGATTTTCTCATCGTTACTCAATGGTTCGTCTCATTGTTGATGGTGGATTTGCAATTTCGGATAGGAGTCTTAAAACGGGAAAAGGGTTCTTTAAAATGGGGAAAACGGGTTAATTATTTATTTGTTTTTGTTTGATTTTTTTGAGATAAACTTTTTTAATTCTTGATTTATTTATTTGTGTTTTAAATTGTAATTTAAAAATGTTTTTTTAATTAACTGATATCGAAAAGAGTAAAAGTTTGTTTCGTGTCTCATAATTTTTTTTATGATTTATCCATCTCCCTAGAAGATTGAGGAAGAAGTTCTATTTTGGTATTCTACAGGTTTGCTAATACTTGTTCTTTTTACTTTTCTCCTCGCAATCAGTATCGATGGCTGCAAGGAAGACAAACAGTTTTTCCAGCTCATTTTTCAATTTACACTCCTTTGAGGTTTCACAACTATAGTGTTGCTCCCTTTTATCGCGTTGTTCGTTGAATATATATTTTCCAATTATTTTACTTTTGGTTCTATTACATCGATCTAAGTTGAGGTGATAATTTTTTAGATATTAGGACTCTAGTATTCCCTTTATTGTTTTTTAATCAATTCTAGTAAAGTTGGATGTATCAAGTAGAGAAGCAGATGATGGAGATAGTGTGTGAGTAGAGATGTAAATTTTAAATAAATGACACTTTGTCCCTTAGATTAGAGAAAAATTAAAAGAAAATAAGTGGTTAGAGAATACATTAAATATCAGGTCGGTTGAGTGCCAATTTCTGAGAGGGAAAAGCTACTGTATTCGAATAAAAACGTCTTAGTTTGCTCAATAGTATTTAATTAAAGGAGATCATTAATCGACCAGAATTTGTTCCTATGCTTTGACAAAAGCAGAAATTCTCTAAAAATATAAAGAACCGGAAATAAAACTAATACAAATATAGGAATTCGTAATTATAAAATGTGCTCTCAGAATGCAGTCTTAGTGCCTATAAAATACCGGTTAGTAAAAAGACCGTCACAATAAAAGACCGTAACGGCCGAAAGAAGTTAAAAGACCGTTTAATTAAAAGACCGTTGCAATAAAAGCCCGAAACCAAAAATGTTTTAACTGACCGTTATTTAAAAGACCGGTACAATAAAAGACCGGAATCAAAATTGTGTTAAAAGACCGTTAATTAAGACTGGTGCAATAAAAGACCGGAACAAAAAATGGGTTAAAAGACAGATTAACTAAAAGACCGGAACGGCAAAAAACTTAAAAGATACATTCTATCTTTCCGTGATCAACTTTGATTGTTGGATAATGAAACTGTGTTGCAGGCCTAAAATATCAAATGATTTTCAATTTTCTGATTTTCAATCTCATTTTTTACAATCAATTTTTTAATTTTTCAAATTTTATAATCAATTGTCTACAGCATTGGATTTTTTAACAACGTGGGACTTTATCACGACAATATCAGAACAAATCCAAGTTAATTGATTAAATACTAAATAACAAATTAAGACGTTTTTATTCGAATACAGTAGCTTTTCCCTCTCAGAAATTGGCACTCAACCGACCTGATATTTAATGTATTCTCTAACCACTTATTTTCTTTTTATTTTTCTCTAAACTAAGGGACAAAGTGTCATTTATTTTAAATTTACATCTCTAATCCCACACTATTTTCAACATTTACTTCTCTAATTAATACATTCAAATTTGCTAGATTTGATGAAAAATATAAAGGGAATACTAGAGTCCTAAAATCTAAAAAATTATCACCCTAACTTAGGTCGATGTAATAAAATCAAGTAATAAATAATTGGAAATATATATTCAACGAACAACGCGATAAAAGGGAGCAACACTATAGTTGTGAAACCTCAAAGGAGTGTAAATTGAAAAATGAGCTGGAAAAACTGTTTGTCTTCCTTGCAGCCATCGATACTGATTGTGAGGAGAAAAGTAAACCAATAAAGTATTGCCAAACCTGTAAAATATCAAAAAAGAACGTCTCCCTTTCTAGGGAGATGGAAAAATCATAAAAAAAATTAGGAGACACTAAACAAACTTTTTCACTTTCGCTATCAGCTAATTAAAAAATACCATCTTCTTTTGAATTAAAATTTATCTAAAACACAAATAAATAAAACAAGAATAAAAAAGTTTATCTTTAAAAAAACGAAACAAAAAAGAAATAATTAAACTGTTTTCCCCTTTTAAAGAACCCTTTTCCCCGTTTTGAGACTCCTATCCGAAATTGCAAATCCACCATCAACAATGAGACCCACCATTGAGTAAACGATAAGAAAATCAAACCGTCGATACGACGACGCGCCTCACCGTCGAAACGACGTCGAAACAACCGAAGTTGTTCCGACACCAAGACAACATATGAGACCCGCCACCGACCAACGATGAGACTACTCTTACCGTCTAAACAACGACGCGCCCACCGCCCTCAACAATGAGCCCACCAATTGAGTAAACGATAAGAAAATCAAACCGTCGAAACGACGACGCGACTCACCGTCGAAACGACATCGAAACAACCGAAGTTGTTTGGACACCAAGACAACGTATGAGACCCACCACCGAACAACGATGAGACTACTCTTACCGTCTAAACAACGACGCGCCCACCGTCGAGTTTCCATGACTTGCAAATCTCGGAGATACCCTTACCTAAACCCCCTCCCCGAGTAGAAAGGAAAAGCGGGCCCTTAAGGTTTAAACCCACCCAAAATTTTCAAAAAACCTTAATTAAATCAGCTCACGGCTTTCTCCAAGGTTTATCTTCCATTGTAGCCAAATCCAAATCATAAATCGGCGTTCCATCTTTCAATGTCGGGTTTGTGTCCAAATCAATTGTTCCATTAGTCACTACACTTCCATTTTGCTTTTGAAAAGGAACATTTGCTTGAACATTTCCACTTGTTACAACAAATTCATCATCTTCGCTGTCATCTTCATTTAAATATAATCAAGTTGTCTTGGAGGTTCAGCACATCATTAGTATCTACTGAAAAAATAAACGGTAATATTGAACCTGACAGACCCCGCTTTATCAGGTTCAATATTACAAAATAAACATTAGTAAACCCAAAAATTAGAGAACCCAAACAGAATTTGCAAGAACAAAAAATAAAAAACAAAGGAATGTCCGGAAAATAAAACAATTTTTCTCTTTTTCTCACTACACACTATTTTATTAAAAATGTACAGTAAAGTTTCGTTTCGAAAAACAGGACACTAGAGTCTCAAACAATTTTAACTAAAAATTTTATAAAGTTAAGCCAGTCTTAAAGTATTAACATCTTCAAACTTTGGGACCGATTTACAGGACAAAGTATCCAAAATGTCGAGTAAAATGTCCTATTGTTAAAGAAAACGTTTAGGTTTTGTCCCAGATAAAAAAAAACGGGGTCACTTTAGTACGTGGGTGCAGGCTTTAATTTACAAATGTTATACCATTCGAAAGAGCTCGTCGAGCTGAGTCGAATGCCACCAAAATTAGATCTAGGAAAAATTTCTGGACCGAGATATAGGTCCCTAAAGTTTGAAAAACCATAGGGGGGACCAAGCACTTTTTTGGGGTGAAAAATTCGAAAATGCAAATTATACCTCGTTCGAAAGAGCTCATCGAGCTGAGTCGAAAGACACCAAAATCAACGAAATCCGACTTGATTGGACCGAGATATAAGCCCCCTAAAAACCTAAGATACAAAGGGGCGATTTTTGGAATAAAAAATTTTTTATACAAATAATACCTCATTCGAAAGAGCTCGACGAGCTGAGTCGAATGAGACCAAAATCACCATGATTAAACAAGATTAGAAAAAGTTATGACACAAAAAAACAGAACCTAAACCTATGGGGCGTCGGCGAGGCGCTTGTGCAAAACCCCGCGCTTCGCGCGGGGTTTTGCGGCACGCGCCTCGCGGGGAGTCTACGGGCGATGGGTCTGGGCTCGTAACATAAACCTATTCTTATCTCCCTTGTTCTGGACGTATTTGGAGCCTCTGTATCAGCAAAAATCTCCACAGATGCCATAGGTAAGGAGCTAAAAGAAAATATCAGAACTTTGTCCAATCAAGTCGGATTTCGTTGATTTTGGTGTCTTTCGACTCAGCTCGATGAGCTCTTTCGAACGAGGTATAATTTGCATTTTCGAATTTTTCACCCCAAAAAAGTGCTTGGTCCCCCCTATGGTTTTTCAAACTTTAGGGACCTATATCTCGGTCCAGAAATTTTTCCTAGATCTAATTTTGGTGGCATTCGACTCAGCTCGACGAGCTCTTTCGAATGGTATAACATTTGTAAATTAAAGCCTGCACCCACGTACTAAAGTACAGCCAAAAAAACTTCAAAAAACAACAAAAAATTCTCCAAACTTTCAAAAAAACTTTTAAAAAACTTTAGCTCGATGAAAAGCTGTTTTGTCTAATTGATTCCAAGAGCAATCAACTACAGCCAAAGTCTGCTGGAGATAATATTCTCTAAAAGTAGATGATTATCGTGGCGTAAAAAATACTCATGAGTAAAGAATACATTTAAAATAATTCACCGCCTCGATAGTACCAAAAAATTGATAGAAAAATTAGTCCCTTAAAATAATGTAAAATTAGTAATTTTCGAAAAAATCGATTAAAAATCAACAAATTAGTATATTTGTATGTTAAAAATTTAGGTATTTATTTACATTACATGTAAATAGAAATCCTTTTTATACATTTTTAAACTCGATTAAAACGGAATTCATTTATTGTACGCGCAGCTTCCCTTGCAGCTTCTTCCTTTCTCAATTTCTCTTCATGTGCAGCCATTTCAGCCCGACGCCTCGAATCTTCAGCTTGGCGTTTTTTCTCTTTTTCAACTGTTATTTGATTATCTTTAAGAGAAAATTAAAAAATTTTTTATTTAAAAAAATTAAAAAAAACAAAACTAATTTCTTCAATATTCTTTACACCACGTTCCAAAGCCATTAATACTTTTAACAATTGATCATAAAATTCTAATGCTTTATTTGTTTTTTCAACAATATCAATAAATGTTTGATAAGCAGTCACTAAAGTAAGGGATTGCAGTGCACGACTTAAAAAAATTTTTTAAATTATTAAATTAAAATTTTTGAGATCAACTCTGAAGACCTGTAACTTTTGAAAGCGAACATTGAAGGATTAAAGGTGAGTGTGTACTGCAATCTGGGGTGAGTAGAGAGATCTCGATTCCCTTCAATCACACCAAATCCATCGAAATCCCCTCAATATTCCCTTTCAAGAGTTGTAGGTCCTCACGGGCAATAAGCATTTAGTAGGAGGTTTTCAGAGGTAAACTCAAATTTTTAATTAAATTAAATCTTTTTAAAAAAACCTTTCATTTGCTTCCAAAATTTGCCTCCTACAATCAGCAAAATTTGCATTCTTCTCAGTCAAAGATTTCAATATAAATGTTTGTGCACGCAAATTTTGTTCAATCAGTTCTTTCAATTTTTTATGTTTTAATAATTCATTTTCAAATAATTGTTTTGAATCTAATTCTCTTTCTGTTAATGCCCTCTTTGTAATATCATCCATTTCCAGATCATCACGTAATTGTTTAATTAAAGTACAACGTTGGGAACGCATTTCGTCAACTTTATCAATAACACGACGAAGTTCTTTGCCTTCTGGAGAGTCGCCTAAAATTTAAAAATTGGATTTTTTAAAATTAAAATTTTGCTTCTGGTTTAGGTCATGCGACAGGGTCTAAAGCCGCTGGGAAAATATTAAAAACCTCAAAATAACACACTTATGTGTAGGGATGGGATTTATATGGACTATCAATCGGAAAATATGGACATATAATATGGACTAAAAATCTCAAAATATGGACTGAAATATGGACTAAAATCCAAAATATGGATCAAATATGGACCGAAAAATGAAAATTCTTAACGTAAAAATGAATTTTCACAAATAAATAATTTGATTTTGTTCATTTACAGTGTTTTCTAAAGGCTTTTTGTCAATTAAAGGTGCATTTAAAGTGTTTCCCGGGGAAATAATTTTAATAATAGCTGATCAGAAAATTTTTCGAAAAATTTTTCCAAAAATTTTTTTTTATTTTTTCAAAAATTTTTTTTTAATTTTTTCAAAAAAATTTTTTTTTATTTCTGACAAAAAAATTCCAAAATTTGAAAATTTTGACCAATTTTTGGCAAAATTTTCAAAATTTTGACCAATTTTTGGCAAAATTTTCAAAATTTTGACCAATTTTTGGCAAAATTTTACAAAAAATGACGAAATATGGATAAAATATGGAAATATGGACGGAACGCCTAAATATGGAAAAATATGGAAAATATGGATTGATAGCTCATTATCGGTCTTATCACCATATGCTAAAAACATGTTTTTTGGACGTTTCAGAACCCAACGAGGCCAGGAAAAAAATATGGAAATCCATATAAATCCCATCCCTACTTATGTGACATGACATAAACCAAAAATCCTAAATAATTCTTTAATAAAAAATATTTTTATTAAAAACCTGGATTTGTAAAACCTCCACAAATTTTCTTTGTCAATTCGGGTAATGGAATACTAAGCATTTTTAAATTACTAGAATGTGTAGCCATCGCTCTTTGAAGTTCTGTGTTATTTTCTCTTAAAAGAAAATTTATTATTAAAAAATGATTATTTAAAAAAGAAAAACTTTGCTTGTGCTTCATGTTTAGTAAGTTCATCCAATTTGCGATTAATTGCAATAAATCCTTGGTCATTTGTAAAAAATGAATCTGTTACTTTTCCCATTCTTTGTTTTAATTCTGATAATTTTGTTTCTGATTCTGTGGCTAAGGAAGAAACTTCTAAAGAAAAAAATTTTTTTGCTTATTAAAAATTTAAAAAAAACTTTGAAAATTATCAAGTAAATCACAGAAAAGATCTGGTTGTGCTGCTAAAGCTGCACTAGCAGTTAAAAGTTCATCTGGCAATCGAACCATTTCAGAAGGTCTATCCAATTCTAATTGATCAAACTTCATTGAAATTAAGTAATTTCTACGATAATTTAACGTTAGAAATTTTTTATAATTTTTAAAACAAAAAGGAATTATTCCCAAAGAGAGATTTTACAAAATTTATAAAATAAAGTTTTCAGCTGAAAGGAACCCTACAGCATTTCCTTATAGTCTTTGCCTTTAATCAACTTAACCAAATTATTAATTTAACATACTCCAATTCCGAATCCTTTTGTGCAACCAAATCAAGTATTTCTCTTTTAAATTTATTTTTTTCTTCACTATACAATGAAATTGTTTTGACAACATCATTTGGAAGTAATTCTCGAAATAAATCATCACCAGCAATTGAAGGATCACAAGGATCAAAACTTAAAGGTTTAACCATCATTACACCTTCATATTTTGTTAATTCTTCTTCTTGTGGAATTCTTTCGTGATAAATAAAATTATTTTCTTTACGAGCATTTTCTTCACTTAAAAAATAATTTTTATAATAACTAAAGGAAGAGTTTTTTGTAGTCATAGGGATGTCAAGGTTTGAGAAAAAAGTCGGATCTGGGATCGGAGTTTCTAAAAATTTGGAACGAAAAAGAGTCCATGTTCGGGTAAGTTAGGTGGATTAGGAGGGAAAAAGTCGGATCAGGAATTCAGAATTTTCTTCAGATTGGCCGAATTTCAAAGAATTTTTAAAAATTACCAAAGTAAAATAACATCAAAAGCAAATTGCACAGTTTCTCCAAGTTGTTGTTTCTTCTTTTCCTTTTCAACAGCTTTTTGTGCTAATTTTATCAAATCCAAAGCACGAGAAAAATAAAATAAACGTGTTCCTGACTGTTTTTCATCTTCGGCTTGCTGTCCCAAATAATAATTGTAGAGGGCAGAATATAAAAATGATTTTGTGGTACAAAAACGTTCCAACTCCTTTAAAAGTTTTCATTTTTGTTTAAAATTAGATTGGACACAAACGGTTATTTATCTGGTACCTTCGATTTTTAGGTTAACCGAGACCGGTTCCCAAAAAATCACATCTTTAGTGGTGTTTTTTAAAACCGAAACTGGGCTGTTCACCGATTTTCGATTATTGCCGATTTTACCAAATTTGCCAATTTTACCAAAACCAAATACACAGGTTAACGGGTCAGTTCCGGCTCAAATAACCGTTTGTGTCCAACCCTAGTTTAAAAATAAAATTTTTAACCGAATATTTGCTTGAAGAAAGTAAATCAGAAATTCCTGAAGCCTTTAAATAAGCTTCACAATTTCGATACATTACATGTGTTTGAAGTGCAACACGAGCAATAACAACAGGCTTTCGATGATCTATCATTGATTTTTCTAGCATACATTCTTGTGCCTGAGCCTTTAAAAATTTTAATTAAAAAATATTTTCTTTGAAAAAACAAACCAAAAATATATTTAAATAAAACGTCAAATAAGGAGATTCAAAGTCGCTGAGAGTAAAACGTGAGGCGCCCATATGATCTCTCAAATATTGTAGCGGCCATGAAGCCCATTGAAAATGCATAAAAGCATTTTTGATACTCTTAAAAAATATTCTTTTACTATCGAAGGAGATTAAGATTAACACGTCAGCAAATATTTGTCCGAAAAAAATCTACTGTCTAATACCCATTTCATTTGCCTGACCTTTATTAATCCTTGAATATTTTTTTATATTTTTATGAAAGGAGAAAAAGGGGAGAAGGCAAAAAACATTTGCGGACAAACATTTGAAGACGTGTGACACCAAAAAATTTTTTTTATTAAAAATTTATATACATACATCCATTTCAAGTCGTGATTCATCCGCTGCAACTAATGCATGTGCCACCCCAATATTTAACATTACACAACACATTTCAAAATTAACGTCTTCATAAATTACTTGATTCATCAAATCAAAACCTCTGTCAGTCCTTAAAAACAGAAAATTTTAAAAGAAAAATTTTAAAAAACCATGCAAAAGGAATCAAAATTGGATCATGTTCCTCCATTGGAAAGCGTTTTTTCATCATTGATAATTGTGCAAAATAACGTTTAGAAATACAAATAGCTTCAACATCAGCACGACAATGACTAACAACCTTTAATTAAATTTATTTAAAAAAGATTCCTTTCCTTCAAAAGTCAGCAAGTCTTATCCGCTAGGTCATACAAATTTTAATAAACTGCTACACACCTAGTGGAATAATTCCCCTACTTCTGAAAATAACACTTTTATGATAAAAGTCGTATGACTTGACAATAAAAATTGGACTTTTGAGAACATAAAAGAAAAATTAAAAACCGTTCGTAAATGTTCCAATTCATCCAGTGATGAATCATATTTATTTGGATCATCATGAAAATGCGAAGCAATGTACTTAAGAATGTAAATTTTAAAATCTTAAAGAAAATTAAAAAAACCTCTTTAATAGCAGGTCTTAATTGTTCAGGAAATGCCTGAGAAGGTACTCTCATGTCTGGCGCAACCATTGGGGCTCTTGGCATTCCTTCCATTTTTATATACAGAAATTAAATTAAAAAATAAAAGTTAAAAAAATTAAAGATAACAAAATTGAATATTAATCAAATTTTAAACACTTCTTAAAAAAAGAATATTTTATATTTATTTTTAGGCAAAAAATTTTAGCAAAGAATTGTAATAATTTGTTAAATTGGAAAAAATATAGTTGTAACAACAACTGAATTAATGTTATGCATTTATTTTAAATAATCGGACCTCACTTTTAGGTACCTCCTTGGGGCTGGAAAAATCGTATTCTATAAAATGAAAGTTTATCCTAAATAGAAGAGAATCGGCCAACGAGATATGAATAGGGCAGGGG
Organism: Meloidogyne incognita; assembly: GCA_036172945.1. Classification (NCBI taxonomy): domain Eukaryota; kingdom Metazoa; phylum Nematoda; class Chromadorea; order Rhabditida; family Meloidogynidae; genus Meloidogyne; species Meloidogyne incognita. The sequence goes on from JARQAC010000037.1 coordinate 134,747, forward strand.
TGTGCATTTCACCGAATTGGTGTTCCGCCTTCCGCTTTTCAAATGTTTCGGAACATCACTAGTATATGGGTATATCTCAGTGACCAACAAAAAAGGATCTTAAATTGAGGATGAATAAAGGGGGTATCTAGTGAGGTCAGACCGTATTATTAAAATACAGGCCATTTAATAAATAAAAAAGCTATAAAATAAAAAAATTGTGTAAGTAAATAGACCTGTTAAAAAATAAAAATTTGAATTTTTGTTAAAGAAGAAAAATTTTTATTTAAAAATTCACTTCATAACCTTCTCTTTCTTCTCATCTCAAAAAATTTTTTTTTCAAATAATAATATTCTCCATTGGCGGCTCGTTTGATTGTTTATTTGAATTATTATGCGAAGGCGTTGGAGGAATTGGAGACGAATTTGAAGCTGTTGTAGGTGAAGAATTTGATGACTCATCATCATTTTTATTGTGAAAAGGCGTTTGTGGAATTGGAGAAGAATAATTGTTAGCAGTAGTAGAAGAAGGATTAAATACTGGAGGAGGATTTAAAATAATACCATTTTGAGGTGCTGGATTTCTGAAAGGTCCAGTACCGCTGCCAGAAGAAGAAAAAACAATTTGAATGGTTGGATATTGAGTTTTCTTAAAAAATTGGGAAATTAATTTTAGAAAAAATTTGTGAATCCAGGAAGGGAAGGACCCCCCAATGAAGCATTTACAAAATAAATGATCAAAAAACCCCCAAATTAAAAAAAAACAAACACTCATTTCAGCAACTTTCATAGCCATTTCATGTTCCTGTTTTGCTGAAAGAAATTGTCGACAACGCATAACGCCAACCAACATTAAAAATTGAACAGCAAGAACAATAAATAGCCCAAACAAGATAGCTGCATATGGAGGTGTCGTTGTTGTAGTAGAATGATAATAAACATCCATTTGAATGTGTACACGATGATGGGGTTCAGTAACTTGGGCATCCAATAATTTAAACCTGTTTTATAAAAAATTATTTTAAAAGGTCAAGGATATGAAAATAGAGTGATGATGGAATACCAAAAGCTAAAATATCAAACTCCCCAAAAGACGCCGAAATGACAAAATGTGGATTGATAAACTTAACACGTACCCAAAGAAATACCTCTAAAATAAAATAATTTAAAAAACCTACAAAAGTCCAATACACATACAAGTTTCAGTCACACAAATAATTGTATAAACACAAATAAACGGAAGCAGATAACGCGATAATTGTCGTTTAACCCCAATAATCACATAATAATGAATAAGTACTCCAATAGCCAAATAAAGAAAAAGACCTATAACAGCACCAACATCAACACCTCTTTTGTAGTGATACCAATCAAATTCAAAGAATGTACTAATAAACATCAAAATTGTTATTGACATTCCAAAAGCAGCAAAATACTTTAAAAATAAATTAGATAAAAAATAATTTAAAAAATAGAAACGATTGCAGCTTTTTGAACATGACAAGAACCAAAAAGAAAATATTCTGGAGCATTTTCATTAAATGGGGCAACGACAATTGTTGTAGGTGGTGGTTTATCTTCCTCCTCATCACCTAAAAATAATTTTGAAAAATATACCTAGATGTGGACTTTTTCTAAACTACGAAACCAAGTCTAGACATTAAATATGGCTTATGTTAGTTAGCCATAAATTTGCCCAAGCTTATGGACAAGGCTTGGATTGTAAAAATTTTCTTAAGAGATAGAAATTAAATTAAGTCGAATGAGTCATCCAACGCCCTATCAAAAATTCTCATCTTTAATTAAAGCAAAATAACCAAAATATCAGAGAAGAAAAAAACTTATTCTTTCCGAAAAAATCAAAATCCTAATTTATATTCAAACGGGTTTTCTATGTTTAAAAGCAAACCTGGACGACCAAAGCGACTATAAGACACAGCTGACTGGTCTCTTTGCCTCACTAACCAGCTTTGAAGTTTTTGTAGCATTTCTCGAATTATAGTTCAAAATTTCGCCTAAAAAGGTTTAAGAAATTAATAAAAGTATAAGTGAATAATTAAAAATTTACATGTAAATAAAAAAAATAAAAAATACAGCTGTTTTTCGAAAAAAAAGTTAAACTATTTCAAAATGCTAATAGAAAAAATTGGTCAAAGACAACAAATAAAAGAACACAAAATGTCCAGACAAAAATATTTATTTACAAATCCTTTTTTATTTGTACAATTTTTCGATTTAATTTTTTTAAATGATAAAAGTGAGGTGAATGACAAAAAATCGTGTATAAACAATAGTGAAAGTGTAAGCATTAAATACTTGGCACTATTAAAGACCGAGAGTTGCCACGGAAAATTTTTCTCTTAAAAATAGCCTGCAAAACGGATGTCGCCAAGGTTGAGAAAAATGTCGGGTAAAGTTTCGTGTCCAGTTTAGAAAATTTATTCAGATCGGGTTTCGGGTTGAAAAAAGTTCTGGTTTAGGATAACCCGTGACATCGTTGCTTCAAAAACGGGCACTCTCTCAATCCTCTTCCAAATGCCTTATTTTAAATAGTATTAATTATTATCTTTTATGGAGCGATTTGTGCTAGTGGAATTGAGACATTTAAGCCTTCCATATCAAAAATTAAATAGGCGTATGTTTGAGCAAATACTTGGCATAGAATGAAAGAACTAATCTTTAGAACCAATCCGCCAATAATCTTTTTTTTTAATTTTATAATTTTTCAAAAAAAAATTCAAACCATATCAGAAACATGCAATATTTTCGCAGAGAAGACAATCGCGTTTGGTGGGGTGCCAGCGGGAAATATAAATGTAAAAGATGAAGCAAAGGTGACCTATGGAAAAATTATTTTTATTTAAAAAATATTAAAAAAAATACTGGCAAGACATAAATAAGTGGATTCATATTTTGAGCAATCGCAATTGAGGCAACCATAGGACTAAAAAAGAGCAAATTATTAAAAAAATATATTCATTAAATATTTTTGGTTAGAAAGTGAAGATGTTCTTACATAAAAATAGATGCTGTAGCAATATTACTGGTGAATTCTAAAAGATAAAAAAAATCAACAGTATTTTGTCTTTTCTTCCCACAAAATATTTTTAGTTATTTTCAGGTCTATAAAATTTTTGTGAAGGGTTGCTAGTAGATTGGGGGGGGCTTATAAAATCATAAAATTTTCGTACCCGTTAACAGGCAAACTATTCCACTAGAAAAGGCTATGAATGTCCAAGGAGGCAACCACTGCATTCCTGAAAGCTGCGAACAAAGCCTAAATTAGAATTTTTTAAATTCTTTATTTATAAAAAACCTTACAATTCAGAAAGACCACTTTTCTTTACTCCATCAGCCATAGCAAATCCACCTCCCAACAGAAAGAGTGTTGACCAAGAAAATTTTTCTCTCATTAATTTCCAAGTCATTACAGTACGAATAGGCTCATCTTTTTTGTTTTCGACAAGTCTGTCAACAATCTTTGATGAAAATGGATTTTCTGCAGGCAAAATAAAAAGCAACATGGAAATTAACATTGCTGAAGTTCCATCAGAGACATAACTTTAAAAGAAAAAAATTTACCAAAAAATAAAAAAAAACTTTGGTTTAAACATTTTGTGCCAAATTGGACGTGTCATCCACTTAATTAAAAAATAAGAAAATTAATCCTCAGAAAATCTAACAAGAATTATTAAAGCCAAGAATGCCAATACAACGGTAATTTCTTCATAACGTATTGGTCCCTTAAATTAATTTATTTAATAGATAATAACAGTCGGACTTCACTATAAAATGCCCCCATATTTTTTAATTTCGGGGTCGGAGCCAACAAACCAAAAATTGGCAATAGGTGCAAAATAGGAAGTCCGAACGTAATTAAATCTAACTTACAAGTTGTTTATATTTATTTAAAAGCATATCATCTACATTTTGATTTTTCTTATCATTTTTTCTAAAAAATGGTTTAATCAAAAAAAATTTTAAATTACTTAAATCCAATAAATAAAAATTGTAGCCAAATCCAACAAATTATCAAAAGAATAAGCACCTGGAAGAAAAAAATTAAAAAAATTTTCCAAAAAATTTTTAATAAAAAAACCTGAGGTAAAGCATAACAAATAAATGAAAAGAATGATACGGGATTTCTATCTCCATAAATACTTGAAAAATAAAATTTAATTAAAAATTATTAATTCAAAATTTATTTACCTTTGAAAATGGTTATTCATAGCAATATTGGACCCTGTACCAATTAAAGTACCTTTAAACATAAATTAATTAAAAATAAAAAAATAATTTTAAGTTCGTTTCCTCTATGCTTAATTAAAAGTCGCTCGGAAGGACACACCGGTTAATTTTTCCTTGTTTCGGCTTAAAAGCTCTTGTTCTTCTCTATTTGACTCGCCACAGGGAAAACTAACAGGCCATGTCTCTTTATTTTGAACAGAAAGGAAAACTTTTAAAATTCTTATACCAACCAATTCCACCAATTGCAGAAGCATAAGCAATTGAAAGTAAAAGACCTTTATAAATACGTTGTTGTTGTTTGGAATCAGAAAGGACCAAAACTTGAGAAACATTTTCAATTGAATCCTTAGATGCAACATGAGGAATTGGATTATTTCTTGTATAAAAGAAGAAAAATAATTTTAAATTAGAAAAATAAACTCTAAACGTTCACACATATCCAATTCTTTAATAAGCGCGAGCACCAAGGGCAGCTTCAATAAAGAAATAATTAAATCGACTAAATGAACAAAAAACAAACCATCATACTGAAATTGAGAAAAATTAATTTTAACAAAATTCAAAAAAAATTACGTAGTAGTTGAAGTATTTGACATCCACAAAGAAATAAAAGCTGTTGCAACTTGCAATCCAAGCATTAAAAAGCGAGGATTAGCACCGGTAAAACACAGTGTTCGCAGAGCAACACGCTCGTGTAAACGAGAAGATTCTACCGCAACAGCCATAACCTAAAGGGAATTTTAGAAGATATTTTTTTTAATTTTTAGGAAGGTAAAAATCCAAAAAAGGAAGAAAACCTGACCATAGACCCAAAGAAAATCATATTTGAATCGCTTAGATAAACTGAAGAAACTTGCTCCGCAGATTCAACAGAAAGTAATGGATAAGCAAAAATTGGAATTAAAGAAGTTACAGGCAAAGGAATTGTTTCGGTTAACCAAAAGAAAGCTTTAAAAATAAGTTTTTAAATTTAAAAAATTTTATTTTACCCATTACAAGAATTACATAAGCACAAGAAGCTGGCTAAAAAATTTTAAATTAAAAATATAATTTAATTTAAAAAATACCGGCGTGCCAATAATCAATGGAATTGGTGCCAAAACAATAGGAACTAGCAGAAAAGTAAAAAAATATCTGAGAGATCGCAAACGAATGAAAATTTTAATTTTAGTTGACAACATTTTCGAAGTTGGTAAATTAATTTCTATGGGTGATTGATCAATTTTGGACATTTTAAATTTATCTAGTTGATCAGAAGAATCCTGAAAAATTATTAAATAATGTTTTATTTGAGATCGGCCCCAGGAAAAACAAGACATTGATTTTCCCGGATCCAGAGTCGAGATTAAGGCATTTTTTGGAGTTCCTTGATTTTTCCTTGACTCAAGGTTAAGAACCTGGTCAAGATCAAGAATCCCAGTAGTTTTTTGAAAATTTTAGATCTTTATTTTTTATAAAAATAATTTTTTTGGTGAAGGAAAAAGTAAAAATAAATTATTTGTTAAGTAAAATATGCTATGTATTTAATTAGAAACATTTCAGGTACAGAAATAAAATTAATTTTACTGATAAAAAATGCATTCCTTTTTGGCAAACCTTTCTTAATAATTCGTAGGAATATGCTGCAAACATAAAATGTACTTGAGAAAATGATGTTTCAGCAAAATATTTATCTTTTCTTTTTGTTTAAAGGGAAAGAGAGATAATAAAAATATTATTCTAAATTTAAGTCAATAATGTGTGTCAAGAAAAATTAAATTATTCTGGAAATTAATTAAATAATTTTATCAGTGTACCACACATGATAGACATTTTTTGGGAAAAATAAAAATTCGATAGAGGAAACATTCAAAAATGATAAGAAAAATAAAAATAACTGACGCTAAATACGTAATGTGTTCAAAGTTGGACCGGCGCCATTCTAACTGTTTTTGGTCTAAGGAGAGTTTAAATATTTAAAAATGTAGTTAGTAAACATAGAATAAGATTGGAGAGATAAACGAGATAATAAAGAGGATTTACTGATAATCTTCAAATTAAAAATAATATAAAGATTGTTTGGCATTATGATATTTTTGAGGTCAACTGAGTACAGCGGAACGTGCCAGTTGAGATGTAACTTTTATAGGATTATCTGATTAAATCAATAATGTTGGCTAAAATAATTCTCATATTGAGGGCTTTCGAAAGATAAAAGGTTTATTGAAATTATTGAAACCAAAAAGTTTCGATATGGCTTAGTACAGGCGGGACTCAATGTTCCCAAACAAGAGTACGAGATTTCTATAAAAGGGCAACTACATAAGTTTTAAAAATTTTTGCTGTTAATTTTCAATTGTACATATTATTTTCACCGTTTTGTTCATTGTTGTCATTATTTCTTAATTATATTACCTTTAGGGTCTAATCTAATAATATAAATATTGTAATGTCTAAAAAGGAGCCGGACCCTTCGGAGTTTGGTCAAATTCAGAACATGGACACGTTAACGCCCAAAATCAAAGAAATGGTTCGTCTGAGATCGCTGAGACGTTTCTTCATGTTTTTTCTGCTTCCAATTGTATTCAGTCCAATTCCGTTGATTATTGGAACGCCGGTGAGTTAATGGATATTTATAAATGAGTGGTAATTTTTTATTTTTAGCCAGCTTCTTGTGCTTATGTCATCTTCGTTATGGGTAATCTATTAGCAATTATTTTTAGATAAATTGTGTGGACTTTTATCTTTAAGGATTTTTCTGGGTAACCGAAACACTTCCTCTGCCTGTGACTGCATTAATCCCGACTATTGCCTATCCACTGCTAGATATTGAACCGGCTGAGGCTGTCTCTTCGGCATATCTGAATGATTCTAATATGATGTTCTTTGGTTCTATGGTGATTTTTTTGTTTTTTTAATTTAAAAAAATCCTTTAAGGTTATGGCTGTTGCGGTAGAATCTTCTCGTTTACACGAGCGTGTTGCTCTGCGAACACTTTGTTTTACCGGTGCTAATCCTCGCTTTCTAATGCTTGGATTGCAGGTTGCAACAGCTTTTATTTCTTTGTGGATGTCAAATACTTCAACTACTACGTAATTTTTTTTAAATTTTGTTAAAATTAATTTTCTCAATTTCAGCATGATGGTTTGTTTTTGTTGATTTAGTCGATTTAATTATTTCTTTATTGAAGCTGCCCTTGGTGCTTGCGCTTATTAAAGAATTGGATATGTGTGAACGTTTAGAGTTTATTTTTCTAATTTTTTTTAAAAATAATTTTTCCCCTTAAAAAGGACTGAATCATTAAATTCATCAAAAGATTCTGTTGATACAGTCTCTCAGATGTTGGTTCTTTCGGATAATAAGCAACAGCGGCGTATCTACAAAGGTCTTTTACTTTCAATTGCTTATGCTTCTGCAATTGGTGGCGCAGGTAAATTTTAATGATTTAAAATTTTCTTTTAAATTTGAACAAATTAAAGGCACCCTGATTGGTACTAGTTCGATTATTTCCATGAATAGCCATTTCCAGAGGTTTTTATTTGAAATAAATTTTTAAAATTTTGTTTATTTTTTAGTCTTTATGGTGATAAAAATCCGGTGGCCTTCTTTTCTTATATGTGTTATTCTATTCCACAGGTATTTATTAAAATATATTACTGGTTTATGTCCAACTTTTTCCCCTTTATTAAAAAATTTTTTTGATTAATGAGGACCCGAAGCAGATAGAGGGGAATTTTGAGACAAGGAGACATCTAAATAATAAATAATTTTTGTATAAATTTTAGCTTATTATTCTTCTATTAATCTGCTGGATTTGGCTTCAATTTTTGTTTATTGGATTTGGGTAATATTCAAAATATTTTCAAAAAAATATTTTTTTTATTTCAGCAATAACAACAAGAAAAACAATCAAGTTGTTAACGATATGATTGTCAAAAAATATAAGGAATTGGTATGCTTTTTAAAAAATTAAAAATTTATCGCCTCGTTTTAAAGGGACCTATGCGATATGAAGAATTGGTCGTGTTAATTTCCTTTCTGTCGCTAATTGCTTTGGTTTGAAGATTTTTTTGGTTAAATTTTAAATTTTGTTTTTTAGTGGTTATCTCGCCCTGCTTGGACCAAACTGTTCACTGCAAGGTATTGAAAAAATTTTTAAAAAATTTTTTCAATTTTTTCTTTTAAAGTTATGTGACTGATGGAACGGCATCAATGCTAATTTCCATGTTGCTTTTTGTTTTGCCTGCAGAAAATCCATTTTCGTCGGCAACCGTGGACAAACTTTTAGAAAACAAAGATGAGCCTATTCGTACTATAATAACTTGGAAGTTAATGAGGGAAAAATTTTCTTGGTCAACCCTCTTTCTGTTGGGAGGAGGATTTGCTATGGCTAATGGAGTAAAGAAAAGTGGTCTTTCTGATTGGTTTCTTTTTAAATTTTATTTTTTAATATTTTTTTAATATTTTTAAGGATTGCTGTCAAACTGTCAGCAATGCAATGGATGCCTCCTTGGGCCTTCATCGCATTTTCGAGTGGAATTGTTTGCCTGTTGACTGGTATGAGTTATAAGTGCAGTAATGTGCCGGTCACTCTTGCGAGTGTGCCAAAAGTTAACTTGAAATGAAATAAAACTCCAAAAAAGGCAAAAAATGACTGACACATCTCTGATTTTTTTCGGCTTTCATATTTTAATTTCGGTCTTTTCAGAATTCGCTAGCAATACAGCTACAGCAGCCGTCTTTATGTATCAAAATTATTTTTAAATTTACTCTAAAAATATTTTATTTTTTTAGCCCTGTGGTTGCTTCTATTGCGATTGCTCAAGATATTAATCCACTTACCTATGTATTGCCGGTATGTTTTTTAAATATTTTTATTTTTTTATTAATATTTCATTATTAAAGATTACTTTTGCATCGTCCTTCTCATTTATGTTTCCTTCGGGCACTCCACCAAACGCTGTTGTCTTCTCTGCGAAAATATTGCATGTTTCTGATATGGTTTGAGATTTTTTTGAAAAATTTAAATTAAAAAGAAAAATTTTTTTTAAGATTTTGGGTGGATTGGTTCTGAAAATTGGTTCATTCATTCTATGCCAAGTATTTGCTCAGACTTTTGCGCCTTTGGTTTTTGATTTTGGTATCTTGAATGTCACTGGTGCGGAGACGACTATGGCTTCATAAACTAGTAAATATCCAATAGAGAATATTATATAACATTATTAAATTAAATTGTTTATCGTGTTAGGATGTCTATTGTATATTATTGTTAACTATGTAATTTTTGTGTTTATTGTTGTTTTGTATAGGGTAATAAAATTTTCAAAAAAATTTTTGTTATGGTGAATGATTTAAATTTTTCAATATTTATCTCGTTACAGCTTTCTAATAATTATTAATTTTAAAGCAACATTCAATTAAATACTAAAATACAACTTAATCTTTTTTTGTTTCTACAAAATGGTATTAGTGAAAATGTGCGGCAAAGCGTCTTCGACAAAGTAAGCCTCTTCACTTCTTATTTTTTTCCGCCAAATTTAAGTCGAGTTTCGTTGGCGACTACCTTTTTCCTCTCCTATTTTTAATGTAAAATGGTCAGACATTTTTTCATTTCTCCCTTCCAAAACTAAAAATTAATCCTTTTTGCCTGTTTTTGTCAAAAGACAAAAACGGGAATTATGAGGGAATAAAGGATTTCAGTAATAATATTTTTTTATAATTATTTAGAAAAACAATGCAACCATTGATTACATTATTACCAAATGAGACGATTGAAGATATCTTCAAATTTGTTTCTTACAAAAATTTATGTTATAATATTCGCCCAACAAATTATTTGTTTTCGCAACTTTCTGCTAAACTGATCGATAAACTTTATCCTCGAGAAGTGTCGCTGACTATAAAGGTTTTCTAATTTTTTTTTAATTAATTTGGAAATACTTCTAGGATGGAACACACGTCACTAGTTGCGTTATTTCGAATGCACCGCTGCTTAAAGTGGAGTCTAATCAATTTCGTACTTTTAAAACTCCGGTAGGATTTTTAATATTAAAAATAGTCAAAAAAATTTTAAGCGTCCTGTTCCAAAAGGACTTCCACCTGCAAATGTAAAATTTGATGATGTTAGAAATGTTGGGCAAATTACGGAGTTTCTCAAATTTCTTGAGCGTATTCGTCCATCAATTGAAGCTTATAATTTGGAAATTACATCTTTTGGAAAATTTAACAAATATTTAAATTCTGCTTGGATTTCGTTGGATGCATTATTTTTAAAATTGCCGACGAGGTTTTTTTGGAAAATAAAATCTGGTTTAGGACATGTTCCTACAATGATTTTTTGCGTACCCTGGGCTCTAAGGAAATTGCTGACTGAGAAAATTATTGAAATTGTATAAACTCTAAGGACTTCCCATGTGGCGATGTTCTAAACCAGTTTAAGTTCGATTTTTCTTTACAGATGTTTACACATTTCTGTCGAGTGCAAAGATGCATTCCTTTCTTATCAATTTTTTTCGTGTCCATTTGTTGCTCGGTGTTCAAGTTTACGAATTCGAAGTGCTTTTCAAGGATTTGATAATATTGCTTTGGCCAATTGGCTTTTAAACCTTACATCGAAACGTAAGCTTGTTATTGATGGATTTTATAATGACCAGAAGGAGCCGTCAGATTTTGTTGGAAATGTTAAGATGTTGTTAAGTACACTTAAAGAGGAAATAATAAAGGTTAGAAAATTTTGAAATTAATACAATTAAATTGATTGTCTTGACTTTAACAAATTTCTGGAATATTTATTGGGGAAATGCTGTGCATTTTATTATTTTGGGTTTATATAAGGGAGAAATTTTTTTTGAAGAATTTCTTCGAAAAATGGAGCTGCTCTGTTCAGAAATCTGATCTCAAAATTAAATTTAATTTTTTTAAATATTTTTAAAGAATCCCAACCTTGCTCCACGTTTCGAAATCATTGCTTCCAATATTGGTGTTGATTTTCCTATTGAAGAATTTTGTGTTGAAGGAAAAATTCATCATTCTAATGATCTTGGCCGTGGCATAACTACATTTGGCCATGGCGGTATACAGATCCTTGGACGCTTTTTAAATCGAAGTTCATTTAAACTTGTTTGCGGAAATTATGTTGCTAAAAAATGTTCTGAAAATGTTGAATATCAATTGGTAGAACCAGAAGATGACAGTAATGCTGAAGTTAAGAATATTTTTACTACAAATATTACTTTTGCTTAAATTAAGGTTTTTGGAATTTTTTAAATTTTGGGCAGTTTTTTCTGTTTTTGGGAAAATTTTTTGAGATTTTATGGTTTTTTCGGATTTTTTAAATTCTTGATTGTAATCTATCTTTTTTTGGTAAACTCTTCTTGGGACTCTTTCCTTTGCTATCTTATTTTTCTATTCTTTTAAAATTAAATACCTATTATTAGCTCTGATATTTTATTCTTTTAAACTTGAAGTTTGTAAATTAGACTATATTAATGAATAAAAATGTTATGAATTTTTTTAAATGTTTTAATTTGTTTTATAGTTTAAATAATTTTACAAAGATATACTTTTTTAAATAATTAGTTTTCAATTATTTTGCCAGACAATTGAACAAGAATTTAGACTACTTATATTTCTAGTTTCAAATAAAAAATGGATGCTTCAACTAATTGTAAGAAGAATGTCAAAAAATTAGCTGACAACATTCATGAAACTCTTTTTGCTCTTCCATCGAGTGTTACAGTAAATTTTTATTAGCTTAGGAAATGGTGTGGTGCCGTAAATACCAAACCCCCAATAGAGCCAAAGTGCCAAAATATAGATTCTTAACCCTCCGTTTATTGTATTTTCCAGCAGTTTGGTATTTGGCAGTTTTTGGATGTGGTATTTCGGCGTTTATTATTGAGACGCAATTTATGGAATTTATACTAGAAATTGTTTTACAAATTTTTTTAAATTAAAATTTAATTTTACATATTTTTAGTCATACCAAGATGATGCTGGACCTTCAACTTCTTCAAATTCTTTATCTACAAATTCACAACTGAGGTTAATTTAATTTTTAATATTTTTATAAAAATAATTTTTTTGAAAAGATTTTTTTACAAACCTGAAATGATTAAATGGGAAAATAAATTTTTTGAAATTGACGAAAAAGAGGAGGAAGAAGAAGAGGCAATTTTGTCACAAATTCTTAATGAACAACAACAAAATTCAAAACAAAATAATTATTTTGAATGTCAAACAAAATTTGTTAATTTACCTGTCCATGGATGTAGAATGGCTTTACCCGAAGGAAGTACTTCTAAAAGTTCGACATTATGTGAAGAAATACATATTCCTCCACCAATTGATAATAATAAAAAATTTCTGGCCTATTTCCCTCGTCTAAAAATTGATGAACTTGATGAGGTGTTTTTTAATTCTTGAATTGGAAATAAAAATTTTTTTCTTAAGTTTGCACAATCAGCCTTTGATGGAATTAAATCTTTAAATGTCATTCAATCTCAAGTTTTTGATCAAGCTTATAATACTTTGAATAATTTATTGATTTGTGCTCCGACAGGCGCTGGAAAAACAAATATTGCATTATTGACTATTTTGAGAACAATTCGTGATAATCGAACAAAAAATGGAAAAATAAATAAGAATGCGTTTAAGGTATTTTTATCCTAAAAAAGAATTCTTTAATTGTTTAAGGTAATTTATTTGGCACCAATGAAAGCATTAGCAACAGAAATGACCAGTAATTTTTCTAAACGTTTGGGTCGCCTTGGATTGAAAACACGTGAATTGACTGGAGATTCCCAATTAAGTAGAAAAGAGATTCAGGAAACACAGGTTTGTAAAGAATTAAGAAAAAAATTTTTTAACTAATCGTAAACACTAGTGAGCGGCGCTGGATCGGATTAAAAAAATTTAAATTCTGGCACACGTTTGAAATCCAATATCCGGGCCTGGAAAAATGACTTAGCTTTTTCTAATAAACACTGTTTCTAGGTATTAGTTTTAACACCAGAAAAATGGGATGTGATAACACGCAAAAGTGATGATGAAGAACTTAGCCAATTAGTTCGTCTTTTGATTATTGACGAAGTTCATTTGTTACATGACGATCGTGGACCTGTAATTGAAGCAATTATTGCAAGAACACTTAGAAGAGTAAAAAATTATTTTTTTAATTTAAGAAAAAATAATAACTTCTTAAGATTGAAGTTTTTCATCAAAATATTAGAATTGTTGGACTTTCTGCAACTTTACCAAATTATAATGATGTAGCAACATTTTTACGTGTCGATCCAACTCAAGGACTTTTTCATTTTGACGGACGTTTTCGTCCTGTTCCACTTGCTCAAACGTTTGCTTTTTTTAATTATTAGAGAGAATAATTTTTTGTTTTTTCAGTTTTCTCGGTGTTCGAGACTCTGAACGCCAAGCCATTGTTTTACAACGTGAAAGGGAAAAAGCTATTCGGAAAGGAGAAAAACCACCAACAAAAATTTCTCAAAATAAATTGATGACTCAAAAAGAAATGATGGACGAAGTTTGTTATCAAAAATGTGTCAAATTCCTTCATGATAAACACCAAGTTTTAATTTTTGTTCATTCAAGAAATGCTACTGGACAATTGGCTAGAACATTTATTGATAAAGCTGCTAATTCTGTTTGTTTATTTTTTTAAATTCTATTTGAAGAAATTTTTTTTTTCTAGAATCAAAGAGAATTATTTCTTGTCGAGAAAGGAGGTGAAGTTACTAGTTCTTATCTGAAAGCTAAAAAAGCGGTAAAAGATTTCTTAACTCTGATTGTTTTTTTTTTATTTCAATAGATGAACAATGCTCAAAGTAGAGAGTTACAATTTCTTTTTCAATCGGGTCTTGGTATTCACCATGCCGGATTAAGTAAATTTTATTAATTTTTTTAATTTTGTTCATTTTGATTCTTTTTCAGCACGTCACGATCGCCATTTGATGGAAAAAATGTTTACAGAAGGTGCAATTCGTGTAATGATGTGTACAGCAACGGTTTTAATTCAAAGATATTTTTTAAATAAATTTAATTTTTATATTTAAAGCTCGCTTGGGGAGTTAATTTACCTGCTTATGCAGTGATTATACGTGTAAGAGATTATTTGAGGTTTTTAACATAAATTTTATTTTCTTTCAAGGGAACAGAAATATTTGACCCGCAAAAGGGTATTTTTACTGATATTGGTATTTTGGATGTACAACAAATTTTTGGAAGAGCGGGACGACCACAATTTGAGGATATGGGTAAAATGATAATTGTTTTTAATTTAAAATTGGGAGAATTGAAATTTGGACCCCTCAACTCTCAAATTTGAACCCTTCATTAAACTCTTGGAAAATTTACAGATAACGACCATTATTGAAAGGATCCAATTCAGAGCACGACTGACTGTACCTCCATCCACAACTCCTTGTTTTTACGAAAAAAATTTTTTTTATTTGTGCTTAAAGCAATATACACAATATAAAAATATTTTACATAGGTCATGGCGTTATTATTACAAATGTTCAAAAATTGGCTCATTATATCGAAATGTTTCATCGACAAACACCAATAGAATCACAATTTCAATCTCGTATTTTAAACAATTTAAATGCTGAAATTGCCTCTGGTGCAATTTCAAATATTTCTGAAGCTATTGAATGGATTCATTTTACTTATTTTTATATTCGTTTACGCAAAAATCCGTTACAGGTTTTTTAAAAATATTTTTGGGGTTTATTAAATTTATTTTTAAGTATGGAGTTGATTGGAAAGAATTAAGAAAGGATTCACAATTAAATGCCTATTTATCCGATTTTTGTCATAGTGCTGCAAGACGTTTGGATGCTAATAGAATGATACGTTATGATCCAATGTAAGTTTAAAAAAAAATAAATTTTTCAGAGTACGTTGTAATGCGGAAACGCTGAAATGCCAACCCTAAAAGCCGCCAAAATCCCAAACAGTGGAAATCCTTCAAGAAATTTGTGATGGATTTTTGGCGTTTTAGCATTTCTGCGTCATATACATAACAAATTTTTTAAGATAAAATTTATTTTTTTATAGTAATAATTTTGTTTCTGCAACTGATTTGGGAAGAATAGCATCGGTTTTTTTAATTAAAAAATTTTTTTCTGAAATTTATTTTTTAAAGAATTATTATATTGGATTTGAAACAATTGAATTAATAAATGATCATAACGGCCCAATAAGTTTAACAGAAATGATGACAGATGAAATGATTATTGCATTAATTTCTTCTTGTTCAGAATTTGCACAAATAAAGGTATAAAAAAATTTTTTCAAATAAAAAAATTCTCTTCGTTTTTTTAGAACCGTGATTCAGAAATGACTGAATTAGATGAATTAGCCTCGTTTGGAGCAAATTTAAAAATACGTAGTGGATTGGCAACAACTGCTGGAAAAGTTAATTGTCTACTTCAGGTTTTTATTTTGTCTTTTTGTTAACATTTAAGATTTTTTATAATTTTTAGAGTTATATTTCTCGTGCTTTTGTCAAAGATTTTGCTCTCTCATCAGAACTTTATTATATTTCACAAAATGCTGGAAGAATTGCTCGTGCTATTTTTGAAATTGCTTTAAGACGTGGTTGGGCACAAACAACAGAAGCTTGTTTAACTATGGCTAAATGTATTGAACAAAGACTGTGGCCTTTTAATTCTCCATTAAGGTTTTTATTTTTAACTTTTTAATTAAAAAATTACTTTTTTGAAGGCATTTAGCTGATGTCGATCTTCTCAGCTTTAACATTGTTCAAAAAATTGAAAGTCGGAGAATGAATTTATTTTCTTTATATGATATGGATGCTAAAGATTTGGGTTATTTATGTTCTGGAGATGGAAAGGTTATTTATGAGGCAATTAGAATGCTTCCTTTTATTGATGTTGAAGCTAATATTAGGCCAATAACTTGGTTTGAAATTTTGTTTTTTAATTTAAAAATTTTATTTTTAGTACAATAATTCAAATAGAAGCACTTTTATATCCAAGCTTTACTTGGTGTGATCGGTTAGGTGGTGCACAACGTTTTTGGGTGATTGTAGAAGATGCAGATGCTAATATAATTCTTCATCATGAAATTTTTATTCTTCTCAAAAAGATGGTTTATATTTATATTAAAATTTATTACAAAATATAGTCGAACTTCGCTGTAAATTACTCCCATAGTTAAATACCAGAGGTGTATCGATATTATAGTAAAAAGATTTTAAAAAGCGAAAAGCGAAACACTTAAAAAGCGAAAGATGAAGGAAGCAATATGAGAAGTCAAAACTTTATTTAAAATAAAAAAGTGAAGGGCTAAACAAAGCGAAAATTCTGCGAAAGATTAAATGCGAAATGGCTTGACCCTTTTAGATACCCCTCAACTTAAGATTTACGTTTTTCAGTCATAAGGGAATATCTTATAGTAAAGCCCGACTGTATTACTACCCTACAGTCAAATAATTAATTTTTTCTTATTTTAAAGGCTATAAGCGGCGATCCACAACGTCTAATTTTTACTATTCCTGTAAACGAGGATCAAGTTAAACATCAATATTTATTAAGAGTGGCTGGTGATCGTTATATTGTTGAAGATACAGTTGTGCCTTTAACTTTAGCAACAACAGTTATGCCTACATCAATTAAACCACACACTGGTTATTTTTTTTAAATTTTCTTAAAAATTTTTTTCAATAGATTTATTGGATCTTGAACCTCTACCTTTATCTGCATTAAAAAACGTTGAATATCAGCAACTTTATTCTTTTCAATTTTTTAATCCTGTACAAACACAAGTTTTTCATACACTTTATGCAACCGATGAAAATTCATTAATTGGTGCACCTACTTCTTCTGGAAAAACTTTGTGTGCAGAATTGGCAATTTTTAGACTTTTTAATTTGAGGCCTCTAAAAAAGGTTTAAAAAAATTATTTTTTTCTTAAAAATTTTTTATATTTTTAAGTGTGTTTATATTGCCCCTCTTAAAGCTCTTGTTCGTGAACGTGTATTGGATTGGGAACAAAAATTTAACAAAAAACTTGGATTTCCGTAAGATTTTATTTTATGGGTACTTTATGGATATGTCACCCCCCCCCCTATTTTGAGTCTCAGAGTTTTTCTTATACGTAGAAAATTGTCAGAGATTATTTTCTTCTCCATGTCAATCATTTTTCTTTCTTCAAGCAAAATAAGTGAAATGTGGTAAATGTAGAAACGAAATGAGTGAAATGTAAGTACAAAATATGTGAAAAGGCAAAATAAACAAGCAAAATACTTGAGAAGGAAAATATGATTGACATGGAGAAGAAAATAATCACTGACCATTTTCTACGTTTAAGAAAAACTCTGAGACTCAAAATAGGAGGGGGGTGACATATCCATAAAGTACCATTTTATGAAAAATTAGGTTGGATTTGCTGTTCTTTGATCCAGGGCTCCTTTTCTCCAAACTGACACGAGGCCTAATCCGCTTGGATATAACCAGCCATACCAACCATCCGCTGATACCTAATTTCTCATAAATTTCATGGTACGAATTTACTGTTGTTTGTCATTCATAGCCGCTGTTAACTTCCTTGTTCTTTATACTTTTCTTTTTCGATTCACGACAATTTTCTTTCTTTTTTATCAGAATTGTTGAAGTTTCTGGTGATAATACTCCTGATGTTGAAGAACTCAATCTTGCCTCAATTCTAGTAACTACACCAGAAAAATGGGACGGTATTACACGGTTAGGGGTTTTTATTTGATTATTTTAGTTGTGATATACTATTTTAGTTGTGCCGAGACTCGTCGTTATGTTCAAGAAGTTGAACTTTTAATTATTGATGAAATTCATTTATTGGGTGTTGAAAGAGGTGCAGTACTTGAAGCAATTGTGACTAGGCAATTTTTTTAAATTTTTTAATAATTCTAAATTCCTCCCAAAATTTTTTAAAGAATAAAAACACTTGCACGCCGGCGTGAACTTGCCAAATTGCCAATTCGAATAATTGGTCTTTCTACAGCTTTAGCAAATGCTGGGGATGTAGCAGATTGGATTGGGGTTCCAGACTCTGCATTATTCAATTTTCGACCAAGTGTACGTCCTGTACCAATTCAAGTACATATTCAAGGATTTCCTGGTCAACATTATTGTCCTCGTATGGGATTGATGAATAAACCTGCATTTCAAGTAAAATTTTTTTTTCAAATAAAAAATTTTTTTCAAATAATTTTCAAAAAATTTTTCATTAGAAAAATTAAATTTTCAGTATATCAAACAATTTTCTCCTTCAAAACCTGTTCTCATTTTTGTTGCTAGCCGTAGACAAACAAGATTAACTTCAATGGCTTTACTTTCACTTTTGCAACGTGAACCAGATTCAAAACAGCAACAATGGTTAAAAATGGAACAATTAGAATTGGAAACATTATTAAAGGATGTTCGTGATGATAATTTGGCTTTAACTTTAAATTATGGAATTGGAATGCATCGTAAATATTTTGAAATATTTTTGAATTTTAAATGTTTTTTTCAGATGCTGGATTACAACATTCTGAAAGAGCTCTTGTTGAAAGGCTTTTTGTTGAACGAAAAATTCAAATATTAGGTGAGTCGGGTCGAAGTTTTCTAAATGTTCTTCGGATCATATCTTGGGTTGGGAATAAATTCTTTCGTCTTTAGTCTTTTAAGGAGGGTGAAATAGTCCTTATTTGGGGTCGGGTTTTGGAAATTACTTTGATAGGGTAATTCATCCCATTCCCCATGAGTATCTATTTTAAAAAAATTTCTTCTTAAAGTCGCTACAGCTACACTTGCTTGGGGAATAAATGTTCCAGCTCATTTAGTAATTGTTAAAGGGACAGAATATTATGATGGAAAGACTCATAAATATATTGACTTTCCAGTCACAGGTTTTCTTCTAAGTTTTTAAAATAATTTTTTGTTATTTTTAAAGATGTTCTTCAAATGATTGGACGTGCAGGTCGTCCACAATACGACACATCAGCGGTTGCTGTTGTTTTTGTACAAGATGTTAAAAAGAATTTTTACAAACGTTTTTTGTATGAACCTTTCCCTGTTGAATCAAAGTAATTTTTTAAAGAAATTTTTAACTTAAAAATTTTTTTTTCTTTTCAAGTTTACTTCCAGTTTTACCTAATCATGTAAATGCTGAAATATGTTCAGGTTCAATTGTTAATCGTCAACAGATTGTTGAATATTTAGCTGGAACTTATCTTTATAGACGATTATTTGCTAATCCAGCGTTAGTTATTTTTAATTATTTTCTTTTGGTAGGAGAGACCTATCTGAAGACCTTTGAAGAAAAATTTTGGAGGAAAAACTATTTTCGAGGAAAATTTTGCTCTAGTTTTTTTACTTCCTGTTTTACCTAATCATGTAAATGCTGAAATATGTTCAAAGAAATTCCTGTAAGACATAATGAAGACCAAATAACATTGCTTCCTAGTAAATTTTCTAAACCAGACCCATATTTATGAAAACTTTTAAAAATCCACTTAATTATTCTTAACCTTTTTTAAGTTATTACGGCATTGAACAATTAAATAATAAAGAATTGACAACATTTTTGAGTACAACAGTAGATTCTTGTCTAGTAGAACTTTGTGCTTCATATTGCATTCTTCCTGATCTGGTTAATAATTTTGTTTTAAAAATTGAAAAAAAATTTTTTAAAGGAAAACGATGGTTATATCCATTCTACACCATTTGGACGTATTGCTAGTCGTTATTATTTGGAGCATCGAACAATTCGACATTTTAAAGAACGAATATTTCAAGGAATGAGTGTTGAACAACTTTTGCTTTGTTTAACGGTTTTTTATAAAAATTTGAAAAAATGATTTTCTTTTTAATATCTTTAGGAGTGTCCAGAATATGAAGAAATTCCTGTTAGACATAATGAAGACCAAATTAATAGGTTTTTTAAGATTTTTGGATTAAAAAAATTTTTTTCTAAAGAGAGATTCAAACATTTCTTCCTATTAAACTTGATGTTTCCAATTGGGAGTCATCACATGTAAAGACTCATTTATTGTATCAAGCACACTTTTCCCGTATGCACCTTCCAGTAGATTATATTACTGATCAACGTTCTATTATTGAATCTTGTATTCGTATTTTACAGGTTTTTTAAAAAAATTTTATAATGTGGTTAAAGTTGGTTGGTTACTGAGTGAGGGGACTGCCTAAAAGATCATTTCCACAGTTTGGCATTTCAATGGCCTTTTGGGGGTTGGCATTTCAGCACGCTCCTCTAATGAATACCCCCTCCCCTAAGACAATACGAGTGATGGAAGCTAATGGGTGAGGGGGATTGAATAAACGATATCCCCGACTTAAGCTAGACCCATTAAAGAATGAAAATTTCTCAACCTTGAGGTTTATCTATAATAAAAATTTCTTTTAAAGGCAATGTTTGATTTTTGTGTAGAAATGCATTTATTAAATACAACATTAAATGTTTTAATTTTGCAACAACAAATTTTTCAAGCACGTTGGTATACAGATCATCCTCTTCTTTGTTTACCTCATTTAAGTGCACATTCGATTGATGGAATTGGGTTTGGGAAAAAATTTTCTTTAAATTAAATTTTTTAATTTCAAGTCCATTATTTTCCATTCCACAAATTAAAGAACGTCTTGGAATTTATCAATTAAATAATGGACAAAAATTGACTAAAAAAGAAGAGAAGCGAATTATAACAGAATTTTGTTCTAAAAGTATTTTAAGCGAAAAGGAAGCTGACGAGGTTTTTTTTAAAAATTTTTTTAATTAGAAAAATTCTTTTTAGCTTCTCAAAGCACTTTTACAATGGCCAATACTTTCTTTAGAGCAAATTTATCTTCTCCCTCAACAAAAAAAGCAACGTCAAAAATTTGAAGAAAAATTAATTATAAATGTGGGAATGAATGGAAAAAATTTGGAGCTTTCTGCGTCAACAAATTATAAATTTTTTGTTTCACTCAAGCTTTGTGGGCCTTATTTGGTTTTTTAAAAAATTTTTAAAAATTCAAAAAAAAAATTTTTAAGGCCAATTCAAATGCTTTTTGCCCAAAATTTCCAAAGAAGAGAACGGCAGGTTGGATACTTCTTTTAGGAGATGCAACAACAAATCGTCTTTGGGGACACGAAAGAATTCCTTCATTAATTGAAGAACAAAAAATTGCAAGACTAAGAATTTTGACTCCTAATGAACCGTAAGAAAGTTTTTTGAATTCTAAAAATTTTTAAAAGTTTTTTGAATTCTAAAAATTTTTAAAATTTTCAGTGGCATTTACCAATTACTTTTACTTGTAATTTCTGACACCTATTTGGGAATTGATCAACAATATATACTCAATTTTAAAGTTGTATAAAAACAAAAATAATGTTGTTGGGATTTTTCGGGTTTGTTTTTTAACGTGTATTTTTTTAAACATGGTGGCAAGAATGTTTCTCTTATTAAAAAACATGTTATTTATTAGAGATTGGAACTTTGGCTAGCTCCAAGTCCAATCTCTTAAAATTCTTTTTAATTAATACGTTTCCAAATTTCCATTTTCTTATATTGAAAATGTGCATTAGAAAACCTTATATTGTTATACAAACATTGTTAAATCAGATTCAAAAATTTTTTTATCAATCAAAAAATATATAAAATGTTGTACATTTTTTGTTCTTTTACAAGTTTTTAGGGGGTTTTAACTTAAAAACAGCCACAAACCTTTTCAAAATAATTTACTCACCCCTATTTCGTCTATCTTTTCTTTCTCTTCTATATTCTGGAGATCGCGAACGTCGCCTATAACGATCTCGATTATCATCACGATCATCCCCATCATCATGTTCATGTCTTCTTTTTCGTCTATATTCTTTGTCATCCTCACTTTTTCGACTTCTTTCACGGTCATTTGTTGAGTGTCGATACTGCGCGGGAAGATTATTATTGTTATTTTGATCTTCATCCTCAAAGAAATCAGCTGCGGTGCTTCGCTGAAAAATTTTAAAAATTTATTTAAAAATTCTGTTAAATTTTACCGAAAGATTTTTGTCCCGACTTTTGTCTTCATGCCGAGTTTTATGTTCCTCTCCTCTTTCTCCGCGTTTTTTATAATCTTTTCGGCGATTTTCAGTAAAATTTGATTCTTCTTGTGGTTCTTCTTTTGGTACTAAAAGTTCAGTTTGTTGAATTTTGTTGTGGTTTTTGCTTCTTTTATCGTCCTTCTTTGAAGAATGAATTTGTTGCTCTTCTTCATCATCTTCACTTTTTGGCTTTTTTAATTTCTTCTCGCTTCTTTTCTTTCCTCCCTTTTTCTTTTTGTGTTTTTCGTCAGATGAAGAGGAAGAAATTGAAGTTGATGAAGAATCTGACAGAGAATTGTCTGATGAGTCATCCGAGGAAGAATCTGTGGAAGACGAGTCTAAAAATAAAGACAATCAAATACCAGAAAAAATATTCAAAAAAAACCTGAGGAATCTGAATCAGATGAGGAAGAATCGTCGCTTTCATCTTTCTTTTTACGCATTGCCCGCTTCATCTTTTTAATTTCTTTTTTCTGTTCACGCTTTTTCTTGATTTTCTCTAAAAGTTTTTCCATCATGGATTTTTCCATTTCTTTTTCAAGCGCAGCTTTATCTTGAGTAATATTTGCTTCTTTGAGGATTGTTGTACTTGCTTTTTTAAGTCTGAAAAAGTTTTTTATTAATTTTTATTAGACAGAAAAATCTAAAACTAGCAATCTTGATAAGGAGAAATATCGAGAGACGGACATGTAGGGATTGCTGTGACAAAAATAACTTTTTGTGTATTTAAATTGGGGCTAAAACATAGAAACTTCAATAAGACAATGTACTATCCAAGCCCCAGCGGCCGTAGGCTCCGAAAACATTAGAGTCGCTGTTCGTACGTTGAAATAACCCGATATGTCAGTCTCCCAACCAAATGTGTCAATTAACCAATTGATATTTTTTTCATTTCTTACTTCTCCATTGAAGATCCATCCACAAAAGAAGCATCAATACCTAATGCCCATCGCATATTGCTTCGTCCTTGTTTTGCAACTTTTGCACGAGAATGTGAATTACGCAAATCCAATTCTGCATCCATATTTAGACGGCCACTTTCAAATTCATTAAATAAAAGTTTGCGATACTCACTAACTTTTGAATTGATTTCTTCTTCACTAAAACCCTAAAAATTGAAAAAAGAATCGCCTGATTTTATTAAAAACTTCAAACCTTTCCTTCCATCAAGTCTTCAAATTCCACACATTTAATTTCAATTAACCGTTTATATTCATGATCCAACAATTCCAAGTTTGGTGCTTTATTTACTTCTGCTTCGGCACGAGCAATGTCTTCTTCAGCATTGTAAACGATTTTATTCTAAAAGAAAGAGAATTTTAAAGGAAAAAAATAACTAAAAAATACCCGTGAAAAGCTAAGATTAGCAACATTTGATTGAACATAAGCATTTGTACCAGAACCGCGAGCTGTTGACAAACCAACGTTGTTGTACATTTTTAAAATTGAAAGAATACTAAAATAGATAAAAAATTAAAATTAGCTGAAAAAGATTTAAAAATCCAAACGAAAATTCAATAAAAACCGTGACCTGACAAAATGGTACTACGTAAAGGACGAAAAAATGATATGCGACAAAATGGTACTCAAAACATGTTGGGATTTTTTGTGTAACTGCGGTGAGCTTTCTTTTACCTTTTTGTCCTATTTTGCCCGTAGTACCGATTTATAATCTTACTATTTTAATGCTTTTCCTTTTGTTGTCTTACCATTCTGTTACTTCAATTTCTTTTTCTTTTCCACTTATATTTTTTATTTAAAAACATTTTGCCAAGAAAAAATAAAATTTAAAATTTGCTTACAAGTTTTTTTATTTTTAAATTTTTTTAAAAATTTCCTCGTTAATTTTAATTTATTTTTTAGCTTTTTAGTTAATTTTTATTCTCAAAATGTCTTCTTCTACTTCACAAATTCCTTCTACAAGTATAAAACAAGATATTTATGACGATGATTTTGATATTGTTGAGAATTATGAAACTAACATTTTAATGGATTCTCAAGAAATTGAAGATATTGAAAGAGAAAAGGAAGATGAAGAAGAAAATAATGAAGAAGATGAAGAATGTGGAGAGGAAGGAGAGGAGGAAGAAGAACAAAAAGTTGTTGGAAGGAAGACTAGAGGAAAATATGGAAAGAAGACGGCTATTCATCGAGCTGCTGAACGTTCTATAATGTCGGCATTGAAAACTGATGTTGACAATTTGGCTAGACAATTTTGTTCAAATAATACAGATTTAAGTTTGGCTAGATTTTCGAAACTTTTTCAAACTATGGATTTTGCTACAATTTTTCTTGGAAGATTTACTAATTCTGATTTAGTTGAGGTTTGTTTGTGGGGGGATATTTTGAGTCTTTTGTAAGCTGCCCCCTTTTTTCTCCATTAAGAATGCATATAATAGTCGGACTTTTTCCTTCCTCGATTCCACTCAATTTTCTCGTACCCAAATTAATTTTTCTTTATTAATGTCTGTTCGAATTTGCCACAGGAGTGGAATTAATGAAGGAAAAAGACGTTATATGAAGGAAAAAGACATTATTTGTATTCTTAATGGAGAAAAAAGAGGGAAGTTTTTTTCGAAATAATATTTTTTTAATTTTCCAGTTTTCTGAGAATCTCTTTCACTACATTTCAAGTTACATGTTTAATCCTTTACCTGACAAACAAATTCCAAATTATTTTGAAGGAGAAATTAATGAAAATAAATGGAAACAAATGTTTTTTGCACCAGAGAAGAGAAGTGATGCTGAAAGAATTTTTGGAATTTTTATTGCTTACAGGTTTGTTTGGAGGTTATTTTTTCCCTAAAAAATTTTTTTCTCCAGTCTTTATTTTGTCCAACCCTCACAATTTGTTGTTCCAATCCACGTAACTGTTCCGCAAATGGATGATTTAAATGAATATATGGAAACTGTTTTGTTACCTGATGAACAATTTGATGCTGCTTTTTGTTTATTTCGTTTATCACATTCAAATGCTTTTGCTATTTATCCTTGTGATGGAACGGTAAGAAGAATTTATGCATTGGGGTTAGGGGACCTATAAGTTACTTATCAAAATTTAACACCTCAATTCAAGTGTGGTTTTAAATTTTGTCTGGCACTAACTGACCACTGAGTAATGAATTTTTTTAGTGAAAACTTCAATTTAAAGTACACCTCGTTATAAGATTCCAATCCCGAGGGGATATTTTTTAAAGGATCTTGTTTTTTCCCGATTTTTCTAAATTAAATATTTTTTTCTTTTTAACAGTTCAATCCTTTGTTACATAGACATTTTCGTTTGCGTCTTGAACCAGACAATTTTGAATTTGAACAGCGAAAGCTTATGAATATGGATAATTTTCCGCATCTTCGAGCATTAATTGACAGTCCTTTTTTCAAGGTTTTTTAACTTTTTGAACTTCAAAAAAAAATTTTTTTCTAAAGCAAGCAGAGCAATTACATGAGCGTTATGCTAAAGGTAAACAAGATATAGTCAATCAAGCATCTAGTAGTGGAAGTGAAGTATTGCCACAAAATGCACTTATTCAACGGGATGGTCCACGCACTTTGGTTACAAAACTTTTAAATGTAAGGAGCAGGGGCGTAGCCAGGGGCTGGGGGCTGAAGCCCCCCCCGAAATGGGAGAAAGGGGAGAAAAATTAGGAGAAGAATTAGCAAAAAAGTGAAAATTTTCCGCCTACGACCGTCCAAATTCAAAAAATTTTCGCCTGCGGCGCTGAAAAAGAAAGAAATCTGGCTTCTTGAGGTCAAAATTCAAAAAATTTTTGCCTGCGGCGCAAAAAATGGAAGAAATCTGGCTTCTTGAGCTCCAAAATCCTCAAAATTTTTGCCTGCGGCGCAAAAAATGGAAGAAATCTGGCTTCTTGAGCTCCAAAATCCTCAAAATTTTTGCCTGCGGCGCAAAAAAAGTGAATTTTTTTGGCCTACGACCTTCCAAAATTCAAAAAATTTTCGCCTGCGGCGCTGAGAAGATGAAAATTTGTGTACAAAAAAATTTGCGTCCGGAACGCCAAGGTAAACGCCAAAAATTTGGCGCACACCCAGTGTTAGCCTCCCCCCCGAAATCGACCCCCTGGCTACGCCCTTGGTAAGGAGGGAAGGTTTTTTTGAAAATTTTTATTACTTTCTCAAAAAGTCTACAGGTTTTGTCCGCAAGTCATGCTTTATAACTTGCGGACAGAACTTGCGGACAAATTAATTTTTTAATAAAAAAAAATTTTTTAAGAAAGTTGAACGTTCATTTGCTGCTGACAACGCTATTTTGCACAGTACAAAATCTAATAATAATGGTTCTCCACCAAAGTCTAAAAGATCAAAACTTCAACATAATTCAAAGCCTTTATCTTCTTCAATTAGTTTTGTTGATTTTAAATAAATATATGTATGTATTTGGACAAAGGATATAACTTTTGGAAGGTTTTATTTAATGATTTCTTTTAATAAAACTTCGTGGCTCTATTTTGTTACGTAGTATTAAACTTGACAAATCGTTATTTTTTCTGAACACGAAATTTTTGATTAATTTTCTAAGAATTGGAAAAATTTTGTGTCCCTTTTGGTTATGCATCAGGTTGGCTGTTCCGTGCATCCGAGAACAAAAAATACGGGGTTTCTGAATATTTTCTGTTCGGATCGATTTGGATCGCATTTTGAGTTATCAGTTGCAGGATCCCAAGATTTTTGGGTTCACAGGAACCGTCAACCCTAGTTATGCATATAAACTCAGGTTATAATATTAATATAAATAATTTTTTATTAAAAGAAATCTACCTTTATTTATTTAAAAATTATTTAAATCGTGCCTTACATTTGCCATTTAATATTTTGTTTGTTTTTAAAATTTAATGAAATGATAGGAATTATTTATTCATATTTATTTTAGAATTATTTCAGAATATTTATAAATATTTGTTTTTTTTTCCAATTTGAATTTTCTTTAAATTAATTTTAATAATTAATTTATATTTTTTAAAATTTTTTCTAATTTTTTCCTTTAAATTCTTTGGAATTTTTTAAAAAATGAATAATATTCGTTCATTACTTTCAAATTCATCATCAACTATTCCTTTAAACTTAGAGGTTTATTTTTTAAAATTAAGAAATAATTTTTGAAATTTTTTTAAAAAGGTGGAAACAACAGATTCATTAACTGCCGTTGCTGGACATATTTGTGTTTCTTATAGAGGATGTTTAATTTGTTGGGGTGGTTACTGCTTTGACGAAAGGGAAATTAATTATAGGGTTTTTTAAATTTTTATTTTAAATAATTTTTTTTAAATGCAGGAAACTAATTGGCTATATATTCTTCCTTATATACTTTGTGGAGAGAAAAATAATATTTGGTTTGTTTTTTTTATTTTTTGAAAATTGGGTTTCTTCTCAAAATCAACTTATTTTATTAAGAAAAACGGTTGTGGACTTAAAGCTTCGACTCTTGAACCTTTTATAGATTTTTGTTTCCGTTGCTTCCTGTTTTAAATTAACCGATAATCACGTCTTTCAGTTATGACCGGGGTTTTGCCCTCTGATTTTCCTTTTCGATGTTTGACTGGTTTTTCTGTTTTCTGGTTGTTTACTCGATTGTGAACAACCATACTTTTATATTGTCTAGCCTGCTTTCAACTAAAATCCGCTTACATTTGTATAACTTGCAGTTAAAACCTGCGGACTTTTAAGAGCATTATGGGGAAAATTTAAATTTTTTTTATTTAAAGGATCAAAATTCAATGTGAAACAAATTTACAATTACGGCCAAATTCTGGAGCAACGGCTGGTGTTCATAAAGATATTTTGTATATATTTGGAGGATGTCTTTTTGATGAAATTCATCGGCGTTTAACGAATACATCAACGTTGCTAGGTTTTGGATTTTTTAAAAATTCGTTTTTTGATTAATTTTTAAAGCAATCGATCTTAGAACAGGCGTTTTATCACCAAAAAGTATACCTCAAAATGGAAAAATGCCAACACCGAGAGACAAAACATCTTCGTGGATTGCTGATGACAAGTTTGTTTTTAAATAAAATTATTATTCGCTAAAGGCTTGGGCTGTCGGTTTTAATTTGAACCGAAGATTTTTACCTCATATTCTTCAATATTCACCTAATTTTTTTCAGATTTTTCATTTTTGGAGGCTATGGAATGAGTTGGTATCGTCTTGGACATGGTAGTAATCAACAATATTTTTTTCAACCTCAATATTTTTGTGATGATGATATGGGGACTTGTTGGTACTTTATAAAAAATTTTCTCGAAAAATTTTCTTTAAATTAAAGGAACAATCAATTAATTTATTATGATTTAATCAAAGAATGCTGGGTTGAAAAAGAGCAAGGTGGAAAACGTCCTTCAGCTAGAGCTGCTGCTGCTTCTGTACATGCTGAAGAAATAAATCAGGTTTTTATTTTTTCTTTGATTCTCTTAATTGTTAAATATTTTTTGAAGGTCTTTATTTTTGGTGGGCGGCATAATCAATCTCGTTTAAACGATTTGTATTGTCTTGATTTGGGCAGTTTTGTATGGACACAATTGTAAACATTTAAATAAATTTTTTTTAATTCATTTTATTCTTTAGAGATGAAACTGTTGATGGACTTTCCGAGTGGCTACCTATAGGTCGGTCGTGGTGTTCAATGACTTTACTTAACAGACAAAGAAAGGTTAGGAAAAAATGATTTTTTTCTTAAAAGGGGTTGTTTTAGGGGGGGGCATAAAATTTCCGCACCCAGAGATGAGTTGTGTTGAGATAAAAATCTCGGCAGGTTTCCAAAAATTTTCGTGTCGAGTTTCTAAAATTTTCTTCGCATCGGGTTTAGGCTCGAAAAAAGTCCTGATTTCGTGTAACCTAACCCTTCATTGTCCTCTACGCTCTTTAATAAAGTTTTAAACTCTTTAACAGATTTTATGTTACGGAGGCCTTTGTTCTCGAGGTCAATCACTTTGCGATCTTTGGGAATTGGATATAAATGAATTATATAATCAAAAAATTCAACAACAAAAACAATTAAAATCTTATATAAAACAACAAAATACAGACGAGAAGAAACATTTTTGGAGACAAATTCCTCCATTAGAACATCGACTTCCTTCAAGACTTTGGCATTGTTCTGTATTAATGGGTGAAGAAGCTATACTTATTTATGGTGGAATGAATGAGGTTTTTTTGGTTTTTTTGAATTGAAAAATTTTTTTTCTAGGCCCCTTCAAGAGAATCTCCTTTTGTTCATACTCTTCTTGTTTATCGTATCTCACCTCCTTCACTTCGACAATTAGCTTTAAATGCTTTGGCTTCTACAATTGTTGAACGTTGGATTGCACAAACAACAACTACTAAAGTTGATAATAATAAAAAATCGGTTGGTTTGAAGTTTTTTTAATTATAGTAATATGGGGGTGGGGAGTGTTCAATGAATAATTTTTTGGGGGGGGGGGGGGGGGAGAGGGTTACATTAAAAAATGTCTGCGTTGAAATCGTGTCCTTAAAATTAAAAAAAATTTTTTTCTTCAAATATAGAATCTTCATTTAACTTGTTCTACTTCAAAATCATCTCATCAAAATTGTATTTTATCATCTCACAACAACAATAATCATCAACAACCTTTTTTGGATTTACAAACTTTTGCTGATACAATTTATTTTTCTCATTTACCCAATTCATTACATTCACATTTACGTGTACTTTTATGTATTAGAAGACGTTCAAAAGCTTTAAAATATAATAATGGTGGTGGTAATACTCCAAGAGATTCTTCACCTTCTCATTTTTGGGTTTTTTAAATTTTTTGAATTTAAAAATTTTTTTTTCAATCTTCTTTTAGCATCCTTCTCCAGTACCTCAAAATTTCCATTTATTAAATCTGGATGGAATTGTTGGCGATGAAAGTGATTTGTCTGATGTAGGAGATGATGGAGAACAAAGGTAGGTATTTTAACCTCTAAAAAATTATAATAATATTGTAACTCTCTAATAAGATACCTCTTCCGCGCTAGATGACCTTTGGGTAGGGGAGCTGTCTATTGGAGGCGATACCTTCTACTTAAGAGACAACATTATAAGGTACCCTTTAATTAAGAGACACCTCATAAATTAAGGGGTTCTTTTCAACTCCAGGGGGCTTATAATGGGGTCTATAATTAGGAGTATAATATTTTTATTTTAATATAGAAATCGTCGAAATCCTCGTAATTTTCCACCTCTTTCGCCAATGTCACAAAAGCGAGCACTTGCTGATGAATTATTAAAGCTAATTTGTGAAAATGGTGGGAAAAATTGTACGAAAAATAAATTGCCATTTTTACAAAAATTTTTCAATAATTTTGATTTAAAATAGGTAAATATTATTTTGATTTAAAATAATCTAAAAATAACTGCCATTTTCTTATTTTTTATATTCCCAAAAGTCTTGTGAACTTTTTAGAAAGATTGTAGGAAATGAACCGAAGACCGATGATTTTTCTGTTTGGTCTTATGTTCGGTTCTGAATATCCGAGGATCCTCTAAGAAATCCTAAACATGAGGGGAAAAAGAAACTCCTTTCCCTTTAATAGGGTTGGTCCCCGACGGGGGGGGAGGGCCACGGGGAAAATTTTCGGGGAGGCAGCGCCACGGGGGGGGACGGGGACGGGGAAAATTTTTTATTTTTTTACGGGGGGGGGGGGACGGGGACGTGGGAAAAATTTTTACGGGGAAATTCCGGGGAATCAAAAAATTTTTTGGCGCCTTCGGCGCCAAAAATTTTCATTTTTTGCGCCGCAGGCGAAACTTTTGAGAATTTTTGAAGTCCTTAAGCCAGATTTCTTCCATTTTTTGCGCCGCAGCTGAAAATTTTGAAAATTTTTGAGGTCCTTAAGCCAGATTTCTTCCATTTTTTGCGCCGCAGCTGAAAAATAAAGAGTTTTGAATTTCAAAAAATAATATTAAAGGTTTAAAATCGTCTCTTGTATCAAAAAAGTTAAAAATAATCCGAAAATAACTCTCAACCGATGATTAGTACTCGAACCAAACTCTCCTTTAAATAAAGACAAGCGCCTTAGCCACTCAACCAACCGCCTATTTAATTATTTTTGAAAGAAAATGTATTTCCCTTACTGTGTAAAAGAAATATCAAGTGAAAGAAAATATTTTTAGTTATGCATAAAAATTTCGGGGAGAGCTCGGGGAAAATTCTGCCACGGGGGGGGGACGGGGACGGGGAAAATTTTTCCTTTTTTCACGGGGGGGGGGGGGGGGGAGGGGGCGGGGAATTTTCAAAAAATCTCTCAAATTCCCCGACTTTCGGGGACGGGGACGGGGACGGGGACCAACCCTACCCTTTAACCCCCTCCCCTCTATCTCTTCAATAAATTCTGTTTCTTTAAATTAAAATAATACAAAAAATAAATTTTATATAATTTAAAAAATGAATATAAAAAGAATTTAGCTTTTTAGATTTTTTTCCTTAAACAATAAACTTTCTCAAATTCAATCCATTTTTCTCTCATTTTTGGAGGCCATTGCCAACATTTTTTTATTAAGAAGGTTCACAGCTTCATAGCTCTACATATAAAACAAACATTTCCTCGTTAAATGTTGTCAAATTTTGTAGAGAAAATGCTGCTTAGCTTTTTAGGTATGGCTGGTAGAAAGCTTCTCTTTCTCATAGCTTTATTTTGTAGTTTTACAAGTCTTTGAATATTTATTTTTTAAATTATTTTTTGCCGTCGTTACTCCATTATTACCAATTGTTACTGTATTAGATATTGCTGACAGTCTAAAATTTCGTCTTCCGTTTGCTGAAACAAATTCTGGAATTTCTGTGGGTGGGTGAATAATGCTGATCATTTTTTTTAAATTTTTTGTAGAAGGGAAAGATTTATGAAAGAAACTTTAATTTTAAATTAGAATTGTTTGGCTCCTTTTATAGAAATAATTGTGTGAGAAAAAAAGGCGGAGTTTTAATATGAGAAAAAAAGGTGTAAAATTACCCCCGTGTTTTTCTTTAAACATTAATCTTTGTTGCGAGAAGGGGAGAATAAATAAAATACAAAATTGCGGATAAATTTTTTGCGGATTTTTTATTGCGGACAAAATTTAAAAATTTCTCCTCAAATATCTTCCGTCCCATATTTGATCATTCCATATTTTGCCAATAAGGCTAAAACTCCTCATTTTGCCAACAAAGCCTTAGTGACAAAACGTAAGTTTTTAGCCTTATTGGCAAAATATGGAATTGGTCAAAATGAAGGAGCCTCTTCTCAATTTCTTTTTTTTTGTTCGTGTACTTTTATTTACCAAAAAACTGTCCGTATATTTTTTTTGTCCGCAGACTAAAAGAAAAAAAAAGTAAAATACAGCGAATATGCGCGATTGTTAACTAATTATTTAATGTGGGGGTGGTATTCCCCTTTCACAAACAAACGACGATCGGCGTTTTGGTTTCTGTTGACCCAATGACGACACACGACCAATTGTAGAGCATAGTTTGAGGCTGTTTGAATCTATTTGTGTGTTTTATTTTAAGAAAAGAAAAATTTTTGAATGGGAAAGTAAAAGATTTTAGAGACAAAAAATGTTATTATAAGATGCCCCAGTGGACAAAAACTCAATAGAAATTCAAGATCAAGGGGCCGTAAGTTCCGAAACCCTTCCTGATATGCCCGCATTTCCTTAATAATTAATAAGAAAAAAATCATTCTTTATTCATTTGTTCATGTTTGTCAATATCCTTCTTTGAAAACCCCATAGGAAGAAGTTCACTAATACTTGTAATATTTAAATCCTTAGTTTTCGTTGAATAAAGTAAAATCTAAAATAAAATAAAAATATTTTACAAAATTTAATTTAAAAAATAACTGAATAATCGCCAAATTCAGCCAAAACTTGACGACAAATGCCACACGGAGCAGCTGGATATGGCAGATTCGCTTTAAAGTATTGTGTTATTTGGTGTGTTATTTGGTATTTTACTTGTAACACAAAGGCCTTTTGGACAAAATTTTTTAGACCCAATGGTACTTATGGCCGAGCATATTGCACTTCGTTCTGCACATATTGTGCCCCCATAAGAAGCATTTTCAACATTAACTTTACAAAATTATTTTTTTATTGTAGTTTAATTAAAGGATTTGCGGAAAAGACAGTTGAGAATACGACATTTGGGAACCCATTTTGAGATAAAAAATTATTTTGAGATACGACCTTTGGGAACACAGTCACGACATTTAGGGACATGCCAGTTGGGACCACCATATTTCCGGACACCCCAGGTAGTTAATTTTTCTATTTGACACCCCACACACCCCCCTCCCCTCTTTTGTTAGTACTAGAGAATTAAGGGGATTTGAAGACTACCATTATTTATTTAAAAAATAATGGTACCCAATTTTCAATTAAAAAATCTCCAATTACCTCCTTTAAAAATTTCCCCATCAGAATTAAGTATAGCAGCACCCACAGCAAAATTACTATAAGGGCAATACTAAAAATAAATATTTATTTTAAATTAAATTATTTTCTAACAGAATTAAGTTGAGCATTTAAAGCTTGTTCAATTAATAATTTTTTTTCTTCTTCAGTTAATATTGAAATAGTAGAAGACATTTTTAATTAAATTTAAAGAGATTCGATTTTTTAGGTTATTAACCTTTTTTCTCTAAAGTACATAGTTATGTTGAAATGAACCCAGATTTTTTTTTGAAAATCTTATATCTGCAGAGACTTATTGTCACCTATTGAAGCCTGTTTAGGATGCTTTTCTTTGTTTTTTGCCACCCATTTTGACATTTTATATATACTACTAGAGGCCGGAAAAATCGAATTCCCGGGAGACCGGAACGGGATTGAATTTAGAAATGTTGAAAGAGACGAGATCCCGCGGGATTAATCCCGTAAATCCCGGTAATCCTGGTTGTCGCTCAAACCCCGGGATTCAGGGACGGGATCTCGTAAAATTCCGTAAGTTCATCTCCCCAAAAATCCTTATTAATAATTAAATAAAAAAATATTTCTTTCATAATAAATTGCCCTTTTTTAATAAAAATAAATAAATTGCCCTTTCACTTCAAAGAAAAATTTTATTTTGAAATTAAAAATAAAAATAAAAATTCGGCAAAAATTAAAGGAAAATTAAAAGGGCAAGTCTGTAAAAATATATTTTTTTAATAAACAAAAAGGGCAAATTTTAAAAAATGAAAGGAAAATTTAAAAAAATTTTTTTAATCAATTTCACGTGAATACAAGGGGATGAGAGGGGAGAAAAGCAAGAGTGCAAAAATTTAAAATTCTTTTTTTTTTATTAAAAAGGGCATAAAATAAGAAGAGAGGAAAAGCAAGTCAAAAAAATACACGTGAATTAATTAAAGGGATGGGTGGGGGGAATGGGATGTTTAGGCGCGGACGATCTGGAGGGATAAAATTTTACAATAATAACCCTAATATGTTCATCTATGTTCTCCAAAAATTTCAGAATTTTTAAGCCAGAATTTCTGAAATTACGGCCAAAAGTGTTGATTTTCCGAAAAATGCCTAATTTTTCGAGGTTTATCGACTATAACTTTAAAAATATTTGATGAAAAATTCTGAAATTTCTTCAGGGGGTAGTAAAGGATGTTAAAGAAAGTTGAGAAAATTTTCACAAATTTAGGTTTTGTCTAAGCGTCAGTTTTCAGCCTCGCGCCAAAACGACCCCAACCCGCGGGAGGGGAGAATTTAAAATTTTGAAATATTAAAAAAGGGGAGGGAAAAATTTTTTTAAAGAAAGGGAGGAGCTTTTATTTATTTAAAATCCCCTGATTAAATCCTCACAATCATTCACTCATTCATTTTTTATTTTTAAATTATATTCCCAAAAATCCGCTAATATTTATCCGCAAGTCAACATTTTTCTTTCTTTCTTAAGAATATTTTTATTAAAAATATCTAGTCAAACCTCTATATAGTCGGACCTCTCTATATAAGATAAAGCCCCGAGGTTGGAAAAAAGTATCTTATAATGAGGGTTTCTTAAATGGGGAGTATTGCTTAGACGGCTCTCATCCCCTCACACCATACAGCCAACAGATTAACAAACGTCTCTTAAATAGAAGGGTATCCAATATAGAGGGGTATCTACTTATAGAGTTGCTTATAATGAGAGTTGCTTATAAAAAGGTCTGACTTTTTATTCAAGAGTATATGAAGTAAAGATTGAGGATGAAATAATTTTTTTCTTGCGGACAAAAAGGTTGACGACATTTTGCCAGCATAATTTTAAAAAATATTTTTAATTAAAAATACAATTAAATAAAAATTAATTTTTAGATAAAAAAATTTTTAAACAAAAAAAGTATATCCATCTTTGAGGCAAAAAATGCCGAGTAATTATTTATTAATTCTCGGCATTTCTCTTCTTTTAAATTTTTGTTATTCGAGAGTATATGAAGTAAAGATTGAGGATGATTGGAAAGAAGAATCCCCTTATAGCTATATAAAGGATGGAATTAAAAATGAAAAACCGTTTGAATGTGTTCTTCGAGAAATTGAAACAGAAAAAGAAATTGAAGGGGAATACAAAAAACAAAGTAAATTGTTAAACCTCTTTATAAGACACTCTCAATATTAGGTTTAAGAGATATTGAGGGTTTTTAAGAGACTGCTAAAATCCCATGTATACTCCGATTCTGACATTTAATATGTCATTTGAAAGAGCTCTTCGAACGGAGTCGATAGACACCAAAATTAAGCTTGAGACTTAATTGCAGACCGAGTTATGGTCTCATAATGGTCTCTTAAGTTATGGTCTTATAAAACGAAAGGAGGGAAAACACAAAAGTATTTTTCTTAATTTTTGGTTAGCAAATGAGGGGGAGGACTGCCTAATGCTATTCTTAAATAAAAATCGCTTTGCGTCTTACGACATTCAAAAAAGGAGAGAAAATCGCGCGTGGTTTTTTATTATGTAAGGAGAGAGAGAGAGCATAAGCGAGGTCCCTCACTCATTCTAAAAAAATTTCTCTCAACTCCAATCTTATAATTAAGTCCAAAAACAACAGCGTTAATCACATGTAACAATAAAAAAATATTAAAAAAACATTAAAAAAAAATTTTTTTTAAACAGATAATGCGGACATTTGTGAATTTAAAATTAAAGAAGAGGGGGAGGAAGAAGGGAAAGTCCAAAAGAAATTTTCTCAAGTATTAGAAGACTTGAAAATGAGTTTACATTTAAAATTGCCAAAAAATCCGTTAGTTATAGAACAAATTGAAGGAAGTGATCTTGAAGTTCCTCAACAGGTAAATAAGCTGACCAAGCCCGGTAAAAGCACGAATGATTTCCGGGGCCAAAAAGCTCGTTGCTGTGTTTAGTGTTTCGAACCCTATTTATTGCTTAGTGGGTAGCAAAGCTGTTTCGAAACAAAAAATCTTCGAAAATCGAAATTTCGAAACTACTCTTTGGGTAGTAAAGAGGTTGGGGATACTTCCGGCACAAAACTATTCGAATATTCGATTTCCTTAAAAAAGGACTCGGAAACGAGTTGACAGCCTTCTCTCTCCTCGTACCTTCTTCCCTTTAAGAAAATTTTTTTTAAATTTAAAGGAAATCTCTCGTAATTATACGGACATAAAAGAAACAGAAAATGGGACTTTTGTGAATATATTATTAACAGAATTGAAACAAATAGAAACAAGCAAAATAAGAAAAACAGAGTCAATCGACAAAGATCCAAGTGAAGAAAACAAAAAAAATATAAAATTTGAACTTGCGGAAACTGAGAAAGAAATTGAACAAGTAATTAAAAGGAGGGTATTAATTTTGAGAAATTTGGATGAATGTTATTTTCAAAGAATTTATTTGGAAGCTAGAGATATTAATTTGGAAAAAAAGGAACTTGAAAAAAATAAGGGAAAATTACCTGAAAAAGAATACAATGAAAAAAAGGATTTATTGGAGCAGTCAATTTTGGAATTAAAAATTAAAATTTGTGATATGATATTTAAAGGTTCCCTTATTAAAGAAGTAAGGGGACCCCCAATATAGGGACAATTCACAGTATGGACAATCCCCTTTTTTGGTGAATTGTTCATTTAGTGAACTGTCATACCGGCAGTGATCCCGTCGCCGATTTCTGGAACCGGGATGTCAGGATCTCTGATAAGCTTTACACCCAATTAAATTTTGGAATTAAAGACAAAATAAATTTCCTTTAAAAATTAAGATGATCGAACTAAAAAAATCGCTTTGGCAGAAGAATATGAAATGAAAAAAGCAGCTAATAGAAAACCTGGAGAGGGGCCAGGTAAAAAAACCAAAGGAGTAAAAATAGAAAAAAAGCCGAAAACAAAAATAACAAAAAAACAGCCTCCGAAAAAGAGGGGAAGAAAACCTGCAAAGAAAGAAGAATCTGAGGAAGAAGAATTTGAAGATGAAGAGGATGAAGAAGAGGATGAAGAAGAGGAAGAGGAATTTGAAGGAGAGGAAGAAGAGGAGGAGGAGGAAGAACCTCCACAACCAGTTAAAAGAAGCACACGGACAAGAAAACGTTTAAATTTTTCTAGTCCAAATTAAATTTGGCCGGCTAAATTCAAAAGACCATTTCGATTCTGCTAACCTTTTCCTTAAGCTTTTTGAGATCGGAAACCATGTCTAGTTGGTCCCTGGGTAGAGGACATGCCCCCTCCATTTAAAATACCCCTCATTATACCTCATATACCCCTCATTTTCAACCCAGTGGCATCTTATAATTAGATCTGGCAGTTATCTTTTTAATAGCCAAATATTTCAGAGCCACAAAGATACACATATGATGAAGATGAAGAAGATAACGAGGATGGAAATGATGAAGAAGAAGAAGAGAATGCTAACAAAAGGAAAGAAAAAGGGAAGAAAATAGATGAATTATATTCTGATGGAACTGATAAAAGTTTTGAGGAAGCTTCAGCCTTGGAGCGAAGACTAATGAAGATAGCTACGGCAAACTCATTAAGACAAACTCATGGAGCGGGTAATTTATTTTTTTAATTAAAAAAATTTTAAATTTTAATTTAAGAGGGTACCAGCAATCCAATAGATGTTCCTTTTGCAAGTGAAAATGGTAAGAAGGAATTAAATATTTTTTTGAATGGGAAAGGAATTTTTAGCTGATATAAAATATTAGGAATCCTCAAAATCCCTCAAGGGTTCTTGAAGGGAGTGAATAAACATATGGGTGAACTATAAAAGTGGGGTGACATTTGTAAACAGACATTTGCGAACACCCACAGTTTCATATTAAAGTTTCGGTTTTTAAATGAATTATGAAAGGGAGGGAAAAAAGTAATCAGAAGAGTAAATCTTCACAAGTTCAATAGATTTTAGTTTTTTTTTGCAAATGTCGGATACCCAAGAAAGTTAAAGGGGAATATACCTACTTTTTAATTAAAAAATAATTAATTTAAAGAGGATAATCTATTCGACTTGAATGAAGAAGCAGCAGAAACTCCTCCATCACCAAGACCTCCATCACCAGGACCTCCTTCACCAGGACTTCCTTCACCAGGACTTTCTTCACCAACACCAGAAAACGAACAAGAGAATCAACCATTATCCCCACAATCCCCAGGCCCAAGAAGAACTTTAGACCACCATTCTTCTTTTGCCTTTAGAACAACGCCGGAGACTTCTAACAAAGAGACAGATACTTCAGGATTATCTCAATTAGAAGAGGAACCAACACCTCCTGAACCATTTACCTTTCAGGCCCCTGGACAACCACAAACAACATCCTCTTCAAGTAAATTTAGGATAATTCACCATACTGACAATTCACCGTATTCAATTATAACGAATTGTCCGTATAGTGAATTGTCATATAATGAATTTTCCTAGCGCCAGCTGGTAAATACATTGTTGGACTACACTATAGAACAGCCCCCAATACTAGATACTCCTCAATTTAAAAAATGTCAATTAGGAAGGGGAGCGATACCCCTTATTTGAGATACCCCTCATTATACCTATGATAAAATTTCCTTAAACCCTAACGGGGTAACTTATAGTGCGGTTTGACTATAATTTGATAATTAAAGGTGGACAACAAAGTGTTCAGGACAAGGATAAAACAACTTCAAATGAAGCAGAAATTAGTCGAGATCCGGTTTGGCTTGCAAATTTGACGAAAAAGAGGAGATCAACAAATGTTATAATAGCAGAACAACCACAAACAACTTCAAAAGACAAAGAAATTCTGGAAACGGCAAATAAAACTATACAAGGAATTAATCCAGAATTGGCCGATAAAACGTTGGAAGAAATTTTAAGGGAAGGGAATGAACAAAATAATGATAAAGAGAATGAACAAAGTGAACCTCAAATTGAAGTAAAACAAGAGGTGGTTATAAAATTTGATAGAAAAATTGGAAAAATATACAGTCAAACCTCTCTGATACACCCCTATACAAGTCGGCTCATTTCGGGTTCGAGGAGTGATATATTTTAGAGGGATTAAATGGCTCTAATGTAGAACAAGAGTCCCATGAATTTGTTACATTTTACTTTGGATTTTTCCAAAATTTCTCAAAATTGGGGCAATTTTGGAACTACTAAGTCTGGGTGGGGGGAAGGGAGGGGAGGGGGCAGTCTTTTGGTAGCTGCTTATTTGTTCATAATTAACAAAATAATTAAAAAAAAATAAATTTTTTAAATATGTAGAAGGAAAGCCCAAATAGAACAGAAAAAGATAAAGCAAAGGAAAAAGAAAAACGGGGAAATTCTTCTAAAAGAAAAAATACTGAAGGAGAAACTAGTAAAGAAAAAAGAAAAAGATCTTCAAACGGTAAATTGATAAAAAATAATTTTTATGGCTAAGCGACATTTGCGATAAAAGACATTTGCGAATAAAGCTAGACCCTTTTGTAAATGGAGCAACTAACCTTTGGGTACTATTGTCTGTATATTCAGTAATATTTTGGTAGTACAAAAGAATCTACTGTTACTGAAATAAAGGATATATGTAGGTATAAGGTGTATGTCCGCAAATGTCGGTACGCAAATGTCGCTCTAGAAAATTCTTTAATGGGAGGGTTATAATTTTATCAAAAAAATTAATTTTAAATATTTTTCTTCAATTAAAAATATTTTTTAGATGATAATAAGAAAAAAGAAGAGGAAAGGAAGATAAGAAAGGAAAACGAAAGGAAGGAGAGGAAAGAAAATGAAAGGAAAGAAAGGAAGGAAGCTGAAAAGAAGAAAGAAGAGGAACGAAAAAAAGAGGAGAAACGAAAGAAAGAAGAAGAAGAAAAGAAAAAAGAGGAAGAAAAGAAAAAAGAGGAAGAAAAGAGAAAGAAAAAAGAAGAGGAAAAAAAGAAAAAAGAGGAGGAAAAAAAGAAGAAAACTAATAAAGATCATCAAAAATCTTCAAAGCATTCTTCAAAGGACAAAAAAGCAAAGGAAGATTTGATAAAAGTTAAAAAAGAAAAGGGGGTAGCAGAACCTTCCAATCCACCAATTAAAATAAAAGTAGAACCTCCTTCTTTAGTTAAAGTAAAAAAAGAGAAGGTTGAATCTTCAAAAGATAAGAAGAGGAAAAATAGTGGAGGAGGGAGTGGTAGTAAAAAAGGAGGAGAATCTTCAAATAGTGATAAAAGAAAGACTTTAAGCGGTGATAGAAAGAATAAAAAACAAAAAACTGGGGCAACAAATCCTCCAAATCCTTTGCAAACTCAAATTAATCCTTGTAAAAATTTTTAAATTTATAGTTAAAACCCTCTTACTATACATATGTATAAGATGGCAGAACGACAACAGCGCAACCGTCGTCCGCAAATGTCGGTCCGGAATTGTCGTATCCGCAATTGTCGTAACACCCTATAAGATACCCACTTTTTGAAAAATAATGCCCTATAATGAGAAGCTGAGAAGCATCTTAAATTGAGGCTATCGCCTAGGGGGCTTCCCCCCTATTCACATCAGTAGACATTGGGTATATCTTATAGTAGGGTTCTACTGTATATTTAAAAATTTTTTTAAAGCATATCCGCAAATGCAACCGCAGCATTATTTAATGCAACAACCACAGCCACGTAAAAATTATTACTTAAAAAATGTATTCTAATCGAAAATTTTAGCAATGTATCCTTACATGCCTCCTTACATGCCTCTCCACCAGCAAAGTTATATGCCTCCCCAACAAGGTTTAATGCCTCCCCACCAGCAAAGTTTATTGCCTACACACCAACATGGTGAGAATTATTTAAAGGAGTTTTCTGTTAGATATTCGCCGATACACTAGAAAAATCGGTGAAAGGGTATCGATAAAAGTTGTCGGTAAAAAGTCTGTCGGGCATACTGACTGCTTTCGAGACCTATGCCTCTTGGATAGTACATTGCTGATCAAATTCTTCAAAAATACTCAAAACTTAAGCTCTTCAAAATCTTAAAACCTTTGGGACAGGCTCATTGTTTGGGTTAAAAATTAAAATATACCTACTTATGATTAGTCCTTCCAAATTCGCTGATATCCCCTCCCCCTCCCCCCTCTAAATCCCCATATATATCCCTAATTTAGGGGACAATCTTCACCATTTTCCAACCAAAAAATTCAATCTTCATGGGGAAAACCCAATTATTTTTTAAAATTTAAAGCTGCTCTACCAAATGCACCTCCACAAGATCCTTCTCAACAACAAGCTTACCCAGCTTACTGTAAATTAAAAAAAAATTTAAAAAATTTTTTAAATTTTAGATAATCTATACAATCCGTACCCACCACATTTAATGTACCCACAATGTAAAAAATTTTTAATTTTAAAACAAAAAAAATTTTTTTTTAAGTTCCTCCTCCTCCTCAACATTTTATGACTCAGCCTGGTAAAAATAATTATTAAATTTTAAAAATATTAAAATTTGTAGTAGTGCCGGACCATAGTGCTAAAGCTTCTTCTCATTTTGAGGGTTCTGCCAGCCGAAAACGTAATTAATTTATTTTTAAATTCGTAATAATCAAACATAAGGCAAGAATTTATGCGGACATAATTTGCGGACTTTTTTTAAAAATAAAATAGACGCTTTATTAATTCAACAATATTATTTACTAAAAAGTAGTGATGTTCGGGAGAAGAAAAAACTCGGGAATCGGGTCGGGAAATGACCTCGGGAGTCGGGAGGCCAAAAAAATTTTTCCTGAGCCGGGAGTCGGGATACTCGAACATCATTACTAAATAATAGATAAAGGAAAGAGAACCTCGCGTGAAACAATAACATTAGATGATATGCCTTCAAAAACATCTACACAATCTAAAAATCAACATGAAAGAAAAGGCAAAGCAAAAAAACATAATGTTGATGTTGTTATAGATGAATCGGGTAATGAAAATTTAACGGGAGGACCTCTAAAAGATACTCCTTTAAGCTGAAAAATTGGTATACCTTATAATGAGCTGTACCTTAAATTGGGGGTAATGCTTAAATAAACTCTTCCTTCCATCCAGTAGCCAATCAACTTTAATCCTTTAATCGGGGTTATCTATTTGGGTGTTATTGTAAAGTATGGCAGTAATTGAAATAAACTTTAAAGATACCTCAACTTCTGATGATGAAAAAACAAGTTCTTCAAGCGGAAATGATGATGGTAGTAATGAAACTCCTTCCAAACCAAGTAACTCTGACAAATCAGAAAGTGAAAAATCTTCTGGTAAATCTTCTGATAAATCTTCTGGTGAAGCGACAAGTGGGCATAGCAGTGATGGGAAAAGTTCAAGTTCAACCTCGCCAAGTTCAAACTCAAAAGCTTCCACGGACGGAAATACTTCTGACAGTTCTTCCGGAAACTCTTCCGGAAATTCTGGCGATAGTCAAAAAGAAA
Source organism: Meloidogyne incognita (assembly GCA_036172945.1). Classification (NCBI taxonomy): domain Eukaryota; kingdom Metazoa; phylum Nematoda; class Chromadorea; order Rhabditida; family Meloidogynidae; genus Meloidogyne; species Meloidogyne incognita. The sequence continues at coordinate 177,831 of JARQAC010000037.1, forward strand.
AACATACAAAAAGGAGAAGTCAAAGATCTGTCGGGCAAATTTTGAAAGATGAGGATAGAAAGGGGAAAAAGCCTGTAAATGTGGATTTAACTTTAACTGATGATGAAGATGAATTGGAAAATGTTAAAAATTCTGTTGATGAAAATGAAGAGGCTAAAAAAGCAAAAACTAAAAAAATTGGGGAAATTATGGGAAAAACTGGGGGGAATGCTGATAAAGAATTTAAAATCAGAGATTATGTTAAATCGGCAATTGGTAAAGAAGACAAAGAATTTTTTGAGAAAATAAGAGGTAATTCTGTTGAAGATTACAGCAACCCTATTACAACATCTCCCTGGTCACTCCCCTTCATACGACGGCCCTGAAGGTGTCGTTATAAAGAAGTCCTAGGAGGTAATCCTGTTGAAGAATCTCCCTATTACAATTCCTTTAACGTCAATTCCTTATACTTCAGCTCCCGAGGGTGTCATTATAAAGAAAAATTAATAAGAGCTCTCTAGTACGACACCCTCCAAGAGCGTCGCACCTCTCATACGATACGACACCTCTCCAAAGAAATTTCCCGTAATACGTTACACTTTCGTATAGAAGATTCCTGGAAGGTAATCCTGAAAGAATTCTGTTTACGACACCTCTCATACGATACTTTTCCCCTTGCTACAACCTTTCCCTTTAACGCCCCCCTTCCCTTAATACGTTAGCTCCGACATAGAGCTTTAATTTTAAATTTTAGATATTCCAGTGCCGAAAAAAGTTGTTAGTCAAGATAAACGTAAGAATTATATTCCTCTCCGTTTAGAGGTAATTAAAATTTAAATTAATTTTTTTAAATTAATTTTTACTTTATATAAATAGATGCCGTCTACTTCAGAGCAGCAAAATGAAACTGAAGAACAAGTTAGTAATAAGTAGGGGTTGTTCCCCGAAAGTCGAGGAGTTTGACCCTTTTTTTTTTTTTGAAAATCCCCGATACCTCCTCTAAAAATTTTCCCTGAGTTCCTCCCACAAATTAGGGAACAACCCAAATACAGTCAAATAACCTCTTGTAGCTGTACAAATAGTGTCTCGCAATGGTCATCTCTCCAAATAGTACCTCTCCTTTCCCCCCTCCTTTTGGCAACCAAACGAATTAGTTTTTCCCTTCCTTAAAATGCAGTATAGCCTATTAATATCTCATAATGAGGCCTTTAATTAAAAATAATTATATAAACAGATGTCCTCTATCTCTGAGCAACAAACTGAAACAGAACAAGTTTGTAGAGAGAGACTTTCTAAAAATAAAAATTAACTTCTTAGGCAAAGGGAAGAGTTGTAGGAGGTTACAATTTACGTGCAACTCCACAAGCGCCAGCAATGGAAGACTATCACACAACTTTTAATCCTTTAAAACTTGAAAAGCTTCCCCCTAAACCGAAGGTGGATTTAAATAAAAAACAAATTTATTTTTGAATATTTGTAGCAAGTATCCACCAAACCACTTCAAGTCCATAGGAATTTAGAGATTAGAAGGAAAAATTTGCAAGAACAAGATAAATTGACGGAAGAGAATAATGAAAAAGAATTGTCCCCAGCATTGTCTGTTACTAACCCTGAATTGGCGAATAATCAGGAAATTCCACCACAAGTTTTGCCTTCATCCAATGTAAAAAATATACGAATAATTTTTTTATACTAAACTTCATTATTGAAGCATTGTTTACCCTTGGGGCACTGCTGATTTCTGTATACCCTGTTCTAATCTCATTGAGATTGTCGGTTGGAACTGAGCCGAAGAACCGAGGATTTTCGGTTGATTTTCCAAGAACCGACACTTCTATCCCTCATTTCCACAACTTAACTCGTTCCCAGTAGACGTCTATATATCCCTTCGGGTACAAATGGACCAAAATATACGCACTTTAAAAGTATTAGTCTACAGCCTATCGACTAATTTTTAATCTTTAAAGGTTCCAAATGCGGAAATACCGACAGACGCCTCATCTACTGGGTCGAACGAGCGTGAAAAATTAATTCCTGATTTAAATGTAGCCTATGAAGAAAAAGATGAGGATAAGCAAGATGAGCCTAAAATGGATTGAGAGAATTTTTAAGAAAAAAGAAAAACATAACCGTAAGTTTAGTAAATTTTTTATTTAAAAATGGTTAGGGTTAAAAATGGTCAATTGGTTGAAAAAATTATTTAGACTTTCTAGCAGGAAAATAATAGTACTTATAAACATTTTGACAATTTGCAACCCTGACCGTTTTAAATATAACTGGAAAAAACTATATTAGTTATAAAAAAACTTTTTTATGATTTTTATCAATCGAATGATTATTAAAAAAATTTACAAAAAAATTATTTTCTAGTAAATTATTTAAATTTTATTTTTCTAAAAATTATTTAAATTTATTTCTTTCAATTTATTTTAGTAGTAGATAATTTAAATAAAAGTTGTGTTTATGTTATGATTTTTTTGGAAACGAAAACCCTATCCAAAAAATTTTTTTTAGAAAATTTATTTATTCGAAAACATGTCCCAAACATTTTTGTGTTACATTACATAAACAGAACCTTTTTTTATTTAAATATTTATTAAACTAAAAAATTTCTTTTTATTATTTCTATTAGAAGGGGTTGCTGGCTTTCAATTATTAACGATACAGTCAATTTTTGGTTAAAACTAAATTTTCAAAAAAATTTTTTTCGGGGTTTAAAACAGATAGCCAACAATCATAGTTTCCCACTTTTATCCTTTTTAAATTGTAATTTTTATTCTAAAGTAGAAATTGTATAAATTTTAGTTAAAAATATTTTACTTTTTAAAAATATGAACACTAAGAGAGATCAGACTGGGAGGCTTCCGGACAATGCGTGGATAATCAGAATAATGAAGGGATACAAAGAGATTAGGGGTAATTAAGAAGGGATTTTGGCGGATTAATAGAGGTGGGATTAAAATGGATATCACGGGATTTGGGTGTTAACGAGGAATTCGGGAGGGTTGAGAGGGGATATCAGGGGATTTTGGGGATATCGAGGGTTAGGAGGATTGAGACAGATATCTCTGCATTGGTGCAATGACCGATTCCACTTACACATTGTCCAGATTAGGATAGAACCTCATTTAATCGGTTATCGAGATATCCTTTTCGGTGGTCTATCAAGTCCAGTCTCTAATAATATATACAAAAACAAAATAAAAAAATGTTTTAATAAAACCCAGAACGAATTAAAGGTATTTCCCCAGTCCGTGTATAATACCTCAATTCATCATCTGAATTGACAACAATTAACCTTCTCCTAACTAAAGAATCTCCACCAAGTAAAATTAGTTGTTGTTGAAGAGCTTTTTAAATTTTTATAATTAAAAAAAAATTTTTTTTTCTCCTTACCACTAGACATTTTAAATGGTTGGTCTCTTTGTCTTTGACTTCCAGCCAACCAATGGACTGTATCTCGACGGGAAATATTTTTCCCTTTCTTCCCATTTTCGTTAAAACGTTTAGAACGTTTACGGCCTCCAAAAGAGCCGAGTGTTCTAGAAACAATATCATCCCCTGGACAACCTTCTACTGATGGGCAGGTTGTCTATATGGAGGGGATTAACTAAGAGTATTTTAATTTGGAATTACTTGTGGGCATGGTGCAAAAGGACAAACTCTGATTAAACAAGTATATTGAACCTGAGTTGTTGTCTAAAAACATAAAAAAATCAGATTAAGCAGAAATCTGACAATTGTCCGAAGGACAATTGTCAAAATGACAGACAAAATGCCAGATGTCAAAACGACACATTGACAAAATGCCATGTGTCAAAACGACACATTGACAATTTGACAACAACCTAATAATCCATTGGATTCACCTGATAACGAAAAGCTTCTACAGTAACCCGAATACCGTAGTCTGTCTTTTGTGGAGGGCAAACAAGCCCAACATGATCAGCTTGACAACCATCCTTTCAAAAATTATTTTTTAAATAAAATTCAATTTAAATTAAATACTTTAACAATAGCCAAAGGCTCCTTTTCCCAATCATAAAGGGATCCGATTGGTTCGACCTGACAGCCAGAAATTGACATATGGGAAGCTTTAAAGAATAATTATAATACTTCTATGTTAAATTTAAAGATAGTCAGACCTCCAATAGAACCTCGTTATAAGATATTCCCAATATTAGATACACCTCTATTTAAGAGACGTTTTATAATAGGTGACCCTTAGGAGGGAGGACTGCCAGATAATTCAGAGGATCCGGATCCGAAAAAATACAGCAATCCTGAAATTTTCGGTTCGGATGTCTGATATCAGAGGACCTTCAACTACCCGACAACCTACTGCCTAACCCTCTATTTAAGCAACACCTCATTATAAGATGAAATTTTTCGATATCCTATAAGGGAGGGTCTGACTTTATTATATTTAAAAAAAATATTTTTTTACGTGGAATAGCAAAATAAGGTGTAAAAGCTAAAGTTATTCTACTACCAACAACAACAGCATCAGCCTGTAAATTACAAAAATTTTTTTTGAAAATTTTTAAAAAATTTACAGGTTGTCCATTATGGAATACTTCAAAAATCACTTTTTCTCTTTGAGATCCTCTCCTTTCCTCTATATTTCCAATTTGAGTACCTGGCGGTTTATTACCGCCAAATGATGTTGAGGGTGGGTGAACATCACCAGAACTAATGAAAAGAATAAATAAAGATTTTCTTGGGAAATAAAAAAAAGAAAATTTTCTGAATTAGGGTTGTCACAAAAGTAGAAAATTAAAAAAAAATTTGAAAATTCAGCTAATGGGCTGCATCTAGAAACTAAATGTTAGTAGCAACATCAGAGCTGTTCCGAAACAAAAAATTAACAAAAACATTAATCTCAACATTTTAGTAAAATTTTGGGGAAGAGTTCTCCTAACATTTATCCCTATCAAGGGCACAATCAGGTTCGATTCGTGATTTGTTTAAAAATTCCTCCTTGTTATTATATTATTAAAAAATAAAAACACATACGGAGGTAATCCTCCCCCTTCTCCATTTCCTTCAGATTTTTCCGAAACTTGTAATTTTGGAGAAGTAGTAGAAGCAACAGAAGCAGAAGTACTAGACGGAGGTGGAGGCAATGTAGTTTCATTAATTAATGTTTCTTTACTCGATTCTTTAATTAATACAGTTATTGGTGTTGTCGTTAAATTTATTTCTTTCTTTGACTGGGTTGCTTCTGATTTATTTTCTGATTTTATTTCTGATTTATTTTCTGATTTGTTTTCTGGTATTTTTAATTCTGATTTTTTTGCTTCAGAAATTGTAGTCGGTGTCGCTTCTGTTTTTGCTTCTTCTTTAAATTCTGATTTTTTATTTTCTTCTGATTTATTATTTAATTCTGATTTATTTTCTTTTCTTCTCTTTTCTTCTTCTTTCTCCTTATTTTTATTTTCCTCTCCCTTTTCTTTAATTACTTCCATTTTTGAATAAACCTCTTCCTTTGCTTCATTATTTATTGTTGTTGTTATTGGTATTTTAATTGTACTAGATTGAGGATTTATTGTTGAATTAATTAAAATATTTGTTGCTGTATTTATTTTTTGTTCATCATTTTTATTATTTAAATAATCATTATTTCTGGTACTTATAAAAATTTTGTCGGGAGGGAAGGCCAAATGAGTAGAAAAACTTTAAAAAAAATAAAACCATGCTAAAAACTATGCTAAAAAATGTACCTAAATTCCCTATTTTGAGCTTCCAAATTATTAACATTTTCATAGCTAATAGAACGTTTAGTTGTTGTTTTATTATTAATTTGGGGTGTTGAAGTAATTATTTGTTGTTGTTGTTCTGTTATTTGAAGAGGCAAATTTGTTGTCGAAGAAGTCTTATTTAATTTCTCCTCTTCCTCAAAAAAACTTTCCATTCCAATTGTTGGAGGTCTTCTACGTTTTATTGTTCCATTTTTATTATTTTCTAAGGGTATTGTTGAGGTAGTTCTTGGGAGAAAAGTAATCATTGTTGTTTCAATTTCTATTTCAGAAGGTAATTGTTGGGGTGTTGTTGTTGTAGGTTGGAAAGGTTGTTGTAATAAAGTTGAGGAGGTATCATTATTAACTTGAAAATTATAAAAATTTCTATTTTTAAATTGGAATATAATTCTTTTAAATTGTTATAGAAAAGAGCTAATCCGTCGTATGGATTAGCTCTTCGTCGTATAAAATCCGTCGTATAAATTCACTCCCATACCGCTACAAACAAGGAAATTCCAATTTTTAGTATTGACCATAGCTCAGGACAAAAAAATTTGGTTGTCGTTTCGAGTTACTGCAAAATCATTACATACCTAACTCCTTATGAGAGATGGGCCTCTTCCATTTCCGTCTTTTTAAAATTTTGCCGGAAATTTTAAAATTAACCTAAAAAACTCACTTTTTGTAGTAGTTTCAGAAAATTCATTTTGAAGTATTGAATATAAAGGTAAAGAAAATGTATCTTTAGTAAATTCATTTTTTTGTTTAGTATTTTCTTTTAAATTAATTTTTGTTGTCTCAGAAGTTGTGGGAGAAAATTCATAATTTTTTTGAATTTCTTCTTCACTACTTGAAGACTCTACCAATTTTTTATCCTTTTTATTTTCTTCTTCTTCACTATTATTTATTATTGTTGTAGTTGCTGAATTAGCCAATTCCTCCAAAATTGCATTAATTGAATTTCCTCTAATATAATTATTTTTTATTAAATTTTCGGTTGGAGAATTTGTTGTTTGGTTGGAGAAAAGTTGTGTTGTTGTTGAATAACTTTAAATTAAATTTTAAAAAATTAAAATTGGACTAGGCACTCAATTTCAGGCATATTTTAAATTTGCCAGCAGATTTCAAATTTGACTGATATTTTAAAATTTACTGCCAACAATTTGTTACTACATTATTTCATCATAATAAATTATGGGAAAATATATGGAACACAAAAAGTAAAATATATTTTTAAAAATTGTCCGCAAGAAATGTCCGCAAAACTCCTAATAAATGCCCCAGTGCTTTCTATTGCCCCAGTATATCATTTTTAAAAACCTTTCTTGACTAATTTGTCTTTGTTTAGTCGGTGCTGGACAACGGGCTTGATAAGTCAAATCATCTGCCGTTATAAAATATAAAGGTTCTACCCCGTCTGTTGACAAAACAACTTCGAGGAATATATCATTCTCCTACAAAATTATTTTTATAAATTTAAAAATAATTTTAAAGGACCAGTCTTCTCATACTGTCAGAACAATTTTTGGCGTAATTAGGATATGGAAAAAACAATTCAAAATGTTGCTGTTCTTTAGGTTCTACACGGCAAGAGAAAAAATCATAGAGGCCGTAAAGGGCGCCGGTATAGGGAATGAGGGAATCTACGGTTATCTGAATGGGAAAAATAATTTTTAGAGAAAATAGAGAATATACTCGAATGCCGGTAGGTTCACAATTTGAAGTAAACGTAAAACTATCTGAAAATTTTTTTAATTTTGTACAGTATAAATCGAGGGTCTAGGCGATCTGATTCTTGAAAATTGGGAATTCCAAAGTTATTTTGTGTCAATAACCCCAATTTACAAAATCAGGAATTTATATTTTAAGCCGGCTAGAGCTTTGAAAAACCGTGGAAGAAGAAGAATCAAGACCACTTCGACACCCATCTTTACTAGCTTAAATTTAAGAGATTCTTCCCCACATTTTCTGGGGAAACAGGAAATACGCCATCTTTGTGAATGAAAAGGATCGACATTATCCCTGGCACTTATTTAAAAAATAAAAATTTTTAAAACTTACTGTTATAACAATTATTTTCGTAATAGTCAATTCTATAGTTTGGATCTAAAATTTGGCAAAAACTTGTTTAAAAAAATTTTTTTTAAGCAAACTATTATTAATACGAATTGAAGTTGGTTTGCTATGTTGATTTTGTGAAGATAAATGACAGCCTTTCAAAGGGAATAAGTACAGAATTTCTTTAAAATTATTTAAAAAACCCCCATCTGTCCTGTTAAAAGAAACACTTTTGCAAGCATTTGATTTTGAAGTTTCCGCATTATTTAAACATTCTGCCAAACATTCTTCCAAACTTGAAGTAAATTTAATTTGAGTAACATCGCTAGACAACATATAACGGTCTGAGAAAAATGTAAAGGCATACTCGCCGGTACAACGTTTTGAGGCTTGAAATAATTTTTGAAAAAGATTTTTAAAAAAATTCAAACTTTCAAGACAAAATTTCCAATAAAATGTGTATCTGAATATAAAAAAGAAAGTTGAAAATGGTGTTTAAAAATTAGGAAAAATGGGCAATTCTGAAGGAGTGTGCGTCATTTTTTGCGGATTTTGTTTTTTAATTTTAATCATACAATTATTCTATTGTTTGTAATATGGTAACACCTCGTCCCTCGAAACCCCCGACCTAAACCCCGAAGGCTCGGGGTGCCACCCTAGGTTGTAACATTGCAGAAATTGACAAAATAAAAAGGTGAGAAAAAACTCGAAAAAAGTGTCCATAAAAAGACTCGTCCTTTCAATTAGCCGGAAATTATTTTAAAAATAAAATTAAAGTACCTATCATCCGCCTCCATATAACCATCGGTATGTTGAACATATTCACTACTAAAAAGCTGACAGGTATTTGAATGATTAGTTAAACCGACAAAGTAATTAATTGCAGAACACTAGGGAAAATTTTTTTTTATTTTAAAATTTCCAAAAAAATTTTCAGAATTTTTTAGAAATTTTTTTAGAATTTTCAAGTAAAATAAATACCTGTAAATATTTATTTTTGTTGAAAGGATTTAATTCAAAATTACAAAAATTTTGACAATCAGAAAACGACAAATTATTCTCAATAATTGAGGAAGAAGACAAATTTGTATCAATTTGATTATTTAATTTAACTCTTGGCCACCTAACATAAATTGGTTGACAATTAAGTGAAGGGAGGGAAGAAGAAGGTGTTGTTTCTGTAAATTAAAATCAGAATTTACTTAAAAATTTTTCAGAATAATTTTATAATATGTACGGAATTTTTAAATCAGAACAATTATTTTCAATCAGAATGTATTTTTATAAATCAGAAATTAATATTTCCAAATTCAGAATTTATTTTTAATACCAGAATTAATTAAAAACCAGAATCTATTTTCAAAAAAACCAGAATTTATTTTAAAAAGAATCAGAATTTAATTTTTCAGAATAAAAAATCAGAACACTTTTTAATTTAATTTTAAGAAAATCAGAATATTTTTAATTCAGAATTTATTTTTATAAATCAGAATTTTAAATTTAAATTTTTATAAAAATCAGAATTTAATTTACCCTTTGTACAATGAATAAAATTAATTAATAAATAAACAATAAATAATACAATCATTATTAAAAATAATTTAAAAAAAAAGTAAATAAAATTTGGTTTAAAAATAAATAAAATAAAATTTTTAAAAATAATTAAATAGTGAAAAGTTACAAAAAAATTTTTTAAAAAGTTCTATATATTAATTCTATTTAAAAACTAAAATTAATCCTTGCGCAGGGGCTAATATTCAATAAAAAAAGGAAAAGTGAATTATTTAAATGGTTTGAAAAAAAATTTTTTTTTAATTGAAAATTTTTTTAAATGGATTATGAAAAGGGAAAAAATTGGAACAGAAAAATTATTTCAAAAAAAAATTTTTTTGGAATTAGAAAAAATAAAAAAATTCAAAAAAAAATAATTTCTGGATTAAACACAAAAATAAATAAAAAAATTCAAGTAAAAATCCATTTTCAAGAATATTGAAAAGAATAATTTATTTAGCGCATTAAGCTGGCAAAAAGAACAAATAAGAAAAAAGTGAAGAATATTTTTTTTCTCTAATTTTTTTAATAAAAAAATTTTTTTTATAAGAAAAAAATTTTAAAATACCTAAAAAAAATTTAAAAAAAATTAAAAAAAATTTAAAAATTTTTGCGCAGATAATTGGTATATAAATTATAAATATAGTAAATATTTATTAAAATATACAAGAGTAAAACGAGCATTGAAGAGTGACCTAAATCTGTTGTAAATTATTGACGCAGTGAACATCACAAAAATGAAGGGAAGGTTAGTGGCATTTAATAAAATGGGGGGAGAGAAAATCTAAAAATGGACATTCAATGTGAATATTTTTTTGTAAATAAATCTGCGCGAGCAATTGAGTGAAATAAAAATAATTGAAAGAGAGAAAGATTAAAAAATAAATTTAAATATTTCTTTTTTGATAAAATGAAGAATTTAGTTAGATAAGAGAGGTGTGGATTTTTGAATAAAAAATATTTTTTTGGGGTCAACACTGAGGACCTAAACCTCTAAAGACCTAAATACCCCCTGATCAGACCCTGAAGAACTACAAATTTTGAAAGGAAATATCAAGGGATTTAAGGGATTAATGGGGATAAATACCCACCTCTCTGAAGATAAGTACCCAGTTCTGTATTTCGGAACCGGTGATGAGGCATTGTGAGTGTGTACCTTAACTTTGGGTGATTATAAAATATCCCCTTCAATCGCATCAAATCCATCGATATTCCCTTAATTCCTCTAAATCTCTCGATATTTCCTTTCAAAGTTGTAGTGTCTTCAGGGTTAATAGGTCTTCAGGATGCTGGTCTAAAGGGTATATATCTTCAGGGGTGGACTCATTTTTTGATTTTTAAGAAAGAATTAGAAGTAAAATAAAGATGAACTCAATTTATTCTTTAATTCATTCCATTTATTATAGAATGAGAAAGAAAAAAAAAGTTGGCCTTGACACGATAGAATGGCGCATTGCTTAAAGGAAATAGGTAAAAAATTGTTTAAAAAGGGAGTAATTAAAGACTAAAATTTTTCAGGAAGGTAAAAGAGGAAAATTTGAAAGGTAGAAGAAAAAATTTGAAATTCATTAAATAATAAAGCCGGTAATTAGCAATAGAAAATTTAAAAAATAGAAAATCCAGTGTTTGTTTTAAGTAAGTTTGACATTTTAATCAAAAAAAGTTAAAAACCAACCTTTGCCAATGTCCTAATCCCAACCAGTCAGCAGCAAAAACATTAATAAGCACAAATGAACAGGATGATCACAAGTACATGTTCATTAAAGACATACAGCTGCTATTCTAATTTAGTAATTAAGGAGTATTTATTCAAAAATAAATAAAAACAAAATTTTGGCAAAATGTTTTTTAGTCATTTTATCCTAATATTGGCAAATTTTTCAATTTTTAAAACATTTAATTTTAATAAAATATTTATTTTTACAAAATATTTAAATTAGGAAGACTTTCTTTTAAGTAAAAAATACATTATTATAATTAGTTATTAATTAATTAAATATATTTATTATTATTTTTTCCACAAGAAATTATTTATTTCCCCTCTGAGACAAGTTTATCATAAGCATCCTAAAATTAAATTTAAATTTTGAAAATATATTTATTATTTACCAAAGTAAGAAAATCACTCAATTCAGGCTCCAAAACAAATTTTTCCAAAAGTTCAGAAGCTTCAGGAATTCTATTTACAACAGATCCGGCACGTACTAAACGACGCTCAGTCTCCCTAAGATTTTTTGTTTAAACAAAAAAAATTTTTTTTTAATTTTTACGATGCTATAGTCATTTTAACAAGTTGAGGATCAACAGTACGGCCATCTTAAAAATTGAAAAATTTTTCTCTCTGAAAAAATTTTCCCGTCTTTACCTTCCAAACGTGCTTCATGACGGAGCCATTGCCAAAGCTGTGCGCGACTAATTTCCGCGGTAGCTGCATCCTCCATTAAATTGTATAATGGAACACAGCCTGTACCACGTAGCCAACTATCCAAATAGCCTATAAAAAATTCAAAAAAATTTTTCCGAAAGGTTTTTAGTTACCCAAAGTTATAGAAATATTTCGTCGAAACCCAGCTTCAGTTCTTACACCTTCCGGAGGCGAAGTCAAACGCTGATTGTCCGTGAAAAAGTCGGGAAGTTGTTTAAGTATTTGATTATGTCCATCCTTCATGTGGGCATCAAAAACAGCCTGGGCTACAGGCACAAGTCCGGGATGGGCGACCCAAGTACCGTCATGTCCTGAAAATATTTTTTGAATATTTTTCTAGAATTTTTTCTTAAAGACCGTCAGAAGCCTCCCTTTCTTTATCTTTTCTAACAGCCTTTAATGCTTCCTCATTAGCTGTCTGGTCATGCTTAATGGGAATTTGCGCGGCCATTCCTCCCATTGCAAAAATTTTTCTTTGATGGGCAACTTTAATTGAAAGGAGAGAATAAGCACGGAGAAAATCGGAAGTCATTCCTTTGAAAAAAAAATTTTTTAAGTAAATTTTTCTTGAATTTACGTACCAACTAGGAAACGATCTGGCAACAAAAATTTTCGATGATTTCGAAAAACCTTTAAAAAATAATTAAATTAATTAAAACAAAAATGAGGTAAACTTTAATATAAGAGAAGATATAATCCCAACGGCCACAATTAATACCAACAACATAATCCTTCAAAGCATGAACAATTTCGTCCATCTATTTTTTTAATTTTTAAATTTTGAAAAATTAAAATTAAATTTCGAGTACCTGAAATGTTGCCAACAAATGTTCGATTAAAACCTAAAAATATTAAAAATAAACTTGGATAATTAAAGAAGATTTCTCAAGTTTGGTTACTCAAGTTTACAAATTTAATTCAAGTTTTAACTAAAATTATAAAAAATAATAGAAAACACAAATAAACTTGAAATATTGCTTAAGTTTAAAATTTAAGTTTCAAGTTTACAAACATAGAAATATAAACATTATCGTTAAGTTTGCAAACTTTAATTCAAGTTTTAATTAATTAAAAAAATACTGACAGTGCACTTAATTGTAGATTTAGGCAATCCCAGTCTCTCCTCAGAAAAGGCAAAAACATCGGCCCAAAGTTGGGCTTCTTGTGCATTCTGAAGTTTAGGCAAGTAGAAATACGGGCCGCTTCCCTTCTCTTGCAAAGCTTTTGCATTATGGAAAAGATAAAGGCCAAAATCGAAAAGCTTAAAATTAAATGAATAAAAGCCCAGTCCTTCTAAACGACATACAGAGGCGGACATTGGCTTGTCATTAATAAGAACATGTTTTTCTGGCAGGTGCCAACCACGGGGGCGAACTTTCAAAACTGCTGTATTTTTCTTTAGGGAGTATTCCTGCTTGGTGATGGGGTTAATATAATGAATTCGGCCACGGATTGCTTCGTGTAAATTAATTTGCCCTTCAATTTGGTTCCTCCAAGTCGGCGAATTTGCATCCTATTTTTTATTAAATTTGAATAAAAAAGCAAGAAAAAATTCCCTCACTTCAAAATCAGCCATAAATACTTTAGCTCCAGAATTCAAAGCATTAATAACCATCTTTCTGTCTGTTGGCCCTGTAATTTCTACACGACGATCAAGCAAATCCCCTGGAATTTCAGCACCACTCCACCCCAAATCGTCACGAATATTTTTTGTAGTTGAATCAAAATCGGGGAAATAATCCCCTTGATCTAGTCTGTATTGAAGAATTTTACGTTGAGCTAAGAGAGAATGGCGTCGAGGCTCGAATTTTTGATGAAGTTCGCGAAGGAAACGGAGGGCATCGGGAGTGAGTATAGTCTCGTCTCCAGCGTTTTCGGGTGCGGTGATCTATGTTTTATTTAATTATTTAGTGAATACAGGCAGTCCATAACCTCACTATAACCTTTGCGTCTGAAAAATCCTTATCTTATAATGAGGTGTCTCTTAAATAGAGGGTGTCCAAATTAAAAAACGTATCTTAAACGTATCATCGAGGACATCCATTATTTGGGGGTCTGACCTCATTATAAGACATCACTTGTACCTTATAATGAGGGGTATTTTAAATGGAGGTGTATCTATTATTGAGTGTATATAAAAGTGAGGTCTGACTGTTGTAAGAAGGAATCTTGAAGGATTACCGTCACAATTTCATCCTCATCTGCAGATGCCGTAGCTGTATGAAATTGCGCCTCCTCCGTGCTCCCCTTAAGTGCAGTCGTTGAAGAAATACCCCCGGCAGCAGCTTGAGCAACATAATCAAAATATCCTGTCCCTACTTCTCGTTGATGTTTAACTGCTGTGTATCCGAATCTTTATTAATTTAAATTTTTTTTAAATTTTTTATTTAGAATGGGCACTTTTCTGCAGCAAATTCCTTTTCCTGTAATTCAGAATATGCAGCCATACCGCGTTCCTTATAATTTCTTGCCAAATCGAAAACGCTAAAATTGTTGGTGTGGAAGCCGGCAAGAGTGATAAATCTTGAATTTTAAATTTTTATAAGGAAAACTCTTTCGTCTTACTGATATTTAAATCCCATAGCGCCAAGTTCACGCTGGAATTTTTCCATGTCTGAAGGTCTCAAATGTTGTCTCCAGTTAAATGAGGGAGAGCAATTGTAGGCGAACAATTTATCGGGGAATTCCTTTAAAGGCATAATTTTTTACTGCAGCAATCCTTTTTCCTCGGATATTGTGAGTGACTAGAGATCGGATCAAGATTCTTGTAAGACATCTCAAATAAAAATCCCGGTTATTGAGAATAGAGATTTTTCGAGATATCGATCTCAGTCCGGTCGGTCTAGAGTTCTCCTCCCTGGAGGGCTCTAAACACCCTTGTTTCTCCCTAAAAATTATTTTTCTACCTTCCTTACACCCTCAGAAAATTCTCTAGCATCTGTCAGAGTTGGATGTGAACTTGAAAAAAATTTTTCAATTAAAAATTGCTTCAATTTTACGTCTCCATCCAAATTAAATCACAATATGGCGCATAGCTTTTAGCACGTTCAATACACGATTGTATGGCATTGTCTTCACGTAAACGATAAAATCCTTCAGCAGTTCTTCCCGCGTGTTTGTCAATGAATGGATGGTCACGTTCATCAATATCACTTGAAATTTTTTTTGAAATTTTTTTGAAATTTTTTGAAAAATTTCTCGAAATTTTTTTTGAAATTTTTTAAAATTTTTTGGAAAATTTTTCAAAAATTTTTTTTCTTCCCCTTAAAGTACCTAGTAATTAAGCGTGCAGACTCTGCATCAGTTCTAGCTACTATAATTGTTGGTACTCCACAAACATCGGCTGCTAAACGTGCAGCATTTAGATGGCGAATGTGTTGGGCAGTAGGGATCAAAACTTTTCCCCCCATATGTCCACACTTCTTTTCTGACCCTAATTGGTCCTCAAAATGTACACCGGATGCTCCAGCTTCGATATAGGCCTTTAAAAAAATTTTTTTTAAATTTTTAGTAAAGTTCCCGATTAAATTTACTTTCATAAGTTCAAAACAATTTAAAGCACCACCAAAACCAGCCTCAGCATCGGCAACTATGGGAACATACCAGTCACGTTGAGATTTGTAATCCTCCGCCTTCAAAAATTCTGATTAAAAAATAAAAAGGATACAGTTATTCACCTCAACACACTCAACGAGATCAGCACGTCGTAATGCCCTGTTAATTTTTCGGGCAAGTTCAGGCCCTAAAAAATTTTTTTTAAAAATATACTCGCAATCCTTAGAGAGTTAAAGGTTTACCAGAATTGGCAGGATAAAGTGATTGGTCGGGATACCTAAAAATAAATATATTTAATTGTACATCCAGGCTTTCTATAAGATTATAAAATACCCCCAAGCGTGTATAAACACTCAAGCTGGGGAGAGCTAGCTGAATGATTTTCCCTAAGATAAAGCCTATTATAAGGCACTATGATTCATTCGGGTATTTTATAGCAGGGGTTCGTCCGTAATAAATTTATAATTTCCAAAATAACTCTCTTACATATCTCCGGCAGTGTTTGCATCAGCAGCTACTTGCCAACCTTTTTTAATTTAAAATTAATTTAAAGGAAATTTAATAAATCACCAGATAAATATATAGCTTTAAGCCCAGCCCTAACCATTTGAACAGCTTGGTTGCCAGTTAGAGCACCCAATGCAGCTATATAGGGTTCTGTATGTAACAATTGCCATAATTTATTTGCACCTCTAGTTGCTAATGTGTAACTTAAATATTTATTTAGTTAAAAAATTTTTATTTTCTGTTCTGGTTATAGTGTAAAGCCGAGGAAGCTTTCTCCCGTCCTTGTTGATAAAGTACATAAAAAATGGAAATTCACATAAAAATTATTTTAAAAAATTAGTGTGAGGTTGTCGGTAGTAGCATCTAGCCTTAGAGGCTTTGAGGACTATCCAATCTTTTCTACTTAGGGATGGGTTCTATAGCAGGGATCCTTCGCTTTTTAAAAGGCAGTACTCCCGACATATTATATGTAAGTATAATCTCCCCGAAATACCTTTAATTATCCAATTCCCTTGGAGAGGGTTACTATAACCAGAATTAACTATAATATATTTTCTAAAAATAAAAATATCTATTCTTTACTCAATATCAATAGATCCTCTCAATTTCAACAAATCCTCAACTTCATAATTTCGTTTAATTCCCTTGTAACGACCCTTTGGTGCAGTCTTTACCACCTAAAAAATATTTTAAAAAATTTCTTTTTGTTCAACCAACTTGATAAAAATTTTTGGCGATAGTCTGTGACATTTTTTTGTTGTTAAATAGAACCCGCTTTATTCAAAATTAATTTTATTTTATTATTTTTTTTTGCTAAAATTTTTTTCTGATTTTTTAAAAATTTTATCAAAATAAAAGTACACTTTTATTTTTATTTTTTTTTACTTTTATGGAAAGAAAAAATTATTTTATTATTTTTATCGATGTTTGTGATATTGGGAGAATAGTAGATGGAAAAATATTGAAAAACAAAAAATTGTTTGTATAGGGGGAGACTTCTCTAAATAAAAATATAGGGGGGAAATGATTAAAAAAGAAATTTTTAGAAAAATATATTAATTTTTTATTGATATTTTTTTTAAATTTAATGATAAAAATAAATGTAAACAAATTAAATTAATTAACAAAAAAATTTTTTTTTATCAAAATTTAATCAAGACAAACACCTTTTTGGGACATAGTCTAGCTGTGAATGTAGGTGATATGTGAGGATATGTAAAGGGGAGTTAGATAGTTAAGACTAAAACACAATCAGGACCTGAGGGGATTTAGGAAGGGAAGTGGGGTGTGAGGTAAGGTTGTCGGATAGTTGGAAATCTTTGGATATCCGGATCCGACAACCCTAGTAGAAAGAATTAAAAAGGGTTTTCGAATGTGAGGAGCAGGGATCCTCCCGACCCTCTTCCCGAAATCGAGAAATTAATTTTTTTTGTTGGCAGGATCCCTGGTGAGGAGTATCAAGGGATGGACGTTCGAGGGATTTTTAAGATTATTTTTGTTAAAAAAATTTTTTTTAATTACCTATCTTACAGAAAATATTTCTTTAATATTTTTAAGGTGTACTGAGAGATCAGATTTTTAACAGTAAAAATTAAAAAAAAAAAATAATGAACACACAGGTGTAACACAGTTAATGACGTTTAGAGAGAATAATATGTACAAAATTGAATTTTTAGCTGTATGGGAGATCGAAAATTTATTTTAGAAAAAAATTTTTTTTTGTTTTTCTTACTCCGATTAATCATTTAATATCGATGGAGAACAGTTTTTGATATGTTGGGCATATTTGGCGGAGAAAAATAGTAAATTAAAGGGGTGGGGAAGGAAGGGAGGAAGGTTTATTTAGAAGGAAAATAAAAATAAATAAATATTTATTGAGAGAAGGAACAGGAATAGAGGAGAGATCTTTGCAAAATAGTTTACCCAGGAGAGGATTAAATTAATCGAATAAAAAAAATTTTAATTAAGAAAAATCAGGGAAGTCTTATCAGGGAAGCCGTCGTCGAATCAGGGAAGCCTTAGTATGCTTCGATGCGTCATGACGAGCTGAATTGAATCATACTAGGGCGTCCCGGATTCGACCACTTTGAACGAAGTTATAGCTCTGCGGTACATTGGGGTGTACCCCACCGGAAAGGCATAAGCAAGTAAAGTTCGGCTAAAAGGCGACGTTACACGGCAGTGGCAAATGAAAATTTAAGATTGCAAGTTTCATGTCGCAATAATGAGAAAAATCAAAAATTCTTTTATCATTAAATACCCCCCCCCCTCCCAACAATTATAAATAAAGATAAGATTAAATAAAAATAAATCAAAGTCCAACCACGCGGAGAAGTAATTTTTATCTCAAAATCTATAACTATTTATTTATGTTTCTTTTAAAGGAATGAAAAAATTCCCCCAAAAATTCCTTCCTCAAAAATTAACGGGGAATCACACTGAGACATGTGTGTAGGGTAATAAAGAACAAAGTCCATCCTCGTGTTGATTTATAGGAGATAAAAAAATAAATTTATATGTGTGTGATAACTAAAATTAGTAATAATTAATTTAAAATTGTGTGTGTATGTTACAAGTGTTACAAAGTTCTCCCTCTAAAATTTTAGGAAAAATAATTATTAAATTTAAGGAGGTAAATATGTATGTAGGTGATAAAAATAGGTAGTTAAAGCAGACTTAAATTAAATTGAAAAAAAAAGATTTTAAAAAGGAATGAAAAATTATTTTAATCCCTCTATTCTAGAACAGAATCCAGAACAGACAATCCCAATCCTTTCTTTCAATTTTTAAAATTTATGAGAATGTCATGTAAATCAAAAGGAAGATTTATGTATGTATCTTAATCTTTTTTGTCTATACATGAGCTAACTAGTAATTTTTTTAAATTATAAATTAAAGCAACAAAGTCAAAATTTTTTTGGGTAATTTGGCCATAATGGATAATTTAAAATGGTATTGCCACCTGAATTTAAAACGAATTTAGATTTTTAAAAGCTCACATTAAAGAGGATAGAATATCGTACAAGATTTTTCAGCTCCGATCTGTCTACCGTATCTATATTGGTTTAAAATTTTTAAAATTCAAAATTTTTTTGGGTAATTTGGCCATAGTGGATAATTTAAAATGGTATTGCCACCTGAATTTAAAACGAATTTGGATTTTTAAAAGCTCACATTAAAGAGGATAAAATATCGTACAAGATTTTTCAGCTCCGATCTGTCTACCGTATCCATTAATCAGTCTCCCCAATCAGCCGTTAAAAATAAAAATCGATTTGATCTGTATCTAATAAAAAGTTTTTTTATATTTAATTAAAAATGAATAGTTTATTTTTTTGCCAACTAGGTATTGGCTAAATATTTAAAAAAAATTTTAAATTAAGAAAAAATTTTTTAAAGGAGTGGATCAGGGATTATCGTTTCGCTTATGATCTCTCGCTGGATTTTCGCCTTTTTTGGGGGTTTTGTCTTTCGCCTTCTACACTGCTTTTCGCCTTTGTCTTTGATCCGAAAAAAAAATTCAAAAAACATTTAAAAAATAGAAGAACTGCCAAATTGATCTTCACCTTCATTTTTCGCTTTTTAAAATCTGTTTCGGCCTCGGGGGTGGATATAGACTTTCTACAGTGTATCCTAATTTATTTACAGAAATTTAAAGACAAGTGCTTCTTAATAAAAATAATTTTTACAATAAAAAAAAGAAACAAAAGAAGGGACTTAATAAAAATATAAAGTTGTTGATCACACATTAATTTTTTTTAAATAGAAACATTTTTATTGGATATAGGAATGCTTATAAATATTATATAAGTGCTGCTTTTAATAGTTTAAAAAGCTGTGTTGTGTTTAGAAGCTTTGAAAAAGGGGAGAAAAAAGAAAATGTGTTTTTATTATTTTTAATTTTCTAGTTAAAAATTATTTTATTTCTGTTTAAGACCCTGGAGACTATTTAGAATTAAAAAAAATCTGCCAGAGATCCTTTACTATTTAATTTTATTTGTGTTTCTGAAACCCCAAAAAAGTGTCTTTTCCGCTCCAAGTATCCACGAGTTTCTCATCAATAAAATCCCACATCTCTGAAAAATTTGGAGATTCTAGTCATAAATTTATAGTTGTACAGAAAACGGCCAAACAGTAAAGTAATGCCAATCTTTCAAATACTCTTATTATTTTGTTTAAATGGAATATTAAAAGCGTTTGAATGCGCAAATGGGGAAATAACTACATTTTTACGCCATCAAAGGTTGTATGTAAACGAAGAAATTAATGTAAAAATTAAAGCAAATTTTGTTAAAAGAATGGATTCTATTGAGGTAATTTAAAAATCTAGTAAGAGTGTAAATATACCGGGTAGGTATCCTGCTACGTCTTACAGATCCCCATTCTTGGCTCGAATATCTTAAACCTTTGCCTAGTAATTTTTTAAATGCTAGCCAGCGGGAGCTCCCATCTTTTTTAATCTGTCCTTTCAAATGAGCCGAAAGTGTACATCAGAGGTTCCAGGCCCGGTTCCGGAAAGTTCCGGCGTTTTTCGGTTCGGTGCCGGGATCCGGAACTCAAATTAGATCCGGTCAAAATTTTGGTTCCGGTTAAACACTAGTGTATATGCTGATCAGATCGTTGATACTGATCAGGTTCTGAAAGAATCCAGAGAATCTCTGAATGATTGATCCAGAATAATAATTTGGCTCTCAATCTTCATTCAAATTTAATAAATTTTCTCTTAATATTTCAAAGGAATGTGCAGATTTGTGTTTAAATAATTTAAATTCTGTTGATATTAATAATAAATTTATTTGTAATGGATTTACATTTTATTTAAAAAATAATAAGATAAAAAATAACTCAAAAGAAGAAATTGGAGAAA
Source organism: Meloidogyne incognita (assembly GCA_036172945.1). Classification (NCBI taxonomy): domain Eukaryota; kingdom Metazoa; phylum Nematoda; class Chromadorea; order Rhabditida; family Meloidogynidae; genus Meloidogyne; species Meloidogyne incognita. The sequence goes on from JARQAC010000037.1 coordinate 198,514, forward strand.
ATATCTGTGAATTTTTTGATGAAAATAGATCAGAAATATTGGAAAGAAAGCCTTTATTAATTGAAACTAATGAAAATTTTAAGAGGAATAATATTAGAAGGAATTATTTTGAAAAAATTTGTTTGTCGACAAAAAATGGAAATTTGGTAAGATCAGATAGGCATATATAGATCAGATCGCAACAATAATGTTAGATATTAAGTACTCGTGGGGGTAGTATTAGATATTTATTATGGCATGATAGCGAAGTCTGTTGACTTGCAAGGAAGGGCCGGATTCCTCAAATCCAGACATCTCCGGCACGAAACCCAATCCGATTTCCAATTTTCTTCTGACCCAATCCATCCCTAGCCAACAGTTTATAAAGAACACTAAATCACATTTTATTAATATTTTTGGAATTTCAGGATTCAAGACAAACAGAAGAAGCAGTAGATAAGCTAATACCTTTTGCTTTTGAGGCAAATTTAATTTTTACTTTAAAAATATACAAATAAATATATATTCAGGTTTATCCCCACAATGCTTTTTCTGATAATATTAAAGAAATAAAAATTGTGGAAATGATGCAAGATAGAAAACATTGTTTGGAAGAATGCTTGTTGGATAAAAGGTGGAAAAATAATAATTTTTTTGGATTTGAGAAAATAAAGAATATATAGCAAATGCCACTAAGGGTTTAAAGGCTCAGGGAATATGCCGTATAAAAAATAAATTCACGATCTAGGGAATCTTAGGGAATCGAGTCGGTTAGATCCTTGGACTGCATGAAGGGGTTTCAAAGATAATCAAGGTTAGGGAAGCATCAGGGAAGCGTTATCAAGTCGGCTAGACCGCTGGACTTCTTGAAGGGGTTCTAGAGATAGGCAAAGGACTTCATCTTGAAGCATTTCCATGCTATAATTATTTTAATTTCAAATTGGGACAATGAAGTTGAATAAATAAAAATAAATTTAAAATATTTTAGGTGTTATTCTTTGGATTTTGACATTAAAAACGGGTTGTTTCTTTAATTAATTACAAATTTAATTTTAATAAATTTCAGAACCTGTCGTTTATTCAATTATTCAAGTTATTCAACACTTGGTACAAAACAATCATTTATTGCACCATTAATTTCCAAACTCGATATAGATCATTACGAAAATATTTTAAAATTAAAAAATCGTTGTGGAGCTCGACATATAGCTTTTATGTTAATTAAGGATGCAGAACTACCTTCATTTAAAATATTAAAAGGCCAAAATCTGTCACTTCCTGATTGCCTCAAAAAATGCTTGGAATCGTTAATTTGTATTTCTGTTCAATATTTGCGAGGGGAATGTATTTTTGGAATGGAGAAATTAATTGAGGATCAAGAACCTTTGCCTTTGGATAATTCGTTTTTATTTGAACCTATTTGCCTTCCAGACCCTCCAAATAATTTAACAATTCTGGATTGTGAGGAAGAACATGTTTTTGAAAAAGTTGTGAATATGGAATTGAGAGGGGATAATATTGGAGATTTGGGGGTTGTTAGAGGTGGGCTATTTAATTGAATTTTTAGTCAGATTAGTTTAATAATTAATTTTTGGTTTTTTAAATTTCGTTTGTTAATTAAATTGGGAAAGATAGATAGAGATAATGGATAAGTAGTAATTCCTATTAGCGAGTTCCGATTAATTTCCGGTACATGGATACACCAATTTAAGAACCGCTCATTATAAGAAAAACATTTTTAAGATATAATGGGGGTATTTTGAAGGAGATTCAACTGTTCTTACATTTACTAAAAATTTTTTTCTTCAAAGACATTCCCAACCTCAAACTGGAAGAGTGTCTCGATGCCTGCATTTTAGATGAATTTTGCCTTAGTATTAATTATTATTTTAAAAGTGAAAATAATTCTTCAACAATTTGTCAAATTTTGCCGTTTAATAGAAATAATAACAACCGCACACTTTCTGTATTAATTCAAGGAGTTAATTATTATGAATTGGCATGTAAAAGAGAAAGAATTGGAGAGAATAAGTTTGAACAGAATTTTGAAAAAATTGAAGAAAATAAAGAAATATTAACAACAACAACAACAACAACAACAACAGCAACGACTTCAACAATAATTACAACAATTAATAATGATATTACAAAATTACAAAAATGCTCATTCTTACCAAATTCAGTAAAAGAATATTTTTATAAAAATTTTTTTAATTAGAAAAAATTTTTTTTGAAAAGGGAATACAGGAATGTAATAATAATGTAGCCACAACTACACAAACAACAATATTTCCAACCTTAATAACACCAAAAATTAATTTTTCAAAATTAACAATAAAACCAACAATTTCTGACACAGAAAAAATAATAGAAACAACAACTAGTAGTAAAAATTCTGAAATTAAAAATTCTGAAAATAAAAATAATAATCGGCTTTATTTAAATCAACTTAATGTTTACGTATTTTGTGATTCACAAGGGGCTAATGTTTCTTTTCAATTAAAGAATAACTCTCAAGTATATTAATAATTTATATATCAAACTTTCCGGAATTGTATAATAATAGTTCAGGAATGTATATAAATCTTGGAGGTTAGAAAATAACTATAGACTTCATAGCAAAATTCCGGAAAAAATAAAACCTTCCAGAATTTTTTAAAATAGGTAGTTTGAATATATAAAACTTTCCGGAAATATATGTATAATTCCGGAAACTATAAACTTGCTTGAAATAAACTTTCCTAAATTGTATAAACTTTCCGGAATTATACATATAAAAAGTTTAAATAAATTAGAGATTCCGGAAAATATAAAACTGATTTGGAAATAGGTATATATTAAACTTTCCGGATATAAAATAACTTTCTAATACGTATTAATATTTAAATATTAGCATTATTCTGGTAAAATTTACGCAGCAGATCGTTTTGATAATTGTCTTCTAAACGTTAAAAATGCAAAAGAATTCTTTTTCTTTGTGAATAAACCTGGAAACAATTTGATAAAAAATTGGTGTAATGCTAAAATAAATGTAAATTTAATTTTAAAATTAGGAAAAAATTTTTTTCAAATTAAAGAATGATCAATTAAATATATTGTTAGTATTGTCTAACAGTGTGGATGAAGGAATACCACCGGAAGTGACGACAAAAGATGATTTATTTTTTTATATTACTTGCCGTTATATAAATGGAATGCCTATTCCGGAAGGGAATGTTACAAAGTTTTTAAATTAAATTTAAAAATAAATTTGATACAAAAAATAATTTTTTAAGTGGATTTGAAAGCTATTCTGAAATGGAACCGGAAAAAGAAAATAATAAAAAATATATGGATGAACAAACAAATTTTGGAGAGAATAGAGGAGATACTAGAATTAAATTAAAAATACTTAAAAATGGAAAACCTATAAACAATGTTTTTATTGGAGAAAAATTGTTGGCAGTTGTAGAAAGTAATAGTGCTTTAAATCGTGAGTGGAATATATTAAACTTTAAATTAAACTTTCCGGAAAATATAAAACTTTTTTTCCGGAAAAACGAAAATACTCTAATACTTACCGGAAAACATCACGAATATACCTGTTGATTTTCCGGAATAAGTTAAATATTTTTCCGGAAAATATAAAACTTGCTGAATATAATATTCTTCCGGAATAATAAAACATAAATATATTAAACTTTCCGGAAATTATAAACTAAATTTATTAAAATAATTAATATGGCAGAAAACTTCCGTGTTTCTGAATGCAACGCTACTCGCGTATTACCATCAATAACTGATGATAAATTATCAGAACAAATTCAAGAATTTTCTGGTCCCTCAATTCCCTTGTTGGATTCAAATGGGTGTTCTTTACACCCACAAATTATGGGAAATATGCGTCGTGTCGAGGGCCATTTAGAGGCTACCTTGACTGCTTTTAGAATTGATGGAGGAAGTGAATTGGAAATGTAGGAGAAAAATTAATTTAAAAATAAAAAAATATTTAAATTTGAGAATATGTTCAGTAATTATTTGTCGTTCTCAATGCAAAACTGTTAAATGTTTAAGGAAGGATACCTTGGAAGAATCTAATTTTTTAATTGAAAATGAACACAATTTTAATTCAAAAGAATTTTTAAATATTGGGGATACCCCTAATCACCGTTTAGAAAGAAGGAATACAGAAGAGCATTTGAACGAAGCCGATAAAATTACTGTGGATAAAAGAATTCGAGTTTTGGTTATGAAGGAAGAGAATATTCCAATATCCATAATAGAGGAAGAAGGAGATGGAAGGAAGGAGGCAATGAAGGATGATTTTAAAGAAGTGAAGGGGGAATTGAGGGAGAATAGTTTGGATGAGGAATCTTTAAAAATTGAGAATTCTGATAATTTAAGAATTATTAGTGATGGTGAATTTGACAGTTCAACAGTGCCAGATTTTGGTAATTTTCTATTATAAATAGAGAGAGTCCGAGGTTGGAGGAAGTCAGAATTTATTTTTAAAAAATTCCTCGAATAAATAATTAAAAAATAACAGAAATCACAAATGACAACGAAAATGATGAGGAACAAAATGAGGGTATACTCGAACCCTTCATAATATTATTCTCCACAGCAATATTATTAATCCTGTCTGGAGCATTATTTGCTACAACACTAATTAATTGGCTCCATAAAAGAAGGGATAGGTCTAATAAATATACAAATTCTGAAAGAAATTATTTTTACCCTTCTAGGTATCTAGAAAATAATTAAATAAAATTTAATTTTTATTATTAAGTAATGATATTGGAAGTCAATATTTTTACATTCCTCGAATTCAGAAAGATTTTAGTTTGACTTGAAATTGAAATTTTTTTTAGAAAATATTCATAAATAAAAAATTTTTAAAAATTGTTTCTTGTCTCTATTATGATTCTTATTTCTTTTTTTAATTTTTAAAATAAACAAAAAAAATTTTCAATGCTGTGCTTCTTGTTTATATTAGAGACCGAACTGAGACGAGTATCGAACCTAAAGCTCGGTTAGTGGGATCGATGTTTTTCGAGATATCGATCTCGATTCTTGTATTATACCCTTCCAGTCCGGTCTCTAGTCTGTATGATTCATAAAAAAATTTTTTTTAGAAATTTTTTAATAAACAAAAAAATATTCTTAAAGGAAGACGTATTTCGCTGGTCCTTTTATTATAATAATAAAAAAAATTTTCTGCTTTAGTCGCAATTTATTTTTTTTTAATTACATTTTAATGATAAAAAATTAACAATTTAATAGTTAACCTATTAACTTTTATTGTTTAATTAAAGAAAGAAAATTGTTAACATTGTATAAATTCTTTCTAATAATTTTTTAATAGACTTGAAAAGATACGTACATAGTAGTATCGTTTTGATAAATACTTCTATTAATTTTATGAATAGGTATTTTGTTCCAATTTTTTGTTAACATTAATAAAATAAACACTAAATGATACTTTAAAATTATTTTCTTAATTTTTTTTAGAAAACTAATTAGAAAACTAATTTAGAAAACAACACTAATTAATTGGCTCCATAAAAGAAGGGATAGGTCTAATAAATATACAAATTCTGAAAGAAATTATTTTTATCCGTCTAGGTATCTAGAAAATAATTAAATAAAATTAAATTTTATTTTAAGTAATGAAATTGGAAGTCAATATTTTTACATTCCTCGAATTCAGAAAGATTTTAGTTTCACTTGAAATTGAAATTTTTTTAAATATTCAAAAATAAATTTTTTAAAATTGTTTATTGTCTCTATTATGATTTTTATTTCTTTTTTAATTTTTAAATAAACAAAAAAAATTTTAGAAGTTGTGTTTATTGTCTATATTAGAATTCGAAAAATTAGGGTGCGCGTATACTTTTAAAACACAGTGTCACTGAGACGAGTATCGAGCTTAAAGCTCGGTTGTTCGGAACTTAGATCTCTGTTGTTCCTCCTAGTCCTGTCTCTAGTTTGTGTGATTTATAAAAAATTTTTTTTAATTTATTAAAGGAAGGACATAACTATTTCGCTGGTCCTTTTAATAATAAAAGATTTTTTCTGCTTTAGTCGCAATTTTTTTAAATTACATTTTAATGATAAAAAATTAACAATTTAATAGTTAACCTATTAACTTTTATTGTTTAATTAAAGAAAGAAAATTGTTAACATTGTATAAATTCTTTCTAATAATTTTTAATAGACTTGAAAAGACACGTAGTCCTCTTTTTGATAAATATTTGTATTAATTTTGTGAATATTTTGTTCCAATTTTTTGTTAAAATTAATTAAATAAACACTAAATGATATTTTAATTATTTTTTAAAATTATAGCAGTATTAGAGAGTTTAGAGAGTTTAGTCCCGAGCAAGCATCGGATCCTGATACCTCCTGGCAATTATTGTTAGGTCCTTCGTTCACCACGTAAAGTGCTCTACTAAGCTAAGAGCAATGCTGGGTATTGGGCATTTGTTGGCTCCAGCTCCTGGCTTTTAAAATCTTAGTTACGGCTCCGGAGCTAACTCCCAAAGCCATACCCAGCACTGGCTAAGAGCCTTCATTTTCACTTATAGTAGGATTTAGGCCCCTGCATAGTTGTGCAAATATTGTTTTGTTGTGCAAAAAATATAGTTGTGCAAATATTGTTTAGTTGTGCAAAAAATATAATTTAAAAAATTACTAGTTAGCTCATGTATAGACAGAAAAAGATTAAAATACATAAATCTTCCCTTTGGATTTCTCATAAATTTTAAAAAAGGGGAAAAGGATTGGGATTGGATGTTCTGGACTCTCTTCTAGAATAGAAGGATTAAAATAAATTTTCATTCATTTTTAAAATCTTTTTTTTAATTTAATTTAAGTCTGCTTTAAAATGCCTATTTTTTATCACCTTCATATTTTATCCCTTGAATTTGTACTAGTTTCATTAAGATTAATTCTTCCTTAAATTTTAGAGGGAAGAACTTTGTAACATACACACACCTAAAAATTTTCCCTAAATTTCCCCTATATAGATTTTTAACTCAAATTAAAAAAAATTTCCCTTTAATTATATTCATTTGGACATATTATTAAATACGTCGCGCATTTCCTATCTTTTATTTTAATATCCATTTCCTCGCCAAAATAACGCAAAAATAATTGTTCTCATTAAATCATTTTTACTTTTTTATTGAAAATTATTAAAATAAAATAAAAAAATAAAAACAGACAGAGTGTCAATAAAAGAGAAAATCTGTCCGCAAATTTTTTGGCCATAATTGTTATTTATAGATTAAAAGATAAAATGTCTGTCTGTTCTTCTTCTATTTTCTCAGCCAATTTTTGCCAATATGATTAATAATAGACCGGTTATTTTCCTTCGTGTTCCCTAAAAGTCCGCAAATTTATTTTATTAAAATAATTTTTTGCGGATTAAACTTGCGGATTTTATGGAACATAAAGGAAAGGACCGACAGACCAATTAAAATTTTAATGGAATTTTTATCATTTTTTTGAAAAATTTTTTTGAAAAAAAATAAAAAATAAATAAAAGGACGACATCAGAAGAATGTAGAGGAAAAAATGTTCAAGAAATTCAAAAATTTTTTTAAAAAATTTTCTTCGTAAATTAAAATTTTTGAAAAAATATTTCCCTAAATTTATTGCTTATATTTATATTTTTTTTTATTTTTTTCAAATTTTTGCCAATAATATATTCAATAATAACACCCTTTTTTGGCACTTAACAAAAGCGAGAAAAGTCTATTATACTATAAAAAATGTCGATAATTCTCTTAAAAAAGTAGTGAAAATAATTTAAAAGTTAGTGGAGGAAATGACTTTAAATTTTATTTTTTAATTAGGTAATAATTTTTAATTAATAATTTTAGCTTGTCTAAACCTATTAATATTTTTAAAATTAATTTAAACGTTAATATTTTCTGTGAATAACTTGATTAGCAAACACCCTTATTTTAACATTTATTCCCTTAGAAAAGTGAACAACAAACAAAAAAAAATAAAAACAGACAGAGTGTCCCTTTTTTTTCCCCCCTTTTTTTTTTGCACAAACCCCAGACATAAGTAAACCTAAAAAAATCAGCTATATATTACCTACTTACCTATATATTTATTTGTTTTTAAAGATTTTGAAGTGTATTTTTAAATAAATTATTTTCTTATTAAAAAGGCATCTTTTTATTTTAATAAAAAACGTAGTCAGTCGGTATTGTGCTTTTTTGTGTTTTGTGTTTTTACTATTTAATTTTTAATTGAATTAAATAATTAATTAAATAAATAAAATTATTGTTTTAATATTTAAAAAAATTCTTTTTTTTCAAAGCTCTCCTTCCTTTCTTCTTTCCTTTATTTTTACTTCTTCCCTCCACTTAAAAATGTTGAATTATCTTTTTTTTTAAAAAGTCTGTGAAATATTTTTTAAAGCTTTTTTCTTCTTTTTAACTTTATTTATATAACCCTCTTCCCTTCCAATCATTTTTCTAGTAATTCACAAAAGCTTCTTAAATTTTTAAGTGAGTGATTGCGCAGGCTTAAAACTTAATTTTTTACATTAATATTTTGTACTCTTAAACTTAAGTTTTAAATAATTTACGCAACTTTTTTTAACAAAGTTTAATTAAAAGTTTTTAATCAGGTTTTAGGTTTGAGACAAGTTTTGTTTAAAGTTTCGAAACAAAGTTGGAAAAAAGTTTACAGATTAATTATTTAATGTTTAATTTTAGTTTCCGGAAAGGTTCCGGAATATTCAAACTTTTTTCTCCAAATCTTTTCCAACTTGTTTTCCGGATTCTTTTTCTGTAAAGTTTCCGGAATTGTTCCGGAATTTTTCCTGGACTTTTTTCTTCGGATTTTTTCCAACTTGTTTTCCGGATTCTTTTTTCGGAAAGTTTCCGGAATTATTCTTTAATTATTTCACTGTCTCTCCCTCATTTTTATTTCTAGCATTATTGATATACTAAACAATTGACAAGAAAAATTCCCCCAAATTGGCAGGATAAAATATTTTTTCCATTTTTATTTCAAAATGATAGTATTTATGCAAATCTCCCCTCCTCTCATATTTTCAGTCAAATATGTTTAATAAAAATATTTACAGTCTATAAATTTATTAAATATAAAATCACCCCTTTCAATGGTCACATGTTACTACTCAAGGCTAAATATTTTCATTTAATATTTTTTTCCAAAATATTGCTTAAATCCATACCCATTGAAAATACAAAAATACAATTTTTCTTAAATACAATTTCCCATTCAATTGTAAAAAAATTCTTTTTAAATATTATACACACTTTTTTAAATAATTCTGCATGGCAATAAAATAAAGGATTAAGTTTGCGCTCTCCATAATATTCTCAACATTTTATTGTTGCACTATATTACATTTAAAATAATTTTTAGTTAGAGAAAAAAGCTTATTTTTTATTCTAATATTTCAATACACATAAAAACTTTTTTAACATACTACACATTTTTGTTCTGTATTTTATTATCTCATGATTTCCATAAAGTTTTATTTCTTTCCGGAAAGTTTATTTTTCAAAATTATCTTTAGAAAAAGGTTGGAAAAATTTTTAATAAAGTTGTAGAAAGGAAATGATTTGAAAAAATAAACTTTTTTCGCAAACTTTGTTTTAAAACTTGCTCTCAAAAACTTAATTCTAAAACTTTATTTTACAAACTTGCTATGTATTAAAACTTGTTTTTGCATACTTAAGTTTTAATTTAAAACTTTATTTCGCAAACTTGAATTTATTTCTCAACCTTTTTTAAAACTTATTTTCCCAAACTTAAGTTTTAGAACTTTATTTTACAACTTGTTTGTATACTCTTAAGTTTTAAGTGTTTTTCTCAACTTTTATTTAAAAACACAAACTTAAACTTTTTTCGCAAACTTAAAATAAATTAAAATTTTAAGCAAATGGATTTTGATTATTGGGAACAGATAGAAGAAACATTGCCTTCTAATAATTCTAATTCTTTTTATACAACTACAACCCCTCAATTACAAAAAACTGATTTTATTGTCCATTCAACAAACGATATTGAAACAAGCAATTTTATAAATAATTCAGAAGAATATTTAAATATAAACAGCAACAGCAACCAACAAAAGCCTTTAATTATTTTATTGTCTTCTTCCGCAAGGAGTGATAATAAAATTATTTCCTCCCCTTCTAATAATAATAATGTTTCAAAAACAACAAAAAATATTGAAAGGTAAAAAAAGCATGGCTTTCTTCAGTCGAGAAAAAAATTAAAAAAAAATTTTTAAGTCCGCAATTAATTTTGAAAATTCGCAATTTCCGGTTGCGGACAGTTATGATAGTTAGGAGAGGTGGGTCGGAATTCCGATTTCCAAAATTTTGAAAAAAATTCCTATTTCCGACAGTTCCGATTTCCGACACCTTTGGTAGTTAGGAGAGAAAAATATATCTACCTTCCTATTTTTTTTTGAATAATTAAAAATATTTTTCTAAAAATATAGACATACATATTATTATATTTTTTCTCAATTTTACAACTTCCTTTTCTAAATTTAAAATTAAAAAAAAATTTTTAACGACTTCAAATAATCAATTTTTATTTAGTTTAATGTAATTTAGACTATTTTATCAAAATTTAATAATTAAATATATAAATTTAAAATATAAAATTTCATGACTTCACATTCTCAATCTTTCCCTTTTACTTTTTTTGTTGTTCAAATATTTATCGTTCAATTTAACATTGTCATGGTATTCGCAAACAACTCTCGATCAATTTTCTCTTTTAATTTTATTAAAAGATGAACGTTCAAAAATTTAATTTTTTTTTAATTTTTTATCTCATTTGAATATTAAATTAATTATTATACCCTCTTAAAATTAAAAAAAATTAATTTTTTAATTAAAAAATTAATTTAAAAGGCTTTCTTCTCCATATGCCCGAATGCCTGTAATATTCTCCTCTAATAATAATGAAGATACAAATATTTACTCAACACCTACACTAACCCCCGTATACAGAATTCGACGTGATTCCCTTCCAGAATCTTCCAAAACCAATCCAAAATTTGTTCAAAAATCCTCCCAAAATATTCCAATGCAGCACCAACAATTTCACGATTCTACCCCTTCTTGTTCTACAATATCATCAAATGTAGTAGTTGAAGGTGCGGCTGTTTGTGCTGTTTGTGGAGATGTAAATAAATAAAAATAAATTTTTATTTTTTATTTTTTTGGATGGATTTATAAAAATAAATTGAAAGAAAAAAATTTAAAAAAATTTCAAAAATTTTTTTTAATCAGGGTCACGCCAAATTACATTATGGAGTGTTAGCATGTTACGGCTGCAAGGCAAAATATTTTCTAATAAATTAAAAATAAATTTATTCATTTTAGGGCTTTTTCAGGCGCACCCTGACCGGTTTAAATTTATTTTAAAATAATTTAATTAATTAATCTAGGCAATTATCGTTATATTTGTCGATTTGGAAATAAATGCATCGTTAATAAATTCCAAAGAAATAGTTGTCGGTGTTGTCGATTTAATAGGTGTATTGAGGTTGGGATGGATCCAAAAGCTGTACGGCCAGATAGGTTGGAAATATTTCGATAATTTAGTAAAAATATTAATTTTTTAGAGATTTGACGGGAAAACAGCGAGTACCTCGCGTTCGAAAAAGACCCATTGGGGAAGAATTAATTGGACATATGGTAGATTAATTAAATATTAGATAGTCTTATGCTAAATAATTTTAGATGAGACTTCACCAAAATAATGACTGGACACGTAAATTACCGGCTGAATCTAGATTGTTGTTAATGCAATTAATGAATATTGAATTAAATGTAAAATTAAATTTAATTTAAAATTTAAATTGAGTCAAAGCTCACTATTATTATTCTCACTATTATACTCACTATTATACTCACTATTATTATTATAATAATAATAATAACTCACTACTATTATTATTATCACTAACACTCTTGGTAGGATTGGCGGATCCTGGGAAAGTCCTGGATATCCTAATTCGATACCCGATCCGAAATTTTCGGATATCTGGGCTTTTTTCGGATCAGAACGTCCGAATCAGGCAACCCTATCCCTTTTGGATAAGCTCCTCTTAGTGACCAAACAACTAACCAAAATTAACAATAATAAATTTAAGGTAACCAAAGGAGATGAAAATAATGGAGATACACTTCTTAATGCTTCATCTTCACATTTAGCTAATTCAGCTGATGATATTCATCAAAGCAATAATGATAATCCTTTAAAAAATGTTTCGTTAAGAGAACTATTTGAGAATAGACCAGCTAGTGCTAAAAGAACTCAAGTATTTTTATAAAATAAATTTTATACCCTCCTATGTTTATTAGAGGTTCTTAGGAGGGTTTCAAAATTAATTGCGGATTTTTAGAGTTTCACGTTCTTAGGAGGCGCTTCTTTGGGAAAGAGCCCCCATAGGGAAAAGTCTCTAATTATACTTAGCTAAAATTAATTATACTTCCTTAAAAGATGTGTTATGAACCCTCAAGAATGGCCAAACCAGAGGAGCTTTCTAAAATTGCTCATCGAGGCGCGATTGCTGCTGTTGATTGGGTAGAATCGTTAATGGAATTGGTCATTGACTCAGTTAATATAAATACTTCGGATAAGGCAAAAAATAATTTTAATAAGCTCTGATCTATTTTTAACATTTAAAGATATCGATGGTTAAAAATTGTTATGCCCCTTTAACAATTTTTAATTTTTCTGCCCGGACAGCTCAAAAAACTCAAAATCCCGATATTCTCTGCCTTTGTTCTTTTTCTTATGTGCCTAGAAAATTACCAGCAGAATTTAATGGATCTAAGTATTTTATTAAATTTGAATTTTAAAATATATTTAAATAAATAAATTAGCCATCTTTCAAATAATTTAATTGATCGTACCTTAAATGAATTGGTTGGACCTTTGCGCAAATTAGCCTTAAAGGAGGAGGAAGTTGTAGCATTGAAGGCAACCATTATATTGGATCCAAGTATATTTAATTCAATGTGTATTCTTTCCGGAAAATTTTCCGGAAATATATATTTTATAGTAAATAATCGTAATAAAACCGGAAATGTTTTAAAGAACCGGAAAATGTTTTAATTTATTTAACTTTCCGGAAATATATTTTCATAGGAAATAGATATATTCAACTTTCCTGTTATTTAATTTATTAAAAATATATTTCCGTAAATACTATATTTCTTGATAGAATATATTAAACTTTCCGGAACTACATTTTTATAGAATATAGTCATTAATATTAAACTTTCCGGAAACTTGTTTTTATAGACAATATATTTATGCCAACTTTCCGGAGAATATATTAAACTTTCCGGAAATATTTATATTTTTATAAATTAAAGATGCTAAAAACCTCTCGGAAGAAGCTCAACATGCTACCTCTGCATTACGCAATGCTGTTCAAGATATGCTTTTTCATTCTGTAAAAGAATTGCATCCTTCACAAAATTCAGCTTCTCGTTTTGGCAATTTATTGTTATTGTTACCTACAATTACTGTTAATTTAAATTTAATTTTTATTCTTTAATAATCCTCTTATTTAGACTCTCTCTGGTTTAATGAGTGAAAATATGCAATTTTGTCAAGTTTTTGGCTGGACTGATCCTTTACTTAATGAATTGTTTAATAATGGAGATGAAGAAAAAACAGCTTCTTATAATCAGGAAGGGCCTTTGAGTGCTTTTCTTGCTGATGAGGATGCTTTTGATTTAACTACGGGCGGCGGTCCTCCGCCTGTTTCTTATAGTCCACCAATGCTGGGAGGTGAATCCTCTTCTCAGGGCAATTATTCGGTAATCATCTAGTGATTTTTAGCGGTTCTGCGGTTTCGGAACAGGAACTTAGGAACCTGGGAAATTTTAGAACCTTCAGAAACTAGGACTTTGGAATTATCAAAAATTCGAGCCATTAGTAGCCATTAGTATCGGCTTCTCTTTGAAGTCCTCAATAGCCTGTAGCCTGGGAAACGTTCGATTTTCTGTAACTGATAAATCATATCTCTTTATTTATACAAAATTTTATCAATTTATTAATAGGCCTATGAACAGCCTTCTCCTCCACTCCAACCATGCTCTTCCTCATCATCAAATTCCTCATCTTCCCCATTTACTTCCTCTTCATTATCTTGTGTATGTTTAACCGAAAAATGTGAAATGAGTACACAAACTGACATAATTATGAATTTTGAGCCAACAACAAATATTAATAATAGTTCAATTATGGAATGTTGTTCTAATCAAACAACATTAAATCCGTTAGATTTTGATGTTGGATGTAATAATGATAATGATATGTTTTTTGATGGAGAACAAGTAAAAATTTGTTTTTTTAATTTATTAAGTTTGTCCAGAATTCGAAAAAAAAATAAATATTATTCAATTAAATCTTTCCGGAAAACGCTAAAATTTAAAAAAATGCATTAAAAATAAAATGCATTAATAACAAGTTAATTATTAATAAATTTGCCCGCAAAATATATCCGCAAAAATGATTAATTGAGGATAACCGATTGAAATATTAGTTAAATAAAATTATATAGAACCTCAATTTAAGATACGTTTTTTAAAATTAGTTGTCCTCTGGGTGTGGGAACTGTTTAAGCAATACACCTAATTTAACCTCATTATTTTTAATATTTCAGGTTAATTTCAACGATTTATCAGCACATGACCATTCATCATTCCAAGATATATTTTTTAACAAAGATTCGGACAATTTAATTGACCAAAATAATTCTGATTTTCCAACCTCTTCAGATTTTTATTTTTTTGGTGAAGATGGGGAAGCATTAACAAACTCGAATATATTAGACTTTAATGGATTAATGCAATAAATGATGATTATATAATTGTTTTTGTAAATATTAAAAAAAGATTTTTTAATATTAGTTAATTATTTAGATGTTTAAAAATATTAAATAAAAATAAATTTTATTTAAAAATTTTCTATGATTTTTACAAAATTTTAAAAAAAGTTCAGAAAAATTATTATAAAGGGATTAGCAGGAAAGTTTTGCCGATTTTTAACATTTTCCCTTTCTGACCATTTTTAAAAATAAGACATTTAGGTATATCGTGTATTTTACGCGTATAGGCATTTTAGATTAAATAAGAGAAGAGCAAAGGAAGAGTAAAGTAGGCAGAGAAAAGCAAAATTATTAAAGAATGAATAAATAGTAGTGTTCTATGTATGTTTATGTTGTAATTTATTTCCCGGCGAAAATTTATAAATTTGCGGAGCTTATTTTTTTTAATTTTATGAGCTGTTTTTCGGGCGCCCCATAAAGTCCACCTGCATTTGCGGATGGCAATCAAGTCCCCCTGCCTTCGTGCAGGGGGCAACCCAAGTCCCCCTGCCTTCGCGCAGGGGGCAGCCCAAGTCCCCCTGCCTTCGTGCAGGGGGCAACCCAAGTCCCCCTGCCTTCGCGCAGGGGGCAACCCAAGTCCCCCTGCCTTCGTGCAGGGGGCAACTCAAGTCCCCCTGCCTTCGTGCAGGGGGCAACTCAAGTCCCCCTGCCTTCGTGCAGGGGGCAACCCAAGTCCCCCTGCCTTCGTGCAGGGGGCAACCCAAGTCCCCCTGCCTTCGTGCAGGGGGCAACTCAAGTCCCCCTGCCTTCGTGCAGGGGGCAACCCAAGTCCCCCTGCCTTCGTGCAGGGGGCAACTCAAGTCCCCCTGCCTTCGTGCAGGGGGCAACCCAAGTCCCCCTGCCTTCGTGCAGGGGGCAACCCAAGTCCCCCTGCCTTCGCGCAGGGGGCAACCCAAGTCCCCCTGCCTTCGTGCAGGGGGCAACTCAAGTCCCCCTGCCTTCGTGCAGGGGGCAACTCAAGTCCCCCTGCCTTCGTGCAGGGGGCAACCCAAGTCCCCCTGCCTTCGTGCAGGGGGCAACCCAAGTCCCCCTGCCTTCGTGCAGGGGGCAACCCAAGTCCCCCTGCCTTCGTGCAGGGGGCAACTCAAGTCCCCCTGCCTTCGTGCAGGGGGCAACCCAAGTCCCCCTGCCTTCGTGCAGGGGGCATACATTTTGGGATCGTCCCTGCTTCGGCGGGGGCATATAAACTCTGTTACCTGATGCGTCCATAAAAGAAAATGCCTTTAAATTTTCCCAAGTTTATCTCTCCTGCCCTTCTAATACCAATTTCTAAAAAAACGAAGATACAAGGAGCGAAATAAAACTTTAACGAAGAAGGGAATGAAAGAAGCAACATCCATGCTATAATGGGAGATATTTATTTCCAGATACACTTATATGGATTTATCAAAATTTATTCTATACTATTTATTTAAAGATAACTTTATCCTTTAACTTTTTAACACTCAATTTCACTTTATTTTAAAATTTTTCTACGATTTTTTATTATAAAAAAGGCACCTACGCATCGGCACTTGCGGATTAAGCCTTATATCTCGTATTCGTTTATAAATAAAAATGTTTTTGAGCTTTTTATTATTTTTAAATAATATTTTTATATCGATCAGATCGATGTGCTTGTTTTACTAATAATCCCCCAAGGTCAAAGACTTTCGTCTGTCATCTTCAACATTTTTAAATAAATAAATAGCATTCCTATATTGTAATAAAATAAATAATAGTCAAATAAAACTTTCCGGAAAATTTAATATAGTTAATAAATCTTTCCGGAAATATATCAAATAAATAAAACTCCGGAAAATTAAATAGATGCAAGAAAACCTTCCGGAAAAATTTTTACATATTCAAATAGAAAATTTCCGGAAAATACAACTTTCCGGAAACAAAATATATTCAATAAAACTTTCCGGAAATATAACATTCCGGAAGGGTTTCTATAATTAAATAAATTGATCAAAAATGGAAATACAATTTATTACGTTTATGCAATAAATTAAACTAAGTAAAATACGTTTTGCTCTATTTATTCTTCAAAATAACAAAATAACAAAATCTTTTAACAAAGATTCAGACAATCTCATTGACCAAAATAATTCTGATTTTCCAACCTCTTCAGATTTTTTATTTTTTGGTGAAGATGGGGAAGCATTGACAAACTCGAATATATTAGACTTTAATGGATTAATGCAATAAATGATGATTATATAATTGTTTTTGTAAATATTAAAAAAAGATTTTTTAATATTAGTTAATTATTTAGATGTTTAAAAATATTAAATAAAAATAAATTTTATTTAAAAATTTTCTATGATTTTTACAAAATTTTAAAAAAAGTTCAGAAAAATTATTATAAAGGGATTAGCAGGAAAGTTTTGCCGATTTTTAACATTTTCCCTTTCTGACCATTTTTAAAAATAAGACATTTAGGTATATCGTGTATTTTACGCGTATAGGCATTTTAGATTAAATAAGAGAAGAGCAAAGGAAGAGTAAAGTAGGCAGAGAAAAGCAAAATTATTAAAGAATGAATAAATAGTAGTGTTCTATGTATGTTTATGTTGTAATTTATTTCCCGGCGAAAATTTATAAATTTGCGGAGCTTATTTTTTTTAATTTTATGAGCTATTTTTCGGGCGCCCCATAAAGTCCACCTGCATTTGCGGATGGCAATCAAGTCCCCCTGCCTTCGTGCAGGGGGCAACCCAAGTCCCCCTGCCTTCGTGCAGGGGGCAACTCAAGTCCCCCTGCCTTCGTGCAGGGGGCAACCCAAGTCCCCCTGCCTTCGTGCAGGGGGCAACCCAAGTCCCCCTGCCTTCGTGCAGGGGGCAACTCAAGTCCCCCTGCCTTCGTGCAGGGGGCAACCCAAGTCCCCCTGCCTTCGTGCAGGGGGCAACTCAAGTCCCCCTGCCTTCGTGCAGGGGGCAACCCAAGTCCCCCTGCCTTCGTGCAGGGGGCAACTCAAGTCCCCCTGCCTTCGTGCAGGGGGCAACTCAAGTCCCCCTGCCTTCGTGCAGGGGGCAACTCAAGTCCCCCTGCCTTCGTGCAGGGGGCAACCCAAGTCCCCCTGCCTTCGTGCAGGGGGCAACCCAAGTCCCCCTGCCTTCGTGCAGGGGGCAACCCAAGTCCCCCTGCCTTCGTGCAGGGGGCAACTCAAGTCCCCCTGCCTTCGTGCAGGGGGCAACTCAAGTCCCCCTGCCTTCGTGCAGGGGGCAACTCAAGTCCCCCTGCCTTCGTGCAGGGGGCAACCCAAGTCCCCCTGCCTTCGTGCAGGGGGCAACCCAAGTCCCCCTGCCTTCGTGCAGGGGGCAACCCAAGTCCCCCTGCCTTCGTGCAGGGGGCAACTCAAGTCCCCCTGCCTTCGTGCAGGGGGCAACTCAAGTCCCCCTGCCTTCGTGCAGGGGGCAACCCAAGTCCCCCTGCCTTCGTGCAGGGGGCAACCCAAGTCCCCCTGCCTTCGTGCAGGGGGCAACTCAAGTCCCCCTGCCTTCGTGCAGGGGGCAACCCAAGTCCCCCTGCCTTCGTGCAGGGGGCAACTCAAGTCCCCCTGCCTTCGTGCAGGGGGCAACCCAAGTCCCCCTGCCTTCGTGCAGGGGGCAACTCAAGTCCCCCTGCCTTCGTGCAGGGGGCAACTCAAGTCCCCCTGCCTTCGTGCAGGGGGCAACCCAAGTCCCCCTGCCTTCGTGCAGGGGGCAACCCAAGTCCCCCTGCCTTCGTGCAGGGGGCAACTCAAGTCCCCCTGCCTTCGTGCAGGGGGCAACTCAAGTCCCCCTGCCTTCGTGCAGGGGGCAACTCAAGTCCCCCTGCCTTCGTGCAGGGGGCAACCCAAGTCCCCCTGCCTTCGTGCAGGGGGCAACTCAAGTCCCCCTGCCTTCGTGCAGGGGGCAACCCAAGTCCCCCTGCCTTCGTGCAGGGGGCAACTCAAGTCCCCCTGCCTTCGTGCAGGGGGCAACTCAAGTCCCCCTGCCTTCGTGCTTGGGGCATACATTTTGGGATCGTCCCTGCTTCGGCGGGGGCATATAAACTCTGTTACCTGATGCGTCCATAAAAGAAAATGCCTTTAAATTTTCCCAAGTTTATCTCTCCTGCCCTTCTAATACCAATTTCTAAAAAAACGAAGATACAAGGAGCGAAATAAAACTTTAACGAAGAAGGGAATGAAAGAAGCAACATCCATGCTATAATGGGAGATATTTATTTCCAGATACACTTATATGGATTTATCAAAATTTATTCTATACTATTTATTTAAAGATAACTTTATCCTTTAACTTTTTAACACTCAATTTCACTTTATTTTAAAATTTTTCTACGATTTTTTATTATAAAAAAGGCACCTACGCATCGGCACTTGCGGATTAAGCCTTATATCTCGTATTCGTTTATAAATAAAAATGTTTTTGAGCTTTTTATTATTTTTAAATAATATTTTTATATCGATCAGATCGATGTGCTTATTTTACTAATAATCCCCCAAGGTCAAAGACTTTCGTCTGTCATCTTCAACATTTTTAAATAAATAAATAGCATTCCTATATTGTAATAAAATAAATAATAGTTATAAATAAAACTTTCCGGAAAATTAAATATAGTTAATAAATCTTTCCGGAAATACATCAAATAAATAAAACTTTCCGGAAAATTAAATATATTCAAGAAAACCTTCCGGAAAAATTTTTACATATTCAAATAGAAAATTTCCGGAAAATACAACTTTCCGTAAACAAAATATATTTAATAAAACTTTCCGGAAATAACATAACATTCCGGAAGGTTTTCTATAATTAAAATTGTTTAAAAAATGGAAATACAATTTATTACGTTTATGCAATAAATTAAACTAAGTAAAATACGTTTTGCTCTATTTATTCTTCAAAATAATATCGCATGATATTTTATATTTCCTTTTATGCATATTTTACTATTCTTTTAAAATTATATTTTTTAATCATTTTTCTATTAAAAAATTTATTTTTTCTTTTTTAGCATTGCGCGACGATCAAAATTGTTTCATTGATGACAGTTTTTTCGTTAAATAAATTAAATTAATTTTTCTATTACCCACTTTTCACACATTTTCTAATATATTTTATGATCATTATCGCAAACACATTTAACGATTTTTATATTTTAAATAAATATAATTTTAAAAATATTTTTTTTATCTATTTTTGTCCGCAACTGCCATTCTGTAAATTTTATTTGTCCGCAAATTTATATTTTTCTGCGAATATTAAGAATAAATTTTATTTTTAAGAAAATAAATGTTTGATTTTCTCAGACCAATTCAAGACCCTACTTTAAGAATAATGATACCTGAGGAAATTTTGGACAGACATCAGCATCACAGTCATCATGGATCGGCTAGCAACAGTCGAAATGGGAATAGCGGGCAATGTGTAAGAAAAAATAAAAATAAAAAAAATATTTCTGTTAGGGTCACTCCGATTTGCCCTCCTATTAGCTTAGATAAGCATGGTTATTAATTTATGAAGGTCGATTATTTGGTAAAATTTCTCGGGTTAGAATGAACTTTATCAGCATTATTTTTATTATTTTATAAAATTCTATTAATTAAAATTAATTTATTTTTGAAAAATAAAATT
The DNA here is from genome assembly GCA_036172945.1 of Meloidogyne incognita. NCBI lineage: Eukaryota > Metazoa > Nematoda > Chromadorea > Rhabditida > Meloidogynidae > Meloidogyne > Meloidogyne incognita. The sequence goes on from JARQAC010000037.1 coordinate 219,001, forward strand.
ATTAGTCACACAAGAATGTAAACCTCCTTCTTTTCTTTCTTTAATTTATACCCAACTTTTCAATAAAATTAATAGAGTTCTTGCTTCGATGAGTCAGAAGAAGATGATTATGGTGATAATGTTGGTGGAGGAGGGGGGATGGCTCTCACACCTCCTCAAATTAGGCGCAAATTTAAGGCATATACCGGTTGGTTATTAAAATAAAATCAAAAAAATGTGCAAGATTGAATGTTAAATTTAATTATAAAAATAAATTAAAATTTAGTTAAAATGTAGATATAACATTTTTTGAAAAGAATACTTTAAAAATAAAAATAAAATGTATATTAAATTAAATATTGCCCCTTTAAAATTTACTCCTTCTACAGTAATGCAACGTTCGGGCTTTCAACATACTGAGTATAAGTTTATTTAATAAATAAATTAACTATGCTTTCCGGAAAAATATTAAATAAATATAACTTTCCGGAATCAAGGCATAATATAGTTTTCCGGAAGTGTATTAAAATACAACTCTAATATTAAGGAATATATGTTTTTCCGGAAAGCATTAAATATAATTTTCCGGCGAAATATGTTTTTCCGGAAATATATTGTGTAATACGAAAAATAATCAATTTTTAAAATTAGGTACGTACAAATTCTTACCCATCTATGTAAAGCAGAAATATTTATTTCCGCTATTTATGGTATTCATGGCTTATATTGTCCTGGATTTGAACAAGTAATTCTTATAAAAAATTTATTTTTAATTCTAATTAATTAGGAAAGTGCTTATCAAGGGACTTGTCATATAAATGTTCTTTCTTCCTTAGTTGGGTTGTTTACGGGAGGAATGGGACTTGGAGCTGTACACAGGTGTTTTTACAATAATTATTAATAAATTATTTTTTAAATAAATTTTTTTAAAGATTTCGTTGGAGGTTGGTCAGAAATAAAATTTTTGATTTATTTAATTAATTAAATTTCTAATAAAAAGGACGATGCTTGTTTGTTGGCTAATTATGTGTGTTTATTAAAAAATATTTTAATTAATTTTATTATTTTTAGGTGCATTATTTCCTCAGTGGCTAATCTTCTATCTGTAACTTTAAATTTTTTTCTCTAATTTTTAAAATTAATTTAAATTTTAGGTGATCACAACAGGTGTTTGGCTAGGTATTTTAATATTATTATTTTATGTAAAAAATTTAAAGACCACCTAAGCAAATTAAAATCTCGTACCGGCCTAGCAAATGGTCTTTCTGGATTGATGCTTTTAGGCAATGTACTAGTCGGTGTTTGTTTTATTCTTACATCAGTAATTATTTGTCATTATTGGGCATCGAACTCGACAAGATATCAGCCAGTAGGGAGGATTGCGGTGAATTTTTTGGATTTTTTAGGAGCCTGTCTATTTTCTAAAATCCTTAATTTTTATAAAAAAATAGAAAAAAATTTTTTTCATAGAAGAGAACGCTTCCACGCACTCATCAGGGTAAACGTCGCTCTACCAAAACTACAACCTCATTATCTACAATTGGTTAAAAATTTAAAATAATAAAATCAGAAAATATTTTTTAGGAGGAAGTAAAAATTATCCGTATACACAAAATGACGGATTCTATCAAAACAGTTCAGAATTTGAAAATAAAAATGATACACATGGACAATCATGTAGTTCCATTAGGGAAGAAAGAATAAAAAATAATAATGAATTGAATAATAATATAAATATTGTTTAAAGTTACCGTATTTATTCTAATTGAATGACAGTCATTCTATTTTTCAATACCCCAGAAATTTGTCATTCAATTAGAGAGGTCATTCAAATAGAGTGGGTCATTCTATTTTTCGATAATAAATTATTTCAAAGTTTATCAAAAATTTGTAAATTTTTATGTAAATTTATTTAAATTCTTCATTAGAATTTTTAATAAAATACCTAATAAGACAACAAAAATTTCGTTTTGATGAAATCCTGGTTGTTTTTCGAATATTCCAAACTTTCGGATCAGGATCCAGGGATTTCCCAGGATTCTCAGACCCTTTTCAAGACCTTAATTTTCCACCTTAATCTCTTTAACCCACAATATCTGCCAAAATTTTTCAATATTCCCTTTAATCCGCTCAAATACGATATTTATGAATAAAACCATCTCTGATCTGGATCCCAGATCCCCCTATAAATTCTCTGATATCCCGTCTAATCACCCAAATCCCACAATATCTCTTTTAATCCCTTCAAATTTGACTTTTTATTTGCAAAAAGAACTTTTACTCGCTCAAATTACACTCTAGAAATTAGAATCAACGAAGGGATACAGAGGTTTTGAGAAATTGATGGATTTTAGAGCATCTTTAGAGCACCTGTAAATCCTTTAATATGTCTAATATTCCAGCAAAAACTCCTGATATCCAACTTAATCCTACTTAATCCCCCAGAATCTCTTGATATTACACTTAGTTCTTTTACAAACAAATCACCAATATCCGTCTTAACCCCTCTAAATTACTTGATATCCACCTTATTTCACATCTATTCACCTTAATCCTTTAGAATCCCCTTAAATCCTTGGATATCACTCTAAATCCTTCAATATCCTCTTAATCCCCCTGCATATTATTGCAATTTAATTGAATTTAATAATTTATCGTAAATCTAAAACCCAACAGTCCTGGCCTGGGCCCAGGTAATAAAATTCCTGGGTTTTTCCTGCATGTGTTTTTCTTCCACTAAAGGCCCAAGATCCGGCCCAGGTCAATAAATCAAACCCCAGAGTCCAGGAACAGATCCAAACTCTTTTCACATCTAAAAGGGTCATTCAATTCGGGGGGGCATTCAAATAGAGCGGGTCATTTTATTTTTCAATAGCCTCAAAAATGGGTCATTCAATTAGGGGGGTCATTCAAATAGAGGAGTCATTCAATTAGAGTAAATACGGTAATTTAAATTTTAATTTAATATTTATTATTTTATAAAAGAAAAAATTTTTTAATGAAAAACAAATTTTTAATCGAATTTGCGGACATAACAAAAATTGCGGACAAGATATATAATTATTATTAATACATGTTTCCAGAAAGTAAATAATTTTCCGGAAATTTCATAAAATGATTAAGAATGTTAGGCCTCCGAAAAATATTAATACAAAATTAAGGTCTATTAAAACAAAATTTTAATTTGATTTATTTTTATTTACTGATAAAAATTTAAAAATTTTTATTAATTTTTTTTAATTAAATAAACTTCTAATTAAAAAAATAAAATCTTCTTCAAAGACCACCCATTAGGAAGATTTATTTAATAACTGGAAAAGATGGATTTTTAAAATATAAAAAATTCTAATAATAATAATAAATCCTAAGTTTTGTTTGATTTTTATCTAACATTAAAACATCAAATTAATTTCTAATTATCTTCTTCTGTGAATAAAAATACTAATTATTTTCAAAAATTAATGAGAAAAATAAAATCAAAAACAAAAATTATTTATAATTATATTATTCGATTTTTAATAATTTTTTCGACAATTTTTTTATTATATAATATTTTTAAAGCTATACAAGTAACTAAAAATACAACTACAAATTTTAATAAAAATAGTAGAACAAAGAAAAGGTTTGAATTAGTAGAGCAAGTTTATTTATGACTTTCCGGAAAAGTTTGTTTTTCAATATTAATTATATTACTACTTTTCGGAATGTTTAATTATAAACTTTCCGGCAAGTATTATATTCATATATTATCATTATTATGATCTTTCCGGAAAGTTATATTTATTTAATTTATATTTATTTAATTTTCCGGAACGATTTATTAAAAACTTTCCGGAAAAAGTTTATTAATAATTTTCAGAATTTTTTATTATATTTTTTCCGGAAAGTTATATTTATTTGCTTTTCCGGAAATGTTATATGTTCTAATAAGTTTAATAAACTTTTGACCTTTTTTCGTCTTTTCTTTCTTTATTTAAAAATTAATTTTAGTCAATCTCAAGAAATGTCTTACAGTATTACTGTTAAAAAATTTAATAATTTATCAATAAACAAAATATATGGAAAAGAATTTAATTACGAATTTATTAAATTATTAAATAAATATAAATTATCTGATGAATTTTCCTTAAAAAATAAAATTAAGGTTATTAAATGAATATTTTAAAAATATTTTTTTTATTTTTGAATTGATTTTAGACAAAAATCATTTTCAGGGTTTAGAAGCAAAGCAAATTTAAATAAATTTAAAAAATTATTTAAAGGTAAAAAGGCCAGGTGATAAAGGTTTTGTTTTTGTTGTCGGCTCAAACAAATCTTTCTTTAACTATCTTCGAACTGTTTTGGTAAATTTAAAGCGAGTATTTGGCTGCAAACAAAAAATTATTGGATTTGATTTGGGTGGAATTAACGAAGAAATTAAAATGGTTTTTAAAATGAATTTTTAAAATACCTATTTATTTTTAATAGAAAAAAGAAATAGATTTAGTATGTGAATTGGAATGGAGAAAATTTGATTGGAATATAATGCCTAAAAGTGTACATTCCTCACAATTTTTTGCTTGGAAAATTTTTATTATGGCTGTATATTATTTTAAAATAATTATTTTATTTTTAAAAAAAATTAAAATTTATTTTTTAGCAAATATTCTCAGAGTTTGACACTTTTATATGGTGTGATACTTCGATACAATTTGTAGAAGCTACTGCTTTAATTCCATTATTTGACTCTATTGAAAACGGGAGTATTTCACCCGTTGTTCTTCCTAGTGGTTATAAAAGGATCTTATTAAATAAATTATAAATATAATTTAAGATAATCATCATGGTATTCGCTTTGCTACGAACCCAAGTGAGGGAATATAATATTTACTTTCCGGAAAGTTTATAATAAAACATAAGGGTTTCCGGAAAATATTACTATTTAATTAGTATTGATATACATGATTTCCGGAAAGTTTATTATAAATTTTATTTTCGTTTCCGGAAAATACAAATAATTAATATTGAATATTAAGTTCTGGAATAATTAGTAATCCGGAATTTATGAATATATAAATGTTTTTCCGGAAAATATAAATATACTCAATGCATATTATTTTTGCCGGAAAAGCTTTAAATAAAGATAGATAACCTTCCGGAATTTTATAATAGACATATCATTTTTCCTGAACTAATTATAGGAATGTATTCATACTTGCCAATGATTACCGATTGGATAAATGCAAGCTCAAAATGGGATTCTAACATGTATGAAGCTAATTTGCTCGTATTCCATAAAAGCGAGTATACAAGAAGATTTCTTAAATGGTTAGTAAATAATTAAATAAAAAATTAAATTTAAATTAAAGGGCTCTTCTCTGTGCAGCTACTCAGGAATGTATTGAGCCAGCTTCTTCAGCCCTTTATTGTAATGATCACATGTTAGGGTTAATTGGAGTTTGTCATAGACAAGACCAAAGTGTTTTTAATATTTTAAATGTTAATAGTGAATATCAAAGGTGGAATGAAAATAATAAAGGTAAACAGAAAAATAAATAAAATTGAAGTAAAAATTATTCTTAAGATGAAAAGAGTTTCTTACCGCATTATCATAAAGACCATCCAAAGAAGAGAATGAAGCATGCAATACAAAGAAGAACAGATTTGGATTCAAGAATAGATTTTAAGAGTGTAGTTGCTTGTTGTTAACGATACGATACTATGTAATATTTTCCGGAAAAATAATATCTTATATACTTCCGGAAAGTTATATTTATTTGATACTTTTCCGGAAGGCATGTATTTCGTTGTTAGTTATATTATTTCCGGAAATAAGTGTTTATTATAAAGTTTATTATAGTTTCCGGAAAGTTTGAAGGTTATAATATATATTTAGCGATGCTTTTCCGGAAATCATGTATTTTTTACTTAAATAAATATATAGGTATGTACATAAATAAAATTAAATTTTAAAAACATTTAAACTTCATCGCTATTTTGTTTGGGAGTTATTTCTGTCCACGGTTCATTTTCTACAGAAATTTGTTTTCCTTTTGTCCAGTCAATAGGTGATTGCTCTTTTCCACATTCTGATTTTTTAAAAGCAAATTTGCTATAGTAAATTAATTTAATACCCTTCAATTTTTCGCACGTCTTGTAAGGCTTAAATTTTGTATCAACTCCATTATAGTGCCTAAGTCTCTGTCGTTGACTTGTATCAAGAATGCTTTCCATATCACTCCAAATTTCGCGAAAATTATGCACCAATTTGGAATGACAACGACGTCGGTACTGAAAATATTGGTCAAATTTTGTGATAATTTCGGATGAAATTATACCTCAAAATAGCGATTACATAAATGCTTTATCCAATGTTTAAGAAGACGTTTGGTACTTGATTGACGATAATGTTGAAAAGCGTAGAAAATAACTCTAAATAATTCAGGAAAAGTCAACCGGAAGGTTTATTGAGTTATTATATTATTTTTTCCGGATAGGTATATTATTTCCGGAAAATTATTTATGTAGAAAATAAACCGGAAAATGAAGTATTTTAATATATTTTTCCGGAAAAATAGTTTATTATAACCTTTCCGGAAAGTTATATTTATTAGATAATTTTCCGGAAATGATGTATTCTTTCAAATAAAAATTTTTATAAAATTATATATACTTTTGACAATTATCGCAGATCTCACTTGGTGGAAGTGCATTTACACCTTTGCCTACAAATCCAATTTGTTTAGAAATGGGATCTTCACCAAGTAACTTTTCAAAGAAATTAAAATATTAATCTTAATTTATTTTTTTTAATTAATTAAATACCAAAATTAGTAATAATAATAACGGTAAAACTGTAAAAAATTTGGGAAAGCATTTTAATAAAAAATTTGTGTTATTATTCATTCCTCCTTTTATTGCTGATATTCTACAGATTTTTTTAAAATTAATTATTTTTATTGTTCATCTTATCTATAAATATTTTTAAAAATTATTTTGAAGAAATAATCTCTAAAGAATAATTTTTCAAAATTGAAGGGAATAATGGGAATAAATAGAAAATTCAAAATAATTGACCATGACTAGAATTCGGCGACTATCACATACAGCTACGACCTCAAATAATTTTTTCTTTTTTTACAAAAATTAGTTTGGTAAATAATTAATACTAATAAAGATTGTATATCTCATAATTAAAAAATAAATTTCTAAAAATAATTCTAAAAAAACTCCAAATTATTTATTCAATTAACTCATAAAATTTAAAAATTAAAATCAATTTATAATAATTTTATAATAAGAAAAAAACTAGCCATACTAAATGAATAACATGAAAAAATGGAGGGTGAAAAGCACTTGGGTCAAATTATGATTTTATACATAGTTTTAATATTTATAAATCTAATTTTCCGGAAAACTTAATTTTCAGAATGAAGCTTAAATTTCAGGAAAGGTTATTTAAAATATTCACCCAAATAAACTAGGAAAACATAAATTTCAGAATATGCAAGTACATAAACTTAAGATTCCGGAAGAATATTCAGGTTAATAAGCTTAGGTTTCCTGGAAATAAATCAAACGAAAAACTTAAGTTTCCGGAAATATTATTTTAAAATATGTATAAGCTTGTTTCCGGAAAGGATTATTTCAGAATATTCAAGTAAATAAACTTAAGTTTCCGGAAAGTATTAGACAAATGAATATATTCGTTAAAGAAAAATAAATTTCCTAAAAATTTAATAAAATTCAGTGAAATTATTACACATAAAAATAAAATAAATCAGAAATACTTTTCCTTTTCAAAAAAATTTTTTTAATTTTAACAAAATAAAGAAAAAGTATAAAAATTAAAATTGCATAAAAAAATAGTTTTAAAAGAATTTTTAATTGATTTTAAAAGGAGAAAAATAATAAAAAAAAGTTTAAATTTATGTTTGTGTGATATAATTGTATTTGCGACAAAAATGTAAAAATTGCACGCATAAAAAGCTGGTTGGAAAAAAAAGAAAAAAGAAATTAATTAAAAATCGAATAAAATAAATATTTAAAAAAGAGTTAAAGAAGAAAAAATCAAAGAGTTCAAGCAGTACATGACGAAAAAGTGTTCATCTACATTGTGTACTGCTTGAACTTTAAGAATGAATTTTTTTTGAATTTTTGTGAAGTTTCTAATTTTATAATTAATAAAGGAAAATATTTTTACCATATAATCAATTATTTTAGTGGATAATTAAGAAAACAAATGTGAAAGAAGTAATGTGTTATACACCAGATTCATTGAAGAAATATAATTTGAAAGCACGAGTGTGAATGATTTTAGGGAGATGATCATATAGGAGGAACGAAGAAAAAAATTTATATAAAAAATAATATTATTTTTAACTTTGTTACGAGTATTTTTTTGGAAATTATTGAAAAAATTTGAAAAAATAATTTTTTGACAATTGAACAACGAAAAAATATTTTTTTAGAAAAATATAAACAAAAATTAAAGACTAAAATTTTTTAACACTAAAAATAAAATATTTTGAAAGTAATTTTTTAACAAAAAATATCATGAAATTTAAAGGGAAATATAAAAGTTTTTTAAAAAAAATATTCGCAACAAAGTTAAATAAATCTAGTTTTTGAATAAAAATATTTATAGAGATATTTAATCGTTGGACTAACAATAAAATAAAAATAGATAAAAATGAATTTATATATTTATATATGGATTTAAAAAATGGAAGGGATTTGGGCGTTCAGAAACCTAAAAGGAAATTTTTTCACAAATTTAAATTCAACATTTAGTAGTATATTTCTAGGAAAAATTATTAGGCTGTACCACCCATTTAACAGAAAAAGGGAGGGAAATAAAATAAAATTTCTCGAAAAAATACATATATAAATATATAAACCGGTCCAATAATCTACCTATATTAAAAAAAAATTTTTTTTGATCCTAACAAAATATTCACTCGAAAATCATTTTCTAGTCCCGTTCTAATTCTTCTTTCGGTTCTTTTTTGCAACAAAAATAAGCTGGATTATTTTGATTTTTTAGAGAAGCAAAAGAGGATTGGGATGCTGCTGGAGGAGGTGGTGGAGGAGGTGGTTGTGGGGGATTTTTACGTTGTTCAAATATTTGTTCAGTGTCAGTATTTAAAATAAAAGGGATCTGAGGGGGAAAAATTAAAAATAGATAAATTTAATTTTTGTTTTTTTTTATAAAGAACATACGACTGTTTCTATCGAAAGACTGCCAATTAATCCACTTAAATTAAAAAAAAATTAATTTTATATTGTAGTAAAAATATGCTAGATTTCCGGAAACTTTAGAAAACATGTATTTATTAATATTAATAATTTCCGGAAAATATTTTTTGTTATAAACTTTCCGGAAAATTAGTAACATTGTTTTATATAAACTTTCCGGAAGTTATAAATATTATTTAATACATTTCCGGAAACATGTATTTCATAATTTTATAACTTCCGGAAAAATAATAACATTGTTTAATATAAACTTTCCGGAATGTTATATATTATTTAAAACATTTCCGGAATCATTATATAATATTAAGTTTCCGGAAATAATGCTTATTAATAATATTTATACCTGAAAAATAATTCTACAATTAATTGTTCATTAAATAAGCGCAAAATAGGTAATAACTGAAGAAGTTGTGAATGCCTTTCTATTGCAGAAATTAATGAAGTTAAATGATTATCTGCTACTGAAGGAATTTTATCTTTTAAAATTGTTGCCTCAGGCGTTTTTTGAGATTTATTCTCGTTCTCTAGGTTTATTCTCGTTAAGGAAGAAACTGGTTCGCTTTCACTCCTTTGAGGCCTTTCCTCAGAAGAGAAAGCATTATTATTATCTTTGCTTCTAGTATGATGTCTATCAGTAATTGAAGCAGCTTCGGATAAGCAAAAATTTGTTGATTCATTAACATTTATGCTGTTACATGGAAGAAGCCTTTTCCTCTTTGTTGGAGGCTCTTCAGAATTAGATCGCTGTTTCTCCTCAACAGAAGAATGTTGAGAATTATTTGAATGAGTAAAGGCAGCAATAGCATGAGCAAAAAGCTCTTGGCAAGCTCGAGAATTAAACTGGCGCAAAAATGGTACAAATTGAGCTGAAAATAATTTTAACTTTTTTTCACGAAATTTTAAAAATATTCACCATCTTCAAGTAATCCTTCAGTACTAAAAGCAATAGCTTTCATATAAGCAAATTCTGTAGATGATAAATTGAGATTACTTATACGCTTCTCTAGATTAAGTAATTGGTTAATTTGAGAACATAATTTGTCATAATGATCACGATTAATTTGATTACCTTTAAATTATTAGAAATGATATAATTGATAAGAATTTTTGATAAAAAAAGTTTTTTAGCATGTACCATATTTTAAGAGACTGCCAAGGTGATCCTGAATGCTACGGAGCATTGAAGTTAAATCCAACTCCTGAGCGCATTGGCAAAGACCAATAATAAAAAGGTCGCACCATCTTAAACGCATCAACCATTCTACTAGTGAATGTCTGAAAATTAACTAGAGTTAATTTCCGGAAAATTTATTAATATAATATAGGTATTTCCGGGAAAATATATTATTACATTTCCGGAAGTATTTTAAATAGTATTTCCTGAAAATATATTTATTTCCGGAACTAATTTCAGGAGAATTATAAATTATTAAGCAAAAGTTTTCCGAAAAGTTTAATTTTAGATATCTATAGCGAATATTTCTTTCCGGAATTACAGAGAATTTTATATATTTTTATAAACGTATTACTTGTCCGATAAAGCGTATATTCCTTTAACCCAATGAACGGATAGGAAAAGAAGACGAGAAGCGCTTTCACAAATATAACCCAATGCTTGTTTATGATCTTGAGAAGAAGAATCATTTCCTTTATTTCCTTCTCCATTTTTATCCAAAGAAGGCCTAGCAGGAATAGGCAAATCAAATATCACACTTTGTGTATTTATCAGTGGTTGATCGGTATGTTCAAATATTAATTCTGAATTAATTAAAGAATGTTTTTGAGGGGGATGTATTGAAATGTTTGTTGATGTTGTAGCAGGCAATACAGCATTGACAGAAATTGTTGAATCACGCGAAGATCCGGTAGTTGAAGAATGTTGTTGATGGTGCTGGTTGTTTAAATCAACCATTAATAATTGTTGTTGTTGTTGCTGTTGCTGATGGTGAGCATTCTATAAGATTGATATTAAAGGAAAGGATTTGAAGATGAATTGGGATTCGTTCTTGTTATGTATTGAAATCAAGAGTTCAGGTTTCTAGTGTCAACCTAAATCCCAGGCGGAGTCTTATTCATTGATATACCACCCGGAATCCGGAGCCAATATGAAGCGACTCCGAAAATATTGAACCGGAGCCAAGATTGTAAAAGGTCGGTGCCTGCCTTGTAAACGTTCAGTACCAACCTCTAATTCCAGGAAATTAAAAAAGATCGCAAGTACCTGCAATCCAACAACAAAATCTGTAGCCATATCTGAATGTTGTTGTTGTTGATTATTATAATTCTGCCCCATAAATTCTCTATTTAACAAATGTGCCAAAAAACTATTGCTACTTCCCACAAATTCATTAGTTGATGGAGAAGGGGGTGATTGTGAAGAAGTACTTGTAGAGCTTTGGCTTCCAATAATTGTTGATTGTTGTTGATGATGGCGAGGAGAGACAATAGTTCCTCTTCCTAGATTTAATATATTTCCCGAAGTATTCGTAAAAAATGATTTTAACAGGGGAGAAGAAGTAGTACTTTCAGGGCAAAAAGGAGCTGTTGAAGACGTTTCATTAAGCTGTAAAGATTGTTGAAGTAAATGTTGTTGTTGATGGTGTCGATTAACAAATGCTAGAAGACCTTGTTGTATGTTGTTGTATTGACTTGTTTTGGATAAAAGTTGTTGCTGTTGTTCAGGAGGAGACTAAATAATAAATTAAAGTTATAATTTAAAATTAATATTGTGGAGATATTTTTGCTTCCGGAATGTCTAATATACCTATTCCCTTATTTACAATATTACAATTCCGGAAAGTCTAAATAATTACTCGGTAGTATTTTCCTTTCCGGAAAGTTTAATATAATGTATATTTCTTTTAATAAAATATTCCGGAAAAGAATAATTCAATTTCCGGAAAGTTTATATATTCCTTCAGTAATAATTTTGCTTCCGGAAAGTTTAATATATTCCTGTATATACCTATATTTCCTAAAATAAAAATATTTCCGGAAATAGAATATTTTCATTTCCGGAAAGTTTAATATATTTCCTTCATTAAATTGTATATATTACATTTCTAAAATTCTCTTCTCCTCCTCTATCATCATCTTTAGTTATAGTACGTTTCCTGGTTGGTGTAAAACTAATTCCAGAATTTGTTTGATTTAGTGTTGAAAACGAAGCAGAAGAAGACGGGGTAGAAGTGGACAATACACAATTATTAAATAAATTTGTAGTTAAAGATTGGTTATTAGAAGAAGATAAAAATGAAGTAGAAGAATGTGAAGGAAGGGACAAATTAGATGCATTAATGGAAGGAAAACGATTTCTTAAAGTCGCAACAACAGCAGCAACTGTAGAAGAAGAACTATGATTGTTGTTATTATTGCTACAACTAGTGATTGCAGCTGATGCAGCCGCCAAAGCTGCATTCATAGGTCGACGTTCAGCTTGGACAGCTTAAAAAATAATTTTAAGAATTGACCAAAAAATTATAAAAAATTAGAAGAAAATTTTAAAAAATCTTTATTTACATTCACTTTTCATCCCATTAGTCAAACATTTCTTTAATCGACAAAATTGGCAACGATTCCTGTGGAATTTAGTAACTGGACAATCTTTAGTGCCACGGCAAACATAGGCAATTTGTTTACGTATAGAGCGTTTGAAGAAGCCTAATGAAATAAACTTGAGAGTATTATAGAAAGTCGGAAATATAATACAAACTTAGTTTCCGGAATTATATTTAATATTTTAGTAGTTATGATATTTCAAGTTTATTAATTATTACAAGTTAGGTATATTTGTGTATTTAATATACCGTATTTTCTCTAATTGAATGACAGTCATTCTATTTTTCATATACCACTAAAAAGTGTCATTCAATTAGAGATGTCATTCAATTGGAGACTGTCATTTTATTTTTCATAGGTCAGAAATACAGATTGGATTAATCGAATATCCCATCTAATATTTCTGAATTCGAAATTTTACCGAATTTTTGGTTTTCTATAGAGTGGTTTTCGAAATTTTCGGTTTCAGGTTTTCAAAATTTTACCGACATTTGGGTTTCGATAGTTTGTGCTATTGAGGAATTTGGTCATGAGTGATCAGCGATTTTTGAAGGATTATATTAGGTGATGATGGACATCAGGAAATTTGTTGGGATTTGGAGGGATATTGAAGGAGTTGGAGAATATCAAGTGATTAAGGAGGTATAGTATTTGTAGAGCTGTAGATTTTTGTAGGACTTAATGGGATATCAGTAATTTGAAGGACATCCATTTCTTTTTTACAAAATATTAAGATTATTCATATCTAAAAATATCAGAATCCAAATCCATCAATATCTCCAGATATCTTATATCCTTGATATCCTTCAAATCCTCTATATCATTCCAAATCCTTCACTAACCCTCTTAATCCCTCTTGATCTACGAATCACTAAAACCTCCTCTAATCATTTCAATCTCTCGATATTTTCCCCAAATCCTTTAATCTCTTGATATATCTCTTTTTCCTCCTGAATCCCATGATATCCCTCTTAATCCGCTTAATATCCTTCTTAATCCCTTCAAAAATATCACATTTACAATACTAAAAAGGAATATAAACTAGTTAATAAAGGGGATAGAGATACAAGAGTTAGATAGTTAATATTTAAAAAATGTCATTCAATTAGAGATGTCATTCAACTGGAGACTGTCATTCTATTTTTCATATACCCCAAAAAAGTGTCATTCAATTAGAGATGTCATTCAATTAGAGATGTCATTTAATTAGAGTAAATACGGTAGTAAGGTTGTAACTTTTCCGGAAATATAAATTTCCGGAATATTTCGAATTTATATTATAGTAAATATATTACAAGTTATAGCCCAGGTTTATTTAATATGTAGTAAACTTGTATCGGTTCCGGAAATACATATAAATAGATAAATACAGTTTCCGGAATTATAATTATCAAGTTATATTTCTTATATTTAATACCTATTCAAGTTTATTTAATATAGATTTTAATTAATATTAAATATACCTTTCCGGAAACTATATACATATATTTCCGGAAACGTTAATGAAATACAATTTTATAAAATCACAACTTGCCTTTACAACCTTCACAACTTATAGCGCCGTAATGCCTTCCTGAAGATAAAAAATAAAATTTATAGAAACATAAATAGAAATTTCAAAACAAGTTTAATTTTTACCCGATGCTTTATCGCCACAAACTACACACAACTCTCCCGACCCAACATTTGTATTAGCCGATAAATTAGCTACAGAAGAAACACTTGTAGCAATATTTGAAGTATTTTGATTATTTTGGGTAGATGCTATCGAATTTTGATCATTCTGTTGTTGTTGATTGTTATAATTGTTTAATAAAGTTGTCAGTTGTGAGGGGGAAGGGGCACTTATAGCCATAGCTTTTTGCAATGCACCGAATAATTGTGGGGACATGAACTGAAATAAATTTTTTTTAATTTTTAGAGAATATACAACTAAATATTCGAAAAAATATTCAAAAAATATTTTTATAATTTTTAAAATTTGTTTTCCAAATTTAGGCAAAAATAAGGGATAATAATAGAAGCAACTTTGAGATAAATTAAATTTAAAATTTAAAAATTTTTTTTAAATTTTTTAAATAAAAATGAATGCTTGTTCTTTTAAAACTAACATTTATTTATCACACATTCTTTAAAATATTCATTTAAAAATCCAGGTGAGAGGGTATCTATTAAAATATACTAAATACCATCCATATATGGCAAACTAACGACAAAATCTTTTTTTTTCTTCATTTTAAATAGCAGGAAATAAGAAGAGGTTGGCACATTTTTATAATTTACTTTAATAGAGGTCACAAGTATATAGAAATATTTTTAAATGTAAAAAAACTAGGGGGAGGAGAGAAAGGCAAAAAAAAAGGATTATTGGCATCCGTCGCTTGGCAAATTAGCAATTATCTCTTTTTAATCCGCTTTAAGAAATATATGTATGAAGCTATTTGAAGAAATTTTTTAGAAAAAAAGATTGAAGGGCATCACCTTTAATTAAATAAAACAATTTTTTAGTGATTATTAAAAGAGTTAAAAATGGGGGGTAAAAGCTATTTTAAGAAAATTTTTATTAAAAATTTAAAATTAATATATAGAATTATTTAAATAATTTTTGTAAGTTGCTATACTTTTATTAGAATTTAAATTCTAATTTAAATTTGTTACATTTAAATATAGTATGTTTAATTTAACCTTCAGAAAATTTCCGACTCTTGAGCCATTTCCGATTTCCGTCAACTTCGTTCATTCCCGATTGACCCCTCTTAATGAAGAAAATAATTCAGACTAGAGCTCGGTCCGAGACGAGATTTCGAACAAAGATCTATTGTTGCCTTGCTAAACTAGATTACTATGAAACAAGTCCGGTCTCAAATCCAAAAATTTTTAGACCAGAAAAGTTTGCTTTACAATATCTAATAGTACTGTATAAAATCAAAAATGACGTTTACATATATATTTTATAAGAATGAAAAGATAGGTGAAGGAGTTGATTAAAAAAGTGTTCATAATTGAAAAGGCTTCAGATTAATTTAAGGATAAATTTAGTTAAATGAGGATAATGAAGTTAGGGATTTAAAAAGTTAATTATAAAAGGATTTAAAAAATTATATAAATAAAAAAATTAATTAGAAAAAATTAGGATTAGTAGAGTTTAAAATAAATTTAAAAAAAGAATAAAGATTTTTAAAAGGATTTTGCAATATAATTATAATTATGACGATATAGGTAATAATTTTATTAGAAATTAGTAGAAAAAAATTAAAGAATATTATTGGTTAATAAATAAAGATCTAATACTCAAGAAGGAAAATTTTCCGGAAAGTTTTAATTGTTCTCAACTTGTATTTTCCGGAAAGTAAATAATTTTCCGGATTTAAAAAGTTATATTTAGCCTTCCGGTAAGTTTTGTATTTTAATGAAATTATATTTCCGGAAAGTTAGAGGAAATACATTAAAATTGATTTCCGGAAAGTTTTGCATTTATGTATTTTACACGTTTTTTGTATTTTAATCAAGTTTATTTTACTTCTCCGGAAAGTTTGTATTTTTGTATTTTAACCAAGTTTATTTTTCTTTTCCGGAAAGTTTTATATATTTAATTTTATATTATAGACAACTTCTGAAGTATTATATACCATAAACTTAAATAAAACTTGAATATAATAAACTTATTAATAGACTTAGTTAATAAACTACAATTTCAATCCGACCCTAAAAAGGAATATAAATCCTCCAACCAATTAAAAAATTTTTAAAGATAATTAAAATGATTCTATTTAAATATTCTGCTTCAAAAATTTAATAATTTTAATATAGGTTTTTTGTCATTAATTTAATATAGGTAAATTTTTGTTCAATTTAAAATAATTAAATAAGATAAAATAAATCCTCTATAATAAGGACAACCCAAAAAGGGCAATGTAAAATGGCAAAAAAAACTTTTAAATTTTGTCGAGACAAAAATTAAAATATTCTCCATTTTTTTATATTTTTAAAATAAATTTTTTTCGCAAAAAAAAAACTAATTATTTTCAAGACACGAGAATTGCGCAGTATCTGATATTGGTCGATCTAATATAAATCTAAATTATGATTCTTGAAAACCCCATCTAGCGTTAGGCCGCAAAGAAAAGTATTCACAAATGTCGTGTCTCACCTATTCTAGGCCGCAAAGAAAATATTCACAAAGGTCGTGTCTCCCCAATAGTAAGCTTATATTTAAAACTAAAAATTATTTTTAATTTTTACTAAAAATAAATAAAGAAATAGTTATTATTTATTCAAAAAATATATTTTCTGTTTTTAGATATTTGTTGCAAAAACACAAATCTAGAAAACAAAAAAAATTATAATACATCTGCTACATACATAGTTATCGTTCTGTAATAATAAATGAGAAAAATGATTTTATTTGTAAACTCCCAAAAATAGAAAATTATTTTTTACAAAATTTTTTTTAAATTAAAAATAAATAAAAATATAATTAGCAGCTCAAAATATAATTTTTCTTAAAATTATATTTTTTAATTTAATTGAACAAATAATTTTTTGTAAACAAAAAAAGAAGTAGAAAAAAGTTGCAAAATTTTTATTGTTTTAATATTCTAGCTTAAAATAAAAGATTGAAAAAAATTCAAAAAATTGTATTCTATTTTAAAAAATATTTAAAATATTAAAAAAGAATGAAAAAAAAATTTTAAAAGAATTTATATTTTTTTCAACAAAAATTAAATTTCAATACCAAAAAAATAACTACTAAAAGATAATTCTTGGAATTAATCAAAATAAATTATTAGAGAAATATGTAGTAGAAGTTAACTATAAGTTTTAAATTTGAACGGGTTTTAGGGCATTATTGTTTCAATTATTGCTTCAATTGGATGGGGTAATTAATGGAAGTATGGTAATTGAGGGAGGGTAATTAATACAGGTTATATGGTAGATTTTAAGGCAAAGATTAATTGACACAAGAGGCATTTTGAGTTAATTATTATAACTTAAAATATTTTTTTTAAATTTACTATAAATTAAAAGAAGTATTACTTAAATAATAACAAAAATCTGATGAAAATTATGACATTTTTTGGAAGAAAAATTAATAGAGTTAAATAAAAAATTATACAAAAAAGTGTCATTAATTTATAAAAATGATGAGTATGTATTAAAATATATATAAAAATGTTTTTGACTGTCCAGTCAAAAATTGAATATATTTTGTGATGGTTGGTTGTTATTTGGATGGGTGGAAGGTCGTTTTACGAGGTTTGAGAGAATAAAATGGAAGAAAAAATTTTGAGAGAGAAAGAGCGATATAAAATAAAATTAAAAAGGATGTAAGAGGTCGAAGGACATGACCTTTTTTAATGTTGGTTGGGTGACTGGTTGGTTTTTAGTTTTGTTGGATAGATAGAGGGGAGGGATGGCTGTCGCGTCGTTATAGTCAGTCAGTATATCATTACTTGCTTGCTTGCTCTCTCAAAAGTATTTTTAAACCTTTTCCTTCCCCCAAATAAAGCATTTAGAAATTTGACTGGAAAGAAGGTTTTTTCATAAAAAAATTTTTTTGACGATCATTTTGCGATAAAAATTTTGTGGAGAAAAATATATAAGGTTATAGGAAGAGAAAAAAAATACAAGACCTAGTGAAAATAAAATTTTAATTGGCCACTAAGGAGGGAGGAGCTGCTGGCATTATCAATGCTAACGATATTTGTCATTATTATCTGCAGATAATTAGCATTAGAGACCGGACTTGAAGTAAGATATCTAGAAAAATATTTATCTCAATAGCCGAGATTTTTGTTTGGGATAAGTCTCGGTCCGGTCTCTTTCAACAGGAAGAGGAGATGTTGAAATTCGGGGAGGGCTTTACTTTAGAGAATATTACGGTATGTATAATCTATTGAAAAAAAGAACTACTTGAAAAACGACGTCTAGGGTATTTCAGAAAGGTGGGGAATTTAGATCGGCTTAAACTAAAACCCTTCGGAGATCTTCTAATAAAAATTAAATTACAAAATTAGTCAAAAATTAAATTCTCGGGTTATCTATCCACCTACATATAAATTATACATATTTATTTTTACTAAAATTTTATTTAAAAATAATTTTATCTCGATATTATTAATAAATACAATTTTTTCTTCTCTTAAACATTGAAGGGCGCACAAACTGAGTGTGTATGTGTTTTGTTGAAAGGCCGTGAGACAGGGTAAAGGGCAAATAAGATAAAATGAAAATAATATTTTTTCTTATTTAATTTATTGACGAGAAGGAAGGGGGGGGTTGTAGTTGTTAAAGGTCAATTAAATTAAAGATTTTTTATTTTTAGAATTTTTATAAAAAATATCGAGTCAACCGTGTAAAAATACGTAGAAAAGTGAACTTGAAGAGATGTAAGAACCTAAGGATTATTTAAAAGACTGGAGGGCCGTCTGCAATCGGAAGAAAAATTTAGAAAGGACACGATCCTCAACGAAATTTTAAAAACCCGCAAACTGAAGATACGGAGATCAAGTGAATAAAGAAATATTTTGAGAAGACAATCTTGCTAATTTAGATGGAAACTGAAAGATTCTAAAATTTTTAAAATTTTTGAAAAAAATTTTTGGGGAGATTTTCCCATAAGTATTTCATTATAGTGTGAATTCTACGTATTTCTAAAAATAAAAAAATTAAAAAAATATTTTGAAGATTATAGACTATATTTTTTAAATTGAACCCTTTTAAATATAAAAATTAATTTTTAAATAAAACAAAATTTTTAAAATTAGAGCGCACAAAGCAGTTTCTCTACATATCTCCCTTTCAACTAAATACATATGTATCCTTCTCGTTTTCCCCTCAAAAGTTCCCAGTAAAAGCAGTTGACCCAGCGATGACCTCAATGCAAGCAACCAGCGATATAAATAAATAATTTTTAGAAAAATACGGAAGGAAGGTCAGTAATGATGAATTAAAAAAGAAGAAAAGATCAATGTTTAAATAAAAGGTTAATATATTTTAAATAAAGCAGACTAGGGATGTTGTAAAATTAATTTTTATAAAGCAGAAGTCGGAAGAAAATCAGAATAATATAAAAACAGAAAGAAGAAGAAGCAACATGCCTGATTTTCCGGAAAATACATATATTTATAAAAAAGTTTATTTTGTATTTTCCGGAAAATTCTATTTATAATTAAGTGTTTAAATAGAATACAAAGTTTTCCGGAAATTATTATTTTGCAAATAATTTTGTGTTTTCCGGAAAATATAATAATAGTATATTGAGAGTTATATTTAGCGTTTTGTGTTTTCCGGAAATTATATTTTATAGAGAATTAAATGTTAAGTAAAACACAAATGTTTTCCGGAAAATAATTTTGTATTTTCCGGAAAACTATACATACATATACAGGGCTGGAAGAAATTACAGGCTGGAATTAAATTTAAAAATTGGAAGATGCCAAATTAAAAAAGAAAAGAAAAAGGCACGGGAATACAGAAGGCGGAAGGCGCGGGAAGAAGGAAATCGGGAATTTGAATATTCCGGACTAGCCCTGGACAGCGAAATTTTAAAAAATAAAATTCTAAAAAACCGACCCTATAATCATTATTTGTTAATGCAGCTCTACCAAATTGTTTAAACGCCATAAGCAACAAAGGATTATTATTGTCGTCCAATGAAGTAGAATTAGTTGAAGGTTTTAATAAATGGATATTTTGCTGCTGTTGTTGTTGTTGACGAGAGCGAAAATTATTTAAAGCCTAAAATTTGTGTTTTAAGTTTAAATAAGATACAAGAGTTTTCCAGAAATTATATTAACATATATATAAGTTTGTGTTTTCTGGAAACTATAATAACTAGTATATTGAGAGTTATATTTAGAGTTTTGTGTTTTCCGGAAATTATATTTTATATCGAATTAAATGTTAAATAATACACAAATGTTTTCTGGAAAATATTTTTGTATTATTTTATGGTTTCCGGAAAATATAATTAAATGATAAAACAAGTGTTTTTCCGGAATTATTTTTAAAATAAATTTGTGTTTTCCGGAAAATATTATATCTAGTATATTTATTTAGAGTTATACTTACCTAAAGTTATTTGAGAGTTATACAAATACTAAAGTTATACTTAAAGTTATTTGCGGAATCTATAGGTCTCTTTTGTTGATATTTACAAAAAAATATTTTTTAGAAACTGTTCTATTAAAAATTAATATATTTTGATGGAAATAGACCTATTTTATATATCCAAAAAATTCTTTACTATTTTCAATTTTATTATTAAAAGTTGGTCATTTTTACAGATTCTTCATAATATTATTTCAAAAATTATTTTAGAGAAGGAAATTAAAATCAAAAAACCAAATCTCCCTTTAACCCAATTCCTCTTTTACCTCTCGACTGATTTGCAATTTTGTATATCATTTATATATATTTTTGGCCTATTTTTAGTATATTTTTTAATCAAAAAAGGGAATAATTAAAACGGCGACAAGAATTCTGCTGAATTCTGGATTGTATATAGTTTAGAAAGGGGAAATAATATTAAAAATAAGCCTGTCTAAGGGTTAAATTTTTGTAAAATATCAAAAATAAATTTTTGAAAATTATTTTGAATTTTCTAAAAATTTTTAATTCTGGTGTTGACCCGCTATTGTCTAACTGCAAGTATCTCACATCATCCCCGACTAAAAAAAGGATATAAAATTACGTTAAAATAATATTAAGAATATAAATTTTTAAAAGTTAATTAATATTCTTAAAATGTCAGAAAAATTTTTATAAAATTTTTTCACTATAATTAGATATTCCTTAATTAGGTCTTTTACGTATTTATTAAAAAACGTGCCTATATAATTAAAATTTTTATAAATATACGCATCAATTTTAAGGTCATTAAAGACAAATCTAATACCTATTTTAAATTTTAAAAAATAATTTTGTATTATATAATGAAAAGATTTTTTAAAATTAGAAAGTTGAGTTAGAATTGAACGTAAAAACGATTTTAACAAAAAAATTTTAAATTAGAAACTCCCTTCTCTTAAGGTTTCTACAAGGCTCGAACTTCCTCTAATTTTATGAATTAAACAAGATTTTATTTAAATGGAAACGAGAGTGGGAAAATTTCTTTTACCTCGGGGGGCTATTCGTAAACGAAAATTTTTAATTTTAAAGCAGTCGCATTCCGCAAGTGAATTACCTAGTAATCAGTTGAGTATATTATTTAAATAACACGATTATACATATATAGGTATAATTAAGATAATATTTTTAATTCAGACCTGCATCATTGCAAACATTTGATTTCCGTTAGACAATCCAGAATTATTACTAATTGTAGCAAAATTAGAAGAAGCTATATTTGTTTGATTAATTGAAAGTGGAGGAGGGATTAATTGTGTTGGTGTTTTAGGCATTAATATATTATTGTTATTATTTGTTGCTGTAATGACACCTCCATTTAAATTAGGGGGAAGTGAAGCTAGGCTCTTTTATTTGAAAAATTTATTTTTAAAAATTATTTTTTATAATTTTTCATAGCTTTTCTATTCCAACCTTGGTTATATAAAAAGTAAGTGGAGAAAAGCAGGTCAGTCTAAAAATTTTAGCAAACCCGGAAACTTATTAATAAATAATTCGTTACTTCCTAATTTATTTATACCTAAATTATTAAATTGATAAATTTGCTAAATATATTTTTTAATGTGATAAAAATTATTTTACAAAAGTTAACTAAATTTTCAGCAAGTTAATGAAGTATTTAAATAAATGGAAATAAAATAAACTAGGGACTTCCGGAAAATTTGTTACCTTCCGGAAAATGATTATTTTCCACTAAAAATGTTTATTCTCTTCCGCTAATATTTGTTCAATTCCTGGAATTATTTATTTCCGGAAAATGTTTATTAATCTTATGAAAAATATTAAGAAGCCAATTATTCCAGGATGATTTTTTAAAAGGTTAATTATTAAATAAAATTAAATAAAATATTTATATTTTCACTAACACTTAATGGCCGCTTAATTCCAACATTTGTACTCATTTCCTTCTTGTTATTAAAAATATTATTTGGATTTGTAGTTACTTGGTTTGTAGTTGATTGAAAATTTATTGATAAAGGAGACAGTAAAGGGTGGTGAACTTTTGAAAATTTTTTTTAAATTTTAAATATTTAATTTTCTTAAAAAATACAATTATCATTATTCCCAATTTCTTCCTCTCCATTTTTTGGTGATGCAAAAGCCGAAACGCTACTTCTACGTAAAGCAGCTATATTATTATTTGAAGCTGAATGTTCCAAAATATTATTTTCCCCACAATTTTTATTTTCATTTTTAATATAATTAAAATAATATTTTTGATTGTTGGTATCATTTGTCTGTTCATTATCATTATTATTCTGAATTAAATTTCCAAGTGAACTGGAACTAGCCAGTGGTGTGGCCGTAGCCATTCTAATAAATTTAAATAAAAATTAAAAAAAAAGTTCTAAACTCACTAAAAATAAATGTATCAGCTTAAACAATTTTGTAGAATAATCATTTTTATTTAAAATTAGAATATTTTTAATATAAATTCATTTTAAAATATTCTGAAATTTGTTAAATAATTTGAAGAAATTAATTTAATCATTTTAAAAACAAGTTTGTAAAACAAATTTGTCATAATACACGTTTTTAATTGTAAAATCTTTGTGGAAAACATTTTCCGGAAAACATTTAATTTCTTTCCGGAAAATATTACTTTCCGTAAAATGTTAATTCTTAAACGGATAATATTTAATTTCTTTCCGGAAAAAATTTATTTCATTCCGGAAGATACTAATTTCTTCCGGAAATTTTATATTTATTCCGGAATATATTTATTCTATTCCGGAATATATTTATTTCCTAACAGAAAATAATTATTTTCTTTCCGGAAAATGTTTATTCTCTCTTTCCGGAAAATATTAAAAAGCTAATGAGTTCAGAATAGATTTAATGGATTTTCAGAATATATTTCTTAAATTCTGAATTAATAAGAATCCATTAAAATTTTTCAGCAAAAAGGAATTAGTAATACACTTAAAATAATATTTAATTTAAAGAATTATAAAATACAAAAATATTTAAATTAATAAAATTACAAGAAGCACTTTAATTTTTAATTTAAAATTTTTAATCTCTTCCTATATTTGTTTAATAATTAAATTTAAATTGAAAATTTCCTTTTAAATTTTAATCAAATTTTTTAATAAAAAAATTTGTTGCTATATTTAAATGATAAATTAAATATTCTTAAAAAATGTTTAAATTAAGAAAATAAAATAAAATAGTAATGAAATTTAAAATTAATTTAACATTTTTAATCAAAAAATAATTATAAGATGACATCCTAAATAGCCACCCCTCCACCCCAGCCTAATCATTTTTTGTAAAAAGCACAAAAATATTTTACATATTAGCAAATTAATAAAATAAAAAAAATTTTTTATAGCGGAAATTAAGTAAAGGACAACAGAATTAATTATATTTATAGACTAGACAAAATTCTAATTAGTGTGCTAATTTGCAGAAAATAAAATAATAAAAATTCTAAGGTAAAAATTTTATTTTTAAAAAATTTAAAAAATTGTAAAAATAAATTTATTAATTTAATATTTTTCAAAAACAATTTACTTCCGTAAATAAACATATAATTTCTAACACCCATTTTTCTAGAATTTCCGTGCTTTTCTCACTTCCAATTTTGGAAATAAAAAATATTTTTTAAAAATAAATTTTTGCAAATTTGGGGCTATTAAAAAGTTATTTTTAATATATCTATTCATTAAAATTTATTTTTATGTAATTAAAAAAAAATAATTTTTTTGTAGCTATTTTTAAAAAATATAATTTTGTTAGGTAATAAAAAAATAAAATTTGCAACAAAAAAATATTAAAAATTGTTACATACAAAAATTGACAGTAGTGACCCCCCCCCATTCCGTGCACAAGTGCACAGGATGGGACGGGGTGTGGCGGCATGATCAAGGGGAAACCAAAAGGTGTAGGGGGTTTTCACCCCCTACCCCCATTAATTTCCCCGCACTTGTGCGGGGAAATGGCGGCGTGTCAAAGGGGAAACCAAAAGGTGTGGGAGGTTTCCACCTCCCACACCAAAAATTCCTTGTACTTGTACCTTGTACAAGTACAAGTAGTGGTGCGGGAATGCAGCGTGACAAAGGGAAACAAAAGGGAGTGGGGAACTTTTCGGCTCCCGCATCGCAAATGGCGGCGGAACCCAAGGTGTGTGGGAATTCTTCGGCTCCCGGAGTAATAAGTGACAGGTTTTGATTGATTGAAAGGTACAAGTGACAAGGTACATGAAAAGTGACAGGTTATGATTGATTGACATGTACAAGGTACAAGTACAAGGTGTCAGTCTGGGGCTGAAATATTTGGGGGGTTGGGAATTTCAGTCGGGGACCGAAATAATCTGGTCAAAGATCAAAAAACCTAATAAAATAATTAAATCCCCGAGCGGAATTGAAACTTGCCCAAAATTTTCAAATGCGGAAACCTTAACCAGTCGGCCACAAAGGTTTAATCAAAACTTATCAAATTACTCGATTTATGTATTTCCCGGTAAACTTCGGGGGAGGGGTTGGAGGAAGAAAATTAAAAAGAAGGGAAGTAAGGCAATTGGCTCTTTCTCCCAAGGTCGTTTGCGGGAAAACTTAAAAAATATTTCTCCCCAGCAAAAAAGTTTGGCTCCTATTGGTTGTTTGTGGGAATTTAAAAATTAAAAAAATTAAAAATTAAAAAAAATTTCAAATTTTGAGTCGAAATTTCGAAATGTCGACTCGAAATTTCGTAATTAAAATTAAAATTCAAAATTTAAATTTCAATTTAAATTTAAAAAATTAAAATATTTAAAAATTAAAAAATATTAAAAATAAAAATATTAATTAAATAAATAAATGAGCGAGAAAAAATTTACAAAAATTCTGAAAAAATTTAAAATGATTTGCAAAAATGGGCGGAAGTCAGAATGTAAGGGGAATAAGCCAATTATTACGAAATCCCAAATTTCAAAATGTCAAAACGACAAAATGCCAAATACAAATTGGCGGAATTTTAAACTTAAAAATTTCATAATCCGGAGAATTTCAGTCTGGGACTTAAATATTTGAGTCTGAGGATTCAGTCTGAGACTGAATTATTTTTGGCAGCAACCTGTGATAAAAGATGTGATAGGAATGACCTTGAAATATTATGTAATAGGTGAATTTGGTAGATAACTACAAATCTTTAGGATGATTAATGAGCTTTTGAGGAAAAATGTAAAATGTGTCATGACCTTGAAAAATATTTCGTAATCGTGTTACATGTCCAAAATGAGGAGTATAAAAGGCCGAGTTTTTTGTCATTCTTAACCATTTGACTCATTAAACAAAAACATTCTATTTTCAAAAATTCTAAAAATGTCTTTTAATAACGGACAAAACGGACCTCCTCCCAACAAACGCCGAAGATTCAACATCCAAAATCTTCTGCCTCACTTATTCGATAACATACAAAACGGCACGGGGGCAAATAACCTTGAAAATTTTTACCGCCAAATTGATTATGAAACAGATTACAGCAGCAAATTTAAAATGATGAAAACAACTGGAAAATTTATTATAGAAAAAATACCTGAAAATCCGGAGGAGCTGCTTAGAAAAATAATTCAACAATGTATGGATGAAACAATTGCAGAAGCGGAAAATAAATCCATAAACCCAGAATGTCTTGGAGCATTAATTTCTTCACAACTTTTAGATAACGACATATGGATTCCTATTAGAAAAATTGAAAATGATACTGTAGATAACATACTTAATAGATTCCAACTTGTTTCGCAATCAAAGATAGAAAAAGGATCAATTCTTGGCCAACCGTTCACAATAGCAATTCAAACACTTGGAATTTCCTCCCTTCCGAGAAAATCAATAAGAGGCCGCGCACCGCAAATACATACAACAAGTAATTTTGAAATAAATAAGTGTTGTCTATTGAAAATCGATAACCCCAACAATTTATGCCTTTTTTATGCCCTAGAAATTACAAGAAAATATTTTACAAAGGAATTGGGTGGTCATTGGAATTTTACAAGATATATGCAGAATAAAAATAGGCAAATGGAAGATGTTTTTGATCTACTGAAAGCAGCAAAAATCCCGCAAGATCTTCCAGAATATGATGCGATCGAATTTGTACCAGTTGTTGTCGACCTCTGGAACAACAAATATATTGATTCTGGGTTCAAGTTCAAGGTATTTATATTTGGAAACGACAGTGAAAAACCAAAATTTACTTATGGAAATGATAATTTCAACCTACCTATTACAATTTTTCACTCAGACAATCATTTTGATGGCATAAGGAATGTTGGAGGAATGTTTGGATTGAGAGTAAAGTATTGCTTTACATGTGAAAAGAAGTTTAGAAAATCAAAGGAACATGACATCAGATGTAAATCTCTTTGCAGATATTGTGGGCGAATTGGAAGTGATAGACCTTGTATTGCAACGGGAGACTTTTACAAAAAATGTGATGATTGTGGGAAAAAATATTTAAATGAAGACTGCTTTAAGCATCACAAAAAAAGCAGCAATTGCCGACAAACAAGACAGTGCGGGAAATGTGGAGTAATCTGGTCAATGAAAAATTACAAGAGAGAACAAACAAAGAAACACGTGTGCGGGCAAAGGTGGTGTCAAATTTGTCGGCAATTTCATAGCATGGATAGAGGGTGCTATATTCGTCCATTGGAGCTGAAAAAATCAACACATTACCGCTTAATAACATTTGACTTTGAAGCAACACAAAATGAAATAATTAAAGAAATTACGAAAGAAGAAAGGCGGCTTCACAAAGTAAACTTCATTGCCGCAACAGTAACCTGTACAAAATGTATGGAAGATGATCAATTGTGGCGTTCCCCTCTCAAACAAAACGGAAAAAGTTGCACAATCTGCGGAAGTAATCGATCAATCACATTTTCCCACAGACCGTTCACTCAAACTACAGTCGATCAGAAAATCGTCACACCAACACCGCTAAAAGAATTTATTGATTGGATTCTATTTAAACTCAATCCCCAGTATACGACAATGGCATTTTCACATAATGGAGGGCGTTATGATATGATTATGGTTTTCAAGGAAATTTATTTAAAAGGAGTTGTTCCGTCAATGATTCGCCGCGGTAATAAACTTTATGAATTGAAAATTCCCCGCAACAATAAATGCAATGAAGTAATATTTCGAGACTCGTTTAATCTTTGTCCAGTCGCTCTGGGGAAGCTGGTTGGCGCCTTTGGACTACAAATTACAGAAAAGCAATTCTTCCCACATTTGGCAAATATCCCCGAAAATTATAATAAAATATTACCTCAACTGCCACCAAAAACTGATTACCTATATGGAGGAATGCCACCTGAAAAGCAAAATGAATTTGATAAATGGTATGAAGAAGAAAAAACCAGCAATTTAACTTGGATGAAGCATTGGCCGAATATTGCACAAACGATGTACAAATACTCACAGAAGCACTAATCGCCTTTAGAAAAAAATTCACAGAGATAAGCAAACAGAAAAACACAAAACCTGGGGTAGCGTCAGAAGGAATCGATATTTTGAAGGATGCAATGACAATCGCTTCAGCATGCATGAAACATTTCCGACTCAACCATCTGCAACCAGAACACTTGGCGATTGTTCCGGAGAAAGGATATGAGAATTGTGATAATCAAAGCGAGCTTGCCCTGAAATATTTACAATGGTACGAGGAGACAAGCGGGGTTCCAATTAAAACTGCACATTCAGAAGGTGGGGAACATGTAGTGGCTGGAAAATATAAAGTAGATGGGTATATACAGGCAGAAGATAGGGCAATTGAAGTGAACGGGTGCGTTTGGCACGCATGCCAAAAATGTTTTGGAAATGAACTGGATAAAATTTTACCCAATGGAAAAACTGTAGCAGAAACACGTGAAGATGATGCAAAACGTTTGGAAATAATTAAAAAGTATATAAAAAATGTTGATATAATATGGGAGTGTGAAATTCATCAAATGTTACGCCGCAACCAGAAAATGAGGAAGGCTTTTGCAAATTATCACAACAAAGGACCAATCAATATTAGAGACTGTTATTTTGGCGGGAGAACTGGACCATTACAAATGTACTTTGACGCAGAAAAGGAGCAACATAAGATTACCTACTTAGACTTTAATTCACTTTACCCCTCAACGATTGCTACAACATCATTTCCGGTTGGGCATCCGAAAGTGCATGTTGTACCATTGTCAGAACAAAAAGTCTACTGGACAAGGAGTGAGCAGATCCCAGTTAAAGGAATTTTAAAAGTATTTTTATTACCACCGCCGCAACTTGATGTTCCTGTTATTCCCGTTAAATTTGATGAACGACTTCTTTTCCCATTGTGCAGAAAATGTTCACTCACATACCCAAATGGCGCAAACATCAAAGATTACCGCTGCCCGCACAATGACGAAGAGAGGGGTTGGGTTTCAACTGTTACATCGATTGAATTAGAAGAGGCATTAAAAGTTGGATATACTGTAACAAGATTTTATAGAGCGCTAAATTATGAGAATTGGGATGAAAATTTATTTAAAAATTATGTGGCCGAGTTTATGGCAATGAAAATACATGCGAGCGGGTTCCCCGAAGGAATAGAAGGAAAAGAAAGTGAAGATAAATTTATAGAAGAATGTAAAGAAAAATTTGGAATTGAGCTTCAAAAAGAAAAAATGGTCCCTGACAAGGCAATGCGGTACATTTCAAAATTAATGCTAAACTCTCTATGGGGCAGATTCAGTCTAAGGAACACCTTGTCAAAGAGTGTGATTACAGATTCACCAGATGAACTTAGAGAATATTATTACAACAAATCAATAGAATTACAATCTGTAGATAAATTAACCGAAGAAGCAGTAATAATAACATACAAAACAAAGGATGAATTTATAACTGAACATGACACCTCAAATATCGTCATATCATTATGGACTACATCAGCAGCTAGGATTAGATTATTGAAAGCAATGCAAAAGGTAGCTGGAACACTAGACTGCAATCTTTTGTATGGGGACACAGACAGCATCTTATTCTCCCATCCTAAGACTATGGAGTGCCCACTCCAGACTGGTCCCCATCTAGGAGATTTGGCAAGGGAATATGCAGGGTCAGAAATTAAAGAATATGTTGGTGGGGCGTGTAAGGCTTACGCACTGAGAATGGAAAGCAACAAAAATGCCAAAATTAGCAGTGTCCTAAAAGTACGTGGCATCACTTTAACTGCTGATGTCTGCAAAATCTTGCACTTTGATAGTTTCAAAGAAAGCGTACTTCAATATGCGAATGGAAAAAGCGACGAGGAAGATGAGGATGATGATGGGGGAACAATTATAGTAGAAAACCCAAACTTTATACGCCGCGATTTGAAGGAAGGTATAGTTTATTCAACTAAAATGAGAAAAATATTTAGACCAATAATACAAAAAGGGATAATTTCAAATATCAAAATTATACATTTCGGGCAAAAATAATTTCATTTTTCACAATATATTTTCCACCGTATTTTATTATTTTTGTCCTTTAATTTATTCACAAAATTTTTTGATTGTACTTTAATATTTTTACAATGTTATTTAAATTGTATTTGAATTTGTTGATAAATTGTTATATTATTAAAATTATTAATGAACTTTAAGGATTACTAGATAAGATTAAGTTAATGCTAAGGGTTGAAAAATAAAATTGATTAAAACTTAAGGATTAGAAGATACAATTGTTGCAAAGTTAAGAGATAGAAGATACAATCCATACAATGTTAAGCAATGGAAGATGTAGATTTTGGGGGTAAAAGTGCAATGTTAAGCAAAAGAAGTCACAATTGCTGCAAAGTTAAGCAAAAGAAGACACAATTGCTGCAAAGTTAAGGGATAAAAGATAAAATTGATGCAACGTTAAGGGTTAGAAGATAAAACTGATGCAAAGTTAAGAGAAATTACACAAATTTTCAGTAAAAAAGTCAAAAATAGCCGTGTTCCACACATTTTCTTATTGGCTGGTGTAAGGGGGGTGTGTGCTCATTGGTTAAGATGCAGTTATATATTCGTGTGCGTGCAATGTACAGTATACACGCTCCTTATTGGTGGTGTATGTGAATTGCCCCCATTGGCTAGGTCTGTTTATATAATCTCTGTTATAGTTGTAAGGGGAGACGCTCATTGGTTGATGCTAATGTGTATAACTTTGTTAAATTACTAATTTTAAAACAAAGAAAAGTAATCATTATTAAAAAATAAAAAATGTTAAAGTTTTCGATTATATTATTAATTATTCCGTCCTTAGTGGCAGACACTTGGGACTCAAAACCTTGGAAGAGAGAAGACTATGTGACAACATTATTTCGGAGGACGTCACTGCCTATATGGCGGAGAACACCGCCACCAATATTTCCTAACAGAGAAAAAAACACAACAGTGGAAATACCAATATGGCGGAGGACACCGCCACCAATAATTCCTAGGAGAGATAAAAATACTTCATTGGAAATACCAATATGGCGGAGAACACCGCCACCAATATTTCTTAGCAGAGAAAAAAATACAACAGTGGAAATACCAGTATGGAGGAGGACACCACCTACAGTATTTCCTAACAGAGATGTAAATAATTTAGGAGAGATTCAAAGAGGAGATAAATTGAAAGATAAATCATTCAATAAAACAGATGTCGGAAAAATATGGGTTATAAAAGATATTTTTTATCTGAAGACGGATTTAGCCAGGAAAGCAGAAATAAAAAATATGGGGCGGTGGATTCTACGTTGGGATCTTTGGGACAAAAAGTTCAAATCTGGCAAATATAATAGAACAGACTACTTAATGTATTCGAGATGGCGATTTTTATACGAACCTCCTATTTCTAAGATTATCGATTTTTTCAAAAATTTGTAAAAATTTTTAAGTTTTCATTTTTTCATGTAAAATTATAACAATGTAATTAAAATAAAATTTTCGTACAAATTAATCAAAAGATATCAAAACATTGCGCTTTTCCCATTTGTTGGGGCTACCTTCTATTTCGATCCACAATATTCCCCGTCTAGATTTTCCATTAGTGGGGGTAGGTGGTAAGCTTACGGCGGATATTGGAGCGCTGTTGAGACTAAGTGTTGATATTGACGAAGTCGCATGTGTGCGCCGATTTTTAAATGTAGAACAACTTATAGTTGAAGGGGGTGAGGTGGGGGCAAAACATAAAAGCTCTAGCGGGTAGTATCTTTCACAAATTCCATTCTTTGTAATTGTTCTTTCGATAACACACTGGTGAAACGGGTATTGGAGTTTTATCTTGTGGTGAGCAAAGAAATATGCCGCAACGGATATGTTGAAAGGATAGCCTAAATCGCCGAAGGCTTTGATTAAATGAGAACCTGATGTTGTAATTCCGTCACATCTAACACTACTTTTCATTCCGTTCTTATTAGAATAATTTGTCTCTAACTTCCCCTTTTCATTAATAAATTTTGCTATCAAGTCAGCATTTTCTTGATACATTAATCTATATCTCACCAAATAACTAGGACAGTTTAATTTTTTAGAAATCTCATCCAAAACAGTATTCATATTTTAGTGATTGATATAAGTGATTAATTAAATGATCAAATAACTTATTGAATGATAAGTTAAAAAATTTTTCCCTTTTATACGCAAAATTTGACCTTGAAAATTGGTAAGTATTACGAAATAGTTGAAAAGGGCGGAGCCAAGGGGTGTATATAAGGCGAAAAATTTCCCAACTTCTCATTCACTTCTTCATTCTTTAAAATTTGCAATTTAAATTACTAAATAAAAATGAGCGGATTAAAAAAAGAGAAGATCCCAAAAATGGAATTACCTAATGAACCAAAATTTGAGGAGGAAGAGGTTATTGAATTAGAAGTGGAAAAGGAAAAAGAAATAAGCAATAAAGCAAAATCCCCTACCTCAAAAGTAGCTAATGGGAAGATTCAGAAGAATAATGGGATAAATCCACGCATTCTGTGGAAACTTGTGCGCATCAAGGATACCCCGCGGATAGAAATTAGAATTTGCAAGAAATGTGCCAATGCGCTTTATAACGATAAAAATAAATTTACTCAGAAGGAAAATGGGAATATTGGAATTTGCTTTGAGATTTGTGAGGCATGCGCGAAATTAAATATGCAGCTCAAGGATTTTGTTGCTGAATGGGATGAGAAGAATTTGCAGAACTTGAAAAAGTGATTAGCGATTAATTTTTTCATTAAAATTGTTATTTGTTTTCATTTAATTTCGTTAATTGTATTTTTTTAACTTGGATAAAATTTTTTTAATTTTTAACATTGGAATTTTTAATCATAGGACTCTAACCCCTTTTAATCATAGGATTCAAACCCTTCTTCTAACCATAAGGATTCCAACCTTTTCCGAAGACCACGCCCATTTTCAGAGTATAAATACCGAAAAATTCCCCAGGATCAAACTTCCACTCAAAAATTGAATTCATTTATCAAATTTCTTAAAAATGTCAGTAATTGAAAATAATTGCCAGCTCTTGGAAAAAGTTATCCCCGAGGTTTTATTTACAGTTTCGTCTTCTGGTGTGACAATTTCGTCACCGCGGCTGATAACCGCACGCTTTGTGGAGTTTGACATGTCAGGGAAATGCAAAAGTTGCAGAGGGGAAAATGTGGACATTGATTTTATTGTTACTCCGAAGGATGTAACCTTATATTGCAACCGGCTAAAATCAGAGAAAGTAGTAATGTTCGATCATATTTACGAGATTCCTCAACAATGTGTTTTTCGCGTAAAATCAAAAGGAAAGAATTTCAATATTTTTCACAAGGAACAAATCTGGAATGAAAAACAATTCATCACCGGCAATGAGCAAATGAGTGTCAAGGAATTTTTGGCAAAGTTTTCACAGAAGAATACTCAAGTAAAGAGAGATGAAACAAAAGAAAATACAAAGAAAGATAAAGAAAATAAATTAGAATAAAAAGATAATTCAATACCCCCTCTTAACCATTAATCATTGTTTACATTTTTAATTCCAACAAACATTTTTAAACATGAATTACCATTTATTTTCTAATAAAGATTTAAAATTAAAGCTCCCATTTGGCTGTATTATTAGCGGCCCAAGTTCAACTGGTAAAAGTACATTTGTACGAAAATTAATTTCCTACTCTGATCAACTTATTGACCCTATTCCAAAATCTATTCTTTACTGCTATGGCGAATATAATTCTCTTGTCCCCGAACTACAGCGAGCCGGAGTCTCAGTTTATGCTGGAGTTCCCCCAGAGGATCTTATTAAGAAACAAGAACAACCCTCTCTAGTCATTCTCGATGACCTAATGTACTCAATTGACGAAAAATATTTATCGGAACTTTTCACAAAGAAATCTCATCATCTTAATTTTGGCATAATTTTCATCACCCAGAATCTCTTCGAGAAAAAACTCAAAGTCGCACGTCAAAATTCTATGTATATTGTATTAACTCGCGCACCTAATAGTGCATTGGCCGTTCGAAATCTAGGAGTACAATTATTTCCAGGAAGATTAAATTATTTTCTCGACGCATATCGACAAGCTACAAGCACTAGTAATTATTCATACCTCTTTATCGATTTACACCCCTCATCAGACCCAACACTTAGACTAAGAACAAATATATTTAGAGACAAAGAATCAGAAGACCACAACTCATTACCAATTATATTTTTACCCAAAAATTCCTCTAATTAAAAATCATGTCAACGAATATTAGTCAACTTGTCAAGGACAACTTACAATTTCTCAAACAACTTGCAAAAACACGCTCATTGACTAAAAGAAGACGCCTTTTAAAGAAAGCTTCAACTGACCAATTACTTTCTCTCACTGAAATTTGTTTTAATATAGTACGCGATAAATTTAAATTAAATAAAAGACAAAAATCTCGCCTTCTTCCATTCGCTAATTTTGTTCGCCGTGTAAGTAGATTAAAATCAGAAAGAGGAGCCAAACGTACAGTAATACAGCAAGGAAGTGGTTTACCAATAGGATTGTTTCCCGCACTTCTTACCCCAATCATTATTGAATTAACAAAGACATTGACAAACAATTAAAATGGCAAATAAATTTATATTGATTCCTGAGGATATATATCGCGGCCTACTTACTCACCCCTTACCAGAAACTGGAAATATTAATTTGGATTTTACACGAGAAAATTTGGAAAATATCAAAAGTCAAAATGCCAACACAGAATTGAAAAATATAAATTATAATCAGGAATTGAGACGGTATTTACACATGTTGAAAGATCAAAATGAGAGACCAATGAATGTTTCAGTCCGCCAGATGGATGATCCAGCGTTAGAGCAAATCAAAAAATTACTTCCCCTGCTCCAAACAACCTCCAATGAAAACCGTCAAGTAACCGAAACCCCCCAAAAAGATTTTAAACATAATATTGCCACACCAAAATTGTCCCCGTTAAATGAAGGTGGCGATTTAAATGAGGATGATCTTAGTATGCACACGGCAGAAGAAGAATCTCCGGATTCCAAGAGGAAAATGGAGCCAAAGGTATCAACAATAAAGGAAAAGACAAAGGAAATTTTTGAAAATATGAAACAGGAAAATCTAGACAAATATGATGTGAGCTCAGATGGGAAGATTTTAAGTAAAAAGGGAGGAAAAGAAATACAGGGAAGCAACGCACAAAAATCTCTAGAGTGCATTCTCCGTACAGGAATCAGTGGGAAATTGAGATGGGGAGAGTTGACACCACCGGGGACATCAGTTTTAGAAAGTAAATTAAAAAGTGATAATAAAATTTGGCCGTTGATAGAGAAGGCAAGAGAGAGTTGTACTCCAAAAAGAACTATTACAAAGCAAAAAAGAAAAATAGCTGAATCCAAAGAAATACCTGAATCAAAATGGAGACCCCCAGCAGAGTGGAAATGATATTAGATAAACTTTACAATGATCCAGCGAATCCGGCAGGATTTGCTGGTGTAAACCAGTTATGGACAGAAGCTAGGAAAAAAGATGCGAGTATTAAAAAGAAGGATGTTGAGGAATATTTGGAAGGAAATAGAACTTATACAATTCACCGTCCTAGACGCGTACACTTTAAAAGATCAATAACAAACCCGTCTGGCTATATGACAGATGTTCAGTGCGACTTGGCAGATTTTCAAAAATTATCGCGGCAGAATAATGGAAAGAATTATGCACTTGTGGCAATCGATGTTTTAAGCAAAAGAGTTTTTGCTGAACCTGTTCGCACTAAAAAATCAAACGATATGATTGATGCATTTAAAAAAATTTTGTCAAGAATGGAAATGCACCCCCACCGTATTTTTAGTGATAAAGGAACAGAATTCCGAAGCAAAGAAATTATGGATTTTTTCAGAGAAAAAGATATTGAAAAATACACGGCAACCTTCTCTGAAGTTAAAGCCTCTCTAGCTGAGCGATGTATACGGAACATTAAACAGAGATTGTACAGATTTATGAGTGAGAAACATACATTAAAATGGACAGAAGCATTACCAAAGATTGTAGACGCAATAAATCATTCAAAGTGTAGGGTTTTAGGCGGATTAAGACCAGTTGATGTAAGCTTTAACAATGCAAAGGAAATTAGAGAAATGGTATTTGGCCCTATTGGTAAAAATAAACTTAGAAAAAAGCCGCGATTTAAGAAAAATGATCATGTACGTATGAGCAGAAGCAAAAATATTTTTTCCAAGGGGTATCTCCCAAATTTCAGCGATGAAATTCTTCAAATAGATCTTGTTAAAAAGAAGGCTAACCCCAACAGATACCGCGTCCGTGACGATAATGGAGAACTATTTAAAGGATACTTCTACCCCGAGGAATTGACTCGTGTGAGGAAGGATGAGAATACTAGCTACAGGATTGAGAAGATTATTAAGAGCAGAAAGAAAAAGATGGAGGAAAAGAATTTTTTGTTAAATTTTTTGATTATCCTCAACCCTATTGGATAGATGAAAATCAGTTTGTATAAAAGGTCAATTTTTTCATTTCCCATAAATCATTTGTAATCATTTACACTTTTATTGTTCAATTTATTATTATTATTAAAATAAATAATGGCTAATACATTCTTTGTTGTTCTTCCCAGCAATGTTAGTGATTACCCAGATAATAAACCCAATAAATACAGAGTGCATCTCCCCAAGCCAATAGAATTTCAAGGTGGAAACTGGGTATGTGGGTTATACAGTATCCAATACCCACAGTCATGGGCTGCAACTATTGGCACCGACGTTAAACAATGGATCGAAATTAATTATAGAAACAAGAAACCACATAGAATTGGAATTCCCAAAACAACACAGTTAACGCCCAATGGGCTCAGCTTCTTTTTAAAACTTGTATTATCCAATAAGGAAAAACCTAGGAAAAGACGCAATGTATTAATCGATAATTTAGAGGATGAAATTATTATTGACCCAGAAATTAATTTGTTTGTGGACCCAGCTAAGAAACGAAGAAAGAGAGGGACAGATAAAGAAGATAGAGTGCCATTATGGGTAAAGGAATTTTTTAATCAATATCCACACAATTATTGGGAAGCTATACGCGATTATGAGCAAGAGTTAGAACAACATAAAGTTAAGGTAGAAGAAAAAACACAACAAGTTCTTAATGAGGAGGATGATATACAGAAGGAAGAATTTCAGCAAGAACTTGATCACCTACACTCCCTTTCAGAAGATAAAAAGAAGGAAATTCGCCTTTTAACAGAGGAAGCTAATAGGAGAGATAGGCGTGATGATAGACTTATAGCAAATGTGTTTTTGAACAACACCCAGATGATTATCACGAGCAAGTGATAAAGATGGAAATAAATATAATAGTAAGATACATTGAACTAGAAGATAAAGTTAATGAGAGCAGGGAGGGGGGTGGTAAAAATGTTCGTTCTGGAGAAGAAATACAAAGGTTTATTAATTCAATAAAGCGTATGCGAAAAAACTTGGAAGCATTGGAATCTGCAATAATTGAAAGAGAGTTTAAAATTAGTAGGGATGAATTTCATCAGCAAAATTCAAATACACACTCAGAGTTTGTCCAGAAATTTTTCGAGGACCACCCTGTAGATCATTGGACAACTCTCAAGAAAAATTTAGGTGATCTACAGGAATTACACAGGCAGATTAGAGAAAAACGAGATTTGCATTCACAAGAACAAGATGAGGAAGAAAAGAATAAACTAAGCAAGGATATTGATCAGTTAAATAAATTGGCTTCATACAGAAGAAATAGATTTACAGCGATACATCATGAGGCGTACAAGAAATGGAAAAATTTTGAGTTGCCAATTCCCCCAACTAGAAATGAGATTAAGGAAATGCAAAAAATTGAAGAGAAAACTCATCCAGAATATTTGGAAGATGCCCTAAAGACAGATGATCAAGGCAAACCAGTGCCA
Organism: Meloidogyne incognita; assembly: GCA_036172945.1. Classification (NCBI taxonomy): domain Eukaryota; kingdom Metazoa; phylum Nematoda; class Chromadorea; order Rhabditida; family Meloidogynidae; genus Meloidogyne; species Meloidogyne incognita. Next base: position 257,288 of record JARQAC010000037.1, read on the forward strand.
ATTCCTGCTCCCGAAATTACAGATGAAATGGTTGAAGTTGTCAAGGACAGACACGGGTATGAGCAGGACAAAGCTAGAGAGTCAGAGGAGAATGAAAGAAAGGATAAAGAACTGAAAGAAAGCAAGGAGCAATTAAAGCATGCAAGAAGAATAGATAAATATGGGGAGCCTATACCCCTTGAGCAACCAAAAGATGAAGAGCAAGATACAGTGCCTGATGATGAAAGTTTCGAAAAAGAGGAAGAAGGTTGGGAGGAGAAAAGTAGAGGAAGCTCAGTTTTAGATTTGGATTCCTCAGAAGAGATTATGCCAACAGAAGAGATATTTGAGGAGCAAAAGGATGAACAAAATACTGACGATCTGATAAATGAGAAGACAGTTACTTTAATTGAAGAAAAGGAGTCTCAAGCAAAAGATTTGCATTCAGACATTGAATTTGAATATTTGGACAGCATTGATCGCTTTAGGGTAGTTTTTAATGATCCTGAGATTAGAAATATTGTTATCTCGTCACAATTATGCTATGTTCTCGGCTTCCCCATGGGGCCTTTGGTAAATGGCCAAATTGGAAAATATGGAATTGATCTCAAAGGGGGGTTTACCAGCTTTGCTGTATATTCAAAGGGATTAACGAATACTGTAATAATGGGGAATTCTGTCAGTTCTTTACTTAGAATTGTGGCTGTTGAGAATAGGTCTGGAGGTGTTGTAGAAAGAGTGTATGACCAACCAATGTTCATACCAGTGTTACCCAGAGAAATTAACGAAATTGAAATTGAATTAAGATGGATGAATGGAAGTCTTGTGAAATTTGATCATGGAACTGTAATTATTACCCTAATGTTTAACAGAATGATAAGATTTTAATTTAAAAATTGTTTGTAAAAATTGTATTTATTATTATTTATTTTTTATCATTTTATTAATAAAAGAAAAAACAAATTCATCAGGATTTGAATGATTTAATAATAAAGACAGAAATTTTTTGTAAGAATATCCTGAGGAAATAAAATAAATAAAAGTGATACAATGTTGACCACAAGTGGGAAAAAGAGGGTTTTGAAGGGGAACATTATTCATTACACGGCTTGAAAATTTGGAAATAAAATTTTTTATTGAAACTGGAGGTTCGGGGAGTAATAATGAATCAAAAATTAATATTTTCTCGGGGTTTATTATAAAAAATGCAATCCAGTGTGAGCCATCTTGGGAAGCCTTTTCCAAGTTGACGACCAATGAACAAGGATATTTTCGAAATTCTTTTGGGATTTTATCTGCGGCAAAGCATCCTATAAAGTATCTTCTAGTTATTCTGTTGTGTAATAAGATTTTGTCGATTTGTAAAGTGTCCATTTTTGTCTAGGAAGGGGGTTGTTGAGTCTTTTCTTTGTATTTCTCCAAGTTCAATGTCTTTGTTGCTGTTTTTAATCTTTATAAATTTTCTCAGTTGATAGGCCAATGCAGTTGCTAATAATAAAAGCCAGAGTACAATTAATGTAAAACAATAAATAGTTTGAGCGATTGATGTTTCTGATGAAGGAAATTCCTTGCAAGGGGAAGGAAATTGGACATTTTCCACGTGTTCCATTGACCAAAAATCCAAAATTGTAATATTTTTCTCAGGGTTAAACTTGGATGCTAGCCCAATTGAGTTTTGTACTCTTTCAGGAATTATTGGGGATTTTATTGAAGAATTAATAATTTTATTTGGTTTAGGCGGAATAGTGTTCGCGTAATAACCTATTCGTTCTCTTAATTTTTCTCTATATTCTAGATTTTCATCCTCATTAGACATAGAATATTGCTGTGTGAATTTATACAGAAAGAAAAATAAAATGAAACAAACAAAACAAAATTCAATTTTAATAGTAATGTGACACATTTTTAAAATGAAGTGGTAGATTGAAAAAATGAGTAAAACTGGGGGTATTTATACTGAAATATCTGTGGAAATAGTTCTGTTCCTATCTAGCATAAGCAACGAATCGATTTCTCCCATGGCTACAAGTACAACCCCACCAGCTGGAACCGGTTCATTGAAGGTCATCCTTATACTAGTGGTACCATTCTTTATTAAATCAAACATCTCTGGCCCATTATCTTCCTGGCTATTTGTGAGGTTAAATACGAAGAAACAATATCCTGCATATGCATACCGAAACATTGATATACCGTTACTTTCTAGTGATCCCGCGTACCCTATTGCTTCTTGCATGTCATGATAAATTCTAGCATAGTTTCCTTTTGGAAAATCGAGGGAATAAGGTGCTGCTGGAAAAGTTACTCCCCCAGCTGTAATGGAAATATCTCTCAAGTTAAAATGTTGGAAATAAAATGGTGTTGTTCTTTGCCGTCCTACAAAATCTTTATTATCAACCATTCCCAATATAATTCTGCGAGGCACCTGATCCATCCATATGTTAGCATTAAATTCCGTTCTATTTTCACTAATGAATAAGGATTTCAAAGATGTTTTTCTTATCGGGTATCTCGCGGGCCTTATTTCAAGTTTCTTTGCAATATCAAAGGCTAGGCTGTCCATCAACTCAATCTTCTTTACATATAGTTTGCAAGCCAAAATTTCTAGATGATATTTTGGGGCAGTGTCCCAGGGAGCACTAAGCAGGAAACTTGATTCATTGGGTAGTAGTTCAATATCAACTTCACACTGATTAACTAGATACCGGGGTTGATTACAAATATCAACATCCAATTTGGCCATAAATTGCGCAGTACGCGGATTTCCATCTTCGTCTAAGAATAATTTTTTCCTTGATTTAACTCCATACCCATTAGAATCAACTCCTGGGTATGTCTGTGTAGGTCCATCATCGTAATATCCCGCCACAGAAAGATAAGAGTTCTTAACACTTTGTGGGTAAGTTAGTTCATAGTCAAAAATGCTTTTGTATGCCATGAGGGAGTTCCCTTCAAAAACTTGTGTCCCATTAATATGCATGCGACAATTTTTCCAAAGTGTGTGGCCTATAAGCTGCACGGTTGCCACATTATCGTCTTTTCCTATATCAACAAGTTTCCCATCTTTGTCTTCTTTCTTAATCCTAAGTTCGGTAAAAACATATGTTTTGGCTAAATCAATATAATTGGTAGTTGCATGAATTTTAAAATGAAACGGGGTAATATTTACAGGGTTAAGTGTAAGTAATTCAATAAATGATGAGTTGCTAATACTAACATTTGTGTGGGGCGTTTCGAAAAATGATAAAGCATTTGTTATTGCATTGCCAGAATCGCGATCAATTTTCTGATGAGTGGACATTTTTATTTAATAAAGACCGAATGTATCTATTTTTTGACGTTTCTTTTTTGGGGTAAGAGATGGAGGTTTACCAATAATGAGTTGATGACTTTTTTCTTTTGAAAATGATGAATGAGGTTTACGTTTTCTTTTGAGTCCTTTTATACTACCCCTTGCTCGCAGACCCGTCCCAAACTGTTTTGGTATTCCACCCTTCTCAAGTAATCTGTCCAACCCCCGTTTTCCTTCACTTATAACTGTTTGCTTAAAATTTGGATTGGAATGCTCGTTGCCATATTCAGGATTCCCCACACTTTCTAAAATTCTTCCACCAGTATCCAATGCTTCTTTTGCTACAGCAGTAGCCGCGCGTTTGGCATAAGGTAATAGGAACCGCCAAAAAGTTCTAAGTACATCGCCAACCCCACCACCCGCTTGTCTTCCATATCCGCGCTGATAAGGATTTAGTCCGCGAAAATAGTAATAGTTTTCATCAGCGCCTGCACCTATTTGACTAATATGTGTATGATGGTCATCGTAACCGATTGTACGTGGGTCAAAGGGAATATGAACCATAGTTGTTAAATTAAAAATATTAAGAATAAGTAAATTAAGATAGGTAGGTATATTTATATAAATGTCAGTTGAAACAGAATAAATTTAAGGTGGTAAATTATAGCAAAATGTAAAAATAATTAATGATCTTTTAAACGAATGAGATAATATAAAATTATTTGGAAATTCAAGTTGAAATCCTCTAATCGATTTGGGTACCCGATAAAGATTTGACAATTAATTGAAAATATCATGTATAAATAAATTAAGGATTTTGAAATGCGTTGCAGCCGTTTATCGGCCGCAACGGCTTGAGTAATTAGAAATGCGCTGCAGCCGTTTATCGGCCGCAACGGCTTTAGAAGTGCGTTGCAGCCGTTTATCGGCCGCAACGGCTTTAGAAATTAGAAATGCGATGCAGCCGTTTATCGGCCGCAGCGGCTTTAGAAGTGCGTTGCAGCCGTTTATCGGCCGCAACGGCTTTAGAAATTAGAAATGCGATGCAGCCGTTTATCGGCCGCAGCGGCTTTAGAAGTGCGTTGCAGCCGTTTATCGGCCGCAACGGCTTTAGAAATTAGAAATGCGATGCAGCCGTTTATCGGCCGCAGCGGCTTTAGAAGTGCGTTGCAGCCGTTTATCGGCCGCAACGGGTTTAGAAATTAGAAATGCGATGCAGCCGTTTATCGGCCGCAGCGGCTTTAGAAGTGCGTTGCAGCCGTTTATCGGCCGCAACGGGTTTAGAAATTAGAAATGCGCTGCAGCCGTTTATCGGCCGCAGCGGCTTTTGAAGTGCGTTGCAGCCGTTTATCGGCCGCAACGGCTTTAGTTAAAAATTATTAGAAAAATGAAATTATTTGAAAATAAAATTACATTAATGGTAAATTAGATAAATTTGAATAAGCAAAATTGAAATGTTTAAAAGAAAATTTAAAATTTAAGAAAATTTAAAATTTAAAACTATATTGAAAAATTTTAAATAGGGTTTAATAAGGTAAAGGTAAGTTAAATAATAAAAAGCATACTAAAACTTAATTGATTTGCAAATAAGTAAATATTTTATAATAAAATGGGTAGAAATTAGAAGAGAAGGTTTTAACTTAAATTAAAGAATAAATATTAAGTGTGAAAAAAAGATCTTATCGCAAAAAAAGACGCTGTCCTTGAAAAAAGAACACTTAAAAATTTTCTTCCATACTCCCCAAAAGATCACCATATTTTTTATGTGTTGATCTAAATTAAAAGAAAAATTAAAGTTAAAAATTAAAATTAGCTTGGAATTAAATTAATATAAGTAAAGGTTAATTATAAATGAATTGACATTTTGAAAGTTGGCATTTTGTCGTTGTGGCATTTTGTCGTTTTGACATTTTGCAATTTCGGATTTCGTAATAATTGGGCAATTCCCCTTACATTCTGACTTCCGGCCATTTTTGCAAATCATTTTAAATTTTTTCAGAATTTTTGTAAATTTTTTTCTCCTTCATTTTTATTTAATTTTTTAATTTTATTTTTTTAATTTTAATTTTTAAATATTTTAATTTTTTAAATTTAAATTGAAATTTTGAATTTTAATTTTAATTACGAAATTTCGAGTCGACATTTCGAAATTTCGACTCAAAATTTGAAATTTTTTTTAATTTTTAATTTTTTTAATTTTTAAATTCCCACAAACAACCAATAGGAGCCAAACTTTTTTGCTGGGGAGAAATATTTTTTAAGTTTTCCCGCAAACGACCTTGGGAGAAAGAGCCAATTGCCTTACTTCCCTTCTTTTTAATTTTCTTCCTCCAACCCCTCCCCCCGAAGTTTACCGGGAAATACATAAATCGAGTAATCTGATAAGTTTTGATTAAACCTTTGTGGCCGACTGGTTAAGGTTTCCGCATTTGAAAATTTTGGGCAAGTTTCAATTCCGCTCGGGGATTTAATTATTTTATTAGGTTTTTTGATCTTTGACCAGATTATTTCGGTCCCCGACTGAAATTCCCAACCCCCCAAATATTTCAGCCCCAGACTGACACCTTGTACTTGTACCTTGTACATGTCAATCAATCATAACCTGTCACTTTTCATGTACCTTGTCACTTGTACCTGTCAATCAATCAAAACCTGTCACTTATTACTCCGGGAGCCGAAGAATTCCCACACACCTTGGGTTCCGCCGCCATTTGCGATGCGGGAGCCGAAAAGTTCCCCACTCCCTTTTGTTTCCCTTTGTCACGCTGCATTCCCGCACCACTACTTGTACTTGTACAAGGTACAAGTACAAGGAATTTTTGGTGTGGGAGGTGGAAACCTCCCACACCTTTTGGTTTCCCCTTTGACACGCCGCCATTTCCCCGCACAAGTGCGGGGAAATTAATGGGGGTAGGGGGTGAAAACCCCCTACACCTTTTGGTTTCCCCTTGATCATGCCGCCACACCCCGTCCCATCCTGTGCACTTGTGCACGGAATGGGGGGGGGTCACTACTATTGACAAAAATAAAATTTTTAAATAAAAAAAATTTTGTAGTAAAAAATTTTCTTTTAGCATAATAATTCTAAAAATTGGAATGCCTAATAATTTTTATTAAAATTAAAAAATATTCTCAATAAAATTTTTTAGATTTTATATAAAAATTCCAAAAAATATGCAAAAAGAATTTATTAAAAAATTTTTTAATAAAATTAAATTTAATTTAAAAAATAATTGAAGATTATAGAATTAATGAAAAAAATATTTTAAGTAAATTAGAGGGCGCGAACGGCTTTACATACTTTTCCTTTGACTAATAAATTTATTAAAAAATTTTAAGAAGGGATTTGTAGTATTTATGTAGTTTGTCTCGATAAAATATTTTTTTAAAAAATAAGAAAAATAAAATAATAATAATTCCGGTCAGGATTAGTATTAAAAAATTTTTTAGAAGAAAAAAATGTCGACGGAAAGGCGTTCCTCCCATAAACTTTTTTTGAAAGGTTGAGGAGGATTTTAAAAGTTTATCTAAATATTTTTTAGAAAAAATAAGAAGAATATTTAGATAATGTTTTCATTAATCGCCCTAGAAGATGAACAGAGAAAATCCTAATTTTTATAATTAAAAAACTTTTATAAGTAGTTATAATATTTCCGGAAAGTTTATTAGACCTTTAGAGTTATACTTTATAAACCTTTCGGAGTTTTAAAACTTTCCGGAAAGTTTATTTCTTACTAAAATGCTAAAATACAATTTAATTTTAAAAACTTTCCGGAAATATTATAAAGTATAACTCTAAAGGTATTAGTATAATAAACCTTCCGGAAAAGTTTAGAATACTAACATCATCAGAGTTATACTTTAAAAAACCTTCCGGAAGGTTTTTTAATTTTCACCTGAATAAAATTAATAAAACTTTGCAAATTAAGTGTTTTCAAAATTAAATATATGTATTTTAGTCTATTTAGTCTTCTAACTTAATCTAAAAAGATTATCAAAGTCTGGGATAGCTCTAAAGAATAATCTTAAATGATTATAAATCAAAAAACCATTTAAAGCTTTTGGTCTTGAATATTAAAAATAATTGTACGTTTGTGTATACAAAAAGATTAATTTTTAATATATAAAATTATTTTATTTAATATATAGCAAGTTGAAACTTTATTTAAGGATTAATTTAAAAAATGGAAAAAATCTTAATTAAGGTAAAAATAAAAGCAAAATAGGTAAATATTAAATATTAACAGAGAAATAGAGCATATTTTAATATAGTCTTTAAGGTTTTCGGAAAGTTTATTTCTGTATAAATTTAATATTTTAATTAAAATATATTTCCGGAAAAAGTTTATTTTTTATTTATTAAAAGAAAACTTATTCCCTATATTTTAATTTCCGGAAAGTTTATATATTATTGTCACTTTAATCATTGCTTAAAGGTATGTGTAAAAATAAACTTTAAAGGAATCAAACACAATTTTTAATAAAAATCGTAAAAAAGTACACAATTGAAAAAAAAACATAAAAAGATAAAAATGAATGAAAGGTAGAACAAAAAAAAGCAAAAAACGTAAAAATGCCCAAAATGTACGGACGACGATGGACACACATACAAACACCCTCCCCCCCTCCCCCCCCCCTCTACTTTTTTTTAAATCAGACACGTTTGTAATGGTCGGTAGGTAACAGCAGTTTTATAAAGGATAAAAAATGGGTTTTTATTTCTCTCATTCATTCCCGCTTATGGCCGATCCGCATGGGGCAGAGGTGGGGGAGAATGAATGAAGGAATGGACATTTGACGTTATTATATGTATTTGCTTCAAAAAATAAAAGCAAAAATATTTGAAGAAAAAATAAAGACGATGAACTAAAAATAAAAACAAAATATAATATACTTAAAGAAAAAAGAAAAACTAAATAACTATAAAAAATAAATAAAATATTTGATAAAAATATTATAGGAAGAAAATAAATATAAGGGATAGGAAGCTTGGATGCTTCAAGTTTTATTTTAAAAATGCTTCAGGCTGAAAAATGAAACTTGAATCATTCTAAATCATTAATTTAAAACTTGAACGATTTAAATAAACTTGGAACAAGTTTAATTATTTTACCTGAAGCATTTTTAAAATTAAAACTTGAAGCAAACTTAATAAACCTGAAAATAAACTTGAATTAATTTAAAACTTGAAAATAAACTTGAACCTATTTAGTTAAATAAAAAAATCAAACTTTGTTTCAACTCTAATTTCAAGTTTTAATTACTATATGACTTTAAAACTTGCTTCAAGTTTTAACAAAAAATCATAAAAAATAAACTTGAAACCAAAACATTTATATAAGGATTACTGTATTTTGAGGGTTCAAAAAGAGTATAGCATTAAACTGTCTATTTATACCCATGAGAATAAAGAAAAGCATTCTAATAAATTTGTTGACAAATTGGCAAAATAAAAGACACAAAAAAATAAATAAATGACATATATTTCAATCATTTCTTTAAAGAAAAATTTTTATTTTTTTTTCTTGGCATTTATCCGAAATTTCCCTTAAGAGACAAGTCAAAGTAAAGGGTAAAAGGATTTGAATAAAAAAATAACAGGGAGACAATTAAATGTGTCTATGTTTATTTTACAAAAAATAAATAAAAAATATAGTATAAGAAGGAATGTGTGGAATTTATGCCATTGGTTGAAGGGGTGACCTAACAGAAAAAAAAATTATTTATTAAAAATATTGGAGAAGATTCGCCTAAAGTAATAAAAAATAATAACTCTTAAATTATGGTAGATATAACCCTTATTTATGTTGTCCGCAACTTTAATCCGCAAATTTTGCGAGTGAGTAAGTTTAAATATTAATTTAAAACGATTTAAATAAACTTGAAACAGGAGACAAGCTTAAAATAAACTTGAAAATAAGTTTACAACTTGAAAATAAGTTGGAAACTTTAAATAAACTTGAAAATAAACTTGAAATACCTAAACTTGAAACTATTTAAATAAAAAAGAAAAGTTTTAATTAATATTTATGCTGCAACAAAAAAGCTTGAGCATTTTTAATAAATAAAATAAACTTGGAAAAGTAGAAAAATTCAAGTTTATTTATATATTTAATTTTTATATTTAATCTAAAAGCTTTTTCAGCATTTTTTCTTTTATTATGCAATTTTTATTTTCTCTTAAAATTTCGCCTGAACAGATAGAACAGATAGAGAAGGATTAAAAAACAAGAAAAAAATTAGTAGACCTGTTATAAGCACTTTTCGTCTCTTCTCGATTATAATAAGAAAAAAGGATATATTTTTGCTTTTAAGGGGTTATAAAAGATTGCGCGATGTTTGCCATTCTAGTTGGGCGCGGAGTTGCTTTTGACGCTGGGGGAATTTTAAAGGTATAAACATTCAATTTTTAAAAAGTTGTTTATTTAAATTTGTAAAAATATTTGAAATTTTTTAAAAGCTTTTTTTAGAAAAGTCACAAAATAAAAACAAAAATTGCAAAAAAATTTTCTACGTAATAAACATGAAAAGACACCATGTGTCAAGGTTAAAGGCTTAACTACCTACGTATTCGAGTTTAGGGAGGGAGAAGGAGCCGAAAAAGTACGAAGAATCATTGTAGAACAAGAAGGAGGGACTCGAAGGCGGGGCGTAAAAGTAGTAGTAGTTTCAGTTTGTCCGCAAAAATTTAATGTCCGCAAAATTTGTCCGCAAAGTTAAAAATTTGTCCGCAAATGTCTGCAATTCCTGTCAGCCATCTAAAAATAAATATATAAATACTTTTGTGTGGATATATTTGAAGAAAAAATGAAAATTGCGAAAGTGGAGGTGAGAGTGGACATTGCGCGAATTGAAGAAGAAGGAGAAGAGTATAAATTGGACACAACAACACATTTTTGTGCGTGTAACACAACAAAAAAAAATAAAAGAACAAAGCCGCAAAATAGAAAATAACAAACAAAAAAATAAACAAAACAGGAACTGCTAAAAATATATTTAAATATATATTCCCTTCAATCTCTTCTTGTTACTTCAATCATCCTTTCCCCCAAAAACTGTCTCTCTTATCCTTTAAAAAGGAAGATTTGTTTGGAAGAAGGGAGGGAAGGGAGGGATGAGGAAAACCTCTAAAAAATATTTTTTGGGTGTACTATTAGAATATCAGATGAGGGATAGTTGGAATAGCCAAAGGTGGTAGAGAAAGGAAGGGGAGGGTAGTAGGAACTTGGGGAGGGTAGGAGAAAGGGGTAGGATGAACGAGGGTCGGAGGAAGAGGAGGGTCAGAGGAACTTGGAAACTCTTTTTCCGAGTTTCCGGAACTCGGAAAAACATTCAAAATCGGAAGGGAGATATTAGGGATATTCTGATTCTAAATTAAAAATTTTTGTGGGAAAAATATGTGGGGATTTGACATTAATAGCTGCTAGTAGGAAATTTATTAAAAGGTAAAAGTTAATAGGAGGGGAATTAATTTGAATAAAAAATGTAAAATGTGGGGGAAATATGAGGGGGAATCTGTTAATTATTTGTGGGCGAAATCTCAAAAATACGTAAGGCGGGAAACTTTTTTTGTTTTTCTGCCAGTTCCCCCGCTGAGAGGGAAAAGTGCATAATTAAAGGTGCAGGCAAAAAACAATAAAAGGATAAAAATGCAAAAAAAATTAAAAAAAAATAGGGAAATATTTAAATACATGTCAGATAACAGTTAACCAACTTGAAGGGATTGAAGAAAATCTGGTTTAAATCGCTCCGGATTGAATGTGTAATACATATAAACTAAGGGTAATTTCTGGACGACCTTTCTTGGCTTTCTTCAATTTTCCTTGTTTTTTCTTAATGAAGGTAATGGAAAAAGGTAAAACGGAAGGCGATAAAAACACGGAAAACTAACAAAATTCTTCTCATTGTCTAACTGTTTTTGTCAAAAAACATACTGTATTTCTTAAATAGTACTCCTGGGGGCAGTATTTTTATACCCTCCTCCAAAGGGGAGTACTCTTTTAGGAAATACAATAACTAAAATTTTTTTGTTGGGATTTAAAGTTTTGGTTTTCCGTTTAGTACAAAAATAAATTTTACAAAAATACAAAAAAATAAATACATGAACAAACTTTTAATATTAAAAAAATAAAAAAATTGAAGAAATATTTATGAGGATGTTTGTCTTCAACTTTTGTCTCCCTCTACCGACTGGACATTTTCTGACATTTTCACAAACAAAAATAAATAACCATTCATTTTTTCGGCCAACTAATAATAAAAAAAGCACATAGGGTAGAAGAAGAAGAAGAAGAAAAGTGCTTTTCCTTCTTCCTCATTCTCGTTAAAAAAAATTTTTTTCTTCTTGTATTTTTCTGATCTCGCTTTTCCCCCTCTCTCTTCCTCTTTTTTCAATTTTTCCAAAAATAGATCCCTTCCTGCTTTTCATATTTTTTTCGCTGTAAGCTAGCCGAACTATTTGCGCAAACATTGTGTGTTTATTAAAAAAATAATTTTTTTTCTTCCTATTCATCTTCACCTTTTTCTTCTTTCCTGCCTCTTCCTCTTCTTTAAATTAATCGAAAACTCTTCGTTCACTTTTTAAAATTCTTCTTCAATTTTTTTCACTTCAAGTTTCATTATTCTCTTCCCTTTCCCTCTTTTCCATGAGACTCTCTTAAAATCATATTCGTCCCCTTTACATCTTCCTCATCTCAAATTAGATTCCTTAATCCTTCCACCTATAAATGCCCTTCTAAATTCTTCATTTTCATTGTTTAATAAATGTTGAAAGACTACATGCTTGTTGGAGCTTCTTGAAGCCTAAGAGCTTATTTAAGCTTGTTTCACCTCATTCTCCCTTAAGATCTCTTAAGATACCTTCCAATGGTGTTGTTGTTGTTGGAAGGGTACAAACTCTTCTAAATTCTTCTTCATTTTCATCCTTCCCCTTCAATATTTTCTCGATCTTCTCTTCTTTTTGTACTATTATTAACTGTCCATAATATTTATTTTTTTCTCCTAAACATTACAAAATAAACAAAAATTTGAACAAAAAAATCCCCCCCCCCACTCCGTCCATCTTTGTCCACCTGTTTCAGCCTAAACAAAATTTTTTTCTTCCACTTTTCGGCCATCTTTTTTTTGTGTCCATTATATACATGTTTATAGCGCATGGATGCGCTCTCTGTCCTCTTCACCTTCCCTCTCTTCCTTTGTGTAAAAAAAAATTTTTTTTGTAGCATTCAAAAAATATTCACTTTTTTTCTCTTAAAAATCCTCTTCATCCTTTTTTCCTCCTTTTTTATCCTTTTCCATTTGAATGGACAAACATCCGCATTTTCCCTATTTTTTTTAAACAAAAGTGCAGTCCTCCAACCATTAGGCAATTTTTAGATGGACACCGGCTGACTGCTGTGTAATCGCTTACTGCGCGAATGATGAGTGAAAGAAAAAAAATAAAAAAATAAAAAAATAAGAAGAAGTGCATATGTAAAAGTGAATGTAAAGGAAGAAAAAATAAAATTAGAAAAAAATGGAAAATTTTTAAGATTTTTTAAGATTTTAATTTAAAGATTTTTAATATTAAAAAAAATAGAAAAATAAAAAATGGTATAATTTCAAACCTCTGAAAACTAGAAAATTTTCAAAAAAATTTCTAGTTTTCAAAAATTGAAAGAAAAGTCCGAAAATTAAAATTTAATAGCATAAAAGCAGTGTTCAAAATTACAGTTACTACTTGCGTCACTATCGGGACAGAATTGAACTGATTTAATAAATAAGGAGGCGTGTTAAAGGGAAGACTTGTTAGCAAGATTTACCTGTATAAACCTTGTAAATGTTTAGGTTGGTGGTAAGGTAGGAAAGAATATTTTTGAAAAATAAATCTTACAATTAGTCTGGCCACAGTCTTTAGAAAAAAAGGAAATTAAGGAGAAAATGTTAAAATTTATTTTTAATGATTATTGGTTCTAAAATTATTTTCAAGAAATTGCTAAGATAAAAATTGAAATTTAAAATAATTATTTGGATGTTGTCGAATAAATATTTAAAATTTTTGTGGAAAAATTTTTCAAAAAATTTAAAAAAAAATTCAGAAATGTTTCACAATTTTTGGACGGTCATTTAAAATATAAGTATTTTTAAATAATATTTAAAGTCCATCCATGTCCACTTTCATTTAATCACATGAAAATAAAAATTGGGAGAAAAAAAAAGAATTTTTGATCAACAGGTTTTTTAACTCTGTCCAAATTGTGAATGGGAAAAAGAATAGAAAAAATAAAATAAAGGGACATAGGGCGCCAGCCGGAGGAAAAACAAAAAAATAATGGAAAAATGGGTGGACTGTTATTTAAAGTCTGAAAATTAATTTTTGAAAATTTTTGAAAATTTTTAAAAAATTATTTTTAATTAGAAAATTAAATTATTTATTTAAAAATCCCAAAAATATTTTTAAAAATTATTTAAACAAATTATTTTTGAATGCCTCAAAGGAAAACTTGTTCCTCTCCTCTCAGCTCTAAAAAACTCAAATGAACTTTTCAAGCAATCCTCACATCCACAAAAATTTTTTTTTCTAAATATTGCCCATCATCCCCGTCCATCCATCCACTTTCATTTTTGTTCTCTAAACTTGCTTAAACACCACCGAATTTATTTTTTCATCACGTAATGTCCATCATCATGTAATTACGTGAGATCGGCGCAACCCGAGCGCAACCAATCAAGCAACCAATCTTCTCCTCCTTTTTTCTATAAATCCTCTTCTATTGAAAACGTGTTCCACACAACCCTTATCCCTTTTAAAAAATAAAAAAAAAGCTTGGATGGAAAAGCAGCTTAAAAGTGAAAATAAAGGGGAGATTTTTTGGTAGGCAAAATTTTAGGGAACAAGGGATGTTGCGAGATATGAGGAAAAATATAATGGGTAAATGTTTGTTCTTGTTAGAGCTGTCGGAGAGTCTTGGTCTTAAAGATTTTCTTCGAGTTCCTTCTGTCTTGACCCTAGGGTACAGGAGATTTTTCTTTAGCTGGCAAAAATTTTGGGAAACAAGAGATAATTCGATAAAGATTGGTCTCGGTTTTGAGTTTTACAAAATTTTAGGATTTAGACAGCTCTAGTTTTTGTGTTAAACCCCTTTAAAATTTTTAAAAAAATTTTGAAAAAATTTTAAAAATTTGGGAACAAAGCAGTTTCAAAAGTTTGATTTTTTCAAAATTTTCCTTTCGATTTCTGTAATTTCTCTTCAATTTTTAATTTGCGATTTTTTATTTTGAAACAGTTTTGTTTGGTAATTAAAAAGTTAAAAAAATTAAATTTACACTTTGTACTTTAAAATATATTTTAGGGGGAAGAGAATAAATAGGTATATCTTTTTTATTTTTAGCTTTTTTACCTTCAAAAAATATCCTCTTCAATCCTCTTCCCCCTTCTAGTAATGAGAGTTCCCCCAAAACAGAATTTTGGGGGAATATCAACATCATTGTAGAAAAAACCGGATTATTCATGAGAGGAAAAAGTGGACACAAAGGGGGTAATATACATAAATAAACGCAATGTCCGAAGGAAGGAAAGTTGAGGAGCCATAAATAATTAAAAATTACGAGTTCAATAATTTTAATTAAATATTAGACAAAAAAATTAGAAAAGTTTTGAAGGTATTAGAATTATTCTTTTGTGGAAAAATATATTTTCAATAATAAATTATTTAAAAAATAAACAAAGAATAAATATAGTCGAATCTCGATTGCCTTAAACTCTCGGGGATGGGAAGAACTGTATGAGGTTTTGTATGAGGTTATTCATTGAGAGGGTGCAGATCTCCCAAAAATCAGTATGACCAACCAGATTTTAGAAAAATATGTGAATATCGAGACCGTGGTAGTTAATTTTAACAAAGTCTGAGATTATTTTTTAACTAATAATTTTATTATTTCTCTAGCACTTTTTTTAAATTTTTTTTTAATTTCGCCTCATTGGATTTGGTGACATTTTGAAATAAATATTTCCTTCTTTATTATAAACAATACAAAAAACATCCCTTCTCAACTGGGTATTTTGTAAAATATTTATATTTTTTTATTTATTTTTTAACTCACCCGGAAAGGACAGCGGTACTCTTCTTTATTAAAAAAAACAAAAGACGTACAAAATAAACAATTATTCAAGCATGTAAATATGTAAAAATGCTTAATTATTTTTATTTTTAATATTTTGTTATATTCAATTATACTCCGGAAAGTCTAGGAGTATTTTCCGGAAAAGGAGTATTTTCCGGAAAAAGCTATATATTAACTTTTCAAGAACGAATTATTTACATAGTTGTATTTCTTCAGGAAATATTAATTAAAAGTTTTCCGGAATGAATACATAATTTTTATTTTTCCGGAAACATTAAATGCAGATGTATTTTCCGGAAAATATATAATTCAGAATAATTAAATTCCGGAACGTTTAATTTATTTTTGTTCTTCCGGAAACTTTATAATTCTGATTTCGGTATGCGTATTAATTTAAAAATAAAAATTAAAGGTAGTGAAACATGGCAATCCATAAAAATAATAATTTATAAAAATAATAAATGTTGTGAGAAATATAATTTATTGCAAGGAAAAAGGTCGAATTTATATGTAGGATAATGATTTATTTTTTTAATAATTGTTTTAATAAAATAAAAATTATATGATTGTAGAAGGTCTTGACCTAAGGTGTGGTAGTTAAATTGTGTTAAGAAAGACATCAATCAAACCAACTTAAAACTATTTACGTCAAAGCTACAGACATTTTTAAACGTCTAAATTTTTATAAAAAAAATTTCCCATTAATTAAAATTTTATAAAAAAATTTAAAAGTCGGTCCCTTCAAAAGTTCAATTTATTCGGATGAACAATTTTCAACTCTATTTTTAGTCATTCCTCTCTTTCTTCGTTCCAGACTCATCATGTTTAGATATAAATCTTTCAAAAAGGAGATATCCTCAATGGAACATTAAAACATTAAAATATGTAGGTTTTAATGTTAGGAATACATTTATGTATGTTTATAATTAATTAAATTTTATAAAAAAGAATTATGTTTTTATTTATTAATCTTCATCTTTTCAAAATAAAAAAATAAAATTAATTATTACAAGATTAATGATGCTGTTAAAAAGATTTTTCTTTTTAATTCGTAACTATATTTGGTTCAAATGTTTGACAATAAATTGGCAAAGGTTTTTAAATAAATATTAAATAAGGATTTTAAAAAAATTGTTCTGGATCAAGGAACGAGAGGTTGATTTCTAGCTGGATTAGAAAGCTGAAAAATGTTCTGGATCAGGGAGCGATAGGTCGATTTCTGACCTTAGCTACTACATATGAGACGAAACTCGCACTCCAATGATACATAAGTTCTTCCCAATCATTCCAATTCTAAATTGTCCAAATAATAACAAATTTTTATAAGATGATCAAAAAATTCTTTATAGTTTAACAGACACTATCTTTAACAATTAAAGTCATTTTCAATAATTACAAGGTATAATAACCTTTCAATTCTTTAATGTAAAAAGATCAAGTTTCCGATAAATTTTGTAGATAAAATACACATAATTTTTGTTGTTTTTCTTCAATAAATACATAAATTATTTGGTAGTTTAGAACGCTAAAAGTTAAAAAAGAGAAATAAAATGAACAAAAAAAAATTTTATTATAAAAAATATGTGTATATTATCTACATTTATTTGTCTTGTATTTTTATTTTAAATAAAAAATTTCTGCAATTTCCGAGACGGGGAAAACATAAAAATACTTTTAAAAATAGTACTGACTTTTTAAAATAGTTATTTTAATTTTTTAATAATTATTATTCAAGTTGTGGGCATTCTCTGGAACAAATGATACTGAACAAGACACATTTCCAAAAGTAGGCATAAAAATAATTTTTAAAAAATTTTAATTTAAATAAAGAGTTCGACGTATTATTACACGTGCATTTTTACTTGGTTTTTTATTTATTCTTTGCATTACTTTTAATATGCCTTGGAGGTTTTTTAAAAAAATTTTTAATTTAAAAATTTAAAAAATTTATTTTATAGCACTCAACATATTGCTATTATCTCAACTAATTATTTTTTTAATTCTTCAAGGTATTTTTTAATGAAAAAAAGTAATTTTTAAAAAATAATCCAGTTATCCTTCAAATACAATGGTCGTCCTTTTTAATGCACAAAGAAGGTTTTGGCCTCCATGGCCGTTACTCTGTGAGCTCTATATAATCTAATAAAATCTGAGAAAAATTAAAAATACTTTTTGAGGTCATAGTAATAATGCCACTCATTCACTCACCTCTTTGCCTCGTATTCGGCACGCATTCACTCCTATTCTTATTTGTGGATGGTTGGTTTTAAAAAAATTTTGAAAAAAATTTTCAGAAAAATTTTCAAAAAAATTTTTAAGGTCAGTCTTCTTAGCAGTCTGCCCAACAGTCCAATCCCCCTCTCAATTTGCCTTGCGCGACATGCAAGTCCATTCAAATTCAGTAGCCGTTCCCTACAGAAAAGTCAGCGCAGAGCACTTGCCCGTAGTTGCCTGTTTCAGTCCTCTTTTCTTTAATGAAAGGTGGCAATTAATTATTCCGACGGTGAATTTTAGAAACGAATTTAAAAATATTTCTTTAAATTCTAGTTGGAAATTTATCGACAATATGGGGTGTCATTACAAGTATTTTATATTCAAAGCATGTTAGTTGAAATTCTCGATTTTATGAGGGTAAAGGCGATTAAATTAAATAAAAATAAAAAAAAATATGTAGATTTATGAAAATGAAAAGATTATAAGAATAGAAGCATGGACAAAGTTTAATATATCTATGCCTGTTGATGGCTCTTTTAAACCTTTAGATTATGACCCTAATGCTGAATTGGAATGGAGGTGCTTTTATTGGATTATTAAATGGCTTAATGAATCATTTTAAACCTTCCGGAAATTGCTTTCCGGAAAAAAATTATATCAAAATAATAAAAAGTATTCCTGATTAAGAAATGGATAATTTTCCGGAAAAAATATTAATTTATTTTCCGGAAGGAACTATTTATTTGTAATACATCCGGAAATTAAAAAATGTTTCCGGAAATTATTAATTTCTTTACGGAAAATGCTAACTTATTTTCCGGAAAGAATTAACTTTTTGTATTTATTCCGGAAAGTTTATAATTAAATATATAATTTTCCGGAAAAAAATATTAATTTATATTCCGGAATGTATCCTTATACATATTCTTCCGTAATTCTATAAAAATTAATTAAACTTTACTAAAACAGAAATCAGGCTGCTGCCCATACTGATTGTTTACTTTATTACAAAGTGGGAATCTATTTAATTTTAAAAAATGCTAAATTGTATTTATTTTTTGGAAGCGGCCGAATTTATTATTATTTCCGATTTGGATGATGTTTTAATACCTCGTATGGTAAAGAATTACAAAATTAACAAAAATAACAAGTATTAATTTCTAGGGAGATGGAAGTTTTCTTGGCGAATTTAGACATTTAAGTGCGCAATTGCCTAATTCAGCTGGATTTTAGTTATTTTTATTTTCTAATTTTTATAAATTTATTTTTTAAAAATTAGTTATAATCGTTATAATACTCATCTAATTACAAGTAAATTATTTGAAAAAAATTTTTTTATAAATTAAAATTTTTTGTTCAATTTCTTATACTTTAAGGCAATGATCCAAAAGATTTTTCATTATTATCATTAATTAATGGTGCAAGAATTGCTGAAGAGTGGGAAGATCCAAAGTATCATTTAATTATAGTTTTTATATGGAAATAAAAAATTATAAAAAATAATAAAAATTATTTAATATTATTTATTAAAAATAAATTTAATAATAAATTTAATTTAAAATAATAAAAAATTATATAATAAAAATAAAATAACAAAAATAATAAAATCTATTTTCCGGAAATTATATTACTTTATATTTTCCGGACGGGAATAAAATTTTAAAAAAATCAGCTAAAAACCAGCATATTTTAATCTATAATTATTTAAAGATATGTAGTTAAACCAAAAAATGTTCAAAGTGTTTGGCTTCATTGGCCAGGAATTGTAATTATTTATTTAAATTTTTTAATTTAAATTTTTAAAAGGTTGATAAAGGGCGAATGTATTTAGTGCCGGATTCACAAAATTTTATTTTGCATTTTAGGAATTGGAGCATGGTCTATACTTAAATTTATTTTTTTTTATTTAATTTATTTTTAGATAGACCATGATGCAATTAATGTTCCATTAATAAATCGGGTATCTAATTATTAGCTCTTATTATTTTTTAAATTTTTTTATAATTTTTTTAATTCTATGTAGCGCAATTTAACGTCAATTATTTAATCCCCATATTCCCAAATTTATTTAAATAGAATTAAAAATAATTTTAAAAAATTTTAAAGGTATTTAAAATGTTTAATTATCAAATTTCTGATATAATACGGCCCGAAGCGGCAACAAAATTGGAAAATAATTTTCGAAAATTTATTTTAACGACTCCACAATTGGCTGAAAAAGTGATCCTTTTTAAATTTAATTTAATTAAAAAAAATTTTTTTAAGTTTTCTAAACTACCTCATAGAGTAATTTATTATCCTATTATTTCGGCATGTTATAATAGGTAATCTTTAAAGGTCCTTAATATTTTTAATTTTTAATAGAATATTTTATGGACGAAGCAAACGCCCCATGAATTGTCCCGGTCCGTTGCGTTGTCTACTTCCTTCTATTCCTGATATTAAATGTGCTATAGGGATAAGGCATTACGAGCATGGTGCAATTAATGAACACGTGGTTAGAAGTTTTTAAGAGATTATTTCCGGAAGGAATTATTTATTCTATTTATTCCGGAAAGTTTTTAAAATATATAACTACTATATAATTTTCCGGAAAATATATAAATTAATTTTCCGGAAGGAATTAAATTAGTATCTTTCCGGAAAATTATAGATAATTTCTTCCGGAAGTGAATTAATATATTTTCCGGAAACATAGAACATATTTAAAATTTCCGGAACAAACACAATTTTTTGTTTTCCGGAAGTAATTATTTATTTATATTATTCCGGAAAGGTTTGGAAATATAAATTTTTCCGGAAGGTTCCATTAAATAAAAATGTTTTTTAGGTAATTCACTATCCGGTGGAGGAAAGAGGAAGTTTTTATATCAACAATGCGGGCTGTAGTATATAAAAATTTGTGTTTACTTTGTTATTTTTATTTATTTTTTAATTTAAAATGTTTAAAAAAATAAATTTCTACCATTTTTGTGGTTATTATGTAAAGAAATAATTTTTATTAATTTTTAAAAAGAGAAAGAAAAAATAGGAGCCGACCGGATTTGAACCGGTGACCTATTGATCTGCAGTCAATTGCTCTGCCACTGAGCTACGACTCCTCATGTTAGAGCAAAACAAATAAAGTCTATTCAATCCTTTTTTAAAAGAAAATTTTCGTATGACTGTCGCTTATTCTCGTTTGGTTTGGTTATAAAAACTGGAAAAATTAGTTGAGCGATATAAATATTAATTATTTAATAATGAAAATAAATAATTATAAAATTTAATTTTAATTTTAAAAAACATTTGCTTTAATTTTTTGTGAAAATTCTGAAAAATATATTAAAAAATCATTTAAAAAAGAGGCTTAAAAATTCAAAAAAAGACAAAAAAAATTTTTTTAAATAAAAAACAATATTTCAAAATCATTTTTTAATCAGAATAATATTTTTAAATTTATATCCAATCATTTCCCCTTCCATTATAAAATCCTCCAAAAGGTGATGAACCAAAATTAGTATTGCTAATAAATGGAATACTTGCTCTATTATAGTATCGGCTATATGGAAAGACTGAAAATAAAATTTCAAAATTATTAAAAATCAAATTGGCATAAGCAAAGCAAAGAAAATATTTTTAAAGCAAAAAACAAACAGCTAGGCTCTCTTGATCCCCAACAGATGCTCTGCCGAGTCAGCTACAGGCATGTTATTCTACCTTCACTATCTTTTTTTAGAAAGATATCAAACTTTCGCCTAATAAGCGTTTTAAATCGTAGATTTCTCTTACTATCAAGTAAAATTAATAATATAAAATAAATTTATTCTGGGACAAAATTGCATTTAAAAATATTTATATAAAGGCAAGAAGGTGAAAGCAATAATGAAAAAGAATTTTGTAAAAGCTAGGGGAAAATGAAAAAATTGTTAGGCAAGTTTAATTTAACAAGCAAAATATATAGTTAATAAAAAATATTTTGTTAAAATAAAGCCAATTTGTTAATTAGCTACAAGGATTTGGACAACCTCCGCCTCCCATCGGTCCAGAAACGCCTCCATAATTGCGGTAAGGAAGAGTTCTATAGTAATTCCGAAAATACCTTTTAATTAAAACAAAAAATTAGATCAAAATAAATTTAAATTAGAGGACCTTGAAGGACCGTAATACCCATTATTGTAGTATGAATAGGCTGGATTTGAATCGTATTGTCTCATTGCTGCCTCGCCGAAATATTCGGGTGCCTTGAAATAAATTAATTTAAAAATATTGGGGGTTAAATGCCTGTTCTTGATTTCCAGTTCCGAGGTATGGGGCGTCCCCTAAAAAAATATTTTTTTGTGAATTATAAAGGGATAAAAATTGCCTGTAAGAGCCTTCATCTCAGCAATACCACCAACTGCTTCCCCAAAATGGATAAATTCAAAAATAATAAAAAGGTGAGAAAATAAAAGAAAAAAGAAGGTATTTGTAATCATTAAAAGTTTATTTTATTCTGTAAAATAAATTAAAATTGTAAAACTTAATTGTAGAATTGTAAAACATTTACAGAATTTTTTAAATTCAAGTTTATTTATTTTACAATCTTTCCTGAAACCAGAATATTTATTAAAACAAGTTTGATTTAATTCTGGTTTTTAATTCTGATTTAGAAAAAATTCTGATTGCAAAATATTTTCAGAATTAATTAAAGTTTATTTATTGCTACATATAAATCAGAATATTTATTAAAATAGCTTGTGTTTTACATAATTCTGGTCTAATTAAGATTCTGGTTTAAATAAATATTCTGAATAACAAGAAAACACATTTTGTATTTTCTCAAGTTTTTTTATTTATAAAACAATTCTGGTTTTTAATTTTAAATAAAATTCAAAATCAGAAAATGAGTCAGAACAAACTTTTTCTTTACTTTTTAAACCTTTGCTCCTAATAAAAGCACTGAAAAAAGAGTTAAAACTTGTTCTGGAGCATTTTTATATAAACATAAATTGACGTCAATTGAGACACAAAATGCTTGCGCATTTTATTACTATTTCCTGGCTAATGTATATTTTTTAAATAAAAAAAGAGGAAGAAATAAATAATTTTTTGTAGTAATTGGCGAAGTTACGAATAAAACTTTGGTAATAATTAATTTTTAAAAAAAATTTATTAAATTTGGAGAGGTAAAAATTAAAAAAAAATTTATTAAATTTGGAAAGGTAAAAATTTTAAAAAATAAATTTAAATAAATAAATTCTATAAAATTAGACATCGCTTAGATATACGCCCTTTGGGGCAGAAAAATTGTATACTAAAATAAAGGGTATTCTAAAGTGTTGTGGTATCACTTAGGCAACTCTTGCCCGTGGATAGTCAACCAGATTAAATAAATCCTAAGCTAAAAGCGAAAAATAAATTCTCCCGAACTTTTGCTAACCGGTTAGAGATGAGACCACCAACCAGACTTTTTTATTCAAGGTAAATCCTTGGTTAATGAAAATGAATATAGGTAAATTTTAAAGAAAACCGCTGACCTAAAAATAGGGGAAATTAAACTGAAGAAAATAAAATTAAGAAAAAATATAACAGATTTACTCCGATAAAAGAACAAAAAATTGTGACAGCCGATTTTGGAAAAAATAATAAAAAGAGGTTTTAGTGAAGAAAATGTTTTTGGGAAGAAAATATAATTTGAAGAGGAGAAGAGGGTTGGAGCGATTTTTTTTATTAAAAGGATTTCTAAGTTTATATGTAGAAGAAAAGCTTGAATCTCCTATAAGCCAAGGTCAAATAAAGCGAACGAAGGCTCGCAATAAATTTGTTTTTTTAACTTGAAAAATATTTTTTGTTCTAAAAAGTTTATATTTTTAAGGCATAAAAACAAAGAGAAATTTACTTAGCCAGATCCGCCTTGATACGACTTGATCAGTCAAGACAATCCGTCTCCATTTATCGAGGTATATCACATTGCTCTAATTTTCTGGTTTTCGAATGGGGGGTACAGGCTAGGGGGCTAGTCGCATCGAATCATACCAGGGCGTCCCGTATTCGATAACTTTGAACGAAGTTATCCCCTTCAAATGATATATAGAATTTGAATGTCATCTAGCTTTGGATAGAAAAATGTGGCAAAATAAAAATGACACCTTTAAACATACCAAAAAATCTATTTTTTTTTTAATTAAACTTTATTTAAAAAAAGACGTGAATATATATTTTTCCTCAATTATTCTTCCTCCCTTTCTTTAAAAAATTGAAGAAAGGGGGGAACACTCAAAAACAGGCTGTAAAGATGCGCACAAGAGAATACAAAAAATAATGGTTCCGCATTGTGAAGACTATTTTGGAATGTAAAAATAAATTTTTTAATAGAAACATTAGAAGAATGTATGGAAAAAGTTTATTTTAATTGAAAAATAAATATTTTTATTTAAAATATGGTTGGGGAATCTCACCTTTAGATAGCTCTTTGTGCTGGAACTAAACGTTCCTTATATGTAATCATGGCTACTTTAAATTGGATAATGGGGGGATGTATCATCAACATCCAGTAGCATTAGAGGAATTTTAGAGGAATAGAGAACATTAGAGGAATGTATTGGGAGACCTATCTAAAATAGAGATTCTTCGCTCACACCTTCCTTCGGAAGAAAAAATGTTTTGATTTCGAAAAACTATTTTTATCACCCAATTATTTTTTTAAATTAAAAAGAGTATTCCGTGAACAAAAAAATTTTCTAAACAAATTTAAAGAAAATAAAAAAGAGATTAAAGGGCAATTTAATTTTTTCTTTTGGAACTCTTTGCTTCTAGAATATTTTTTGTTTGTATAGTTAATAGTGTTTTTGTTTAAAACTTGTTTTTAGTAATTATTTTTTGTTAAAAAGAAATTTTAATTAAAATAATAAAAAAATTTTCAAATAAAAATTTAAAAAAATAATTAAAAATAATTTATTAAATATAGGAATACATAGATCTACAATTATTGAAATAAAAATTTAAAAAAAGTTTTTAAACAATAAACACCAAAAATGAATTTTTAACATATAAATATATGCAAATTTTATTGTTTGTTTTAACATAAAAATATTTTTAAAAAAATATACAGCAAACTACATAAAATTTTATTGTATTACAAACTAGAAAAGTTTGGTCAAGAACATATTAACGACCATAACTTCTTCAAAAATTGGCAGATGTTGATGTTCTTCTACTTTAAAATTAGGCCTATTCTAGGCCTAATTTTTTTAATTAAAAAAAAATTTTTTTAAGAAAATTATTCCCAGTTAAAATCATGTTTATTAACCTCGCGTGGCTCTATGACAATGATCTTCGGCTACTCCCATTCTTCAGTCTTCTATTTTTTTTTTAAATTTTTTTTCGAGTTCTTCTGCCTACCATCCTCCACATTTTTAAAAATTCTGTTTGAAAGTCTACAGCATATATTTATTTTTTAAATTGATTTTTTTTATTTTTTAATATTTTAAAACTTCCCCCTCATTTATATTTTTTCATTTTCTAAAAGTCTGTGGGGACTTGTAAAAATATATATGTAAATTTTTGTTGTTATTTTTATTAAAATAACAACAAGGTAAAATGCCATTCTTTTACCAAAAAATATATTTTTTTAACGGCGCCAGAAAGAAAAAAAACAGAAGAAGAAGATCAGTCATCATTTTCCTTTCCTTCCAAAATCATTTTTTTCTTTCTTATCTTCTTCCGCTTTTAACTAAAAAAAATTATTATTTTTTAATCTTTTATTCTGCCGAAGAACAGTATAAGGTTAAATAAAACTTTAAAAAATTGTTTAAAGGATATTAGACTTAAGGACACCTAGAATGCCGTAGGCTCCGATTAGTAGGAAATTTAAGACATACTAAAAGTAAGTTGATGGGTTTTTGTAAGTCATCCTTTTTTATGCCACAAAATATTTCTTCTTTTTGTAGGCCTCATTTAAATTTTTTATATTAAAGTTTCTGCATTGTAGGGAATGACCGCAAACGTCTTCCTCTCTCTCAATCCTAAATCTACCCAATAATTTTAAAAAATTTAATTAAAAATTAATTTAGGTAGTTTAAAAATCCACTTAATTTCCTCTAAATTTAATTAATTAATTTTGCTAAAAAATTCTTAAAGAAAAATCCATCTATTTTTTTCTAACGCTTTTGAACACATACCTCTACATATATTTTTTAGTTACTCCAACTTCCCATACATCGATCATTGTCAAATTATTTTTATTTTTCTTTTTAATATTCCAATATCTACCTTTTCATTATAATATCTTTTATTCCACTATTTTTTGTTGCTTTTTAATAGAAAATAAACCGATTAAGAAAGGGTCACCTTTTAATCTACAGCATGTCTTTTATAACAAAGTTTATTTAATTATAGTTGATAATTATTGTAAAATAAACTTGAATATGTAGTTGTAAAATAAACTTTTAAATAAACTTTTTTAAAAACCTTAAAATAAACTTGAATATTTTTAAAATAAACTTTTTTAGGTAACTTGAAAAAAAAACTTTAAAAGCAACTTGAAGCAAGTTTCTTTTCAAGTTTATTTAATTAATTCAAGTTTATTTCTTTGTTAACCTAGTTTTATTTTGTTGTCTGTTTCTCTATTTTGTTTTTCACTGTTCTATATTGTCGGCAAACTTTTTAAATTTAAGCTAAATTTAAAGCAGCATTTTTCTTGTCGTTGCATAATTTTTAAGGACGATACTTAGTTTAATAAATAATTTATTTTTTATTTAAAGTTTTATTTTTTTCTTTTTTATTCTTTTAAATAAAATTCCGCTTATTTTTAATTGTAATTTAAGTTCGATATTACGACACCCGTCTGGCCTAATTTTAGTAAAATTTTAGAGAAAGTGACTTTGAATCGAGAGGTAAATCAGGCTAAAACCCTACTCTTTGGGGCCATATTATTATATAGTGGTGTTTGAAAGAAGGTGAGAAGGGAATCTATTGTTGTAATATAGAGATTTTGACGTATTTTTGAACATTAGAGGGAGTGACTTATGATCGAGAGACAGATCAGCCTTCCCAGGCCCTCAGGTGATGGTGATTTTGGAAGGAAAGCGAAGTAGGGCCAGGTGCCGTTATATAGAGATTCTGCTGTGTTTTTTATTTTTGCTATTTTTTACAAAAATTTCCTTAAAAATTTTTTTAATAAATCTACTATATACCTAATATATTTTCAACAATTATAATTTTTTAAATAATATTTTTAAGTACATATACTTACCTCTATTATATTTTTATTTTATTATTAAAAAACACATCTGCTTTCACTTATCTATTATTTCTTATACTTTAACTAATCTATCTACTACTTTTTTTCTACCAAACAATTGAAAACACCTTAAAAAACTTGTAGAAAAAATTTTTTGAATAGAGAATGTTTCCGTTATGACCTCTCCTCCCTTAATAGAGGAAGGGAATTTATTTGGAATTTTTGGCAAATTTATTAATTGTTATAAGGGAATTAAATTTTATTTCTACAGTAAATTGTAACTAATTATCTAAAAATATTTTTTGGGTAAATTATTAAACTTCCAAAAAATAAAAAATAGTATACACTTAAGTTAATCCCATTCAGAACAAAGGTATGTCGAAGCAAATAAATCTTTGAAAATCTGAAATCGAAACAAATCTAAAAATATTTTTGAAATTTAAAATGGAAAATACCCTTGAAAATCGAAATTTTGAAGCATCTCTCATTCCATTTTGCAAAAAATTATTTTTTCTCTGATTGTTTCCCTGATCATTCTTTTATTTTATGACGTATATTTGATAATTAAAGCTTTTGTTTTTTCCATTCTTCCTAATTTCTAATAAGAACAATTAATCAGTTTTGTACTTTTCCTTTCATTAGATACCTATGTATAAGGAATGGGTTTTTTTCTATTCGTACCTTCTGTCTTTAGTCTTTAAAATACAGTTGATCTATCCCTGACTGGAATCTCTATATAACGTTTTGGGCCAAATTGATTGGTAATAAAATAGAGGTGGTTTGAGAGACTCGACATGACATTATGGAGTTGTCCATATGTGCCTAGTTTTGTGGCAGCTAATTTTTTAGAAAAAAATTTTTTTAGTATACATATTCTATTAAAAGTGCCATTCTAATATTAAAATCTTATTATTTTTGTTGACTATTTTTATTAAAAAGAATTATATTTAGTTTTATTTAATCTGTTATAATCCAAAATATTCCCCTTATTTTCTTAATCTTTTATTTTTAAAGATTTTTTTCTTTCTTTTGTTTTCCCGCCCTGTTGTTTACCGCAATGAGGGATAAAAATAAAATGTAAAAGGTCATAAGTGTCGCGCGCCAAAAAAATAAAAATAATTTTTTAATGACCTTGATTTTAATAAAAATATTTATGCAAATCTTTTAAATATAAGAAAATATAATCTTTTTTTAAAGAAATTTCTGTTACTTTTATTTTTTAAAAATAAATTTGTCCTTGGGGGCCGAACAACAATACATAGGGGGTACGATCATCAACAAATACATACATATATCATTCGAGCTGTTTTAATATTAGTGTCTCCCGTTTTTGCTGGAGACTGTCAAAAATATTCCGCAAGCTGGGGGAAGTGTGTATAGAATTTTTATTTTTTAAATTTTTTGTTAGTCTGATCTCTCTATATGATTTCTCGATTAATCACTTGATTAACTTCAATCACTCGATTAACTTTCAAAATTTTTATTTTAAAAATTGTCTGATCCTTAAATTCTTTTTAATTATTAAAATGTTTAAAATTGACTATTTCAAGTAGAGTAGCACCCCGAGCCTTCGGGAGCAGGATCGTCAGAGATCGGGGTTTGTCGGGGTAGAGCCTTCGGGGTTCGGGTCGGGTTCTAGGATGTGTTCAGGAATTCAACGGAGGTCGGGTCGGGGGACGGGGTGATATCCTAATTTCAAGGCTGATAAAGTTTCCTCCCAGTCTGGCAAATAAAACAAAAAAATAAAACTAGCAGTCTGTGGTGGGATGGGTGACCAGGGTTAATAAACTTTGGAGAGCTCTCAGGATCAAATCCCATCCAATCTTTTTTGATTATTTTCTAGGATGAGTTATGCTGCTTTATTATACTTGGAAGAATTAAATAACTAATTGAAAATAGAAGAAAATTAAAAAATAATTACTTGAATAAAACGCGTAGGTTCCATTACATTACCATCCCCTCACCCTTCCCTAAATTCTTCGCAATTTTTTTAAATTTTTTTTTACAAAAATTCTTTTTAAAATATTTTTGTGATTAATTAAAATAAATAAAAATTATTTATTTATTTATTTTTGACAATAATCTGATTTGAGAAGGGTCAAAATAACAAAAAAAATTAAATTGTGTTGAAGAAGAAAAAAGCCCGCGACCGCACACAGTTGGTGGTTTTAAACACCGTTTTGGATGGAGGGGAGGGAGTATTTTTATTTAGTTATTTAGTCAACAACCACCAACTGTTTCCCTTAATAAGCATTTAATAAGGTATTTTAATATTATTATTATGTTAATAAGCGGAACTGTTCTCAATTTTAAATTAAAGAATGGGAGCGTTAGGAGGGTTAGTTAATCCTATTTACCTTTAGGGGATTAGTGGGGCTGATCTACCGTTATCGCCTATTTTTCTTCTCTCCCCCTCAAAAAATCTCAAATAAAATGTAAAATGCCAAAGAGGGTAATTTTGGTTCCTGTAGATCGAAGAGATTAATACAAACCCAGAAAGACTACGAAACGACTAGCCCGCCCTGAACAACTCCAAATTAAATTTAAAATTAAATTCGAATTAAATTTATATTTTTATTAGGGTTCTCAAAATGGACCTACTCGTTTCGAATTAAATATTGGACACCGTAAAAGATTTTTGACCGTAAAAGATTTGAAACTTTGAAGTAATAGATGGCTTAGTTCGATAAAAATAAACTTCGAAACGAGCTTCAAACAGCATTTTTAGGTAGGGTTACTCGATATCCGAACCCAAAGTTTTTCCGCCCCTCAACTCCGACCCAGACTTTTTTCTCAACCTTCCCCTTCCTTATTATATCCACCCAAAATCGTCTCAAAAATATTTAATTAAATTTTTTTTCAATTTTTAACCCTTTTTTGTGTCAGTCATTGTCCGTATCATTTATATGTACAAAATTAATTCTTTCCCCCAATTTACCTTTATTTCACCTTAAAAAAGAAAAGCGGTATATTGCGACAAAAAAAACAGTAAATTGGCCCGCGCAATAAAAAACCCTCCCCGCCAAACAAAAATCGAAAAAAAATTTTTTTTGTTCAGAAAGGTTTTGGGGTGGTAAAAACAACAAAAACCGTTGTAATTTTTTGGGGAGAAAAGGAGGAATTTTATAAAAAAAATAAAAAAAACTGAAGGTGAAATGAACAAAAAATTGATAGAAGAATTTAAAATGGATTGGAGGGAAGGTGTAAAATTAATAAAAAATAAAAATTAATTTTTTGTCTAAATTAATGTTTGAAGGTAAAATATTTATTTGGGTCATTAATAAATATTTTTTTCGATTTGTTAGAAATTTTTTTAAATTAAAAAAATACAGTCAACCCTCATTATAGGGGAGATATCCTTATAGGGCAGAAAAATAGATATTGTATCTTATAACGAGGTGTAGCTTAAATTTGGGGGATCTTATAATGAGGCGTATCTTGAATAGATGGTACCTTATCAAATACGAGGTATTTTCCAGTAGGGAGTGTCAAGGGGAAAGGGTGTGTCCATGAGGGTGTCCAAATAGGGAGTGTTTTATAATGAGTTGTAGCTTAAATAGGAGGGATCTTATAATGAGTCGTTTCATATCAAACACGGGATGTTTTCCAATAAAGGGCGTCCAAGGAGGTGTCCAAGTAGTGGGGATTTATAATGAGTTGTAGCTTAGATTGGAAGGTATATTGCTTAGACATCTCCCCATCCAATACCCAAACTAATTTAAAAGAAAGTCTCTTAAATAGAGGTGTGTCTAATATTGGGGTTATTTTATAATGAGGTCTGTTATACAAATAATATTTTAATTTAATTACTTGGACCTTTTTTAATTAAACTTGTTAATATTAAAACAGGCGTTAATTCTGAAAGTAACCGGAACGAGTGGGCGTGGCTTATTTTTAGTGTTGTAGGATGGGGGAAGAGAAATTCTCTTTTTATTCTTTTTTAATCAAGTTGATTTGTAATTTTTTTAAATTTTCTATTAAAAAAATTTTTTTCTTCCTTTTTTCTTCCTCTTCCCTTATTTTTCATCCTTTTTTTTATTAAATTTGAACAACACCTAAAAACATTTTTTTCAATTTTTCTTTTTAAATTCCCCCTCCCCCCCCCCCCTCCACAATCAAACTTGTGACAAAAATATTTTTTTTCTTTTCCTATTTTGTCCTTTTTGTATAAAGCTGACCGATTCCCCTTCAACTAAAAAATAATTTTGGGCCGAGAATAATATTTATTTTATTTAAACCTTTACCTTTCGATTCTCCTTTTTTGCCAAAAAAAATTTTTTTTAATTTTCTGCCTACAATTTTCAAAGTTTATTTTCTATATCAAAAATTTTTCTACTAACAGAAAATTTGGCCAATTTATTTAAAAACAATTTTTTTGCTTTTACAAGGATAGGTTTGCAAAATTGTAACTAATCTTGACACACACATTTTCCTTTCAAAAAAATTTCTTGTTTTTTTTTTCTTTACTTAAAATGGCCGGACTAGGGCATATTTTGAATTTAACCGAAAAAAAGTTTTTTTCTATTTTGTTTCAAAAACGAAACGAAACGAAATTTCGAACAGTCGAGGACTTGATCAGCAGTGGGCGCAAGAGACAATGTGCCTTTTTTAATCTCTAATCCAGAACGCAATGCCCTTGTCTGGAAGGTGTTTTGCCCTTCCCCATAAATTTTTTTATTAAATAAAATAATCCTTCAATTTTTTTCCTTCCTCTCAATTTTTTTTCTCATTATTGTTTTGGGTTTATATTTAATTTAGTTCCGCTTCTGCACAACCTTATCGTTATCAATCAATATTTATAAAATTGAAAAAAAAATTTTTCCATCCTTTTTAAATAAATAAATTTATTTTTCTGGTAACACACATTAATTCTTTATTATTACCTTTAATTTCAATTTTTTTTCTCTAAAAAAATTTTATTTTATTTAAATAAATATAGGAGGGGGTGCCTAAACTGATTTTAAAGTAAAAAACGAAAAACCCATAAAAAGCGAAATTCGGCAAAATATCAAAAGCAAAAGCTGGCATACCCCCTCTATTAATACACTATTAGACTACTTTGATTATTTTTTCAATTAATTATTGAGAAAGGTAGATATATTTTTTTCACATTCTCATTTGCGGATACTCCCGATAAATACATATTTCCTTAAAATTACAAGAGAAAAAACTGTTCGGTTTGTTCTGCGTGACTCCGTCAAGCACGGACAAAAAACAGATCCAAGGGTACTTATAAATTTTTGTATTATTTAAGAATGATCTTTCAATATTTTTTCCAGGCTTGGTAATGGATACGGATACCTCTCTCTATCCTCTTCCCTTATTTACCAATTACCCAACATTAGAATTCAAAATGCTTCGGATATCCGTCTGTATCCGCCGTAAATATCCGGATACCAAAATCCATGTCCATTACCAAGTCTGATTTTTTCTTCCCTTTTTTGCCTTTTATTTTAATTTTTTATCAGAAAAATCTTTTCCTTTTTCCCTCCAAAATTTAACAAAAAAATTTTTTTTCTCCCCTTCCTTCAAAAATCAAAAAATCCCCTCCAGCATCAAACAAACTTTCAAATAAAAACATCAATCTCTCTCTCTCTATCCTCTCCCCCTTATTTACCCCAACTACCCAACATTAAAATCAATTTTCCAATCAAAATCGATTTTAAAGAGAGAAAGTAATTGAGAAAGCTGTAATTCGATTTATTACATTAAAAAAATTAATTTTTTAAATTAAATTCTGCTAAATTCTGATTTTTTAAAATTAATTCTGATTTCTTAATAACTTTAATTCCGCCTGCTTCGACTTTCCCAACTTTCCAAGTTTCATTCTAAGTTTTCAAGTTCAAACTTTATTTTTTTGCTTCTTTTTCAAGCTTCAATTTTTTTCTGAAAAAGGGAAAAAATATTTTTTTAATTTCTTCCTCCTATAAAAAATATTTTTTGGAGGGAAGTAAAAATAAAAATTAGAAAAAAATAAAATTAAAGCTGAATATACAAAAAATTTTTATTTTATTAATAACAGCAATATATTGCTTTTACCCGAGTAAAACAGAAGCGTCAGAGTTATTCTCTAAATTAAAACTTGAATTTAATATTTTTTTAAATTTATTTCATTAAAATATTCCGCCTGCTTCAATTTCCCTTTTTAATAAAACCTAAGTTTAATTAAAATCAGAATTACAACTTTAAAGTTTCTGATTATTAAAATAATAAACTTAAGTTTTATTTAATAGACTTAAGTTTCACTATAAAATTCAAGTTTATTTAAAATCAGAATTGCAACTTTAAATAAATAAACTTTAAAGTTTCTGATTCTGAAATTCAAGTTTTAATTTTAACTGACCAGAATTGCAACTTTAAAACTTTTTTTCTTTTCAAGTGTAGGTTTTGTTCCGGTTTCTCTCACTTCCAACTTTGTTTCCCTTTCGTTTCTTTTTCTCTTTTTTCTGTTGCCATTCTGTTTATTCTGCGTGTATATTCGCGCCAGCCAAGCTTTATTTATTTCATTGTCTATATAACAATGTTTTTCTTTTTTCTGATATATTTTTTTCTTTTGCTTCTTCCACCTCCACATATTATCGACAGCTTTGAAAAGGCAAAAAAAAGTGGGGGGAAAGGATGAGCTGCTTATTGCCGTCAAATCGCTTTTTTTAAATTAAATTAAATAATCCTCTTTCAATGTATTTTTTAAAAGTTTAATTTTTTAATTTAAAAATGACTAGTAATTTTTATTTTTGAAATTTTTTCCTTGTATTTTGCTTCTAATTTAATTCAAGTTTAATCTCAAGTTTATTTAATTTTTTAAGTTTATTTAATAAATGAATCGCTTACTTTAATAATTCCGCCTGTTTCAAGTAAATATTCTGATTATTAAATATCAGAATATTTATTTCCGCCATAATTCCGCCTGTTTCACTACATTAAATGAAGCAGGCGGAATATATACAAATTCCGCCTACCATATTATTCCGCCTATTTAAATTATTCCGCCTGTTTTAAGTACATAATTCCGCCTGCTTCAGTATTTTAATTACTTCAATTATACCTACAATTAAATTAATTTAATAATATTTTTATTTTATTTTTTCTATACTTCCAAAAACCTTTCTCTTCAATTCTCTTTATTAATTTTCTCTAAAATAAAATTTTTTATTTTCTCTCCAAAAATAATCACCTGCCTTTTTACACATTATTATCACCTGCTTCTACTCTTTCCCGGACTGACAGGAAAAAAAGTAAAATAAAAAAAAAATAAATGACCAAAAATAAAAAGAAAGGAAAAAAGAAATATTTTTAAGACCAAAAGTCATCAAATAAGTAAATAAAACAAAAAAAGTTCAAACCACCCAAAAATGATAAAAACACAAAAAATTATAGGTAAAACAGGGTAAAACAACCTTCAAAATTCTCTATTTTTTAGTTAATTAAAATAATAAATTTATTTTTCTTTATTTTTATTTAATTTATTAAACGATAAACTCGCCTATAAGATACTTCTTTTTTTAATCTGATCAGTTTTGAAGCTCTGATAATATTACTACTATCTAGTCTAATTATATATCTCTTCTGTTTTGCTTCTAATTTAATTCATGTTTCAAGTTTAATCTTAAAGTTTATTTAAAATTAAAGTTTATTTCAGTTAATTCAAGTTTAATCTTAAGTTTGTTTAATTCAAGTTAATTTAAGTCAGGTTTAATTCATGTTTCAAGTTTATTTATTAATTATAGGAAAGAAAGTTTATTTTTTAATTAAAATAACCTTGAATTTATTTTATTAAAAATAAATAGCCGGATATAAATAAACTTGGGAAGAAAATAAAAGGAAAAAAGTTGTATTATTATTGGGGGAAGAAAACGGAAAGATCCCTCTTCTCTCTCTAATTCACTTTTTTGTTCCGTTCATTAAAGTATATTTACTACTCTAATGCGCAAAAAGTGGAAAAGATGGGTAAAAAGATTTTTCTTTTTAAAGGAAAAAATGAAAATTATTTTTTTGGAAGAAAAAAAATTATGGAAGAGGATATCTGAAGGATATAAAAAATCCAAGGGCAGAAGAACTTCTTCAAAAAAGAGAGAAAAGGGAAAGGAGAGACTTGCCGCTTTCCAACCGGTTTGAATATAATAATAACGCCAACCGGCTGGAGAGGAAAAAACTAATTTTAATTATGAATAGTAGCCGGAGGATATTTTATATAATTTGTGTCTTTTTAAGCATCTTTTATTAACTCTTCTTCCGTATTCTTCCCTCATTTTTCCTCTTCCGTATTCAAAGCCAACAAAATTTCACAAGTTTTTTTCACTCTTCTTCCTTCCTTCTTACTTATCTTTTTTCCTTTTACTCTTCCTTCCTTATTTTACCTCATCCATTACTTCCATCTCTCTCATTCTTTTACTTCCTCATCCCTTTTTCTTCCCTTTTTCTTCCGTTTCCACACTGATTTTCCACTCCCTTTTGAAGACACCTCCTCCTTCCTCCTTTCCTTCCTCCTCTTCATTTATTTCCAAATTTATCCCTTCTTCGTCATTGTGATTTTCATCATCTTCCAAAAATTCTTTTTCCATTATTCCTCTTCATAATTTTATCCTTCTTCCGTTTTCCTTATTTTCCTCTTTAATCTGACGGACATTGAAGAAAAGAAAAATGGACATGACAACAAAAAAAGACGGACTTGGCGTACTTCTCCCTTAGTAATCTTCACGCGACACTTTTCACGTCCACTGGACAACAGGCTTGAAAATTCTGAAGGATTTTTTGGAAGAAAAAAAATAGAGGAAATTAGCTATCCCTCCGATAGCACTTTCACTAAAATTTAGATTTCCTCTTTTATATTTTGGCGATTGGAGAAAGTTGGTTGGCAGTTGCAGAGGCGATCACTCTCCCTCCCTCCCCTTCCTTTATCTAGCTTCCCTCATGTTCCTGTTCCATCAAAATGCCTCCGGAATTTTTTTCTTTCCCAAAGAGCATCTTCCTCCTTTATTTTTTATTCTTCCATTGTTGTCCTTTTTCTTCCTTTTTCCTCTTCCTTCTCTCAACCAATCATCCTTTCCCCAGTATAAAAACTCTGGAAAGAAACTTGCCAGTCGCGCGTAAAAACTTTCTTTTTACTTGTTGAGGATCTACTCTTCTCCGGCACATTTTTTAAATAAATAATAGAAAAAAATATATTTAATTCTCACATCAGCCAGTTCCTTATAAAAAGCTTTGTTTTCTCACATAGCAAAAACAAATAATTTATTTAGGATTTTTATAAGCAGAAAAAAAAATGATTTTAGAGGAATAAGTCTGTGTTTATTTGTGTTTTTAAATTTATGTTGGAAACAAAGTTTATTTTATTTTTAATTCCAGAATAATTTGTGTTTTATGTTGCTAAGTTTTGTGTTTTTTGTTTCAGAATTCTATTTCAGAATTTGTGTTTTTTTTCTCACTTCACTATATGTTTAGAAGAAATTCTGATATCAGTGTTTAGTTTTTCAGAATTTTTTAAAAACATTTCAGAATTTCATTAAAACATTTCCAGAATTCCTTCAAAACATTTTCAGAATTTCTTTAAAACACAATTTATTAAATAATTTATCTAAATTCTTCCCAATTTTATTTATTTTCCCCTTTCCTTCTAATTTTCTTCCAAAAATACTTAATCATAAATTATCAACTTTGGGGCATTGTTTTGTCGGCTTCTACCTTTTATATAATTTTTTGACTAGATAATGCAACTTAGAATCATTTATATTTTTTTGTTTTTATTTTCTTTTAAAATTCATTATTATTCTTAGCCTCACGCAAATATGCCCTACGTTTTGATAAACAAAATTTTTTGCCGCCTTCCCTTTTTATTTTGGCGATTCTTCAAATTATTCACAAAAATAGTACAATAATGAGGAAGCCTTGGGCAGTAAAATAAGAAAAATAATTTTGTGTTTTTGGCGGTAAAATTTTTTTGAGAGATTTTTTTGTAGACTTCATGTTGAGTGCAGCTATAGGCAACTTTCTCTTGGGGGGTTTTTAAATGTATTTCAACTTGTATTTCATGTCTATATCTTAAAATACACAACTACGATTTTAAGGCTTTATTTTTAATGTTTATTAATTTCAGAATGTGTTTTTTGTGTTTATGTTTACTTTTAAATTTTGTGTTTTTCCGTATCAGAATTTCTTTAAAACATTGTGTTTTTTTAAATAAAACTTGTTTACTAGAATTTCTCATTTCATAAACATGTTTTAAATAAATTCTGATTTCAGAATTTATTTTCTATGTATTTGTGTTTTTTCCGTTTGAGTATTCTTTATCAGAATTTCATTTAAACATTTTCAGAATTTCTTCAAAACATTTTTAAAACTTTTCTTTAGTTAAATATCAGAATTTTCCAACAAGTTTTAAATAAATTCTGATTTCAGAATTTCTTTATTTTTTCAGAATTTTCAATAGGAAACAAAAGTAACTTTACGTCACAACATCACTAATTTAATTTAGTTTAAAGATTCTTTACAAAATTACTACATTTAAATTGCTAAAAAAGTTTTTTTTCAATAAAACAACTTTTTTTCTTCATTAAAAATGTAAAAAGACGCCTACGCAATCATCAACGTAAAATAATTATTTAAAAATAAATTTATTTAGTTTATTATTATTAAATATTAGTCATTTTAAGACCTTGAAGTTTATATAAATTTCTGTTAATAATTTTTGTATTAAATTAATAATAATATTTTATATGAATTATGTATGGGCGTTAAACCTGTCCAACGCCTACATACTATTTTTGTTAAAGATATTCTGGTTTTTTTATTTTTTTTCTGATTTTATTTTTATTTTTATTCTGGTTTGTTCTGATTTTTATTCTGCTTTGTTCTGATTTCTATTTCTGGTTTGTTCAGATTTTATTCTGGTTTTCTTGTTTTTTTCGTTTGTTCTGATTTCTTTTTCTGATTTTTATTTGTTCTGATCTTTTATTATGATTTCTTTATTCTGATTCATATTTCTCTTATTTTCTGGTATTTATTCTGATTAATTATTATTCTGTTTATTATTCTACTTTTAATTAAATTTGATTTTTAATTAAATCACTACCCCATGTTTCAACTAGCATATGAATATTCAAAAAAAATTATTTTTTAAATTATTTTATTTTTTAATTTTAACAATTTTAATTAAATCATTTTGTTTGTATATATTTAAAAAAGTCTACCTGTCATTTCTGATTTTTGTCTTTAATTGGGGGGCATAGGAAACAGACCTCCCAAAAATGTTAAAAACCACGCCCAATAATTGTATGTACTTATAAATAAAGTGAAAAGAATTTATAGAGGAGATAAATTAAATTACTTAAATTACGTAAAATATACTAGTAAATTACATAAATAATTTATATTTTACATTTTTTGTAGTTTAAATAATTTAATTAGTTTTTTTAAAATTTATTTAATTAAAAAATAGTTTAAGGGATATTAGAAGGGATTTTAGAAGGACTATGAGGAAAGACTAAAGAATAGGGATGGGTCGGGTTATTTGATATCCGATATCCAAAACCAGGACATTTTTCGTCCTGAAAATCGATCCGAAGAGATTTTTCTCCCTCAACCCGATATTGGTTGGCGGGTCCTGGAAAATCTTCGTATATCCGGATCCAGTATCCGAACCAAAATTTCCGAATATCATGTCTTTTTTAAGATCCGACTACCAGGATCCGCCAACCTTAAGCTCGAAGAATCTCTTTGAAGAGACTATAGAAAAGACCTTTATTGAAAGAGACGAGAAAGTTAATTATATCAATTAGTTTTCTGTTTCGTTATTGTCTAGATTTCAAAAAAATATTCATTTTATTATTTCACAATTAAAATGAAAATTACTTAAAATTCTCACTTCCCTTTTCCCTCTTCGCGCCTTTATTTTTTATCAATTTTTTGTCTTTCCCAACCCTTTTATTCTTCTTATTTTTTATCAGTTTTACTTCCTTAAACTCTTTTTAATTGTTTATCGGCTTTTATATTTATTATCACTTTTTCCTTTTTTTGTCTGTTTATTTTTCCGGTTTGTGGTAAATTACATATTTTTACAATCATTCTGGTTCAGTTACTCTTCCGAGACGGAACTCGGAAGAGTAGGAAACCAAGTATTCCAAATGTCGGAGGACAGAAAATTAGAAAAGTGTAAGAAAGGAAATTTTATTTTAAAATTTTAAAAATTTTTAGATAAATTACTAAAAAGTCTATGAAGTTAAAAAACGGAACTTAGAAGAGTCGGAAATCAGAATTTTAATTTCAACTCTCTTTTTCTGTCTCTAAATTAATTTTATATTCAATTTGAGCTTATATATTTTATTAAAATTTAAAAAATATTTTTGGACACAAACTTTTAGTAATTTTTAAAATTCCGTTAAATATAACTGCCCTTCCCTTTTCCCTGTTCCGCACATCTTTCATTTATTCTTAAAATACTCCTCTCAAACAAAAAAATCTTATTTGCGTCCGTCTTTTTTTCTAAACATTGCGCGATAATTTACGCTTTAAATTAAAAAAAAAGAAAAGAATTTTTGTGATGAACAAACTGAAAAAAAGAAAATAAAAATGTGTCCCTCTACCTACACGTCACGACTCCGCGAACTTCTCTTTTCAAAAAATTTTTTTCTAATTTTCTTTCGAAGATCACCGGTTAGCTCTCTTTCTTAGTTATAAAATGGTTGACCTAATATTTGGCTATGTTAATATACAAACATTTTTAATAGTCCTACTTTTTTTTACAAATTTTTAAGGCTATTGCTTCCATTTGGTCAAATTTATTCTAAATAAATATAAATACAAATATTTAATTATTGCAAATCAGAATTATTATGTATAATACTTACAAATCAGAATTTGTAAAAAAAATCAGAATTTTCAAAAATCAGAATTTCCTTATTTGCCCGTCTTATGTTCACAAATCAGAATTAATTCTGATTTGTGAAATTTATTAAAGTCTAATATTTAAATTTACAAATCAGAATTTGCGAAACCCATTTTTAAAATCAGAATTTGTAAAAATTAATCTCTACACATGATATATCTTCATAATCAGAATTAATTGTAAAACTTATTCTTTTTCTGATAGGCTGAAATATATTAAAGTTTCGTTATTATGCTTCCAGTTTACAAATTCTGATAATTAAAAATCAGAATTTAATTTTTGAATTTTTAGTTATTTTCTAAAATTAAAAAATATCATAGCAAATATTACTGTCTCTTTTATCATAATAATTAATTATATAACAGGTATTTTGCAAATAATAATTATTTTTTTAACTTAAAGCAGAAGCAAAAAATCATTAATTATTTTATGTTCTTCAATTTTTTCTTTCTTTTTTCTCTATATATAATTGGAAATATATTACTGATAATAACTAAAAAAACGAATAAATTTGAGAGATATTATAACGACAAATTAAGCGAACACTTTTATTCTTTGCCGCACTTATTAATTTAAAACCATCAATTACAACCGCCAACGCGAATTCGCGCAGAGTAAAAAAATATATAAATATATACATTGCTGTTCTAAGAAACGGATGTGACTAAAATAAATATATTTCTGTCAATGTCTCACATTTCTTCTCTTTTTAATATTTAATTTGTATATAAGCTTGAACTTTAATCTTATTGTAATTTTTATATTGTTAGGAGTGGCTGGTGAAATTAAATATTTGATTTAATATCAGAATTTGTAGTTAATAAACAATTGTAAATATCAGAATTTATAAAAATTTATAAAAATTTTTATAAAATTTTAATTTGTAAACTTATAATTTATAAAAATCAGAATTATTTATAACAAACTACAAAACAAAATTTGTAAACGGGATAATTATCTAACCATTTATAAATCAGAATTTGTAATTAATAAATTAATTGTAAATATCAGAATTTACAAACGACATACTATTTATCTAACCAGAATTTGTAAACTTAATTATCAGAATCAGAATTTGTAATTTGTAAACTTAATTAAATCAGAATTTGTAAAATCAGAATTTATAAATATCACAAATTGTAAATTACATATAATTATCAAAATTATTTTTTAAATCAGAATTTGTAAAAAATTCCTTTTTAGCAATCTCAAATTATCTTTGGTCTTTTTCCTTTTTCTTTAAGTTTCCGTCCTTTTTTATACTATATATTTTTTATTTAAGCTTTACAAATTTATTCTTTTATTTTTTACTTTACATAATGTGTTCTGCTACTCTTTTATGTGTTTCCTTTTTTAGCACCTCGAAGATTTTTTTTTCATATTTTTAAGCACAATAAAAGGACGACACCTACGCATATTTAATGCCCTAGGCC
The DNA here is from genome assembly GCA_036172945.1 of Meloidogyne incognita. Classification (NCBI taxonomy): domain Eukaryota; kingdom Metazoa; phylum Nematoda; class Chromadorea; order Rhabditida; family Meloidogynidae; genus Meloidogyne; species Meloidogyne incognita. Next base: position 298,390 of record JARQAC010000037.1, read on the forward strand.
GATAGCTTCGTTATCTGCTACTTATGTTAAGCATTTTTAGCGTTATGCTGCAAGAAGCTTGCTTCAAGTTTCTTGTTTTGCTTCAAGTTTCCTGTTTTGCTTCATGTTTCTTATTTTGCTTCTTGTTTTGCTTCATGCTTCTAATTTCAAGCTTCTGATAATCTTGCTTAAGGAATTTTTTTATAGTTTGATATTGCTGCAATAAATTTTGCAATAAAATCTGGAAAATCCTCCAACTGCCCCTTCAACCTATTTTTAGTATTTACGCCTCAATGCTTAAACAGATTCCTAACGAATTTTATATTTTTTTTCTAAAAAAATATTTTGTATGCTAATTTTTCTCTCTTTTTTCATCATTTTTCCTTTTTCGGGTTAACTTAGTTTATTATATTTTTAAGTTATTTTTGTGTTTTGTTTTTTTTCCAACATTTCACTATAATGTTAGAAAATGTTGTGGGATTGTTTTTTGCAAAAAATTTTTTTATTTACTACCCTTTCAGAAAAAAAATAAGGTAACTAAATGCTACAGATAATTTTCAGAATTATTTTCAGAATTATATAAATGCAAATAACGGTAATATTTTCAGAATTCTCTCAAGCTCTTATTTTTACAAATTCTGATTTTTTAAATTCTGATTCCCTATAAATTCTGATTTTTTTACAATTCCATAATTGACGATTTTCAGATTTTTTTTCAGAATTTTATTAAAAATAAAACAATTATCGTAAAATAATTAGAATAAATTTACGTTGAAAACTATTTTTACAAAAAAATTTTTTGATAAAAATAAATTTTAATAAAAAATATAAAAACAATTAATATCCATCATCATTTGCGTAATTTTATCAAAAAAATTTATTTAACAATAAAAAATAAATAATAAAAATTTAATGTTTTTTGTTCAAGCCAAATTTGGCATTTTTATTTGTAGCAGAATAATGTGTGTGATTGCGTGGGTTTTTGGTTATTTTATGTGTGTGGAGCTAAACTGACCGACATTTTTGTTGACACCCACTGAGCTTTTAATGTATACCCATAAATAGATAATAGGTAATTTCGATGTGCAATAAATATGCCACTTGAATAACATGGGCCTCTCAAATTCTGATTTTTTTACGAATTCTGATTTTACATATTCTGGTTTTACATATGTATTATGATTTTTTAAAGAACAAATTCTGATTTTGATAAATTCCGAATTTTAACAAGTTCTGATTATTTACAAATTCTTTTTACAAATTCTGATTTTAAAATTCTGATTTACAAAATCCTGATTTTTTCGCAAATTCTGGTTTTTTAATTCTGATTTTTACAATTATAATTACTCATTAATTTTTTCAATTAAGTTCACAATTTATTTCAGAATTTCAACTTTATTTTACAATTACTATTAAATTCAAACTTTTTTTTATTTTAATTTTACAATTATTATTTCTTCTCAATTTCAAGTCTATTTAATTTATTTTTTAATAGCACTTCCGTTTCATTTTTTATTTTTTTTTACATTTTTGTCTGGATAGATTTTGAAAATTGCCCTTTATCCGGACATGTCTTTCTTTAAAGTGCATTGCGCTTAAAAAACAAATTTAAAAACAAATTAAATTTACTTATCTATACTTTTTAATTTAATTTTCTTCCTCATTTTTTAATGTTTCAAAATAATTAAATAAATTTTTAAACAATTAATTTTTTTAAAAATTCCCTTAGTGTAAGAAATTATTATTTTATTTAAAATTTTTTTTAATTTTTATTTTTATTCCAATTAATTTTTAAAAATTAATTCACACACAACTTTTTTTCCACTTACTCATAAAAAAAATTTTTTTAAATATGTATATTTTTTTAATTTTTATTTCAATTTTAAATTTAGAGAAAAAGTTTTCTGTATATTTTTTATTTAATTTTTATTTTTTTATTTAATTAATTTTTAATATTTTCTCTTAATTAATTCACTCATTTTTCCTCTCATTCACTCACAATAATTTTTATTTTTTTTTCAAAAAATTAACTAGCTGTCATTTTTATTTGCTAACAAATTACCTCAAAACCCCCCTCATTCATTAACTTCAAAAAATTAGCTTCTCTCATTCATTATCCCTCACTCTTTTATTCGCCCCCGCCTGAATAAATACCTACCTCTAAATCCCCCCTCTTTATTTAAATTTAACGTTGGAATCATTTATATTTAGAAATATTTAAATAATTTTTTGGTCTATCTACTCGACCAGAAAAAAAATAAATTTTTAAATGGGAGGGGGTATAAATTAAACTAGAAGGGGGAGCTTGGCTAAACGTCCAAAAAACCGGATGTTTAGCAGAGTAGGAAACCAAAAAAGAAGGAAAAATAGGGGGAAAATAAGGAGAAAAGGAAAGGAAAAGGCAAAAAGAGAAACAAAATTCAAATACTAAAAACTGTCAATTAGAAAATAAAAATTGAAAAAAAAGGAAAGAAAAAGAAAAACGAAAAAGAGCATATTTAAATGTTGGCACTCATTCATTTATTTATATTTTCTGTTTGTTGGAATGCCAACAGCGTCACACACACAACAAAACGCGTGTGCTTGGGTGAACGTTTTTAAAGAAAAAAAAGGAAAAATGTTAAAGTATAGAAGGCTGAGGATTTTTTAAAAAATGTTCTAAGTGCTTAAGGAAAAAAAGAGAAAAATGTGAAGCTTTTAGAATTAATAGGCTCAATTATTTTTCAAAAAATTTATATAAATTTATTAATGCCGAAAATTAGCATTTAGAAGAGACAGATTTTATTTGAGTACACCTCTCACCGGGATATTTTTCCGGATTTTTTTTTTGGATTTTTGATTCATTGTTAGTCAATTAAATGGACCATATGGGGGAAACTGCACAAGTAACATAAATACTCGATAAACTCCATTTTATGGATAAAATTCCGTGCTCTCGTGAATACGTACGTCCACACTCGACCATAAAAATATTTAAATAGGAGGAAGTTTAAATTTAAAATGGAAAGGTAAAGTGTTATTTAGGGTCTATTCGGGGGATTCAATGATTCTGCTTGACTTGCCATCAACGTCTTTTGGACCCAAAATAATTTTTTTCAAATCCATGACACAAAGCTCTGTAAAGATACCTTCAATACAAAAATAAAAAAACACACTCCGACCTTTTTTCTTTTTTTTATTTAGTCACGTTTCCCCTCCCCTCCATTATATCTCTAGTTGCTGCCAACCGCATTCACTATTTTTTTTTATTCTTTCTCTTTCATTTCCCAGTATTGACACTTACGTAAATATATGTACATGTATATATTTATTCATATGCGTGCGCCAAACTTTTCTTTCTCTTTTTTCCTCTTTTCGATTTTTTAAATTCCCTGCCGTTTCAATTTTTTATATATTTTCCCCCGCTCGCTCACGTCGATTTTTAATCCGTTTCTTCATTTAAATTTATTTTTTAATTGAGAAATTTTTTTATTTGTTTTTAAAAATTATTTGGTTTTATTATTAATTAACTTGTTAATTATCCCTCTCTCCTCCTACGCCCTGACTCATTTGCCAACATTTTATTATCATGGATCCTGCCGCTTCAATTCTCTAATATTGTGAATTCCCAACGTTTCTTGGTCGGGAATCTTGACTCCCAAAATTGACAATTTATTTTTTATATTGGCAAGATTCCTAAGATATTGTTGGGATATTTTAATCGTTTACATATGCCTAGCTCCTTTGGAAATTTCCAGGAATTATTTTAGAAAGTCCGGAAACTCATCTATGTTTGGAAGCTGAAGATTCCCCTCTATATCCCTCCTCTGCAAATTAAAATACCAATTTAAAAATTAAAATTCTTGAGCTTAAACAATTAATTTCGTCGTCATTATATAAAAAAATTTTCTTCACTATTTTCTATCAATTACACAATCTTTGTTTAATTTAATTAAATTAGTGAGAGAAAAAAATATTTTTTTTAAATTTATTAAGAAATCTATCAAACATAATCAAGTAATTGATTACTAATTTGTCTTCTTTCACTAAAACGGAAATTGTTAAAAAAAATTAAGGTTTGGTCTCTTTTTAATATTAAACTCTTTAATTTACTCATCTCTCCAAGTTGTTAATTAATTTAATTTTATATTTATTTAATTTATTTGACTAACAACAACATTAATTTGTCCAACTAATATTTTCAACTATAATACCTCTTTTTTTAATTTCCGTATTTTTTTTGCTTCAGAATTTTTTTATTCTTGTTTTAAAGAATTAAAGTTTTGCTTTTATCCTGTCCTAAAGAAGGCCATCATTTTTTGTTCAAACGTCCATTTATATTGTTTTCTTTAAATGTTTTAATTGAATTCTGGTTTTATTTTAATTAAAATTCTGGTTTTGTGTGTTTTATTTAAAGTTCCAATTTTGAATAGGCTTCATCTCCAGATTTCTAAATATGCATCAAAGGTCTCCTGCCATCCCCCCCGAAGTTTGCTTAAAATTCCAGAAGATCGTGAATTCCAATATTTTTTGATTCGGGGATCTCGATTCTCGAAGCAAGAATTTATTTCTTTATGTTAGCCGGGCCTGTTAAGTATACATAAATTAAAGAAAGCATTAATATGGATACCCTTAAAAATTTTTTTTGATCTTTTAAAAATAACATTTTATTTTTAAAATATTTAAAAATTAATTTTTTACCTTTTCTACAATATACATATTTTATTTTCTCTTCGACCTCCATTTATCTCTTTATACCTTCTCACGCATTTTTCAAAACTTTTTGTATCGGCCGCCCTTTCCGCCCATTTTACTCTAAAAATTGTTTTTCTTTCCGTTCAAACGTCCATTTTATATATTCTTTTTTGCTCGTTTTGTTGGTTAACTAGATGTATTTTAAAAAAATATTTTGGTGGCCATTCGCCGTTTTATTTTATTGTTTGTGTTGACTTCATTTTTAATATTAAAGAAAATTTGTGTTTTAGTTTTTCTAGTCTAAAATACAAAAATGTTTGTAGCAAATTTATTCTGATTTTTGAATGTTTTAATTTTATTCTGATTTTCATACCAACATTTTATTTAAACTTTGTTTTTGTGTTTTTGTTTAAATTCTGATTTTTGTGTTTTTGTTTGTTTGTTTGTTTTTTCCAACTTTAATTACAACTTTGTTTTTGTGTTTTTATTATCTTTTTATGTTTTGTTTGAAATTGATGTTTTGTATTTTTTGAAAACTTTAATTAATGTTTTAAAATCAAAAATACATTATTTCGAAATTAATTTACTAATTTCCGTTTCATGGTCAAAAAATGAATAATAAATATTAATGCATCACAAATCTGTTGTTAAAAATATTTTTTCTTGTAATGCGACGCTAATTCAATTTTTTTAAATTTTCTATCATATTTCTTTGTTTTTTTTATTAAAAATAAAAGATTATACATTTTATTAAAATTTTAATAAAAAATATTAAAAATTAAATTTTTTAAAAATAATTTCCTTTTATTTCCCTTTATTTTACATTTTTTCCGTTTCCATGTTTTAATGACGTAAGTTAATAAACTTTAACTGCTTTACTTTGCTTATTATAGTATTTCATGTTTTTATTCTGCTTTTGTTTTTTTCTAAAAACATTTACTTTTTTCTCTTTTAGTTTGTGTGTTTTGTATTTTGGTTTATTCATGTTTTGTTCACATACCGTTTCCTGTTTTATTTTATATTCTAAAAACAAGTTGGGTTTCTGTGATAAAGTTTATTTTAGCCTTTTATTCTGTTTTTGTGTTTTTTTGCTTTCTTTAAATGTTTTAATTAAATTCTGATTTTGTTTTATTGAATTCTGGTTTTGTGTGTTTTATTTAGATTCTGGTTTTCTTTGTTTTATATTGTTTTATTCAGATTCTGATTTTGTGTTTTTATTATAATTTTGTTTTGTGTTTTATTTTAATTCTGGTTTTTGTATTTTGCTGAACAAGTTTTAATTTTTTGTATTTTCTTTTTTGTATTTTACTTGTTGTTTAAATAAACTTTATAATTTTAACATTATTCATCATTAACTTTCTTCCTAATTGCCTGCTTAAATAAAAACAGAAGATTTAAAAATTCCACGCAACCAAATAAATATTTATTATTTTTTATTATTAATAATATTCTTTAATGAACACATATGTATTTGCCTTAAAAGTATTTATATTTCCTTTAATTAAAAAAAAATTTTTTTATTTTGTTTTTGTGTTGCCATGTGAGCGAATTTTACTTAAATTATTTTTTTCATTATTTTTTTATTTTTTAAGAACACGTAATTTAAAAAAAAGTTCCTTTTTATATTTTAATCGTTGTTTATTATTATTTCGGATTTTTAAAAAAAAAGTTTTTTTTTTAATTTTTAATTAATTAATAATTTAAAAAAATTTATTTTTGCAAAAAATTTTTAATAAAATTAAATTTAGTATTTTTAAGCCAATTTATTAATTTCTTCTACTTAAATTCATTTTTACTCATTTCCGCTAATTAATTTAAATTTTAATTCTAATTAAAAAATAATTTTTTTAGTTATTATAATATTAAAGATTTTTAATTTGCCCAAAAATAATTAAAATAAAGAATATTAGAGATGTCACATTTCCCATTAATGGCAGTGCCACCAACACAACCTCAACAACAACAACAATTTACTATTCCAACAACAGCAGTCCATTGTAATCCATCTTCATTACGACCGCCTGTTCAGGTTTGATCAAGTTTATTTCTGTTTTGTGTTTTTGTTTAAGTTCTGATTTTATGTTTTATCTAATTTTGTTTTATGTTTATTTTAATTCTGGTTTTTGTGTTTTATTGTTTTATTTAAATTCTGATTTTGTTTTTATTCGAATTCTGGTTTTGTTTTACTTTAGTTCTGACTTTGTTTTATTTAAATTCTGATATTTGTTTAATGTTTTTATTTGTTTATTGTTTTTGTGTTTTTATTTTTTTGTGTTTTATTGTTTTATTCAAATTTTGATTTTTGTTTTGTTTGTTTTGTGTTTATGTTTCAAAAATGCATACTATACTGTTTATATAAATTAAGATGAACAACTTCATCAATAACAACAACAACAACAATGTTTCTAATAATAATAACAACATTCCTTCTTCAACATCAACATCAGTATTCAATCCAAACTCTTCAACATTTTTAAATAATTCAACAAATAAATTTGTTTCCCCCAATTATTCTTCTTTTCATGAACGTCCTACTGCTCAACTTCGACGGGCCTCGTCTGCCTCAGCTTGTAAATTTGCTGTTGATCGATTAAATAGTTGTAATAATGTTAGCAATAGACCAGCAAGTTTACAACATCATGAATTACTTTTTTATGAAAAACCCCAAATTTCTTCTCAACAACAATTTAGTGAAAGGAGAGCATCAATCACACAACAGCAACAACAACAACAACCTCTTTTACCTCCTTTACGTAAATTTGAAAATTTGGAATTTAAATCAATGGAAGAAAAAGAAGAGGAAGAAGAAAGGCGTAGAAGTTATAGTAATTGTGGAATATTAACAAAAACAGAAATGGTTATTGATGCTGACAAAAAACTTGAAATTTTACAAAATCAAAGAATTGCGTTGAAACAATTACAAAGTCAACAACAACAAGGAGAAGGGATGTTACAGGCAAGTTATTTACTTTATAAAACTTGAAACTTTTCCGGAAAAATATAACTCAGAATATAACTAAAAAAATAACGAAACATTCCGGAAAACATAATTAAAAATAAATCAGAATTTATAATCTTAGGTAAATCAGAATTTGTAATTTTAATAAAACAGAATTTGTAATTTTAAGTAAATCAGAATTTGTAATTTTAATAAAACAGAATTTGTAATTTTAAGTAAATCAGAATTTGTAATTTTAAGTAAATCAGAATTTGTAATTTTAAGTAAATCAGAATTTGTAATTCTGAATTTTTCAGGACACTTAAACCGCCCCCTTAATAACTATCTTGAACCCTTCCTCTTTTTTCTTAACATTCTTCACAAATAAATACATAAATATTTTTATTTTTAATCCTTTGCGGATATACTATATGTTCATTACACATAATTTTCGTTAAAAAAATTTTTCTGGCTTAACATTTTAACTTTTCCACACTCTATCGCGCTAGATATACTAAAGGATTATAAATAATACGTAAAAAATGTAGAAAGTACTTTATGCCTTTTTGTTTTTTAATATTTTATAGTAGAAAAGAAGGTCGATTCGCCCCTTAAAAATATTTTCATCTCTGATTTTTATTCCAAATAAATTTTTAAATTTTTTATTTAAGCATAATCTTATGGATCAATTACAACAACAGAACAACTCTTCTCCATTATCTCAACGTCGTAATAGCACAAGCTTAATTAATCACAAAACTGTTGTAATTAATGGAAGTAATAACTGTCGTTTTTCAAATGCTATTTCTTCGCCGCCCTCTTTGACTACTAAAGGTGTTTATTTTTAAAATCAGAATTTGTAAAATATTACAAATCAGAATGAATAACAAAAAATATAATTTTGTAAATTCATCAGAATTTGTAAAATGTAATTTTACATATATTAGAAAATTACAGTTTTAAATAAGAATTTTATCGATCAGAACTTTCAAAATTTTAAGTCAGAATTTCTATGTTAGGAATTTACAAATCAGAATTTTTATTTTCAGAATTATTAAATCAGAATTTGTAAAAATTAAATTAATACAATTTTACAAATCAGAATTTTTATTTTCAGAATTTTTAAATCAGAATTTGTAAAGATTAAATTAATACAATTTTACAAATCAGAATTTCCATTTTTCAGAATTTGTAATTTTAAAATACATTTATCATTTTTACAGCAGAAATTCTACCACCTACAATAACTAACTATAACAACACAAATAACAACAACAACTTAGTTTCACCAGTTTCTTCATCTTCTGCCATTTCTTTAGCAGTTTCGGCTCTTTTTGGGTCTTCTACTAGTACACAAGACAATTCAACTTGTTTTAATTTAAATTCTGAACGTAATAATTTATCATCAAATGACTCCAATGTTACCCTCTGGCAATTTTTGTTGGAATTATTAACTGCTAACGAGCATCCTCATTTAATTCAATGGACTAATAATGAAGGGGAATTTAAGGTAAAATCAGAATTTTAATCAGAACTTTACAAATCAGAATTTTTTTCGCAATTTTTAAATCAGAATTTGTAAAAATAAAAGTTTACAAATCAGAATATTTCAGATCAGAATTTCTAAATCAGAATAGATCAGAATTTTTATTTTTAAAAGTTTACAAATCAGAATTTTTATTTTCAGAATTTTATAAATCAGAATAAATCAGTTTTTAATTAAAAAATTTTCTCTCATTTTAAGCTTCACGACGCCGAAGCAGTTGCTCGTTTATGGGGCATTCGTAAAAGTAAACCAAACATGAATTATGACAAATTAAGTCGAGCACTTCGCTACTATTATGACAAAAATATAATTAAAAAAGTTATTGGACAAAAATTTGTTTATCGTTTTGTTATGGAAAATAATGGAGGTGGAGGGGGAGGGAAAATGTTAGAAAGTGGGGAATCTCGTCCAAATTCAGAATTATTAATGAATGCAAAACAACAGCAACAATTACAATTATTAGTTAATAATAATAAAAAATCAGAAACAACAAATAATACAACTGCTTTGGATAGATTATCGGCTTTTGAATGTAAAAAACAAATTATTTTTTAATAAATTAAGGAAAAAGATTCTTTTACAGGCTCGACACTTGCCCCAACACCAATGCAACATCAAAGGAATGCTTCTGGTAATAGACATAATAACAGTATATTAACTCCGTCTCCATCGGACAGGTAATTTTTTATTCAGAATTTTAATTACACTTGTAATTTTATAAAAATCAGAATTTTAATTATAATTGAATTATGAAATGCAGAATTTTATTACGATTGTAACATTAAAAACCAGAAAATCTAATTGTAATTTTTAAAGTATCAGAATTTTGCATTTGTAAAAAATTTGCAACTGCAATATTTTAATCAGAATTAAAAAATCAGAATTAAAAAAGAATCAGAATAATAGAAAATTGTAATTTTATAAATCAGAATTAATTAAAAAATCAGAATTTTACATATAATTGTAATTTCATAAAATCAGAATTTGTAAAATTAAAATCAGAATATATTACTAATTATATTTTTTATTCTTATTTATAGTTATAGCCCTTCTGGTAGTGTTGAAAGTAGTAGCGGTGTTAGTAGTGGAAGTTGCCTTAGTTCTTTTAACGGAACAAACATTTGTCAAATAAAAATGGAGCCTTCATCTTCTTGTTTTCAACAACAACAACAACAATATGTTTCAGCTCCATTATTACCTTCAAATTCTGAAAAATTAATGGTTAATGGAAGTAGTAAAGGAACAAGGAAACGTAGAAGTCCTTCAGATAAACATCAAAATAATTTGCCAGTAAAGCAACATTCTCCACCTAATGGAAGACATGTATCATGGATAAATTCGGGAACAGCATTTTCAGCTTCTGTTGATATTGCTAATAATAATGGTGATTTTTTGATTTTTTTAAAATCAGAATTTTAATTACTATGTACCTATTAAAAATCAGAATTTTTTTCTAAATTCTGATTTAACTCATTTATAAAAATCAGAATTTTCAGAATTTTATAGATCAGAATTTATAAAAGTCAGATTATTAAAACCAGAACTTCATAGATCAGAAGTTTTGTAAATTCTGATTTTTTAAAACCAGAATTCTTAAAAATTAATTTTATATTAGACTCTTATTCATCAATGGCTTCCATTGACCAGCGTCGAAATAGTAGCCATGATGATCAACATCAAGGTTCTGCACCCAAAATTGGTTGCACATCAAATACAGGTACTTTCGCAAATATTCTGAAATTCTTTTAAAAATTTATTTTTAAAAGGTCCTTCGCTTTGCCGTCGGGCTCGTCCACACCCTCTTGACTTAACTTGTGTAAATAATGCAACAGACACGAATTCATGTAGCAATAGTACATCAACAACTACTGGGGGAGGAGGGACTTCTTCAACTACATCTACCAATCATTTGATTTCTTGCAATAATAATAATATTCCTCAAAATTCTTCTTCACTTTTAAATAATTTAAATAATCAAATGGTAGCATCTTCCCCTCTACTTTTTGCTCTACAACAACAACAAAATAATCCTCAAAATAGTCCTTTACTTTCTGCAGCAATTTCAGCGTTAAGTAATTATACTGGAGGAGCATCTCCTTTAGCTGGAACGGGACTTGCTTCACCTTTCACTCAGGCTAGTTTATAAATAGTTTATAAATAAAACTTTTATCATTTTATAAAATAACCAAATCCTTAAGATTACATAATTTAAACGAATCTTAACCCCATGCCAACATGTCCCATCTTTCTATCAGGAGTTGAACTGCCATTTTGTGATAATGGAGCACCTGAGTTAAAAAAAAAGGACAAATAAAAATATTAAACTCATCCGGAAAATACAAATATTAATTCCGAAAAGCTTAATTTTCTATCTAAAACAAAGAATATTATTTTACAGGCTGCGGCAGCGTTTCAATTGGCAACAAACTTTGTTGCTAGTTTGAGTCCAAATGGTAGGAATTTTAAAATAATAAATCAGAAAAAATATCAGAAATCGGAAAAATTAAATCAGAAAAGAAATCAGAAGAAAATTAGAAAAAATCAGAAACTTTGAAATTACATATATTTCCCTTAGTTTCAACAACAACCAGCAACAATTTAACTAATAATAGTAGAAGCATAAATAATTCCATTAATTCAACATTAACTCCATCAACAACAACAACAATAATAACATCTACAAATATCCCAGTTTCAACAACATCAACAACAACTCCTCTCTTTAATTTCCCTAATAATACTCAACAAAATAATGATGAAATATTTAATAGATCAAAGAATTTGGCTTTTAATAATGCTTCTATTGCAAATGCTGTTACAACTTCGCAACAAACAACTCCGTATAATAATAATACAAGCTTCTATAGTCAATTACATAGTGCTTTATCTACTCCGTTAGGAAATCAGGTAATAATATTTTTTCCGGAATTTAAAAATTCTGAAAATACTTCCGAAATTTGTTTTCCGGAATTCTGATAATTCTGAAAATACAAACTTGAAACATTTTCCGGAATTTACAAATTCTGAAAATACTTCCGAAATTTGTTTTCCGGAATTCTGATAATTCTGAAAATACAAACTTGAAACATTTTCCGGAATTTAAAATTCTGAAAATACAAACTTCAAACATTTTCCTGAATATATAAATTCTGAAAATGCTTCCGGAATTTGTTTTCCGGAATTTACGAATTCTGAAAATACAAACTTGAAACATTTTCCGGAATTTAATTTACAAATTGTTTTTATTTACTTAAAACTTTTTTCAGAATTTACAAATTCTGAAATTACAAACTAACAAATTGTAAAATAATACAAATTTTACAATTCTGATAGTACTTTCTTTATTTTTCATAATTCTGATAGTTTTACAATCCATATAATTTAACAATTTAAAGGTTCGAACACCACAGCAAAACTTTTCCAATTCTGCTGTGATTTCTGCAATGATTAATCATTTAACGAACGGTCCAAATACTCCATTTGCACAGCAACAACATCTTCAACAACAACAACAATCACTTTTCCAATTTCCTCCTTCTTCAAATATGGCTATAGCTCATACATTAGCTATTTTATCTTCGCCTGGTAATTCCTAATTTTTAATTTAAAAATTTACTCGACTCAGACCTTATTTAAAAATACGTCTGTAGGGCCTAGAAAACTTGTCTTATAATGAGGTATCTTAAAGTGGGGGTATATTATAATGGGCGTCTCTCAGATAGAGGGTATCTTGGGAGGTGTATTATAATGAGGACTGTATTCTAATCATTTTTCTCTTTTACAGGACTTCCATTAAATGGACAATCACCATTTCCATTTGTCAATCAAATGGCAGCACTCCAAACACCAAAATTTTCAACAGCCAGTTTACTTCCAGGAAGTGCTGCTGCTTTAACGGCTGCTCTATCTGCTGCTCAACGTTCTCCAGATTCATTAAAGACTCCGATGGGTACAGAATTATAAAAATAAAAATTCATTTTAAATTCATTAATTAAGGTGGATTTAGTTTTGAGTTTGGACAAGCATTAGCTGCTGCACAAATTGCTGCTGCTACAAATAAAAAGTTTGAATAAGGAAAAAAATTTTTTTCTTAAAAAGATTATTTTTAAGATGACAACAACAAACATTCTATGACTTCTTTTTCGTCTCCCAAAATTCTATAGTATATAACCAACAACAGACAACAAACAAACAACAAACAAAAAAGAGAAAACATGAGAAAAACAAATAAACTTGTGTGTTTTTCTTTTAAAATAAAAACACACAAACACAACACACAAACATTGTTTTGATGTTGTTGTTTATACAAACAAACAAATAAACAACAAACAAACAAGAGAAAAACAAATAAACTTTTGTGTTTTTCTTTTAAAATAAAAACACATAAACATTGTTTTGATGCGGGTGTTCATACAAACAAACATAAACCTTTTTTATTATTTGTTGTTTTTGAGACTTTATATTCTTGACACCTATGTAAAAATACATTTAAAAATTTATTTTTTATTTTTTTCTTGCATTTAAAAAAATTTATTATTTTTTTCATTTTAAATTTATTGATAAAGCCCAAAAAATTTTATTTTATTTATATATCCTCTCTTAATTTATTTTTTAAAAAATCATTTTTCTTTCCTTTTGTTAGAGTATTTATATTCACTTTTGTATTTTTTATTTGTTCTGAATTTTACAAATAAAATATCAGAATTTTCATTTTAAACCTTTTTCAGAATTATTAAATAAATAAATAAACTTAGAATTATTGAATAAATTGATTTTAAAAACTTGAACAGAATTTTTATTAGAAAAATCAGAATTTTTATAAGTTTGTAATCTTGGAAAATTAAAGATTGTAATCCTTCGACCGAAAGGTGAAAAAAATTAAAAATGAATATTACAGTTGATCTTTGCTTTAAGATACCCACTCTTAGGGAACTCTAACCTTATAACTAAGGCTCGCAAAAATATGGACAAAAAATCGCAAAATATGGACAAAAATTTGAAAAATATGTATGGAAAAAATCGTAAAATATGGATGAAAATATGGAAAAAATGGCTAAATATGGATGAAATATTGAAATAAATCTTAATTTTATTTTAGTTTTTTGAAAATTTTTTCTAAAATTTGAATATTTTGAGTAAATTCCGGGGGTGTGTAAAATTTCGGGGCCTGTAACTCGGCCCTATGAAGTCAGATTTCTTTGATTTTAGTGTCATTCGACTCATCTCGATGAGCACTTTCGAATGAGCTATAATTTGCAAATTCGAATTTTTCAGTCCAAAATCAGCTTGGTCCAAAATCACCGTTATACAGGCCCAAAAGATTTTTGGCAAAGGTTAATGATTTTTTGACCTTTTGGCAAAATATGGTTTCAGCCTTATTGTCGATATGCGGACTTTTACCCTTATTGGCATTATATTGGTTGGCATTATATGCTATTGACATAATGTTTTTTGCCCTTTTTTGGCATTTTATAAGTTTTTAGTCTTGTTGAACGATGATAATTGAACAAAAGGCCAATATTTTTGCGATTTTTAGCCAAAAATGCTTATCTATTATCGGGGATATCTAAAAATGAAGTTCGAGTAGGGTTGTCGGTTCTTGGAAAATCTTCGGATATCCGGAACCGATCCGAAAAATCCTCGTTTCTTGGGTTCGGTTCGGTCTAGAACCGACAACCCTAGGTTCGAGTATAAAATCTGCTGGAGAGGTACCTCCAAAACTCTTCTAGAAGATTTTCCAATGATATTCCTATTTTATTAAAAATTTTTCCCCATCTTTCTTAAAAGCTTTAAGCAGGTCCAAAGTACATTTTACAAAGCTACATGTTAGTACGCAATAGCACGCTTTTTATTTTATTTTTTTTTCATTTCCATCGCCCACCACACACTCATCATCTTTTCCCCCCACGAGGTCGTCGTCCCCAAGATTACTTTTTTTGCATTATTTTTTATTTGTAATGTTTTTTCTGTAGTTCTTTGAGTCCTTTCTTTTAAAGAAAAATAAGTCGTGGAAAAATTTTCTGCTGCCAGCCGTTTTTTCATTTTTATTATTAGAATTTCTGCTTAAAAGTCAACACATTTTTATTATGTTTTTTAGGTTCATTCCCCTTCTACAATGTATCAACTAACAAAAATTAGAGGTGGATCAGAATTCTGATTTTCACCTCCAATTTTAGACACTTCCAATCAGAATCAGAGCCGGGTTGAGGAAAAAAGTCGGGTCGGGTGGAAAGAAAAGACCAGGGTTCGGGTAGGCCCATCCTCCTGTTTCCAATCGTTCTCTGTCGATAGAGGAACAATTAGAAAAAATAATGTGTTTTTCTGACAAATTTAGCCTGTTTCAGAGCTTTGTATGTAAGGGTTCTATCAGTAATCTCCTATTTATTTACATGAATTTAATTTTTTTTTAATTTAAAAAAAAGTTTCTTTTAATAAATATTTTATTTAACTGCAGCTGCAAATTAAAAAAAAAGAATTGTTCCTTCTTCTGCTTCCAACTCCCCCCCTTTTTTTTTGCTTAAGCATAATTTCTGAGCCTTTTTCTGATCCCTTATTACTATAAATTATTTAGAAAATTTATTCTCTCCTATTTTCTAATATAAAAAATTATAAGAGAATTTAAAAAAATCTAAGAGTCCATAAGTTTAAAATACATCTATTTAAATATAAAAATAGTGTGTTTAATCCCTAGGCTTAATTTTAGTAGTAATCCCTTAATTTGAAATTAAAAAGGAGTTTATTAATTCGGTAACACATCCTCCTACAATTTCCCTCAGAACTCTCCCTTTCCTTCATATGGCAAATTAATTGGCCCTGAGGGGGTGATAGGTATATGGTAGAGAGAGAGAGATGCGCCCTGCCTCGTTTTAAAAAGTGGAAGACGGAACTTTTTTGACCCTTCCGGAATGGAACGCGGAAGGGCTAAAAAAGGGAACGGAAGCGGAATAACGGAAGACAGGCAACCATCCTTGGTTGAGAACACTACATACTGAACATAATTCCAGTAATAAAATAATAAAAAAATCAGACTCAACTGGAAAGAGGTGTTAAAAAAAGAAATTATCTCTCTCTTCTCATTATCTTTTGCCAGTTCGTAAAAACCACGAGACTAGAAAAATAAATAAAACATCACTTTCCTCTCTTACTTTAGTTTATTTCTGTCATGTAACATAGGTATTTAATTTTAACTTATTTTTTTGATCGTTTATTAAATACTGATCTCTACTACTAATTATGTAGCAATTAAATAACTCACAATTCTTATTTGTCTTTTTTGCCTCAGACTCAAATGGAATATTTCTGACCGATGTAAGTACAATAGAGTGTACCGAGCTCCAAATGTCGAGAAATCTCTTTTTCTTCTGAAAATTGCTCAACCTCTCCCCGTGGGGAAAATTCTATTGATAACTCTCCATAATTCTCCCCACTCTCTCCCAACTATTCTTAGTTGTCTTTTTTTGCCTCAGACTCAAATGGAATATTTTCTGATTTTTCTTCCCAAGACTCAAAAAACCCAATAATTTTTCGAACGGAAAAGGATTTTTGAGTCTTGGAATAAATTTTCAAAAAATTTCAAAAAATATTTCATTAGAGTCTGAAATAGTCAAAAAATAAGAATAAGACTCTAATTACATTGTTTAATCGATTTTCTATTTTTTTAAACTCAAAAAAATTTTCTTCTTTTTTTATTTTTACGTATTTATTAAATTGTTTCTTTTCTTCTAATTTATTTTCTTTTATTTTATTTTTTCTCTTTAAATGTTTTTTTTATTTTTCTCGTCCCCATTTTTATTAATTTTTATTGGGCACAGCATTCGTTTATTTTACCTAGTAATCTTTTGCCTCTTCTTATATTTTTTCCAATCTTATCAATATTTTAATTATTTTATTTAATTTTTGTGTTAATTTTGGTTATATTCACCCATTTTTCTTTTTTTATTTTTTGGGACCATGGGGGGTAAACTACACTAAAAAAAATTTTTTCTTTAAATTTTCTTGTGGTCGTTTTAGGTACTACCAGCTAGCTGTTTTATTTAATAGAACCTTAAAGAGAATCTTACTACCTAACCTTTTGTTTATTGTTAAATAACTGTTAATCAATAGAAAATTAAATTTCCTTTCTTTCCCTTGTTTTTCAATACTTTAACCTTTTTTTTTTGATATTCACCTTAGGACTTGTATAGGTAAAATTAAAAGGGGAGAAGTGTAGTGGAAGAAGGAAGAAGTGCCCCTGAACGTTGACAGTATTAACCTAGTAATTTTTTCTGCTTAAAAATCTGGAATTGGGCCATGGGGGGTAAACAACACAAGGCTCCTTTTTGCTTTCTTTTTTGGGGGTCACTTTAGTACGTGGGTGCCGGAGTTAATATACAAATGTTATACCATTCGAAAGAGCTAGTTGAGCTGAGTCGAATGCCACCAGTTTTAGCTCTAGGAAAAATTTTTGAACCGAGATACAGTCGATTGAAAATCGAAAAACCATAGGGGGGACCAAGCACTTTTTTGGGGTGAAAAATTCGAAAATGCAAATTATACCTCATTCGAAAGAGCTCATCGAGCTGAGTCGAATGACACCAAAATCAACGAAATCTGACTTGATTTGGCCGAGTTACAGACCCCTGAAATTTGAAAATTTTCGGGGTCAAAAAATTCAAATATGCAAATAATACCTCATTCGAAAGAGCTCATCGAGCTGAGTCGAATGACACCAAAATCACCGTGATTGAACAAGATGAGACAAAGTTATGACACAAAAAACTCTAAACCTATGGGTCGGCGGCGAGGCGCTTGTGCAAAACCCCGCGCTTCGCGCGGGGTTTTGCGGCACGCGCCTCGCGGGGAGTCTACGGGCGCTGGGTCTGGGCTAGTAACATAAACCTATTCCTATCTCCCTTGCTCTGGACGTATTTGGGGCCTCCGTAGCAGCAAAAACCTCCACAAATGCCATAGGTAAGGAGCTAAAATAAAGGATCATAACTTTGTCAAATCAAGTCAGATTTCGTTGATTTTGGTGTCATTCGACTCAGCTCGATGAGCTCTTTCGAATGAGGTATAATTTGCATTTTCGAATTTTTCACCCCAAAAAAGTGCTTGGTCCCCCCTATGGTTTTTCGATTTTCAATCGACTGTATCTCGGTTCAAAAATTTTTCCTAGAGCTAATTTTGGTGGCGTTCGACTCAGCTCGACTAGCTCTTTCGAATGGTATAACATTTGTATATTAACTCCGGCACCCACGTACTAAAGTACAGCCCTTTTTTGTCTTTTCCTCGAAAATTTTCAAAAAAAATTTTTTTTCAAAAAATTTCTTGAAAAGAAAAAAAAACACTTGAGTGACGTTCAAACACTTTTTTTGCATAAGCAGCAATTTTAGCAATAAAAATATATTCTCTGAAAAAGCTAGGTAGTACATAGTAGGTATCTATTTATTTACACACACAAACCATTCTTTTCTCTTTCTCTCTTCGTTTATCTATCAAAAAAAGAATTTTTTTTAGTTTATTGACTAGTTTTGTTCAATAATTTATTTTTTAATTTTTATTTGGCTTTCCAAAAGATCGAAAACCGTAAATTAATTTTTTAAAAATTTTTTATTTTTTAGGATAATTAATTTATTTTTATTATCCTTATTTAAATAAATTATTTTATTTATTTCTTCGGAAAACATCTTTATTTGACAACAAATTTAAAAAAGGTTTCTTAAATGTTTCAGACGTCGCGTTTTTTTCTTTAAAATTTAGTCCCTACTTCCTTCCTCTTGTCTACTTCCCTAATTTTTTTTTGAAATTCCTCAAAGGACCACCTTCCCTATAAATTGTGGAGGGAAGCAGGAGAAATTGCATCATTCAGCTATTTTTTGTTGTTTTTATTAACCTTATTAAAACGTGTTAAACAGACTTTATTCTTGTTTACTTCCCCCACGTTTCAGTTAAAACTCCCCTCATAGGAAACAACCATCTTCCCATAAATTGTGAGGAGAGGGGTAGGGGAGGGGTGGGGTTGCGTCATTAAGGGGCTATTTTTCCTGTTTGTTTTCTTGTCATTTTTATTGACCTTATTTGAATGAGGCAAATAAGAAGGGAAGAAGGAAGTGCGGGAAAACTTTAAAGAAAAGCGCGACAATCTTCTCAGGAATTTTCTAAAATTTTTTATTTTTTAGCTGACACAAAGACAAGATGGACTATCCAACAGAACAACAACTTCCAGTTGAAGTTCGCGATATCGTCAAGAAATTTCGTGTTCCAGTTGACCGCTTGAAAGTAATTTCTGATGATATGGTTGCTGCAATGAAGAGGGGATTGGAAAGTGGAAGTGGACGTCAATCGTCGATTGGAATGCTTCCGTCTTTTGTGCCAGCTTTGCCTGATGGGACTGGTATTTTTTTAACATTAATTTTTTGGGGCTTATAAGGGACAGGGGTGCCTGTGGTTGCTGAGGGTTGTAGGGTTGTTTTTTGGGTAGTTTGCTGCCTTTTCCGTTAAATTACTTTTGGGAAACAAACGGAATCCTTAGGGTTTTCTCACCTAATTTATGAATGTTTGGCAGAGGGCACCTTGAAACATACTGAAAAAATAGGAGGAAAGCCCGCAAGAGAAGTCTTTACAGGTCCTCATTCGGTAAATGTCCAGCATTTACCTCTGGACATTTAACTCCTCAGTCTTTACAAGGGCCGAGTATTTTTTTCGAGAAAATATACACGGGGTTTCTTACAAATGAGGATATTTTTTCCCTCTTGTAAATGGCACCTACTTTTGCCACTTTTTCAGACTCCTTGCAGATCTTTTGGGGGTTTCTAAATAATTTTTTTTTAATTTAAAGAGATTGGCAATTATTGTGCTATTGACTTAAGCGGCAAAAACTGTCGCATTCTTTTGGTTGTTTTTGAAGGTCCAGGACACGAGCCTGTTAAAGACATTCAAAATTTTGTTGTGCCTAAACAAGTTATGACTGGAACTGGGGAGCAGCTTTTTAATTTTATTATCAATTCGCTGAAAAAGGTTTTTTTATTTTTTTAGTAGAGGGCCAATACTAGATTAAGTCCTCTATAGATAAACCGTTTTTTTCTCGAGGAAACAAAAAAGATGACTGACAAAATAGGTGAAGTCATCGCCTGAACGTGGCGAAAGGGGTAGGTGGGGCTAGCAATACCGGTGGCAATGTCAGGAAGAAATTAGGCTATGGTCCTTTCCTTGACTTCCTAGTCTTCCTTTAATTAAAAAGGGAAGAAGAGGAATTACTGTTTTACCTCTTTAAATAAGTAAGAAATACTAATTCTTTGCTTAATTGGGTAACCGTATTTTACCATATTTTAATGTTGTTTACCCCCCATAGATGTTGATTTGAGATATTAACATCATTAAAACGTTGTCGGCTTTTTAAAGGTTTTACGCGATGCCAAAGTTGAAGATCAAACATTTCACATTGGCTTCGTTTTCTCATTTCCTTGCGAATTAACCTCTATTCGTGAAGCTCGTCTTCTTTGGTGGACAAAAGGTTATAATATCCCAGACTGTTTGCAAAAGGATATGGTTACTCTTTTGGATGATGCTTTGGAGTTGAGTATGACTGTTAAGGTTTGGAAAATGTTTTTTTGGGTTTTTTGTGTCTATTAGAGAGGTTTGGATTTGCTCCGTAATTGAGTAGATTCTTGCCTTTTTCTCCTCCTTGGCCTCTTCTCTTGTTTTTGAGACAGAAGATGGAAAGGTATAACACGTTAGGACACCTAGGAACCTTTGTCTAAAAGACTTGGTGAATATACATATTACAGTCTAAAAGATTTTGGACCACTTCTATTCTCTTCTTGACCACCTTTAGACCTCAAAATCTTCAACAAATCCTCCGCAAAAATTCCGCAGCTTGTTAGGTTTTGTTGGTTTTTTAGTTTTGTCGGGTCTCTTGCTATTGTTTCTTAAATTCTAATAAAATAATTTCTTTTTCAGGGCAGAGTCAAAGCCATTATGAATGACACTGTTGGACAGCTTGCAGCATCGCATGCAAAATATGGAGATGAATGCATTGCTGCTTGTGTTATTGGATATGGGTATTTTTTTTAAATAAATTTTTTAAATTTATCTTTGATTTTAAGCTGCAATTCTGCATATTTAGAGGATGTTAAGAATATTAAAAAGTTTGATCCGGAGGAGTTCAACTACAGACATGAGAAAATGGTTGTAGTAACTGAATGGGAGGAATTTGGACGTCGAGTTTGTTTTTTCTTTTAATTTTTGAGGAGGAAAGATGGGGGGTGGGTGAGATCTGGCTCTGATTAGGCCTATTAAGGATGGTTATTTTGTTAGCAGGTGTCATATGTATGAGAGAAAAGGCAAAGTCGCCTATTCTGTAAGAACCTAGCATAATTTTCAACAATAAGAAGAGGTTTGTCGTTTGACAAATCTGTCAAAATGCCAAAAATCCTGCAGCTTATTAAAAAACCGGGCCTAAATGGTACCGATATATTAGAAATTCCAAAATAATTTTTAAATTTCCTCGGATTAGTTCTTTTAATTTTTTCTGAATCATCCTTATATAAAATTTAGAAAGAAATGGACGACATTATGACTGAATTTGATCGCGAAGTTGACGCAGCTTCCGTCCATGTCGGCAAACAAGTGTATGTTCTTCTAATTTTTTTTTTAATTCAAAAAAATTTTCTTTAAAGTATCGACAAATTGACCGGTGCTCTTTATTTGGGCGAATTAATTCGAAGGATTCTGCTTAAACTTACCAAAGACAAAATTCTTTTTTGTGGTGAGAAAGTTGAAGCTTTGGAGAAAGTTGATGGATTTCCAGCTAAATATATTAGTGAAATATTTAGGTTTTTTTTTGTTAAAGATTTTTCTGAAATATTTTTTCTTCTAGTGAACCTGGGGAGATGCGTAAAAATTGTCGTAAAATTTGTGATGAAATGGAAGTTCAGAACCACGGTAGTATTGACTACTATATTATGCAAGAAGTCTGTATTGCTGCTTCTGAACGTTCTGCTGGCGTTGTTGCTGCAGGTTTTTTTTTATTTTTTTTTCTTATTGAAAAAAATTTTTTTGAGAAAATAAGTTTGGGGTATTTATAAATCCAGTAGCGTATTATTTCCTGTAACAAAATTTTTATTTATATTTCTCCTTCGGAGTTTCATTTTTATTATTTGATTGATGGAAGGGGCATCCAAAAATATTCTATCAATTGTAAGGGTTTACAATTAGAAATTCATAAACTAGTAAAAAAATGGGGAGTCGCGGTAATTTTCAAACATAACAACTCCCTCCTAATTTTTTCTTTTCCCTATCAATTCCTTTTTTTTTAATAAGGGAGAGTGATGAGGGAAAAAAACTGAGTCCGAGTTGATTGTGAGAGATTTGATTAGTTGATTAATTACAAAATTTTTTTAAAGCCATTTCTGCATTACTTCGACATATTGGTCGCAGGAAGATTAAAATTGGTCTTGGTGGTGCAATTATTCAATTTCACCCGCAATATCAAGAAATGTTGGAAAATTATTTGAAGTCTATGGCACCGATTAATATTGACGTTTGTTTATTTTGTAAATTTTGGAAGGGTTATTGGGTCTTTTTAACGAGTCGCTAATAGATCCGAAAGCCCCGGATTTTCGACCCGAAACTTTTTTGGGCTTTTCCTCAATTTCGTGACATTATGGGTATCTTGACATGCATATATAGGGGATGTGGTCTGTTTTCTTGTGTCCGTATTTTGTTTTTTTTAAATTTTCTTGAATTATGGCACGACTCGTCCCTAATATCCTGACACTTAAAAAATTATTAAAAAATTTTTTCCTTTTCTTTTTAGTGGGAACTCTGTATTGTTGAAGAGGGCAGTGTTCTTGGTGCGGCCTTAGTTGCTGCAATTGCCGTCAATATGAATCTTAAATAATTTGTTGTTTTGTTTGTTGGTTGCATCTCTTATATATAAAATGGTGCGATTTGAAAGAAAAAAAGTTGTTGACCTCTTTTTTTAAATTTTTTAATTTAATTTAAAATTTTTTGGCCATTAAGGCAAAACTTATTTAAATAAAGCGCCTTTCATTTTAAGTAATTTATAAAAATAAAATAAGCAGCTCCTGACTTCCCCCACTTCTCTCTTTATTTTTTTAATTTTATGATTATTATTTTTTTGAAATGCAACTGGGAAAAAATATTTTTTTCTGATAAAAAAATATTTTTTGGAGGGTTTTTAAATAAAATGATTAAAAATTTTAAAAAAAAAATTCTTTTTTTTTTTCTAGTTGTATTTATGTACTCGTATATATATTTGTATTGTTTTTTCTAAAAAAATATAACATTTGTGGAAACGTCTTTAAATGGACCATGGGGGGTAAACAACACTAGAATCCATCTTGCTTTTGTTTTTTCTCGAAAAATTACAAAAAGCATTTTTTCTAAAAAATTCTTGAAAAATAAAAATCCACAAATGTTATATTATTTTTTAATCATGTATTTGGACATTCTCAATTTTTTTATAAATAAATTAAAAAAAAGAGAAATTTTTTTCCAAATTTGTTTAATTCTGTAGGAATGGAGAGAGACATTTTTTGTTTCCTTCTCTTAAAAATGTATTTTTAAAAAAGATTAATTAGCTAGTATTAGCAGGAATGTGCGCCAAAGTCTCACTTGGCGCGTCAAGCGCAATAAGCCAAATTTTCAAATTTTTAAACCACGCCAAACGTCAGAACGCCAAAATCAACTAAAAAGGGCGGATAAAGAGGATTTAGTATTTAGAGGCCATATTTTGGGCCATAACTTTCTTAGTTCTCCTTCGATTCGATTAATCGTTCTCTGTATATCCTTTCTTCTTCAATAAGCATTCTCTTTCTTTATTTAAGTTGCAGATTTGGATTTAAAAAATTACCAAAATTTTATAGTCAGAAAAATTTTTATATTTTCCAAGAACAATGAATCGGTCCCTCATATTTTAAAATTATTTAGCAAAAAAATATTTAAAAAAAATACTTGTATAACGGTATTATATTCTAGTTTATTTTTTATTTTATTTTTGCTTAACATTTGGTTAATGTTTGACAAGTGAGAAAGAAATGAATGCTTCTTTTATTTTCACAATTAATCCACGGATCGATGCCATGGATATTTTTTTTGAAGATAAAAGTAAAAAGAAAAAATAAAAAAAAATAAAGAAAAAGAGATGCTGGCTGGCCATCACAAGTTTATTTTTTTTTAATTTTTTAAAGCTTAAAATGAGCAGCCGAACTCCCCCCAAAAAATAACAAAAGATTGGATAAGACTTGATCCTGAGACCACCAATTCAACTAATTCTGCCTACTTTACTTGCCAAGCTGGAAGAAAACTTCCCCGGTCTTGGGTGCATTAATAACCCATAAACTGCTTCAAAATGAGAGATACCCTGTAAATAGTGCTGGAATGCCCATTGAGTTATAATGACTCTCCAACTAACTCGGCACTCAGCTGGAAGTGCCCAAGAGGCCCTTTATAATTAAAGAAAGGATGAACTTTTGTTTTATTTTTTCCCCTCAAAAAATTTTTTTTTCCATTTAACAAAACGCCTCCGATTGACTAAAAATAAAAATAATAGTTTAGTGAATGAGTAAATGAGAACATGCAAACGTGTGGTATATAGATAACATTTGTTTAAAGCTTAAAAAATAATTTTTTTTTCAAGCCAGCCGTTGAAAACATTAAAAACAAAATAAATCATTTGATTGAATTTTTAATGTTAAAACCAGCTAAATAGGAAATAAATATATTTAGTATGGATTTTCTGGAATTTTCTGAATTTTTTTTTCGAGGTTTTGGGGTAGCCGATCGCCTCCGATTGACTATTTTTAGTCAATCGGAGGCGTTTTGTTAAAAGGAAAAAAATTTTTCGTCTAGGGGTTTCTCATTTTTCTGATTTCTGATTTTTCCCAGACTTGGTAATGGACATGGATTTTGATATCCGTATGCGGATATCCGCAGGCATTTTGAATTACCATGCCTGATTTTTCCTATCTTCTTATTTTTTCCTTGAATTTTCTTATTTTCTGGAGCTATAATTAATTAAATTTGGTCCAAATAAAAATTGTTTTTAAAAATATTTTTATATTTTAAAAATAGGCTAAATACCTAAATATTTTATTTTATTCTATTAATTAAATGTATACCGGCACAACAATATTTTATTATTAAAAACAAACAAACATGTTTTCTCCTACAAAAAAGGAGAGGGAACTAAATAAAAATCAGAAAAATAAACAAAATCAGAATCAACAAGGATTAACAAATGGGCAACAAGTAGCATTAATACAAAACGGAAATAAACAGAATGGAAATACAAAAAGGAATGGTAAGGGGAGAAATGAAAAAAAGGCCAATTAGAGATCGGTCTAGATCTGGATCCAGTCTGGATTTTTCTTTGATTCTGAGTCCAGATCCATGCATCTTTTGATCTTCCTGAATTTTTTCTGGATCTGGATTTTCCTGGAGATTTCCTGTATCAAGAATCCTGTCCAGGTTACTAACCTAAATCCAGATCCAGACTTTTTGAAAATATCTATACTACTGCCAGTA
Organism: Meloidogyne incognita; assembly: GCA_036172945.1. Taxonomy (NCBI): domain Eukaryota; kingdom Metazoa; phylum Nematoda; class Chromadorea; order Rhabditida; family Meloidogynidae; genus Meloidogyne; species Meloidogyne incognita. The sequence continues at coordinate 324,054 of JARQAC010000037.1, forward strand.
AGGCTAAAATCCTGCGTTTTGCCAATAAGCTGTGTGGGTTTTTGACCATATTGGCAAAATCTGGGAATTTTTGGGAATTTTTTTTTTTTTGCTCTCAAAATCTGGGACTCTTCAAAAAAAATTCCAAAAATTTTTTTCTTAAAAGGCATTTCCTCTCAACATCTCCTCCCTTCAGAAGAAGACAATTCAGAATCTACAAGTATTGTGGATGATAATTCTGCCTCATTAACTCTACAACAAACCCATTTAATTGAAAATGAAGGGCAAAGTGACGTTCTAAAGACAGAAGAACATTTTACTTCGGAAATTAAGTCTTTTGTGGTTGTTAATCCTCCAAAATTTAAGCAGGTGAAAATAAGAAAGGAAATTTTTATATTAAAAAAGTTTGCAAAATTCTTTTTGGCATTCTGTTGTAATGCCGGAATTTTTTAAATTTAAAATTATTGGGTAATATTAGGAACTAAGATGAACACAAGAAAAAAGATTTCTTTTGGCTTAGATGTGAAAGGGACCTAAACTTGGCTGAGGCCTTTAAGTGTTAACGAGTATCTGGTGCCGAACCGGATCCAGTTCAGATTTATCGGAGCGACCTCAGGATTATTTTCGGTCCGGATTAATCCAAATAATCTGGCCAATCCGGCGTGAAGCGAAATCCAAAACCCGATTTTCGAACAAATGGTTTTACTGGAAACTGTCTCTCAAAAAGAGGCTTTAAGTAGCGAATCTTCTTGGAAGCTTTATTTCAAAATTTACTAATTAATAATACTTTTTTAAGAGAATAAAAGCATATCGGTTAAAATCAACAGATCGGGTAACTTTGGTTGCAGAAGTACAAAGTTGGCCTGTTGCCGAATTTGAATGGTTTTAAATTAATTAAAATTATAAAAATGTAATTTTTATTAGGTTTTGCAATGATAAACCAGTCAACGAAATAAAGGATCAAAATACTTTATTTACAGTAAAAACAAATGGAAATGTTAGCATAATGAACATACAAAGTTGGAATTTTAATTTAAGGAAAAAGGAATTTTTTTTTTAAATTTAAGACCCATTAGAAGGCATTTATGCCTGTGCAGCAAAAAATTCGGCAGGCATTTCAAAGTCTTATGGCTATATTAAAATAAATGGTTTTATAAAATTGAAATTTTTAAAGTAAATTTAATTAAAGATTCTCAAAAACAAACAGAAGAAACGAGCAATTTAATTATTGGAATACTTTCCCCACCCCCTACCCCAGAACCAACTACAACACATTCAAAGAGTACAAAGAGGCCGCCCAGATTTTTGACTGATGTGCCCAATTTAGTTTTGATTAACTCGGAAACTGCTGTATTTGATGTTGAAGTTAGACCTGTCGCGGATAGGTAGAATTTTTAAATAGCTGGAATTTTGGGAAAATTACTAAGGACAATTGGAAGTCCGGACAGATACTGAAATATGGCAGTCCCCATGTCACTTCAACTTAATTCGCTGCCCAGTTGCCCCCCCCTCAATCCAATAGTCTCCTGTTTAATTGTCTTACTGCCCTAATGTCTGTCCATTTAACTAACCCAACCTTCATTTCCAGTTTTACATGGTATTTGGACGGTCATCTTATCGCTGAAATTATCTCAGCAAACACATCAGAAGACATATTTCCAATAGATTCTGCAAACGCAACATTCTTTTTACCAAAATCTGGGCAATGTGTTGCTCATTTCAAAGATGCAAAGCCTGGACGTTATACTTGTGTTGCCAAAAACGAAGCAGGAATTGCCAAAAGTACAGGGTTTATTGAAAGAATATCAGGTAAAATGTAAGAATATATTGATAAAAGCCTTATTCTATCCAGATTTAAATTCAATTCCCAACATTCATTCAAATCTTCTACGAGAAACAACACTTCCCCCTATAAGTAGTGAAGGCAGAGGAGGGTCAAGAGAAAGATTTTCTGGCTCACGGACAAAAACAACAATTCACACAACTACTGTAGTACATCGCTCCTCTAGTTTACCAAAAAGGAAGGCCTCTGGGGAAAGTTCCAGGGGGGATAGTGGTGAATTTTGAAGAAATTTTCTTTTAATTGACATTTTTCTCAGAATTTGACTCCTCTCTAATTGTCCGCCCAAAAATGGCAACTCCAGAAAAGGAAAGTGTCAATGCTGACAGAACGCCAATTATACCTAATTTTGTCGTTTTTCCGCCCCCAACAATTTGCCTTTCAAAACAAATGCAAAAAACACTAGAATTACACGTAGCTTGCCAAGCTTATCCATCAGCACAAATAAATTGGTTTATCAACGGAAAAGGATTGGCTGAGGAGTTGGAGAAAAATGAATATCGAGTACTTACTGAACATAATGAATCCAGATTGTTAGTAGAGAGTGGGGGAGAGGGGGGTTTACCTAAGGAAGGAATTTATGTAGCGGAGGCTTCTAATGCGTATGGAACGGGGAGATGTGAAACAATGGTATGGCTTGGAATTGTTGTATTTTTGATAAAAACGGAGAAAATTTTAAGGTCACAATTTCGGATGATGCCTTATCTACGATTGATGAAAACCTTCTAGATGATTCCGAAACAGTAACAAAAATAGTACAAAAAAGAGTAGAACGCCAAGAATTATTTGAACAAGATTCTGACGAGGAGGATGAATTCAAAAAAGAAAATGGGGATGATACTCATCAACCTAAATTTTTTGTAAGTACACAAACAATTGAAGAAGCACCAATGAGGGAAGTAGAACAGATTCACATTTTACAGCAAAAGGTAGAGGAAAAAGAGTGATATTCCTTTCAAATTTAGATTTTTAGAGACCCGAAATAGTTCAAGCTCCAGACAGTCGAATATTTGTTCCAGGTGGACTTCCTCTTGTTCTAGAGTTGAAAGCTGATTCGGAAAGTGATTGCACTATTCGTTGGTATTTAAAGAATTTTGAATTACATCCAAATGGAAATACAGTGATTGTTGAGAATTTGGAAAGAAATCATGAGAAATTGTAAGGAGTGTATTACCTTTAACCGTACTACCTCCAATAGAATACCAACCTCTAATTGAATGCCCCCTTGGCAGGTAGGTGATTGATAATAGAACTCCCGAGCATTCTATTAGAGGTAGTACGGTAAATTATAAGCTGCATTAATGATACTATATTGGCACTAATCCATTATTACAAAAAAATTAAAATTTTCAGCACAATTCTAAACCCAACAGAAGGTATTTACAAAGCAGTAATTCAAAATGATCATGGAATGGCTACCTACGAATGTCGAGTACTTGTAGAAGTTCCACCTCAAAGTGATCAAGATTTACCAGAATTTATGCAACGTTCTCGTGCCCTACTTCTAAAATCACCAACACCCCCTCCAATTTTTAAACCAGAAAAACAGCGCCCAACAAAAGAAGAAAGTGATGCAGTTAAACGAATTGATATAGCTCCAAAAATTATTTCGGAATTTGAAGAGGTTTATAGAATAGGGGAGAATATGCCTTTTGAATTAGATGTTAAAGCAGAGGCTAGACCTGAAGGTAAATAAAAATACCGTGTTGCATATACCCCAAGAGGCTCTATTTTTCAACTATCCTCCAAAGGGGGGTCACTACTTCAGGTAGGGGAATCCTGAGGGCGCTTTTTCGGGGAGCGTTGAAGGATGACTGACAATAAATTGTGATTCTGTCAGTCATCCTCCAACGCTCCAACGTGTCTCAGGATTCGAGGTCAAACCCTATTTCAGGGTAAGATTCCAACACATTCTATATTTCCTATTATAATAAATACAGTATCTTTTGATAAATTTTTCTCTTGTAGCTCAATTTCAATGGAAACATAACAATTTCGAAATAAAATCGAATGATCAAGTACAAATTAAGCATGTTGGCGAAAATAACGAAAAAATATCTTTTGCCAAAGCAGTTGATGGAATTGGTAAAGAAATTGATTGATATATAAAATTAATATTTTAAATTTTAAAGTCGAGGTTCATGCTGTGAATAAATTAGGAAAGGATATTAAACGAACAAAAGTGATAGTCGATTATACCTTTGATCCTTCAAATGAAAATGATGTTAATAAAAAATTAACTGAAGAAATGGAAGAAAAGGGAAAGGAAGAGATTGAAGAAAAGCAAAAGAAATTAGAAAAGAAGAAAAAACAAGTAAAAGAAGTTAAAGAGAATGGAGATTTAGAAGGCGTTGAAACTAGTGAAAAGAAATCTGAGAAAATATCTAATAAAGCAAAAGAAAATAATGAGGCAAAGCAAAGCTTAAACAATGATTTAATTAGTATTGAGAAACAGGAAGGTTAGTCCAAATTAGAGACAGGACTGAGACATATAGAAAAATCTCGGTTATCTAGATCTAGGTTCTTTCGAGATATCGATTCTCGTCAAAGATCATCTCAATCCGATCTTTAGTTTAACCCATAAATTAAATTTTTTGTTTAGAAACCTATTCATTACTTATCAAAGTAGCTGAAAGTGTGGCGGATAATTTGGTTGCTAATATATTTATTAATGCTCTCGAAGAGGCTACTCAAAAATTGGTTGATAGCGAAAAGAATAAAAAGAAAGTTGATAAAAAGAAAATTGCTTCAAAAGAGAAAACCGAAGCAAAAAAAGAGAATGAAGGAGATATTTTGATAGAAATTGATTTAATTAATAATAAAATGTCAGATAATTTAAATATACTGGCTAATATACAGGTGAATACTTGTAGAAAAATTATTGATATTTTCAATTCACAGATGTTTGAGGTTGAAAGTGTGAACAAAAAAGTTTTGCCATTACTTCCTTCTATGATTCATGAAAAGAAAAAAATTGCTTCAAAATCAGAGAAGGAAGTAGAAATCAGGAAGGAGACCTCAGAGGCTAAGAAAATTGAAGAGCCTGTTGAGGGAAAGATTCAAGAGAAAATAGGAATCGGGGAAGATATTTCAGAAGAAGAACGTACTAAAAGTTTATCCCAAAGAAGGCCCTCACAGCAACATTTGGATAATGTTAATTTACAGGATATGGAACTTTTAGAGCTTGTAGATCGTTTAAGGACTGTTGAAGGGTTTTTAACTGAACAGCCTGTTGAGGTTGGGAATGAAGAGAAGAATGAGGAAAAAGGACGAAGGGAACAACCCGTTGGAGAAAAAATTGTCCAAGAAGCTGTCTCTTCGGAGAAAGAAGAGCTTTTAGTCAATGGAACGGGAATTAGAGACGTTGATGAAAATCAGAATATTATTGCGGATACAGCTGAACTTGAAGCAAAACGACAATTAGAAATTGCACAGAAAGTGAAGCAACATCGTGATGAAATTGCAGCAAAACTGCAGCAACAACAACAACAAAGTAGCCGTTCACCTTCCCGTAGAAGGGCAGAAATCCAAATTGTAGTTGTCGAACAAGAAAGGACCCCAGACCGTAAACCAGAACAACATCCACCAGCACAGCCTATCCCCTATGGAGGAAAGCCGAAAATTAACAAAATAACTTTGGGAGTATTTCTGAATCTTCCACCTCATGTAGTTGCTTTTAATGTGTATTTATTGGAAACTAATAGTTTAAATGTTGAGAGAAATATTAAAATGGGTAGTAAAATGCTTCAAAAATTTGAAGAGAATAAATTGCTGCAGAAACAAGAGTTGCTTCAAAAATCAGAAAAACAACCAGAAACAGATAAGAATGAACAAAGTCTAATAGAATCAGAAGGCTATTTTACCTCATCTGGAGAGAATAAAACGAAAGGAATTGAAGAGGAAAAGAATTTGGATTCTCAGTTATTAGTCAGATTAAAGCCTGAAGGTATAGGATGTGTAAAAAAAGCTTCGAGAAAATATTTTAAATTAAGTTCCTTTGGAAAAATCCGAAGCGGAACCTCTTTCTGACATTTCTGAACGAACTGAGGATATTTCTGATGAAATGAGAGATTCCGGAAAAGGAGATAAGATAAGACGAAAGGCTAGTTTAATAATGGATTGGAGATGTTTAAGTGTAAAATTAATGTTTTAGTCTCGCCTTGAACCCGAAACAATCGCTACTGATTTGTCTTTTGTGCAGGACTTGGAGAAGGGTGAATCTGAAGCACAAATATTGGTGAGAGAGATACAGTACCTATTTTTCTGAATTTTTCTGAAATTTTGTAGGAAAAGGATCGTTCAAATGCTTCTGGAATTTCTAGAAAAATCCCTGCAAAATCCTCAATCCTCCAAAAACTGGAGGAGTTTAAGGAAAAACTAACTTCAGACTTATTTTCATTGGAACAATTATTCCAAGCACAATTTTCAGCACGTTGTGGGGCAAAATTGGAAATTGTTAAAAATCCAGAAGGTGCGAATATAGAAGTGATTGTGGCTGATTTCCTTTTAGAGAAAGGTGATTTTATTGTGATTAGACGATAGTTCTGTAACAGAAGGGCTTTAACAGAAGGGCTTTAACAGAAGGGCTTAACTAGATAGGCTTTAATTTTCTTCCTTAATTCTATCGGTCACTGGTAGAGGAATTGCCTACTCATACACCTATTTAAGATACAGTTTCCTAAGCAATTTAATATTTATAGTGGAGAGCACTGAGAAGAAACAACTTTCAACGACCGAATCATATCAGAAGCCGCAGTTACTAGAAGAATTACCTTATGGTCCAATTGAACTTCTCGAAGGTGTAGAGCGTCAAGTATTTCCAAAATGCACATTCAAAGGCTTTCCAACTCCAACAGTTACGTGGTGGATTGGTAACGAGCCCGTGTTGGGAAATAAGTAAGGAGATTGGGGAGACCGTTAAAAATTATTTGTTTTTCAAGATTTGTTGATTGTATTGTTGAGGATGACACCTCATACTTAGTCGCTCAAAAGGTACCGATTGAATGGGATGGAAAAGAAATACATTGTGAACTTCATTCGAGTGCAGGGAAGTGTACATCCAAAAGTGGAACTATTCGAGTTTTAGGTAGAAAATAATTTTTTAGAAAAATTGGGGGTTACGGTATTTGAGGATTACGGTACTTGATTTTTTGGTGATTATCCTTGGGGATTTTAAGTAAAAAAAATATAATGATACAGTAAAATATAATAATACGGTAATACAGTAATCTATTTTAAAATTAAAATCCAGGCAATAACGAAATTAATGTTGACATTGCCCTTGAAGCAATAGAAGAGCCTCAATCGGAAGGTGTAGCAGAACATGCCCTCAAAACCTTCTACTCAGCACGTTATGGCCGCAAAAAACAACAAAAACCAACCTCAAAACTCTCCTTAGGAGAAAGAAAAATGTCTCGCGAAAGTCTCTCTACAGTCTTGGAAAGATTAGATGAAAGGAGGGGTCATCGCCCTACAACAATAACACGCCCAAGTTCATTTGGAGGGGTCCCACCATTCTTTATTGTGTCGTTGGCGCCGAGTTTGTATTTAAATGTGTGTTATTTCTAATTGTTTTAAAAGGAAAATTTTAAATTTAAAAATAGGAGGGACAGAACATCACACTTTCTGCAAAGTGTGTTGGAGCTAATCGGTTAATATGGAAAAAGGACTCGTCGATTATTGTAGGGAATGAAGAGTGAGTTTGGAAATTTAAAAATCAGAATTTTTAAAAATCAGAATTTAAAAAAAATCAGAATTTTATAAAAAATCAGAACTTAAAAAATCAGAATTCTTAATAAAATCAGAATTCTATAAAAATCAGAACTTAAAAAATCAGAATTCTTAATAAAATCAGAATTCTATAAAAAATCAGAATTTATAAAGAATCAGAATATCATTTTTAGTAAATACATTATCGATACGGTAATGTCAAGTGGAACTACTCGCTTAACAATACTAAATATAAATCTTCGTGATGAAGCGAGTTATACTTGTGAGGGTATAAATGAATATGGGAGAGCTTCAACTGAATGTAGAATGACAACAGAATCGGGTGGGTTAAATAAATTTCAAGCAAGCTTGGTTGAAGCAAAATTTTGAAATTGTTTCAAACTTTTGATTTGCTTCAAGATTTTTCAGGAAGCTAATTCAAGCATTGCTTGAAGCAAAAATGACTTTAAGCAAGCTAGTTTGAATCTAAATTTTGAAGCAAGCTTGTTTCAAGCATAATTTTAAAGCAAATTTGCTTACTGTATCTCATTTAAACTTTTATTAAATTACTTGAAGCAAAATTTTAAAAAGCGAAACTAAAAATGTTTTAGACGAAATGTGTGAAAATGAAGCAGATATACTCATCTCTTGTAAGAAAATAGATTCAGAAGCACATATCGAAATAGGAGTTTTAGAAGCAATAAAAGAGACTGAAGAAATAACAATAAAAGAAGATAAAAAGAAAATAAAGAAATCTGTTACATTTGAAGCAGAGGAAGTTAATTTGAGGGTAGATATTAATTTTGAGGATGTTGATGTTTTGGATGTAAATTTGTATGAATCATTTGAGGAAGTTGTTTCAGAAATAATTAAAGTTGGAATAAAGGAGAAGGAAGAAGTAAAAATGGAAGAAAAAGAAACGAAATTGCTGTCAGACTTCACTCTTGAAGTAGAAATTAATTATGAAACGACAGATATGCTCGAAATATTTTTATATGAAACAATTGAATTTGTTGAAAAAGTAATAAGTAAGGGAGAGATAGTAATTGATGATCTAAAGCAGAAAGCCGATGCTGAGGCAAAACAAAAAGCTGAACTTGAAGCAAAACAGAAGCAAGAGAAGCAAAAGTTAGATGATGCTAAAAAGAAGGCTGAAACTGAAGCCAGGCAGAAGGCTGAAGCCGAGGCAGCAAAACAAAAAGCAGCAGAACCTGAAGCAAAGAAAAAAGCTGAATTAGAAACAAAGCAGAAAGCCGATGCTGAGGCAAAACAAAAAGCTGAACTTGAAGCAAAACAGAAGCAAGAGAAGCAAAAGTTAGATGATGCTAAAAAGAAGGCTGAAACTGAAGCCAGGCAGAAGGCTGAAGCCGAGGCAGCAAAACAAAAAGCAGCAGAACCTGAAGCAAAGAAAAAAGCTGAATTAGAAACAAAGCAGAAAGCCGATGCTGAGGCAAAACAAAAAGCTGAACTTGAAGCAAAACAGAAGCAAGAGAAGCAAAAGTTAGATGATGCTAAAAAGAAGGCTGAAACTGAAGCCAGGCAGAAGGCTGAAGCCGAGGCAGCAAAACAAAAAGCAGCAGAACCTGAAGCAAAGATAAAAGCTGAATTAGAAACAAAGCAGAAAGCCGATGCTGAGGCAAAACAAAAAGCTGAACTTGAAGCAAAACAGAAGCAAGAGAAGCAAAAGTTAGATGATGCTAAAAAGAAGGCTGAAACTGAAGCCAGGCAGAAGGCTGAAGCCGAGGCAGCAAAACAAAAAGCAGCAGAACCTGAAGCAAAGAAAAAAGCTGAATTAGAAACAAAGCAGAAAGCCGATGCTGAGGCAAAACAAAAAGCTGAACTTGAAGCAAAACAGAAGCAAGAGAAGCAAAAGTTAGATGATGCTAAAAAGAAGGCTGAAACTGAAGCCAGGCAGAAGGCTGAAGCCGAGGCAGCAAAACAAAAAGCAGCAGAACCTGAAGCAAAGAAAAAAGCTGAATTAGAAACAAAGCAGAAAGCCGATGCTGAGGCAAAACAAAAAGCTGAACTTGAAGCAAAACAGAAGCAAGAGAAGCAAAAGTTAGATGATGCTAAAAAGAAGGCTGAAACTGAAGCCAGGCAGAAGGCTGAAGCCGAGGCAGCAAAACAAAAAGCAGCAGAACCTGAAGCAAAGAAAAAAGCTGAATTAGAAACAAAGCAGAAAGCCGATGCTGAGGCAAAACAAAAAGCTGAACTTGAAGCAAAACAGAAGCAAGAGAAGCAAAAGTTAGATGATGCTAAAAAGAAGGCTGAAACTGAAGCCAGGCAGAAGGCTGAAGCCGAGGCAGCAAAACAAAAAGCAGCAGAACCTGAAGCAAAGAAAAAAGCTGAATTAGAAACAAAGCAGAAAGCCGATGCTGAGGCAAAACAAAAAGCTGAACTTGAAGCAAAACAGAAGCAAGAGAAGCAAAAGTTAGATGATGCTAAAAGAAGGCTGAAACTGAAGCCAGGCAGAAGGCTGAAGCCGAGGCAGCAAAACAAAAAGCAGCAGAACCTGAAGCAAAGAAAAAAGCTGAATTAGAAACAAAGCAGAAAGCCGATGCTGAGGCAAAACAAAAAGCTGAACTTGAAGCAAAACAGAAGCAAGAGAAGCAAAAGTTAGATGATGCTAAAAAGAAGGCTGAAACTGAAGCCAGGCAGAAGGCTGAAGCCGAGGCAGCAAAACAAAAAGCAGCAGAACCTGAAGCAAAGAAAAAGCTGAATTAGAAACAAAGCAGAAAGCCGATGCTGAGGCAAAACAAAAAGCTGAACTTGAAGCAAAACAGAAGCAAGAGAAGCAAAAGTTAGATGATGCTAAAAAGAAGGCTGAAACTGAAGCCAGGCAGAAGGCTGAAGCCGAGGCAGCAAAACAAAAAGCAGCAGAACCTGAAGCAAAGAAAAAAGCTGAATTAGAAACAAAGCAGAAAGCCGATGCTGAGGCAAAACAAAAAGCTGAACTTGAAGCAAAACAGAAGCAAGAGAAGCAAAAGTTAGATGATGCTAAAAAGAAGGCTGAAACTGAAGCCAGGCAGAAGGCTGAAGCCGAGGCAGCAAAACAAAAAGCAGCAGAACCTGAAGCAAAGAAAAAAGCTGAATTAGAAACAAAGCAGAAAGCCGATGCTGAGGCAAAACAAAAAGCTGAACTTGAAGCAAAACAGAAGCAAGAGAAGCAAAAGTTAGATGATGCTAAAAAGAAGGCTGAAACTGAAGCCAGGCAGAAGGCTGAAGCCGAGGCAGCAAAACAAAAAGCAGCAGAACCTGAAGCAAAGAAAAAGCTGAATTAGAAACAAAGCAGAAAGCCGATGCTGAGGCAAAACAAAAAGCTGAACTTGAAGCAAAACAGAAGCAAGAGAAGCAAAAAGTTAGATGATGCTAAAAAGAAGGCTGAAACTGAAGCCAGGCAGAAGGCTGAAGCCGAGGCAGCAAAACAAAAAGCAGCAGAACCTGAAGCAAAGAAAAAGCTGAATTAGAAACAAAGCAGAAAGCCGATGCTGAGGCAAAACAAAAAGCTGAACTTGAAGCAAAACAGAAGCAAGAGAAGCAAAAGTTAGATGATGCTAAAAAGAAGGCTGAAACTGAAGCCAGGCAGAAGGCTGAAGCCGAGGCAGCAAAACAAAAAGCAGCAGAACCTGAAGCAAAGAAAAAAGCTGAATTAGAAACAAAGCAGAAAGCCGATGCTGAGGCAAAACAAAAAGCTGAACTTGAAGCAAAACAGAAGCAAGAGAAGCAAAAGTTAGATGATGCTAAAAAGAAGGCTGAAACTGAAGCCAGGCAGAAGGCTGAAGCCGAGGCAGCAAAACAAAAAGCAGCAGAACCTGAAGCAAAGAAAAAGCTGAATTAGAAACAAAGCAGAAAGCCGATGCTGAGGCAAAACAAAAAGCTGAACTTGAAGCAAAACAGAAGCAAGAGAAGCAAAAGTTAGATGATGCTAAAAAGAAGGCTGAAACTGAAGCCAGGCAGAAGGCTGAAGCCGAGGCAGCAAAACAAAAAGCAGCAGAACCTGAAGCAAAGAAAAAAGCTGAATTAGAAACAAAGCAGAAAGCCGATGCTGAGGCAAAACAAAAAGCTGAACTTGAAGCAAAACAGAAGCAAGAGAAGCAAAAGTTAGATGATGCTAAAAAGAAGGCTGAAACTGAAGCCAGGCAGAAGGCTGAAGCCGAGGCAGCAAAACAAAAAGCAGCAGAACCTGAAGCAAAGAAAAAGCTGAATTAGAAACAAAGCAGAAAGCCGATGCTGAGGCAAAACAAAAAGCTGAACTTGAAGCAAAACAGAAGCAAGAGAAGCAAAAGTTAGATGATGCTAAAAAGAAGGCTGAAACTGAAGCCAGGCAGAAGGCTGAAGCCGAGGCAGCAAAACAAAAAGCAGCAGAACCTGAAGCAAAGAAAAAGCTGAATTAGAAACAAAGCAGAAAGCCGATGCTGAGGCAAAACAAAAAGCTGAACTTGAAGCAAAACAGAAGCAAGAGAAGCAAAAGTTAGATGATGCTAAAAAGAAGGCTGAAACTGAAGCCAGGCAGAAGGCTGAAGCCGAGGCAGCAAAACAAAAAGCAGCAGAACCTGAAGCAAAGAAAAAAGCTGAATTAGAAACAAAGCAGAAAGCCGATGCTGAGGCAAAACAAAAAGCTGAACTTGAAGCAAAACAGAAGCAAGAGAAGCAAAAGTTAGATGATGCTAAAAAGAAGGCTGAAACTGAAGCCAGGCAGAAGGCTGAAGCCGAGGCAGCAAAACAAAAAGCAGCAGAACCTGAAGCAAAGAAAAAAGCTGAATTAGAAACAAAGCAGAAAGCCGATGCTGAGGCAAAACAAAAAGCTGAACTTGAAGCAAAACAGAAGCAAGAGAAGCAAAAGTTAGATGATGCTAAAAAGAAGGCTGAAACTGAAGCCAGGCAGAAGGCTGAAGCCGAGGCAGCAAAACAAAAAGCAGCAGAACCTGAAGCAAAGAAAAAAGCTGAATTAGAAACAAAGCAGAAAGCCGATGCTGAGGCAAAACAAAAAGCTGAACTTGAAGCAAAACAGAAGCAAGAGAAGCAAAAGTTAGATGATGCTAAAAAGAAGGCTGAAACTGAAGCCAGGCAGAAGGCTGAAGCCGAGGCAGCAAAACAAAAAGCAGCAGAACCTGAAGCAAAGAAAAAAGCTGAATTAGAAACAAAGCAGAAAGCCGATGCTGAGGCAAAACAAAAAGCTGAACTTGAAGCAAAACAGAAGCAAGAGAAGCAAAAGTTAGATGATGCTAAAAAGAAGGCTGAAACTGAAGCCAGGCAGAAGGCTGAAGCCGAGGCAGCAAAACAAAAAGCAGCAGAACCTGAAGCAAAGAAAAAAGCTGAATTAGAAACAAAGCAGAAAGCCGATGCTGAGGCAAAACAAAAAGCTGAACTTGAAGCAAAACAGAAGCAAGAGAAGCAAAAGTTAGATGATGCTAAAAAGAAGGCTGAAACTGAAGCCAGGCAGAAGGCTGAAGCCGAGGCAGCAAAACAAAAAGCAGCAGAACCTGAAGCAAAGGAAAGGGCTGAATTAGAAACAAAGCAGAAAGCCGATGCTGAGGCAAAACAAAAAGCTGAACTTGAAGCAAAACAGAAGCAAGAGAAGCAAAAGTTAGATGATGCTAAAAAGAAGGCTGAAACTGAAGCCAGGCAGAAGGCTGAAGCCGAGGCAGCAAAACAAAAAGCAGCAGAACCTGAAGCAAAGAAAAAAGCTGAATTAGAAACAAAGCAGAAAGCCGATGCTGAGGCAAAACAAAAAGCTGAACTTGAAGCAAAACAGAAGCAAGAGAAGCAAAAGTTAGATGATGCTAAAAAGAAGGCTGAAACTGAAGCCAGGCAGAAGGCTGAAGCCGAGGCAGCAAAACAAAAAGCAGCAGAACCTGAAGCAAAGAAAAAAGCTGAATTAGAAACAAAGCAGAAAGCCGATGCTGAGGCAAAACAAAAAGCTGAACTTGAAGCAAAACAGAAGCAAGAGAAGCAAAAGTTAGATGATGCTAAAAAGAAGGCTGAAACTGAAGCCAGGCAGAAGGCTGAAGCCGAGGCAGCAAAACAAAAAGCAGCAGAACCTGAAGCAAAGAAAAAAGCTGAATTAGAAACAAAGCAGAAAGCCGATGCTGAGGCAAAACAAAAAGCTGAACTTGAAGCAAAACAGAAGCAAGAGAAGCAAAAGTTAGATGATGCTAAAAAGAAGGCTGAAACTGAAGCCAGGCAGAAGGCTGAAGCCGAGGCAGCAAAACAAAAAGCAGCAGAACCTGAAGCAAAGAAAAAAGCTGAATTAGAAACAAAGCAGAAAGCCGATGCTGAGGCAAAACAAAAAGCTGAACTTGAAGCAAAACAGAAGCAAGAGAAGCAAAAGTTAGATGATGCTAAAAAGAAGGCTGAAACTGAAGCCAGGCAGAAGGCTGAAGCCGAGGCAGCAAAACAAAAAGCAGCAGAACCTGAAGCAAAGAAAAAAGCTGAATTAGAAACAAAGCAGAAAGCCGATGCTGAGGCAAAACAAAAAGCTGAACTTGAAGCAAAACAGAAGCAAGAGAAGCAAAAGTTAGATGATGCTAAAAAGAAGGCTGAAACTGAAGCCAGGCAGAAGGCTGAAGCCGAGGCAGCAAAACAAAAAGCAGCAGAACCTGAAGCAAAGAAAAAAGCTGAATTAGAAACAAAGCAGAAAGCCGATGCTGAGGCAAAACAAAAAGCTGAACTTGAAGCAAAACAGAAGCAAGAGAAGCAAAAGTTAGATGATGCTAAAAAGAAGGCTGAAACTGAAGCCAGGCAGAAGGCTGAAGCCGAGGCAGCAAAACAAAAAGCAGCAGAACCTGAAGCAAAGAAAACAGCTGAATTAGAAACAAAGCAGAAAGCCGATGCTGAGGCAAAACAAAAAGCTGAACTTGAAGCAAAACAGAAGCAAGAGAAGCAAAAGTTAGATGATGCTAAAAAGAAGGCTGAAACTGAAGCCAGGCAGAAGGCTGAAGCCGAGGCAGCAAAACAAAAAGCAGCAGAACCTGAAGCAAAGCAGAAAGCTGAATTAGAAACAAAGCAGAAAGCCGATGCTGAGGCAAAACAAAAAGCTGAACTTGAAGCAAAACAGAAGCAAGAGAAGCAAAAGTTAGATGATGCTAAAAAGAAGGCTGAAACTGAAGCCAGGCAGAAGGCTGAAGCCGAGGCAGCAAAACAAAAAGCAGCAGAACCTGAAGCAAAGAAAAAAGCTGAATTAGAAACAAAGCAGAAAGCCGATGCTGAGGCAAAACAAAAAGCTGAACTTGAAGCAAAACAGAAGCAAGAGAAGCAAAAGTTAGATGATGCTAAAAAGAAGGCTGAAACTGAAGCCAGGCAGAAGGCTGAAGCCGAGGCAGCAAAACAAAAAGCAGCAGAACCTGAAGCAAAGAAAAAAGCTGAATTAGAAACAAAGCAGAAAGCCGATGCTGAGGCAAAACAAAAAGCTGAACTTGAAGCAAAACAGAAGCAAGAGAAGCAAAAGTTAGATGATGCTAAAAAGAAGGCTGAAACTGAAGCCAGGCAGAAGGCTGAAGCCGAGGCAGCAAAACAAAAAGCAGCAGAACCTGAAGCAAAGAAAAAGCTGAATTAGAAACAAAGCAGAAAGCCGATGCTGAGGCAAAACAAAAAGCTGAACTTGAAGCAAAACAGAAGCAAGAGAAGCAAAAGTTAGATGATGCTAAAAAGAAGGCTGAAACTGAAGCCAGGCAGAAGGCTGAAGCCGAGGCAGCAAAACAAAAAGCAGCAGAACCTGAAGCAAAGAAAAAGCTGAATTAGAAACAAAGCAGAAAGCCGATGCTGAGGCAAAACAAAAAGCTGAACTTGAAGCAAAACAGAAGCAAGAGAAGCAAAAGTTAGATGATGCTAAAAAGAAGGCTGAAACTGAAGCCAGGCAGAAGGCTGAAGCCGAGGCAGCAAAACAAAAAGCAGCAGAACCTGAAGCAAAGAAAAAGCTGAATTAGAAACAAAGCAGAAAGCCGATGCTGAGGCAAAACAAAAAGCTGAACTTGAAGCAAAACAGAAGCAAGAGAAGCAAAAGTTAGATGATGCTAAAAAGAAGGCTGAAACTGAAGCCAGGCAGAAGGCTGAAGCCGAGGCAGCAAAACAAAAAGCAGCAGAACCTGAAGCAAAGAAAAAGCTGAATTAGAAACAAAGCAGAAAGCCGATGCTGAGGCAAAACAAAAAGCTGAACTTGAAGCAAAACAGAAGCAAGAGAAGCAAAAGTTAGATGATGCTAAAAAGAAGGCTGAAACTGAAGCCAGGCAGAAGGCTGAAGCCGAGGCAGCAAAACAAAAAGCAGCAGAACCTGAAGCAAAGAAAAAAGCTGAATTAGAAACAAAGCAGAAAGCCGATGCTGAGGCAAAACAAAAAGCTGAACTTGAAGCAAAACAGAAGCAAGAGAAGCAAAAGTTAGATGATGCTAAAAAGAAGGCTGAAACTGAAGCCAGGCAGAAGGCTGAAGCCGAGGCAGCAAAACAAAAAGCAGCAGAACCTGAAGCAAAGAAAAAAGCTGAATTAGAAACAAAGCAGAAAGCCGATGCTGAGGCAAAACAAAAAGCTGAACTTGAAGCAAAACAGAAGCAAGAGAAGCAAAAGTTAGATGATGCTAAAAAGAAGGCTGAAACTGAAGCCAGGCAGAAGGCTGAAGCCGAGGCAGCAAAACAAAAAGCAGCAGAACCTGAAGCAAAGAAAAAAGCTGAATTAGAAACAAAGCAGAAAGCCGATGCTGAGGCAAAACAAAAAGCTGAACTTGAAGCAAAACAGAAGCAAGAGAAGCAAAAGTTAGATGATGCTAAAAAGAAGGCTGAAACTGAAGCCAGGCAGAAGGCTGAAGCCGAGGCAGCAAAACAAAAAGCAGCAGAACCTGAAGCAAAGAAAAAAGCTGAATTAGAAACAAAGCAGAAAGCCGATGCTGAGGCAAAACAAAAAGCTGAACTTGAAGCAAAACAGAAGCAAGAGAAGCAAAAGTTAGATGATGCTAAAAAGAAGGCTGAAACTGAAGCCAGGCAGAAGGCTGAAGCCGAGGCAGCAAAACAAAAAGCAGCAGAACCTGAAGCAAAGAAAAAAGCTGAATTAGAAACAAAGCAGAAAGCCGATGCTGAGGCAAAACAAAAAGCTGAACTTGAAGCAAAACAGAAGCAAGAGAAGCAAAAGTTAGATGATGCTAAAAAGAAGGCTGAAACTGAAGCCAGGCAGAAGGCTGAAGCCGAGGCAGCAAAACAAAAAGCAGCAGAACCTGAAGCAAAGAAAAAGCTGAATTAGAAACAAAGCAGAAAGCCGATGCTGAGGCAAAACAAAAAGCTGAACTTGAAGCAAAACAGAAGCAAGAGAAGCAAAAGTTAGATGATGCTAAAAAGAAGGCTGAAACTGAAGCCAGGCAGAAGGCTGAAGCCGAGGCAGCAAAACAAAAAGCAGCAGAACCTGAAGCAAAGAAAAAAGCTGAATTAGAAACAAAGCAGAAAGCCGATGCTGAGGCAAAACAAAAAGCTGAACTTGAAGCAAAACAGAAGCAAGAGAAGCAAAAGTTAGATGATGCTAAAAAGAAGGCTGAAACTGAAGCCAGGCAGAAGGCTGAAGCCGAGGCAGCAAAACAAAAAGCAGCAGAACCTGAAGCAAAGAAAAAAGCTGAATTAGAAACAAAGCAGAAAGCCGATGCTGAGGCAAAACAAAAAGCTGAACTTGAAGCAAAACAGAAGCAAGAGAAGCAAAAGTTAGATGATGCTAAAAAGAAGGCTGAAACTGAAGCCAGGCAGAAGGCTGAAGCCGAGGCAGCAAAACAAAAAGCAGCAGAACCTGAAGCAAAGAAAAAAGCTGAATTAGAAACAAAGCAGAAAGCCGATGCTGAGGCAAAACAAAAAGCTGAACTTGAAGCAAAACAGAAGCAAGAGAAGCAAAAGTTAGATGATGCTAAAAAGAAGGCTGAAACTGAAGCCAGGCAGAAGGCTGAAGCCGAGGCAGCAAAACAAAAAGCAGCAGAACCTGAAGCAAAGAAAAAAGCTGAATTAGAAACAAAGCAGAAAGCCGATGCTGAGGCAAAACAAAAAGCTGAACTTGAAGCAAAACAGAAGCAAGAGAAGCAAAAGTTAGATGATGCTAAAAAGAAGGCTGAAACTGAAGCCAGGCAGAAGGCTGAAGCCGAGGCAGCAAAACAAAAAGCAGCAGAACCTGAAGCAAAGAAAAAAGCTGAATTAGAAACAAAGCAGAAAGCCGATGCTGAGGCAAAACAAAAAGCTGAACTTGAAGCAAAACAGAAGCAAGAGAAGCAAAAGTTAGATGATGCTAAAAAGAAGGCTGAAACTGAAGCCAGGCAGAAGGCTGAAGCCGAGGCAGCAAAACAAAAAGCAGCAGAACCTGAAGCAAAGAAAAAGCTGAATTAGAAACAAAGCAGAAAGCCGATGCTGAGGCAAAACAAAAAGCTGAACTTGAAGCAAAACAGAAGCAAGAGAAGCAAAAGTTAGATGATGCTAAAAAGAAGGCTGAAACTGAAGCCAGGCAGAAGGCTGAAGCCGAGGCAGCAAAACAAAAAGCAGCAGAACCTGAAGCAAAGAAAAAGCTGAATTAGAAACAAAGCAGAAAGCCGATGCTGAGGCAAAACAAAAAGCTGAACTTGAAGCAAAACAGAAGCAAGAGAAGCAAAAGTTAGATGATGCTAAAAAGAAGGCTGAAACTGAAGCCAGGCAGAAGGCTGAAGCCGAGGCAGCAAAACAAAAAGCAGCAGAACCTGAAGCAAAGAAAAAAGCTGAATTAGAAACAAAGCAGAAAGCCGATGCTGAGGCAAAACAAAAAGCTGAACTTGAAGCAAAACAGAAGCAAGAGAAGCAAAAGTTAGATGATGCTAAAAAGAAGGCTGAAACTGAAGCCAGGCAGAAGGCTGAAGCCGAGGCAGCAAAACAAAAAGCAGCAGAACCTGAAGCAAAGAAAAAAGCTGAATTAGAAACAAAGCAGAAAGCCGATGCTGAGGCAAAACAAAAAGCTGAACTTGAAGCAAAACAGAAGCAAGAGAAGCAAAAGTTAGATGATGCTAAAAAGAAGGCTGAAACTGAAGCCAGGCAGAAGGCTGAAGCCGAGGCAGCAAAACAAAAAGCAGCAGAACCTGAAGCAAAGAAAAAAGCTGAATTAGAAACAAAGCAGAAAGCCGATGCTGAGGCAAAACAAAAAGCTGAACTTGAAGCAAAACAGAAGCAAGAGAAGCAAAAGTTAGATGATGCTAAAAAGAAGGCTGAAACTGAAGCCAGGCAGAAGGCTGAAGCCGAGGCAGCAAAACAAAAAGCAGCAGAACCTGAAGCAAAAAAAAGCTGAATTAGAAACAAAGCAGAAAGCCGATGCTGAGGCAAAACAAAAAGCTGAACTTGAAGCAAAACAGAAGCAAGAGAAGCAAAAGTTAGATGATGCTAAAAAAGAAGGCTGAAACTGAAGCCAGGCAGAAGGCTGAAGCCGAGGCAGCAAAACAAAAAGCAGCAGAACCTGAAGCAAAGAAAAAAGCTGAATTAGAAACAAAGCAGAAAGCCGATGCTGAGGCAAAACAAAAAGCTGAACTTGAAGCAAAACAGAAGCAAGAGAAGCAAAAGTTAGATGATGCTAAAAAGAAGGCTGAAACTGAAGCCAGGCAGAAGGCTGAAGCCGAGGCAGCAAAACAAAAAGCAGCAGAACCTGAAGCAAAGAAAAAAGCTGAATTAGAAACAAAGCAGAAAGCCGATGCTGAGGCAAAACAAAAAGCTGAACTTGAAGCAAAACAGAAGCAAGAGAAGCAAAAGTTAGATGATGCTAAAAAGAAGGCTGAAACTGAAGCCAGGCAGAAGGCTGAAGCCGAGGCAGCAAAACAAAAAGCAGCAGAACCTGAAGCAAAGAAAAAAGCTGAATTAGAAACAAAGCAGAAAGCCGATGCTGAGGCAAAACAAAAAGCTGAACTTGAAGCAAAACAGAAGCAAGAGAAGCAAAAGTTAGATGATGCTAAAAAGAAGGCTGAAACTGAAGCCAGGCAGAAGGCTGAAGCCGAGGCAGCAAAACAAAAAGCAGCAGAACCTGAAGCAAAGAAGAGAGCTGAATTAGAAACAAAGCAGAAAGCCGATGCTGAGGCAAAACAAAAAGCTGAACTTGAAGCAAAACAGAAGCAAGAGAAGCAAAAGTTAGATGATGCTAAAAAGAAGGCTGAAACTGAAGCCAGGCAGAAGGCTGAAGCCGAGGCAGCAAAACAAAAAGCAGCAGAACCTGAAGCAAAGAAAAAGCTGAATTAGAAACAAAGCAGAAAGCCGATGCTGAGGCAAAACAAAAAGCTGAACTTGAAGCAAAACAGAAGCAAGAGAAGCAAAAGTTAGATGATGCTAAAAAGAAGGCTGAAACTGAAGCCAGGCAGAAGGCTGAAGCCGAGGCAGCAAAACAAAAAGCAGCAGAACCTGAAGCAAAGAAAAAAGCTGAATTAGAAACAAAGCAGAAAGCCGATGCTGAGGCAAAACAAAAAGCTGAACTTGAAGCAAAACAGAAGCAAGAGAAGCAAAAGTTAGATGATGCTAAAAAGAAGGCTGAAACTGAAGCCAGGCAGAAGGCTGAAGCCGAGGCAGCAAAACAAAAAGCAGCAGAACCTGAAGCAAAGAAAAAGCTGAATTAGAAACAAAGCAGAAAGCCGATGCTGAGGCAAAACAAAAAGCTGAACTTGAAGCAAAACAGAAGCAAGAGAAGCAAAAGTTAGATGATGCTAAAAAGAAGGCTGAAACTGAAGCCAGGCAGAAGGCTGAAGCCGAGGCAGCAAAACAAAAAGCAGCAGAACCTGAAGCAAAGAAAAAAGCTGAATTAGAAACAAAGCAGAAAGCCGATGCTGAGGCAAAACAAAAAGCTGAACTTGAAGCAAAACAGAAGCAAGAGAAGCAAAAGTTAGATGATGCTAAAAAAGAAGGCTGAAACTGAAGCCAGGCAGAAGGCTGAAGCCGAGGCAGCAAAACAAAAAGCAGCAGAACCTGAAGCAAAGAAAAAAGCTGAATTAGAAACAAAGCAGAAAGCCGATGCTGAGGCAAAACAAAAAGCTGAACTTGAAGCAAAACAGAAGCAAGAGAAGCAAAAGTTAGATGATGCTAAAAAGAAGGCTGAAACTGAAGCCAGGCAGAAGGCTGAAGCCGAGGCAGCAAAACAAAAAGCAGCAGAACCTGAAGCAAAGAAAAAGCTGAATTAGAAACAAAGCAGAAAGCCGATGCTGAGGCAAAACAAAAAGCTGAACTTGAAGCAAAACAGAAGCAAGAGAAGCAAAAGTTAGATGATGCTAAAAAGAAGGCTGAAACTGAAGCCAGGCAGAAGGCTGAAGCCGAGGCAGCAAAACAAAAAGCAGCAGAACCTGAAGCAAAGAAAAAAGCTGAATTAGAAACAAAGCAGAAAGCCGATGCTGAGGCAAAACAAAAAGCTGAACTTGAAGCAAAACAGAAGCAAGAGAAGCAAAAGTTAGATGATGCTAAAAAGAAGGCTGAAACTGAAGCCAGGCAGAAGGCTGAAGCCGAGGCAGCAAAACAAAAAGCAGCAGAACCTGAAGCAAAGAAAAAAGCTGAATTAGAAACAAAGCAGAAAGCCGATGCTGAGGCAAAACAAAAAGCTGAACTTGAAGCAAAACAGAAGCAAGAGAAGCAAAAGTTAGATGATGCTAAAAAGAAGGCTGAAACTGAAGCCAGGCAGAAGGCTGAAGCCGAGGCAGCAAAACAAAAAGCAGCAGAACCTGAAGCAAAGAAAAAGCTGAATTAGAAACAAAGCAGAAAGCCGATGCTGAGGCAAAACAAAAAGCTGAACTTGAAGCAAAACAGAAGCAAGAGAAGCAAAAGTTAGATGATGCTAAAAAGAAGGCTGAAACTGAAGCCAGGCAGAAGGCTGAAGCCGAGGCAGCAAAACAAAAAGCAGCAGAACCTGAAGCAAAGAAAAAAGCTGAATTAGAAACAAAGCAGAAAGCCGATGCTGAGGCAAAACAAAAAGCTGAACTTGAAGCAAAACAGAAGCAAGAGAAGCAAAAGTTAGATGATGCTAAAAAGAAGGCTGAAACTGAAGCCAGGCAGAAGGCTGAAGCCGAGGCAGCAAAACAAAAAGCAGCAGAACCTGAAGCAAAGAAAAAAGCTGAATTAGAAACAAAGCAGAAAGCCGATGCTGAGGCAAAACAAAAAGCTGAACTTGAAGCAAAACAGAAGCAAGAGAAGCAAAAGTTAGATGATGCTAAAAAGAAGGCTGAAACTGAAGCCAGGCAGAAGGCTGAAGCCGAGGCAGCAAAACAAAAAGCAGCAGAACCTGAAGCAAAGAAAAAGCTGAATTAGAAACAAAGCAGAAAGCCGATGCTGAGGCAAAACAAAAAGCTGAACTTGAAGCAAAACAGAAGCAAGAGAAGCAAAAGTTAGATGATGCTAAAAAGAAGGCTGAAACTGAAGCCAGGCAGAAGGCTGAAGCCGAGGCAGCAAAACAAAAAGCAGCAGAACCTGAAGCAAAGAAAAAAGCTGAATTAGAAACAAAGCAGAAAGCCGATGCTGAGGCAAAACAAAAAGCTGAACTTGAAGCAAAACAGAAGCAAGAGAAGCAAAAGTTAGATGATGCTAAAAAGAAGGCTGAAACTGAAGCCAGGCAGAAGGCTGAAGCCGAGGCAGCAAAACAAAAAGCAGCAGAACCTGAAGCAAAGAAAAAGCTGAATTAGAAACAAAGCAGAAAGCCGATGCTGAGGCAAACAAAAAAGCTGAACTTGAAGCAAAACAGAAGCAAGAGAAGCAAAAGTTAGATGATGCTAAAAAGAAGGCTGAAACTGAAGCCAGGCAGAAGGCTGAAGCCGAGGCAGCAAAACAAAAAGCAGCAGAACCTGAAGCAAAGAAAAAAGCTGAATTAGAAACAAAGCAGAAAGCCGATGCTGAGGCAAAACAAAAAGCTGAACTTGAAGCAAAACAGAAGCAAGAGAAGCAAAAGTTAGATGATGCTAAAAAGAAGGCTGAAACTGAAGCCAGGCAGAAGGCTGAAGCCGAGGCAGCAAAACAAAAAGCAGCAGAACCTGAAGCAAAGAAAAAAGCTGAATTAGAAACAAAGCAGAAAGCCGATGCTGAGGCAAAACAAAAAGCTGAACTTGAAGCAAAACAGAAGCAAGAGAAGCAAAAGTTAGATGATGCTAAAAAGAAGGCTGAAACTGAAGCCAGGCAGAAGGCTGAAGCCGAGGCAGCAAAACAAAAAGCAGCAGAACCTGAAGCAAAGAAAAAAGCTGAATTAGAAACAAAGCAGAAAGCCGATGCTGAGGCAAAACAAAAAGCTGAACTTGAAGCAAAACAGAAGCAAGAGAAGCAAAAGTTAGATGATGCTAAAAAGAAGGCTGAAACTGAAGCCAGGCAGAAGGCTGAAGCCGAGGCAGCAAAACAAAAAGCAGCAGAACCTGAAGCAAAGAAAAAAGCTGAATTAGAAACAAAGCAGAAAGCCGATGCTGAGGCAAAACAAAAAGCTGAACTTGAAGCAAAACAGAAGCAAGAGAAGCAAAAGTTAGATGATGCTAAAAAGAAGGCTGAAACTGAAGCCAGGCAGAAGGCTGAAGCCGAGGCAGCAAAACAAAAAGCAGCAGAACCTGAAGCAAAGAAAAAAGCTGAATTAGAAACAAAGCAGAAAGCCGATGCTGAGGCAAAACAAAAAGCTGAACTTGAAGCAAAACAGAAGCAAGAGAAGCAAAAGTTAGATGATGCTAAAAAGAAGGCTGAAACTGAAGCCAGGCAGAAGGCTGAAGCCGAGGCAGCAAAACAAAAAGCAGCAGAACCTGAAGCAAAGAAAAAGCTGAATTAGAAACAAAGCAGAAAGCCGATGCTGAGGCAAAACAAAAAGCTGAACTTGAAGCAAAACAGAAGCAAGAGAAGCAAAAGTTAGATGATGCTAAAAAGAAGGCTGAAACTGAAGCCAGGCAGAAGGCTGAAGCCGAGGCAGCAAAACAAAAAGCAGCAGAACCTGAAGCAAAGAAAAAGGCTGAATTAGAAACAAAGCAGAAAGCCGATGCTGAGGCAAAACAAAAAGCTGAACTTGAAGCAAAACAGAAGCAAGAGAAGCAAAAGTTAGATGATGCTAAAAAGAAGGCTGAAACTGAAGCCAGGCAGAAGGCTGAAGCCGAGGCAGCAAAACAAAAAGCAGCAGAACCTGAAGGGAGGACGCCGGCTGAATTAGAAACAAAGCAGAAAGCCGATGCTGAGGCAAAACAAAAAGCTGAACTTGAAGCAAAACAGAAGCAAGAGAAGCAAAAGTTAGATGATGCTAAAAAGAAGGCTGAAACTGAAGCCAGGCAGAAGGCTGAAGCCGAGGCAGCAAAACAAAAAGCAGCAGAACCTGAAGCAAAGAAAAAAGCTGAATTAGAAACAAAGCAGAAAGCCGATGCTGAGGCAAAACAAAAAGCTGAACTTGAAGCAAAACAGAAGCAAGAGAAGCAAAAGTTAGATGATGCTAAAAAGAAGGCTGAAACTGAAGCCAGGCAGAAGGCTGAAGCCGAGGCAGCAAAACAAAAAGCAGCAGAACCTGAAGCAAAGAAAAAAGCTGAATTAGAAACAAAGCAGAAAGCCGATGCTGAGGCAAAACAAAAAGCTGAACTTGAAGCAAAACAGAAGCAAGAGAAGCAAAAGTTAGATGATGCTAAAAAAGAAGGCTGAAACTGAAGCCAGGCAGAAGGCTGAAGCCGAGGCAGCAAAACAAAAAGCAGCAGAACCTGAAGCAAAGAAAAAGCTGAATTAGAAACAAAGCAGAAAGCCGATGCTGAGGCAAAACAAAAAGCTGAACTTGAAGCAAAACAGAAGCAAGAGAAGCAAAAGTTAGATGATGCTAAAAAGAAGGCTGAAACTGAAGCCAGGCAGAAGGCTGAAGCCGAGGCAGCAAAACAAAAAGCAGCAGAACCTGAAGCAAAGAAAAAAGCTGAATTAGAAACAAAGCAGAAAGCCGATGCTGAGGCAAAACAAAAAGCTGAACTTGAAGCAAAACAGAAGCAAGAGAAGCAAAAGTTAGATGATGCTAAAAAGAAGGCTGAAACTGAAGCCAGGCAGAAGGCTGAAGCCGAGGCAGCAAAACAAAAAGCAGCAGAACCTGAAGCAAAGAAAAAGCTGAATTAGAAACAAAGCAGAAAGCCGATGCTGAGGCAAAACAAAAAGCTGAACTTGAAGCAAAACAGAAGCAAGAGAAGCAAAAGTTAGATGATGCTAAAAAGAAGGCTGAAACTGAAGCCAGGCAGAAGGCTGAAGCCGAGGCAGCAAAACAAAAAGCAGCAGAACCTGAAGCAAAGAAAAAGCTGAATTAGAAACAAAGCAGAAAGCCGATGCTGAGGCAAAACAAAAAGCTGAACTTGAAGCAAAACAGAAGCAAGAGAAGCAAAAGTTAGATGATGCTAAAAAGAAGGCTGAAACTGAAGCCAGGCAGAAGGCTGAAGCCGAGGCAGCAAAACAAAAAGCAGCAGAACCTGAAGCAAAGAAAAAAGCTGAATTAGAAACAAAGCAGAAAGCCGATGCTGAGGCAAAACAAAAAGCTGAACTTGAAGCAAAACAGAAGCAAGAGAAGCAAAAGTTAGATGATGCTAAAAAGAAGGCTGAAACTGAAGCCAGGCAGAAGGCGGAAGCCGAGGCAGCAAAACAAAAAGCAGCAGAACCTGAAGCAAAGAAAAAAGCTGAATTAGAAACAAAGCAGAAAGCCGATGCTGAGGCAAAACAAAAAGCTGAACTTGAAGCAAAACAGAAGCAAGAGAAGCAAAAGTTAGATGATGCTAAAAAGAAGGCTGAAACTGAAGCCAGGCAGAAGGCTGAAGCCGAGGCAGCAAAACAAAAAGCAGCAGAACCTGAAGCAAAGAAAAAAGCTGAATTAGAAACAAAGCAGAAAGCCGATGCTGAGGCAAAACAAAAAGCTGAACTTGAAGCAAAACAGAAGCAAGAGAAGCAAAAGTTAGATGATGCTAAAAAGAAGGCTGAAACTGAAGCCAGGCAGAAGGCTGAAGCCGAGGCAGCAAAACAAAAAGCAGCAGAACCTGAAGCAAAGAAAAAAGCTGAATTAGAAACAAAGCAGAAAGCCGATGCTGAGGCAAAACAAAAAGCTGAACTTGAAGCAAAACAGAAGCAAGAGAAGCAAAAGTTAGATGATGCTAAAAAGAAGGCTGAAACTGAAGCCAGGCAGAAGGCTGAAGCCGAGGCAGCAAAACAAAAAGCAGCAGAACCTGAAGCAAAGAAAAAAGCTGAATTAGAAACAAAGCAGAAAGCCGATGCTGAGGCAAAACAAAAAGCTGAACTTGAAGCAAAACAGAAGCAAGAGAAGCAAAAGTTAGATGATGCTAAAAAGAAGGCTGAAACTGAAGCCAGGCAGAAGGCTGAAGCCGAGGCAGCAAAACAAAAAGCAGCAGAACCTGAAGCAAAGAAAAAGCTGAATTAGAAACAAAGCAGAAAGCCGATGCTGAGGCAAAACAAAAAGCTGAACTTGAAGCAAAACAGAAGCAAGAGAAGCAAAAGTTAGATGATGCTAAAAAGAAGGCTGAAACTGAAGCCAGGCAGAAGGCTGAAGCCGAGGCAGCAAAACAAAAAGCAGCAGAACCTGAAGCAAAGAAAAAAGCTGAATTAGAAACAAAGCAGAAAGCCGATGCTGAGGCAAAACAAAAAGCTGAACTTGAAGCAAAACAGAAGCAAGAGAAGCAAAAGTTAGATGATGCTAAAAAGAAGGCTGAAACTGAAGCCAGGCAGAAGGCTGAAGCCGAGGCAGCAAAACAAAAAGCAGCAGAACCTGAAGCAAAGAAAAAGCTGAATTAGAAACAAAGCAGAAAGCCGATGCTGAGGCAAAACAAAAAGCTGAACTTGAAGCAAAACAGAAGCAAGAGAAGCAAAAGTTAGATGATGCTAAAAAGAAGGCTGAAACTGAAGCCAGGCAGAAGGCTGAAGCCGAGGCAGCAAAACAAAAAGCAGCAGAACCTGAAGCAAAGAAAAAAGCTGAATTAGAAACAAAGCAGAAAGCCGATGCTGAGGCAAAACAAAAAGCTGAACTTGAAGCAAAACAGAAGCAAGAGAAGCAAAAGTTAGATGATGCTAAAAAGAAGGCTGAAACTGAAGCCAGGCAGAAGGCTGAAGCCGAGGCAGCAAAACAAAAAGCAGCAGAACCTGAAGCAAAGAAAAAAGCTGAATTAGAAACAAAGCAGAAAGCCGATGCTGAGGCAAAACAAAAAGCTGAACTTGAAGCAAAACAGAAGCAAGAGAAGCAAAAGTTAGATGATGCTAAAAAGAAGGCTGAAACTGAAGCCAGGCAGAAGGCTGAAGCCGAGGCAGCAAAACAAAAAGCAGCAGAACCTGAAGCAAAGAAAAAAGCTGAATTAGAAACAAAGCAGAAAGCCGATGCTGAGGCAAAACAAAAAGCTGAACTTGAAGCAAAACAGAAGCAAGAGAAGCAAAAGTTAGATGATGCTAAAAAGAAGGCTGAAACTGAAGCCAGGCAGAAGGCTGAAGCCGAGGCAGCAAAACAAAAAGCAGCAGAACCTGAAGCAAAGAAAAAAGCTGAATTAGAAACAAAGCAGAAAGCCGATGCTGAGGCAAAACAAAAAGCTGAACTTGAAGCAAAACAGAAGCAAGAGAAGCAAAAGTTAGATGATGCTAAAAAGAAGGCTGAAACTGAAGCCAGGCAGAAGGCTGAAGCCGAGGCAGCAAAACAAAAAGCAGCAGAACCTGAAGCAAAGAAAAAAGCTGAATTAGAAACAAAGCAGAAAGCCGATGCTGAGGCAAAACAAAAAGCTGAACTTGAAGCAAAACAGAAGCAAGAGAAGCAAAAGTTAGATGATGCTAAAAAGAAGGCTGAAACTGAAGCCAGGCAGAAGGCTGAAGCCGAGGCAGCAAAACAAAAAGCAGCAGAACCTGAAGCAAAGAAAAAGCTGAATTAGAAACAAAGCAGAAAGCCGATGCTGAGGCAAAACAAAAAGCTGAACTTGAAGCAAAACAGAAGCAAGAGAAGCAAAAGTTAGATGATGCTAAAAAGAAGGCTGAAACTGAAGCCAGGCAGAAGGCTGAAGCCGAGGCAGCAAAACAAAAAGCAGCAGAACCTGAAGCAAAGAAAAAAGCTGAATTAGAAACAAAGCAGAAAGCCGATGCTGAGGCAAAACAAAAAGCTGAACTTGAAGCAAAACAGAAGCAAGAGAAGCAAAAGTTAGATGATGCTAAAAAGAAGGCTGAAACTGAAGCCAGGCAGAAGGCTGAAGCCGAGGCAGCAAAACAAAAAGCAGCAGAACCTGAAGCAAAGAAAAAGCTGAATTAGAAACAAAGCAGAAAGCCGATGCTGAGGCAAAACAAAAAGCTGAACTTGAAGCAAAACAGAAGCAAGAGAAGCAAAAGTTAGATGATGCTAAAAAGAAGGCTGAAACTGAAGCCAGGCAGAAGGCTGAAGCCGAGGCAGCAAAACAAAAAGCAGCAGAACCTGAAGCAAAGAAAAAAGCTGAATTAGAAACAAAGCAGAAAGCCGATGCTGAGGCAAAACAAAAAGCTGAACTTGAAGCAAAACAGAAGCAAGAGAAGCAAAAGTTAGATGATGCTAAAAAGAAGGCTGAAACTGAAGCCAGGCAGAAGGCTGAAGCCGAGGCAGCAAAACAAAAAGCAGCAGAACCTGAAGCAAAGAAAAAGCTGAATTAGAAACAAAGCAGAAAGCCGATGCTGAGGCAAAACAAAAAGCTGAACTTGAAGCAAAACAGAAGCAAGAGAAGCAAAAGTTAGATGATGCTAAAAAGAAGGCTGAAACTGAAGCCAGGCAGAAGGCTGAAGCCGAGGCAGCAAAACAAAAAGCAGCAGAACCTGAAGCAAAGAAAAAAGCTGAATTAGAAACAAAGCAGAAAGCCGATGCTGAGGCAAAACAAAAAGCTGAACTTGAAGCAAAACAGAAGCAAGAGAAGCAAAAGTTAGATGATGCTAAAAAGAAGGCTGAAACTGAAGCCAGGCAGAAGGCTGAAGCCGAGGCAGCAAAACAAAAAGCAGCAGAACCTGAAGCAAAGAAAAAGCTGAATTAGAAACAAAGCAGAAAGCCGATGCTGAGGCAAAACAAAAAGCTGAACTTGAAGCAAAACAGAAGCAAGAGAAGCAAAAGTTAGATGATGCTAAAAAGAAGGCTGAAACTGAAGCCAGGCAGAAGGCTGAAGCCGAGGCAGCAAAACAAAAAGCAGCAGAACCTGAAGCAAAGAAAAAGCTGAATTAGAAACAAAGCAGAAAGCCGATGCTGAGGCAAAACAAAAAGCTGAACTTGAAGCAAAACAGAAGCAAGAGAAGCAAAAGTTAGATGATGCTAAAAAAGAAGGCTGAAACTGAAGCCAGGCAGAAGGCTGAAGCCGAGGCAGCAAAACAAAAAGCAGCAGAACCTGAAGCAAAGAAAAAGCTGAATTAGAAACAAAGCAGAAAGCCGATGCTGAGGCAAAACAAAAGCTGAACTTGAAGCAAAACAGAAGCAAGAGAAGCAAAAGTTAGATGATGCTAAAAAGAAGGCTGAAACTGAAGCCAGGCAGAAGGCTGAAGCCGAGGCAGCAAAACAAAAAGCAGCAGAACCTGAAGCAAAGAAAAAAGCTGAATTAGAAACAAAGCAGAAAGCCGATGCTGAGGCAAAACAAAAAGCTGAACTTGAAGCAAAACAGAAGCAAGAGAAGCAAAAGTTAGATGATGCTAAAAAGAAGGCTGAAACTGAAGCCAGGCAGAAGGCTGAAGCCGAGGCAGCAAAACAAAAAGCAGCAGAACCTGAAGCAAAGAAAAAAGCTGAATTAGAAACAAAGCAGAAAGCCGATGCTGAGGCAAAACAAAAAGCTGAACTTGAAGCAAAACAGAAGCAAGAGAAGCAAAAGTTAGATGATGCTAAAAAGAAGGCTGAAACTGAAGCCAGGCAGAAGGCTGAAGCCGAGGCAGCAAAACAAAAAGCAGCAGAACCTGAAGCAAACGAAAAAGCTGAATTAGAAACAAAGCAGAAAGCCGATGCTGAGGCAAAACAAAAAGCTGAACTTGAAGCAAAACAGAAGCAAGAGAAGCAAAAGTTAGATGATGCTAAAAAGAAGGCTGAAACTGAAGCCAGGCAGAAGGCTGAAGCCGAGGCAGCAAAACAAAAAGCAGCAGAACCTGAAGCAAAGAAAAAAGCTGAATTAGAAACAAAGCAGAAAGCCGATGCTGAGGCAAAACAAAAAGCTGAACTTGAAGCAAAACAGAAGCAAGAGAAGCAAAAGTTAGATGATGCTAAAAAGAAGGCTGAAACTGAAGCCAGGCAGAAGGCTGAAGCCGAGGCAGCAAAACAAAAAGCAGCAGAACCTGAAGCAAAGAAAAAAGCTGAATTAGAAACAAAGCAGAAAGCCGATGCTGAGGCAAAACAAAAAGCTGAACTTGAAGCAAAACAGAAGCAAGAGAAGCAAAAGTTAGATGATGCTAAAAAGAAGGCTGAAACTGAAGCCAGGCAGAAGGCTGAAGCCGAGGCAGCAAAACAAAAAGCAGCAGAACCTGAAGCAAAGAAAAAAGCTGAATTAGAAACAAAGCAGAAAGCCGATGCTGAGGCAAAACAAAAAGCTGAACTTGAAGCAAAACAGAAGCAAGAGAAGCAAAAGTTAGATGATGCTAAAAAGAAGGCTGAAACTGAAGCCAGGCAGAAGGCTGAAGCCGAGGCAGCAAAACAAAAAGCAGCAGAACCTGAAGCAAAGAAAAAAGCTGAATTAGAAACAAAGCAGAAAGCCGATGCTGAGGCAAAACAAAAAGCTGAACTTGAAGCAAAACAGAAGCAAGAGAAGCAAAAGTTAGATGATGCTAAAAAGAAGGCTGAAACTGAAGCCAGGCAGAAGGCTGAAGCCGAGGCAGCAAAACAAAAAGCAGCAGAACCTGAAGCAAAGAGATAAGCTGAATTAGAAACAAAGCAGAAAGCCGATGCTGAGGCAAAACAAAAAGCTGAACTTGAAGCAAAACAGAAGCAAGAGAAGCAAAAGTTAGATGATGCTAAAAAGAAGGCTGAAACTGAAGCCAGGCAGAAGGCTGAAGCCGAGGCAGCAAAACAAAAAGCAGCAGAACCTGAAGCGCGGCGAGAAGGGGAATTAGAAACAAAGCAGAAAGCCGATGCTGAGGCAAAACAAAAAGCTGAACTTGAAGCAAAACAGAAGCAAGAGAAGCAAAAGTTAGATGATGCTAAAAAGAAGGCTGAAACTGAAGCCAGGCAGAAGGCTGAAGCCGAGGCAGCAAAACAAAAAGCAGCAGAACCTGAAGCAAAGAAAAAAGCTGAATTAGAAACAAAGCAGAAAGCCGATGCTGAGGCAAAACAAAAAGCTGAACTTGAAGCAAAACAGAAGCAAGAGAAGCAAAAGTTAGATGATGCTAAAAAGAAGGCTGAAACTGAAGCCAGGCAGAAGGCTGAAGCCGAGGCAGCAAAACAAAAAGCAGCAGAACCTGAAGCAAAGAAAAAAGCTGAATTAGAAACAAAGCAGAAAGCCGATGCTGAGGCAAAACAAAAAGCTGAACTTGAAGCAAAACAGAAGCAAGAGAAGCAAAAGTTAGATGATGCTAAAAAGAAGGCTGAAACTGAAGCCAGGCAGAAGGCTGAAGCCGAGGCAGCAAAACAAAAAGCAGCAGAACCTGAAGCAAAGAAAAAAGCTGAATTAGAAACAAAGCAGAAAGCCGATGCTGAGGCAAAACAAAAAGCTGAACTTGAAGCAAAACAGAAGCAAGAGAAGCAAAAGTTAGATGATGCTAAAAA
This sequence comes from Meloidogyne incognita, assembly GCA_036172945.1. Taxonomy (NCBI): domain Eukaryota; kingdom Metazoa; phylum Nematoda; class Chromadorea; order Rhabditida; family Meloidogynidae; genus Meloidogyne; species Meloidogyne incognita. The sequence goes on from JARQAC010000037.1 coordinate 355,204, forward strand.
GAAGGCTGAAACTGAAGCCAGGCAGAAGGCTGAAGCCGAGGCAGCAAAACAAAAAGCAGCAGAACCTGAAGCAAAGAAAAAAGCTGAATTAGAAACAAAGCAGAAAGCCGATGCTGAGGCAAAACAAAAAGCTGAACTTGAAGCAAAACAGAAGCAAGAGAAGCAAAAGTTAGATGATGCTAAAAAAGAAGGCTGAAACTGAAGCCAGGCAGAAGGCTGAAGCCGAGGCAGCAAAACAAAAAGCAGCAGAACCTGAAGCAAAGAAAAAGCTGAATTAGAAACAAAGCAGAAAGCCGATGCTGAGGCAAAACAAAAAGCTGAACTTGAAGCAAAACAGAAGCAAGAGAAGCAAAAGTTAGATGATGCTAAAAAGAAGGCTGAAACTGAAGCCAGGCAGAAGGCTGAAGCCGAGGCAGCAAAACAAAAAGCAGCAGAACCTGAAGCAAAGAAAAAAGCTGAATTAGAAACAAAGCAGAAAGCCGATGCTGAGGCAAAACAAAAAGCTGAACTTGAAGCAAAACAGAAGCAAGAGAAGCAAAAGTTAGATGATGCTAAAAAGAAGGCTGAAACTGAAGCCAGGCAGAAGGCTGAAGCCGAGGCAGCAAAACAAAAAGCAGCAGAACCTGAAGCAAAGAAAAAAGCTGAATTAGAAACAAAGCAGAAAGCCGATGCTGAGGCAAAACAAAAAGCTGAACTTGAAGCAAAACAGAAGCAAGAGAAGCAAAAGTTAGATGATGCTAAAAAGAAGGCTGAAACTGAAGCCAGGCAGAAGGCTGAAGCCGAGGCAGCAAAACAAAAAGCAGCAGAACCTGAAGCAAAGAAAAAAGCTGAATTAGAAACAAAGCAGAAAGCCGATGCTGAGGCAAAACAAAAAGCTGAACTTGAAGCAAAACAGAAGCAAGAGAAGCAAAAGTTAGATGATGCTAAAAAGAAGGCTGAAACTGAAGCCAGGCAGAAGGCTGAAGCCGAGGCAGCAAAACAAAAAGCAGCAGAACCTGAAGCAAAGAAAAAAGCTGAATTAGAAACAAAGCAGAAAGCCGATGCTGAGGCAAAACAAAAAGCTGAACTTGAAGCAAAACAGAAGCAAGAGAAGCAAAAGTTAGATGATGCTAAAAAGAAGGCTGAAACTGAAGCCAGGCAGAAGGCTGAAGCCGAGGCAGCAAAACAAAAAGCAGCAGAACCTGAAGCAAAGAAAAAAGCTGAATTAGAAACAAAGCAGAAAGCCGATGCTGAGGCAAAACAAAAAGCTGAACTTGAAGCAAAACAGAAGCAAGAGAAGCAAAAGTTAGATGATGCTAAAAAGAAGGCTGAAACTGAAGCCAGGCAGAAGGCTGAAGCCGAGGCAGCAAAACAAAAAGCAGCAGAACCTGAAGCAAAGAAAAAAGCTGAATTAGAAACAAAGCAGAAAGCCGATGCTGAGGCAAAACAAAAAGCTGAACTTGAAGCAAAACAGAAGCAAGAGAAGCAAAAGTTAGATGATGCTAAAAAGAAGGCTGAAACTGAAGCCAGGCAGAAGGCTGAAGCCGAGGCAGCAAAACAAAAAGCAGCAGAACCTGAAGCAAAGAAAAAAGCTGAATTAGAAACAAAGCAGAAAGCCGATGCTGAGGCAAAACAAAAAGCTGAACTTGAAGCAAAACAGAAGCAAGAGAAGCAAAAGTTAGATGATGCTAAAAAGAAGGCTGAAACTGAAGCCAGGCAGAAGGCTGAAGCCGAGGCAGCAAAACAAAAAGCAGCAGAACCTGAAGCAAAGAAAAAGCTGAATTAGAAACAAAGCAGAAAGCCGATGCTGAGGCAAAACAAAAAGCTGAACTTGAAGCAAAACAGAAGCAAGAGAAGCAAAAGTTAGATGATGCTAAAAAGAAGGCTGAAACTGAAGCCAGGCAGAAGGCTGAAGCCGAGGCAGCAAAACAAAAAGCAGCAGAACCTGAAGCAAAGAAAAAAGCTGAATTAGAAACAAAGCAGAAAGCCGATGCTGAGGCAAAACAAAAAGCTGAACTTGAAGCAAAACAGAAGCAAGAGAAGCAAAAGTTAGATGATGCTAAAAAGAAGGCTGAAACTGAAGCCAGGCAGAAGGCTGAAGCCGAGGCAGCAAAACAAAAAGCAGCAGAACCTGAAGCAAAGAAAAAGCTGAATTAGAAACAAAGCAGAAAGCCGATGCTGAGGCAAAACAAAAAGCTGAACTTGAAGCAAAACAGAAGCAAGAGAAGCAAAAGTTAGATGATGCTAAAAAGAAGGCTGAAACTGAAGCCAGGCAGAAGGCTGAAGCCGAGGCAGCAAAACAAAAAGCAGCAGAACCTGAAGCAAAGAAAAAAGCTGAATTAGAAACAAAGCAGAAAGCCGATGCTGAGGCAAAACAAAAAGCTGAACTTGAAGCAAAACAGAAGCAAGAGAAGCAAAAGTTAGATGATGCTAAAAAGAAGGCTGAAACTGAAGCCAGGCAGAAGGCTGAAGCCGAGGCAGCAAAACAAAAAGCAGCAGAACCTGAAGCAAAAAAAAGCTGAATTAGAAACAAAGCAGAAAGCCGATGCTGAGGCAAAACAAAAAGCTGAACTTGAAGCAAAACAGAAGCAAGAGAAGCAAAAGTTAGATGATGCTAAAAAGAAGGCTGAAACTGAAGCCAGGCAGAAGGCTGAAGCCGAGGCAGCAAAACAAAAAGCAGCAGAACCTGAAGCAAAGAAAAAAGCTGAATTAGAAACAAAGCAGAAAGCCGATGCTGAGGCAAAACAAAAAGCTGAACTTGAAGCAAAACAGAAGCAAGAGAAGCAAAAGTTAGATGATGCTAAAAAGAAGGCTGAAACTGAAGCCAGGCAGAAGGCTGAAGCCGAGGCAGCAAAACAAAAAGCAGCAGAACCTGAAGCAAAGAAAAAAGCTGAATTAGAAACAAAGCAGAAAGCCGATGCTGAGGCAAAACAAAAAGCTGAACTTGAAGCAAAACAGAAGCAAGAGAAGCAAAAGTTAGATGATGCTAAAAAGAAGGCTGAAACTGAAGCCAGGCAGAAGGCTGAAGCCGAGGCAGCAAAACAAAAAGCAGCAGAACCTGAAGCAAAGAAAAAAGCTGAATTAGAAACAAAGCAGAAAGCCGATGCTGAGGCAAAACAAAAAGCTGAACTTGAAGCAAAACAGAAGCAAGAGAAGCAAAAGTTAGATGATGCTAAAAGAAAGGCTGAAACTGAAGCCAGGCAGAAGGCTGAAGCCGAGGCAGCAAAACAAAAAGCAGCAGAACCTGAAGCAAAGAAAAAAGCTGAATTAGAAACAAAGCAGAAAGCCGATGCTGAGGCAAAACAAAAAGCTGAACTTGAAGCAAAACAGAAGCAAGAGAAGCAAAAGTTAGATGATGCTAAAAAAGAAGGCTGAAACTGAAGCCAGGCAGAAGGCTGAAGCCGAGGCAGCAAAACAAAAAGCAGCAGAACCTGAAGCAAAGAAAAAAGCTGAATTAGAAACAAAGCAGAAAGCCGATGCTGAGGCAAAACAAAAAGCTGAACTTGAAGCAAAACAGAAGCAAGAGAAGCAAAAGTTAGATGATGCTAAAAAGAAGGCTGAAACTGAAGCCAGGCAGAAGGCTGAAGCCGAGGCAGCAAAACAAAAAGCAGCAGAACCTGAAGCAAAGAAAAAGCTGAATTAGAAACAAAGCAGAAAGCCGATGCTGAGGCAAAACAAAAAGCTGAACTTGAAGCAAAACAGAAGCAAGAGAAGCAAAAGTTAGATGATGCTAAAAAGAAGGCTGAAACTGAAGCCAGGCAGAAGGCTGAAGCCGAGGCAGCAAAACAAAAAGCAGCAGAACCTGAAGCAAAGAAAAAAGCTGAATTAGAAACAAAGCAGAAAGCCGATGCTGAGGCAAAACAAAAAGCTGAACTTGAAGCAAAACAGAAGCAAGAGAAGCAAAAGTTAGATGATGCTAAAAAGAAGGCTGAAACTGAAGCCAGGCAGAAGGCTGAAGCCGAGGCAGCAAAACAAAAAGCAGCAGAACCTGAAGCAAAGAAAAAAGCTGAATTAGAAACAAAGCAGAAAGCCGATGCTGAGGCAAAACAAAAAGCTGAACTTGAAGCAAAACAGAAGCAAGAGAAGCAAAAGTTAGATGATGCTAAAAAAGAAGGCTGAAACTGAAGCCAGGCAGAAGGCTGAAGCCGAGGCAGCAAAACAAAAAGCAGCAGAACCTGAAGCAAAGAAAAAAGCTGAATTAGAAACAAAGCAGAAAGCCGATGCTGAGGCAAAACAAAAAGCTGAACTTGAAGCAAAACAGAAGCAAGAGAAGCAAAAGTTAGATGATGCTAAAAAGAAGGCTGAAACTGAAGCCAGGCAGAAGGCTGAAGCCGAGGCAGCAAAACAAAAAGCAGCAGAACCTGAAGCAAAGAAAAAAGCTGAATTAGAAACAAAGCAGAAAGCCGATGCTGAGGCAAAACAAAAAGCTGAACTTGAAGCAAAACAGAAGCAAGAGAAGCAAAAGTTAGATGATGCTAAAAAGAAGGCTGAAACTGAAGCCAGGCAGAAGGCTGAAGCCGAGGCAGCAAAACAAAAAGCAGCAGAACCTGAAGCAAAGAAAAAAGCTGAATTAGAAACAAAGCAGAAAGCCGATGCTGAGGCAAAACAAAAAGCTGAACTTGAAGCAAAACAGAAGCAAGAGAAGCAAAAGTTAGATGATGCTAAAAAGAAGGCTGAAACTGAAGCCAGGCAGAAGGCTGAAGCCGAGGCAGCAAAACAAAAAGCAGCAGAACCTGAAGCAAAGAAAAAAGCTGAATTAGAAACAAAGCAGAAAGCCGATGCTGAGGCAAAACAAAAAGCTGAACTTGAAGCAAAACAGAAGCAAGAGAAGCAAAAGTTAGATGATGCTAAAAAGAAGGCTGAAACTGAAGCCAGGCAGAAGGCTGAAGCCGAGGCAGCAAAACAAAAAGCAGCAGAACCTGAAGCAAAGACGAAAGCTGAATTAGAAACAAAGCAGAAAGCCGATGCTGAGGCAAAACAAAAAGCTGAACTTGAAGCAAAACAGAAGCAAGAGAAGCAAAAGTTAGATGATGCTAAAAAGAAGGCTGAAACTGAAGCCAGGCAGAAGGCTGAAGCCGAGGCAGCAAAACAAAAAGCAGCAGAACCTGAAGCAAAGAAAAAAGCTGAATTAGAAACAAAGCAGAAAGCCGATGCTGAGGCAAAACAAAAAGCTGAACTTGAAGCAAAACAGAAGCAAGAGAAGCAAAAGTTAGATGATGCTAAAAAGAAGGCTGAAACTGAAGCCAGGCAGAAGGCTGAAGCCGAGGCAGCAAAACAAAAAGCAGCAGAACCTGAAGCAAAGAAAAAAGCTGAATTAGAAACAAAGCAGAAAGCCGATGCTGAGGCAAAACAAAAAGCTGAACTTGAAGCAAAACAGAAGCAAGAGAAGCAAAAGTTAGATGATGCTAAAAAGAAGGCTGAAACTGAAGCCAGGCAGAAGGCTGAAGCCGAGGCAGCAAAACAAAAAGCAGCAGAACCTGAAGCAAAGAAAAAAGCTGAATTAGAAACAAAGCAGAAAGCCGATGCTGAGGCAAAACAAAAAGCTGAACTTGAAGCAAAACAGAAGCAAGAGAAGCAAAAGTTAGATGATGCTAAAAAGAAGGCTGAAACTGAAGCCAGGCAGAAGGCTGAAGCCGAGGCAGCAAAACAAAAAGCAGCAGAACCTGAAGCAAAGAAAAAAGCTGAATTAGAAACAAAGCAGAAAGCCGATGCTGAGGCAAAACAAAAAGCTGAACTTGAAGCAAAACAGAAGCAAGAGAAGCAAAAGTTAGATGATGCTAAAAAGAAGGCTGAAACTGAAGCCAGGCAGAAGGCTGAAGCCGAGGCAGCAAAACAAAAAGCAGCAGAACCTGAAGCAAAGAAAAAAGCTGAATTAGAAACAAAGCAGAAAGCCGATGCTGAGGCAAAACAAAAAGCTGAACTTGAAGCAAAACAGAAGCAAGAGAAGCAAAAGTTAGATGATGCTAAAAAGAAGGCTGAAACTGAAGCCAGGCAGAAGGCTGAAGCCGAGGCAGCAAAACAAAAAGCAGCAGAACCTGAAGCAAAGAAAAAAGCTGAATTAGAAACAAAGCAGAAAGCCGATGCTGAGGCAAAACAAAAAGCTGAACTTGAAGCAAAACAGAAGCAAGAGAAGCAAAAGTTAGATGATGCTAAAAAGAAGGCTGAAACTGAAGCCAGGCAGAAGGCTGAAGCCGAGGCAGCAAAACAAAAAGCAGCAGAACCTGAAGCAAAGAAAAAAGCTGAATTAGAAACAAAGCAGAAAGCCGATGCTGAGGCAAAACAAAAAGCTGAACTTGAAGCAAAACAGAAGCAAGAGAAGCAAAAGTTAGATGATGCTAAAAAGAAGGCTGAAACTGAAGCCAGGCAGAAGGCTGAAGCCGAGGCAGCAAAACAAAAAGCAGCAGAACCTGAAGCAAAGAAAAAAGCTGAATTAGAAACAAAGCAGAAAGCCGATGCTGAGGCAAAACAAAAAGCTGAACTTGAAGCAAAACAGAAGCAAGAGAAGCAAAAGTTAGATGATGCTAAAAAAGAAGGCTGAAACTGAAGCCAGGCAGAAGGCTGAAGCCGAGGCAGCAAAACAAAAAGCAGCAGAACCTGAAGCAAAGAAAAAAGCTGAATTAGAAACAAAGCAGAAAGCCGATGCTGAGGCAAAACAAAAAGCTGAACTTGAAGCAAAACAGAAGCAAGAGAAGCAAAAGTTAGATGATGCTAAAAAGAAGGCTGAAACTGAAGCCAGGCAGAAGGCTGAAGCCGAGGCAGCAAAACAAAAAGCAGCAGAACCTGAAGCAAAGAAAAAGCTGAATTAGAAACAAAGCAGAAAGCCGATGCTGAGGCAAAACAAAAAGCTGAACTTGAAGCAAAACAGAAGCAAGAGAAGCAAAAGTTAGATGATGCTAAAAGAAGGCTGAAACTGAAGCCAGGCAGAAGGCTGAAGCCGAGGCAGCAAAACAAAAAGCAGCAGAACCTGAAGCAAAGAAAAAAGCTGAATTAGAAACAAAGCAGAAAGCCGATGCTGAGGCAAAACAAAAAGCTGAACTTGAAGCAAAACAGAAGCAAGAGAAGCAAAAGTTAGATGATGCTAAAAAGAAGGCTGAAACTGAAGCCAGGCAGAAGGCTGAAGCCGAGGCAGCAAAACAAAAAGCAGCAGAACCTGAAGCAAAGAAAAAGCTGAATTAGAAACAAAGCAGAAAGCCGATGCTGAGGCAAAACAAAAAGCTGAACTTGAAGCAAAACAGAAGCAAGAGAAGCAAAAGTTAGATGATGCTAAAAAGAAGGCTGAAACTGAAGCCAGGCAGAAGGCTGAAGCCGAGGCAGCAAAACAAAAAGCAGCAGAACCTGAAGCAAAGAAAAAAGCTGAATTAGAAACAAAGCAGAAAGCCGATGCTGAGGCAAAACAAAAAGCTGAACTTGAAGCAAAACAGAAGCAAGAGAAGCAAAAGTTAGATGATGCTAAAAAGAAGGCTGAAACTGAAGCCAGGCAGAAGGCTGAAGCCGAGGCAGCAAAACAAAAAGCAGCAGAACCTGAAGCAAAGAAAAAAGCTGAATTAGAAACAAAGCAGAAAGCCGATGCTGAGGCAAAACAAAAAGCTGAACTTGAAGCAAAACAGAAGCAAGAGAAGCAAAAGTTAGATGATGCTAAAAGAAGGCTGAAACTGAAGCCAGGCAGAAGGCTGAAGCCGAGGCAGCAAAACAAAAAGCAGCAGAACCTGAAGCAAAGAAAAAAGCTGAATTAGAAACAAAGCAGAAAGCCGATGCTGAGGCAAAACAAAAAGCTGAACTTGAAGCAAAACAGAAGCAAGAGAAGCAAAAGTTAGATGATGCTAAAAAGAAGGCTGAAACTGAAGCCAGGCAGAAGGCTGAAGCCGAGGCAGCAAAACAAAAAGCAGCAGAACCTGAAGCAAAGAAAAAAGCTGAATTAGAAACAAAGCAGAAAGCCGATGCTGAGGCAAAACAAAAAGCTGAACTTGAAGCAAAACAGAAGCAAGAGAAGCAAAAGTTAGATGATGCTAAAAAGAAGGCTGAAACTGAAGCCAGGCAGAAGGCTGAAGCCGAGGCAGCAAAACAAAAAGCAGCAGAACCTGAAGCAAAGAAAAAAGCTGAATTAGAAACAAAGCAGAAAGCCGATGCTGAGGCAAAACAAAAAGCTGAACTTGAAGCAAAACAGAAGCAAGAGAAGCAAAAGTTAGATGATGCTAAAAAGAAGGCTGAAACTGAAGCCAGGCAGAAGGCTGAAGCCGAGGCAGCAAAACAAAAAGCAGCAGAACCTGAAGCAAAGAAGGGAGCTGAATTAGAAACAAAGCAGAAAGCCGATGCTGAGGCAAAACAAAAAGCTGAACTTGAAGCAAAACAGAAGCAAGAGAAGCAAAAGTTAGATGATGCTAAAAAGAAGGCTGAAACTGAAGCCAGGCAGAAGGCTGAAGCCGAGGCAGCAAAACAAAAAGCAGCAGAACCTGAAGCAAAGAAAAAGCTGAATTAGAAACAAAGCAGAAAGCCGATGCTGAGGCAAAACAAAAAGCTGAACTTGAAGCAAAACAGAAGCAAGAGAAGCAAAAGTTAGATGATGCTAAAAAGAAGGCTGAAACTGAAGCCAGGCAGAAGGCTGAAGCCGAGGCAGCAAAACAAAAAGCAGCAGAACCTGAAGCAAAGAAAAAAGCTGAATTAGAAACAAAGCAGAAAGCCGATGCTGAGGCAAAACAAAAAGCTGAACTTGAAGCAAAACAGAAGCAAGAGAAGCAAAAGTTAGATGATGCTAAAAAGAAGGCTGAAACTGAAGCCAGGCAGAAGGCTGAAGCCGAGGCAGCAAAACAAAAAGCAGCAGAACCTGAAGCAAAGAAAAAAGCTGAATTAGAAACAAAGCAGAAAGCCGATGCTGAGGCAAAACAAAAAGCTGAACTTGAAGCAAAACAGAAGCAAGAGAAGCAAAAGTTAGATGATGCTAAAAAGAAGGCTGAAACTGAAGCCAGGCAGAAGGCTGAAGCCGAGGCAGCAAAACAAAAAGCAGCAGAACCTGAAGCAAAGAAAAAAGCTGAATTAGAAACAAAGCAGAAAGCCGATGCTGAGGCAAAACAAAAAGCTGAACTTGAAGCAAAACAGAAGCAAGAGAAGCAAAAGTTAGATGATGCTAAAAAGAAGGCTGAAACTGAAGCCAGGCAGAAGGCTGAAGCCGAGGCAGCAAAACAAAAAGCAGCAGAACCTGAAGCAAAGAAAAAAGCTGAATTAGAAACAAAGCAGAAAGCCGATGCTGAGGCAAAACAAAAAGCTGAACTTGAAGCAAAACAGAAGCAAGAGAAGCAAAAGTTAGATGATGCTAAAAAGAAGGCTGAAACTGAAGCCAGGCAGAAGGCTGAAGCCGAGGCAGCAAAACAAAAAGCAGCAGAACCTGAAGCAAAGAAAAAAGCTGAATTAGAAACAAAGCAGAAAGCCGATGCTGAGGCAAAACAAAAAGCTGAACTTGAAGCAAAACAGAAGCAAGAGAAGCAAAAGTTAGATGATGCTAAAAGAAGGCTGAAACTGAAGCCAGGCAGAAGGCTGAAGCCGAGGCAGCAAAACAAAAAGCAGCAGAACCTGAAGCAAAGAAAAAAGCTGAATTAGAAACAAAGCAGAAAGCCGATGCTGAGGCAAAACAAAAAGCTGAACTTGAAGCAAAACAGAAGCAAGAGAAGCAAAAGTTAGATGATGCTAAAAAGAAGGCTGAAACTGAAGCCAGGCAGAAGGCTGAAGCCGAGGCAGCAAAACAAAAAGCAGCAGAACCTGAAGCAAAGAAAAAAGCTGAATTAGAAACAAAGCAGAAAGCCGATGCTGAGGCAAAACAAAAAGCTGAACTTGAAGCAAAACAGAAGCAAGAGAAGCAAAAGTTAGATGATGCTAAAAAGAAGGCTGAAACTGAAGCCAGGCAGAAGGCTGAAGCCGAGGCAGCAAAACAAAAAGCAGCAGAACCTGAAGCAAAGAAAAAAGCTGAATTAGAAACAAAGCAGAAAGCCGATGCTGAGGCAAAACAAAAAGCTGAACTTGAAGCAAAACAGAAGCAAGAGAAGCAAAAGTTAGATGATGCTAAAAAGAAGGCTGAAACTGAAGCCAGGCAGAAGGCTGAAGCCGAGGCAGCAAAACAAAAAGCAGCAGAACCTGAAGCAAAGAAAAAAGCTGAATTAGAAACAAAGCAGAAAGCCGATGCTGAGGCAAAACAAAAAGCTGAACTTGAAGCAAAACAGAAGCAAGAGAAGCAAAAGTTAGAAGACGCTAGAAAGAAGGCTGAAACTGAAGCCAGGCAGAAGGCTGAAGCCGAGGCAGCAAAACAAAAAGCAGCAGAACCTGAAGCAAAGAAAAAAGCTGAATTAGAAACAAAGCAGAAAGCCGATGCTGAGGCAAAACAAAAAGCTGAACTTGAAGCAAAACAGAAGCAAGAGAAGCAAAAGTTAGATGATGCTAAAAAGAAGGCTGAAACTGAAGCCAGGCAGAAGGCTGAAGCCGAGGCAGCAAAACAAAAAGCAGCAGAACCTGAAGCAAAGAAAAAAGCTGAATTAGAAACAAAGCAGAAAGCCGATGCTGAGGCAAAACAAAAAGCTGAACTTGAAGCAAAACAGAAGCAAGAGAAGCAAAAGTTAGATGATGCTAAAAAGAAGGCTGAAACTGAAGCCAGGCAGAAGGCTGAAGCCGAGGCAGCAAAACAAAAAGCAGCAGAACCTGAAGCAAAGAAAAAAGCTGAATTAGAAACAAAGCAGAAAGCCGATGCTGAGGCAAAACAAAAAGCTGAACTTGAAGCAAAACAGAAGCAAGAGAAGCAAAAGTTAGATGATGCTAAAAAAGAAGGCTGAAACTGAAGCCAGGCAGAAGGCTGAAGCCGAGGCAGCAAAACAAAAAGCAGCAGAACCTGAAGCAAAGAAAACGGAAGAGCTGAATTAGAAACAAAGCAGAAAGCCGATGCTGAGGCAAAACAAAAAGCTGAACTTGAAGCAAAACAGAAGCAAGAGAAGCAAAAGTTAGATGATGCTAAAAAGAAGGCTGAAACTGAAGCCAGGCAGAAGGCTGAAGCCGAGGCAGCAAAACAAAAAGCAGCAGAACCTGAAGCAAAGAAAAAAGCTGAATTAGAAACAAAGCAGAAAGCCGATGCTGAGGCAAAACAAAAAGCTGAACTTGAAGCAAAACAGAAGCAAGAGAAGCAAAAGTTAGATGATGCTAAAAAGAAGGCTGAAACTGAAGCCAGGCAGAAGGCTGAAGCCGAGGCAGCAAAACAAAAAGCAGCAGAACCTGAAGCAAAGAAAAAAGCTGAATTAGAAACAAAGCAGAAAGCCGATGCTGAGGCAAAACAAAAAGCTGAACTTGAAGCAAAACAGAAGCAAGAGAAGCAAAAGTTAGATGATGCTAAAAAGAAGGCTGAAACTGAAGCCAGGCAGAAGGCTGAAGCCGAGGCAGCAAAACAAAAAGCAGCAGAACCTGAAGCAAAGAAAAAAGCTGAATTAGAAACAAAGCAGAAAGCCGATGCTGAGGCAAAACAAAAAGCTGAACTTGAAGCAAAACAGAAGCAAGAGAAGCAAAAGTTAGATGATGCTAAAAGAAGGCTGAAACTGAAGCCAGGCAGAAGGCTGAAGCCGAGGCAGCAAAACAAAAAGCAGCAGAACCTCGGGCGAGCAAAGAGGCGGGAAAGGGAACAAAGCAGAAAGCCGATGCTGAGGCAAAACAAAAAGCTGAACTTGAAGCAAAACAGAAGCAAGAGAAGCAAAAGTTAGATGATGCTAAAAAGAAGGCTGAAACTGAAGCCAGGCAGAAGGCTGAAGCCGAGGCAGCAAAACAAAAAGCAGCAGAACCTGAAGCAAAGAAAAAGCTGAATTAGAAACAAAGCAGAAAGCCGATGCTGAGGCAAAACAAAAAGCTGAACTTGAAGCAAAACAGAAGCAAGAGAAGCAAAAGTTAGATGATGCTAAAAAGAAGGCTGAAACTGAAGCCAGGCAGAAGGCTGAAGCCGAGGCAGCAAAACAAAAAGCAGCAGAACCTGAAGCAAAGAAAAAGCTGAATTAGAAACAAAGCAGAAAGCCGATGCTGAGGCAAAACAAAAAGCTGAACTTGAAGCAAAACAGAAGCAAGAGAAGCAAAAGTTAGATGATGCTAAAAAGAAGGCTGAAACTGAAGCCAGGCAGAAGGCTGAAGCCGAGGCAGCAAAACAAAAAGCAGCAGAACCTGAAGCAAAGAAAAAAGCTGAATTAGAAACAAAGCAGAAAGCCGATGCTGAGGCAAAACAAAAAGCTGAACTTGAAGCAAAACAGAAGCAAGAGAAGCAAAAGTTAGATGATGCTAAAAAGAAGGCTGAAACTGAAGCCAGGCAGAAGGCTGAAGCCGAGGCAGCAAAACAAAAAGCAGCAGAACCTGAAGCAAAGAAAAAAGCTGAATTAGAAACAAAGCAGAAAGCCGATGCTGAGGCAAAACAAAAAGCTGAACTTGAAGCAAAACAGAAGCAAGAGAAGCAAAAGTTAGATGATGCTAAAAAGAAGGCTGAAACTGAAGCCAGGCAGAAGGCTGAAGCCGAGGCAGCAAAACAAAAAGCAGCAGAACCTGAAGCAAAGAAAAAAGCTGAATTAGAAACAAAGCAGAAAGCCGATGCTGAGGCAAAACAAAAAGCTGAACTTGAAGCAAAACAGAAGCAAGAGAAGCAAAAGTTAGATGATGCTAAAAAAGAAGGCTGAAACTGAAGCCAGGCAGAAGGCTGAAGCCGAGGCAGCAAAACAAAAAGCAGCAGAACCTGAAGCAAAGAAAAAAGCTGAATTAGAAACAAAGCAGAAAGCCGATGCTGAGGCAAAACAAAAAGCTGAACTTGAAGCAAAACAGAAGCAAGAGAAGCAAAAGTTAGATGATGCTAAAAAGAAGGCTGAAACTGAAGCCAGGCAGAAGGCTGAAGCCGAGGCAGCAAAACAAAAAGCAGCAGAACCTGAAGCAAAGGGAGTGGAAAAAGGTGAATTAGAAACAAAGCAGAAAGCCGATGCTGAGGCAAAACAAAAAGCTGAACTTGAAGCAAAACAGAAGCAAGAGAAGCAAAAGTTAGATGATGCTAAAAAGAAGGCTGAAACTGAAGCCAGGCAGAAGGCTGAAGCCGAGGCAGCAAAACAAAAAGCAGCAGAACCTGAAGCAAAGAAAAAAGCTGAATTAGAAACAAAGCAGAAAGCCGATGCTGAGGCAAAACAAAAAGCTGAACTTGAAGCAAAACAGAAGCAAGAGAAGCAAAAGTTAGATGATGCTAAACAGAAGGCTGAAACTGAAGCCAGGCAGAAGGCTGAAGACGAGGCAGCAAAACAAAAAGCAGCAGAACCTGAAGAAAAGAAAGAAGCTGAATTAGAAACAAAGCAGAAAGCCGATGCTGAGGCAAAACAAAAAGCTGAACTTGAAGCAAAACAGAAGCAAGAGAAGCAAAAGTTAGATGATGCTAAAAGAAGGCTGAAACTGAAGCCAGGCAGAAGGCTGAAGCCGAGGCAGCAAAACAAAAAGCAGCAGAACCTGAAGCAAAGAAAAAGCTGAATTAGAAACAAAGCAGAAAGCCGATGCTGAGGCAAAACAAAAAGCTGAACTTGAAGCAAAACAGAAGCAAGAGAAGCAAAAGTTAGATGATGCTAAAAAGAAGGCTGAAACTGAAGCCAGGCAGAAGGCTGAAGCCGAGGCAGCAAAACAAAAAGCAGCAGAACCTGAAGCAAAGAAAAAGCTGAATTAGAAACAAAGCAGAAAGCCGATGCTGAGGCAAAACAAAAAGCTGAACTTGAAGCAAAACAGAAGCAAGAGAAGCAAAAGTTAGATGATGCTAAAAAGAAGGCTGAAACTGAAGCCAGGCAGAAGGCTGAAGCCGAGGCAGCAAAACAAAAAGCAGCAGAACCTGAAGCAAAGAAAAAAGCTGAATTAGAAACAAAGCAGAAAGCCGATGCTGAGGCAAAACAAAAAGCTGAACTTGAAGCAAAACAGAAGCAAGAGAAGCAAAAGTTAGATGATGCTAAAAAGAAGGCTGAAACTGAAGCCAGGCAGAAGGCTGAAGCCGAGGCAGCAAAACAAAAAGCAGCAGAACCTGAAGCAAAGAAAAAGCTGAATTAGAAACAAAGCAGAAAGCCGATGCTGAGGCAAAACAAAAAGCTGAACTTGAAGCAAAACAGAAGCAAGAGAAGCAAAAGTTAGATGATGCTAAAAAGAAGGCTGAAACTGAAGCCAGGCAGAAGGCTGAAGCCGAGGCAGCAAAACAAAAAGCAGCAGAACCTGAAGCAAAGAAAAAGCTGAATTAGAAACAAAGCAGAAAGCCGATGCTGAGGCAAAACAAAAAGCTGAACTTGAAGCAAAACAGAAGCAAGAGAAGCAAAAGTTAGATGATGCTAAAAGAAGGCTGAAACTGAAGCCAGGCAGAAGGCTGAAGCCGAGGCAGCAAAACAAAAAGCAGCAGAACCTGAAGCAAAGAAAAAAGCTGAATTAGAAACAAAGCAGAAAGCCGATGCTGAGGCAAAACAAAAAGCTGAACTTGAAGCAAAACAGAAGCAAGAGAAGCAAAAGTTAGATGATGCTAAAAAGAAGGCTGAAACTGAAGCCAGGCAGAAGGCTGAAGCCGAGGCAGCAAAACAAAAAGCAGCAGAACCTGAAGCAAAGAAAAAGCTGAATTAGAAACAAAGCAGAAAGCCGATGCTGAGGCAAAACAAAAAGCTGAACTTGAAGCAAAACAGAAGCAAGAGAAGCAAAAGTTAGATGATGCTAAAAAGAAGGCTGAAACTGAAGCCAGGCAGAAGGCTGAAGCCGAGGCAGCAAAACAAAAAGCAGCAGAACCTGAAGCAAAGAAAAAAGCTGAATTAGAAACAAAGCAGAAAGCCGATGCTGAGGCAAAACAAAAAGCTGAACTTGAAGCAAAACAGAAGCAAGAGAAGCAAAAGTTAGATGATGCTAAAAAGAAGGCTGAAACTGAAGCCAGGCAGAAGGCTGAAGCCGAGGCAGCAAAACAAAAAGCAGCAGAACCTGAAGCAAAGAAAAAAGCTGAATTAGAAACAAAGCAGAAAGCCGATGCTGAGGCAAAACAAAAAGCTGAACTTGAAGCAAAACAGAAGCAAGAGAAGCAAAAAGTTAGATGATGCTAAAAAGAAGGCTGAAACTGAAGCCAGGCAGAAGGCTGAAGCCGAGGCAGCAAAACAAAAAGCAGCAGAACCTGAAGCAAAGAAAAAAGCTGAATTAGAAACAAAGCAGAAAGCCGATGCTGAGGCAAAACAAAAAGCTGAACTTGAAGCAAAACAGAAGCAAGAGAAGCAAAAGTTAGATGATGCTAAAAAGAAGGCTGAAACTGAAGCCAGGCAGAAGGCTGAAGCCGAGGCAGCAAAACAAAAAGCAGCAGAACCTGAAGCAAAGAAAAAAGCTGAATTAGAAACAAAGCAGAAAGCCGATGCTGAGGCAAAACAAAAAGCTGAACTTGAAGCAAAACAGAAGCAAGAGAAGAAAAAGTTAGATGATGCTAAAAAGAAGGCTGAAACTGAAGCCAGGCAGAAGGCTGAAGCCGAGGCAGCAAAACAAAAAGCAGCAGAACCTGAAGCAAAGAAAAAAGCTGAATTAGAAACAAAGCAGAAAGCCGATGCTGAGGCAAAACAAAAAGCTGAACTTGAAGCAAAACAGAAGCAAGAGAAGCAAAAGTTAGATGATGCTAAAAGAAGGCTGAAACTGAAGCCAGGCAGAAGGCTGAAGCCGAGGCAGCAAAACAAAAAGCAGCAGAACCTGAAGCAAAGAAAAAGCTGAATTAGAAACAAAGCAGAAAGCCGATGCTGAGGCAAAACAAAAAGCTGAACTTGAAGCAAAACAGAAGCAAGAGAAGCAAAAGTTAGATGATGCTAAAAGAAGGCTGAAACTGAAGCCAGGCAGAAGGCTGAAGCCGAGGCAGCAAAACAAAAAGCAGCAGAACCTGAAGCAAAGAAAAAAGCTGAATTAGAAACAAAGCAGAAAGCCGATGCTGAGGCAAAACAAAAAGCTGAACTTGAAGCAAAACAGAAGCAAGAGAAGCAAAAGTTAGATGATGCTAAAAAGAAGGCTGAAACTGAAGCCAGGCAGAAGGCTGAAGCCGAGGCAGCAAAACAAAAAGCAGCAGAACCTGAAGCAAAGAAAAAAGCTGAATTAGAAACAAAGCAGAAAGCCGATGCTGAGGCAAAACAAAAAGCTGAACTTGAAGCAAAACAGAAGCAAGAGAAGCAAAAGTTAGATGATGCTAAAAAGAAGGCTGAAACTGAAGCCAGGCAGAAGGCTGAAGCCGAGGCAGCAAAACAAAAAGCAGCAGAACCTGAAGCAAAGAAAAAAGCTGAATTAGAAACAAAGCAGAAAGCCGATGCTGAGGCAAAACAAAAAGCTGAACTTGAAGCAAAACAGAAGCAAGAGAAGCAAAAGTTAGATGATGCTAAAAAGAAGGCTGAAACTGAAGCCAGGCAGAAGGCTGAAGCCGAGGCAGCAAAACAAAAAGCAGCAGAACCTGAAGCAAAGAAAAAAGCTGAATTAGAAACAAAGCAGAAAGCCGATGCTGAGGCAAAACAAAAAGCTGAACTTGAAGCAAAACAGAAGCAAGAGAAGCAAAAGTTAGATGATGCTAAAAAGAAGGCTGAAACTGAAGCCAGGCAGAAGGCTGAAGCCGAGGCAGCAAAACAAAAAGCAGCAGAACCTGAAGCAAAGAAAAAAGCTGAATTAGAAACAAAGCAGAAAGCCGATGCTGAGGCAAAACAAAAAGCTGAACTTGAAGCAAAACAGAAGCAAGAGAAGCAAAAGTTAGATGATGCTAAAAAGAAGGCTGAAACTGAAGCCAGGCAGAAGGCTGAAGCCGAGGCAGCAAAACAAAAAGCAGCAGAACCTGAAGCAAAGGAAAGAGCTGAATTAGAAACAAAGCAGAAAGCCGATGCTGAGGCAAAACAAAAAGCTGAACTTGAAGCAAAACAGAAGCAAGAGAAGCAAAAGTTAGATGATGCTAAAAAGAAGGCTGAAACTGAAGCCAGGCAGAAGGCTGAAGCCGAGGCAGCAAAACAAAAAGCAGCAGAACCTGAAGCAAAGAAAAAAGCTGAATTAGAAACAAAGCAGAAAGCCGATGCTGAGGCAAAACAAAAAGCTGAACTTGAAGCAAAACAGAAGCAAGAGAAGCAAAAGTTAGATGATGCTAAAAAGAAGGCTGAAACTGAAGCCAGGCAGAAGGCTGAAGCCGAGGCAGCAAAACAAAAAGCAGCAGAACCTGAAGCAAAGAAAAAAGCTGAATTAGAAACAAAGCAGAAAGCCGATGCTGAGGCAAAACAAAAAGCTGAACTTGAAGCAAAACAGAAGCAAGAGAAGCAAAAGTTAGATGATGCTAAAAAGAAGGCTGAAACTGAAGCCAGGCAGAAGGCTGAAGCCGAGGCAGCAAAACAAAAAGCAGCAGAACCTGAAGCAAAGAAAAAAGCTGAATTAGAAACAAAGCAGAAAGCCGATGCTGAGGCAAAACAAAAAGCTGAACTTGAAGCAAAACAGAAGCAAGAGAAGCAAAAGTTAGATGATGCTAAAAAGAAGGCTGAAACTGAAGCCAGGCAGAAGGCTGAAGCCGAGGCAGCAAAACAAAAAGCAGCAGAACCTGAAGCAAAGAAAAAAGCTGAATTAGAAACAAAGCAGAAAGCCGATGCTGAGGCAAAACAAAAAGCTGAACTTGAAGCAAAACAGAAGCAAGAGAAGCAAAAGTTAGATGATGCTAAAAAGAAGGCTGAAACTGAAGCCAGGCAGAAGGCTGAAGCCGAGGCAGCAAAACAAAAAGCAGCAGAACCTGAAGCAAAGAAAAAGCTGAATTAGAAACAAAGCAGAAAGCCGATGCTGAGGCAAAACAAAAAGCTGAACTTGAAGCAAAACAGAAGCAAGAGAAGCAAAAGTTAGATGATGCTAAAAAGAAGGCTGAAACTGAAGCCAGGCAGAAGGCTGAAGCCGAGGCAGCAAAACAAAAAGCAGCAGAACCTGAAGCAAAGAAAAAAGCTGAATTAGAAACAAAGCAGAAAGCCGATGCTGAGGCAAAACAAAAAGCTGAACTTGAAGCAAAACAGAAGCAAGAGAAGCAAAAGTTAGATGATGCTAAAAAGAAGGCTGAAACTGAAGCCAGGCAGAAGGCTGAAGCCGAGGCAGCAAAACAAAAAGCAGCAGAACCTGAAGCAAAGAAAAAAGCTGAATTAGAAACAAAGCAGAAAGCCGATGCTGAGGCAAAACAAAAAGCTGAACTTGAAGCAAAACAGAAGCAAGAGAAGCAAAAGTTAGATGATGCTAAAAAGAAGGCTGAAACTGAAGCCAGGCAGAAGGCTGAAGCCGAGGCAGCAAAACAAAAAGCAGCAGAACCTGAAGCAAAGAAAAAGCTGAATTAGAAACAAAGCAGAAAGCCGATGCTGAGGCAAAACAAAAAGCTGAACTTGAAGCAAAACAGAAGCAAGAGAAGCAAAAGTTAGATGATGCTAAAAAGAAGGCTGAAACTGAAGCCAGGCAGAAGGCTGAAGCCGAGGCAGCAAAACAAAAAGCAGCAGAACCTGAAGCAAAGAAAAAAGCTGAATTAGAAACAAAGCAGAAAGCCGATGCTGAGGCAAAACAAAAAGCTGAACTTGAAGCAAAACAGAAGCAAGAGAAGCAAAAGTTAGATGATGCTAAAAAGAAGGCTGAAACTGAAGCCAGGCAGAAGGCTGAAGCCGAGGCAGCAAAACAAAAAGCAGCAGAACCTGAAGCAAAGAAAAAAGCTGAATTAGAAACAAAGCAGAAAGCCGATGCTGAGGCAAAACAAAAAGCTGAACTTGAAGCAAAACAGAAGCAAGAGAAGCAAAAGTTAGATGATGCTAAAAAGAAGGCTGAAACTGAAGCCAGGCAGAAGGCTGAAGCCGAGGCAGCAAAACAAAAAGCAGCAGAACCTGAAGCAAAGAAAAAAGCTGAATTAGAAACAAAGCAGAAAGCCGATGCTGAGGCAAAACAAAAAGCTGAACTTGAAGCAAAACAGAAGCAAGAGAAGCAAAAGTTAGATGATGCTAAAAGAAGGCTGAAACTGAAGCCAGGCAGAAGGCTGAAGCCGAGGCAGCAAAACAAAAAGCAGCAGAACCTGAAGCAAAGAAAAAAGCTGAATTAGAAACAAAGCAGAAAGCCGATGCTGAGGCAAAACAAAAAGCTGAACTTGAAGCAAAACAGAAGCAAGAGAAGCAAAAGTTAGATGATGCTAAAAGAAGGCTGAAACTGAAGCCAGGCAGAAGGCTGAAGCCGAGGCAGCAAAACAAAAAGCAGCAGAACCTGAAGCAAAGAAAAAAGCTGAATTAGAAACAAAGCAGAAAGCCGATGCTGAGGCAAAACAAAAAGCTGAACTTGAAGCAAAACAGAAGCAAGAGAAGCAAAAGTTAGATGATGCTAAAAAGAAGGCTGAAACTGAAACCAGGCAGAAGGCTGAAGCCGAGGCAGCAAAACAAAAAGCAGCAGAACCTGAAGCAAAGAAAAAAGCTGAATTAGAAACAAAGCAGAAAGCCGATGCTGAGGCAAAACAAAAAGCTGAACTTGAAGCAAAACAGAAGCAAGAGAAGCAAAAGTTAGATGATGCTAAAAAGAAGGCTGAAACTGAAACCAGGCAGAAGGCTGAAGCCGAGGCAGCAAAACAAAAAGCAGCAGAACCTGAAGCAAAGAAAAAAGCTGAATTAGAAACAAAGCAGAAAGCCGATGCTGAGGCAAAACAAAAAGCTGAACTTGAAGCAAAACAGAAGCAAGAGAAGCAAAAGTTAGATGATGCTAAAAAGAAGGCTGAAACTGAAGCCAGGCAGAAGGCTGAAGCCGAGGCAGCAAAACAAAAAGCAGCAGAACCTGAAGCAAAGAAAAAAGCTGAATTAGAAACAAAGCAGAAAGCCGATGCTGAGGCAAAACAAAAAGCTGAACTTGAAGCAAAACAGAAGCAAGAGAAGCAAAAGTTAGATGATGCTAGAACGAAGGCTGAAACTGAAGCCAGGCAGAAGGCTGAAGCCGAGGCAGCAAAACAAAAAGCAGCAGAACCTGAAGCAAAGAAAAAAGCTGAATTAGAAACAAAGCAGAAAGCCGATGCTGAGGCAAAACAAAAAGCTGAACTTGAAGCAAAACAGAAGCAAGAGAAGCAAAAGTTAGATGATGCTAAAAGAAGGCTGAAACTGAAGCCAGGCAGAAGGCTGAAGCCGAGGCAGCAAAACAAAAAGCAGCAGAACCTGAAGCAAAGAAAAAAGCTGAATTAGAAACAAAGCAGAAAGCCGATGCTGAGGCAAAACAAAAAGCTGAACTTGAAGCAAAACAGAAGCAAGAGAAGCAAAAGTTAGATGATGCTAAAAAGAAGGCTGAAACTGAAGCCAGGCAGAAGGCTGAAGCCGAGGCAGCAAAACAAAAAGCAGCAGAACCTGAAGCAAAGAAAAAAGCTGAATTAGAAACAAAGCAGAAAGCCGATGCTGAGGCAAAACAAAAAGCTGAACTTGAAGCAAAACAGAAGCAAGAGAAGCAAAAGTTAGATGATGCTAAAAAGAAGGCTGAAACTGAAGCCAGGCAGAAGGCTGAAGCCGAGGCAGCAAAACAAAAAGCAGCAGAACCTGAAGCAAAGAAAAAAGCTGAATTAGAAACAAAGCAGAAAGCCGATGCTGAGGCAAAACAAAAAGCTGAACTTGAAGCAAAACAGAAGCAAGAGAAGCAAAAGTTAGATGATGCTAAAAAGAAGGCTGAAACTGAAACCAGGCAGAAGGCTGAAGCCGAGGCAGCAAAACAAAAAGCAGCAGAACCTGAAGCAAAGAAAAAAGCTGAATTAGAAACAAAGCAGAAAGCCGATGCTGAGGCAAAACAAAAAGCTGAACTTGAAGCAAAACAGAAGCAAGAGAAGCAAAAGTTAGATGATGCTAAAAAGAAGGCTGAAACTGAAGCCAGGCAGAAGGCTGAAGCCGAGGCAGCAAAACAAAAAGCAGCAGAACCTGAAGCAAAGAAAAAAGCTGAATTAGAAACAAAGCAGAAAGCCGATGCTGAGGCAAAACAAAAAGCTGAACTTGAAGCAAAACAGAAGCAAGAGAAGCAAAAGTTAGATGATGCTAAAAAGAAGGCTGAAACTGAAGCCAGGCAGAAGGCTGAAGCCGAGGCAGCAAAACAAAAAGCAGCAGAACCTGAAGCAAAGAAAAAAGCTGAATTAGAAACAAAGCAGAAAGCCGATGCTGAGGCAAAACAAAAAGCTGAACTTGAAGCAAAACAGAAGCAAGAGAAGCAAAAGTTAGATGATGCTAAAAAGAAGGCTGAAACTGAAGCCAGGCAGAAGGCTGAAGCCGAGGCAGCAAAACAAAAAGCAGCAGAACCTGAAGCAAAGAAAAAAGCTGAATTAGAAACAAAGCAGAAAGCCGATGCTGAGGCAAAACAAAAAGCTGAACTTGAAGCAAAACAGAAGCAAGAGAAGCAAAAGTTAGATGATGCTAAAAAGAAGGCTGAAACTGAAGCCAGGCAGAAGGCTGAAGCCGAGGCAGCAAAACAAAAAGCAGCAGAACCTGAAGCAAAGAAAAAAGCTGAATTAGAAACAAAGCAGAAAGCCGATGCTGAGGCAAAACAAAAAGCTGAACTTGAAGCAAAACAGAAGCAAGAGAAGCAAAAGTTAGATGATGCTAAAAAGAAGGCTGAAACTGAAGCCAGGCAGAAGGCTGAAGCCGAGGCAGCAAAACAAAAAGCAGCAGAACCTGAAGCAAAGAAAAAAGCTGAATTAGAAACAAAGCAGAAAGCCGATGCTGAGGCAAAACAAAAAGCTGACCTTGAAGCAAAACAGAAGCAAGAGAAGCAAAAGTTAGATGATGCTAAAAAGAAGGCTGAAACTGAAACCAGGCAGAAGGCTGAAGCCGAGGCAGCAAAACAAAAAGCAGCAGAACCTGAAGCAAAGAAAAAAGCTGAATTAGAAACAAAGCAGAAAGCCGATGCTGAGGCAAAACAAAAAGCTGAACTTGAAGCAAAACAGAAGCAAGAGAAGCAAAAGTTAGATGATGCTAAAAAGAAGGCTGAAACTGAAACCAGGCAGAAGGCTGAAGCCGAGGCAGCAAAACAAAAAGCAGCAGAACCTGAAGCAAAGAAAAAGCTGAATTAGAAACAAAGCAGAAAGCCGATGCTGAGGCAAAACAAAAAGCTGAACTTGAAGCAAAACAGAAGCAAGAGAAGCAAAAGTTAGATGATGCTAAAAAGAAGGCTGAAACTGAAGCCAGGCAGAAGGCTGAAGCCGAGGCAGCAAAACAAAAAGCAGCAGAACCTGAAGCAAAGAAAAAAGCTGAATTAGAAACAAAGCAGAAAGCCGATGCTGAGGCAAAACAAAAAGCTGAACTTGAAGCAAAACAGAAGCAAGAGAAGCAAAAGTTAGATGATGCTAAAAAGAAGGCTGAAACTGAAGCCAGGCAGAAGGCTGAAGCCGAGGCAGCAAAACAAAAAGCAGCAGAACCTGAAGCAAAGAAAAAAGCTGAATTAGAAACAAAGCAGAAGCAGGAAAAGCTGAAGTTAGATGATGCAAAAAAGAAGGCTGAAACTGAAGCAAAGCAGATGGCTGAATTATCCATGAAGAAACTATCAAAAATTAGAAATTCCATAGAGCTTGATGTGTCTCTTTCACCTCTTCATGAACAATCTGAATTCCCACTCAGTTGCCTTATATGTAAAGAAGATTATGACCAAGATTACTTCACTGAAATCTCAAAAATTTTCCGTCAGAAAAAAATGAAGACTGAACGCATAGGGATCGGTGTTTGCTTCAATTCCGATATGAAGATAAATGAAATCGAAATGGAGGAGCATTTGATTCGTGAACCAGAAGAAGAATCTAATGAATTAATATTTGTTTATTCTGACTTTGATTCTGCTTCAATTGAGCTTACTGAAGCTAAACCAGAAGAGATTACTCAAGAGATTTCTGAAAAGGTTGAAGAAGCACCAGAAAAGAGAAAACGAAAAGTAAAGAAGCAAGCAAAGAAGCAAAAAGAAGAGGGTGAGGAAATGAAAGAATTGACTGTTCAAACACCTTCGCAACTTGATATAAATAAAATTAGTCGGGACAAGAGTCCAAGAGGTGGGAAAACTTTTTTGTTGAAATCTAGAAGCATTTATTGTTGGTTGTATCTTGTAGCAAGATACAAGATACATTCTATCATGTAGCAAGATTTTAATTCGAGGGTATCAATTAAGCAGCTGCTTCCATCACCCAATTTTCAATAATATTTTAAAAATATATCTTAAATTGAGAGATGTCTAGTATTACCGTATTTTCATAAATAATTCTCAACCCTGGATTAATTCCCCATGCCAGGGATGGGTTGAAACAATAATTCCCCAACCCCAATTACCCTGCTGCACGTTCACATGTCAAAGCCTGAATAATTCCCCTCCCTCGAATAATTCCCATTTCTCGAATAATTCCCCATCTCACGGATGAGTTGAAATATTAATTCCCCAGGGGAATTAATCGAGAAAATACGGTATACCCTATAATAATGTATTGGGTTTATCTTATTATGAGGTCCGACTGCCTTATAACGAAGTTGATGTGTGAAGTCAACTTAAGTAATTTTTAAAAATCTTTCTTAGGCACTCAATACCTAAACGTTGATGTTGACATTGAAGCAGGTGAAGAAGCTTCTAGCACTGACGGAATAATCGAACTAGAACAAATCGAGTATGCAGAAAGTGAAACATCAGTTCAATTAGCAGAAGAAGACTTTGTGGATGTTGATGTAATTTTGGAAGATTTGAAGAAAGATGATAAAATTGAAGCTATTTTACCTATTTCACCTAACTTGAAGGTTTCTGGGAAATTTTTTTAAAAAATTTTTAAATTATTTTTAGGACATTTCTGAAAGGATTAGTTTAGCAAAAGTGCCGGAAGAGAAACTTGCAAAGGAGGAGAAAGGTGCCAAAAAAAAAATTTTTTTTAATTTCTTGGTGAAATTAGTAATAAAAATGGATATTTATTAAATTAAACAAAGTTGAACGCTTTAAGGGGGTTGAGCTTATCCCTTTTAGTATTAGAAAAAAAAATTTTTTTTCTAAATTTAAAATTTTTGAAATTTTCCATTATCCTTCTATTTTTTACAACATTTTTTACTTAATAAAATCAATCATTAGAGAGAGATATATATTTTTTTACTTTAAGTAAACATTGAATATCTCTATTAGCTTTTAGTATTTATTTTAACTATTCTATTATCGTTTTTAAAAATCATATGAAGCTTACAAGTTAAAGTGTGGGCAAACAAAAAATAGGAAGAAAAGCAGAAAAATAACTTTTTAATTTTCTTTAAGCATATAATTAAATCTTTATATAAATTAATTTAATTAAAAAAAATATTTTTAGATATTATTGATGTTGAAAATGCTATTTGTGGTATGTTAATAATTTTAAAAAATATTGAAAATATTCTCAGAAAATTTAGAAATTATAACAAAAATTTTAAAAAATATTATTTAAATAGAAATTAATTTTAAAAATATTATGAAATATACAAAAAAAATATTTTTAATTTATAAATTAAATATTTAATATTAAGCACAATTAATTTTTGTTTTATTTTATATTAACATGTTTTTTGCTGTTTTTTTTTAATTTTTTTAAACATATTAACAAAATAATATGACGGTTCATTTTATACATTTTATAGGGTTAATTTTGATGTTAGTAAGTCGAAATTTTATTAAATTATTCTTAATTTTTTAATAATAAATAAATTAGAAAGTTGCTCATTTAATCCCTAAATTTAACCAAAAAAGAAGAAATCTTGATAATAATTAAATTCCATAATTTTGGAAAATTAAAGAAAAAATACTCGATTATTCGGAAATTTTGGTTTAATCTCGATAACCTTTTAAACTTCAAACAAGATTTTTATCAGTCTATACTTCTTGATCCATTACCTCTAATTATGAGCAACCCCTAATTTTTATAAATTTAAAAAATATTATTTTTAATTAAAGTTGTCAACAAATTAAGACGACATTCAATGCCAAAAAGAAAAAATTAAAAAAAATAAAAATGAAATAACTACTCAAGATTTAATTTTTGAAAATAAAGAATCCTCTTCTATGTGTGTGGAAACAAAAATTAAAAATTTAATAAAGAAAGAAAAATCTACAGATTTTATTAAAAATTATTTACAAAATATTGAAGCAAATAATTATGCTTATGAAAATGTTTTTGAATCGTTAAAGAGTGGAAAAAAATTGAAAAATTTTGAGAAAAAAGATGAAACAAATAATAAAGCAATTGGTGAAGCAACAAAATTAATTAATTCAGGAAGCAAGGACAAAGCAGTAAGTAAATATGAAGCAAAAAATAAAGATGAAGCAGAAAGTAACGATGAAGCGAAAAATAAAGATGAAGCAAAAAATATAGATGAAGCAAAAAATAAAGATGAATCAGAAAGTAAATATGAAGCAAAAAGTAAAGGTGAAGCAAAAAATAAAGATGAAGCAAAAAATAAAGATGAAGCGAAAGGTAAAGATGAAGCGAAAGGTAAAGATGAAGCAAAAATACTCGAATCAAGTAAATCTGAAACAGGAGAACAGAAAGTAATCAAATCTGAAACAAAAAAACTTGAAGCAACTAAATCAGTCGTTGAACCATTAAAGTTGAAGCAGGCATGTTTAGAAAAAGCAAAGCAAGCTGTTGATGAGAAAACGGGAATCAAACCAAATTTAAAGGATATAGAGAAAATAAATGAAGCAAAATTAATAAATGAAATGAAATCGGATTTGGAATTGAAGCATATTTCTGAATCAGAGAAATCAAATATATATTTAGAAATGAAGCATTCTGAAGAAGCATATTTTGAAACATTTTTGAAAGACAATTCTGAGTTGAAGGAAGTAAATCAAAATTCTGAAGCAAGACAATTGAAAAAGAAAGAGATGAAGCAGAATTCAAATAGGCAAGAATGTGTCTCAAATAAAAATGTAATAAAAACGGAGAGTTCATTAGAGGCACATAAAACTGAAGCAATTACTGAACTCGAAGCTAATACAAAATTTGAAGCAACCGAAACAATTACTAGATCTGTGGCAATTACTAAAGCTGAAGCAAGGAAACCAGAAACAATTGAATCTGAAACAATGCTAAGACAAAAAGATTATAGAAAACCAAATAGAAAAGGAGACAGCGAGCCTCCAAAACAAATTAAATTGGAACTAGCAAGTACTAAATCTGAAGCAAGATTCCAAAAGAAGGATCCAAACTCTGGGGCAACACATAATGAAGATAAACGAAAGTTAATAACTAAATCTAAGTCGAGGATTAAAGAAACTCCTGAATCTGAGAAAATAAAGCAAGAATATTTTAAAACCGAAGCAACAAAAATACATGAAGCAGACCAGAAATTTAAAGGAAAAACAGAAGAAACAATACAGAAAGCATTCGAACATGGAGCCGAGTTATTGAAGTTTGTTAAAACTGAAGATATCTCTTATTATGAAACAAAGCTTAACCAAAATGAAATTATAACGGCTAAGCTTCAGAAACAAAGTGAAATTGAAGAAGTTATAAAAGTGCTGCTTCAGAAGAACGAATCTGAAGCAAAACTCGAAGTTCAAGAAGCAAAGTTTCGAAAGGATAAAGCTGAAGCAAAGCTCGACGAAGAAGTACTGCTTCAGAAACTCGAAGCTGGGGAAAAATTCGAAGCTCTACTAATTCAGAAGAACAAGGCTGAAGCAAAACTCAATATCCGACAAGCAAAATTTCAGAAGAATGAAGGTGAAACAAAATTAGAAGTTCAAGAAACAAAGTTTCAAAATAATGGAACTGAAGCAAAATTTGACGTTCAAGATTTACAATCAACGAAATTAGAAATTGAAATTAATAGGCCAATAAATTATTCTAAAAAATTCGAAAAGCAAGACGAGAACTTAGCAGATAGTAGCAACACTTTAGTTAAACAAATAATACAGCAACTCAGAGACAAACATGAAACTGAGGATAAAGAGTCATTAAATTCCTCTCAATTATCTGCTACTAATTTTAGCCCATCCTCACTTACAAATTTATCAGAAACATTCCAAAAGTCTCTAACTGAGGATGAAGCTATCGAAGTATTTTTATTGTCAAGACATTTTGAATATGATTGTGCTAAACCTTTAAAAGTGCTTCCCCCTCCAAATGTTACAATATTCGAATTTGATGAGAAAAAAATGAAAAGAAGAATTGAAGCAATAGAAGCATGTCCATTAAAGAAGTCTGTTCGTTTCAATATTGAAGAATCAAAAGAATTTTGTTTTTCACCTTTTAATTGCTCTTCCGAGGAGGAGGAAGAAGAAGCTGATGAAGAGAGAGAGGAAGACCCTTCTTTAATTTCTGCTCCCAAATTTTTAACAAAAGAAAGGGAAATTGTAGCAGAATTAAATAAAAGGCTATTTGTTCATTTGGAACTTGTCTCAGCTGTAGAGCCTAAGGTTGATTATAAAAATTATTTTCGAGAATAAAAAAATTCAGATGTCAATTTATCACAACGATATGCATCTAGGTGATGACCCTTCCAAGTGTCGATTTCTTGTTGATAGAAATGGTGATTGTTGGGAAATTATGCTAATATTCCCCAACTTTGATACTGAACTTGTTGGAGATTATGTATTTATTGCTAGCAATGAAGGCGGATTTGATAAATCAAAAATTACATTGAAATTAGAGAAAGAGATAGCTTCAAATTTAGGTATTTTGTTTTAACCCCCATACGATCAACTTGTTTTAGTAAACCTCATTTAGTGTTGAATCTTTAGGGCAAACTTGTTTTTCTTTGTATAAA
Organism: Meloidogyne incognita; assembly: GCA_036172945.1. Classification (NCBI taxonomy): domain Eukaryota; kingdom Metazoa; phylum Nematoda; class Chromadorea; order Rhabditida; family Meloidogynidae; genus Meloidogyne; species Meloidogyne incognita. The sequence goes on from JARQAC010000037.1 coordinate 382,911, forward strand.
CCAATTGTTTTTGTACTAGATGTTTTGCAAAATGAAGAGGACAAACCAACACCAAAAACATCAACAAACACCAATAAAACATTAAAACAAATTAAAATTACAACAAATAATATTGAAACAACACAAGACTCGCCTTCTCAAAACTTTAATAAAACCCCAAAAATAATTGAAAAACCAGCAGAAAATTTAGAATTAAATTTAATCGGAAAAGAATTTTTAAATTTTGTAATTGAAGGAGATCCTTTACCTCATATAGAAATGTGGATAGAAAAACAAAGTGGAAATTGTAAAATAATAGAGCCTTGGAGAAAAGTTTGTTTTAAATGTTTTGCTTGTTTTGAATGTTTTTTGTTTTTCAGTTCAAACTTGAACGATTACAACAAAACAAACTTGGAGTAACTCTCTTACAAAAAGTCTAAAACTCGTACAAGTTGGAGATACTATTGTTCTTCAGGCAATTAATGTTTTTGGTGAAATAATTACAAAACATGTTGTTTTGAATGTTTTGTCTAATGTTTTATTCAATGTTTCTTTGTTAAGCAAACAAGTTTTTGTTAAAGGTGTGTTGTTTTTATGCTTGTTTTATGTTTAGTTTATAACTTGTTTTGCAAAATTATGTTTTTATATTTGTTTTTATACTTGTTTTTAAGCATGTTTTATGTTCTCTATTTTTAGTCTATTTTAGCTAATTTAACAAAAAATTAAAAATTTTTAAATTAAAAAAATATTTAAAATAAAATAGGTATAAGATAGAAAAAAGTTTTGAAAAAATAATACATATTTATTTAAAAATTTTTTTTAACAGAACAACCAAAAATCCGACAAGAAGAAACAGCTCCCGATTCTCCCAAAATTTCAGGAGAAAAGAAGGATGAAGAGAAGAAGAAAAAGAAAATTCCTAGTGCTTTGTTTATACCAAAGGCATGCCTTAAAAAATTTTTTATTTTCTCCAATTTTTGTTTTAAGGAAATCAATTCATTGTATGGCGATCCTTCTGTAAAGATTTCTCCAACAACGAAAGAATTAGAGGTAATTGAAGTTAAATTCGAAGAAGAAAAATCGAAAGAAATGGAGAAAGAGAAACCAGTAGAAGATAAAACAAAAGTAAAGGATGAGAAGAAAGACGAAGAGATAAAGAAAGAACCAGCCTTAATGAAGAAAAAGGAGGAGGAGGAAAAGGCCAAAAAGTTAGCGGAAGAGAGGAAATTAAAGGATGATGAAGAGAAGAGAAAGAAGGAAACCGATGCCAAGAAAAAGAAGGATGACTTAATGGCGAAAAAAGAGAGGAGGAAGGAAAGAAGGAGTACGTTAAAGATCTTTCATCTCAAAAGGATTTGGAAATAAAAGAAGCTTCGGAACCACAAGAAGAAAAACAAAAAGTCAGCTTTGCTCAAGATGTAAATCTTGAAGAAAAAATTTCCGAAGATGAAACAGAAAAGGAAGATAAAAGCTCTCGCCTTAAAAAAGCACAAAAATCCTCATTTGAACTACTTGATGAAATACATCCTGAAGGAAAATCTTTGCCTGAGTTGCTTAATGATCTGAAGAAAGTAGAAGACTTCTTGGGTGCTGAAGTGGAAATTGACGTAATTGAGAGAGAACCAAAACAAGAAGACTTTGGAAGGACTGAAGAAAAGATAAAAGAACCTAAGGAAGTTGTTGAAGATAAAGCTAGAATGAAGATTTCAGAAAAGGATGAAGAGATAATATCAGGAGTTGGAGAAATTGTTCCGGAAAATGTTGAAATAGAATCTTCTACTGAAGTACCGATAGATATTAAGAAAGATATGCCAAAAGCCTTAGATGATAAGCATAAAAGAAAGGAAGAGGGAGAAGAAAAACGGAAGAAATCCTTAGAAGATAAAAAATTGGCAGAACAAAAGGCCAATGAAGAGGCTGAAGCTGCCAGGAAGAAAGCCTTAGAAGAACAAAAGGAAGTTGATACGGGTGTTAAAAAATTCGTTTTGGAAGATGAAAAACCCAAGGATGTTAAGGGAGATTTACCAACACAATTTGAAAAATTAGAGAAGACAAAGTTGGAAGAAATCCCTGCAAAACAACCAAAAGAAGAGGAAGCAAAGACACCAGAAACTAAAAAAGAACCAATGTCCTTAATGAAGAAAAAGATGGAGGAAGAAAAGGAAAAAGCCAAAAAACTGGCGGAAGAAAAGAAATTAAAGGAAGATGAAGAGAAGAAAAAGAAGGAAGATGAATCTAAGAAGAGGAGAGATGAATTATTGGCTAAGAAGAAGGATGAGGAAGGAAAGAAGAAGGACGTAAAAGAAGAATCTCCAAAGAAACTCGATGATTCAAAGAAAGATGAAGATGAGAAGAGAAAGAAGGAACGTGAAGAAGCCTTAAAGAAACGACGTGAAGCTGAAGAGAAGGCAAAAGCAGAAGCTGATGAAGCAAAAGCAAAGATGGATGAATTGGCAAGGAAGAGGAAAGAATCTGCTCAAAAGAAATTAGATGATGAACAAAAGAGGAAGCAAGATGAAGAAGAGAAGCGGAAGAAATCCTTGGAAGAGAAGAAAATGGCAGAACAAAAGGCCAATGAAGAGGCTGAAGCTGCCAGGAAGAAAGCCTTAGAAGAACAAAAGGAAGTTGATACGGGTGTTAAAAAATTCGTTTTGGAAGATGAAAACCCCAAGGATGTTAAGGGAGATTTACCAACACAATTTGAAAAATTAGAGAAGACAAAGTTGGAAGAAATCCCTGCAAAACAACCAAAAGAAGAGGAAGCAAAGACACCAGAAACTAAAAAAGAACCAATGTCCTTAATGAAGAAAAAGATGGAGGAAGAAAAGGAAAAAGCCAAAAAACTGGCGGAAGAAAAGAAATTAAAGGAAGATGAAGAGAAGAAAAAGAAGGAAGATGAATCTAAGAAGAGGAGAGATGAATTATTGGCTAAGAAGAAGGATGAGGAAGGAAAGAAGAAGGACGTAAAAGAAGAATCTCCAAAGAAACTCGATGATTCAAAGAAAGATGAAGATGAGAAGAGAAAGAAGGAACGTGAAGAAGCCTTAAAGAAACGACGTGAAGCTGAAGAGAAGGCAAAAGCAGAAGCTGATGAAGCAAAAGCAAAGATGGATGAATTGGCAAGGAAGAGGAAAGAATCTGCTCAAAAGAAATTAGATGATGAACAAAAGAGGAAGCAAGATGAAGAAGAGAAGCGGAAGAAATCCTTGGAAGAGAAGAAAATGGCAGAACAAAAGGCCAATGAAGAGGCTGAAGCTGCCAGGAAGAAAGCCTTAGAAGAACAAAAAGGAAGTTGATACGGGTGTTAAAAAATTCGTTTTGGAAGATGAAAACCCCAAGGATGTTAAGGGAGATTTACCAACACAATTTGAAAAATTAGAGAAGACAAAGTTGGAAGAAATCCCTGCAAAACAACCAAAAGAAGAGGAAGCAAAGACACCAGAAACTAAAAAAGAACCAATGTCCTTAATGAAGAAAAAGATGGAGGAAGAAAAGGAAAAAGCCAAAAAACTGGCGGAAGAAAAGAAATTAAAGGAAGATGAAGAGAAGAAAAAGAAGGAAGATGAATCTAAGAAGAGGAGAGATGAATTATTGGCTAAGAAGAAGGATGAGGAAGGAAAGAAGAAGGACGTAAAAGAAGAATCTCCAAAGAAACTCGATGATTCAAAGAAAGATGAAGATGAGAAGAGAAAGAAGGAACGTGAAGAAGCCTTAAAGAAACGACGTGAAGCTGAAGAGAAGGCAAAAGCAGAAGCTGATGAAGCAAAAGCAAAGATGGATGAATTGGCAAGGAAGAGGAAAGAATCTGCTCAAAAGAAATTAGATGATGAACAAAAGAGGAAGCAAGATGAAGAAGAGAAGCGGAAGAAATCCTTGGAAGAGAAGAAAATGGCAGAACAAAAGGCCAATGAAGAGGCTGAAGCTGCCAGGAAGAAAGCCTTAGAAGAACAAAAGGAAGTTGATACGGGTGTTAAAAAATTCGTTTTGGAAGATGAAAACCCCAAGGATGTTAAGGGAGATTTACCAACACAATTTGAAAAATTAGAGAAGACAAAGTTGGAAGAAATCCCTGCAAAACAACCAAAAGAAGAGGAAGCAAAGACACCAGAAACTAAAAAAGAACCAATGTCCTTAATGAAGAAAAAGATGGAGGAAGAAAAGGAAAAAGCCAAAAAACTGGCGGAAGAAAAGAAATTAAAGGAAGATGAAGAGAAGAAAAAGAAGGAAGATGAATCTAAGAAGAGGAGAGATGAATTATTGGCTAAGAAGAAGGATGAGGAAGGAAAGAAGAAGGACGTAAAAGAAGAATCTCCAAAGAAACTCGATGATTCAAAGAAAGATGAAGATGAGAAGAGAAAGAAGGAACGTGAAGAAGCCTTAAAGAAACGACGTGAAGCTGAAGAGAAGGCAAAAGCAGAAGCTGATGAAGCAAAAGCAAAGATGGATGAATTGGCAAGGAAGAGGAAAGAATCTGCTCAAAAGAAATTAGATGATGAACAAAAGAGGAAGCAAGATGAAGAAGAGAAGCGGAAGAAATCCTTGGAAGAGAAGAAAATGGCAGAACAAAAGGCCAATGAAGAGGCTGAAGCTGCCAGGAAGAAAGCCTTAGAAGAACAAAAGGAAGTTGATACGGGTGTTAAAAAATTCGTTTTGGAAGATGAAAACCCCAAGGATGTTAAGGGAGATTTACCAACACAATTTGAAAAATTAGAGAAGACAAAGTTGGAAGAAATCCCTGCAAAACAACCAAAAGAAGAGGAAGCAAAGACACCAGAAACTAAAAAAGAACCAATGTCCTTAATGAAGAAAAAGATGGAGGAAGAAAAGGAAAAAGCCAAAAAACTGGCGGAAGAAAAGAAATTAAAGGAAGATGAAGAGAAGAAAAAGAAGGAAGATGAATCTAAGAAGAGGAGAGATGAATTATTGGCTAAGAAGAAGGATGAGGAAGGAAAGAAGAAGGACGTAAAAGAAGAATCTCCAAAGAAACTCGATGATTCAAAGAAAGATGAAGATGAGAAGAGAAAGAAGGAACGTGAAGAAGCCTTAAAGAAACGACGTGAAGCTGAAGAGAAGGCAAAAGCAGAAGCTGATGAAGCAAAAGCAAAGATGGATGAATTGGCAAGGAAGAGGAAAGAATCTGCTCAAAAGAAATTAGATGATGAACAAAAGAGGAAGCAAGATGAAGAAGAAAAACGGAAGAAATCCTTAGAAGATAAAAAATTGGCAGAACAAAAGGCCAATGAAGAGGCTGAAGCTGCCAGGAAGAAAGCCTTAGAAGAACAAAAGGAAGTTGATACGGGTGTTAAAAAATTCGTTTTGGAAGATGAAAAACCCAAGGATGTTAAGGAAGATTTACCAACACAATTTGAAAAAGTAGAGAAGACAAAGTTGGAAGAAATCCCTGCAAAACAACCAAAAGAAGAGGAAGCAAAGACACCAGAAACTAAAAAAGAACCAATGTCCTTAATGAAGAAAAAGATGGAGGAAGAAAAGGAAAAAGCCAAAAAACTGGCGGAAGAAAAGAAATTAAAGGAAGATGAAGAGAAGAAAAAGAAGGAAGATGAAGCTAAGAAGAGGAGAGAAGAATTATTGGCTAAGAAGAAGGATGAGGAAGGAAAGAATAAGGACGTAAAAGAAGAATCTCCAAAGAAACTCGATTCAAAGAAAGATGAAGATGAGAAGCGAAAGAAGGAACGTGAAGAAGCCTTAAAGAAACGACGTGAAGCTGAAGAGAAGGCAAAAGCAGAAGCTGATGAAGCAAAAGCAAAAATGGATGAATTGGCAAGGAAGAGGAAAGAATCTGCTCAAAAGAAATTAGATGATGAACAAAAGAGGAAGCAAGATGAAGAAGAGAAGCGGAAGAAATCCTTGGAAGAGAAGAAAATGGCAGAACAAAAGGCCAATGAAGAGGCTGAAGCTGCCAGGAAGAAAGCCTTAGAAGAACAAAAGGAAGTTGATACGGGTGTTAAAAAATTCGTTTTGGAAGATGAAAAACCCAAGGATGTTAAGGAAGATTTACCAACACAATTTGAAAAATTAGAGAAGACAAAGTTGGAAGAAATCCCTGCAAAACAACCAAAAGAAGAGGAAGCAAAGACACCAGAAACTAAAAAAGAACCAATGTCCTTAATGAAGAAAAAGATGGAGGAAGAAAAGGAAAAAGCCAAAAAACTGGCGGAAGAAAAGAAATTAAAGGAAGATGAAGAGAAGAAAAAGAAGGAAGATGAAGCTAAGAGGAGGAGGAGAGATGAATTATTGGCTAAGAAGAAGGATGAGGAAGGAAAGAAGAAGGACGTAAAAGAAGAATCTCCAAAGAAACTCGATGATTCAAAGAAAGATGAAGATGAGAAGAGAAAGAAGGAACGTGAAGAAGCCTTAAAGAAACGACGTGAAGCTGAAGAGAAGGCAAAAGCAGAAGCTGATGAAGCAAAAGCAAAAATGGATGAATTGGCAAGGAAGAGGAAAGAATCTGCTCAAAAGAAATTAGATGATGAACAAAAGAGGAAGCAAGATGAAGAAGAGAAGCGGAAGAAATCCTTGGAAGAGAAGAAAATGGCAGAACAAAAGGCCAATGAAGAGGCTGAAGCTGCCAGGAAGAAAGCCTTAGAAGAACAAAAGGAAGTTGATACGGGTGTTAAAAAATTCGTTTTGGAAGATGAAAAACCCAAGGATGTTAAGGAAGATTTACCAACACAATTTGAAAAATTAGAGAAGACAAAGTTGGAAGAAATCCCTGCAAAACAACCAAAAGAAGAGGAAGCAAAGACACCAGAAACTAAAAAAGAACCAATGTCCTTAATGAAGAAAAAGATGGAGGAAGAAAAGGAAAAAGCCAAAAAACTGGCGGAAGAAAAGAAATTAAAGGAAGATGAAGAGAAGAAAAAGAAGGAAGATGAAGCTAAGAAGAGGAGAGATGAATTATTGGCTAAGAAGAAGGATGACGAAGGAAAGAAGAAGGACGTAAAAGAAGAATCTCCAAAGAAACTCGCAAAGAAAGATGATGATGAGAAGAGAAAGAAGGAACGTGAAGAAGCCTTAAAGAAACGACGTGAAGCTGAAGAGAAGGCAAAAGCAGAAGCTGATGAAGCAAAAGCAAAAATGGATGAATTGGCAAGGAAGAGGAAAGAATCTGCTCAAAAGAAATTAGATGATGAACAAAAGAGGAAGCAAGAGGAGGAAGAAAAACGGAAGAAATCCTTGGAAGAGAAGAAATTGGCAGAACAAAAGGCCAATGAAGAGGCTGAAGCTGCCAGGAAGAAAGCCTTAGATGAATCGAAAGAGCCTTCTTTAACAAATGATAGAGAAGAAAGACGAAAAGCTCTTGAAGAAATGCGGTTGAAGCGTGAGGAAGCGAAACAGCTAAAATTGGGTCTTACAGAAAAGAAAAAGGAAGAAAAGCCTTTAAGTAAGGAAGAGGAAAAGAAGAAAAAGGAAATGGAAGAGATACGTCGAAAGGACTTGGAAGAGGCTGAAAAGAAGAGGAAAGAGGCTGAGAAAAAGAAAACGCCACAAAGGGAAGTTGGTCCTGATGAAGTGGAAAAAGAAAAGAAGGAAAAAAGGCCTTCAAAGGATGAAGAAAAAGAAATGGAAAAATTCCATCAAGAAAGGGAATCCAGATTAAAGAAGAGGAAGGAGGAAGAAGAAAATGCTAGGAAAGAACAGGAGGAATTAGTTAGAAAAATGGAAGCAGCTAAGACTAAAGCATTAGCTGAAGAAGCTGCTAAAAAGGAAGAACAAGAGAAGCGGAAAAAACAGATGGAAGAGGAGGAAAAAGTGAAAAGGCAAAAGGAGGAAGAGGTCGGATTACAGGAGAAAAAAGTAGCTGCTGAAAAATCGGCAAAAGAAAAGGATGAAGAAGCAGCGCTAAAAATGCAATATGAAGCAAATGATGTTGACAAAATGACAATGAAACGTAAAACTATGAGGAAACAAACATTTGATAAAGATGAAATGCCAGATGATCAGAAGGCGCGAGAATCTTTGACTGCCGATGACCAATTTGTTATGGCTGGCGCTTTAAAAGTAGAAACAAGAAAAGCTATTGGAGAAGAAGAAGAGGAATGGGAATTTGTTGAAGAGGAGGATGAAAAGCCGAGGGAATTGACCCCTCGCAAGTATGAAGAATCTAAAGTTGAGTTTGATGATGTTGAAGAATTTTTGAATAAACGTCGTATGCAAAGATTACAACTTGATGAAGTACAAGCGTTTGAGGAGCTTCCTAGAGCTACTCGACATCGTACAATGCGGAAAGGTGAAACAAATTTTACTAATATCAGAGTTTATCAAAAGGCTAAAACCACGTTTAGCCAATAAGGTTGACGTTTAGCCAATATTCGTTGACAAAACATGGTCTTTAGCCTTATAGGGAGCCAGGCCTTACGAGGGAGCCAAAAAAAACATTATTTTGTAAAATTCAGGCTTTGTTTCTTTGCCTGATTCTCAATTTTTTGCTTCACGTGGGGATACTGTAGTGTTTGAATGTGAATTGTTTAATGAAAGTGATACCGTTGAATGGCAAATTAATGGGAAATCATTAAATGAATTTAACGATGGAAGATGTTCTATACAAAATTATGCTTATATTAGACAATTAACAATTGAAAATGTTGTTCCAAAAGATAGTGGATTAAAAGTTTCAATTACTCTGGAGGGGCAAACTCATCAAAGCAAATTGACAGTTGAAGAGGTTCCTGTCGAATTTGCAGAGAAATTACCAAGAAAAGTTATTGCAAATGTTGGGGATACAACAGCTACAATTGTTGCTATTTTAACACACGATTGTGCTAAAAATATTAGTTGGTATCACAATGGACAGCCATTATTTACAGATAATATTTATCAAATTATAAATGAGGGATGCATATGTAAGTTGTTTAGTTTAAGATTGTAATTTAATTATTCGAACATGAGCAAATTGTTTCTTGAAATGTTTAAATAAATTTACAATTTGTAAAATGTTTTTGGGTTAAAAAGTTTAGATAGTTAAATTTCTACAATTTGTAAATTTTAGAAGCTTTTTTAAAACTTGTTTTACAATAAGTTTATATATGTTTTACAAACTTGAATTTTAATTTAGAAACTTAAGCAATAAAATTTATTTTTTATTTAAGTTTGTTCTTAACAGATTTAAAGGTTTATTTAATAAACTTAAGTTTTCAAGTTTATTTACAACCGAATAATCAAGTCTATTTAAAAAAGTTTTACAAACTTGAATATATCCAAGCTTAAACTTAAAAATTACTAATGTTTTAAAACAAGTTTATTTTTATAGGTAGCTTATTGGTAAGAGAAATAGATTACAAACTTGGTGGCCGATACACTATTAGCGCAGACAAAGTTGAATCTTCCACAATTTTAGAAGTACATGGTAAACCCTCAATGGAATTTACCGATATTGGATTACAACGTATTGTAATTGATGCAAACGAGAATTTAACACTTAAAGTCCGTCTAAAATCTTTACCAGAACCTGAAGTCGATTTGTATTTAAATAATGAATTGTTAACACCAGAATTGAGAACTTCAGTTACAATTTTAGAAGAATCTGTTTTAGTAACTAGAAGAGAATTAAGTCGACATGATAGAGGAATTTATAAACTTGTTTTGTTTAACGAATATGGGGAGGATTCGTTAGAATATGATGTTTATGTTAGGGATGTACCTGATGCACCTTCTGGGCTGGTACAAAAAATTTTGAAAAATTTTTAGAAATTTTTAAAAATTTAAAAAGATGGTGACTGAAGTTGGGCATGATTATTGCTTCTTAAAATGGAATCCACCTCTAGCTACAGGTGTTAGTGACGAACGGGAACGAATAACTGGTTATGTTATAGAGAAGAAGGGGACAAATAGAAGAGTTTGGCAGGTGGAAAAATTTTTTTTTAATTTCACAAAAAATTTCAAAAAATTTTTACGAAGAAATTTCAAGAGAATTCAAAAAATTTCACAAAAAAATAATTTTTAAAGCGTGTTGGACAGCTTTCTGCATATTCTCTAGAGATATTTATTGAAGACTTGGATTATGATACAGATTATGTATTCCGTGTTGCTGCAACTAACAGATTTGGAGTTGGAGAGTTCTCCAAATTGGCACAGATAACTACTGGAACGTTAGTGTATTTCTCGTGTTTTTCAATTCAATTTCTATATTTTCCAGTCCCTTCTCTGCCCCTGTTATGCACTCAGCTCCACGTATTTCACATACATATGAACGAAGTGTACGACTTGAATGGGACGAATGTTGGGACACTGGAGGTAGTCCTTTGTTTGGTTATGATGTTTTCTGCAAAATTGGTTCTGATTGGCAAAAAATGAATGAATCTACAGTTTTTACTGAAAATTTCTGGGTTGATGAATTTTTGGATGCGAGCAAGAATGGATGTGTTTTTAAAGTAGAAGCACAAAATTATGCTGGATTGTGAGCTTTTTGGAATCTTTGTCTTAATTTTATTCAATTTATAGACATTCTGATTCAAATATTATATCTGAACCTCTTCAAGTAGATGAACAATCTATAGCTAGTCATGCAGCTCAACATCAGCAAATGTCTGCACCCAAAGTTACTATACTTGGGGGCACCCGTGTTCGCGTCTCCTGGGAAATGCCGGAATGGCTTGGAAGTATTGCTGGGCCAAAATATTTTGTTGTTCAAGTGTGTAAATTTAGAAAGCAATTTTAGATTACAGTCAGCTCTCTTATAGTATACCCCATTAATGTATACAACTCTATTTATTTGGTCACTAGTTGAGGGAGTACCTAAGGATAGTGCTTAGTAGGGTAGCACAAAACCGGTTATACTTGGAGGCACACGTGTTCGCGTCTCCTCGGAAATGCCGGATTTTTTCAATTTTTTCAATTTTTTCCGGTTACCGACCGGTTAATTTTTCCCTGTGGCGATGCGTATGCTCTTATTCTTTCTATTTGACCCGCCAAAGGAAAAATTAAGCGGTCGGTTAACCGGTTTTGTGCTACCCTAGTGGTTGGGAAAGAATTCTCCCAATCGGTGGTCAAACAAATTTAATAAAAACACAGTCTAATCTCATTCTAGTGAATGACTTTTAGCTCCTATAATGAGATTGAGCTTTAATATAATATTGTTTTTATATATAGTACCGATCTGAGGGAACATATCTGTGGAATGAAGTTCTCGAGCAGTACAAGCAGTCACCTGCAATCGTTGAAGATGAACTAAAGGAGGGAGTGCCCTACAAAGTTCGCGTTGTTTTACGATCTACAGGAGAAACAGAAAAAGAAGAAATTTCAGCTTCAGACGAAAGTGACATAATTAAAATTTCTGGTTTCAATGTTCCAATATTAACCAAAACTTTGCGTGATGCCCTTATACCCAAAAAAGAGGAAGTTTGTTTGGAAATTTGTGCTGTTAGTGAACCTGCACCTCTCTTTGTATGGTTAAAGAATGGTGAAGAGATTGTACCCTCTCCCGAATATGACAATGTTTCTATAAGTAATGAAGGTTATGCAAGCAAATTGGTGATACACAGAATGGGTGAAAATGATGAGGGTTATTATACGTGCCAAATTAGTAATGGTATGGGAGATTATTATAATCATACCTCACTATAAGATACGCCCTAATACCATCCAACAGGAATGCTACGTGTTGAGAAAAGTAGGGTCGAGTTTCGAGTCGAAAAAAGTCCGGGTCACAGGTTGGGTTTCGAGTCAGGTCAGTTAGGGGTATTAATAGTTAATATTCTTTCAACTTTAAGGGAGTATCTTATAATAAGGTCCGACGTACCTACATAAATTAAAAATTTGATTTTTTAAATTAAAAAAATTCAGAATATGGAATGATTGAAACAAAAGCATTTATTCGTATGGGAAAAGTACAAGCCCACTTTATCAACTCCTTCGCAGAAAAAATAACAGCTACAGAAGGGAAAGATGTAGTTCTTGAATGTGAGGTTTCCGACCCCGAAGCTTCTGTCAGTTGGACCAGAAATAAGCGCCATATTGGTGAGACAACAAATAGAATTTCATTGGAACAACAAGGCTATAAGAGACGTTTAATTCTTTATGGGGCAATGAAGGAAGATTCAGGCATATACACATGTGAAATTGAAACAGCTACCGGTTCCGATAAGAAAGTTCAAACAGAAATTGTTGTTAGACCCGAAAAAGCTCGTATTGTGTTTTCCCCTCAAGGAAGGATAATTTGCCATTATGGGGAGAAAATCCAACTTTATGCCGATCTTTCTAAGAGTGCAGAAGATGTTGTTTGGTATAAGGATGGATTGCCTCTACAATGTAAAAAGTGTTTTGCATACTTTGAGGGTACTAAAGCACTTCTTGAAATTTACAATTTTGATGAATCTGATATTGGAGAGTACAGTATATCATTGGAAGGAGGCGAAAAGAGTGCTCCAGCTAAATTGAGATTTGAAGTTTCGCCAAAAATTGAGGTTAGTTCAACAACCTCCCCCTCAATATTACCTCCAAAACATTTTTTAGTTGCGTCGTTATCACCATGAGGAACGAATAGTTAAAATTGGAGGAGATGAGTTTACTGTAACGGCAAATCTTCTGGGTTGGCCAACTCCAAAACTTTCAATTCTTCTCAATGATAACCCTATAAATGATGCAAAACAAGTAGTGGTAAATGCTGGTGTTGGTTGTGGTGAAGTTCATACAATAAATATAAGAAGTTTGAAAAGATCGCATAGTGGAAGGGTAATTTTATAAATTCTTTAAAAATCAAAAATTATTCCTCAAATGTAGATATGGCTTCGAGCTTCAAATGAATTTGGAGAAGATTCGTCTTACATTGACTTGAAAGTTTTGGACGTTCCTTCTGCACCTATCAATTTACGAGTCCGTAACATAACTTCATCTTCTGTTGATCTCTATTGGAATATTGCTGAATCTGATTCGTCTTATAAAGGAGAAGAATTTATTGAAAGTTTTATTGTTGAAAGAAAAACTGGAGAAAGACAAAGATGGAGGCAATTACAACGAAAAACTGCTGAGAGAATAAAGACGGATACTGGAGAATATGTTTATACAATTCAGGGGCTTTATCCCGGGGAAAGTTATGCTTTCAGAGTTTTGGCATTTAATGAAATTGGGGAATCAGAGCCAAGTAAAGCTATTGATGTTGATTTACCACAAGAACAATCTGATGATGAGGAAGAAGACAAGAAGATTGAAGGTATTAGAAGACGTTTATCTTCAACAGAGCTTTTACAAAGGAAGATTTCTGAAACTCTTCCACCGTTGGAGAGACCAAGGTAGAAACCTTATAATACCAAGGAGGGCTGTGGGTTCTTGGAAAATCTTTGGATATCCGGAATCGAACCCGAAGAATCGGTGTTCCGTATCGACAATCCTTGTGTGTACCAATCCAATATTCAAAAAATTTTTTCTAGTAAACCAACTGTGAGCACAGACGGTCTTCAAACAAAAGCTATTCTTAGTTGGGAACAAGTTGATAGAGCTATGCTTTACGGCATCGAAAGGAGACGTTTATCAGCTAGTAGTGAAACCGATTTTTGGTTAGAAGTTGCCAATATTGAAAGAACAACATTTATTGACCGTTCAATTTATGAAACTGGACGTTATGTTTATAGGATTGTAGCTAAATTACCGGGAGTTATGAATAGTGAAGCAGGGACACAAAGCGAAGAAGTGTTTATTACTGTTCAGAATGTGCTTGATGAAGGAGGCAGCAAGTCTCGTTTTGAAAGAAGAGTGGAACAACAACATCGTTATCCAGAAGATTCGGATGCTTCTACTTCTTCTTCTGTTCAAAGTTTACTAGATTCTGGTAAGTAAAAAATTCTCAAAGAATTCTGGAAAAAAATTCTGAAAAATTCTAAAATATTCTGAAAGAAAACCAAAAATAATTCTGAAAAAAAATTCTGAAAAAAATAAGAAAAAATTCTGAAAATCAGAAGAAATTCTAGAAAAAAATTCTGAACAAAAAATCAGAAAAAAAAATCTCATAAAAAATCAGAAAAGAATTTCTCAAAAAATTCTTCAAAACAGGAATCCAAGACGATGATGGTTTCCATTCTCCAATGAAAAGTTTGCGAAAAAAGGTGTCAATATCTAAAGAAGGTGGAAGCAGTGGCCGACGTGTTAGTTTTGCAGAGGATAAAAAATCTAGGGAAGAAAAACGAAAAGAAGACAAATTAAAATTTAAAGAAGAAATTGAAGAACAACGGCCTTCATCATCATCTAGCTATGAATTTAGAGGAGAATTTGATAAATTGGAAGGGGAAGAAATGGGAATGAAAAAGGAGGAGCAAGAAGAGGATAAGAAGCTAAGTAATGAGGAGAAGGAAGGAAAAATTGAAGAAAAAATTGAAGAAAAAGTGGAAGAAACTAACGAAGCTGAAGTAAAACCTATAACAACCAAAATTCTAAAGAAGAAGACAAAAACAGAAAAGGAAGTTGATACAAATAAAATTGAGGAAAATATTGAAGATAAATCCCCTTCATCATTAGAAAAAGAAAAAATAAAAGAAGAAAAGGAGGACGTAAAATTAGACCTTGAAAAAGTGAAAAAAGAAGAAACAAAAAGTGAAGAAAATGAAATTAAAGTAGAAAAAAGTAAAAAACAGGACGAACAAGAAGTAGAAATTAAAAAGGATTCTTCTGTTGGATTCGAGTTCCCACTTAATGATATTGAGGCAGTCGAAGGGCAACTACGTGTTGAAATGGTGGCAAAGTTGGAGAAAAGCACACGTGATTCATTAATGCGTGCAAAATGGTAAACCTCTGTTTTATAATTAATTTTTAAGATTGATCTTAATAATAGTTTAATTCTGATTAATTTTTAATTCTGATTAATAATTCTGATTCTTCATTTGTTATTAAATTAAAGCTTAATTCTGATCATTAATTAATTCTGTTTATTCTTTATTTGTTTCAAGTTCAAACTTGATTCTTATTGTTAATTCTGATTCTTTATTTCTTCTTAATTTCAATCTTAATTCTGATTATTATTATTTATTTATTTTCAAGTTCAGTCTTAATTCTGATTTAATTAATATTGAGCATTCCGTATTTATTTCAAGCTTAAGCTTAATTCTGATTCATTATTTATTTTTAAGTTATCACTCACTTCTGATCATTAATTCTGATTTTTTAAGTTCAATCTTAATTTATAACGTTTTATATCATTTTAAATCTGTCATCCTTTTAAAGGTTTAAAGACGGGAAACTTTTAAATGCTAGAACATTGAAGCATAAGGCATTATTGGATAATAAAGGAGAAGCAAAACTTGTCATCAATAAAATTGAAAAGGCAGATGAGGGTTAATTTAATATTTCATTGTGAAATTAAACATGTTTTTAAGGCCTTTACAAACTCGAGCTTGAACTTAGTAACCGGGAACAGTCAAAACCTTCAACCCAGGCATATTTGTCTGTTAGAGTATGTTATTAAATTTTTAAATAAAATTTAAAATTAACCAAAAACTAAACTATTATTTCAATTTAAGGGGAAAGGTGAATTGCCTAAAGCTGGCATTGAAACGAAAACAACCGATACTGGACGCAAACCCGTAGGAAAAGTAGCGCCACAAGAAACACAAAAGACACCACCAAAATTTGTTAAGAAACCACAACCTAATGCTGTAAGATTGGAAGATCCCCTAACCTTTTTTTAAATTTTATTTCTCAAAGGAATCCATCAAAGGCTCACGTATCTGTCTAAGTGGATCTTTCTCAGGCTTTCCCCTTCCCAAACTTAAATGGCTTCGAAACGGGAAGGAATTTTTAGTGGATGAGTTTATTCTATTAAATATCAATTACAACGAGGATTTGGAATTAAATGAATTTATGTTAGAAATTTTGAAATTTACACCGCCTGAACATGAAGGTAAAAAATAATTCGAATGAAGAGAATACCTAATTAATTTTTAGGGACATATACTGCCCTAATTCAAAATGAACATGGCAGCGATTCTGTCTCAATTTTAGTTTCCGAACTTTCTTTAGAGGATAAAATGAAGAATTTTGGTGTATCAGAAAAGAAGGTCCTATTATTATCTTAAAACTAACACTTGTTTTGTACTAGAATGCCTTGAGAATATAATTTAAATTTTACAATAACAATTTTTATATCTAACAATTTTCCCTAAAGTAGATTAACATGTAGATTTTAAAATTAATATAAATTTGTAGCTTCCAGAAGATGAAAACTCTTGCATCAACAACAGCAACAGGGATGAAATTCCCGAATCTACAATAATAAAGAATGGAGAGAAGGACTGTTTAGTTAATACAAAATTAGTTAAAAATAATAGTAAAGTAGAATTAGATATTATAAACGACAAAAACATAAATTATGATAAAAACATTTCTGATGACAACATAAATATCTGTAATAACCAAGACAACGACAACAAAAACATCAGCGACAACAAAAACAATAACAACACAAACAACATCAACAACAAAAACATCAATGAAAACAATAACAAAAACATCAATGAGAACAAAAACGACAAAAACATCGACGACGACAAAAACATCAATGAAAACAACAACAACAACAATTATAAAAACAGCAGCGACAAGAAAAACAATAACAACAACACAAACATAAAAAACAAAAACATCAATGAAAACAGAAACAACAATTATAAAAACATCAGCGACGACAAAAACGATAACAACAACACAAACAACATCGAAAACAAAAACATTAATGAAAACAATAACAAAAACATCAATGAGAACAAAAACAACAACAACATCAATGACGACAAAAACATCAATGAAAACAAAAACAATGACAGCAAAAACAATGACGATATCAACAACACAGATATCAACAACACAACCAACAACACAAACGCAGTAGATTCAAAATTTCAAACAAAAATGTTCGTAATTTTAAAAACAAAGTTGAAAATAGATGAACATATGAGTTTTAAGCATTTTAAGCTCAAGTATTAAGTTACTTGCTATTTATTTCAGGTTGTTTATCCTTGTTTTTATTTCTATTTCCTTACGTCTAATTTCCTAAACTATTTCCTTTTATTAAACAGCTGGCAATTCACCAGCAAGGAATTCTTTCGTTAATTCATTCTTTAAGTATAAATAAATTTATTTAATTTCTAGTCCATAAACTTAACCTTATTTTATTTCTTAAACTCTCATTTCTGCTTAGATTATTTGTTTAATAATAAGTTTCTTCAGATTTATTCTGATTTTTAATTTACTTATTCTTTCAAAAAATTAATTTTATTCTTTAAAGAATGCGACGGAAAAATGCAAAAATGTCGACAGCATCAACAATATCATCAACAACACTTGCAAGCATTAATATAGATGAAGATGGTAGTAATTTTAAAAATTATTTTTTTATAATTTTCCCCTCAAAGTTCTACAACAAAATCAACTTTCAACAGAAACAACAACAACAAATGGAATAAATACAACCGATATCCTTTTACAAATAGGGGCTGATGGAGAGCAACAAAAGTTTGAGTTAAATGACGAAGATCTTGATGACAATACAAATAAAGAACAAAGGCAAAAAAAGAGTAATGAAATTTTAATTATTAAAATTTTATTTAATTATTAAGCACTTCAAATAATTAATGCAGCAATAGAGCAACGAAATTCAAAGTTGTTTTACTAACATTTTTTATTATTATTTCCCCTTATCTAAATTATTAGAATATGCAGACCAAGATTCTTTGCACGCCCAAAACCTCATAAACAAGTTGCGGAAGGAAAGAGTTTGAGGTGTTTTTTAAAAAAAAATATTTAAAAAGATTATTTCTCTTTTAAAAAAAAGATTGAAAGCAGCAATTAGTGCAAATCCTACACCCCAAGTTTATTGGGATAGAAATGGTATTAGGCTCGAAACAGGAAGCAAATATTCTATTTTTCAGGACGGGCAAGTTTTCCTTCTTATCTGCTTTAATCCCAAAAATTTTCAGTGATTTCTTTCTCTTGGAGGTTCATTCACTATCAATTTTTGATAGTGGTCTATACAATTGTACAGCAAAAAATACAGAGGGTGTAGCCTTCTGTTCAGCAAATGTACAAGTTGTTGAACTTGCTACACCAAAATCTAGCATTGAAAGTTTAATTAAAACTGAATCGCCTATTAATCAAAGAATGAAACGCCAAAAATCGCGTCCTGAGCAAATGGCACCAGAAATTATTGAAGCTTTACCTAGTGAAGCTAAAGTATATAATTGAAATTATTTAATGATTTATTTTTGCTGAATTTTCAGGCAGTTTCTGGCGATCAATTTATTGCGGAATGTCGTGTATTAGGTCCGTAAGAATGAATTTTTAATTAAAAATACAGTCGGATTTCAACATAAGATACACTTCGGGATTGTAAATTTTTATCCTATATCCACCCATATTTTCGATTTTTATTTTCAAATTAGTTTCCTTTAGCTGCTCCCCTCCCCCCTCCCTATATCTGTCCATATTTTCGATATTTATTTTCAAATTAGTTTCCTTTAGCTGCTCCCCTCCCCCCTCCCTATATCTGTCCATATTTTCGATATTTATTTTCAAATTAGTTTCCTTTAGCTGCTCCCCTCCCCCCTCCCTATATCTGTCCATATTTTCGATATTTATTTTCAAATTAGTTTCCTTTAGCTGCTCCCCTCCCCCCTCCCTATATCTGTCCATATTTTCGATATTTATTTTCAAATTAGTTTCCTTTAGCTGCTCCCCTCCCCCCTCCCTATATCTGTCCATATTTTCGATATTTATTTTCAAATTAGTTTCCTTTAGCTGCTCCCCTCCCCCCTCCCTATATCTGTCCATATTTTCGATATTTATTTTCAAATTAGTTTCCTTTAGCTGCTCCCCTCCCCCCTCCCTATATCTGTCCATATTTTCGATATTTATTTTCAAATTAGTTTCCTTTAGCTGCTCCCCTCCCCCCTCCCTATATCTGTCCATATTTTCGATATTTATTTTCAAATTAGTTTCCTTTAGCTGCTCCCCTCCCCCCTCCCTATATCTGTCCATATTTTCGATATTTATTTTCAAATTCTCTTTAGCTGTCCCCCCCCCCTCCCCCTCATCTAGTCACTAACCAAATTTACAAAAAAATCTTAAATTAAGTTTCAAAATTATTAAAAAAATAAATAGGCAATCCAATCCCTTCAATTTGTTGGCTTCACAATAACACAAGGATCACCCCAAATTCTGACCATATAGGTAGTTTCATTCTTTTTTAAATTAATTTAAACATAATTTTTCAAAACAGTTTTATCATTTGATGGTGAACTGTCAAAATTATTAATCTCAAAAATTTCGTCACTCGATTCTGGACGTTACATTGTAAAATTAATAAAAACTCGATTAATTACAAATTTCTTAAACTTAAGTTTATCGCTGAAAATTCTTCCGGAACAATTCGTTCGGAAATGAATTTGTTAGTTAATAAAGCAATTCGAGAGGATGATTTACTTTCTCCTAAAGTAAATATTTAGAATTTAATAAAATATTTAAAAATATTTTTTAAATTAAAGTTTATTGAATCTAAAGTTCGTTTACGACACCAAATTGAAATTGGAGATAATGGAGTTAGTCAAAGGGAAATAGTATTACTTGCTGAGATTATAGAAGGTATTTCTATTAAAAATAAAATCAGAATTAAAGAAAAAACAGAATAAACTTTAATATTAAACTTAAAATCAGAATTAAAGCAGAATAAAATTTAAGTTCAAACTTAAAAATAGAAAATCAAAATCAGAATAAACATTAAGTCTAAACTTACTTAAGATTAAACTGAGTTAAGGCAAGACCAGAATAAACTTTAAGATTAAGCTTAAAATAAACTAACAATTAAATGGTTAAAGCAAGATCAGAATAAAATTTAAGTTTAAACTTAAAAAAAGAAAAACAACAGAAAGGTAAACTTAAGAAAATAAAATCAGAATAAACAGAACAAATAAACCTTACAATTAAACCTGAATTTCAGAGCTAAATAAACTTAGGCTTGAAAATTTAAAACTTTTATTAAAATACTTATTTTAGGCACTGAACCAATAACAATTAAATGGTTTACACCAAACCGTGTTGAAATAACTAATGACCATTTAAATGCTTATCGTATTGGTTGGAAATTTAATTTTTAATTTTAAAATTTAAAAAAAAATTTCTAGATCGTGTAGGGAAGGATTCCCGTCTTACAATTTTTGATGCATTTCCTACCGATTCTGGGGATTACAAATGCTTGGCAGAAAATAAATGTTATTAAATTAAAAAATAAAATTTTAAAAAATATTTTTAAAGTTGGTACTGCAAAGTGTATATTTGAATTAAAAATTAATGGTAAATATAAATTTAAAAAATATTTCAGAGAATAAAATTCAAGGAAAAAATAATTTAAAAAAATTCTTTTCTTTTAAAGAAAAAAATAATTTTAACTACAATATTGAACAAAAACCGCCTACTGTTTCCGCTAAACAATCAACTATTTATGCAAAACAAGGACAACGTTTTGTTGATTTAATTTTTAGTGTTTTTGGGGATGAAACTGTTATATGGTAGAAAATAAAATATTAATTTAAAAAAAAAATTTTTTTTAATTTCTAGTTGGTATAGGATTGTACAAGATTCTGAACAACACATAATCCCCAACACTAAAAAATATGAAGTTAGTGAATTTTTAAATTATCCAATTTTAAATTATTTTCTTAAAATGTTGTCTTAAAAATAAAAAAAATATTGGGAAAAATTTTTTAAAAAATTTTTATTTTAAAGGCCAATAATAAAGATAACGGCCAATGCGTATCTTTGCGAATTTATGATTTACAAATTAATGATGCTAGTCAATATAAAATTGTTGCAATGTAAAAATAAATTTTAATATTTAAAAATTAATTTTTTAATTTAAAGAAATCGTTGTGGGGAGGCTTCTGGAATAATTAAACTTTTCGTTAACACAAACATAAATATTAATGACAACAAAAAATCAGCCCTGTGGTAATTAGATAAACACAACATGTTTAATGTTTTTTCTAATTTTTAGAACGCTAACAAAAACATGTTGTGATCGTTAAAATACAAGAAAAACGTGTTTGACATATTTAAATATTTCTTTTCCCAAATGTATTTGTTTCCCAACTTGTTTTCCAACTTGTTTTCAAACTTGTTTTCAAACTTGTTTTTCCAACTTGTTTTTTTAATAAAATCATGTTTTCACAACACAACTTATTTATAAAGTTTGAAAACAACTTTAAAACTTGTTTTGCAATTAATTAAAACTTGTTTTACAATTACCTATTTAAAACTTAATATGAGAATGGTGTTTTAGATGTTTTTAGCCCACAAAATTGTTATATTCATTTGTTTAGTTTGCACAAATTATTTTAAACTTTCATTTACCAAACATGTTGTAAACTAAACAAATGAAATCACAAACTTTTCCCACAAACATGCTTATATATTTAATTTATCATGCTCAAATTTTATTTGTGTTATAATAGTCGAATAAATTATATATTATTTTTTTTCTAAATTTTTAGACAAAAATTATTTTTTATTCACATTTCTTAAACTCATATTTACATCCAAATTGCAACACCTACTATTTTTAAATTTATTTTCTAACAGCATCCCGTTGCTAGGAAACACCTGTGAGTAAAGGACATTTTTATTTGACCTACTAACGCCGAAAAAGGATAATAATTTGCATCAAAAAAAAAGATTTTCTTCAGTTCATTATTAAGCAAAAAACTAAGAAATTAAGCAAAATTTTTTCAAAAAAAATATTTTTTCATAATGTACACAAATGTATCTCGTAGTGGTTCATCTTCTACTGTTACCCCTCAACAACCAAAAATTTATTTACAAAATCAGTTAACTCTGTCAAAACCTAGCAGTGAAGAAATGGAACGTCCGGGGACGAGGAGAGGAGGACGCCCTGGAAGTCAATCAACAACAACCACAACTCCTGCTGAAGAGGAAAATAATATTACGAGACAAAGATTTGTGCCGAACACAAATGGTTTCTAAAATTTTAAACCCCCAACAGAGGGAAAAAAAATTTTTCCTTTAAGGCAGACAACCACCCGTAGTGGATGTGTGGACACGTGATCAGTCCAGTCGTAACAGCGAATTTGTTATCCCTACTTCATCATCTTCCTCGAATTCATCCTACACCCATCAGCGCCACAAAGCTTCGGGAACGCCTCCAGCTTCTTCAATCAACCGTTCTGGCAATATCTCAGCCTCGTCTTCAACAAAAAGGCAAAATGGCTATCCAGCATTAAGCGATCCCGAAAGGTATAGTTCTGAACAATTTGACGAGTCTGATGATGAGGAAGACAAAAAGGAAGAAAAGGAGGAAATGGAAGACGAAGAAATAAAGGGGAAAAAGGAAGAAGAGGTCGACGACTTTACGAAGCGTTTGTAAGTCTTTTGGAGGGGTTATAAATTAATTAATCCTTCATTTTAGAAGGGATTTGGCTATTTTACGTACCCGAAGTTTACACGAATCCATTCGCTCAAGTATTATTAACACCGAAGTAACAATAAATAACAAAGCCCCCCTACCTCCAATAATCCCTACAAGCAGTTTAATTAGCCGTAGATCAAGCGAAAACAGCAACAACGGAAAAATAGTTAAAAATATTAGTAGAAGCAACAGAAAAGTGCCCTCCAAAGTTACAAGTAATTCAACCAATAGTGGGGAAAGGAGGGAGAAAATTAATAATAATCAAGGCATCTTTTTCAATTTATTAAAAAATTTTTAAATAAATTTTTTCTGAAGGCCAAAATTCCCAACCTTCTAGTACAAGGAAAAATTCAACAGAGCAAAGCTTTGAGAAACAATTGGAATTAGTAAAAAATAAATTTGAGGAAAACACTAATAAAAATAAAATTGCTTTGAAGTCTTCTGCCTCCTCTAGCTCTTCCAATATATCCCTATCTCAACCTCCACAAATTTTATCGGCTTCAAAATCATCACAAGAGACGGAAGCTGAGGTAAAAAAATATTTTTCTGGAATTTTCTTGAAAATCAAAAAAAAATTCTTTTTGAAGGCCCAACAACTTCAACAACAATTAAACTATAAAGAAGAAGGGAATAAATCTGTCAATAAATCCAGAAAAAATTCTGGATCATCTTCAACTAATTCAAATGAAAGGGACCTATTAAATGGACAAAATTCAAAAATAACTGATGAACAATTTCATCAACGACAACGTCGAGCTTCTCAACAAAGACAACAACAAAAATCAGAAGAAGGAACAAGCATTATTCTTCAACAAAAAGTTCCTTTAGGGTTTGGATCGAGTAGTGAAAGGCAATAAGAAATTTTTTTATTTTTGAAAAATTTTAATTCCTATTGAAGTCCAGTAAAAATACCCCATCGAATATACCCCCTTTTACTATCTAATTTGAAAATTGAAACCCCCAGAGCTTCAATTTAACAGTATCTAATAAATTTAGATTTTGCCTTCTATCAGCTAGTGGAAGACAAAGGGCCAATACACAGGCTTACAGAAAACGAAGTTCAAGTCTTGTAGCGCCTCGAAAGGAGGAAGATTCTGGGACATACCGGGTTAGTCTATTATAATTTATTTAGTGAACATTAGTAAACATTTCCAGGCCTGGGTAAAACAAAAACAAAACGAACAAAAAGTTAAAAAAGAACGTGAAGAAGCTGAAAAGACTGCTCTAGAACAACAAAAATCAGAAAAACGGGAACTTGCTGCAAAAAATTTTAATCGTTGGAAGTCAGAATTGGAAAGACGTTTGGGTGAGAAAAAGGCAACAGAACGATTAAAAGCTCAAAAAAAGGCTGAACAGGAGAAACAAAAAAAGTTTTTAGAGTTTTTAAATAAAGAAAAATCACAAATTTTTAAGAGAACAAAAACAACTAGAAGCACAACAAACATTCCAATCTTGGAAGAAACAAGACGAAATAAGAAGGAGAACACAAAAAGAACGGGCCAAAAGTGTTGAACAACGTATTGCCAAACAGACTGAACAAAATAAGGAGCAAAAACGAAGGGAGGCGGAAGCTGCTTTTCATGCTTGGTAGGAAAATAAAATCTTATTATAAGATACCCTTGGCATTAGGTAGCAAGGTAGCAGGAATGGGCCGGATTACCCGAAAATGGATATACCCTGTTTTTTCAATCATACCAGAGTTGCGTCGTAATTGAAAATTTTTTTCGTAATCGTAATTCGTAACTCAAAAAATGCCGTAATTCGTAATTAATTACGACGCAACCCTGAATCATAACTCGATCCGAAGAAAATTTTGAAATTCGTTTCGAAGCTCAACCCGAATTTTTCTTCTGAAGGCTCACTGTTAGATACCGCTCGGTATAAAATATTTTTTCTGCCCAGAGGGCATCTTATAGTGAGGTCCAACCATTTTTGATTTAAAAATATATCTAAAGGATTCAAATGGCTGATGAGCGTATGAGAACCCAACATGCCCTAAAACAAGAAGAGGAGGAGCGTAAAGAAGAGGAACGCCGTGAACAGAGTAAAGCAAAAGCAAGAATTGCTGAAGAAGCTTATTCTTTGTGGATGAATATGAAGGTGAAAAATTGAAAAAAAACTTTCCCTAAAATTTAAAATAGGAGGAAGAACGCAAATATAGGCGAAGCCTTGCTTTTCGAATTCTCGATTTTGAACGACGTGCCAACAGTGAAAGGTCCATAACTCCATGGATTCCCACAAGCCCAACAGTCATTCACAGTACACATTCACGTTCTACATTGCTCACTCCTCCCTTAAATTCTGCTAAAGGTAGAAGACGAACTTTAGAGAAGAAATTGGTTTTGCCCGATTGGAGGAAACATCAAAAAAATAAAAATAATTTAGAGACGAAATCTGCAATAAATTCTGGTACTAATAGACGGCCTTGGCGTTAATTTTCTTATATACAAAATACTTTCTTTGTTATCAGACAGACATAAAGTCTCACAATCAAACAGAATCTTGCAACTTTTTTAAGAAGACTCATTTAAAATTTTTGTCTTTGCTATACTCTTACTATTTTTTTTAATAATTATTTTTTGCCATAAATTTTAATTATATGTAATGATGAAAAATAAAAAATAGTAATAAAAAAAATACCCACCCACCCCTCAGACTTTCCCAAAAATATTAAGGAGAATTTTATGGACCCAACTACCCCTCCCCACCATCCGCGATGATTTGGGTATATTACTGAGAATCACATAATAAAAAAATATTAAATAAAGGATATCCAAAAACCAGGGTTGCTCATGACTTTTTGGTAATTTATACCAAAATTTAACTTAAAAATTAAAAGATTTATTTAACCCATCCCAATATCAAAAAGAAAACCCATGTTACATGCCTAATCCACTCTGAGCAACCCTGGAAAAAATAAAAATTTTAAAACCATCCTTTGCCAACGTCCTCCAACCAGTCAGGAGCAAGTAGCATTAATTGTGTTGTTGGACCATTCAAAGTTTATAGTTGTTGGCATATTCCTCGTGTTGTCTTCAAGAAGATGATGATTTGTTGTGAGATGAGAATTTTGTTGTTATTATTAAAGAGAATCTAGAAAATAAAATAAGGGAAAACTGAAAGAAAAAAAGGAAGAATTTAGAAAAAGGTAAACAAATTTGAATATCAATATGAAACTGGAAAAAGGACTTTGAGGGAAAGAAAGGAAATATCAACTGACAAGAAAATCAATAATTATCAAAAAAAAACAATTTCTAATTGAAAAACTTGGATAATGTGTCTAAATTGGATAACATGTCTAAATAAACATTTTGCCAACCGTTTATTTTTTATTTATTTTTGAATATTTAGTGTCGAAAAGGGCCTGCGGAGTGCCAGGCAATTAATGATCGGAATTCCGTACCATGCCGTATTTTTAAATAACGAAAAATATCATTACAAGCGATAGCTTTTCAGTTATTTTGACTAATAGAAGTCGGTAAAATCGTAGGTCCGAGGTCTCGAAATGGGACCGACGTAAAATTTTCGAACAAGCTTCCGTTTCAAAAAATTTTTTGGATCTCTGTCCTGCGCCGAATCTTTAGATTCTCGAATTTCAAAATTGTTCAACATTCTATTTAATTAAAAATAAAATTTTTATTAAATTTTCTGAGAGTCATCAATAAAAATCTGTCAAAATTAAATTAAAGCAAGTCAATAAATAAATTAAACTTCAAGAAAAAATTTTCTCTTCCAAAAAATTTTCTTTTTAACATTCAATAAATTCATGAATACTTTCAGGTAAACGATAACGATCCTCTTCTTCTATAGCTTTATTAATCCATTGAATACTTACAAAGTTACATAAGAATTGTTGTTTTTCATTAAAATCAAATAAAGATTGTTCTTCTCCACGTTTTCTTTAAAATAAAAATGAAAAATTTGTTTAATTTTTATGGTTTAAGAAATTCTTTTCCAATGAAGGTGTGGATTTTTTTTTTTTTAGGAAACAATTCATTAAATATTGGGTAATTTGGACAGTTCCAAATAGGATAGCACCCCGAGCCTTCAGGGTCGGGTCGGGGTTCCGGGGGATGAAGTGCTAGCCTGGTTTCAACAACCAAAAAAAATAATCCTTAAGAACTCCCCAAAAATCCCCCTTAACATATTTTCATTAAACTCGCTTAACATAAATTATAGTATAAGTAAATTCGGCTAGTCTAGTTTATGAAAGTCCAAGCGCTATAAAAGCCAATGAAAAATTATCTGTCCAGTGGAAAGTTTTTAGGAGTGTGTTTCCTTAAAAATTTTTTCCATTGAAATCACAAGGCTTTCATTGGACTTAATAAACTATACTAGAACCAAAAATTCTCTTTTATATATTCTCTTACAATTTATCCAAAACTACATGTGTTATTGAACTATCCAATTCATTTACAATCCTTCCATTTTGCATTTCAATTAATTTTTGAATTTTTGATTTTTGTTGTTGTTGCAAGGAGTTGTGTAAATAGAACACATAATCAGCAAATAAATTTCCCTTTTCAACAGGCTGACAATCTTCACTATTTAATTGATTTTCTACTTGATTTCTTATCTAAAATAATTAATAAATTAATTTTAATATAAAAAATAAATTTTGCGGACAGAAAAATTTTTTGCGGACATATATTTGCGGACGCCCCTCCTTCACTTCTAGTTTTATTATTTTAAGTCTTAAATACAAAATATCCCAAAAAAGGTAATTATAATAATGTCTAGCTATGGACTAAATTGTATAATATATGCGAACCTCCTTTTAAGAAACCCCCAATACTAGACACACCTCTATTTAAAATACGTTAATTTAAATTTGTTTAAGGAGTGGGGAAATAAAAATTAGGTGGAGGAGCTTACTCTCAAATGTCCCAAATTTAAAATGGACCTCATTATGTGTACAATTTTCAGTCCTAAGGGGGTACCTTATAATGAGATTTGTCTCTTTAAAACCAATTCAACTTTTTAACAAATTTATTTTTAAATAAAAACCTCAATTTCAACTTCTTCAGCTTCCCTAGCTAATTGTTCATAAAATCGTTCATTTTCATCATTTTCATCTTCTTCGCTTTCCCTTTCAAATGCTTTTTCATTCAAATTCCTTTTAGGAACAATATTTGTGGAACAAACTTCTTTTTGTTTTCTTTTTAAATTTAATTTTTGTTGTTGTTGTTCTTCATTTATTTTATTATTATTTTGTCTCATTTCAATTAAATTTTCATCAGAAATTGAAAATAAATTAAATTTGGAAGTTGAACAAAAATGGATTAAATCGGAAGATTTCCTTTAAAAAAAAAGAAGTTAACAATTTGGTAAAAAATTTTAAAAATCCGCAAATTCTGTCCGGACAGAAGTTGCGGATTTTTGATTAGAAAAAATTTTTTGCGGACAAAAATTGCGGATTTTTTAACTTTTATAAGTGCCTATTTTCAAAAATAAATAATTTAAAAAAATAAATACCAAGGTATCAATTTATTTTCTTCTTTACATTTTAATAACCAATTGCCATGCACAATACTAAAAAAATAAACATTAAATATATTTTATTTAATTTAAAAAAAATTTACTGGCATTTGTCTGCTCTTATATTAGCTATACAATTTAAAGTTTTTGGATTCATTGCCACCAAAAATCCTGTATTATTTGCTTAAATAAATTAAAAATTAATTACTTAAATTTAATTACTTAGTTTATTAATAAAATTGAAAATTTTTTGCGGACAAATTTTGCGGATTTTTTATTGACATAAAGTTGAAAAATATGATTTAATACATAAATTCCCCACTTTAAATCAAAATAGAAACTGCTGCATAATTCTTTTTAGCTATAAAAATCCGCAAATATTGTCCGCAAAAATTTTGCGAATTCCTTTTTAATTAAAAACCCTCTCCACTTTTCCCTCTACTTACTTGGATTAGCAATAGGAATAGCCCCCAATTCAATTAATATTTTTTGTAATTGTTGTGTAGTATAACCTCCATTAGCATTCAAAACACAAACTTTTACATTTTCCAATTTATTACAAATTTGAAATTCTTCTCTTCTTAATTTTTCTGTTTCTCTTGAATTTATCAATTTAATTGAGGATTTTAAATTTATTTGTTGCATTTTTCTTTTTTTATTTAATATTATATTT
This sequence comes from Meloidogyne incognita, assembly GCA_036172945.1. Classification (NCBI taxonomy): domain Eukaryota; kingdom Metazoa; phylum Nematoda; class Chromadorea; order Rhabditida; family Meloidogynidae; genus Meloidogyne; species Meloidogyne incognita. The sequence goes on from JARQAC010000037.1 coordinate 411,455, forward strand.
GCTTCATGTTCATCATCTTCGTCTATCATTGGACGAGAACGAAGGCGCTGTTTAAAAAAAATTAAATTTTTAAGAACATTTTTCAAATTTTTTTTGTCCGCAAAAATTTTTGCGGACAATACTTGCGGACAAAATTTGCGGATGTTTCATATTTACATTTATTCTTATCTCAATAAGAGAAGAATTATTTTTAAAAATCCGCAACTTTTGTCCGCGAATTTTTGCGGACAATAATTACGGACGGAATTATGTCAACAAAAATGAAATATACGTTTAAAAAAAGGAGAAAAAATTTCTTACTTCATCAAAATTTGCAACATCTATAACAGAATCGACTTCTTCAAGCTAAAATTTAATTTAAAAAATTAAAAATAAATAAAAAATATTCCAACTATTTTATCATGTCTAACACCAACAATTGCAGGAAATTGAAGTTTTCCGTTAATTAAACCAGAAGCTCTGACTTCTACCACCTTTAAAAAAAATAATTTTAAATTTTAAAGGCGTTCTTCAAAAATTTTGTCAGCAAAACTTTTGCTGGGACTATTTTTTCAGTTTATAATTTTTAATTAAACCTGTATTTTTTCATAGAAAACAAAACGATAATTATTTGCATTTTTTGAAGTGTCATCAAATTCTTCTATCCATTCTGGCCTTTTATATAATAATTCAGAAGTATTACCAATAGTTGAACGAAGACGTTGAAAGTCTAAAGCTTTAAGTCTAGAAGTGATACCAGCAATCTAAAAATAAATAAAAATTGATATGTCGAGTTTTGACCATTTTTTAATTTAAAAAAATTTTTATCCGCAAAAATTTTTGCGGACAAGACTTTGCGGACTTTTGTTTTTTGACAACATTGAAAATAAACAAGGGTGTATCAAACCCTTCGATTCCCCTCCCGAAATAGGAGATTGAGAACCCCAAAAAATTTTCTGACCATTTATAAATTTAATTTTTAAACATACCATTTTAAGTTTGAACTTTCCATCACTCGTAGTTGCTTCCTTTCCATTTTTATTACAACTTCTAGCAGCTACCAAAAAAGATTTTAGACGATTTCTATCGTGTCCAGCTTCAATTCTAACCCCAACAACCGCCAAATCCAAAACTGATTGAATTCCATAATCGGGCTTAATTTTAAACCATCCATTCTTTTCTGCACGACTACCGGGACGATAAAGTGAATTTAATGATTTTACAACAATTCCTTCTTCGTTTTGTGACATTGCGTTTTTATAATAATTGACAAAGTCTTCGCTATAAAAGAAAAAATTTGTATTAAAAAGTCCGCAAAAATTTTGCGGACAAAATTTTTGCGAATTTTTCCCAATTTTAGAATAAAAAATGACTAAAAAACGAACGCTTTATTAATTAATTTTTTTGTAGAAATAAATATTGTAGACAAATCTTCTTCAACAAAAATATTTTCAAGCAATTCTACACGTTCACTTAATGTTAATTTTTCGGTTATAAGGCATTTTCCATTTAAATAAAGAATATCAAAAACTGCTGAAAAATTTTACTTTTTTTTTTATTTTTTAATTAATTAATATCTAAATACCTATACTTCTTTCAAATGTTTTATTATTCTCAAAAAAATCATCGTCCATATATTTTGGGTCATAAACATTTCCATCTGAAGCACGCCTATTTTTTCCAACTTTAAATTTAAAAATTAAAAGTCTAGTTAATTAATTTTTTGAAAAAAATTTGATTTTGCGGACACTTAAATTTATTATGAAATAAATTGGAGTTTGAACCTTAACCCCGAATCCCAGACCTCTTTTTGGCTAAAACCTAGGAAAGTCTAAACACGGAAACTCTCGGTCTTTTAGACCTCGAAGGGTCAGAAAAACCATTAAATAAATAATTTTAAGGCAGAATGTATCATTAAAATCCATCAGTGACTGTTATATTCCAATTCCAACAAGTTTCAATTTATCCGCAAATTTTAAATTTGTCCGCAAATATATAAATTTATGTATTTTAATTTAAAAAGAACTTTTTTCTCTTACCAAAACAATTTAAATTATTATCCCAAATAAGTAATTCACAATCCAAAACACAATCAACAATTACTTCATTAAAATATTTGTGAATTCTCTTAGAAAATAGCAATTCATAATGCCTCCCCAATTTATTTGTATAATCAACACCATTTCTTGTAAAATATTTATAATTTATTTTTTCATATTTGTGGACTATTAAATGTTCTCCGTCATATTTTGTTTCCAAATAGAATGGACGTTGACAATAACGAATTATCTTTAATTAAATTTTTTTAATGTTAAGGATTAGAGTAGCGACCAGTGTTTGGAAACTCGTACCAAAATTCGAATTAGTATTCCTTAAGCTTACATGAGTTTGAAAAAAAAATAAGCAGGAAAATGTATGAAAAACAAGACTATACAAGGGCATTACCAGCAAATTTTAAATTTCCAAACAATGGTAGCAACTTCGACTTTGGGACGGCATAACTGGGTATGTATAGGTATTTGGCTACAAAAAAAATGAAGACGAGTCAAAACTAGACCAATAAAACAAATGGAAGCTCGAAAGTGTGAAAATAAAAATTTCTGGGAAAGGATGAGAAAAATCAAATTTAAAATATCATATCCAATAAGAAAAAAATAAATATAATGTAAAAAATACCTTTGCCAAGCAATATTTATTGTAATTTAAACGCTTCAAAAGCATTGGTCTAAACGGTTTACATAACAAATGTCCAGTCAAATTCATTGAATTTTCAGTTTCTGGGTCAGCAAATTTCTCACAAATTAATTGAAGTGAATCACCTTCCTTTTGAAAAAATTTTTGTCTAATTTTAAAAAATAAAAAAAACCTTCCATAAATTATCTGCTTCAGCATGGAATGTTCTCATTAAAGTATGTGGTGACATATCTATATATCTCTCTATATTACCCAAAATAATATGAAAAATAAATCGAAGTTCGTTTGGAGTACATTGACGACAAAGTTTATCCATTGCTTCTTCTTCTGAAATTATTTTTAAAAAATCATGTCTGTGTTAAAAGTGAAAGAGATTGCGAACAAACTACATCTACATATGTTCGAGTTTTTTCTAAATGGAAAAATTTTCCTGAGAATGGGAAAAAGAATCTGAGAGGCCGAAGTTCGAGCTAATTTATTTTCGGTATTTTCCAAGCCTGGGAAAAAGAAAACCTGAAGGAAATACCAAAATAAAAAATTAATCTAGCCTGAATTTTTAAAAAAACCCCATTCTAGAATATTTACAACCAGAACTAATTTTAAAAAACAAAAAAACAAACGAATATCAACACTATTAGGGTATTTAATTCTATCCAAAAATTCATTAACTTCCCAAATTGTCAATTTTGCCGTGTTAACAGGGAAACGATCTGACGCCATCTTTACAAGTCTTTCAACCAGCAAATCGTAATTTGTAGGTACAGGATTGAATGGCATTGCAACAATTGAGTTACAAACTAATTGGTTGAGTTTTGCCTTTAAAAAATTATTTAAAAAAATTTTTTTTTATTTTTCTTAAAGATACGCGGAGATTTTAACCTAAAAAATTAGGAAAAATACTCTTACATATATTTTTTCAAAAATACTAATCTTCTTCCTATCCTTCCTACCTAGGAATTTGAATTTCCTGAGTCTTTCTGAATTCCCAAGGAACGGGCCATGTCAGTTAACCAAATTTCAGAGTCCAGGCATTTTTTGAACTTGCTGGGTCCTACTGGACTCAAAGCCGAGATCCCTGACCAGGTCAGTAAACTAATTTCATTCGAGCTCAAATTTCTAAAACTCTCGGCCACTTCTACCCTACAAGTAAAATAAATTCAAAATTACAAACCTCTTTAATTCTAAATTCCCTAACCTTCACATCTTTACTAGGCACAAATAAACGCAAAGCAGGGTAAAAAGTATCATCAGTTCTATATTCAATAAACCCATCTTCAACATTTTCTTTAATCATTTCACCCCTCCAACGTCTCAAAAATTTGTTAAAAACAAAATGTTTTGTTGCTCTATATGTTGCTTTAATTTCTTGAAATACGTTACAAAGTTCGTTAAATAAAATTTTTTGGGCAACAGTCTGTTGTTGATTTGATGTTGAAGTAGTCATTTTACTTTAATTTAGACTAAATAAAAAATTTAAAAAAAATAGAAAAAAAAATTTAAAAATTATTTTGTCTGACCATTTCGAGCATAAATAAACAATTTACCCTAAAGTAAAAATTCAAATTAAAATAAACTGTCGGCCAAGGCCTTTTTGTCGCGACCATTTTGTCGGAGGCCATTTTGTCGCACAGACATAATAAATTATTTTTTATTCGGTTGCCTAAGGCAAAAAAAAGTTAATTCGGAGAATAAAGGAGAATAAAGGAGAATAAATTTTGGAATTTCCGATATTAAAACATGTTTTTAATTTTTCTCTACAATTTTAATTTTAATAAAGAGCAAAAACTTGTATTTTTTAAATAAACTTATATTATTCTTTAAAAGTTGCGAATTAATTGTAAAAATTTATAAACAATTAAACTTGTTTTGGTAAAATAAACTTTGTTGCTTTATAAGAAGTTGGAATTTATTTAGATTAATTCATTTGCAACAATTTAAAACTTTTTTCCCTTTTTTTTGAAACTTATTAAAACTTAAACAACCTTTAAAATTTTATTAAAACATGTTTGTTTGAATGATTTATACATCTTTTATAAATGTTTTTGTTAATGTTTTTGTTCAGTTAACTTTGTTTTTATAATGTTTTCATAATGTTTTTGGAGATGTTTTTGTAAACATTTTTATGTTTTATAAACATTTTTATAATGTTTTGCGTTTTATAAACATTGTTTTTATAATTTGTTGAGTTTAATAAACATAAAACATGTTTTTGTTTGGTAAACGTTTAAGGAGAGCAACATTTAATAAACATTGTTTTTGCAATGTTTTTGTTTAATAAACTTTGTTCGAGATGTTTTTATTCCTAACAAACATTGTTTGTATGTTTTCACAACTAATAAAAATTATTTTTACAAAAATAGATAGAAATACAAATTAAATGAAGCCCCTTACTTTAAATATTTTTCTGCTTATTACACTAATATTATTGTTAGATAAACATCAAAATGAAAAGGTTAAAGAAATATTTTTTGATTAGAAAATATTTTAATTTTTCCAGCATTCATTTGGTGTTTTAGCCGATCCAGAGCCTTATCGTTCTGCCGCTGTAATTGCCGCTGAAGCTAGGGCACGCGCCCGTGCCATTGAAGCTGAAAATAGGGCTCGTCGGGCTCGTTTGGAAGCGGAAGCAAGAGCACGCAGACTTGAAGCAGAAGCTAGAGCAAGAGTAAAAAACAAATAAAAAATTAATTTATTTAAAAATAAATTTCAGAGAATTGAAGCAGAAGCTAGAGCAAATGCTGCTAGGCAATTTATTCTTTATTTTTAATAAATTAATAAAAATATTTTTTTTCAGAGCCCGTGCTCGTGCCATCAACGGTTAATCAAAAGAAAAATCAACAAATTGATATATTTACCTCTATTTAAAACTCAGGGAAAGTGACTGAATGTAGTCAGGGAAATAAAATAAAAATAATTATTTTATTTAAATGTTTTATTCTTTTAACTAACTAACGATATTAATGAACCTTTGGATTTCATAATTTAAATAAAATAAATAAATATAATTTATGATCAATTTATTTTTACAAATGTAGATACACTTTAGGGATGTGTCGGGATTAGAAAAAAGTCGGGTCTGGTAGTGGGGTTAAAAATCGGTTGATTTTTCAATTCTTTTCCTAAATTAGAGGGACCACTCTCAATTTAATATACCCCCCATTATAAGATACAAAATTTTCCAACAAGGTGAGATCCAACTGTATCTTTTAAGGTCAGACTATTTTTTTCTTAATTTTTTTTCTATTTTATTTTTCCATTCTTTTCCCCTCTAGGCTTAAAAAAATAAAAGAAGACCTATCGATTTACACACAAACAAATAGGGGGAAGAAAGAAATACTTGGGGGGATTTATGAAGAGTTGGGAGGATAAATGAGAGAAGAAAAAAAAATATTTTTTATGAGTAAAAAATGAGTAGCAGCCGTTAGTTATTTGGAGAGATTTTGAAAAGTATATAGTCGGCAATTTAAAAAAATAAAAAAAAAGAAGGAAAAGAAGGAAAAGAAAAGCATCATTTGCCACACTTTTAAAAAAGATTTTTTAAATTTATCTTTTGAAAAATGAGGAAAAAGTTTTTTTTTATTATTTTTGTTGAATTTTGAAAATAATAAAATTTTATTTAAAAAATTGAACTCTAAAATCTTTACTGGTAGATATTTGTTAGATTCTTTGTGATCCGATTAAGATGTTTCAAGATTTTTGGGCTTTTTGATCCGAATTTCTGGCAGTCTTACACAATATTTATTAAAATACCCTTTTGACTTGTTCGATTAAAAAAATTTTTTTTAATGATAGAAGAGTTCCTGGCAGCAATCCCTGGCAGCAATCCTTGCAATTATTGGTAGGAGCTCTACAACTGAGCTCCTACCGGGATGACGAATAATGCTTTCTCTTTTATCCTTTTAACCCCCGCCTAAGCGTTTTAAATGCTCAAAGTGAATCATCCTTAATGATAAAGGGACTGTATCAAAAGCTCATTATATCAAGGAGATTATAAATTAAATTGGGAGGCATTTTAAAAAGGAAATCTGACCAGGACCGTTTCAAAAAAAAATTTTTTTTTAATACATATTTTAATTTAATTTTAAATTTAAATTGTTAAATTTATTTATTTTTTCTTTATTTACACCCTTTTATCACTTGCTTAAAAAATCTTTTATTTATTTTTCCAATTTCTTCTAAACAGTCAATAATTCAATTGCCCTAATAAAATTTTTTTCTTGAGGATTTTGATGTTAGCAGCAGGCAAAGGAAAGGAGGAGGGATGAGTAAATGCCGTTTAAAAAAAATTTTTTTTATCAATGAACAGGGAATAAATAAATAAATAAATAAATTGTGTATGGATAAAGAAGAAAATAAATAAATAAAAGTTTTTTTGAAAACCTTTTTCTTTCTTTTTATTTTTTTTTACTTTTTTAAAGTGTCCTCGATGCCCTAAAATGAAGGATAAAATAAAGAAAGGGTTTCATTTATTGCTACGAAAAAATAAAAAAAATTTTTGAAAGATTATTGAATAGCTTATACATAGACTGTTATTTTATAAAAAATCTGTCGTTTTTTATTTTATAAAATAATAATAAGTCAGATAGGGTTAGGAAATTTTTTCTTGGAAAAAAAAATTTTTTATTTTTCCCAATTAAAAAAAAATTTTTTTTCATAAATTTTTTCAAGGAAAAATTTTTTTAACCAAGAAAATTGTTTTGATTATGAAACACTCTTTTCCTTAGACGTCCCTACATTTTTTGTCATATTTTTGAATTTTTATACATTTTTAATTTGGCTCTTTTTTTTGTTATTTTTCGATAACCTTAATTTAGGTGATCGAATAAATCGTTCAAAAAAAATTTTTTTTTTTAATTTTAATTTTTCAACGAGTGTGTGTGTAAAAAAATTTTTGAAAGATTTTTTCTTCTATTTTTAATAAATAAAATTTAAAAAAAATAAAATTAAAATTTTTTTGTTTTAAAAAATATTTTTTTTTTCCTTTTTTTAAATAATATCCATAAAAATCATTAGCCCATAAAACCCCTTCCCTCCTGCTTTTTTTTATTTCAATTTTTATTAGAGCAAATCTCTCTATTATTCCTTCAATAATAAAATCTTTGAAGTCAATAAAAATATTTTTTTGAAATTTTTATAATTAAAAAAAATTTCTAGCGAATTTTTAGAATGAATCAACAAAAGGTTTATAAAATCCCTTGTGTTTCTTCTTCCAACAACCAAAACAACAATCAAAACCTTCAAAAACCTCCAAAAAATAATTTTTCTATTAAACACCATTCCAAATTAATATTAAATTATTTTACTGAATTTGCTTCTTCCACCGAAAAATTTTTATTTTTAAAAAATATTAAAAATAAAAATAATTATTTTTATTATTGTCATCAACAACAATCCCTTCAAGCTCCCCCCTTGATTAAAAATAATAAATTATTTAAATTTAATTCCTCCCAAATTCTTTCTTTTAATTTTCTAAAAATTTTATTTATATTTTTGTTAATCCAATTTTTATTTTTAAAAACAACCACAACTACTTTAATCGACTCTAATCGGTGTACTCGAAATTCGATTAATTTGGGAAATATTATTGAACAAATTTTGAGGGATTATGATACTCAGTTAATTTTTTGAAATTTTGGAAAATTAAAAAAAATTTTTTTTTAAGTCTTTTACCTGAAGCGGAAGGTGTTAATGTTACTATAGAATTACATGTACAGGTAACTAGATTTAATTTTCAAAAAATATTTTTAAATTAGGAAAAGAATCAGGCAAATATTAAAAAACCTCTCTCTATAAGATACCCCTATGAGGAAGGAAAAAAAAGTTGTATTTTAAATTTGGGAAGTATCTCTTAGGCAGCTCCACGGCTAATCACCTTTAAAATGTGCCTTAAATTTAGACCTTAAATTGAGGTTAATTGAACCCTGGGACAAGGCCTGGCAATTTTATCTACACGTTACTATAACCCTTTAAGGAATAACGGTGTATACCTTTTTCGGTTATGAATAAGACTTGTCCATCTCCTATAATTAATCTTTTATTTTTAGGGTGTTTCAAAAATATCAGAAATTACAGCTGATTTTGGTAATTAGAAAATATATTTTTTAATTAAAAAAATTTTTTTAGAACTCGATTTAATGTACAGCGAAATATGGTTAATTTGATTACAGTTTTAATTTAATTTTATTTTTAAAAAGGATGGATCCTCGTTTAAGTTTTAAACACTTAAATGTTTGCACTACCAATATCACCCTAAAGTAAAAAGAAAAAATTAAAAAAAAATTTTCAAAATTTTTAGAAGCGATTTTCGCGCGAGGGTTTGGACACCTGACACTTGTAAAAAAATTTTTTTTTTATTTTTTTAAATAAAATTTTAGGCATAATTAATTCGAGAGGCTCATCAATTCATCGCAGCCCTTCTGAAAATACTGTAATTTTAAAAATATTAAATTTATAGTTTTAATTTTTAGTTTGTGATATTATACGAGCATGGACTTGTCTGGTCTAATTTTAGGTCCTTTAATTACTAATTATTATTTAAATAAGTTTGTATTTTCCGGAAAATACAAACATCATTTAATATAAAATACAACCTTATATTCAGGAAAATCAACCTTTTTAATTGTTTCCGGAAAATGCGTATATATCAGGGCTGGATTTTCTTCCGCTTCAGCCTTCCGTCTTCCGCCTACTTCCGTCTTTTTTGGCCCTTCCGCTTCCGCCTTCCGTCTTCCGCTTTTTTTTTATTTTCTTCCGTTTCTTCCGCCTTCCGTCTTCCGCTTTTTAAAATTCAAAATTCTCCAGCCCTGGTATATGCATGTATTTTCCGGAAAATAAATTCAACTCTTCTTTACCTGAAAATACATAAAAAATACTCATTTACAAACTCATTTACAATTTTTAAAATCTTTCCGGAAACATTAAATATTACATTTTATTTTATTTAATGTTTAGGTTAAATGTAAGAGCACCATGTAAAATGGATTTGGTAAATCTTAATAAAAATTTTTTTCATAAATTTTTTTTAAAATTAAATTAAAGAAAATGTTTCCGTTTGACTCCATTGTTTGTCATTTAATTTTCGAGTCATACTCCTTCAATACTGAGGAAGTTAGGCTTGTATGGCATGAAACGCCTGTTACGGTTCTTTAAAAAATTAAATAAATTTTTAATTAAAAAAATAATTTTTTTGAGATGATGGAAAAAGTAGAACTGCCAGATTTTGATTTAATTGGATGGGGGACAGATCACGAAAGATTAGAATACCCAAATGGAATATGGGTCAATTTAATTTTATTTTTAATTTCAAAAATTAATTTTAGGATCGTGCTCAAGTAAAATTTACATTCGCTAGACGTTACGGCTTTTATCTCTTTCAATCCTACTTCCCTACAAGTTTAACTGTCATTAGCTCGTGGGTAGGGTTCTTCTTTGATGTTCGTTCTGTATCTGCCAGAATTACACTTGGCGTTTCTTCACTTTTAGCTTTAACTTTTCAATTTGGAAATGTTCTTAGGTTAAATTTGAAAAATAAAAAAAAATTTTAGATTTAAAAAATTATTTTTAGGAGATAATTAAGTAGTAAAATATTCAGGAAATACATAAGAGATAATTCAGAAAATATAATAATTTATTCCGGAAAAAAAAATAAAAATACAATCTTAAAATACATATTAAATGAACTTGAAAACACTTCCGGAAAATACGTTTAATTAATTTAGGAAAATACATTTATATATTTTTCCGGAAAAATAAAAACCCCAAAAAATACAATTAATTTAGAAAAGTACATAGGTATTTAGTTAGTATATTTTTCCGGAAAGAATAAAAATACAAGAAAAATGAAAAAAATCATTACCGGAAAATATATTAAGTATTTTAATTCCGGAAATATAATTTAATAATAATACATATTAATAATTTTCAGGCATTTACCCCGAGTTAGCTACATAAAGGTATAATTTAATATTTTAAGTCTACCTTAAATTTTTAAAATTAAAGTGCCTCGATGTTTGGATGATTTTCTCTGTTATATTTATATTTTTGTATGTATTTTTTAAATTTTTTAATTAATATTTATAATTTAAAAGGACACTTGTTGAGTTGTCTATAATATGCCAGGTTACTCAAAATATTTATTTTAAAAAGAAAAAATTTTTTTCAAGTTAAATCGCTGGGAACGTGAAAGACAGATCGGTTCTAAAGTGCTCGGACATTGGCTCAACCAAATAAGGCACAAAAATTTTTTTTAATTTTTTTAACGTTTGATTTTTAAAGAAAAACACGAAAACAGACAACAAATTTTGATTCTTCCAACCATCCAGACCATTCAGATGGAGGAATGGGAAGTACTGGAGTTGTTAGGAAAAGGTTCTTGTTATCGCCAATCAGAAAAGAAAGCAATTCTGCTTCACCTATACCTTCACCAACATATTCCCCTTCGAGTGTGGGAGGGGGTGGAGGAGGAGGAAATTCGCCTATTCACAACAATGAAAAAATAAAATTAAATCAAATAAAATCGGAAACAATTTGTAATAATATAAATAATAATACAAAAACAACAACGAATACTAACTTATTAAATAATGACAAAAAATCGGCAATATTTAGAGGAACAACAGCGGAAAATAATAGAAATAGTGTTGCTAATAATACTTCTATTACGAGACATGGTTAGAGTAATAATTTAATAGTGTTTTTGTAAAAAGACACAATTCCGGAAAACACATACAAAATACAATTCATGAATTTAACACATAAATACATAAAATTCCGGAAACGAAATACATGGGTAATTAAACCTACCGGAAAACAAAAATACAATAAATGCAATTCCTCAAATTAAAATACATTATTTAATTACATTTCCTGAAAAACACATAGTAATTACAATTCCGGAAATTAAAAATACATAAGCACAAATTACCGAAAACAAATACACTAATTGAACTCCCGGAAAACGAAATACAAAATTACAATCCAAAAAAACATATTTGCAATTCCGGATAACAAAAATACATTAAGTACAACCTTCCGGAAAACAAAAATACATATTTAAATATATAGACATTTCCGGAAAACTATAATTTTAGAAAAATCGTTCAAAAACACATTTTAATTATTTAAAATAAAATTTTCAGAAGAAGACAATTCCCTACTTATTCCTCCAGTACATGTATAATTCTTTTTTTATTACAAATTATTTTTTTGTATTTTTAAAGGAAATACGTTGGTGGCGCAAATTATTAAGACAATTTTCTAATCGTTTGCATAAATTAAATCCGTTTACTTCTGAAAGGGATTGGACAATTACTTCTGTACAAGTAGACAGAATTTCTATGAGTAAGTGTTTTGTATTTTATTTAAATTTTAATTATATCGAACCAGAAATTCCGGAATACTTTTCCGGAAATTTCTATTTTTATAAAATACAGATAAAAATACAAGTCTTTTCCGGAAACAAAAATACAAACCTTTTCCGGAAACATAAAAATACAAGCATTTTCCGGAAACAAAAATACAAGTCTTTTCCGGAAACATAAAAATACATCCTTTTCCGGAAACCTAAAAATACAAGCCTTTTCCGGAAACAAAAATACATAAAATTTAAAAATACAAAGTTTTCCGGAAAATACAAAAATACAAACAATTAAAAATACAAACCTTTCAGGAAAATACAGGATTACTTTTAAAAAAATTAAATTTAAATATTTCAGTTTTATTCCCTATGTCTTATCTTGTCTTTAATATTGGTTATTGGGCTTATTATTTAGGAAAGATTGGTAGACCTTTATAACATTATATTTACATATTTTATATGTATTTTTATTTTTTATAATTTGTTTGTATAAAACGTTTTATTAAATTTTTAAAATTTTTTATTAAAGGTATAAATATACTTTTAGTCTATAAAATAGGGTTGTTCCCAGAAGATTATTTTTATAAAAATACATAACTTTCAGAATAGCTTTTCGGAAAGTTATTTATAAAAATACAAATATTTCCAAAAAAATACGGGAGCCTTTTATTTAAAAAAACACATGTATTTCCGGAATCATTATATTTACTAAAATACATTATTTAAAAATACAAAAACATTTCAGGAAAGTTTGTATTTAACATCCGTTTTTTATAAAAACAATATTTCTTTTAATTAATTTTCTTTATTATTTCAATTAATTAAAACCTAGTTTTTAACAGATGTTTTTATTTAAATAATAAGCATCTGTTCCCTTTAATCTTCTAAATAATTATGGTAGCCTAGGTAATTAAAATAATATTTTTAATTTAAAAGCATTTTTGGCTTATTTATTTAAAAAAATTTTCGTGATTAATTACGTCCAAAGGCAGTCCTTCGTACACCTCAGACTCGACTTAAATTTATTATTGCTATGGTTTAGTCAAAATTGAACTAAAAAAATTTTTTTTATTCAAGACTTGAATATAAAATATGTACAAACTCTAATTTATTCGTGACTAGTCAAAGTTTAATTAGTACTAATAATTTATAAGAGAATAGTAATAGGTAATTTATTTAAGATATACTCTGTGCCCTCGAATTAAATTTATTTACCGTTTTAATATAAAATTTGAACCAAAAAAAAGAAAATTTTATTTTATTTTTGACCAGACTTTTTTTAAATACAAAATTTAATTAAATTATTCGTGACTTTTTCGTTTCCTTGAAGAAACGCCTAGATACTATACCTATTTAAATAACCTCATAAATTTAGCTAAAACAATTTTAAAATATTTAAATAACCTTTAAATTTTCAGAATTTTTTAAAATTAATTTTTAAAAAAAGTTTAAAAAATGGATAATAATTCCTCAGATTGTCTTCTCGCAAGGGACATTATTTTAACTAAATATGCACAAATAGCTAGAACTATTATGCTTATTTTTAATACTATTCCAGTTATTCTTTTTGTATTTTTATTTTTGGATTATAAAAAGTATCGGCTAGCTTTACATGGAAATTTAAAAGTTTGTTTTTATTTTAGTAGTATTTGACTTAGGTTTGAATTGGGGGAATTGGAGGAGTCAGTGCCTGAAGGGGGCAGGGCAGTCTATCCACAGAGCCATAACTAAGCATGTGAGTGTCGTCTTCAGACTCGGCGAAACATGCTGAACTTGACGTGATCCCTTACATGGTTTTAAATTTTGAGGAAAATTGCGTTGAGAGTAGATGGGTGTAAGTACATTATTGTACTGCTTGAATGGTATATTTGACTCTTGACAAAAAATTTCTTTCTTATCTAATAGGTCTAAAAACTTTTTATTTAGCTTATTTATGTATTCATTGTGCTGAGTTCAATGAATATTGTTGCTGGGTATTTTCTTGCTGAACTTCGCCATATTGTAAGAGAATTTTGTTCTTTTTAAGCGGAGGATAATCAAATATCTTTTCAAGTTTTTAACACTTTCCGATCCAAACGGAACAAATCCCTGTTCAATGTTATGCCCCCTCTGGTATTCTTTGTTATCTAGAGGCTGTTTTGGCTTTGTTTTTTCATGTGCTATGCCTCTCCTCCATTTTTGCGCGGTATTGGAACGTTGGAGAGCTACTAAATTGGCTAGAAAATATGAAAATGAAGATAGGAAATTTGGAATTTTTGTTGTGATAATTGTTGTAAGTTGATTTTAATATTTTTATTTTTTTGAGAGAAATTTGGGGATAAACTAAAAGAATTATGAGGAGAAATCATTAAGAGTGATCCTTCTTTTAGATAATACCCAAATACATAAACCTAGACATCTTTCTTATGCAGGGATGAGTCCTTTCTAGTGACCGGAGCCGGAGCGGACTCCGGCCGGATTTTCTGGAGTCCAAGGTCCCAAATCGTATTAAAAAGTCGAAAGAATTCGGAAAGAAATAAAAAAGGAAGGCGGAAACAGAAAAATCCAAAAAAGTGGGAAATCGGCGAGAAATTAAGTAGAAAAGGCCTCATGCCTTGAAAAGCCTGGTAATGATGCCTACAGGGGCACTATGGTGTGTTAAGGAATTATAACATCCCCTCAGTTGTTTTTTTAGTTTTTCTAGATTCTGATTGTTAGAGAACTTATACCCAAGAAAATCTAGAAATAATTTTCCTATTTAGATGACACTTTCCTTACTTTATTTTGCATTTTATGCATATATTGTGTTGGATGATTATAATATGGAATGGAATAAAATGTTGGCATATAATGCTGTAATTAAATTAAAAATATTTTTCTAAAATTTTCCCTCAATTTTTAAAGACAGTAACCAACAGAAGCAATATATTGTCTATTTATCAGACCTATTTTAATCTTTTTATTTTGGCTTTGACTATATTGGGGGATTATTTATTGTTGAGAAAGAATGGAAAAATGAGAAGAATGGTTTTTAGCAAGTTTGTTCCTTTTGAAAAAAAATTTAAGAAAAATTTTCAAAGAAAATTCTGGCTATTTTAAGACAATTCACCGAAAAAAGGGTCAAAGATTTTATTTGGGGGCCTTAGGTTTTTGACTATGCGCTAGAAAATTAAAAAGTGATCATGCCCTAAACATAAGAAATATCTATTAGAATTCTCCCCAAAATTTTGTTGAAAATTTTTGGTTTCCGAGGCATTCATTCTCGCTAACAATAGGCATATTCACCGAAAAAGACAATACACCGAAAAACTATTTTCAATTAGACTTTATGAAAAATACAACCTCAAGGGTTTCTATTTAAAAAAATTGTTTAGTACTTCTAATAGTACCCAAAAATAATTTAAAAAATTTCAAAAAAAAATTTGTGTTCATGTTTTAGTAGCAACCAGCAATTAAACAATAACGGCTACAGTCTAGCAGAGAATTATCAATTCCACGAGAATTTATTAGCTATACGTTTCATTCTTCCATTAGATATAGCTTATGGATTAACTAATTCAATATATTTTGGTTTAGTAATTATTCTACGTTCATTTCAACCTGTTATACCGTTTAGTGTATTTTTGGCTAATTATAATTTAATTACTGTTGTAAGTTTAAAATAAATATAAGGGGAAAGGGGACAATTCACCGAAAAGACAATTCACCGAATTTTTTTTCTTTCAGCTTCAACTCGTCTATATTTCCACAGCTTTTGTTTTCTTTAGACGTTATATAAATTTCAATAGAAGTGGAAGACAAAATCATTTAACTTCAATACCACCAACTGAACAGCTAGGAAAAAAATATTTTGAACAATTAAATTTACAATGGAATTAATTAGTTTTCTGATCTATTTTTGAATTTATTTTCGCTGTTATATTTTTATAAGATAAATAATTATTATGGCGGGACTTAAAAGAGACTGAAACAGTAAAAATCTGCAACAAGATTTACTCTCGTACCGTTCTTGAAGTTCCTTTTTGTCTTTCTCTACACGGTGTACCTTTTTGTCTTAATTTAGCCGTTGTACCCTTTTGACGGATATGTGGTAGTGTTCTATTTTGTCTACAGTTAGAAAGTAGAGAAGGAGAATTTGCCTGTTCACAAATGTCGGAAACATTTCAACAATTTTTCCAAAATAAAATTACTGGCATTGTGTTTTTGTATTTAAAATAAAAAAAGTAGTTTGAGTATCAATCAAAAAAAATTTTTTTCTTCTCGTCTTTCCAGAAAAATCAAAATTTTCGCGAGACTGAAAAGGCTAGACTCTAGAGTCCCAACCGCGCTTTTGCTTTTTAAAAGCTACCCACGCGGTCTTTTTTTATTTTTTTTAATTTAAATTTTTTTCTTATTTTTCTTAGATTTTATCAGTTAAAAAATATTTATGGGAGCCTTTATTTGTAACAACTGCAACGAATCTTTAAATAAATTCCAACAAATAAAAAAACATTTGATAAAATGTAAAAATAATTTATTTACTTGTATTGATTGTCAACAAATAATTAAATATAAAAATGTTCGGCTACATTTAAATTGTGTTGGTGGGAGAGAGAAGGAAGTTGGGATTGTTAATTATATTGCTATGGCTAATAAACTGGACAACAAGGTTTTTTAAATTTAATTTTCAGGGTAATATTATGGGGGATTTGATGGGAATAGGGGATAAGTCGTTTTTGTTTTTTTCGAAATTTCGCTTTTCTTTCACTTCTTTTTCATCTTTTTGGATTTCGATAACTGGTGGCTAGAGAAAAGTTACATCTCTGTTCCAGAGCTATCCGCATGGCGAATAAAAAGTTGAAATATGTCCGCAAATCTTAACAAATAATATGTTATGTGAAAGAGCTCGTTGAGCTGAATGAGTGGCACCAAAATTAAACTCGGGTCTCAATTGGTCTCATAAGGGTCAAAAACATAACGAATGACCAAAATGGAATTTTATCTCGATTCTTTTTAATTTTCCCTTTACTAAAAATTTTTTCTACAGAATGATAGTATGGAGCAATCTTCAACAACCTCTCAACAAATGGACATTTCCATTACTTCAATGGATACTTCCACCAGTAATGACAAAAAACCTGATCGTATGGAACAACTTTTGAAGGAAATTGAAGATGAAGTTGGGCAAAAGGAGGAACAAAAGCTGGACAAGAAAAAAGGTTTTTTCTGTTAATTTTATTTTTAAGAATTAGGCTCGGGGCAATAATAAGGCATATTTCTTTAGTCAATTTTGGGAAGTTAGTCCATTTTTTTAAACTTGGATAATGGAGTAAATCATTCGGGGAAGATTTTTTTAAATCTCCATCTAAATTAATCATTGTCCATGGATATGCTCCTTTTTTGTATGGGGCCGAAATTTTGTTTTTGACATAACTGAAATTTCCAGCTTTTTGCTTGTTACAGAATTAAAAAATATTTTATTATTTAAGATAAACCAAAACGTCGAATACACAAATCTTCACCAATTAATCCAACAAAATTAAAATCAAAAGCAAGACGTAAACTTCTTCAAGTAATTCCAGAAACACCCGAAAAGTCACAAAATAAAGAAGCAGAAGATTCTTTTGAAGTTGTTAAACAAACACCTCTGAGTAAAATATCTTCAGGTTTTTTTAAATTATTTTTAAATTCTTCTCAACCTCACCAAGATATACCTAATCCTATGGTGGACTAGGATATACGTTTTTTACTGAGCCCAACTCCCCAAAAATGCCTTCACATGAAAATCGTTTGTGTCTTGCGACAAAAATAACATTCAAAGGAACGTGGGCAAAATCCTTCACAACCTTCTTTTCCGTTATATTTTCTGTCGCCAAGATACATGCGATTTTTATGTAAGCGATAACTCTAATTTAAGATTTACCAGTTTATAAAATACGATTTTCCAGTCCCAAGGGTGTGTCTATAAATAATGTCCATAATCCTTTAATTTCAAGTGGGAAGACATTTTCATATAAAATTAATTTTTTTTTATTTTAAAGAAAATACTTCATTAGCTTCAAAATTATCAGAATTATTATTAAAAGAAGAATCTAGATTAGAAAAATCACAACAACGAAAAAGAAAATTGAATTTTTCAAAAGAAGAGGGAAATGAAAACAAAATAATAACTAATAGAGAAATCTTGGAGCAATGTATTAGAAATAAAAATTTGGGGGAAGATGAGGATTTGACAAAACCGAGTAGTTCAACAACTAATAAAAGGTTTTTTCAACTTATATTAGTGTTAGGGTGCAGGGAATGTTACTCGAAACATTCATTTTTGACCTTAAATTCGAAACCTGATCTGGAAGAGAATCTAAACCCCCTTGAAGAAATAAGGCACTTTTTTCTCAGTCCGTAACATCCTTGTCAGGGATAGAGCTGCGCCGAAATTTTTTTGGTCTTCTGCTGGTTACGGATTGTCCCTACCACTAAATAATTTTCTCAATTTCCTTTGCTATTCATGTTCGACTGAAAAATTTTGGCGCACATTTTATTTTAGCCTCAAAAATCCGATTAAAAATACGCCCTTTTCTGACGGTGATTTGTCCCTCAACAAAAATTTTGAAAATAAAAATTTTAAATAATTTTTTTTATTTTAAAGAAAGCGTCATTTAACACCTTCAGAAATTAGTTTTACAAATAATCTTAAACAATTATCAATAGCTACTAAAAAGCCTCGTCGTCGCCTATTTTCTTCACATTCATCTTCAAATAATTCTATAAGCTTTCCTGGGCAGAAAAATGATTAAATTAAAAAAAATATATTTCTTATTTATTTTTCAATATTTTTATTCGTTTAGGGTAGTTCAAGAATTTTTTTCCAACTTGAAAAAAATTTATTTTGTTAGTTTTTTTAATCCATACCGATTTTTACTCAAAATTATAGGAAAAATCGATTATTTTATTTTAATTTCCCCAATACTAATAATTATTCTAACAAGAAAAAAATTAAAAAAAGATTTGAAAAATATTTAGAAACCTAAAATCGGATTTAAACTTGGTTTTTGAACTATCTTTTAGTTTTGGTGATAATAAAAAAAAGTATAAATTTATTTTTTTTCAATTAAAGAGTTGTTTAAAGCTACTCTATATTATTTTTAAAAACTTCTCATATTTAATAATTTTTTAAAAATTTTTTCAGATATTCTAATAAAAAAATTTTTTTAAGAAAGAAAATGTTTACAAAACATCGTTTTCAAATTAAAAATAGTTCAAAACTTAAATATTCTGAGAGGTTTGGATTTTTTAAATTTTTTTAAATAATTTTAATTTTTAAGTAAATTATTATTCCCAGAATTTATTTCCAATTGCTTCAATAAACAACAACTAGTAAAATTAAAAGTTCAATTTACTTATGGATCTAATGCTGTAATTTATTTATTAGAAAAAGAACCAATGATTTTTCAAGGTGCTGATAAAGAAAATTTTTTTCCTTCAGGTTTGATTTTTATTAATTTTTCGAGGAGTTAATTCTTTAGTGGTGAGAAAATTGAATAATTTTTTGGGTCCTTTAAAAGTTAATTTCTTTTCGAGAGTTTCTTTCTGGTTTTCAATTGTTTTTTTTTTGAATTCAATAGGTGGTGGCCCTGTCAGTTATATTTTTTTCAAAGTTTATCCATGACAGCTTATTTGTGTATCTTTGATTTTTCATTTAAAGAAAACCAAAATAAAAATTTTAATTAAGTTTTGGATTCTTGGTTGTTTTTATGATTTTATTTTTTTAAATTTTTTGTTCTTTTCAAGTTTATTTTCTGTGGTCTTTTCCAACAATATTTCCAATTTTGTTTATTCAACACTCAACTTTTGGATTTTTAAAAAAAGGTGCTGATTTAATGATCCCCGGAATTGAATTAATTAATCAATTTCCGAAATTTGAAGAAAACTGTCCTGTTGGGATTTCCACAATTTGTAAAAATAAAGAAGGGAATGGATATACTATTTGTGGGCCTTTAGCTGTTGGAAAAGTTTTGTTTTCTTCTGATGAATTGAAAGAAAAAATTGAAACGGGACAAAAAGGAAAAGGTTTTTTTAATTTTTGAAATTTTTTGAAAAAATTTTTTTGAGTTTTTAGACGTTCTAACTTCGAAAAAAAAATATTTTTATTTGTTATACTTTCTCTAAAATTATTTTTAAATACCTACATATGCTAAAGTGACCAAATTCCAATTTGTCTTTATTCTCTTAAAAAAATCTTTTTATTTCTTAGGTGTTGAAATTTTACACATTTTTGGCGATTTTCTTTGGTATATTTTTTACATATTTATTTCGGTCTTTTTTTCTTTTAAGTCTCACTAAAGTCCGAAGGTCTATATTTTTCAAAAACAATCCTTCTTTAATAAAAGAAGTTAATTAATTTTGCGGACTTTTTTTGAGAAATGAAGAAAAAGGGCCATTTTTTACTATAGTTAGTTTAATAAATACTAATAATTTTTCAAAGGGAATCTGGTTCAAGACGTTCATTTCCTCAATTTATGTCAGATTGTGTATATGCTGCTTTAAATCCACAAGCTTCTCAAAATGATGAAACTGATAATTTGGTTATTTATTTTTAATAAAAATAATTTTATAAAATTTGTTTGTTAAAAAGCAATATAACGGGGAATTAGTTAAGAAAAAACCCACTTCCAAGGGAAACTTTTTCTTTTAAGATTTTCCCCCGAAATGGGGGAAAATTGGGAAAAGGAGGGTCGAAAAGTGAAATTTTTGTCTAAAACCTTCAAAATTATAATTATTTTTAAGTATATGTCACTTTGGAATTTTATGGGAAAATCTATACTTAAAGAAGATGATCAATTAATAAATTTAAGCGCGGAAAATATATCTTCAAAATTAATGAATGAAGCAGAAGAATTGTTAAAAATTGAAGAAACTTCTTTATCTAGCGAAGAAATGGATAATTTGGTTTTTTTAATTTTTAAAAATTTTGGGGTATTGCATATTGGAAAACGGGAATGATGTCTGTCTATCGGCTGAACGTAGCTGGAATTTTTGTCCGCAATTTAAAAAAGTCCGCAAAAAATTGCGGATTTCCGCAAATCTAAAAATTTTCAAGAAAATTCAACAAATTTTGATTGTTACCAGTCTAATAAATATATAGGGGTATAAGAAAAAATAATAGAAAATTATCTCTTTTTTCGGATGAGTAAAAAATTTTTGAAAATCCGCATGATTTTTTCAGACTTCTTTAAAGATATTTCTTCAAATAATTTTTATGATAATTTTTTAATTAATTTATTTTGTTATTATTTTTCCCCCAGCTTTTTAATATTTTCTTTTCTGCAATAAAATATCAATTAACACCGGCAAGTAAATTTCCATTTGATGCTGGTCAATTTTATGCAAATTATATTATAAAAAATATACCGGTTGGGAAAAAATTGGAAATTAAAAGAACAAGGTTTTTTTTCTATTTTTATTTTAAAAATTAATTTTTTTTAAATTTAGTTATAAAAAATTTACAACATTTTTAGAAGAAATTAATAATAATGAAAATGGATGGGTAGTTAAAGTTAAAACAATCAAAAGTATTAATTTTATTGAAAATGTAATTAAAATTTTATTTAATCTGATATGTTGTTGATATGGTGTAATAGTTAGAGCCCCCGACTTTCGATTATGGAGGGCGTGGGTTCGATACCTATTGGTGGAAAAGCCTTTCTACTTGATGATTTATGTTTTCTTCCTAAAAAAAGCTTTTAATGCCTCAAAATTTTTTAAATTTTTTAAAGATAAATTTTGATCACCCATATGTTCAAAATGCTTTACCATTTGATGAGGATTTTTCAAATTCTGATTTAAAACATTTACCTTCACAAACATCAATAAATATTTACGAACAAATGTTTTCATTAACAGAACAAGTTATGCCTATTTTTAGAAGTAGAGGGCATCGAAGAGGTGATTTGGTTAATATTCAAGAAATTCGCTCAATTCTTTTAGAATACGCAAAAGAAAAGGTTTGTGATTAATTATTCTTTAGTTGGTGGATCAAAATCCCTCTCCGGGCTGGTCATTTTTGGGAGTTTTGGACTTTTACTGGGACTAAAACTGGGGAACTCTAGCCTACTTCAATACATAAATCTCCAAATCACATGGCTTTCTCTGAGAAAATAATTAAGAGAATTAAAGTGAAATGTCCGCAAAATTATAGAAAAGTCCGCAAATTTAATCCGCAAAAATTTAAAATTAATTTTAGAATTTAATTTTAAATGATGGAAAAGACATTACTTTGGATGATGATACACTCCAAATGGTTGTAAAATATTTTCTGCCTGAAACATTTCCAGTAAAAATACTTATACAAAAACTATGTGAAGCTATGACAAAAGCTGTACTTGTAAAAACAGTTGGAGGAAGAGAACTAATTTATAGAGGAAAAGTGCCTAATATTGAATTTAAGGTTAAATTAAAAAAATTTTTAAAAATTAATTTTTGAAAATGATTAAAAACCTCATTATAAGATACCCCCTTGGGGCAGAAAAATCATACCTCATGAGATGTTCATTAAATAGAGAATAAACCTCGTTATAAAAGACACCTCACATTAGACACACAACTCAATTGAAGCTGTCTAGACAATATCTTCTATTCAAGAGACACCTCATCATACTCATTATAAGAGACCATTTTTTAGCCCCAAGGGTGTTCCTATACCGCAGTTTTTTACTATCTTTTAATTTAAAAAAATTTTTTTCAAGGTAGAAAAACGTAGTGGAAATAAAATTGTAACGCTAGTTAATAACCTTGCTGCTTTTGGTATTGAAGCAAAGGATATTGCAAAAGAAATTAAAGGAACTGGAACGTCGATATTTCCAAATGTTTTAGGCTGTGAAGGACCTCAATTGTTAATTCAAGGGAATGAGGTTATTTTAAATTTTTTATTTTTAGATTTTAAAAGGGAGGGCCCCGTTGACTTTCTTCCTTAGATTAGTCTGTATTTTAAAAAATTTTGTTGTTGAATGAATCTTAGGCTTACTTCCCTAAAATTATTTTCAAGCTGAGAAAGACGGTCGAATTTTCAGATCAAAAATTCAAAGTATCGGGTAGCTCAACCCATTCCTTGGTATTGAGGTACCCGACCATTGGCTCTATGATAGTTTGTTCGCCACGAAAATGATAGGAAGCAATTCCCTTCCAAAAATCTCTTCTTTAAAAAAATTTAATTTTAAAGGTAAACGAAGTTACTAGACTGCTTGTCGATATGGGAATTACCAAGAAATTTATTAAAGGAATTGATTTGGGTGTTAAAGAGAAGAAGAAAAAATAAGAACAAATTTTTATTGATTTTGGTATAATTAAAAATTTCTGCAAAAAATGATAAAAATAATATTCGGGTAGTTTTGATATTTTTAATAAAAAAAAGAAACAATTTAAACATGATTCAAAATATCTATAATATGAAAAAGGAATTTTTTAACGTAGGACGAAAATGAAGTAGAAAAAAAATAAATTTATGAATATTTGCGGACTCCGCAAAAAAAGTCCGCAAAAACTTAAAAAATAAAGCATTATTTGAAGAGACAAAAATAAATTTTTTAAAGAAAATTGAAAAAAAATCAAAAGAAAAATTTTTTTAGAAAAAATTGCAATGTCATTTTGGGTCTAAGGACGGATAAAAATGTGAAAAAAAAACAAAATGAAGGAAAAAAAACCTCAAAATTCAAGGGTTGTCATTTAAATTTAAAACAATTGATTTTTTTGAGTTATCATCATCAGCACAATGTTCATTAACAACAATCTAAAAAATAAAAAAAAATTTGGAATTTTGCGGACAAAAATTTTTTGAGGACAAAGTTTGCAGATTTTTCGTACAAGGAATCTTTTTCAAAAAGTTGAAGGAAATTCTTAAAAAAATTTTAAATGTAAAAAGAATCCGCAAAATTTGTCCGTAAATCATTGCGGACAAATTTTTGTCCGCAAAAAATTATTTCCAAAATAATTTTAAAAAACACAAAACTAACGGTAATTTTCTTTGGTGGCGAGTCATTACAAGATGTTGTAGAATTATTATTTTGTGTAGATGAATGTTTTCTACGTCTATTACCAACAAAAATGCCTTCTTCCTCCTCCTCCCCATTACCTCCATTTTGTTGTTTATTTATTGGAAAAGAATTTCTATAAGAATTTGTTTGTTGTCCATTAAAAGAAGAATTTAATGCAGACATTGATGTTGAACCACCAGTTAATATACGTAACCAATTTGGTTCGTTTCCAATAGATAAAAGTATACGTTCAAAACGATGGGAAGATGATGAACCAGACAACAATTGTTTTTGTTTTTTATGTCTGAAAAGAGTAGGAAGTTTTTTGGGATATTTAATAAAAGAGATTAACAAGGAAAACATTTGCGGGGATTAACAAAAAAACTATGAAATGAGAAAAAAGAGAAAAATATTGAAAATTACAAAAATGTCGGGAGAATCGGATTCCTACCCTTGCAAACAATAAAACATTTTTTGACGTCAAAATGTATCAGGGATAGGTTAATTACCGAATATAACCAAACTACGGATTTTTTCAACTCAAAACCCGACCCAAAAAAAATTTGAAGATCCGACCCGACCTTGTGTATGACAATTTGTGAATTTAGCCCTTCCCCTCAAAATTTTCCCTTTTAATTAAAAAAACGAAACAAACCTTTCGTGAATGTTTAATATCAACATATCAATAACAAATTTTTCATACAAATAAGAAAGCACAGAACTTAACAAGGCCAAAGTTAGAATAAATAAACGATCTTCAATATATGGAATTGGGTCTTTAAAATTAAATTAAAAAATTATTTTTTAAAAAATAAAAATTAAACCAAATTCTAGCCATTCAATAATAATTTGAGGTGGTTCTATACAAATAATTAAAGAACATATTCCAACAGCAAAAAGAGAAAGGCACAAAGGTTTGTTACTTTAAAAAGAAAAAAATTTTCTTGAAATAATTTATGTCCGCAAAATTCTTGCGGACAAAATTAAAAATTTTTTTTGAATTTTTCAAAAATTTTCAAAAAATTTTAACTTTATAAACTTAAAAACAAACCTAAAAATAGCTCTTCTATAAGGAAATCCTTTACTATAAATAATTGCTAAAGTAATATATTGAAACATTGAAACACAAAAAACAGCTGTTCCTTGCATTGAACGTCTATCATCTGGTTCTGGTCCAGCTGGGGTTGCATAAGGAATAAACCTTTAAATTTTTTATTAAAAAAATGATTTTAATTCGCAAGTTTTTTAAATAAATTTTTAAAAATGTCTTTAAACGACGGCTATTTTAATGTGAATTTTATTTATATTTTTAAAAAAATTTACAAACCATGGTTGCATACTTGTATAAATAAAAGTAAAAACCTACAAAATTATCAATTAAATTTAATTCAAAAAAATTTTTTTATTTACTTGAAAGAAAGATATAATTGTTAATTGCCCAATAACAGAAAATATAGACGCTAAAGATAATAGTCGAGTAGGTGGAGGTATTTTTGCTAAACGTTCACAAGCTGGAGTGTAACCAAAAAAGAGAGAAACAAGTGTTACAAGTGCCAAGTCAATATAGAGAAACTTGAAAGAAAAAAAATTTTAAAGTACAACAGTAGCTAGATTAAAAAAGACCTTTAGACTAAAAAATCTGGAACGCTTCAAAATACCAAACCACCAAAAACACCCCCATAATTTGGATTTCGAAGGCTTTTGGGGTTTGGTATTTTCAAGTTAGGTGTTACGAAATTCGGTATTATGAAAGCATGCCAAAAAATCGTACATTATAATGAGGTTATCTTAAATTGAGAGGCATTACCCTTTGCCCAACCAATTAAAGGGGTAAATATATTTAATATTTGGGAGTATGTTTAGTGAGGTTAAATGATTAAAAAACCTGTAAATCAGTCAAATTAGTATTTAACCAATAAAGCTGCATTATTGTAACAAATTGTGTCAAAGAATATCCAGCCATATATTTAAAAACTCCAAATGAAGTAACCAAAGCTGCCCTTCCTTCGCGAATTACAGTTGGGACACAACGAATATCTGGTGTTTTAGAAGTAAAAGGAGCAGCAATTGAAGCTTCTGCCTCAGATAAAGAAATTCCTGCATGGGCAGCCTAAAAAATTTTATTGAAGTTAATAAAAGTGTGGAAATACTAAAAAATTGTTTTGCGGATTTTTTCTAGTTTTGCGGACAGACAATTATTCTTGCGGACTTTTTTTAGCCTTGCGGATTTTTCTGTTCCATAACTTTCTTCCGTATTTTTCCCTCTTCATTTCCGAGGAAAAGATTTTAAAAATAGAAAAGAATCCGCTTATAAAAAAATATTCAAATTTACTTTTAAAGCAGCACAATCATTAGCTCCATCCCCACACATTGCCACTGTATATCCAACATCTTGAAGTTGATTAACCAACTTTTTAAAAGAATTAATTTGGTATTAAAAATAATTAAAGCTAAACCAATTGTTTTTGATCAGGTGACATTCTTGCATAAACATCACAAACACAAATTAATTGTTCCAATATCTCTGGATATTCTTCACATATAACACCTAAAAATTTTTTTTTAATTTTTAAAGAATTTCTCCTTTTGAAAATTAAAACAAAAAATTAAAAAAAAACAAACTTAGAGTTGGACCAGAAATTGCCAAATGATAGGAAGATTCTGCACTTTTTGCTGGTTGTTGATTTTGTTCATAACAACAAGAGAAAGTGTCTTCTTCAAGTTCCAACATTTTAAAAAAATTTTTTTCAAATTAAAAAATATTTTTCAAAAAATTTCACTCACAACTTCATCAGAAGAACTAACAGATTGTTTTAATACCAAATGTGTTCTTCCATCTCTACATTTTGTATCTCCAGCTTCCAACAAAAAAGATCTTTTATTTGGGCGTATAATTCCACATTCACGTGCAACACTCATTGCTTTAAATTAAAAAAATTTTTTTGAAATTTTTTTTCAAAATTATTTTTAAAAGAAAATTAAATACCAGTAAGTATATTATCTCCAGTAATCATTATTGTTCGAATATTTGCTCTAAAATTAAAAAATAAATTTTCTTTTTATAAAAATTATTTTTTAACAAGGGAGAGAAAAGAAAAGTTTTTTAATAAAAATACCAACCAACCTATTTAATTGATTAATAACTCCAATAGTTTGAGGCTTCAATCTATTCTCCATAACAATTAATCCCAACATAACCAAATCACATTCCAAATGTTCACGTTTAGCTTTGTGTGCTTTTACATAATTTAAATTAAGGCGACGAGAAGCAACGGCAATTAAACGATAACCACTTTAAAAAATAATTATTAAAAAATTAAAAATAATTTTTAGATACCCTTTTGGGGCTGAAAAACTTATAATTAAAGAGTATCCTAAATAAGGGTGTAGTTTAAAAAATATCTTAAAAAATGTTCTACAAAGGTGAGAACGCTTAACCAACACCCAAAGACCAAACAAAACTTTAAAAAAAGTAAGAATTTTTGGGGGCATCTAAAAATGATGCTTCGACTTGAATAAATAAAAATTAAAAGAAAAAAAACAAAACTGTTGAGCATAATTATCAACAAAAGATTGATATCCATAAGGCAACGTTTCTGGAAGGCATAAAGAAGCTATTTTTTCTGGAGCACCTTTGCAATACAAATGATGGATATGTGATTCATCACTTAAATTGTGTACAAGAACAGACATTCTTTGAAGATGAGAACTTAAAAAATAATTTTTATGTTTTTTCAAAATAAAATTTTGAGGAGGTTCCTGCCCAATTAGTTCACTCCCTATTTAAAAAAATTTTTTTTCCCTTTCTGCCTAAAAATATGTTTGATTCCTACTTAAAATGTTTTATTAAATAATTAAACTCGTTAACAAACCTAAAAGTAAATTGACGAATCACAGCAAGTTCAACTTCAGATTCCACAGAAGAATGTAATGGAGGTGAACGAATAACTGTTGGCTGGAGAGAAAATTTTCTAAATTTAAAAAAAATTAAAAAATAAACCTGTAAAATATCAAATTGTGCAGTTTCATCCCCAATCCTTTCTGACGCTTCATCCATAATCCAACCAGTCTTACGAAATAAAACCAAATCAAGAGGGTCACCATTTAATACTTTATCAATTCTAAAAATCATAAAAAAAATAATTTTCTAAAGTTAACAAATATTTATAGTACAGTTGGACTTTGTTATAAGGTCAACGTTAGCTACCAGACAGGGACTATCAGATCTGCTACAACACTCTTTATCAGATGTAAGTTACCGGGCACAACAACTTTAGCGACTTTTCTCCTTCATCCTTACTATAAGATATAACCAAAATTGGGTGCTCCAGAATTTTATATATCCAAAGATGTATTTTAAGTGAGGTTCGAGTGTATAAAAAATAATTAAAATCTTTTACCGTGTTAAACTATGACATGTAGCTACAGCTTTAAGTAATTCACCATTTTCTGGCAATTCGTCAGTACAAAAATCGTGTAGTTCATTGCCAAATTCAGGCAATTCTTTACGTGGAAATATTGCTCGAAAACAATTAAAATCGAGGCCATCCTCAGTAAGTGTGCCGGTTTTGTCAAAACATACCTTTTTAAAAAAAATTTTTTAGAGATGACAAATTTACCGCAATGTTAAAAATTATTGCAAAGGGGAATTTCTTCCCGTCTAGAAAAAGTCTTACAGCTTCCTTCTGGGGGCTGAAAAGAGCCAGTTATCGAAAGGATTCATGCCTTGCGCTAAGGATGCATGCTCTTATGTTAGTTAAACTAAACCAGGGTTCAATTTAAAAAGAATATTTTAAAGATAAATTTACCGTATTAATAGCTCCACAAGTGTTTATAGTAGACGGCGAAATACAAAAAATTTGTTTTGCACGTAAGCGCATTTGCGCAGCAAATATACCAATACTCATTGCAGCTAAAATAATATTTCATTTACTATAGTTCAAAAATTAAAAAAAACCTGGAAGTGCTGGAGGAACAACAATTGTAATTATATCCAATGAACGAATTATTATTTTCCAGGCAGAAGATCCACGAGAAATCATTACCAAAATAGTATAAAGAAAGCCTAGCCCAGCAATACAAGCAAGAAATCCAACAAATTTAAATAAATCCTTTTAAAAAATCAATAATAAAGTTAAAAAATAATAATAAAATTTTTACTTTAGTAAAACGAAAATCAACAGGTTTTGGATACATTATCGAACGAACAAGTTGGCCTTTTAAGGTTGAATAAGCTGTTCGAAGAACAACTGCTTGGACATGTTTTCCAGGATAATAACGAGTCTGAAATTTAAGAAAATTAAATTGAGCTGGCTTGGCCAATTTCCAAAAAATAATTCTTAGATTTTAGATTTTTCCTTAACTATAGATTCGAATTTAAAAAAAAAACAACAAACCTGCAAAACTTGAGTTCCACAATATAAAATATGTTTAGAATGTTCTTTAAATGAAAATATTTGTGTTTCACCATGTTCTTCATCAGTTTCTGGCATTGCAACTTTTGTTATAGGCATAGATTCACCGGTTAACATTGCCTCATTTACTTAGAATTTAAATTAAAAAAAAATATTTTTAAAAAATACCAATAACAGTTCCAGTCATTAAAACAGCATCACATTGAAGAATACAACCACGAGGCGGAATTAATAGAATATCACCATGAACCAACTATAAAATAAATTTTAAAAAAGTACCAAATTATTGTAAAAGAGAATCGAATTTTAAAAATTTATGTTAGAGGAAGAGAAAAAAATAAAAAAGGAATGGAAGAGGGCTATTTGCAACAGCAGATCGAGTAGTTTCGGTATTGGATTTTAAAACAAATTCTTTTCAAAATTGCTGACAGTCCTAGTAGTCAACACAAAATCCTTCTGGTTTTTATTTCGATCCAAATCCAAAACCTTTCTCAAAGAAACTATTTGAACTCCTACACAAAACCCCCGACCGGACTTTTTTCTCCACTCGTCTTAATCCTAGTATTTACAAAAAAACGACAACAACAATTTAAATAACCAAAATCATTACATTAGCACTAGAAATATCTTCCACTTTACCACCATTACGTAAAACTTGTACTTGATCGTCTGTATGTACCATACTTCTAAAAAAATGATTAAAAAACGCTACAAGCTTAAAAAAACCTCAATTTTCTTTCCTGTTTACGTATTTGATAAACATCCAAACCTATTGACATTACAGACATTGCAACAATTATAGACGCAAAATATGCATAATTATCCATATACCAAACAGTTACACTTTAAATTAAAATTATAAATAGAAAAAGAAAATCTTTTAAGAAACCTAAAAACTTGAAAAATATAAAATGGAGTAATTGCTTCTTTAAAAAGTAAAACAACAAGGGGTTTGACTTTAACTTCTATTAGATTCTTTCCATATGTGAATAATCTAAAAATAAATAAAAATTTGGAATTACTACAGACTTAGAAAATTTTCATCTAAGAGGCTCTTATGTAATAAAATTGCCAATTTCAACCCGCTCATTTCCATTCGGTTAACCTGAAGGGTTTACCCAAATCGACAACAAAATTTGTCAGCATCTTGTAAAATCCCTAAAGCTTTACAAGAATGCTTACATGTAAATATATAATTGTCAATTTCAGCAAATTATTCGGTCAAACGAAAAAAAGTTTAGTTCAAAATCGACAATTCTATTTAAAAATCTTAACAAAAAATAATAACGAAGAAAAATTTCCAAACCTTTGTTCAACAGAATTATCAGCTAAACCAGTTTGTGAACTAACACAATGATGAAAATAATTGACAGGCAACTAGAAACAAATTTTCAAAAAAAATTTTTAAAAATAAAAGAAAACCTCAGATTCCAATTGGGAAATTGTAACAAAACAATTCTTTTGCGGATACCAAAAATATTTTAATTTTCGATAAGTAAAGAAACGAAGTTTGTCTAATTGATACATTTGTCCATTTCCTTTAGGTAAAATATATCCGACATTTTTGCAATTATTGTTAATTATTTTGATTGGACGAAAAGCAATATTTAAATGATCATCTCTTCAAAAAAGAAATTTTTTTGAAAATTTTTTAAATATTTTAAAATTTACTTGACTAAAATATGGTCACAATTAGCTAGAGAAGTTTTACGAGCCGTGAACCAAACAAACCATTCTGGGTACCAATGCAATACAAGTCGAAAAATACCAACTGTAGAAATTGTGAGAAGCCACATACCAAACTAGAAAATTTTAAAAATATTTTTGAAAAAAGTATTTTTAATAAAGCACTGATATGGGACGCCAGAAACGTGATAGATAAAACACGAACTTTTTTCGACGATTCAATCTCTGATAACCTGATCCGAAACCCAACCCACTTTTTCTCAATCCGTCTCATCCCTGAGATTAAAAAATTAAATAATCCATCAAATGACACAAAGTTCCTTTTGTTGGAATATTAACCTAAAACCTTACCCAAACTAATTCCTATTCTATTTTCCTTCAATAAACCCAAATAAAAAATACAAAAAATCATTCTTACAGTTCTAGGTATTGAACGTTCATAACCAAAAATATTTAAAGTTTCATCTTGTAATTCAATTTCAGCATGATGTGGTTGTTGATGTTCACCATCATTCAAATTATTATTATTTTCATCATTTCCTTCTTCCATTTCAATAATATTTTGTGGAATATTTGGGACAGAATTTCGAATATAATAATGGGCTGTTTTGGATAATTTGTCAGCATTTATATGTTCTTGACGAAGATTTTCTTCGTTATCAAAAGGTAAAGATTGAGAAGAACTGCCAACAGCCATTGAATTATAAAGCCGAGAAGAGGGTTGATTAAATGTGGATTCTTAAGAAAAAAATTTATTTTTAATTTTTTGTGAAAAGATTTCGGATTTGGTGCTTTGTGGAAATACTATAGGAAGTTCCACAAGAAATTTATACTCACTCAGCTCCCGAGAGAAACCTAATGGCATGCTTCGAATCAAAATTTCACAACGAGTGTGCTATTCAATAGCCAAGAGTATTCAGGTTTAGACCTAGTCTACTACCCATAGTCACAGCTACCTACAATTCTCGTCTCAATCCGAATATTTTACCAGCCTAACCCGTCTTATTTAAAGCATGAGAACAATAATTATTTTTATTAAAAAAAAAGAGAACCTTCTTCAGCAGCAAGAAGCAAAGGAGTTGATTCAGACGATTCACGCCTCGATACTATTTCTCTTATGTTGCCAGTTAATGGGGAGTCGGGCTCGTCGTCCCCGGCTTGCGATTTTATTCCAAGTTTACGAAAAATTGTGAAAGACGTTTGATGGGACTGAAAAATACTTATTAAAGAGAAGTAGGTCGCAAATCTTGAATATTGTGTGGGAGTCAATTCGAGTTCGTCAAACTCATGTCCATCGACTCATTAGAAAAATTAGCAAAAAATGGGTTCTGTTAACAGTTGAGAGCACTGTCGGTAATAGTTTGGAATTCGCCCCCCCCCCCTTTCTTTCCTTTCTATTTTTTCTTAGTTTTTTCTCATTTTATGGCAAATTATATATCATTCGAAAGAGCTCTTCGAACTGAGTCGAGTAAGATTAAAATCAATGAAATCTGACATAAGTGAACAAAGTTGTGACCATTTATTTTATCCACTTCCATTGGCACAAAAAGTTTACCCAAATAGGATTGAGCTTCATAATTTTGGTAAGAATGATCAGATCTAGCCAATCATGGTATCATTCGACCGAGCTCGTAGAGAGCTTTCGAATAATATATGATAAATTATGTATCAAACAAAAAAGCTCGAAATGGTCAGGGAAACGGTGAAAAAAGGGGGGGCGAATTCCAAACTATTACCGCACTGTCTAGCAGAGAAAATTATGGAAGCTTAAGGTCCCCGTTTTCATCGGCCAAACTTTCTGATACGGCCTCCGAGCCCCCGGCCAAGTATCAACTACCCCAATTCAACTTAATTTTAAATAATAGAAAAATAAACCTGAATTTATAACTCTAAACTCTGGCCCTTTCAAGAAAGTCACACAAAAATTTAAATAAAAAATCAAAAAAGAATTGTTTAAAAGTTGTGCCCTGTTAGCCAATCGAAGACTTGTTTATTGCACCTTGAAGCAAAAGTTCAAGTTGAGACATTAGTTGTGGTTGGTTTATTACATATAAATTTATAAAACATTTTATATTTATATAAAAAATAAATCTAAAATTAAAGAAAAAGATTTTTTAAAAAAAACTTTCAAAATTTGCGGACAAAAAAATTTTTGTCCGCAAATTTTTTGCGGACAACTTTTGCGGACTTTTTTTTGACAAAGTTTATCATTTAGGTTTGTAAATGAAAATTTTCAACACTTCGAAATTTCAAAAAAAAATTAATAAATATTATAAAGAAAATAGGAGAGGTATTTAAAGTCTTCAAATCAACTGCTTTATAAGCCCCTAAAAATGATAAAAAAATATTTAAAAAAATTTTCTTTTTAATCTACATATGATCATCATCACACGCTTTTTTCTATCAAAAAAAATTTCAAAAAATATAAATTGACCGAATAAATTACCAACAAGTTTTTTTTAAAAAAAAAGTTATTTTTTCTAGTTTATCTTAATGGGGGAACTTTAAATAAAAGAGAAAAGACATTAAAATAACACAAATGATTTTACATGTATCACATATTAGTTTAAAATAATGTAGAAAATAAAAACACATAGTAAAAGAAACCAATAATCAAATGTAAAAACTCTCCATAAAATAATAACCTTATCTGATTTTTGTTGGAAGAAAATAAAAAAAATTTTATCGAAGACTAATTGAGTCTCAAAAATAGGTGACATTTGAGTCTAGACAAATTTTCTTATAATTAGAGAGGCTTTGTTAACTGAAATAAAAAATCGATAATTTTACATAAATCTGATAAGGATTTATGTAAAAAAATAATATTCAACGAACTATTCAACGAAGTCACCCTCAAAAACGAATTCAACGACGTGTTACCGGGAATGAATCAGACACTAAAAACACGCAAATCGAGACCGGATTGAGGTGATGCATGAACGAGTTTCATGCTAACAATAAGTCGAATTATCAAGACTGTACAAGTAATTCAATATTAAATTTTAGGCACGTGACAGACAGACAAAAAAAAGAAAGTTTAATTGAAGTAAATAAAAAAAAGCAACAGAAAAAAAATTTTTTTTAACGAAAGGAACCACTTGAGAGAATGTTTAAATATTTAAATATGTCCTAGTTAAATAAAGGAAGAAAATTTTTTTTTAAGATTTTTGATTTTATCAACTAACAAAAAAAAATTTTTTTTAATTAAACAAATATTGAATAGATAAAAATAAAATACTTTCAATTTTTTAATCTGATTTGGCAATTAGAGTAAAACAAACAAAAAATTGAAAAAAAAGAAAAAATTTAGACAAAATGGATTTTTAACCCTAGAGATCAACTACTTTAAAGATCAACACTGGTAATTGTTCTATGTACATTTCAGGGGAAATTAAAAGGAATTTAGAGGTTTGATTTTGTGTTAAAGTCGTGTTAAAAAGTTCGCCCAGTCAACTAAACACTGTCCGCACTGAAAATTTTTTTTATTTTTTTTGTTTCAAAATGGTCAGTACAAAAAATGGTCAAAAAAAATTTTCCCATAATTAAATTTATTAACGACTGACCATTTTTAAACTGACCATTTATACAAAACCCTAAATAATTTTTGAAGTGGACCAGAAAGGTCAACCAGTCATTCATTTCCTTTTCCAATTAAGGTAAAAAGAATGACCACCAATCCCCCCCCCCTTTTTTTTTGTTTTCTTTCTTTTCTTTTTTCTAATTTTCTTCCTCTTTTCTATAATTTTTTTTCTCGTCAGTCAAAGTACACCGCAAAGGTATTTGTTGTACATATTTATTGTTCGATGTAAGAAAAAAACAGAAAAAGAATTAGAAAAACAAACAAAAAATCACAATTTAGTGGGTGTATTCTGATTATTTCCTTACTAAAATGAACAGTTCACCAAACGGACAATTCACTGACATATTGTCAAATCACCGACGGACAATTCTCCAAACGGACAATTTACTGACTCTCGGCCTCTAATCCTTTTGATACTCACGAGCCAAGCCCCATTTATTTTGTGAACTGAAGATTCTAACAAAGCCATTATTTTATGTCAGACATCGGACTAACAATTCTGTTAAAATTTCCCTCTAAAATTTTAAAAAAACCTTCCAATCCCTACCAAATACTCAAATGTCCCCTTTTAACGAAAGAGAGGGAGGGCGTTCATATTTTTTCTTTTTCTAATTTTTCTTCTTTTTATAACTTCCTCATTTTTCCTCCAAATAAAATCGATGTTTTTATTTTCTACAAGGGCAGACAACAACAAAAAGACCAAAACACTTTTTCTTCTTTTTTAAAAGGAAAAATGACCAAAAGAAAAAAATGCCAAAAATAGAAGGAAAAAATTTTTTTTAATTTTTAATTTGGCTACCAATTTTCTTTTTTTTCGGCTATTTTGTAAGACCCTTCGGCTGTACTTTAGTACGTGGGTGCAGGCTTTAATTTACAAATGTTATACCATTCGAAAGAGCTCGTCGAGCTGAGTCGAATGCCACCAAAATTAGATCTAGGAAAAATTTCTGGACCGAGATATAGGTCCTTGAAGTTTGAAAAACCATAGGGGGGACCAAGCA
Organism: Meloidogyne incognita; assembly: GCA_036172945.1. Classification (NCBI taxonomy): domain Eukaryota; kingdom Metazoa; phylum Nematoda; class Chromadorea; order Rhabditida; family Meloidogynidae; genus Meloidogyne; species Meloidogyne incognita. The sequence continues at coordinate 447,148 of JARQAC010000037.1, forward strand.
CTTTTTTGGGGTGAAAAATTCGAAAATGCAAATGATACCTCATTTGAAAGAGCTCCTCGAGCTGAGTCGAATGACATCAAAATCAACAAAATCCGACTTGATTGGACAAAGTTCTGATCTTTTCTTTTAGCTCCTTACCTATGGCATCTGTGGAGATTTTTGCTGCTACAGAGGCTCCAAATACGTCCAGAACAAGGGAGATAAGAATAGGTTTATGTTACGAGCCCAGACCCATCGCCCGTAGACTCCCCGCGAGGCGCGTGCCGCAAAACCCCGCGCGAAGCGCGGGGTTTTGCACAAGCGCCTCGCCGACGCTCCATAGGTTTATGTTGCCTGTTTTTGTGTCTTAACTTTGTCTAATCTTGTTCAATCATGGTGATTTTGGTCTCATTCGACTCAGCTCGTCGAGCTCTTTCGAATGGGGTATTATTTGTATAAAAAAATTTTTATTCCAAAAATCGCCCCTTTGTATCTTAGGTTTTAGGGGCTTATATCTCGGTCCAATCAAGTCGGATTTCGTTGATTTTGGTGTCATTCGACTCAGCTCGAGGAGCTCTTTCGAACGAGGTATAATTTACATATTCGAATTTTTTACCCCAAAATTGAGCTTACTCCCCCCTATGGTTTTTCAAACTTCAGGGACCTATATCTCGGTCCAGAAATTTTTCCTAGATCTAATTTTGGTGGCATTCGACTCAGCTCGACGAGCTCTTTCGAATGGTATAACATTTGTAAATTAAAGCCTGCACCCACGTACTAAAGTGACCCCGACCCTTCTATTTTCTGTGGCTAGATGAATAAAAAATTTCTTAAAATTTTCTATCAAAAATTCCCTTTAAAATTCCCCTTAAAATTCATTTTTCTCAAAAATAATTTTTCTTTTTCTCTCAAATTCCCACACTATTTTTTCTTTCTCTAACATTTTTCTTTTATTTTTATCCCTTTTATTTCCAAATTAAAATTCACAAAAAAATTCTTTATTTGTCCGAAATGAAATTGATATTTTATTTATTTTTTAAAGCTTTTGACCATTACAAGAACACAAAGACCACCCACAAATTCTACACATACACTGCTAAACCAACGAATAAAAAAGATTAACAGAAGCTTTCAACGAGAAATTACCGTATTCGGGAAAGGGTTGTTTGAGTCTAGAATAGTATTTATTTGTTTATTGACCTACCAATTAATTGGTCTAGAAAATATTTTTTTGAATATTTGGAATTGGACAGGGGGTATTGTGACTTATAGGGGGTTTTTTTTGGCTGGACCGATTTGGACAAATGAGGTGTCATTCGAAAGAGCTCGCCGAGCTGAGTCGAATGAGGGGCGAATGAAGTCGATCCGACAATCAGGGACTGAGATACAGACCCCTGAAGTTTGAAAAAGAGAAGGGGGGACCAAGCTCATTTTCGGGTGAAAAATTCGAAAATGCAAATAATAGCTCATTCGACTCAGCTCGGCGAGTTGAGTCGAATGACACCAAAATCACCGAAATCCGACTTGATTTGACAATGTTATGATCGTTTGTTTTAGCTCCTTACCTATGGTCATTGTTGAGGTTTTTGCTGCTACGGAGGCCCCAAGTACGTCCAGAGTAAGGGAGATAGGAATAGGTTTATGTTACTGACCCAGACCCAGCGACCGTTGACTCCCCGCGAGGCGCGTGCCGCGAAACCCCGCGCGAAGCGCGGGGTTTCGCACAAGCGCCTCGCCGACGCTCCATAGGTTTATGTTGACCATTTTGAACCTGTTTATCTTGGCTCAGAATCAAGTTATTGAGCTGATTTTGGTGTCATTCAACTCGCCGAGCTGAGTCGAATGAGCTATTATTTGCATTTTCGAATTTTTCACCCGAAAATGAGCTTGGTCCCCCCTTCTCTTTTTCAAACTTCAGGGGTCTGTATCTCGGTCCCTGATTGTCAGATCGACTTCACTCGCCCCTCATTCGACTCAGCTCGGCGAGCTCTTTCGAATGACACCTCATTTGTCCAGATCGGTCCAGCCAAAAAAACAACATTCTGGATAGGAAAGCACGCGAATCGAGGAACTGAAATTTTTTTTTCGAAATTTCGGTCAAGTCTAGAATAGACAACCCCCAATTTAAAGGGCTAAATTATGTTTATGCTGTGGAAAAATTTAATTGGATAGGGGAAATGGAATAGAAACATCTAGGAAAAGGCCACAACTAACTATTGTCCATCAAAAATGGATTTTTTCAGTACCAGTATCGGGAGTACCGAATCTTACCGAACATTATTCCAACCCAAGGATTAACTTTATTCCTTCCTTTTCTTCAAATACAAACACAACAAAACCAAATTTCTGACCTAATCTTTGTTAAAAATTTTTTTTTGTTTTTTTTTCAAATTTTTTCATTTTTCTCTTTTATTTTTAAAGAGAAAAAAGACACACATCTCTGGCCCTCTCAAGTTTTGTATTTTAGTATGTTGTATTTTATTTTTATTTAATCTTTAAAATTATTTTTCTTCCATCAACACATTTTTCCTCTTTACCCTTTTATTTTCTTTTTAATTCCAACTAATTGCTTATTTACGCAATAAAAAATTAAAAAAAATTTTTTTTTAATCTTCTTGGCCTTTTAACATAATTTTTTTGAGTGGTTCTTAGAAAATATTTAAAAAATAACTAGTGGTGCCTATCGGGTGATGGCGGTAAGTTACGTATGCAATTCGTTTTATTACGATACTTTTTGTTATAATTTTGCTCTGCCCGTTGGAAAGCCTATCGGCTTTGGGGCGCGCTTCGCGCGCTGCTAGAAATTTTTTCTGCTACATTTAATAAAAGCCATGAATTTAGCGTCGGGCCTTCGGCCCGCCGCGTCTAAACACACTTCTGCATAGCGGAATGGATGCTAATCTCGGGCCTTCGGCCCTCGAACTTTTTTGCCTTGACTCGAGGGATGGATGAAATCTCGGGCCTTCGGCCCTCGAAATTCCTTTGCCTTACCTCGAGGGATGGATGCAAATCTCGGGCTTTCGGCCCTTGAAATTCCTTTGCTTTGCCTCGAGGGATGGATGCAAATCTCGGGCCTTCGGCCCTCGAAATTCCTTTGCCTTACCTCGAGGGATGGATGCAAATCTCGGGCTTTCGGCCCTTGAAATTCCTTTGCTTTGCCTCGAGGGATGGATGCAAATCTCTCTCTTATTTTGCCTATTCTTTTACTTGAATTGTCTATTGGGCAGTTAACTGGGAGAGGGCCTGTACAGACTTTTTATAATATTTGCCCTGTTTTTAAAGGTTAATAAAATTATTTCCTTTGCCTTACCTCGAGGGATGGATGCAAATCTCGGGCTTTCGGCCCTTGAAATTCCTTTGCTTTGCCTCGAAGGATGGATGCAAATCTCGGGCCTTCGGCCCTCGAAATTCCTTTGCCTTACCTCGAGGGATGGATGCAAATCTCGGGCTTTCGGCCCTTGAAATTTCTTTGCTTTGCCTCGAGGGATGGATGCAAATCTCTCTCTCTTATTTTGCCTATTCTTTTACTTGAATTGTCTATTGGGCAGTTAACTGGGAGAGGGCCTGTACAGACTTTTTATAATATTTGCCCTGTTTTTAAAGGTTAATAAAATTATTTCCTTTGCCTTACCTCGAGGGATGGATGCAAATCTCGGGCTTTCGGCCCTTGAAATTCCTTTGCTTTGCCTCGAGGGATGGATGCAAATCTCGGGCCTTCGGCCCTCGAAATTCCTTTGCCTTGCCTCGAGGGATGGATGAAATCTCGGGCCTTCGGCCCTCGAAATTCCTTTGCCTTGCCTCGAGGGATGGATACAAACCTTCGGCCCTTGCACGTCGGGCCTCCTGCCGGCCGGTCGGATCACACTCCCTTAAGTACCCTATGGGTATGGTACCGCCCACCCCCAAAATTTGGAATCTCTACAACTTTTGCCAAAATGGTCAAAAAATATTGAAAAAAATAGTTTTATACTCAGGGCGATAAGAGCTTTCGATTGATATAACATTTGCCCTATTTAAGTTCATTTTGGCAAAAATATTTTTTTGGCCGTAAACTCGACCGAAAAATTCATGTGATTATTCAAAAATTCAAAACTACCCAAAAAATGACCCTTTTGAAACATTTTAAAAGTCTAATATATAGCAAAAATTCTGCGCTATCTTATAAAAATATATTTAACCAACCTCAGCCTCAATATACCCCAGAAAATTTCAAAAAAACGAAAAATTTTGAATTTTCAAAAAATCGACCCTACCAGGCCTCGGGCGAAATTTTTCAAAAATTTAAATAGTTCAAAAAATTTGTAATTTTTTACTCTATTTTATAACCCTTAATTCGTTTGGCTACGACAAAAAAGATCAAAGTTATGCCCAATTTAAATTTCACCAAAAAATTTAAAAAGGGTTACCCCTTCAAAAATGGGTCAAAAAATCGATAGTGAGAAAAATATGTTATATGGTGCTCCAATAGATGCTGAAGCCGAATCTGAAGTCCGTTTATTTTTAAAAAGTTTAAAAAAAAAGTTATACTCAAAAAACCAACCACTTTTGGCCCCCAAAATGCCAATTTTTGCAATATAACTTTCTCAGACTCAAGTGTACCCGTAATAAAGTATATATTTTTAGAGGTTTCAAGGGACGCTCTACAAGATAGGATACTCAAATCGAGTTTCAATTCACGCGTTAAAAAGTCGATTTTTGCGTGGTCACTTTGGTGCCCATATCTATGTCAGGAAAAAATTTGTGACTCAAGTGTCCCCCAAGGTTTTTGTAGAGCATTTAGTGCCCTAACACATGAAAAAAGAATTGGATCGATTCGGCCAACTTTAAGCATTTTTATAATTAAACTCAATGGGAGCCACCCTTCAAGATCTGGACATTTTGGACCTTTGACACTTTGTAACTTTGTACAAAATGGTCAGAAAAAATTAAACTAAATTTTCCCTGACTCTACTCACCGAGAGCTTTCGATTGGTATATAATTTGTAAATTGTCGGTCAATTTAGTCGGACACCATGTCACGATTCATGACAAAGTGACTCTCATTTAAGGCGGCACATCGTACTCAAGTGTCAACCCAAAGTTCCCAAATTTTTTCCAGCGAAATAGCACACATCCTGGGGGAGTGCCCTTTCCCCAAGCACTTTTTAATCCGACTTCACCCCTCCGAGTTACGGCCGTTTGAAATTTTCAAGCGGCCGTTTCGGCGCGGAAGTACGTTTTGGCGCCGAGTTCATATTTTTCCCAGATGCGCCTCAAAAAGTTGTAGGACCCATCCACAACTTTAAAAAATCCACGACAAAGCCTTAAAGAGATTTTGATTTTGGCAGCGATTTTACCCCCAAAATAAGGGACAAGTTGGGGTTTTTTATATAAGTATTAAATAATAAAAATATTAGTAATTTTAAAAACACAATTTTTAAATTTTTTTTATTTGACTAAGCCTCCGCTTAGTCATCTTGTTCCCTTTCTGACCATTTTGGCCCTTTTGACCATTTTGAAATTTTTTAAAATTTTTTAATTTTTCTTCGTCATGTAGTAGCCTCCGTTTACCGTATTTCTTCTAATAGAAGCACGGTTTCCAATTGAAGCACACCCTATGAGATTTTTTGTCCTTCTGACCATTTTGAACTTTGACCATTTTACAAATTAATTACATTTTTCTTCGTTATTGAGGTGACGCGACCGTTATATATTTTTTAATATTTTTAATTCTTTTTTCGGTTTTCTTTTTTTTATTTTTTTCCTTTTTAGACAAAACTGTGTGTGTGTGTGTGAATTCCTTTCAAATTTATTAGATCGATCTAAAACGGCGACGCGATATTTGCGGCATTGCTACTGTAAATAAAAGTCTTGGAAATTTATTTTAAAGGAGGAAATTAAATAAACTGGTAGTCCTAAGGAATGATTGAACAGAGGAGAGGATTTTAAATTTTGTTGAAAAAATTTTTTTGGGGGGTCCAAGTAGACCCCCTTCCCTCCTCTACTTAACTACCGTTCCTAACCTATATAAATTTAATTTTAAAAAATTTAATTTTTAATCAATAAATGATAAAAAAATTATTGGCTTTTCCCCTCTCGCGCATTCATTTTTCTATTCGATTTTTTTCTTCCCATCGATTTGAGGTCATTTCTAACTACACACATCTTTCTCTTCCCCTTCATTTACCCTTAACTTTCCCCAACCTTTTTGTTTTATTAAAGGTTATGGAATATTTAATTTGAACAAAACATTAAAACAAACTTAAATAAACAAAGCAAACTTAAAAACATATAGAACAACTTAAATAAACTTGAAAACAACTTAAAAATAAACTTGAATTGAACTTACTTAAAACAAACTTAAAAACATAAATGAAACCTAAATAAACGTTTTAAAACAAACTTTAAAACAAACAAACTTGAAAATAAACCTGAAAATAAACTTAAAAACATGTGTAAAATTAAAACATTTAAAACAAATTTAAAATAAACTTGAAAAACAAACTTGACAATATTAATTAAATAAACTTGAATATTAATTTATTTTTGCATGCTTCTTTAATTTTTTTGCAAAATAATCTTACAAAATTAAAAAAATTTTTTAATAGAAGAATTAATTTTTCTCAATTAATCTTTTGTTTTTTAATTATTTAAATTTTGCTTTTTATAATTAAAAAATATTAAAAGCCAAAAATGACTCAACAAAAAAAGACATTTTTAATTCACACCTTCATTATCTCTCCCCTAACTTTCTTTAATTAAAGCTATAATTTTTAATTTATTTTATATGTAATTATAATTTTGCAACAAAACATATAATTATTTAAATAAACCTAAGTTTTAAACTTTAATTTATTTCCAAGTTTATTTATTTAACAAAAACTTGAAAACATAAAAATAAACTTGAAAACATTCTAAAACTTTAAAACTTGTTTTAAATAAACTTGCCCGAACAAGTTTATTTTCTTTTTCGTTTTATGTTTAATTTCAAGTTTATTTTTATTAATACCTCAAACTATATTAAATTAATCAATAAAATTTGCAGCTGGTTAAAAAGGTAAAGCAAAACCTAAAATGGAAAAAGTTTTAAACGTGTCTATTTTGGTTTTTCATTAAATTCTGATTATTTAATTAAATTAATTTGTGCAAGTATTATCCGCAAAAAAATTTTCCCAAAAAAGTGTTATTTTATAATTATAAGATCAATAGTAGATGGAATTTTATCTTTTTAAATGTGAAAATAAGAGTTATTTATGATAGGGGCACCGCACATTTATAAACGTACTTATTGTTAGCTATATTATAATTTGCGGATAATAGTTGCGGACTTTTGTATTTTTTTATAAAACTTAAAAAATAAATAATTAAGCTTGAATTTAAAATAAACTTGGATATAAAACTTGAATTTTTTTGTAAAACTTGAAAACAAAAAAATAAACTTGAATTTAAACTTGATACCCTATAATTTAATTTTTAAATTTATTTTCTCCTTCTAGACTTTTTAAATTAAAAAAATTTTTTCGATATTAATTTTTTTCTTTCTTATAATTCTCACAATATTATCAAATTCTTTCCTTGTTTTTCATTTTCTTTAATCTTTACTTTTTTTTAAAAATGTAATCCTTTACGCGTTACGGCTTAAATTCTCGTTGCAAACTTTTAAAGTGTATATTGGCAACAGATATAATAAATGGAAATTTTATTTTAATATTTTACCCATACATACTATAAAATAATGCAAAAACCATTTTCCTGCTTCATACAATTTTTAAAACCTAAAAATAATTTGCTTCAAGTTTTAATTAAAAATTTAATTAAACTTGAAACATTTTCTCAAGTTTTATTTATTTCAAGTTGCTTCAAGTTTTAATAATTCACATCAAGTTTGTAGAAGTATGAAGTTTGTAAAACTTATCCAAGTTTTAATTTCTTTTATTTTTAAGTTTGTAAAACAAAAATGCTTCAAGTTTTGAAGAAACTTGAAACATAAAATATTTTCTCTCTCTCTCTGAGTTGAGAAGTGACCTAGAAAAAATTTTTTTTTGAAAATTTAAATTTTTTTTCTTCAGAATAACCTATATAATTTTTTTCAGAATATAATTTTCTGAAAATATTTTTTTCTAGCCTTTCATTTAAAGTCACACCTTTCTTTCTCTAACACACTCACATACATTTCTTTCCCCAACTTCACTCACCCCTTCACCTTCTTCCTCATTGCTGCCACGAGAATATATAAATTTTTATTTTACATATTTTATTATAAGAAAATTTAAATATAAAAAATCGTCTAGAAAATAAAGAATAAAAAATTTTTTTTTAAATTTTATTTTTAATTTTATCATTTAATTTCCCTCAATCAGTACTCCTTCTTGTACTGATTGAGGGAGTACTCCTTCTTGTACAATTACATTTTATTTTCTTAATTTTTATCTTCTCAAAATCCATTTTAATTAATCTGTCTGTCCCTTTTAATCCGTAAAATTAATCAACTTTTTTTGTGGTTACTTTTGAGTGTGTGTAATTAATTATATCCAATTTCCGGTAATTTTTTAAATCTGTCTCCGTGTCGTTACTACAAAAAAATTTTTTTTTAATTTTTCTTTCTGAAAAGGATTAAATACAAACTCTTAAGAATACTTTAAAATTAAAAAAAAAGTATTTTGTAAAAAAATTTTTTAATTAATAAACTTTTAAATCTACAACCCTCTCTAAGTGGTGCGTGTAGCCTCCCCCCTTCCTATTATTAAAAGCGATAATAAAAAATTATTATTGGGCTTCCAATTAAATTATAAAAATAAATTAATTTAATATTTCTTTAACTAAAAATTTTTCTCTCAATAAAATAAAAAATAAATAAAAAAATAAAAATTAAATAAAATATGTTCGTGTTTATTGAACGCTTTCTCTGCGCATATTCTAAAAAATAAAAAACAAAAAAAAGGCAATAATTATAAACCATACAATTTTTGTAAAAATACTAGCCAATTAATTTATAATTTAAGTTAGGTAATAATTAAAAAAAAATTTTTTTAAATTTCTTTTAAAGAAATTGAGTGTGAATTTGTATCCTAAAGTACGTCAAGTTTTACGTAATTTTCCTTTACTTTTATTAAAGTTTTTTTAAAAAAATTATTGTCGTCATTTAAATATTTAAATAAACATATTCGCTAAATATTAAAATTTTTCTTTAAACTTAAACTGAATTTTTTTTAAATATTTAAGAAGGAATAATGATACTGCCAAATATTTTATCCGGTACATAGTATATAAAGACAGAAAAGTTTTATTCTTTAAGTTTACAAACTTAAGTTTTTAAGTTTTTGTAATTTAAAGTAAGTTTTAAGTTTTCAAGTTTATTAAGTTTGCAAACTTAAGTTTTTGTAATTTAAAGTGAGTTTTAAGTTTGCAAACTTAAATTCTTTAAAACAAGTTTATTTAAAACAAGTTTATTTAGTAAATGTTTTTTTTACAATTTGTAAAAAGTTTTTACAATCCGTTTATTAATACAAGAAAAACATGTTTATTTTAAAACTTGAAGCAATTCTTTATTAAAATGTTATCAAATAATTGTAAAATTAGTCTCTTAATTCTATAAATAAAATTTTCTATTTCCATTGTTTTTGCTTTTCTAGCTAGTTTGTGTTCGTTAATTTCTACAAATTACTCTTTTAAACACGTGTTTTTCTTTTATTTTCTGTAGCTTGTTTCATGGTCTTTTTGGTTCGATTTTTTATTTTTAAGGCTTCAAAAAAATTTTTTTAATAACGCAGAAATTGTAAAAGCTAGATTTTCTCATTTAATTGCTAATTTAATGTAACTATAAATTTAAATAAAATAATATTCTAAATTTGCATAAAAGATTTTTACAAAATTAAAAAGAGTTTTATTTTAAAGCAATTTTATTTTTGAAGGAAGTTTATTTATTTTAAACTTGAAACAATTTTTGTATTTTATTAAAATTTGAAACAAATTGTAAAAACATTCAAACCTAAAATAAACTTGTTTTAAAACTTGTTTTAAATAAACTTATTTTTCTCTTTCTAATACAAGAAAAACAAGTTTATTTTAAGTTGGAATGTTTTTACAATCTGTTTCAAGTTTTAATAAAATACAAAACTTATTTTAAAACCTGAAACAACTTAAAATGTTTTTCTTAAAAATTAAAACATGTTCTGAATTGTTCTTTATTTTATCATATGAGAGTCTATTTGTTTGCTCTCCCTTTTTTATACAATAAAATCTATTAATACATATTACACGTAATTAAAATTATTATTTTTGATTTATTGATTTTTAAATTTATTTAAAAATTTTTTTTAAATTTTTTAAAATTTAATATTTCAGTTTTTGTGTATAGTTTATTTGTAGTATATTTTTTATTTTGCTCTATTTTGCTAGCTGTTTTGGATATTATTTAGAAATTTATCAAAATGAGTGTTTTGGATTTGTATTTCAAAGAAATGGCATATGGACAGAAGGTTATATAAAAAATATTTAATTTAAACTTGCGGATAATAGTTGCGGACTTTTGTGTTTCATTAAAACTTGAATTAAAACATGAAAAATAAACTTTGAATAAAACAAGAAAATAAACGAATAAAAACATGAGCATAAAACTTGTTTTAAAACTTGAATAAAAACATCAAAACAAAAAATAAACTTTAAATAAAACAATAAAATAAACTTGAAAAACTTAAAACTTGACATGTTCAGATAGTTTACGAAGAAACTTTAATGCAACAACAACAATATTTATGCAACAACATCATTCAACAACAACATTTAATTAACAACAACAATGTTTTTAGGCCTCAACAACAACAACAAAACATCCAACAAAACTTCCAACATTCTTCTTTTCCCAACAACATTGCTACAAACAATAATATTCATTCATTTCCCACCTCAAATTCAGCTTTCTCTTCACTGCCTCCAAATAATTTATTTTCAACGACCTCCAACAAATCTCAGAATTTTTCTCAGACTCAAAATTACTCTTCTCATTTTAAACAACAATGTCCTCCTCCTCAACCTCCAACTATGTTTGACCCATTCACAGCAGCTGCAGCAAATTTTATGCAACATTTCACTCAAAATACTAATCAACAAGTGCAATCAACGCCTTCCGCATTATTTAATACTCAACACAACAATTCTCTACAATTCCAACCAACTAGAGAAGTTTTGCCGATGAATTTTAATAATTTTGTATTTTCGGTGAGTTTTTTTAAAAATGTTTTACAAATTGATTTTACACCTTTTTTAAAACAAGTTGCAAAACAAGTTTGTTTTAAAACTTTTTAAACTTGTTTTATAAACTTATTTTTCACGCAAACTTGTTTTTTTTAATTTTATTGCAACCTTTTTTAAAACAAGTTCTCTTTGCAACTTGTTTTTAGTGCATTTGTTTTACAAACTTGTTCCCTATAAAAATAAGTTTTACAACTTGTTTCTGATATACATATAACAGATTTTACAACTAACATTAAATGTTGTAATTTTCAAACTTGTTTTTCTCTAATAATTTTAATGTTTTTACAATCTCTAACCAATGTTAATTTTTACAGCAATTTGGAGCCGATTTCTCTCCAAGTCCTTCCCATGTTTCTTTAAATTCAGCAGGAATATCTGCTGTCGACAGTTCATCATCTTCTGGCATTCCTTCATCGCCTGATGATTCTTCTTGTTCCTTAGACGCTGAAATATTAATTTTAAAAGAATTTAGGAAGAATAAAGAAGATTTTCAATCTAAACATGGGATGGGTGAATGGCAGAGTGTAAATAGCAAAGAAATATTTCCTGATGAACAAGAGCATCTTGAAAATTTAAAAGTGCGATTTTTAAGGAATTTTTATTTTAAATAGACTATAAATTAATTAAAAAAAATTTTAGGAGAAAACAGAAACCAGAATAAACGAAAATACATCAACTACCCAACCAGAACAGTCTTGTTTTTCTTCGTCTAATTCTTCAAATTCTCAAGAACAAGAGATTATAATTATTGAATATGATAAAAATGAATTAGATAACACAATTGAATTTATTAAGGAAGATAAAAAAGAAGCCGAAAAAGAAGAAGAAAAAAGGACAATACAAAATGAGATTGAAATATTTCCCGTTGAAGATGTTGAAAATTTAACGGTGATTTTTAATTAAAATAAATTGAAAAATACAAAAATCACAATTTTTAAAAATAAGAATAAAACACAAAAACCGTCAGAAAAAAATACAAAAATTGAAAAAACACAAAAATCAGAATTAAATAAAATACAAAAACCAGAATTAAAAAATAAATAGAACACAAAAACCATAATAATAAGAAAAACATAAAATAAAATACAAATAAAATACAAAGACCAGAATTATTATTTAACAAAAGATACAAAAATCAGAATTATTATTTTAAATTTCAGGAAAATACAAAAATAACAGAAATCAACGAAGAAAAAGAAGAGGACAACACATCAACCTCTTCATTAGATTTTTTATGTTCTTCAAATAACAATGATTCTTCAACTCCCTTAGAAGAAGAAGAGGAAATTGAAATAAATAAATATGAAGAAAGTATAATATCTTCTTGTGATGATAGCCAAATAAATTTAGATAAAAAAGAGGATTTAATTAATGAAGAAGATATTAATCAATCTGACCAACAAAATTTACATAAACTTAAGAATGGGAAGGTTCCTTGTCGATGGGTTAATTGTAAAGAAATGTTTTGTGACGAGGATGGGCTATATGATCATTTAATTTCGGTGAATATTTTAATTTATTTAATTTAATCAGGATAGTGAGAAATTACAAAATAAAATACAAAAATCAGAATAACAGAAAACACAAAAATCAGAAAACACAAATACGAAAACCAGAATTTTAAAAAATACAAAAACCAGAATTTCAGAAAACACAAAAAATACAAAATCATAAATAAAATAAAACACAAAAATCAGAATTAATTTCTTTTAAATTCCTAGGCACATATTGATACCCTAACAAAATGGGTTCTTGCTGAACAACGCGAAATAGAAAAACAACAAAAGAGTGGTGGGATTAAGAGGCGAAGATGTGGAAGTTTTATTTCTATAGAAAACACAAAAGAACGTTTTCGTTGTCAATGGTAGAGAAAAATTTTTTTTTTAATTTTTCAGAAAAAAAAATATTTTTTAAAGGCGTAAATGTGAACAATTTCCTCGTCGCGGGGATGCTCAAAAGAAGCTTGACTGGTTACTTAATCATTTAGTAGTCAGACATGCCCCAAAATCTCGCCCTCACAAGTGTTTGTTTGAGGGGTGTTCTCTCCGTTTTTCTAAAGTGGGGACTTTGAGAGATCATATTCGCTGTGCCCACAATGACAACAATAATAAACAGAATGGGAAAAAATTATTGGAAGAAAATAATGTCAAAATTTCGTGTTTCGAGTTTCGCCCACTTGTTCATTTTCCTTCTGGTTTGTCTTTAAAAATAGGGGGAAAAATTTTTAAAAATTAAAATTTACAGTAAGTGACTGTATAGATTCTCGAACTATAGATTGGGCTAGAAACGAAATGTTGAAAACTAAAAATTTGAAAAATCAACAACAATCGACGACTTTTAAAACTAGTAAAGTAAGGGCAAGAATATTGCGTGAAAGGAGGAGAATTGTTAAAACAAAAGAAGAAGAGAATGTTAAAATTAAAACAGAACAAGTTACAAACATTGTTGAAAAGGTGAGAGAAAAACAAGTTGGAATAAATAATAATTAAACTTTCCGGAAAACACAAATTCTGATTTATTTTTTCCGGAAATTGTAAAATACAAATTCTGATTCCCTCCAGAATTTACAAATTCTGATTTTTTCTGGAAAATACAAATTCTGATTCCTTCCAGAATTTACAAATTCTGATTAATTTTTTCCGAAAATGTAATTGTAATTTCTGATTTTTTCTGGGAAAATACAAATTCTGGTTATTACAAATTCTGATTATTTCCGGTTGTAGTTTCCTCTAATTAATAAAATTACAATTTGTAAAATATAAAACCCAAAACTTTATTACAATTTCAGAATATTATTCTACCTAAAAGAATGACAATTAACGAAACGACGTTTCACCTAAAAAATCTTTTTAGACGGAAATGTTTTGCAACGTGACTAAAAAACATTTTTTAAAAAGGATGCCATATTTTAGTTTATTTTATGGTTAGAATATTTTAAAAATTATTTTAGAGGACTTGATTATTTAAATTAAAAAGTTGACCTCGCTAGCTATTTTTAAATATTGACCTCTCCTAATATTTTTACTCTATTTTACAGTTTAACCTCGTTATTTAAGATAAATCCTCAGTGTACCTCAAGGTATGCCTCCTTTATACACCCTCTTCAAGTCTAGTTAGCTATTGGGTGGAAATGCAGTCTAACCGGTACTCCCAACTTTAAGATGAACCTTATTATAAAGTTATGATTTTTCTCGTTCCAAGGGGGGATCTTATAACGAGGTTTAATCGTGTTCTACATATACATACCTATTTATTTTTATACATTCCAAAAATGATATTAAATATTTTTCTTCTACATATTACATAATGATATTTCTTCCCTTTATTTTTTTTTCTAATTATTTGATAATTAATTATATTTACTCATTATTTTCTAAAAAATATTTTCTCTCCACATATCCTACACAAAAGAATCTTTCAATCTTATTTTTAAAAACATATTCATATTTTTCTTTCATTTATATATTTCCTCACACCTCAATTACATACACATAACACAGGCATTATTCTCAGGGAGGTAAAGCCAACAAAAAATTTTGTTTAAAAAAATTTGGTTTGATATTTGATTATGTAATATATATTCTTTTATGTAATTATTTTTTAAATATAAACTGATAAATTTTAAATTAATAAAAAATGAAGAAATAAAATTATTGGGTTAATAATGAATTAAGTAAAAAGTTTGGGGCAGGTAGGAGATAGGAGCTGTCTCTCACCGGCAGTTATAAATTAGGAGTTGTCTCCGGCAGCCCCTTAACTGAAGAGGAGCTGCCTAGAGCGATGTTTTAACCTGGTTAGCCCCTGGGTACGTGGTGCTGTCTGTGTGCTACCTCCAACTTTAATCCTTTATTATAAAGTTAAGACCCCGTTGGTTTTTCAATTTTTAAAAATTCTAGCTAATCAAACTTCCCAAGAAATAAAAAAAATTTAGCTCTTGACTGATTTATATTATATTTAACAAATTGTTGAAGCTTCCCTTTACTGCTATTTATTTAAGTTAAACAACAAGGTATATATAATTCAATTTTTATAGGTAATTTTTCCATTAATTTTATTGCAACAATTTTTTAGTTTCTTTCAATTTTATATATTAATTCCAACCCAAAGCATTAGAAAAAGAGCTCCAAACCCCAAAAAGCCAGACGCAAATAAAGCAATAACCAATTCTTTGATTATACTGCGAGTCTTTTTTGTACTAGTTACCTTTAAAAAATTAATTTTTAAAAAAATACAAGGGTAAAGACTAAACTGGCATACCCCTTTTTTACAAAGTATAGTCCTTAAAAATTAAAAAAATTTTCCTTAAAAAATTCTAGAAAATCAAAAATAATTGAAACACACATCTAAAAATGCTTTCGAAAGCAATAGTAGAATTTCCCAGTAATAACCGCCCCAAGTCCTTCTTACGTCAAAAAATCAAGCGTAAGGAGTGTCATAATAAAAGAGCTTCAACTGCAATTAAGACTATCAACCAACTTACTCCATTAACAAAAAAGTAGGCTGTAGAAATCAAACCAATTCCAAGCAGAATAATTGTCAAATGAGGAAAAAGTGAAGGGCTTACCTTAAGAAAAAAATAAAAACTTTTTTACAAAAAAAAAATAATAATTACCGGACTATTATACGGATGCATTTTTGAAATATCGATTGCCATTTTCTTTGAAAAAATTTTCTAAAAAAATTTTTAATTTAATTTAACAAAGAAAATAAATATAAAAAATATTTAAATTTAAATAGAAAAATATTTTCTAATAAAATTCCTTTTTTAATTTTAAAATTAAATTTTTTAGTCAATTAAATTTAAAGATGTTTGTACGATTTATAAGACTATTACTGGCTCTATAATAAATTTTTGGGAGAAAAAAATTACAAAAAAATTTAATTAATATATTTTTTTTGATCAAGAAGTTGACTCGAAAATTTTCGATTTTAAACTTCCTTCGGATTTTTCCGTCGGAATTTTATTTTTCATTAAGAGCAACTTCTATGATCAATAGAGAAAAGTCAATTAAAATTAAAAAAAAATTAAATTAATTCTATACAATCAAATTTCCTACTTAAAAACTAATTATAATAATTAAGTAAAAATGGAAATGTTTGGGCAGAAATAAAAATAATAATTAATTTAAAAAATATTTTTATATATAAAATCTTCTCATTGGGCAAATTTAAGTGTCTATTTATATTAATTTATTTGGGGGTTGACAAAAAATTTTTTTTTCAAATTTTTAAAAATTCTTCAAAAATATTTTTTCACTAAAAAGCCACTCCAAAAATTTTCAAAAAATTTTTTTGAGAATTTCAGTAATTTGTCAAACCCCTCTTCTAATAATAATATTTTTATATATTCTTACCTAATTTATAAACTTATTTAAAAAAACCCTCTTCTTTAAATTTATCCAGTTGTCCTTATTTCTTTTAGTCTATTTTCCCACAAATGTTCAATTATTGTTTCATCTACAAGTGTCGAAATATCACCCAAATCTGCTTGTTTGTCACCCTCTGCAATTTTTCTTAATATTCGTCTTGTAATTTTTCCAGAACGAGTTTTGGGTAATCCGTTAGCGTGCTGAAAAAGGGAAATTTTGATTTTAAATTTGATGGTTTTGAGAAATTATTATTCCCCATATAAATCACAGGGCACGCCCTCATCTCTGGATATTTTACTATACAAAAAAAGTTACGATTAGGGACCGGAAGAGTTGAGAAGAAAATATCGGGCAGCGTTGTTGGTGACCGGTTAATTTTTTTAATTTCTTATGCCTGCCGCCACCAGCAAAATTAACTAGTTACCAACAAATTTAATACCGGGTCAATTTTTTAATTTCCTCTGATTGGGTTTCCTCAGAACTAGAAAAGTTTGTGGTCCCCTTATTTTTAAATTAAATTTAAAGCAAACCTGTATAACATCAGGAATAGCAATTGCCCCAATTTTGTCCCTAACAACACATTTAATTTCTTTAACCAATTCTTCAGTTAATCTTTTATCATTAGATAATACAACAAAAGCATAAGGGAAGTGTCCTTTTATTGGATGTGGAGCAGAAACAACAGCAGCTTCAACGACATTTGGATGCAAAGCTAAAGCTGATTCTATCTCGCTTGTAGAGAGGAGATGGCCTGATACCTTTAAAAAATTTTTAAAAATTAAAATAACCTCACTATAAGGATAACACCGTTGGATTGAAAACCGGTACCTTTCATTGTGTTCTAAATAGGGAGTACCTCATAATAAAGTGTATTTTGAATAGAGAGTATCTCTTATTAGGCAGCTTTCCCTACCCAGTAGCCAACCATATTAAAAAAAGACGTACCTTAAATAGAGGAGTGGGTTTATCTTATAATGAGGTCTGACCTAGAGGGTATCACTTAAATAAAGGGTATCACTTATTAGACCTTCAAGTAGTCACTCAAATTTTAGGAAAATGTGTCAGTGCATCTAGCATTGGATGTAACTTATAAAGAGGTCTAACTGTAAAAACAAACATTCATCAAATCATCCGTCCTACCAGTAATCCAATAATAACCATCATCATCTAAAAAATTAAATTAAGAAAAATTTTTGTATTAAAAAAAAAACCTCTACGTGCACCATCTCCAGTAAAATAATTTCCAGGATAAGCACTAAAATAATTAGTCACAAAACGTTCATGATCACACCAAATAGACTAAAAAAATATTCATTAGATTTTAAAAACAAGAATAAAATTTTTCTTCTTACTCTCATAATTCCTGGCCAAGGTTGTGAAAAACATAAATTTCCTTCTCCAGGTCCCTTTAAAAATATAAATTAAAATATTAATTTTAGAAAATATGTATATGATTGAAGTGAGGTCTGATCGCCCCAAAAGTCACAGAATTTAATTTTTATTTTGAAAATTTCCCGTCCCTCCCAGTTACATACCACCTTACCAAAAATTTTCCGAGGCTCACCTCCCACATCCCGGAATAATCACAAGAAAAAACAATCCTTACTAATGGAAAAAAATTATTAAAAAAAAACCTCTAATGTTTTCCCTTCAATATTAACCAATTTTGGAAGTACTCCAAAAAATGGAAGGGTTGCAGAGCCCGGTTTAGTTGGGATTGCAGCAGGCATTGGAACAATATAAAAAAGAACAATGATAATTTTAATTCACACAAAATTTAAGAAAATTTCAAAATTAAATTTAAACTTAAATAACTAACCACATGTCCACCCTTAAAAAATAAAAAATATTAAAAAAATTTTTTAAATAATTTTACCGTTTCAGTTTGCCAATAAGTATCAACAACAGCACATTTTGTTTTACCCACAACATTATATAACCATTTCCATGCTGTTGGATTTACTTTAAAATTTTTAAAAAATTAAAAAAATTTAAAAGAACAAACTAGGTTCTCCAACAGTTCCAATTATTTTAAGTGAAGAACAATTATGTTTTGTTACAAATTCTTCTGGGAATGCCATTAAAGCTCTTAGAAAAAATAAAAATAGAGTCAAATTTAATTTTAAAAAATAAAATTACCTAACAGCTGTAGGTGCTGTATAAAATTTGGTAACTCGATATTTTTCAATAATTGACCAAAAACGAGAATGATCTTAAAAAAGGAAAATTTATTAAAATTAATGGTTCTTGTCGAGATTATGAGTCCAATGACTCATAAAGGTTCCTTGGAATCAATCGTACAGAGTCAATCGTACAGAGTCAACTAGAACAGAGTCAAATTAATTAAAGAAAACCTGGATGACTCGGCACACCTTCAAAAATTACAGAAGTCAAACCATTCAATAAAGGTCCATATACAACATAGGAATGCCCAGTTATCCACCCTTTAAATAAATATTTGTTTAAAAATTATTTTAAAAAACCGCAATCAGCAGTTGCCCAATAAATATCAGTATCTGGTTGTGCGTCAAATGAACACTGAAATATAAATTTTATACTTTGAAAATTAGAAAAAAACCTTTGTTGTCATATAAACATAACACATATAACCAGCAGTAGAATGAAGAATACCTGAAAAAAATTATAAAAAAATGTTATGAAAAAATGTAGACACTCATTGTGTTATGGATTAGTACACTATTCTAGATGGTTCTATTCCGTCTCCAACGGCATGGCACCAGAAATCTTGGTTTGAAACCATCAGGAATTTTCTCGATGGTTCTATTCCATCTCCCTCGGTTCAAGAAGCCCCTACCGGGAAGCAGTTCCTAGAATTGCCTGGCATAGGAACCATAGCTTTAAAACTTGCCAGGAATCCTTTTCTTTTTAGAAACTAGAAAAGCAAAGCTTCCACTCCCAATGAAATTTCCACTAGACAAAAATAAAAAAACCTTTAGGTGATCCAGTAGATCCAGAAGTATACAAAATAAATAAAGGATCTTCTGCTTCCATCCATTCCACATTTGAATTTGTCTGTTGATTTGTCTCTTGATGTAAAGACATTTCATAATCCCATGTAGAATCTCTTCCTTTTTCCAATTTTAAATTAATTCCCTGTGCTCCCTCGGGTATTCGAATTTTCTTTGAAAAAAATAAAAAAATAATTTTAAATTTAAAAACCTTTAAATGTTCAACAACAATAATATTATCCAAAGATTCTCCTCGAAGAGTACAAATATTGGCTGCTTTGTCCGCCAAAGATTTTAAATCAATTAATTTGTTGCCCCGGAAGCAACCATCTGCCGTGATTCTTTAAAGGAAAATAATTATTTTTTAGTTAAAAATTAGGGCTATGACAGGTCATCAAATGAAACGATCAGATTGTTAATTACGTTTGGGCAAGGAATTATCGAAAAAAAATCTCGAATTCCGAGACAATTCACCGAAAATTAGACAATTCACCGAATTATCAATACGGTGAATTGTCATTTGGTGAAATGTAAAAATTTTTAAAAATATTTTTATTAAAGAAATTTACAAAATTCTAGATCTCGCATGTGTAATTCTTGAAGCTAAAGAATCCGCAGAAAATCCAGCAAAAACAACAGAATGAATAGCACCTATACGAGCACATGCCAACATTGCAACAATTAATTCCAAAATCATTGGTAAATAAATTGCTACAACATCTCCTTTTCTCACGCCTTTAGAACGTAGAACAGAAGAAAATTTGATCACCTATAGTTAAATAAAGATTGATTTTATGTTCAAAAAATTTTTTTAATAAAAAAATTTTTGCGGACAAAACTTGCGGACAAAAATTTTTTTGCGGACTTTGGAAACTTAACGAAAAAGAAACCAACACACTTTTCAGCAAAAATTATCATTAAAATCACCCAGAAACCCCAATCTGTTCAAAAAACCTCTTTTAATAATTCTCCATAAGTTATTGATTTTTCATCGCCAGGTTCATTCCCTTCCCAAAAATAGGCTATTCTGTTTTCCAGTCCATTTTTGATATTTCTTTCCAAACAATTATAAGCAATATTTGTTTTTGATCCATTCATAAAACGAATAAATATCTAAAAAAATTAAATTTTAGTTTAAAGACTTGCGGACAAAAATTGCGGATTTTTAGGAAACAAACCTGTCCCTTACAAAACTGAAAAATTTTGCAAGAGGAAAAGGGCTGAAGCGAGGGGGTCCTTAAATAAAATAAAAGGCTTTTATGACTTTTAAGAACAACACTTCTTCTCTCCCACCATAACCAGCAGAGCTGTTTTAAAAAAATCACACAAAAAACCGAAATCGAAAGAAAACTTCTCGAAAATCGAAATTTCGAAACCAGCTGTGGTTCCAAGAGTATGCAGAATTGCCCAGAATAAAAATGACTAAGTTTTATTTTTCTTTAATCCCACAAAAATTATATAAAAATAAACCAAAACAAACCTCTCCCTTCCTTTTATCAAAATTCCATTCAAGCCCCTTTTCAGAAAATTTTTCAAAAAACAATTTTTCTGCCACAGATTTCCAAAACTCGTCAGGATTTTTAATTGATTTATTATACATTTCTTGATATTTAAACAATCCAGAAACGTGCGCTTCTTTAATTGTTGGAGGCTGAAATATTTCTTCCGGTTCTTCTTGATAAGTTGTTCCATTTGTTAAATCAAATTTTATTTTTTGAGATTTTCTGACATTTTTTCTGATGGAATCTGTTGAGAAGAAGGCAAAATTGAGTCTAAAAATTGAAAAAAAAATTTAAAAAAGAAATCCAAATCAAGCGGATTTCGATTGTAAATATACTAGAGCTCGGCATTTTACGGGATCCCGTCCCGGAATCCCGGGTTTTCAGCGAAAAACGGGATTACCGGGATTTACGGGACCCGTCCCGTTCAAAATTTCTAAACTCAATCCCGTTCCGGGATCCGGGAATGCGATTTTACTGACCTCTAAAATATACCCAGATATACCGTAGTATTGACCGTAACCTTTGATTAGCTACTTGGTGTATAAATCGAAATCCGACACTAAACAGAATCAGTACATAGAATCTAATTGGAAAAAAGTTTTAAAATAATGAGATATTTAAATAACAAGTAATAGAAAAATAAAAATATTGAAAATAAAAATATTCGACGACAATATGTAAAGTAAAAATAAAGAAGGATAAAAGCAAAATCCACGTGGTAAAGACAATGGTAAACAATATTTGAGTGAATATAAAATATGTAAACAATAATTGATTTTAGAAAATAAATTTTATTTTAGAAAATAAAAAAAATTTCTTTTGTTATCTTTTTAAAAGAAAATTCAAAGATTGCAAAAATTAAAGGAACGGATGTCCATTTAATCGCAAAGACCCAATTAAGTTAAAAAAGGAACCCTTTTTCAAATTTGGTATGGTTTGGTATGTAGCTCGTGTTTAGACACATCAAATGATGTCCCAAACCATACAAAAAACTTCTAAAATTTGGTTACTTGCCCTAGCGATCAAAAAAATTTTTAGAGGATTCTTTAAAGATTCTCTCGCGGCTAAATGGGGCAGCGACTAGCGAGAGTCGTTCGACTGACACATTTTTATTTAATCAACAATTTAATAAAAATTGTTTCTTTTCCCTCTTTTTCACTCCAAAGTATTCCTTATTAAAATTATTTTAAAAAATTCTACCTTTATTGTCTGTACACTTCCAAGCTTGTTGCAAAATTAAAGGGGCTTTCCAAGCTTTGTAATTAATTAAAGATTTGTTTTTTATTTTATTAAAAAAACGAAAATTTTTATTTAAAAAATAATACTCATTTTTAATTTTTTTGAAACAATTGGTTTAGTGTTAAAAAAAGAAAAAAAGGGAGATTAACACGAGAACACTTAAATAAACAACCCCTCTTTAAGCTAAGATAGACAGAAAAATAATATTAGAAAAAACATAGGTAATAACTTGCCTATAAACTTGCTTGCTTAGCAACGTAAAAATGAGAGGGAAAAGAGGGGAAAGAAAATATGAAACAAAAAAATTTAAAAAAAAATTTTTAATAGAATTTTTTTAATTTTTAAAAATTAAATTTTAACTGGTTAAATTTATATAAATTTTAAAAATAAAAAGAAAAGAAAAAAACTTGTTTTGAACACAAAAGATTAACAAAGGAAAAAAAAATAAATTTTTTTAATGTTAATTTAATCAAAGAATTTTTAAGAATTAAAGGAAAAAAAGAAAAATAAAATTTTAAAATAAAAAAAACAAAAAAAACTTAAAAAAATTTCCTTACTACTAGGTCGTTTCATAAAAAAGTTCGTTTTTTTCAGAAATAAATTTTCCAAGTAAAATCGATAAATCTTAAGCAAAATCAAACAGATAAAAAATCTAACTGTACTAAATAATTGCCCCGAGTCTTAGCAACATACTTAAACCAGAAAAAAGTTTGTGGATACCTCTTTTTAAAAAAATCTGACCCCATTTCTGAAGCACTGTCTTCCCCACCGCAGTCTCGACCTTGGCGTCTTCTTTCAAGTGCCCGTCCCGTAAGAAATTTTTTAAAGAAGTGAAATGATGTTAATCTGATAGAGCAGACTCTGGGCTACAAGGGGGGTGGGGTAACACTTTCCAACAAAGTTTATTTGGGGTATGACAGGTCGTCAAAAATGAGCGGTGTAAAGGAGCGTTATTTTAATGGAAAACCAGAGGTCTAGTAAACAGTCCCTGGCGACGTTGAAGGTAACAAACGAAATCTTCCTGGGTGAGTTAGTTAATATGCATGTTGGAGTTTGTAGTGGTACCAATTTGAAGTACCTCCGTCATCAACGGACCGAGCACCATCCAAAAGAATACACAACATACGTTTTTTGGGTAGTTGGTTGGGCGGGGGACCAAAAGAGGGTCTTAATATTTTTTCCTCCAAACAATTTTTGTATATTATTATCGTAATTGGCATATGTTTAAACCTAGGTAACAATCCGGTTCCATGAACAACCCTTTCGATAGTTATCCAGGCTTGAAAGGCAAAGAAAAAGTCCTTGTTATTTTTGTCTCTTAGTCGGTTGGTGCATTACTCTTTCTGTCCTCCTCGGCTCACGATCCATTTTTTTCGACACTTGCTATATTGTACTTATAGAGCAATGTCCCCGCTACAATACTAACAAAAAAATATCCGGATATCGTTCGAACCGGAGAGCAAGGACGCGTTTGTTTACAGTCGGTCGTCTTCACGACCCATGTTTACGTTTGGTCCTGTCGCTCCCTGAACAAAATTTTTTGAAATATTTTTGAGCTGCACTAGGTTAGACCACATCCCTGCCTAGTGTTTCATTAATTTTTCTTGCTTCCAGCATTGCATTATTACTTTGTTTTAATGGGATGTGTAAATGCTCCTAAATAAAACCCCTACCCACGCTCATTTCTGAAGGCATAGAAATTCTTTGGTCTTTTCTATTTTTAAAATTTTGGTATCATTTTGAAGCTAAGACTTAGGGCTACAAAATAGGATAAAAACAAAATCTGATAAAAATAGTTAACACTCAAAAAACATGAGATGAAAAAAAACGAACTTTTTTATGAAACGACCTAGTAATTCACCACAAGTTTAATTAATTTTGATTTTATTTTACCCCAAAGATCAACTCCTTTTCCTTTTTTTTGATCGTCATTTATAAAGGTGCTAATCTCGCGCAATCATTCTAGGGGGTATGCTCGCCAAATTTATTTTTTTTTTAAATTAATTTTCGAAATTTCGTGTTTCACTCTGTTATACATTTTTACTAGAAAAAATATTTTTTTTTAAGGAAAACTTTTATTCAAAACATAATTAAAATTTACGACAAAAAATAATTGTGATGGTAGGTAGGATTGTTATTCCCCCCTTGCTGATAATTATTATTTCTTTTAAAATTGAATCAAATTCTAAATTTTTATAATTGTCAGCATTTGAGGGAGGGGGGGGGGGAAGGAAATTAAAAAAAATTTTTTTTAAATACAATGAGAGAAAATTTAAATATATTTTTGTTTTATTAGATTTGTGATTTAAAATAGACGTCATTTAATTTCTATAAAGTAGAGACCGTACTGGGAGTGTCGTACGAGAATCTAGATCTCGCCTATGTCCGGTCTCTACTATAAGGCCTCTCTCGATATAATAAACTCGAAGGGATAGAAGAAAATATTCTCGTTATTTCGAGAGTTTCGTTAAAAATAGAGAAGGTCACTAAGTTTAACTGTATATATATTTTTTTAGATTATTTATTGTTTTCAAAAATTGTTTTTAATAAATCACTAATCTTTACATAAGGGAAATTATGGTTGGGGAAAATCTTTAATTATTTTTTAAAAAAATTTTTTAAAAGAAATCGGCCGGTTTCGAAAATATAGAAACAGCCCCATCAGCCACAATAGTCGCCCCAGTCACATAACTAGCATCATCGCTAGCCAAAAAAGCGATGACTTTTGCAATTTCTTCTGCCGTGCCACCCCTTGCCATGGGGACGTGTTCTTTTATCCAATTTAAATAAAACTTGAAAGAAAAAAAAATTTTTTTTGAAGGGAGGGGGAATTAAAATTAGAAGAAGCACCTTATTAACAGTGCTTTCCTCATCTGCAGATTCGCTGGTAATAAACCCTGGACTAACATTGTTTACCCTAACATTCTTTTTAGCATATTTAATGGCTATTGAACGGCAATAATTATCTAGAATTATTTTATAAAAATTGAAAAATGTTTTAAGGACCTAGAGCAACTCTTGAAGTATTGTAATAAGCATAGTCGGAAAACTGAAAAGAAAATATTTGAAATTAAAAATAAAAATTGGGTGAATGAGACAGACGTCCAACACGTCTCTATGACCTAGTTAAGCTAAAATTAGAGGAATATCATTATTCTTATCCCAGTGGCTGGCAAAATGATGACGATTTTTAATTGAATTTTTTTAGAAATCTTGATAGACCCCCAAGTCCGTTTTGGATAGCTAAAGGTAGTTTAGACAATATTTTGATGTCAGACGGTGAGTTGTCCCTATATTTAAAGAGAAATATTTATGTACTTGTTGTTGGCCACCAAAACTGCTAACATTAACAACTGCCCCCTTTTGTTTTTCTAAATAAGGAACACATAACCGAGTAAGTTTTGTTATGCTTTTGAGATTTATATTGAAAAGTGTGTCAAAGTGTGAATCAAAATGTGAAGAGCTAAAAAAAGTAAAAAATAACATTGAAATATGAGAGAAAATTAGAGAAATTAAATAAAACTTTATAATAAAATCCGCCTTTTACAAATTGTAAATTAATTACAATTGTATAAATAAGTTCATTTAAAAATAAACACGCCTGCTGATATATAATGTAAAATACGCCTGTTTTACAATTATAAATACGCCTGTTAGCATTTGTAAAAGTAAAAAGAATTAAAATAAACTTTGTACAATTGTAAAAATTAAAAATACGGTAATTTGTAAAAATAAATTTGCCTACTAATAGCATTTGTAAAAAAATAAACTTTTTTTACAATTTGTAAAAATAAACTTTTTTTACAATTTGTAAAAATAAACTTTTTTTACAATTTGTAAAAATAAACTTTTTTTACAATTTGTAAAAATAAAAATAAACTTATTTTTACAAATTGTAAAAATAAAAATTCCGCCTAATGACATTTGTAAAATTAAAAATATTCACCGTCGCCTACTAGCAAGTGAATTCCTGAAACTTCCACTAGGCTTTCCATCATCTTCCAATAAATCATTTTCTTCCCTATCACTATCAACACTTCCACTATTTTGCCTATTTATATTGTGTTTTAATTTGTTGGAAATGGAGGAAGCTGGAGAATTACTGCCTTGTCTACCGATTGCCCCAGCACTGTTCACCTTTTAAAAATACTTCAATTTAATTTTTGTTACTTTTTTTTATTTTACCAATATATCAATTCTGCCAAATTTGCTGTAGGTTTTGTCTACAAGATTTTTTAGGGTCTAAAATTATTTATAAAATATATTTAAATTACAATTGTAAGTTTAATAATTATCACAATTTTTCGCCTAGTGATATTTGTAAAAAAGGGAATTGTAAAAATAAACATTTTTACAATTGTAAAATAAGTTAAATTTTTTACTAATTGTAAATAAACTTTATTTTAAAAATAAACTTATTTCGCAATTGTAAATATAATTCAAGTTTAATTAATTAATTTACACAATTTTGTGTAAGCATGGTTAAGTGGATTTGTGTTTAATTTAACAGCTATAGGTGAAATCCGGTCCCCAAAAATTGTTATATCCAATTTTATCTTCTCAATATTTTAATTACCTGATCATTTTCAATAACTCCTTGCACAACAAGAATATTATCTTGACTAATTCCTGCTCTAACCATTTTAACTATTGTTTCCTATAAAATTTAGTCTCTCGTTTAGAATTTAAAATTAATTCTTTTACCCTCAATTCTTTCTCAACAGTTCCATGTATTGTTACTTTTGCCCCTTCTTTTCCCAACAAAATAGCTGTTGCCCTGTCTATTGCACAATTTGATTCTTGACAAAAAAATTAATTTAAAAAGTCTCTTTACTAGGAAACACACCAGTAATTATCGCAACTTTTCCGATAAATCTGGAACCGATAGGAGGACTTTTAACTGGATATATTTGATTAGATGCTGTTAATTCGTGATTATTGTTGTTGTTGTCTTGAATAGTTTCATCGTCTTCATCTTCTTCACCTATTGTATTCCCTCCCCAAATCATTTTTGTGGAATGAAATTAAATGAAGCTAAGTTTTACAAATTGTTAAATGCTGATTTCTATATCGTATTAAATAAGAAAATAATGTTTTACAAATTGTAAAAAATTACAAATTGTAAAAAGTTGATTGTAGATACTGAGTGTTAGACAAGGAAAACAAGTTTTACAAATTGTAATAACAAAATCACAAATTGTAAAAAGTTGAAGTTGTGATGGTTAACCGTTAGACAAGGAAAACAAGTTTTACAAATTGTAAAAGGCTGATTCTTAGATAGTTGTCTGTTAAATAAGTATAATAAATAATGTTTTACAAATTGTAAAAAAATTACAAATTGTAAAAAGTTGATTTTTAGATAGTTGACGGTTGGCTAGGAGACCAAGTTTTACAAATTGTAAAAAGTTGTTAGATAGGCAGAGAAAAATATATTTTTATTGCAACTTAATTTAATCACGAGTTGTTTCTAAAATCAAAAAGTAGCCAAAATTTATGAAGAAAAAACGAAAAAGCAAAGAAAAGAAATGTCGATTTAATGCCGTTTCACAATCCTTTGCGCTTTAAATTTTTTTAAATGAAATATGAGAGGCTTTTTTAAATAAATTTTTTTTTGTTTTTATTCTTTTTAAAAAGCTAAAAATCTTTCAGGTAAGAAAAAAAGGTTACATGAACAAATATTTTATGTGTATTTTACTTGAATTTTTTTTTGTAAAATTTATTTAAAAATAAAAAAGATTAAAAGGGAGATTTATTTTATTTTAATATTTTTATTTGATAAAATTAAAATGTAATAAAATCAAAATTTAATAAAATTACAAATTGATTAAGACAAAATTTTGGTAGTAAAATAATTAATCTTGTTTTTAAATTCCTTCAAATCCATATTTTTTATTCTTGAAATTCACAAATTTGTAAGGTCAACGAGCAAGCTAATTAACACTTTATCTGATGTAGCAAAGATAGAGATGGAGTAGGGTGACTAAAACAAGCCTAGTGTATTCGAGTTGTCAATGGTCTTTTATCTATGTAAATTATTTAAGCCTTCTGTTATAAAGCCGGAAAAAAGTATTGCACCAAAGAGTGATTTTTTATTAAAAACCCCATAATTATTGAAAAATCAAATTTAAAGAATTTTACTTTAAAATTTATATTTCCAATTTATTTTTAAATTTGTATTCAAAATATTCCAAAATTTTGTTAAAAAAATTTTTTTTAATTTAGTAATCTTTTTCAAAAAAAACATTCTTTCCCATCTTTATTTTTTCCTTTTGATCTAAACAAAAGATTAAATTTTACATTAAAAGAAACATAAAAACTAAAGGTCAAAGAATCTTAATGAGAAAATTGCTTATTGCAAAGGTTTAAATTTGAACGTGTTTGTTTGGGCGCCATCGTTTCTTGGCTAGTTAATTTTCTAATTTTCTGCCGAACAGATTAAATTAAAAGTTTTGATTTAAGCACATTTTATCATTTAAACAAAATATCAGTGAAAATCCACCGACTATAGACCCTAAATTCCTTAGTTTTGCCTTGCCGCCTAATAGTGTTGCGCCCAAACGGAAAGGATTTAAAAAGTTTAAAAATTTAATTGTTAAGCTACCGTATCCCTTTTCTTCTCAAAACTTTTGCACATCACTCTGTTTCTTTTCCTTATTTTCAATGATATTTTCATCAATATTTTCTCTAATTCTACAAGGGTTATACACTTCTCCCTTCTCAATTTGTAATTTTTTCTGCTAGAATATTCTCACTCCTCCTTAATTTATTCACTTATATAAGCAATGTTTGCCTTGAAATTTCCGTCACTTTAGATTTATCCATTCATTGCTATTTTTATTTTTTAATGGCGAAATATTGCCAAAGTCTTTTTAAGAGTGGAAGGGGATTTTTACGTAATTTCCTCTATTTTCTGATTTATTCTCTTCATAAATAAGCGCAGTAAATTGAAACCAAGGAAACGAGATTTTTTAAAAACACGTCCAATACCTTAGCTATTATTAGGGAGAAGTTGTCTAAATTTATGTTTTATAGGCTGTTATTTCTAAAATTAACGTTAAAAATCCCCTAAACCTTATAAATCCCCAAGCTTCTTTCCAATTCCCTTTTAAAAATTCTAATTCCCCAATTTTTAACAGTTTAAGTTTTTGTGCTTGTACGTGGTGAAGTTTGACGAGAGGACGAAGAGGCGAAGTTTTGAAGTTTTTTTGACGTGTTGGAACAGAGACAAATCTTATTGACCAATATGAGCTCAGGAGTGGAGTGCTATCGCTGCCATGAAACGGTTTTTGAATTTTTGGGTGTTTAGTGTTTGGAGTTGTAAAGGGGGGAGGAGTGTTTTGCAACGGCACAACTTAAGGGGCACATCTCGCGGGAATGTCCGAACAATGATGGTGGTGGCGGCGGAAGAGGTGGTCCACGCGGAGGAGGTTTTTTTTTGATTTTTTTACGTTCAAAAAATTTATTTGAAAATTTTAAGGCGGCGATGGAGGACAATCCAAGTGCTACAACTGCGGACGCTATGGACATTTTGCACGTGAATGCAGAAGTGGAGGCGACGGAGGTGGAGGCGGACGTCGTGATGACCGTGGTGGAGGACGTGGTGGTGGCGGAGGAGGAGGCGGCGGCAAGTGTATGGTTTTGACTAATTTTATTTTTGGAAGATGGGTTTTCGGTTGATTTTTAACTCCAATTTTTGGGTTCTTTATCCTCAAGGGAGAAGATTTTTTGGAATTCTCCTATGAATTTCCCTAACAATCCCCTTTTTTTAATTAAATTTCTATCAGGTTATAACTGCGGCGGTTTTGGACACTTTGCTCGTGATTGTGAAGGAGGAGACGGTGGTGGCGGCGGCGGAGGTCGCGATCGTGGAGGACGTGATGACCGTGGTGGTGGAGGACGTGGAGGGGATATGAAGTGTTACAACTGTAAATATAAATTTTGGGACGGATTTTAAAATTTTATTTTATAGGTAACAAGTATGGCCACATGTCTCGTGATTGTCCTGAAGGCGGTGGAGGAGGCCGTCGTGGCGGTGGAGGTGGTGGTGGCAATCGTAATTGTTACAATTGCGGACAGGATGGTTAGGAATTTTTTTTCTTTGGGTTGGGGACATGGGCTTCTTCCTTCCTTTTTTCCTCTATTGTTTATGGCAAAAGGAGACAATTAAAAGTATAAGTGGGGCAATTTTGAGAGAAAACGGGAAGAATGGGGTCACTTAAGTTCATAACTCCTCACTTATCCTCAAAAATAAAAATTGAATTCAGGTCATATCAGCCGTGATTGTCCTGATAAGCGTGACCGTTGAAGTGTTGATGGAGCACCAACGCTATTTTAATGTTATTTGGATGGAAATGCAAGGAGAAAGACTTGAGAGAAAATTAAAACGTTCCAATTTTTCATTTTATTTAAAATCTATTTTTTGTTTGAAAATCTGATTGGCGTTGGTTTAAGTTTGTTATACTTTTATTTATTTTTTGACATTTTCAGATTTTCATAAATTCTCTCTACTCCTTTTACGATAAAATTGTTGCTCTCTTGCTGAGCTTATAATTTTTGGTCTAATCCAAATTTTCTATCTATTTCTTTTTAATTTTCCTTTTAAATAATCATTCAATTTTAACAGTTTAAATTTTTGACGCTTTAAAACGACAACAAATCTAAATAGCAATATGGATCGTAATACCAACGCTGATGGATCAAGTAAGAGCTTTGATTTTTTAGTTAAAATTTATATTGGTTTAAAGGTGGATGGAATGCTTCAAATTGTGCATATGGAGGAGGTGGATTCTATGCAGGTTCAATGAATACAGGTATGATGTAGGTTCAATCTGGTTCAATGAAGTATGGTGCTTGTTTTAAAAAAGAATGCAGGGAGATGAGCATTTAAAAAACAATATGCTAAAATATTAAAGTTTTTTCTTTACTCCTTTTTCGATAAAATTGATTTTTAAATAATTTGAATTTTTTGGGGGATTAGAATTTATTGCAAAATAACTAAAAATAGGATAACAGGGAAGAATTAATTTAGAATTTTGAAAAATTGTCAAAAGTCAACAAGATTTCTTATTTTGTATTTTCAAGCCATTTGCTCGTTTATCTTAATTAAATTGTCGCTTAAATTATTTGCTTTTCAAAGACAAGTATAGGCCTAAATTTTAATTTTGAAAATCGACTTTCATCGATCAAATAATTTTTTTTAAATATTTTTGTAAGTCTTAAACACTTCTGGCTGAACAAAAAATAAGTTTTGAAAAAGTTGTTGAAACGTTAATTTTTAGTTAAAATGCCGGGATGAACCCCATTGATCGCATTGTTAGAATTCTCTGAATTTATTAATAAATCTTATTTAAAACACATGTGTTGTAGCAGAGATCGGTCAGAATTCCTATTTCCGGAACCTCGGCATTTACAATAGACACCTGATTTTGAGACAAGAAAAAAGAAGAGACGCTTCCCCATTACTCCTTTTCTCTCATTATATAAAAGGGAAGATTCGTCTGAAAGTATTAAAATTTATTTGTGCATACCCAGCGACCTTTGACAAACCCGCAACCTCGCCGTCTTTTCATAGGTTTTTTGCATCTAATAAAAACGAAAAAAAACTTACCTAATCTCTTTCTGTTTGACAACTTATTGACCTCTTATATTTTTAAATTAAAAAATAAATATGCAAGCTTAAAGTGATCTGACAAGCTGTTAATGGTTTTTTTTATCTAGTATATCATAAGTTTTCCGCTACAAAGATGATATTTAAAATTTAATTATACGACTTTTTTTCAATTTTAATTTAATGTTGTTTAAAAAATTCTAAGAAAATGTAGTAACATTTTTCAAAAAATATTCCTTTCCCTTCTTTTTCTTTATTTTCTTTGTTCTAAGATTATACTTTGCATTAAAAAGAAATATAAAAGCTAAAGGTCAAAGAATCTTAATGAGAAAATTGCTTATTGCAAAGGTTTAAATTTGAACGTGTTTGTTTGGGCGCCATCCTTTTTTGGCTAGTTACCTAATTTTCTGTCAAACCGATTAAATCAAAAGTTTTAATTAATGTACAATCCTTCCGATAAAATAAATTAGGTATCAGCGAAAATCCACCGCCCAAAGGTCCTAAAGTCGACTGGTCTAACTTGACGCCTAATCGTGCTGCGCCAAACGGCAAGCATTTAAAAAACTGAGAAATTGATTGTTTATATGTATTTTGTGCAAATATTTGTTTACATTTTTTTGTTTTTTAATGGTGTGATTGCCTCGATTTCTCAACGATATAAAAGCTAAAGGTCAAACTTTTGCACATCACTCTATTTCTTTTCCTTTCTAGTGATATTTTCATCAATATTTTCTCTAATTTTACAAGGGTTATACACTTCACTGTTCTTTTTGTAAATTTTTCTGCTAGAATGTTCTGACTCCTCCTTAATTTGTTCCCTTATATAAGGGGTGTTTACATTAAAATTTCTGTCATTTAGATTTATTTTCAGTCCATTGCTGTGTTTGTTTGTTTATATTGATTTCCTAGACTATCAGTTGCTTAGTTATACAGAGATCAAGGGAACTTGGTTTTTAGAACATTCTCAATACCCCATATATTATTAGGAATATGCTTTGGTTAATTTATTTTTTTGGATGTGTTATTTCGATAATTAATAGTAAAATCCCCTAATTCTGAGACTTGTTCTGAGTGAAAATTAATTTTTTTTTATATTTTAATTTACCTTTT
This sequence comes from Meloidogyne incognita, assembly GCA_036172945.1. Lineage (NCBI taxonomy): Eukaryota > Metazoa > Nematoda > Chromadorea > Rhabditida > Meloidogynidae > Meloidogyne > Meloidogyne incognita. Next base: position 480,155 of record JARQAC010000037.1, read on the forward strand.
AAATAATAATATCTTCCCTTTTTTAACAGTTTAAATTTTTGATTAAAACAACAACAAATCTAAATAGCAATATGGCGGCGATGAAAGTTCTTATGAATTGGGGAAAAGGCGATGGTAAAGGAAGTGGCTTTGAAACTACGAAGCTTCGTATTTTTCATATTTTTCGTATTTTTCACTAAAGGTTGTGATATTTTTTTATTCAACCTTATTTTGATATTTAAGGTGGTTATGGAGGTTTTGGACCAAATCAAGCCTTTATTCTGTTTATTCTTTTTGGTCTGCAATCTATTCTGTTGTTCTGATGTGTCATCGTCAATTTGAAATTAAAGAATAGAAATGCAAGGAGATATTTAATTTAAAAATAAAAAATAATTTGAAATGTATCATTTTCTCTCTACTCCTTTATCGATAAAATTGGTTTTTAGCTAATTAAAAAATATATTAGGATAACAGAGTAGATAATCGGGCAATCCCGGAGAATTGGGGTTTCTTCGAAAAAAAAGTTTAAAAATAAGAAAAAGGAATTTTCTAGGGTAAAAAAATACGCTGATTACGAATCTGAACTCGGATTTTGAAAAAGTCGAATCCCGGACCCGAATTCGGAATTTGACCCCGGACATTGTCAGACATTGTACAAAATTTTTTGGAGTAAAAAAAAGTTTGTACAAATGATAGCTCATTCGAAAGAGCTCGTCGAGTTGAGTCGAATGACACCAAAATCAGAGTAATTCATCAAGTTTTGACAAAGTTATGACATAAGTCGATGACTCACACAGTACTCCAATAGGTATACTTTATGTCATAACTTTGTCTAAACATATCCAATCACGCTGAGTTTGGTATCATTCGATGCAGCTCGACGAGCTGCATCGAATGAGCTATCATTTGCACGTTCGAAATACGAGTTCGGGTTCGAAATTTGGTTCGGGTCCGGGATTCGACTTTTTCAAAATCCGAGTTCAGATTCGTAATCAGCGTATTTTTTTACCCTAGAAAAATCCTTTTTCTTATTTTTATCTTTTTTATTCGAAGAAACCCCAATTCTCCGGGATTGCCGATAATCGGAAATAATTAACAAAATTTCAAAAAATTAACAAAATTTCTTTTCCAGTAGTTTGTGGTCATTTTCTTGTTTATCTTCAATAAATTGTCGCTTTCTACTATTTAAATTTATTGCTTTTTGAAAGACAAGTATAGGCCTCTCAAACCCTTAAAATTTTTTTAATTTCGAAAATCGAAAATTTTTTTTTAAAATTAACCTCGTGTCACAGCTTTAGGAATTCCCAATTGTTGACATTCTACAAATCCAACTTCATCAATTAAATAATTTTTAAATTGGTCGGGCTTAAACTTAATATTTTTGTAAGTCTCAAACATTTCTGGCTGAAGAATAAAAATTTGCTAAATATTTTTTAGATTTAACCGTTGTTTTTGCTCGTTTGTAATATTTTGACCAATCCTGCAATTCTAATAGTAAACGTCCACCTAAATTAGTAATTATTATTTTTTATAACTAGCGAAGTCGGGCCTCGTTACTTAGACTGAAGAAGCTTATATCCTATAATGAGGTATATCATAAATAGAGGGTATTTTTACGAGTGCATTTAAGTCAAATAGAGGGTAGCTTAAAAAACGAGATTTGTCTTAAATAAAAAAGTACCCTTATAAAGAGTGTTTCTTAAATTAGAGAGAGAGTCGCTTAGGCAACTCCCTCACCCTAGGGTCAACCAAATTTTAAGACAAGTATCCAAGGTGTATCTATTATTCTTTTATAAAAATTAAAAAAACCTCTATTTAAATTTTTAAAAGTCCTTTTAAAAAATCTTTTAATTCCTTCATCCCCCCAATTTAAATGTATCCATTTTGAAATACTCAAAGCTAAAATAACGTCATATTCTTCTCGTATCATTTCAAGATATTCATCAGATTCTAATACATAATTCTCTCGAGAAAACCAAACATTGTAATTTTTTATTGATGCTGGGAATTTTCCAATAAACTTTTTTGAAAAAAAGGATTAAAATGAATTAATTAAAATACAGGGGAAACCCTATAATTGGCTTTTTGTTAAACCTTTCAGGGACTCTTGTTCTTGAAAGGTTCCCCCCTAATTCCTAGAATTAAAATCCTATTTAAAATAAAGATGTGGAGCAGAGATAGTCTGAGCACCGATTTTCGACCCACTTTTCTATACGATGGCCTATACCATGGTTTTGAGACATTAAAAATAAAAAGGAGAGAATGAGTGGGGAGGTTTAAAATCTTCTCCCATTAAATGTTAGTAAGTGAAAGGAAGGGAAGATCCAAATAAAAGCCTAATTGGAGCCCCGGCACCTAACTGTACTAGCTATGTAAAAGCGCCTATTATAATATTAACTGCCGAGAGGTTCCTACCTTATTACTCGATTAAAAAATTTTTTTAGAAACTTAAAAAAACCTCTTGTCCTTCTCCATCATTACATTCAAAATAATGTCTAATATTTTTTCTAGCAACACCAATTAAATGATCATCAATATCAATTCCTAAAATCCATGAAGGTTTTAATTCCTTTGCAATTTCCAAAGTTAAATGTCCAGCATTACAACCAACATCCAAAATTCTTTTTTTATTAAACCATTCTTTTGGTAATATATCCAAACGGCTGAAAAAAGGAGAAAGAAAGATTTTTAAAAATTTTTTAGTAATTGGACTCTCCCCCAATCTTCCCACATTTTGAAACCCTAAACTTTTTAGTTACATATCGCTATCCAAAAAATCAAAAATTAAATCAAAAATTTTCGAAAGTAAATCGATGATGTTCTAGCAATAAACACCAAAAAAGTACAAAGCTTTGACTTACAGTTCGAGATGAGGGTTGGCGTTTCCTGGGAAATCTCCAAGTATTCAGAACCGAAACCGATATTCGGACTATTTTCGGTTCAGGGTACCGGAACCGTCAACCTTATTCGGGAGACTCCCACGTATTTGGTATCCCCAATCTAATATATGTACACCTCGATATAAATATTTTAGCCCATGGGGGTAACTTATATTCAAGACACTTATTAAAAAAATAAAAAATTATTTTTAAACTAACGGGTCGTGGTCAAATCCTTTCGTCCTCACACCATAATAACGATTAAAATTTCCATAACGAAAACGTTCACTTCTATAAAATCAAAAGAATATAAATAATTTTAAGTAAATTAAAAAATACTTTTTTTCCTTCTTCTCTGAACAAAACAAACTATTTGTGGCTGTAGAAGATGATGAGGGGAGTCCAGAAGGTGACGAAGTATTTGAACAAAATTCTTCTTCCATTTAGGTCAAAATAAATAAATTATATTTTAAATTAATTTTGGCTAAAAATAAATTTAAAAAAATTTTAAAAATATTTTTTGACGAATAAACAAATAAAAATTTAGTTTAAATTTAAAATAATTTTTAAAATATTTATCTTTAAAAAATATACAAAAATATCATTTCACAAGAGAGGTATAAAATATACAAAATTAAAATTAATTTACTTATATTCACACAGCTATTTTTCATTAATTCCTTCAGGTGGACAACTTATTGATCTTCTCTGATTTTTAGCTAAAATTTAGAAAATTAATAGAATGAAAAAAGATTTTTTTGTAAATTATACAAAAAAATTCTTTCAAAAAAAATTTTTTTATATTTCATCAAAAATATGACCAGACATTATATAGTAAAATAATTTTACAAGAGACACTCACGAAAATAAATTTTATAATTTTTTTAATAGTGTAAAAGAAAGATGGGATCCCTTCCGCTTACTTTTTTGCTTATTTTTCTTCAGTTTTTAAAAATTCGGAAGGACCAACGTGTGTCCACAATCCCTCATATTCTGTTATCCCCAAAACCCCTAATAAACATAAAAATAATTTAAAAATTAACCAGAAGCATCGTCATTATTATTACAAAAGTCCGTAATAGAATTATCAACACAAGGCAAAGAACCTCCCTTCTCTGAAATTATTGATGATTCACTTGACGATGAAGATTTTTCACAAGAATGAACAAGATTTTCATAATCATCGTCTAAATTTTGTTGTTCAACACCAGCTTTTGGTACGAAAATATCTTGATCTTTATCATAAAATAATTGTGCTCCTTTGAAGACGTTTATATTGGGTGGAACCTAAAAAATTAATTTAAAGTTTTTTAAAAAAAATTTTTTGTGGACTAACATATCCTAACAGGTATATGCCTCTATAATGCCAGATACCAAACCCAACAAAAAAAATTTTTTTTATTATTATTTGGTGTTACAATGTCAAATACATGGTTTGGTATTTTGGCGGCTTTTCGATGATTTGGTATTTAAACGTTTTGACAGGTGCGCTCCCTGGTCTAACAAGGGATACTTCAAATATTATCTACAATCCTAACCTTCTAATATTCTAAATTCTAACGTTTAACGTTCAATTCCCCAACTTTCCCTCTTCTTGTCCATAAGTATCCTTCCTCAAAAATGCCCCCACATTTATTATTTAAATTAAAAATATTTAAAAAAAATTTACCAAAAGTATAGAATTAAATTCAGGTAAATATTTTTCAACAGGTAAATAATTTCCAGCCCAAATTTTTTCCTCAACTTCTTCATTATCCATTTTTATTTTTTTGATATTTGGTTGTTCATTAAATAATTTTTTAAATTGTTCAATATTTAAATTATTTGTTAAAATTTGGTTTTCTTTTAATAAAGAAGTTTGTAAATGTTCTAATAACAAATTATTCCAATTGTGAGGACGAGAGGTTAATTCTGCGAAAAAAAATTTTTTCAATTCAAAAAATTAAAATGGAACAGCCCATGTCAGTTGAGTTCCATCTTTACCCGTTTAGAAAAGGGCCCTGCTGCATTTTAAAAGCGGAATACGTAAGCACGAAGGGTAAAGAAAAACAGAATTCTGTGTAGGTCAGAAGACAGCCCATCCCTGGTCCATAACGACTTATAGGATATCCATCATATTGACACAATTGGGAGGAAAGAATCCGTATGTCTAGAGCCTCCGTTTGATCCCAGACCTACTCGAAAAGTGAAAGCCAAGAAAAGTTACCATCGAAAAAGAGCTCATTGTCACCTAGATTATTTAAACTAACCCAACTTTTCAAAAAAATTTCTAATAAAAAAAGGAACCTTGAATCATTTTTTCACAAATTTGTCCTTTTAAACTCATTGCCAATAGACAAAGTATTTTATCACAATCTCCAAGTAATTTTACATCTGCTGTATAATTGGGTAGCAATTCTCGATTAATTAAAATTTGAGGAATTGAATTGTCAATATTATAGGGGATTAGACTAACTGGGCGAACTTGTAAAGAAGAACCAATAATTATTAATAAATCAACATTTGTTGAATCTATAGCCATTTGATTGTGAAATTGGTCCGTCAAATCTTCTCCAAAAAATATTATATTTGGTTTGATTACACCAATTTTGCATTTTTGGCAGTAGGCGACTTTCTAAAGAAAAAAAACTTTTTAATATTGTAATTATAAGAAGGGGAGATCCAGCTGGCTAGTCGGGGATCTAACAATAAGATCTTAATGAGAGACTCTATAGTAAATGAGAGGAGACTCTGCAACGCCTAACTGGCAAGAGGTTTCAGAATCGATACTTGCCAGGCTAATCTCTTCTTCTTTCGATCTGGATCCGTTTTGATAATTTTGCGGTTTGGTTTAACGTTAGGGTTTGGGTTCACTCAAAAAAACAAACCTTTTGAAAAACATTTTCACGAATTTCTTCTGAATCAATTTCATTTTTACAATTTAAACAAGTTGAACGTGCAAATGAACCTTTAAAAAACTTTATAAAAAATTAAAATTCTATAAACCATGGCATTCAATTAAATTATTTATTCCCGCTAGACGTTCCAAAGTATCAATATTTTGAGTATAATTTCTCAAAAGTTTTCCTTCTTCTTCCAAAAATTTAATAAATTTGTGAGAAATAGAAGGACGGAATTGGCCAGGGAAAATTTCCTAAAAATTAAAAAAAATTTTATTAAAAAAATTGAAAATTTAAGAAAAAGTTGACCATTATGGACCCCTGACCATCTGTAATATTTTGGAAAAGAAAAAAGAAAAATGAAAAAAGGAGGCAGGTAACCGAAAACAAAACCATAAAGGACTACACAAAAAATTCTTAAAAAATATTTTTTCCAAATACCTTTGCAAAAGCATAAAATGGTCGAGGATTTCGACGAAAAAAGTCAATATCAAACATTGAGTGAGGATCAGGCAATTCAGGAAAATCATCCTTTAATCGAGCATAAATTCCTTTTTCTGAACGAAAATCAGGTATTCCACAACTGACAGAAATCCCAGCTCCTGATATAATCATTATTGATTTGCTACGTCTAAAATTTTTTTAAAATTTACTTTTTAATCCCAAAAAATATCAAAAATGAAAAAGCCTCAATTTAAAATTTTAGAAAGTTAACGACAAAGTTGCGAACAATAAATGAGTTAATTGAAAATGACCCGGCAAACACTCTCTCTTCATCGTAACAAAGAAAAGATGGGCCGGGTTGAGAAAAAAAAGTGGATCAAGTCCAGAATAATCAGGCCAATCCAATAGATCGTTTCGGGCTAACTCAAGGAACAGACAAAACAAGGAACAGACAAAACAAGGAACAGACAAATCAAGGAACGACCAATCCATAAGTTAGTCGTTCCTTGACTTGTCGATCCCTGATTTGTACTTGACTTGTTATTCCTTGAGTTGCCCCTCACCCCCAATAGAGTAATGTTGCCAGTGTAAATCGGTCAGACAACGCCCTGCTTTACCAACAAAAATATTCCCTATTCCATTAAATACCAACCCAATAAATTCAAATAAAAAGAAAACCTAATTAATTCAACAGCATCTTCAAAAGTATTCCATTGCGGCAATTTATCTCTACTTCTAATTTCACACAATTCTTGTAAAAGTTGTAAAATCCAAATGTCAGGTATATTTGTTGGAATAGAATACATTGGATATAAAATTGAAAGGACGCCTCTAGGTGATATTCCTTTCCGAATTAATTGTTGGACTAGAAACATTGATTTTGTTGGTTTTTTCCACTGATTAGAAGGATGATTTGAATTTTCCTGGATGATTAAATTTGAATTAGAAATATTTTGATAATTATTAGAGGAGGTAGAAGGTTGACATTCATTAGCAGAAATTAAATTTTGTTGTTGTTCATCTTCTATTTTCTCTACAATTTCATTGCAAATAACAGAAGAAATATCATCATCCATTAAAGAGAAAAGTAGTAATATTTAAAAAAATCTTCTAAAAAAATATTTAAATTAATTAAAAAATAAATTGGCAGATTGGCAAGCCATCAAAAAAATTCAAAAATAAACGAGAACGAGATTATTTAAAATCTATTAACAAATTAAGAATAAATAACAAAAAATATACTAAAATTACTCATCATCACTATCATTAAAAACAATACGAGTTGGAAACATTTTTGGTTCATTACTTCTTACAATTAAATTTTCTTCAAATTTTTTACTACCATTTTTATTTTTTCCTCTTTTTTCTTCTTTTTTAAAATTGATTTTAATGGAATATCAGAGATTCTAAAAATTTATAAAAAACGTTAAAAGGTGTTAAATTTGAAAATTTTAGGCGAAAAAAATATAAAATGGATCGCTTTGGGGATTTTTGCAAACGCAAGATATGCGGGCTTTTTGTATTTTTTGAAGCACTTATGTCCCATGGAGTGCCGTTAAGCCTTTAGTTTTTTAAAAATAGGTTTCGGCAGACCCCTAGTATGTATGCCCTCCTTATAAGCCCATGGAGTGCCGTTAAAAGCCCATATTCCAACCCGCTCATTCTATACCCAATCTTCGTAAAAAGTTTTTGCAAATTAGTGTAAGAGATGATCAATTTCTCCCATTCTAATTCAAAATTTAAAAAAAAAATAAAAATTAAAAACCTTTTTTGATTTTCCTCCTCTATTTGTTTTTCCTCTACAAGTTGATCTTCTTCTATAATTTCCTCTTTCTCAACAACCCGCTTCTCCTCTTCAACTTGATTTTCCTCCTCCTCCCCCTGCTTTTCTTCCTCAATTTCCTTCTTTTCTTCAACCTCCTTCTTTTCTTCAATCTCCTTTTCTTCTTCAACTTCCTTATAAATTACTTCAGTTTTATCGCCTCCACATTTCTCAGCCCTTTTATTTTTTAATTTTTCAGCTTCATCTTTAATTGCTTCCCAAGCTTTTTTACAAAGCCCATAATTTTTATAATTTAATGAATTTTGAAGAAAATTAATAAATTTAGATTCTTTTCTGGGTATATTTGTATATCCTTGTATTTTTCGAAGTAAACCTTTTAATTGCGGGTCATTAACAAATTTAATAGCAGCTCGAACTTGATTGACCCAACTATCTTGTTTTACTTCTCCCTTAAAAGTTAAATTTAAAAAATGTCGAAGATTAATTTATAGATGCCTCTGGAACTGAAAATTGTTATCTTATATGAGGGATAAATAGTCGGGGATTTGTTTAGGCAGCTCCTAATCAGCAGATATAGGCGAAGAGGTAAGGATGAGAGGAAAGAAAAAGGGGAGCTAAAAAATAACAGAAACTTTTCAAGAGAAAAAGGAAAATTTTCAATGCTTTTTTCAATCAATTTTGAAGGTATCTAGAATCAAGCCCGTAGCCGGATTTTTTTCAGGGGGAGGGAGGGGGGAAATTTTTCTGTGCCAAATTTTTTTCGCCTTCGACGACAAAAATTTGATTTAGAGCGGCACAGGAGAAAATTTTGAGCATTTTAGAAGGCTATAGACCAAAAAGGTTAATTTTGAAGGCTATAAAACCAATTTCCTCCAGCGCCGGGGGCCTGTCTAGAATGAGGCTCGACCACTAAAAATTCACTAATATAATTATTTTAAGCTTGTTAAATTTGAAAAATAAATATAAAAACAAAAAATAAACCTTATTAATTTTAGCAGTATAATTAGCCCCTCCATATTTTTCATCTTCAGAAATACATTTAATATGATGATCATAATTATTAATAGTAAAAACAACTTGACAATCCATACAAGAAAAAGATCCATTTTTACATTTTGAGGAATGTTTTTGAACTTGATTTTTCTTTAAAGATTCTCCACAGTTGTCACAAATAAAGAAAACCATTCTTTAACAAAAATTGAGAAATTTCAGGAAAAACTTAATAAATTAAGACGTAAAAATAAATAAGATCCACTAAAAATTAAATTTATTACCTAAATTAAAGAAAAACGGGTTGGGACGAATTGGAGAATTTTGTACAGTGGGACGAATTGGGACAGGACGAATTAAGGTAGGAGTGAGAATAACAGCCAGTTTGCTGCGACCGTTTTGGCGCTAGGACAGTTTGGCGTAAAACATTTTCTACGTAAATTTTACGTAAGACATTTCTTTTTCTTGTGATTTTTTCACGTTGTGAACGTGTGTCACGCCATTTTCTACCTAATTATCTTATAATTTTTCAGCTTATTTGACTTTCCAATTTTAAAGAAAAATGTTGCCGAGACATTCAACAATTTTTAATAAACGAGGAGTTGTTAAATTTTTATTTCGAACATTGGCTACTGGACAAGGTTTATTTTATTTTGATATTTTTAATTTTTCGGTACTTATGGGTTATCCCAAACCAGTTTTTGAGGACATATTTAGCAGAACATATTTAAAATTAATCTTTTCTTTATTGATGCTCTCATTGAATGATGCCACAGGGAAAACTGAGTGAAATCGAGGTACCCACAAGTACCCATTTTTCTCTTTAAGAATCAGATTTGGTTGTTATCGGTTCTGGCCCAGGCGGATATGTTGCTGCGATAAAAGCTGCTCAATTGGGAATGAAAACAGTTTGTGTTGAAAAGAATGAAACTTTGGGTGGTACTTGTTTGAATGTTGGTTGTATTCCTTCCAAAGCATTGCTTAATAATTCTCATTTTTATCATATGGCTAAACATGGGGATTTAAATTCTCGAGGTTTTTTTGATTTTTTCAAATATTTTTAGGGGGGGGGGGATTTTGTGTCTTTTTTCTAATTTTGAGTGCCATTTCTGATTATTTTTGGGTATCCTTACAGTTGGATTTTCCTTTTTTGGACGCTAACTATTCGAGGAACCGGAATTTTAAGACTGTCGGGATCAGGGCTTTGAAACCTTTTCGGTTTCTGGAATCGGAATATCCGCGATTTATATCTCTTTTTTCTTTTCTACTTTTCAATTTAGCCGAAGATTTTTTTTGTAAATTCTGTCCATTTCTTTAAATATATTTTTAATAAATTCTTTCAAAAATTTTAGGAGTTGAAGTTACCACAACACTTAATTTGGATCAAATGATGAAAGCTAAACTTACATCTGTGAAAGCTTTGACAAGTGGAATTGCTTCATTGTTTAAAGCAAATAAAGTTGAACATATTAAAGGAATTGGAACTATAACAGGGGCAAATGAAGTCTAATTTTAAATTTTCAAAAATTTTTCTGATTTTTAAGGTAACAGTAAAAAAGCCAGATGGTTCCGTCGAGGTTGTAAAAACAAAAAGAATTTTAATTGCTAGCGGTTCCGAAGTTACGCCATTCCCAGGGATTGATATTGACGAAGAACAAGTTAATTATTTTAATTTTTTTCTGTTTTCAACTTTTAATTTAGATTGTTTCTTCTACAGGAGCCCTTTCACTCAAAAAAGTGCCTGAAAAGGTTTTAAAAAAATTTCGCAGACTATTTTAAATTTTTTAATTTTTAGATTGTTGTGATTGGAGCAGGAGTTATTGGACTTGAACTGGTATTTCTTTATTTTTCCTAGAAAAGCTTTTGCAGTTACTATGTCTTCCAGATTTTTAAAGAATTCTTTTGCGGACAAAATTTGCGGATTTTTCCCAATAAAATTTTAAACTAAAAATTCCTTACCCAAAAATTATAGCTATATTTATAGGGAAGTGTATGGCAAAGATTGGGGTCACAAGTAACAGCAGTAGAATTTATGGATAGTGTTGGAGGTGTAGGGATTGATGGAGAAGTTTCAAAAAATTTTCAACGTTTTCTCAAAAAGCAAGGATTTAATTTTCTTTTGGGAACTAAAGTTGTTAGTGCTACAAAAGAAGGAAATGGAAAAATTAAAGTGAATGTCCAAGGTGTGAAGGATGGAAAGGAACAAATGGTTTTTAATTTTAATTATTAATAGGGTCGAACTTTTTTAGAGCCCCTAGGGCTTAAGGACTTCCAGCTCCTTATCCATTGTTCAACCAGATTTAAAAAAACTTATTTTAAATTGAGGTCTATCTAAAACTGGGGGGGTCAAGGGTCTATCCAGAGTTCACAGAGTTCGGTTTGGCGGCTGAAATAGGGGTGCGCCAAACTTTTGGCGTTTATTGTTGCTGGTAGATTATCTTAAAACGGAGTTCCATTAATTTGGCATTCCTTAATTTGAATTATTTTCAGCTTGATTGTGATGTTTTGTTAGTTTGTATAGGCAGACGGCCTTTCACAACTTCTCTCGGGTTAGAAAATGTAAAATTAAATTTGGACGACAAAGGGCGAGTTCAAGTAAATGATAATTTCCAAACTGATGTTCCTTCAATTTATGCAATTGGTGATGTAATTAAAGGGCCGATGTTGGCACATAAAGCTGAGGTTTTTTGTATTTTTAAAAATTTATTTTCAATTAAAAAAATTCTAAAGGATGAAGGAATTGTGGCTGTTGAGGGTATGGCTGGTGGGCCTGTTCATATTAATTATGATGCAATTCCTTCTGTTGTTTATACACATCCTGAAGTCGCTTGGGTAGGGAAATCTGAAGAGCAGCTTAAACAAGAGGTTAAACTTAAATAAGAAGTCGGATCTCATTATAAGACTTAGGCAGCTCTCCCACCAAGGATGTAAGATACACCTCATAAAATACGATTTTTCAGTCCCAAGTTTGTATCTTATAACGAGTTAAGACATTATAATTTAAAATTTTTTTTGATTCTGAAAATTAAAATTAAGGGAGTTTCTTACAAAATCGGCAAATTTCCCTTTATCGCCAATTCTCGTGCAAAAACAAATAATGATGTTGAAGGTTTTGTTAAAGTTTTGGGTGAGAAGGATACTGATCGACTTTTGGGTGTTCATATTATTGGACCGGTTTGTTTCTTTTATTTTAAAAAAATTTTTAAATGAGATATTTTGTCCCAAACGAATATTTGATTAATTTTTAAATTATTTTTACAAATTAAAAGTATAGTCCTTTTTTCATGTTGATCCCTCAGGCATTTATTTTCCTCGCAAACTTTTAATTTTGCATGTTTTTCCCAGCTCTAGTGATTAAAAACCCTCACCCATTCCTAGTCTTCTCATTTTTTTTTTAAATTGGATTTTCGCTAATAAATTTTAAAGATTTTTTAATTTTAGAATGCTGGCGAGATGATTGCTGAGGCTACTTTAGCTTTAGAATATGGAGCATCATGTGAAGATATTGCTAGAGTTTGTCATCCACATCCGGTTTGGATTTTTTAATTTAATTTATAAAATTAAAATTTTATTTTTAGACCCTCTCCGAAGCATTCCGTGAAGCTAATTTGGCTGCTTATTGTGGAAAACCAATAAATAGTATTTGAAATTTTTTGTGAAAAAATGGGAGGAATTGGAAAGACTTTAAAAAATAGTAGGATTTATTTTTTTGTTTGTTTTTGGATTTTTATATAAATTAATTAAAATTTTTTAGAAGAAAAAAATTATTTTTTCAGCTACATTTTAAAAGTAAAAAAAATTTTTTTGAGAAAAATTCACACGGGATAATAGTTCACACTTTTTTGGAAGTTTGTAATTTAATCTTCCTTTTTTTTAATTGTTAGATTTTTTGGAGGAAAATTTACTTTTTTTTTGAAAGGTTTTTGTAAACTTTAGTAGCCTTATCTGGGTAATTTAAGTATTTATTTTTTAATTATCAATAATATTTGTTGATAACGTTAAAATATCGTCGATCAGTATGTATCAGGGATGCAGCGAATTGAATTTTGAAAAGCGAGAACGAGAAAACGAGAAGCGAGAATGAAAATTAAAAAGCGAGAGCGAGAAGCGAGAGGCGAGACTACCAAAAAAGGCGAGAAAAAGCGAGAAGCGAGAGGCGAGAAGCGAGAATTTTAAAAAAATTGTAAAAATTTTATTTGCCTAAATTAAATAGTATATTTTTATAAATCATACTTATAATCGTATATTTTTAAATTATTATGAAGAAAAAGCAATTTTTCGACATTATCAGGCAACAATCTTGTGCGTAAATTACTTACAACCAATCCTGCAGTTGAGAACCAATCCTGCAGTTGACAACCAATCCTGCAGTTGACCAATCCTGCAGTTGAGCTATAAATTCCATAATTGCTCTATTAACTTCTAGTGTTTTTAAGCCATCCTTATCCCAAGCACCTAAAAATACTTATTTAAATTTTAGAAAATTAAAATGTACTTTTGGTCTGAGCACATAAATCAATACGCATTTGTTTCAATGTTACTTCATTATTATCTTCTTTTGAAGATGACTGAATCTCAAAACTTCTTTTGAGTGTCATTTGCTTTTCCTTTTCCTTGTTCGATTTTTCCTTTACTTCTGTTGATTGATCCAAAAATTGTTTGTGTTGTTCCGGGTGCTTACTTTTTAAATGTGTTGCCAATGTCGTTGTTGGTGCTCTTGGCGGAAAATCTTTTTTATAATCACATTCTTTACAGAATGCAATTCGTCCAGAGAGTGTGAAATAATTCCAAATCTTTGACATCTCATTTATTTATTCCTTGAAAATAAAAATTAGAAAAATAAAGGGATAAAAAATTCTCGCTTAATTCTCGTTTTTTTGAGAAAAAGCGAGAGCGAGAAGCGAGAGGCGAGACTGCCCAAAAAGGCGAGAAAAAGCGAGAAGCGAGAGGCGAGAAGCGAGACGAGCTGCACCCCTGGTATGTATGTATATTTAAACAAAAAGAGAGCCTTTCACTGAAAGACACCATTTATTTACTTTAAATAATTAACTAAAAATTATTTAATAATAGGTAAGGTCATTCTTACGGGTCCGGAAACCTAATTTTGGGGATTTTTTTTTCTTTTACCGGATCGGTCGCGTCCGAATGATTTTTCGTATTAATCTGGTCCGGAAAAATCTTAAAATAGCTAAAAGACCCTGGGGATTGGGAACCCGGGCTCAGAAAAAGGACACCCGGATTCAGGGCCGCGCTGGATACTATTCTAATAAAATTACTATATTTGGAAAATAATTTTATTCTCTACAAGAATTTTTTGAAATTTTAGACGTTTTCCCCCTGCCTTTTTTTAATTTTTTTTTAAATTAAGGAAAATTAATTAAATGAAGATTAATTTTTTGTCTTCTCAAGTTGTCCTTAAAAATTTTTTTAATTAAAAAAAATATTTTTTTCCAAGAGTTTAACCTCTAAAAATGTTTTTTAACCTCAAATAAATATTAAATATTTCCACAAAAATTTTTTCTTTAAAAATTTTTGTGGAAAGACGAAGGTGATTCACAACACCACCACTACTACCTCTAACCACCCCCAACCTCAACTCTTGTCGCAAAAATAAAGAAGAGTAAATATTTATTTTTGTTTGTACAGATAAGAAAAAGGAAGAGTATTAAAAAAGCTTTCATTAAAAATATTTTTTGTACAAAATTTAAGCGAGAAATAAAAAAATTAAAAAGCTTTTGGATTGTAAAAAATACAATTAATTTTTTTTGACTTTATTGATTTTTAATTTTAATTGTTTTTAAAAAATAATTTTTTTTGTCAAAAACCAAAATCAAAAACCCCTACTACTGAATTAGAGAGGGTTGTCGAACACAGAACCGGAAAATCAAGGAAAAATAATTTTAGGATTTTCCTAAAAAATAATTTTAGGAATTATTTTTAAAAAATAATTTTAGGATTTTCCGGTTCTTCGGTTATTTAGTCGTCGTTTTCGGATATTCTAATATTTTCCAAGACCCATTCACAAAAGAACCAGTTATTAAAAATCTTAGGATACTCGAACCAAAGAAAACATCACAAAATATTTAGAGAAAGAACAATTCTTCTGTTTTTATTCTTTAAAAAATAATTTTAAAATTTTTTAAAATAACACTTTAAATGTTAAAATATACATTAAAGAAGAATGTTCTCTCTATGTTCCTCCTTTCCTTATCCCATGAATTGTTTGAAAAAATGAGTCATTTTAAAATAAATAAATGCTAAAAGAACAACAATTTTTTATTCCTTCTTTTTGACCTTCGTTTCTTATTTTGTAAGATTTTTATTTTTAAATTTTTTACAACCGAAACTCATTATAAGGTAATCCCTTGGTGTTGAGAATTTTGTGCTTATAGTGAGGAGTAAGTCAAATAGAAGGTACCTTATAATGAAGGTATCTTAAACAGAGGTTATCAATCGAAAACGTCTATTAAATAGAGGTGTAGCGGGGTGTGTATCTTGTAGTGAGATCCTATCCTCTATTTAAGAGACACCTCATTATAAGCTACGATATTTTGTTCCAGGTATCTTATAATTAGGGTAGGCAATTGATTTACTTTAATTTTAATATTTTTGAAGACTAAAATTAATTAAAATTCTATTTTTGTTCTTTATTAATTAAAAATAATTATTTTTTATTAAAAATGTCACCAACACTTCAACAAAAAAATATGCTAATTTTATATTTCAACATTTTAATTTTTCTATTAATCCTCTTTCTAATTCCCCCAATAAATTCTTTTGACTATTTTGACTCAACATCAAAACAAAAACAAAATTCATTTAATTATTCAAATTTATTAAAATCAAAAAATGTTGAAAAAACAAATGAAGGGGGGAATAATTCTTTAAATAATTTACCTCCTTTAATTTCAAATTTAAAAATGCCGTCAAATTTGGAAAATGTTAATATTGAGGTTATTTTAATGAGAGGAAAATTAATTTAAATTTAATTAAAGATTCAATTACGTGGATATTCCAATCCAGACTTTAGACTGCCTCAAGGGAGGCTGTGTACTTGCCCTAAAGGTTCTTTCGGAGAACATTGTGTTCAGGTGAGTTTAGAAAAAAATTTAAAGTGAAATAAGTCAAAGGATATCTGACATTTCATAGAGCCGTTACCGACCGAGCTACCTAGGTACTATGTTAACCTTTAGAAGTAAGTTAGGATCCCCTTCTTCCTTACAACATCAAGTAAAATTAAGTAGGCTTGTCTCAGATTTGATAAAATGATAACTTATATTATAATCTTGACTGCAAGAGTCACTTCCACGATTTCAAGACAGTCAATCATAGAGAAAAATTTTTCAACATTAATTTTTTCCAATGTTTAGGCTAGTCCACAACGTAATGGATACAATTGCCTTACATCTTTAACAATTTTTGTTCTTTCTGCGAGGTAGAAAATTATTTTTTGATAAAAATAATTTTTATTTTTTTAAAGTTCTTCTCTTAAATATTTCCAAACAATTTATAATCCACTTAACCAAGCAGGCCAACTTAATTTTGAACAAGTGCCACAAAAGTTTTTGATTGATTCTCAACCTGTTAGTTTTCTTTTCCAATCGGAGTTCACTATAAGATACCCTCTTGGGGCTGAAAATCGTCTCTTATAATGAGTCGTCTCTTAAATAGAGAGTTAAGTCTCATTATAAGGTACCCTACAATACTAGATACACCTCTATTTAAGACACACCTCAGTATAAGGTACTCTCTATTTAAGAGACCTCATTCTAAGGTACCTTCTATTTAGATACACCCAATGTTAGATAAACCTCCATTTAAAATACCTTCATTATAGGCACAATTTTTATGACCAAAAAGGGGTATCTTATAGCGAGCTTCTACTAATTTTACATTTAAAGAATTCAAAATATTTTAAGTCAGCTATAGCCGTTCTAGTTTATAATTTGGGACCTCAAATTGATTCCGATGGAAGTTTATATGAAACAAATACAGTAACTCTTGTTGACAGTTTTATTCAACCTTTAAATTTATTTTCTGGTTATTCTTCGGATATTCGTGGACAACAAAGTGTTAACCTTATTGGGGAAATATTGGGAACTCAGTAAGAATTTTTATTAGCTTTTAGTTAAAGGCGAAGGAGCCAAGGGGAAGGAATAGAACCTGCGAACTCGGCTAACATTAAATCCTAACGAGCTACCACGGAGTTTACTTGGGAGATACCTCTGCCTCGACAAAGAGGTGGAAGGCAATAAGGTCATAACCTTCAGGGAATATGGCACAGCTAGAGCTATTTCGAAATTTCGACTTTCGATTTGAAAATTCTACTTCGACGAAATTTCGTTTTTTTCCGAAATTTCTGATTTTTTTTCGATTTTCGAGTTTTATGGGAATAACACCTTAATGATCTCAAAGAGCAACTTGTTTAAAAAATCTTCCACAAACTTTTAAAATTTAACTCAAATTTTATTTAAGATTATCATTTACTTATTCTGTTTCGTGTGCCGGAGGAATAAGTAGAGATGGGAGACGTTTAATGGGTCCTGGTTGTGATTTAAACTGTAATACTACATCGATTACAACAAATAATGCAATTTGTGAAAATGTAAAAACTGGGTATTTTAGTCAATGTAAATGGACTAATGGGGGAAATTTGGATGTAAATATAAACTTTAATTAATTTATTTAAAAATATTCTTGAATGTCCTTGGTTTCCGGGGGGCTCAGATTTTCTACATTTATAACTGACTTTTAGGGGCACCCAACCCCATGGCCATGTTGGGTGGGTAATCCGTTTAGAGGAAACGCGGTTTTAAGGCAAGACAAGAGTTGTTGGCTGAGGGGGGGGGGGGGGGGGTTGTTTAGGGAGATAGGGGCTAGAGGGGTTGTTTAAGGGGGGCTGTTGGTTAGGAATCGAACTGACTAGAAGTACCTTGGACCTTTCGGTTTGGTTCTTTTGTTCCTGACATCCAAAAAAAAAATCAAGACCTCTCTTAAAGATCAAGTTTCAATCTCCTAAGGGTGCTCGGTCTCGGTCTTGAAGTAATCAAGCCCTTTCTCCTTAGTTGTGGAAATTCTTAGACATTCTCTACCACTAAAATAAAATACTTTATAAGGTCACCAATTGTCAAAATTGTCCTTTTGGTGTTAAAAATAATGCTTATTGTGCTGATGAACAGGGAGGAGTATTATATGGAGTAATCTTAAATTTAATTATAATTTCAATTAAAATTTTTTTTGTGAAGGAAGTTGTCTCAACTTTTTATTATAATGGATTTATTATTCTTTGTCTTGTTTCTGGTATTTTGTTTGTTTTATTGTTGTTATTGTTAACTTGTTTGTTGTTTTCGAAAAGGTAAAAATATAGATTTCACGATGAGATATACCTTCTTGGGACGGGAAAATCGTACCTCATAATGGGGTGTATATTAGATAGACGATACCTTATAATGGGGTGTATATTGAATAGAAGGTACCATTCAAGGGATGGGCCGGATTGAGAAAAATGTCGGGTCGAGCTTCCGAAAATTTTTTCGGATCGGGTTTTGGGTCGAAAAAAGTCCGAGTTTCGGGTCTCGGATCATGTTTCGGGTCGGGTCAGTTAGAGGGATTAAGAGAGTAAAGGGTCGGGTTCCAAAAATTTCTTTGTACCCTGGCTCGTCCCTGTACCATATAATGAGATGTTCTCAAATAGAGGGCAACGTTTAGGCAGTTTCCTGCACTCGTTGGGCAAACAATTCTTAAAAAGGGCGTCTCTAAAATAGAAACTAGTATTGGGGGTATCCTTTAATGAAGTCTGACAGTCCTTTTTAATTCTAAATTTATTTTAAAGAAACTCCAAACAAGATAATAACCAAAACAAATTTCATTCTTCAAAAAGAAGTAACGAGTCAGCCCTCCTCAAATCAACTTTTAATAACCGCCCAGAATTAATTCCATTAAATTCCTCAAAAGAAGAAACAAAAAATAATAATATAAAAATAATTCCCCCCTCGTACAACAAAAATGAAATTAATTTAAATCCACCCCCTCCCTCCCCATTCCCTCGAAGTATTAATGCAAGCACTGCAAGTATTCCAAATGATATAGTAATTAATGGACAACAACAACAACGCTTTCCTGTTATTCAAAATGGTGGAAAATTGAGAAGTTAGTTTGTTTATTTTTGGAAAAATGGGAGATGGAAAAATCGGAAAAGGGAAAAACCGGAAGCGGAAGAGTCATAAATAAAGTCGGACTTTGAAAAAAGGATAAAAAATGGGTAACGGTAACTATTAGAGACCGGACTTGAAACGCCGTACAAGAATCGAGATCTCGAAAAAGAATCTCGATTTCGATAATCGACCTTTCCCTGCTACGTCTTTAACTTCTGTTATGTTTTGGATCGCGAATTTTGGGTCGTGAAAATTTAATGTGAGCGTCATAAATCTACAAGAATTAGGAAGGGAGTTTCCTTTGCCAGCAAAATCTCCAAAATCCAAAAATAACTTTTTTTAAATAATTTAATTAGAAACACTTTCACCTCCACGTTTTCAACCTTTACCTCATCTTGGCCCTCAGGCAGACAATAATATAGTGAACAACAGCAATTTTGCTAGCCGCACAGGCACACCTAGTGTTTCTGCTGATGTTTAAAAATTAAAATAATATTTTTTTAATATTTATATTTTTTATTTGTTTTCCTTTACTCTTTTTTTTTATTTTTTTCTCTAACCAATGAACAAATAAAATTTTTTCTGTGTGTATACAATTAATTTATTCCCTCTATATAAACCAACTAATTGTCCATTGATTGGTTTTCCCCTCTTAAATTAATAAATTTTTATATTTTTCTTCCCTTTTTTTCATTTACTAATTCATTTTACTTAATATAAAAATTTTTTTAAAAATAATTTAAAAAAAATTTTAATTTGAAATTTAGTTTTACAAAATCCATTTATCGAATTAGGCAGCTCACCAATTTATTTAAGCGATTATTTACTTTACCCTTCATCAAGTAGTGTGTGGTTAAGTAGGTAAGACTTCCGACTTGTAACGGAGAGGGGGAGAGGTTCGAACCCCGCTCGTGCAAAATAACTTGATTTGGGATAGTTTTTAATTTTTAAATAATTTATCTTATCATTTTATCATTCTTGTCCGATAAAAAAATTTTTTTTGAGTATTTTCTAACTTTTAATTTTTATTTTTTTAAAGTTAAAAAAAAATTTAAATGAGAGCAACAATTTGGCAAATCGGTTTATTTCAACGTTTAGAAGGCAACAATAAAGAAGCTATATGTAAATTATGTATCGAAAATAAAGAGAAGAAATACACTTTTAGTGTTAACAATTTTACAACAACAAATTTAGTTTATCATTTAAAATCGAAACATAAAAACACGGAATTTTATAAATTATTTTTTAAATTGGAAAAAGAAAAGGAAAGTAAGAAAATTAAATGTGAGGAAGATTTTAATAATAAATTGGCACAGAAAATTGAAGAACAGACTGAAGATGATAATGGATTGGTAAGATTTTCTTGGAGTTTACTCATTGACATAAATTGGCCCTATCTGAAATGAGGTGCGTAATCATATTTTTTCTCCTTCTTTTCACAAGGTAAAAAGGGTCAGTTTTTCTTTAGTATTTAATTTGTGTTTATTTTTCCTTAAGGAAAAATAACGGAGGAGGATTAATTTTTTTACATTTTCTTTTCTGTCCGTCTTCGTCCGTGTTTTGTCTGTACGTGTAAGCCTCTGTCCGTGTTCGTCCGTGTTTTGTCTGTTGTCTTCGTCTGTGTTTGTCTGCACACATACACGGACAGACAAAACACTGGACAGAGACAAACACGGAAAGAGACGAACACGGACGACGAAGACGGACCGACAAAACACGGACGAAGACGGACAGAGACGAACACGGACGACGAAGACGGACCGACGAAACACGTACGAGCACGGACAGAGACGAACACGGATGAAGACGGACAGAAAAGAAAATGTAAAAAAATTAATCCTCCTCTGTTATTTTTCCTTAAGGAAAAATAAACACAAATTAAATACTAAAGAAAAACTGACCCTTTTTACCTTGTGAAAAGAAGGAGAAAAAAATATGATTACGCACCTCATTTCAGATAGGGCCCATAAATTTTTCGTGGAGTGTGACAAAATGTCAAAAATTCCTCTTGTGACATTCTGTCGAATTGATGTTTTGCAAATCTTTAAAAGTTTGTTGGACAAATTGCCTATACATGTAAAATCTTCAAAACACCAATTCGACAAAATGTCACAAGAGGGGATTTTGACATTCTGTCACATCACTCAAATTCATTTTTATTTTTAGTCACAAATTAATTCTGAACAATTACTTCAAATTACAGAACAATTATTGTTTAATAATTTGGTAGAAATTAATAAAGAAGGACGGAAACTGTCTCAAAATAATTCTGAAAAGATGGAGCAGCAACAAAATCCTCAACCAGAGGGTAATTTTTGTTATTTTACGATCTTTGGGGGAAGGTAGCGTTGCAAAGGTAGGAGGTGGAAGACGCAAAATTTATTAGGTAAAAGTACAGAAATGCAGTCAACTCCGTTTATATTGCTAGTGATTAGTTTGGGAATAACTAGAAGGGCTTGTTGGCATTTTAGACTGAGTTGACTTGCGTGGGAGAACATTGTTCTGTAATGAAACTATTTTTGAATTAGAAAGGGAGAGATTTAATGACTCCAAAAAAAGTTTATTTTTTAAAGATTCTTTTGCATTGAAGCCTGGCGAAGATTTGGACGTTGAATTGAAAAAGGCTAAATTGGAATATTTTCGTATGCAGGTATTCTTCTCTTTAATCAAAAATTCTTTTTAAAAAATTATATTTTTAGATTTCCAATCTTAAATTTAAAAGGAAGCTGATGGAATTAGAATATGAGGAAAAATTGGAAAAGAAAAGGGAGAAGGCAAAAATCGTTTACCTTTAAATAGAAAAATAATAATTTTTTCGTGCAATTTTATTTCTTTTAAATTATAAAAATGTTAAATTTAACTACAATTTTATTCAAATAATTTAATTTTTTTAAATTTACCTTTTCTTTTTAAAATTAGTAGATGGTGGGAGTTCGAATCTTGTCAGGGTTGATTCTAGAAATAGACCATCCCTTCGAATTCTGAGATTAGAAATAAGTAGAATTTGAAATTATATTAGGAATCAACACACTCGGTATTGGCAAACCTCTAGAATATCGTAAAGGCACTTCTTCCTCTTTTTTGAGGGAGATAAAAAAATGAGGAAAAGGGGGTCATACAAACCTAAATTTTACCTGTTTTTTTTGACATTCTGTCACGTTTCACTTAGGGTTGTTGGCGACCGGTTAAAAACCGGTACCCTCGGTTTTCGCCGGTTTTTGACCCCCGGTTTTCGGTTTATTGACCAAAAACACCGGTTTTCGGTTCGGTTAACCGACCGCCAACAACCCTAGTTTCACTCAAATTCATTTTTATTTTATTTTTAGTTACAGAACAGTTATTGTTTAATAATTTGGTAGAAACTAATAGTAAAAAGATGGAAAAACAAAAAGAACCTCCATCTTTAAAGGGTAATTTTTATTTTTAAATGATTTTTGGGGGAAAGTAAAGAGGTTGGGGTGTAACGAAGGAAGGTAACTCAGTTTAGTTTTTTCGGTATTTGACTGCTTTTTCTAATTTAGTTTCGGCGTACTTTTGGGGTATAAGGGCTTGGAAGTTTTCAAACAACTAGATTCCTCCAACTTTGAAGGGGGGCAAAAAATTTTAATTGTAACGAAAAATTTATTAGGTAAATTACACAGAAATGTTTTATAGTTTGGGGATACCTAGAAGGGCCTTGTAGGTACTTTAAGTGGAGTTGACTTGTATGGGAGAACATTGCTCTCTAATAGACCTACAAGATTCAATGTACCCCAAAATTTATTTTTATTTTTTAAGATTCTGTTGCGTTGAAACCTGGTGAAGATATGGATACTGAGTTGAAAAAGGCTAAATTGGAATATTTTCGAATTCAGGTATCCTTCTTCTAAGCTCATTTAAAAAATTTATTTTCAGACTATCTTGGCTGAAGAACAAATTTCCAACCTTAAAATTCAACGTAAAGTATTGGAATTAGAATATGAGGAAAAGGCGGAAAAGAAAAGGCGTGAGGAACGCGTGGGGTATTGTTATTAAAGAAAAAAGAAAAGGAAGAATCTTATGTTTTGTTAAAATTAAAAAAGAAATTTTCGTGCAACTTTATTTTTTTCGCTAGGTAAATTATAAAAATTTTAAATTTACTTTCTTTTACTAGAGTTTTTTTACTATATTTTATTATTTTAACTATTTAAATCGTGTCTGGTGATTTCGCCAGTGAATGATTTGGGCAGTGAGTGATATGGGCAGTAGTGATTTAGGCAGTAAACGTTTTTTAAAAAATTTTCTTCCACGCAAAAACAATTCGAGTATCACTAGATGAATAATTCTGAGTAATCTCGGCATTAAGTATATTTTACATGAATTTTTTAAGAATGAATAATTATAAAGACAAGTTGGCATCGCAATAAAATTAAACGAAAAGAGAAGGGTGGCTAAACACGTCTCCGGGTCCACAATTAACCACCTATTTTTTGAAATTTTTAAGTTCGAGACTCAAACAACGGTTACTGCCCAAATCACTCACTGCCCAATTAACTCACTGCCCAGTTCACTTCTGTCGAAATCACACGGCACCATTTAAATTAACTCAATTTTTTGGGACGAAATGTCTCACAAAAAGACGATAGGAAAATGGACAAATGACCAGAAGACGTTGTGGTTAAGTGGATTTTGTCTGAGGGTTCTAAGAAATAATTCTTAAAATTTTATGAAATTTTTAGGAAATACATTTTAAATATTAATTAAATTAAAAAATGTCGATTCTACGTGTTTTGAGTACCGTTCCATTCAGGTTATTTTTTAAATTTTATAAGAAAATTAAAAAAAAATTTTTTAAAGTAATCGTCCACCAGTACAAGATATAATAGCTAATTTACATTCTTATTTTACTTTTAATTTTTTGATTGGACTGGCTATTTTGTTAAGTTATAAACAATTTGGAGGTAGACCTATTGAGTGTATGACGCCTGCTGGATTTTCTTCATCTTGGACGGATGTATTTTTTAATCATTTCTTATAATGAGGGTTATTTTAAATAAAAGACCCTATAATGTGGTCTATTAAATAGAGAATATCGTTTTGTCTATCCTACAATGAAGGGTCTTTAATTGGGGGTATCTTGAATAGAGGATGTTAGGCAGCTTCCTCCACCTAAAGTTCAGCCAAATTTCAAAAAACGTATCCTAAATAGGGGTGTGTCTCATATCGAGTTCTATCCTCTATTTAAGAGACCTCATTATTAGAGAGGATTTTTCGGCCACAAGTTATCGGGAGGTCTGATTGAAAAAATTTATCTTAAAAAAATTTTTAGTATACAGAGAATTATTGTTATACGGCCAACACTTATTTTGTAGCTATAGATAAAGCTGAACAAATAATAGTAAATATAAGTGATGAGGAAAGAAGAGAAAGGAGAATTAGTTATTATCAATGGATTCCCTTCTTTTTAATCTTTCAAGCTGGGTGTTTTAAAGTGCCTGCTCTAATTTGGAAATACTTTCATGCACAATCAGGTTTTTTTAACTTTGGTAATCCTAGCGAAGGTTTGGGACTCTTTTAAATTAAAGAATATTTTTTGTCCGCAAAAATTCTTGCGGACAATTTTTGTGTCCGCAAGTTTTTTGCGGACAAATAATTTTTTCTAATTTTTAAAATTATTTTTCTTTAAAGACTTTTTAACTCAAATCCTTTGCTTTCTTAAATTTAATCTAAAAAATAAATTTTAGGAATGAAAGTAGGCGAAATTCTTCGAATAGCAACTAGCGAAGCTAATAGTGATCCAACAATTAGAGCGGATAATATTAATTCTCTTTGTAATCATTTGCAGAAAGTTTTAAAATTTCATAGACGGCTGGAAATGGTTTATATTTTTTATTTTTTTAAATTTTATTTTAGGGATATTTATTAGGGTATACAAGAAAGTTTTTTGGGTTTTTAAAATTAATTCCGGAGTCGAAAAATGTGTTTTTATTTAAAAGGAAGGAATTTTGGGGCATACAAAAAAACTTTTTTAAAGTTTCCTTCAAGATTGGGTTTTGTGATTTGATTAAAAATGAGAACCTGGGCTCTAAGAATCCTACTAAAAATATAAGGTAGTAAAGATTAATTAATAGCTGGGCGTGGACAAGGATGGGTTGAGGGAAATCGGATAAGATTCCGAGTTGGGTTTTCAAAATTTTCAGGATCGGATTTCGGATTTTACGGAAGATTCGGATTTCCGGTTTAGAGTAACCTGACCCATTCTTTGTGGACAACCAAGTTTTCAAATAAAAAAAATTTTTTTTCTTTTTTCAGAGAAGAATACGCCCTCACAGATTTTTTCGTCTATTAAATATGAAATATTCTGCTTATTATGTAACACTTGTATATTTATTAAGTAAATGTTTATTTTTTATTAATGTTACAGGACAATTAAATTTCCTTAATCGGTTAGATTTTTTTTATTTTAAATTTTTTAAATTTTATTTTTTAAAGTTATCTTTTTGGGTCAAACGATAATTTTGGGTTTGAATTTTGGAGAAATTTGTTGCACTGGAATTCAACTTTTTGGAAGGAATCTGGAGTATTTCCTAGAGTTACTTGGTGTGATTTTGATGTAAGAAAAGGAATTTTTTGATAAAAATTTTTGAGAAAAATTTTTCAAAAATTTTTTAAAATTTTTCAAGATAAAAAATTTTTTTTTGAAAATTTCAGAAATTTTTTGAAAATTTTTCAAAAAAAAATTTTTTTAAAGGTTAGAGAAATGGGACAATCAGTTAACCACACAGTTCAATGTGTTTTAGTTTTAAACGTTTTTATGGAAAAAGCTTTTATGCTTTTGTGGGGATGGTATACAGTTTTGGCAATTATTACTTTGGCTAATATTAGTGCTTGGTTTGTTTTTTTTATTTTCCAAATTTTAAAATCGGCCGGAATCCCTTGTTTGTAGATATAATTTTCAAATTTTCCCTTTTTTTTTAATTTTTTTAATTTTAAAATGGTCGGAATTGGTCTAAACTCCTTGTCTGTTGATAGGATAATTTTCAAATTTTCCCGACCTTTAACGGAAATTTATTAAGAAAATTTTTCTTTTCAAAGGTTTTATGGCTACTTAAGTACAGCTTCTGCCGAGCATTTTATTTTTAATCATTTAGAAATGGCTGGTGAACCATTATTTGATAAAGATCCGAATATTTTACAACCAAAGCGTTTTTTTAATTAATTGAAAAAAATTTTTTTTCTTTAAAGAAATTCAGCAATGTGTAGCCAAATTTATTGTTAAATATTTAAAAACTGATGGATTATTTATTCTTCGTTTAATTGCCCAACACGCTGACGTGGTTAATTTTAAATTTTTTTATTTTTTAAATGAGATTTTTAGCAAATGTCAACACAATTAATTTATAAAATGTGGACAAGTCATTATATTATTGAAAAACAAAGAGAGTAAGTCAAAATTTAGTTTTTGCAAAAAAAATTTTTTGGAGATTTTGGAGGAAATTTTGCTTAATCCATAAGAAGGTCTAGTCGTTTTCTTTATGGGAGCAAGCCAAGGTACCGCAGAGCTATAACTTCGTTCAAAATTATCGAATCCTGGACGCCCTGGTATGGTTCGATTCAACTCATTGAAGTGCATCGACTCATACCAAGACGTCCCGGATTCAACAATTTTGAACGAAGTTATAGCTCTGCGGTACCTTGGGGTGTATCCATTTTTTATTTTCAATTTTTCCTCCCTATTTTCACAGTTGGTTTTCGCTTTTTCTTAAATAAAAAGAAAAACAGAAACAACCAAAAAAAGATGAAAATTCGTTAAAATGGATTTTGTTTACAAAATATATAATTTATTTAAACAAGAATTGCTACCCTAATTAGAAAAATTTTTTATAAAAAATTAAAAAAATTCTTTTTTAGATCATTAAAAAAATCAGAACCTATATGGAAACGTCATTTATTGGCATTAGAAAAAATGACATTACAAGTTGAATTAGAAGGAGGAGAAGATGAAATGCAAGAACATACATATCCAAAAATGGGACATAGACGTGAAAGTATTACAAGTTTGGCTGAAAGTGAAACAACTAGATGTTGAAACTGTGGAGGAATTTGAGGTTTTTTAGTCAAAATTTTTTTGGGACACCAGTTTTTTAGGGGTGGGGGTATTTTTTGTTTTTACTCACAACAGATACTATCAGGGGGTTTTTTTAGAAAATTAACCCATATTTAGAAATTTTTTTTTCTATTTTTCGTGAAAACCAGACAATCTTTATACCAGAAAAAAATTTGAATTTAAAAACTGATGTTATCCAATCCTATTAACTCACGTTAAATTAACGGAAAATTCTCACTTTTTATAAAATTATTTTTTTTAAATTTTTTTCTACATTTGTGCAATAATCTCCTTAACTATTTTTTAATTCTTGAAATTTAATTAATTTAAAAATAAATATAAAACCTTTTTTATTTTAATTTTTGTACAAATTTAATCTAGGTATATTTTTTCAAAAAAAATTATTTTTGTTGTCCTATATTTGATGTCAATTTCAATTCAAAATCGTTGAGTAGCTGTTTAACATCTTTTCTGGAAAAAAATTTTTTAAAGATAAGAAAAGAAATTTTGGAGGGCCATTTTCATTTCTAGTCTATTTTTAAAGGAAAAAATGATAATGGAGTTAGATTTCCAAAATTCCCAAAAAGTTAGTTTTAATTTAAAAAATAATGGTAAAAGTTTAGTTTATCTTCTCCCCCCTCCCCCTCCTTTTTTTAAAATTTTTCCCAAAATTCATCCCCATTTTCTTTGGCATCTTTTTAACCAAATCCCCCCCCCATAAGGCTTTTTCTTGCATAAAAAAAAAGAAAGTTCCTTGGTCTGACCATTATGAACCCTTATAAAAGAAAGCTAAATTTTGAAAAAAATAAAAGGGGAAGACACAATCCAAATCTTTACTCAAAAAATTATTTTTTCCTTACATTTGTTGAAAAATATTTTGCATTCCATTCATCGATTCACTAAATTCCTCAGCTTTAGCCAACATTGCATAAGTCGAACGAATTGCAGAATCTACTTGATCGCAAGTAGAAGTAACTATATTATTAAATACTTGCATAGATTCACTAGTTAAATCGCTCATTCCGTGTAAAGACCCTCTCAAATCTCTTAAAGTCATGTCCAAATTTGAGGCGATTGATCTGGCGTGGGCTTCCAAATCGGTGAGAATTGAGGGGTCGGGAACTAAATTGTCGTTATTGTTGGGTTGTTTTGTGTTGTCTGTCATTGCTTCACTAAATAAAATTAATGGGAAGGTTTAAAAATTTGGAAGAAATTTGGCAATTAGGTAGACGTTGCCAAAATCGCATTCCCGGGATCCAGTAGCGGGATTTTCTTCAATATTTTGTACGGGACGGGATCTCGCGGGATTAATCCCGTAAATCGAGATGATCCCGCCTGTCGCTAAAAACCCGGGATTCCGGGACGGGATCCCGTAAAAACACGCATGGATCCCGGCCCGTGTGATCCCTATTGGCAATCTCCGGTAATACTCAACTGACCCGGCTCTTTTTAATGTTTTAAATTTGTTGTGATTTATTTTATTTGACGAAATGTTTTGTCTCTGCATCTTTTCCAACACTCTTAGTTTTATTTACTATTTCTTATTAAGATTCATTTTTCATTTTAATTTTTAATGTAAAAAGTTATTTTTCCATCGGTTTTTCATATTACTGTTTAATTTTTCTTAGAAATATAAATTAAATTATGCCACCAAAAACAAAAGGTGGGAAAGCTGACGCTAAAGGAGGAAAAGCGGCGCCCGCAAAAAAGAAGGACACGCCAGCCGGAGGAAGCGGAAAGGCTAAGAAGAAGAAGTGGTCGAAGGGAAAGGTTCGGGACAAGTTGCAGAACATGGTACTTTTTGACCAGGCGACATTTGACAAACTTTACAAGGTTTTTGGAGGTTTTCTTCTGATAATTGACCTTTTTTTAGGAAATTGTTTCTGTCAAATTGATCACTCCTAGCGTTGTTTCTGAACGTCTCAAGGTTTTTTGAGAATGTCTTGTGGTTCTCTTAAGTCACTTCAAAATAATTTTTAGGTCCGAGCTTCTCTAGCGCGTGCTGGTCTTCGCGAATTGCATCAAAAAGGGTTAATTAAAGTTGTGGTGAAGCATGGAGCTCAATTGGTGTATACTCGAGCAACCAAGACAGAGGAAGCCTAGAAATGATTTGAAAGCATTTTTGTTAATTTTAATGCGTTCATTTTCTTGTTGATGAATATTATAAAATGTTTTTGATTGATTTTTTTTGTTGTCTACGGTTTTTACCTTTTTAATTATTTTATTGAATAGAAATTGCTCTTTTCTGTCGTTGTGGTTTTCTTTGTTTTCTTGTCCTTGTCGATCAAAGTTGTGAATAATTCTTTGGAAATCGCTTCCTTTTTTTCAAAAACTGACGTAGCAAACCAAAGGTGGTGCGTCAAGTAGAGATAGGAAATTTCAAAAGACCTTGATTCTTGATTTTGGTTGAGTACACTGACCTTGGAAAAGTCATGTCCTGGATTCAGATCCAGGCCGATCTCTAGTGACAATGTGTTAACTAATGTTCCTTAGCCTTGTAGCTTTAACAAATAAGTTATCTTTTTTAGTTTTCCTTCATGACGTGGCTAGGATAAAACATTCTCTTTTTCTTTTTTCTACAAATTTAATTAACATTAGATAAAAATGAAAGAACCGAGAAGGCAGATTAATAGACTTCAACATAGAAAACACTTTATTGGAAAAAGAAGAAACTTTCGACCTAATCGTCCTCCGATTCCAAATGACTTGATTCGTGGAAAGCCTGATAATTTCCCTCCACAGTTGGACATTCCTCAAGAAAAGTTGAATGAATATGATACTGGGGCTGAACTTTTAATTCCGGTTTGTTTAGAATTTTTTTAATTAAAAATTTTTTATTTTAAAGGAAAAAGCAAGAACGATAGTCGCCCAAAAACGTTTAACAAAAAAGAAGGGAAGATTCTTTGAAAGGGTGGAGAGGGTTGCTCGTGCTGAAATTCTTGATACTCAACAAGAAGGGTTTTCTTTTTTGAATTATTTTCATAAAAAATTTTATTTGAAGGTATATTGAAGCAGATGATGGAGTTCCAACGTGTATGACAAAACAAGCTGAAATTTGTGATGCTGTGGATATTGCTAGTGCAACTAAAGTATTTTTTAAAAGAATGCTTTTCGGTTTCTCTCCCTAAAATTTTTTCAAACCATTAGGAAACGTTATAGGGTTAGGCTCTTTCTAACCCCGATCCTGAGCGATTTTGCAGAACCCGACCACGATATTCACAACCCCAACAAACTCTGATACCTAACTTTTCAACCTCATTGCATGTCCCCAGAATTAAAACCCAGGGAAGGGAGAAGCTGACGATAGGCTAACTATTCACCATTTATTTTTCATTTACAAGGGTTCGGTTTCTCATGTTTTAAATCTAAATACGGGATAATTGTTATTTTCAATTTTCAAAGCATTTTTCTCTTGATCTTCGTTTTGGTCCTTACAATCTTGACTACACTCTAAATGGACGTTATATGTTGCTAGGTGGACGTAAAGGACATGTGGCTGCTTTCGATTGGATGACTAAAGATTTAATAACTGAAATTAATGTAATGGAAACTGTTCGGGATATTCAGTTTGTTTGAATTTTAAATTAATTTTAAAAATAAAAATTAGATGGCTTCACACAGAAACAATGTTTGCTGTAGCACAGAAACGTTGGCTAAGAATTTATGACAGAAATGGGACAGAATTGCATTGTATAAAATCAATGTTTGATATTAGAAGATTAGAGTTTTTACCTAGGCATTTTCTGCTTGTTGGATCGGTATAATATTTTTTTGAAATTTTTAACTAATCACGTCATTGAAGCATTACGTTAAAATAGTCGAAGGCGGATCTAGGATAATTTATCCAAGATAAGGGATTTCAGGGTTGTGTCAGGCATGCTTCGGTACTACCGCTGTACTACCGTCATTACTGGACCGGTACTTTTCGGTACTACCAGTACCGGAAAATCCATTTGCTCAACACTATTTCAGGATCGGTTTCCCCGCTTTTGGGTAAAGAAAAAAATATTTAAAACGAGAGCGTGAATAATAGGCGATTTTCGGGCCTTGTTTTCAAAATTTTCTTCGGATCGGATTTTGGGTAACCCAACCCGTTCCTTGGTTTGTTTACTCAGAATGAATTGATTTTTATTTTTTTACTTTCAAAATTTTCCCTTTTTTCCTTTTAATATTTTTTTTTCTAATTTTAGGGTGGAAATACATTCCTTACATGGTTAGATGTTTCTGTTGGCAAACAAGTTTTGTTTTCCTCAAATTTAATTTAAAATTAAATTTTAACTAGGTAGCCAATTTTCCTACAAAATGTGGTGTTTTAAACGTGCTAACACAAAATCAGTCAAATGCAATAATTGTTGGAGGAAATTCTCGTGGTTTAATAACAATGTGGTCACCAAATGTTCAAAAACCGTTAATTGAAATGTTTGCACATAAAGGGCCAATTTTGGGTATTTCTATAAATTCAAATGGAAATTACATGGCAACGAGTGGATTGGACAATAAATTGAGAATATGGGATTTGAGGAAGAATTATAATGAATTGGCTGTTTATTCTGGTCCTTTAGTACATTATTCACATGTTGCTTTTAGTCAAAGAAATTTTTTGGCGGTTAATTCTGGAAATAATTTGCAGGTTTCTTAATGATTTTGGGTAAAAGTAAATTTTTTTGAATTCTTGAGATATTTTTTCTAAAATTTTTTGTCGAAAATTTTTTTTTGGTTTAAACGATTGGTACTTTGTTATTAAAGAATGCATAGTTGAATTTGTATTAACAATCAAAATTTTAATGTAATTTTGAACGGAATTGCGGATTACTTGCCTCCCTTCTAATTTTGCTCCTAATTAATCAAGAACTCAGATAGGGGTGGGGGTGTCATATGAACAAAGAACCAACGATTAAATATAATAGAATAAGTAAGCTGATATTAAAAATAAAAAATTTTCAATCAATATATTTTTTAAGATCCTCAAAAACCCGCATTTGGGTCAATCTACTACACCCTATTTAATGCATAAATGTGAAGGAGCAATTACAGATTTAAAATTTTGTCCATACGAAGATGTTTTGGGTGTTGGACACACTTTAGGGTTGTCAAGTCTTTTAATACCTGGTGCCGGACAAGCAAACTTTGATTCGTTACGAGCAAATCCTTTTGAATCGAAACAACAAAGAAAAGAGAGGGAAGTGAAAATGTTGCTTGATAAGGTTTGTTTTTTTAATTTTAGAAATTTTATATAAAGGGGAGCCGCTATTAGGAAGCCAGAAATATTTTTTAAATTTACTTTGGGTTAAACATATCCATAGGGCGTATCCATAGGGAGCTGAGAGGGGAATTTAAATCCACCTGAAATTGAGCTTTTGGTTCGGCCCTCGACTTATATGTATGGACCTATCCGTCTCCAAAATCAAAAGGGAAGGTTTAATCACTTAAAACTACTTTAATAATTTCCAGAATGTTTATTTCACTCAATGAATTTTCCTTTTAATTGTTTAAATAAAAAGAAATAATTTTTCTATTTTTTAGATTCAACCAGAATTGATAACATTAAATCCTGCAGATATTAACCGGGTTAATCGAAAAGGATTAAAATCAACAATGGAATACAGAAATAATGTAATGCATATAAAGCCCTCAATTATTGAAGATTTCAAATAAAATTTTGGATTTTTTATTGTTTACAACAAATATCACCAGTTAAACATTTGTAACCTTAAAAAATGAAAGATTTTTTTTAATTTAATAAAAGGCGTTTTTTAATTAGAAAATTTATTTACAATACGTCTGGCATCATTATATGTAAGTTAACCCCCGTGGAGGGTGCCTTATAGTGGGGGTGTCTATTAAATAGAAGGTGTCTTATATTGAGAGTCTTTTAAATAGAAGGGTTTGGGGGAACTCCCTGGGGTCAACAAAAATTTTTTTTAAAAACGTATCCCAAATATAGGTGTGTCTAGTGGTGTGTTTATTTTAATGTGACCGACTCTACGAATTAATTTTAATTTAACTTAAGAATTTACCAACGGGACAGCCCAATTGTCTTTGTCCATTTGTATATTGCAAATTATAATTTGTAGAATCCCCCGCTGTACAAACACCAAAAGTCATTGTATTATCCGGACAAGAAGCACAACAATAACCACTTTGGCATTGATAACCGGGTTGGCAAGCACCCTAATAAATTTTCTCATATTTTATCAGGCGTGGTCATGGCCAAGTCTGTATTTCCTTACCATATTACAATATCCAGCAGAACGTCCAACTTTACATTGACAACAATATCGAGAAGCGGTACATACCAATCCGTTTGAACACGTTCCAGAATCACAACGTTCTATGCCTATTTGACCTCCACAGGCCTCTTAAGAAGATTTTGATAAAAATTTCAATTAAAATACCTAGATAATTGTTAGGACTTTGTGGACAGCATATTCCATTTAGACATTCTTGGGAAGGAGAACATTGCCCTGCAGCACTGGAAAATTTTTTTTATTTTCATCTGCCTTTGTACTTTCATTAAATGAAATGTGGTAATCCACAAGAAAACCCATTTCCAGGGAGAGGGAATTCAGGTTAGAGACCAACCCATTTCCACAAAATCAGCTAAGTTGGAATGGCCCTTGAGGGAGTTGACCCTCTAAGGGATTGACATTCTGGGAAGGACCCAGTGGATTGCTGACTCAAGAAATGCCTCAAGCCCTCATCTACCATTAAAAAAGCGTTTTAAAGAATTTCACATCAATCACACTAACCTGCAACGAATTTTTGAGCGCTCATTATTTGGACAATAACCTTAAGCTAGAATTTTAAGAAATCCTCCCTTAACAAAGAAACCTTCAATTTGTTCTTCAATTAAATAATTGTTTTGTTGTTGTCCATTTTGTTGTTCAAAATGTATTGAGGGCTGAACATTTGATGTTTCTAAAGAAGAAATAGCCGTACAACATTGACTGTCTATACATTCTGTGGCTCCTTGTGTGTAGTAAATAACACATTGGATTGGGGATGTACAGGGTAGGTTTAGAGAACGCCCTCCATTTCGACAGACTTGACAGGCTGGGAAGGAAAAATATTTTTAAGATACAGTAGAATCTCTTTGCTACGACTCTCCTCCCTCATCTCCTTCCATCGGGTCAGCAAAAGTAAGTTCGAGAGATTCAAGATTTATTATGAATTTGGTGGTTGGGGAGGATGGGTTCAAACCAGAATCAGGAGAGAAAAACACCTAGGAGAACAACATTTTAGACATGTTGCTTTAGGAGACTGATCTTTTAGAGGGTGATCTCGATGGGTCAGCAAAAGTCCGTCCGTTGGACTAACTCAGACTAAATATTTTTAAAAATTTGTAATTTTCTTACGTAACAAAGAATAAACAAAATTCGGAAAATTTCCACAAATATGATAAATTGGTGGATATGTAAGGGATTGTTGTTCCCTTTTGTGTCTAAACAATGAAGGGACATAATTTATTCCTTCAGCTATTGAATAAATGAAGTTGATAAAAATGATGAAAATTAATCCAAAAGAGAAAATCATTGAAAAAAGAAATTTTTTGGAGTTTTAAGGCATCTAAAAAAATTTTTTTAATTGACAGACATTATTATAAGATACCCACCTGGGACAAAAAAATTGTATCTTATAATGAGGTGTTTCTTAAATAGAAGGTAGGACCTCATTATAAAACACCTCTATTTAAGAAACGCCATTTCCACTGGGTAGTGGCTTTGTTTAAAAAACGCTTAAAAAATACCCTCCATTTAATAAACGCCTCATTATAAGGGACAGATTTTTTCATTCTCAGGGGATCTTGAAGTGAGGTCATAACGTAAACTAATTTTTAATTAAAAAGATTTAAAAAATTCCCAAAAATTATTTATTCAATTGAAAACGTAGAAGCGAACGATTTTTTCTCCAAAAATTTTTTATTTCTTCACAGAAACGTCAAAATCATTTTTTTATTATTTTTACAGCTGCCGTTTAAGGACAAAAACAATAAAATGAGGGAAAATAAAAGAGAGACATTATTTCAAAATAAAATTTTTCAAAATAAAAAAATTTCAAAATATTTTGAAAGATCTGAGTAAAATGAAAAATATTTTTATTTTTTTAACATAAATTTCCCCCTTAAATATAGATTAATTGATTTGTAAAAATTTTTTTTTAATTTGCCCTTTTTAACTTTTAAGAAATAATTAGACGATGGACAAAACTTAAATTAAACTCGATAAATATAAATTATATTAAGTAAATCTGAAAATACAAGTTGGAGAGTCCAGAGTAAAGTTTTGTTTCGACTCTTGAAAAATCTTTGGATATCCGGAACCAAGCCAAAAAAAAAGTAATGAATACTTGATTTTATTCTGAAAATTTTTAAGAAGAGAAAACACCCCTAAAAATAATTTTTTTATACTAATTGATTTCCTAAAAATTTTTTTAATTTGCCCTTTTTAAATTTTAAGAAATAATTAGACGATGGACAACTTAAACTCGATAAATATAAATTATATATTAAAGAAATCTGAAAATACAAGTTGGAGTTCAGATTAAAGTTTCTGTCGACTCTTGGAAAATCTTTGGGCATACGGAACAGAGTCAAAAAAATAATACTCGATTTTATTCTGAAAATTTTTAAAAAGAGAAAACATCACCATAAAAATAAATTTTTTTAAAAACTATCACGAAGAAGCCTCTCTTAAATTAATAGTTTTTAAAGTGATATTACTCTCTTACATATGCTAAATTTGTGTATACCTTTTTTAAAAGACCAAAAAAAATTTTTTTTCTAAAACAATTTTGTATACTAAAATATTAACAATTTAAATTAAAAAAAAACCTTAAAAATTTTTTCTCCTTTTCTTCTTTTTATGTTTAGGCAAATACCCAGACTTTTTAAATACTCCCACACCTTTTGTTGCTTCCCTTTTTTGAATAATTTTAGCATAATGTTTTTTATTTTTAGCAATAATTTCGTGATCATTCATTAATTCTTCTGCTAAAGTATTTTTACGTTGTTTTTTATTTAAACGACCAGAATAAAAATCGGCGCTAGATTCAACTATTTGACCAATCTATTTTTAAAAGAAAAAATTTTTTTAATAAAAAAATTTGAACAATTTCTTGTCTAAGGGGTTTTTAATAAAAAACAGATGCTTACAATTAGCATAAAATTATTTATAAAAAAATAATATGGGAAGGGAGAGGGAATCTTGTGGAATACCACCGTAAATACATATATTGTCTTAAAAAGAAGTCTAGATTTTTTCCTTTAAAGAGGATGGGGAGAGTGAAAACCAACCATATCTCCAATAATTAAAATTATTAATTTATCTATAAGGCCAGGACCCCATAAATGACCGGCCCCTTACGTCAGTAAAGAAAAAAAATTTAATTTAAAAAACCTGAAAATATTTTGGCAAAACATTTCTGTCACTTTTTTTGTAATGCTGTTTTGGATCTAATATATTTCTCATTTGTATCAATTCCAAATCTCTCCGTTTTTCTTCATCCATTTCAGAAGCAGGCAATCCAAACCAACTTTCCCCTGCCGTTTGGGAATTTTGAGATTTTCTAATTTTTTTCTCTTGTGTTTTTGAACGTTTTAATACTTCATCCAAAGGTTTTGAATCGTAATCCTTTGAAAAAAAAAGAATTTTTTAATTAAAAATTAAATTATTAAAAAAGAATTCTCTACAGCTTTCTTAAAATAAAACAAAATTATTTTCCACAATGTGGATTCGAACCTATGCCTATTGGATTAGAAAACATAGAATTTTACCACTACACTAAACTACCTATTATTTTTCTATAGAGAAAAATAAAAAGAAAACACAAAAAATATTATTTAAATAAAAATACTGAAAATTTTCTCCTCAAAAAAAAATAAGAAAAAAATTATAATATTTTAAAAACTTACTTCTGTAAGAGTAGCCTTCTCAAGTAACTAAAAATATATTTAAAAAATTTTTTATTAAATTATATCCAAAAAAACCTTTTTAATTTCCGGATCATCAGGATTAAAACCATCCAAAACACTTTTCCTTTCAACTTTTACTATATTTTCTTCTTCTTTTTTTATTTCATCAATTCCCATTCTTTTTGTGTCAATTTCAAATAATTCTTCATTTGGAACCTTTAAAAATTGAAATTTTTTTTTAATTTTTAAAATTCAAAAAAACCTCCATTTGGTCAATTTCTTCTTCCAATTCAAGTCCATATATACTCATATATTCACGCATACTTGCAACCAATTCTTTAGTAAATTCACCACAGTCTTCAGCTATTTTAATGAATTGACGAATTAATCCTAAATTAATTTAGATTGCAAAGATGTTTATTTTTAGGGGGTCAAAAAGTTCCGATTTAGTCAGAAAAATCAAGTCAAGGGGCATAGAATATCCAGGGCCCGAAAATTTTTTACAATTTTTACAGTCAGCCTCAATTGAAAGTCCAAAAAATTATTTAGAACGCCACTAGACTCGCAGGTGGCACCCTTTCTAACAAAAAGTTTTGTTGAAGCTTTATTTATAAGAAAAAAATGTTAAAGGTTCCTTATTTGAAATTTTTATTTCAATGGCGGAATAAGTTAAAAAATATTTTAAAAAATAAAAACCTGCTTTTTGTCCCCTTTCACGAATTGTTTTAACAGCCATTTCAAAAACAACTTTTGCAAGACTCAATTTTAAAAATTCATCATCTCCAGTATTGATAGGGTCAAATGATTTTTTAATCTCTTCATTATTTTTAGAATGTAGATGGCTGCTACGATCATTTGTTTTTATTAAAAATTCTCTTCGTTCAAGTAATCTAAAAATTTAGAATTTTTTTGAAATTTCAAAAAAATTTTTTTAGATTTTTTTGAAAAATTAGTTTGAAATTTTCCCACTTTTTTTTATTTTCTTAAAGAAAATGAAAGCCAAAAATTCTTTAAAAATTAAAAGAACAAACCTTGCCACATAACGTAATTCAATTTCAAAATGTGTCACCCAAAGAGGAATATATTGTGGAAATTTCCTCAAACCCATCAAAATTAATGTTCGAGCATTTTCTGCACTATTATTATCAAAAAATTCAAAACGGGCAGCCCTAACATGATTTTCAGGTAAATGGGCATAAATCTGAAAATGAGACAAGTAAAAGATTTTTAATTAGAAAAAGATAACTTGAAGTAAACGAGTATAGGCCTGACTGCATAATTTGTGCATTTTTGCATTGTGTAGAAAAGCAATTTCTTTATTATGATATTCCATTTTCTAAAAAAATAATTTTTAAATAATATTTTGGAAATTTTAGAGTTAAACTGAACTACCGATTAGTCCTTATAACTATAATAAATAAAGGGCCGTAGCCAGGACTTCTTTTTTATCTGCGCTGAATTAGTGGCACCAGAATTCCCACTCCCTGGCTATGGTCCTGACTAAATATGACCGTGGCCGTAACGACATTCTCTACTTATACGGATCAATCCCTTGGCACATCTTAAATAAATCTAAATTTGATACATCGATGACTTTCGATGCGATTCCTAACATGGAGGAATAGAAAAATCTTCAAAGAATCTTAATCGGTTTTCAGCTATTTTGTATAAAAATATTTTCTATAAAAATTAAAAAAAACAAACCTTAAATCTAGCAGCACATATTCGATAAAGATGAGCACATTTATGTTTTAATGGTCTATCAATTTGATCATAACGATGTAAAAACTTTAATTCTTTACGTCGTTCAACAATTAAATCCAATTTTTCTTCTAAATATGCTGCATATGCCAAAAAGTCTTTGGCAACTTTAGTCTATTTAAAATGTAAATTTTGAAGGAAAAATATTTAAGGAATTTAAAGGGGTGTTGAGTAAATAATGTGATTGCGAAATTTTAATTTCACGCAAACTTTAAGTGGAATATTCTATTTTTAACTCTATCATGTAGAGAACGGCTATAATTCTTTTACTAAAATTGATCGTCAGATAAGAAAGTTTTTAACAGTCACATCAAAATTGGGCTTAAAAGTATTATCACGTTCCATTCTAAGACCCACTTTTCTACATTTTCCCTCCAGAATCCCCAACTTAAAATCCCTTATTTAAATCCCTTATATTAACAAAAAAAACCTGTTTGCATAATTTGTACTCATTATCACGACAATTCTTAATAAAATCGCAAACTTCCTCAGGAGAAAATAATTGAACCAATTTGAGTTGTTCAAAGACCGGAAGCAACTCCTCCAATGATTTTTCCACAAATTCTGCCATAACTTAAAAAATCACCAAAAAATTATTTTTAAAATTTTTTAAACAAAAAATATTAAACAGATAAATAATCAATTAATTTAACAATTTTTTAAAATAAAAAGACACAGAATTTATTAAGAAAAAAGGACCAGTAAATTTAAAAAATTAAAAAAAAATACAAAATTAGATATAGAAATAATTCGTTAAAAATAAAAAAAATCTTTTCATTAAAAATTAATAAAATTCGAACAAGCAGTCAAAAATTCAATAGGATCTCTAGGTCCCCCAACACCTCTTAAAACATTCAGCAAGTTTTGATTATCCCGTCGATATTCAGGTCGACTAAACATTTGAACTACAGCACCAGATGATATACGAACAGCTATTGTATCAACACGAGCCTTTAAAAAAATTAAATTTTTTTTTGGAAAAAAGATAGGAAGGAGAGGAACAATTCTTAAACAAAAAATTCTTACACAAAGGAAAAATAATGAAAAATAATTTCGAGAGGAACAATTACTTATTTAAGTTAAAAATTATTTTTAATTTCCTCTTCCAAACCACGTTGACATAAAAAAGCGCCTATTGTTAGAATTAAAAAATATTCAAAAAGAGGTAATAAAATCACATCATCTGACTCCCAAAAATTATTTTTTAGTTAAAAAGACGCATGGAAAATTCACTCATTTTCAAAATTTGAATGAATTACCTAGCTAATACTCCCCAAAAATATTTTTTGTAAAAAACCTGTTTATCCAAAAGTGCCCTAACAAGATTATAAGGATTTGAAGAATGTCTATTAAATATTCCAGAAAAAGTATTATGCCAAGATTCAACAGAATTTGAAGATTTCGGCAACTGTTCAATTGTTATATCTTTATTATTCCAAATTGTTGGCGGATATCTTGGAGGCATTAATTCTCTTCCAACCCAAGTTCTTTCCATGTAATCAATAAAGGCAAAATGTGGACTTTCCAAATCGCCATTGCTGAAGACTTCAAGAAACATTTGAGCTAATCGATGAAACGAGGCGCGAACATATGCTGTAGAAAGAATAGAAAGGTTAGTTTTTTAAATTAAAAATAAATTAAACCCTAAAACGGATTTATGGGGGCTAATGCACAAGGATGACTGGTTGGGAAACTGAAAGGTTAGGAGTGAAGGGACCCGGGTCAAATAATAGTTTCTACAACCTAGCATATTTTTAGGATAATTAATGGTTGGATTTTCCATCCAGTTATTATAATTTTGTTTGAATCGAAAAAATAAGTAAAAATCACGCGTGCAAAAATTTTGCCGTAAAATTTAATAAAAGATATTAAAGCAACAATAACACAAAATAATAAAATAAAAAAAACCTGGATCAACAAAGGTAAGACAAACAAACATTTTTAAATATTTAAGAAACCCATCTTCTTCTTGATGTTGTAATCCCCAACCAAATTCTTGTATTTTTCTCCATATAGATTCCTTTAAATTTTAAAAATTTTATGTTAAAAATTTCAAAAAAACCTTAAAATGAAAAAAACATCCATGAATTATTGCATAAGGGAAAGCATTTCTTAAAGCTTGTTCTTCAACTTTCTCAAAATCAATAATTATTGTTTGTGGACGAGAACCAGGATTGATTTCATCAACTTTGACAAGTAAAAGTTCTATGGATCTCAAATAGAAGTCTGTTGTTTTTGAAGGAATTAAAATATAAATAAATGGAAGAACAAAAGAACGTCCAAAACGGCCATAAATTATCTTTAAGAAAAATTTATTTTTTAATTAAGAAGAAAACTTTTAGAAATTTTAACTAAACGTATCAAAGATTTACAACAAAAATTATAAATAAAAAAGTTAATGAGATTTTTCCGGAAAAATGGTAACGTCCGCAAAAGCTGTTCGCAAATTTCAATAACATAAACAAAAAATTTTTTAATTTAGAAAATAGGAAACAAAGCCAAAATAGCAACAGACAGGTTTCTCCCCAGAATGAAGAGAAATCTCCAGAAAAAATCTCCCCAACATTTCACACCCAGAATAATTGGACTCACAACCTAAACTTGCGGACTTTCAGCAAAAATAACTACTATTTGACTTTAAAATTTTTTAAAATAAATACCCAAAGTTGATATAATGTTTGCACGTTTCCACCATTTTTAAAAGTCCCGTCACAAATCCAAACATCACAACTTGCCAACCTAGCAACATCTGTTCTAGAACCCAAAAGAATTATTCGATTTGGATCAGCAGGCCCAGTATCCACCAAAATAAAATCTTCTTGAAGTTCAGTTTTTGTTCGTCTCAATTGTTCGGGAATTTCAATTTCTGAAAGAGAATTGGGCAACGGCATTCGATATCCATCAGCATAACGTTTTCGACCAACTGTTTTTTGGAGATTGACAAATTTGGGAAGTGTTGCCTGAAAATTTTTTAAAAGTTAACAAGGAAAGGTGAATACTTTTTTTGACTCTTTTTCTAGCCTTAATAAAAAAATTTTTAATTTCCTTAAGGAAATATGAGAATTTCTTTTTACTTT
Organism: Meloidogyne incognita; assembly: GCA_036172945.1. Classification (NCBI taxonomy): domain Eukaryota; kingdom Metazoa; phylum Nematoda; class Chromadorea; order Rhabditida; family Meloidogynidae; genus Meloidogyne; species Meloidogyne incognita. The sequence goes on from JARQAC010000037.1 coordinate 522,076, forward strand.
CCCCCTTCCTCAAATATTTCCGTGTATCTTAATCTGGCACAATAAAAAGAAATACAAGACAAACTAAAAGAAAAATAGACTTAATTGTAGATATTTGGGAAGCTGATCTTCTGGGTTAGTCTTGAAAATAATTCAAAGGTTCTCAAAGGTGGGTAAGGGAGACTGGGCCAACCCAGTTAGCCGAAACCCTATCCAACAACACCTTTTTAATTTAGCTTCCTGTATTGGCGAATAAACGGACAATATGTCAGTGGATTGGAGTTGACCCTCATAAAAACCCAAAAAAATCAAAGAAAAAAACCTTAGCCTGTTCACTAATCCCAGCCAATTGTTCATTAACAATTTCTCTAGGAGACAAAGTAGAATTAATAGCAGCTTGGGTAATTCTATCTTTAATTCTAGCCAATTCGATTCTGTTAGGCGAAGGCCCATGATTGTGTTGTTTTGTAACAGTTACTTCATTATTTGCATTAGTTACAGCAAAACCATAACATTTACAACTTCTCCAATATTCACATCTCCAATAACGCTTGTTGGCAGCACCATTTTTGTATTTTACATAAATAAATCCTTCAAAAACTAATTTGTCGGCATTTTTTGTTGATTTGACAAAAGATGCCATTAACCTCTAAAAAATAAAAATATTAAAAGACCATTAAAAACCCTACAGATCAATGTCCTATTGATCGCCAGTGAAAACAATTAATTCATCTACTATCTCACTGTCTCTCTTATTTTTGCGTACTCTCTTAATAATTACTGTGGCGACAAAATAGCACTGAACAAAATGGTACCGAGACAAAAACAGACATAATGGTACCGAAAGATAAAAGAGACAAAAGGATTCTACGGGCGAGAATCGACAAAATGGTACCTAGAAGTAAATATTGACAAAATAGTACTATGGGTAAAAAAAGACAAAATGGTACCATTGGTAAAAATAGACAAAATAAAAAAAGACAAAATGGTACTATGGGTAAAAAAAGACAAAACAGTACAGCGTCAAAAAAAGACAAAACAGTACAGTGTCAAAAAAAAGACAAAACAGTACAGCGTCAAAAAAAGACAAAACAGTACAGCGTCAAAAAAAGACAAAACAGTACAGCGTCAAAAAAAAGACAAATTGGTACAAAACTTATTTTTTTCGGTTGTATTCCCAAAATTGCCTCAACAAAGGGTTTGCGATATTCCTCAGTTGTTGGAACAAACCGCTACCTATCCCTATTAATCAACAAAATCAAGTCTTGTGAAAAGACAGTATAAAAGGCTCAAGATTTCTTAAAATAACCTTTCTCTCATCAATCAACAATGAATCTTCTACCTGTCGAATCAAAACTTGACATCCTCAAATGCCTCAACTTTTACCAATTAAACAACTTTCAACTGTCAAATCGTCATCTTTGTGAAGTGATTGTCAACTACAACAAAGAATTGGCTAGGAAAGTGTTTTGCTCTGTTGAATTGGTTGCTAATTGTAATGATTTTGCTCTTTAATCGAGTATAAAGTTTTTGTTTTTTTCAGATGTTTGTAACGAGTTGGAGTATGATCCTAATGAATTGGACTTGGCTTTGAGCGCTCAGAATGAATTAAAGGTAAAAATAATTGAGGGTTATTTTGTCTAAAAATTCCCTTCATTTTTCAGTATCAAACAGCAATTCAACAACGGATTCCTTTCTACCTTGATCACAAAAACGAATTTGATGCATCAATTAACGATAAAACAAATGAAATTGGGAATTTGTTGTTTGAATCAGGAGAAATAAGTGAACTTTAGGGTGTCTGTGTCGTTTCCCTCCCATACCCAATCTTTCCATAATGTACAAAATGGTCAGTCTTTTCTTTGGTGTTTTCTGATTAATTATCTCGCACTGATTGAATCATTCTTTAGGGAAATTTTGTGAGATTATTGGAAGAAATGACTTTCCATTTCGTGCATTATGGAAAAAATGGGTGGGGGAGGGAAACAACACAGGAGAGAACTTTGGAGCTTTCTCTCAACTAAATTTTTTAATTTCTAGATGGAACATCGCCCAAATTTCTTCGTCTTCAATTCCAACAATATCCACAAACAATTGAAGAAATGCTTATTTTTCGTCACTGGCTTAAAAAGCCATTTCTACCTTGATCACAAAAACGGATATGATGCATCAATTAACGATAAAACAAATGAAATTGGGAATTTGTTGTTTGAATCAGGAGAAATAAGTGAACTTTAGGGTGTCTGTGTCGTTTCCCTCCCATACCCAATCTTTCCATAATGTACAAAATGGTCAGTCTTTTCTTTGGTGTTTTCTGATTAATTATCTCGCACTGATTGAATCATTCTTTAGGGAAATTTTGTGAGATTATTGGAAGAAATGACTTTCCATTTCGTGCATTATGGAAAAAATGGGTGGGGGAGGGAAACAACACAGGAGAGAACTTTGGAGCTTTCTCTCAACTAAATTTTTTAATTTCTAGATGGAACATCGCCCAAATTTCTTCGTCTTCAATTCCAACAATATCCACAAACAATTGAAGAAATGCTTATTTTTCGTCACTGGCTTAAAAAGCCATTTCTACCTTGATCACAAAAACGGATATGATGCATCAATTAACGATAAAACAAATGAAATTGGGAATTTGTTGTTTGAATCAGGAGAAATAAGTGAACTTTAGGGTGTCTGTGTCGTTTCCCTCCCATACCCAATCTTTCCATAATGTACAAAATGGTCAGTCTTTTCTTTGGTGTTTTCTGATTAATTATCTCGCACTGATTGAATCATTCTTTAGGGAAATTTTGTGAGATTATTGGAAGAAATGACTTTCCATTTCGTGCATTATGGAAAAAATGGGTGGGGGAGGGAAACAACACAGGAGAGAACTTTGGAGCTTTCTCTCAACTAAATTTTTTAATTTCTAGATGGAACATCGCCCAAATTTCTTCGTCTTCAATTCCAACAATATCCACAAACAATTGAAGAAATGCTTATTTTTCGTCACTGGCTTAAAAAGCCATTTCTACCTTGATCACAAAAACGGATATGATGCATCAATTAACGATAAAACAAATGAAATTGGGAATTTGTTGTTTGAATCAGGAGAAATAAGTGAACTTTAGGGTGTCTGTGTCGTTGGGTACGGTCCCATACCCAATCTTTCCATAATGTACAAAATGGTCAGTCTTTTCTTTGGTGTTTTCTGATTAATTATCTCGCACTGATTGAATCATTCTTTAGGGAAATTTTGTGAGATTATTGGAAGAAATGACTTTCCATTTCGTGCATTATGGAAAAAATGGGTGGGGGAGGGAAACAACACAGGAGAGAACTTTGGAGCTTTCTCTCAACTAAATTTTTTAATTTCTAGATGGAACATCGCCCAAATTTCTTCGTCTTCAATTCCAACAATATCCACAAACAATTGAAGAAATGCTTATTTTTCGTCACTGGCTTAAAAAGCCATTTCTACCTTGATCACAAAAACGGATATGATGCATCAATTAACGATAAAACAAATGAAATTGGGAATTTGTTGTTTGAATCAGGAGAAATAAGTGAACTTTAGGGTGTCTGTGTCGTTTCCCTCCCATACCCAATCTTTCCATAATGTACAAAATGGTCAGTCTTTTCTTTGGTGTTTTCTGATTAATTATCTCGCACTGATTGAATCATTCTTTAGGGAAATTTTGTGAGATTATTGGAAGAAATGACTTTCCATTTCGTGCATTATGGAAAAAATGGGTGGGGGAGGGAAACAACACAGGAGAGAACTTTGGAGCTTTCTCTCAACTAAATTTTTTAATTTCTAGATGGAACATCGCCCAAATTTCTTCGTCTTCAATTCCAACAATATCCACAAACAATTGAAGAAATGCTTATTTTTCGTCACTGGCTTAAAAAGCCATTTCTACCTTGATCACAAAAACGGATATGATGCATCAATTAACGATAAAACAAATGAAATTGGGAATTTGTTGTTTGAATCAGGAGAAATAAGTGAACTTTAGGGTGTCTGTGTCGTTTCCCTCCCATACCCAATCTTTCCATAATGTACAAAATGGTCAGTCTTTTCTTTGGTGTTTTCTGATTAATTATCTCGCACTGATTGAATCATTCTTTAGGGAAATTTTGTGAGATTATTGGAAGAAATGACTTTCCATTTCGTGCATTATGGAAAAAATGGGTGGGGAGGGAAACAACACAGGAGAGAACTTTGGAGCTTTCTCTCAACTAAATTTTTTAATTTCTAGATGGAACATCGCCCAAATTTCTTCGTCTTCAATTCCAACAATATCCACAAACAATTGAAGAAATGCTTATTTTTCGTCACTGGCTTAAAAAGCCATTTCTACCTTGATCACAAAAACGGATATGATGCATCAATTAACGATAAAACAAATGAAATTGGGAATTTGTTGTTTGAATCAGGAGAAATAAGTGAACTTTAGGGTGTCTGTGTCGTTTCCCTCCCATACCCAATCTTTCCATAATGTACAAAATGGTCAGTCTTTTCTTTGGTGTTTTCTGATTAATTATCTCGCACTGATTGAATCATTCTTTAGGGAAATTTTGTGAGATTATTGGAAGAAATGACTTTCCATTTCGTGCATTATGGAAAAAATGGGTGGGGGAGGGAAACAACACAGGAGAGAACTTTGGAGCTTTCTCTCAACTAAATTTTTTAATTTCTAGATGGAACATCGCCCAAATTTCTTCGTCTTCAATTCCAACAATATCCACAAACAATTGAAGAAATGCTTATTTTTCGTCACTGGCTTAAAAAGCCATTTCTACCTTGATCACAAAAACGGATATGATGCATCAATTAACGATAAAACAAATGAAATTGGGAATTTGTTGTTTGAATCAGGAGAAATAAGTGAACTTTAGGGTGTCTGTGTCGTTTCCCTCCCATACCCAATCTTTCCATAATGTACAAAATGGTCAGTCTTTTCTTTGGTGTTTTCTGATTAATTATCTCGCACTGATTGAATCATTCTTTAGGGAAATTTTGTGAGATTATTGGAAGAAATGACTTTCCATTTCGTGCATTATGGAAAAAATGGGTGGGGGAGGGAAACAACACAGGAGAGAACTTTGGAGCTTTCTCTCAACTAAATTTTTTAATTTCTAGATGGAACATCGCCCAAATTTCTTCGTCTTCAATTCCAACAATATCCACAAACAATTGAAGAAATGCTTATTTTTCGTCACTGGCTTAAAAAGCCATTTCTACCTTGATCACAAAAACGGATATGATGCATCAATTAACGATAAAACAAATGAAATTGGGAATTTGTTGTTTGAATCAGGAGAAATAAGTGAACTTTAGGGTGTCTGTGTCGTTTCCCTCCCATACCCAATCTTTCCATAATGTACAAAATGGTCAGTCTTTTCTTTGGTGTTTTCTGATTAATTATCTCGCACTGATTGAATCATTCTTTAGGGAAATTTTGTGAGATTATTGGAAGAAATGACTTTCCATTTCGTGCATTATGGAAAAAATGGGTGGGGGAGGGAAACAACACAGGAGAGAACTTTGGAGCTTTCTCTCAACTAAATTTTTTAATTTCTAGATGGAACATCGCCCAAATTTCTTCGTCTTCAATTCCAACAATATCCACAAACAATTGAAGAAATGCTTATTTTTCGTCACTGGCTTAAAAAGCCATTTCTACCTTGATCACAAAAACGGATATGATGCATCAATTAACGATAAAACAAATGAAATTGGGAATTTGTTGTTTGAATCAGGAGAAATAAGTGAACTTTAGGGTGTCTGTGTCGTTTCCCTCCCATACCCAATCTTTCCATAATGTACAAAATGGTCAGTCTTTTCTTTGGTGTTTTCTGATTAATTATCTCGCACTGATTGAATCATTCTTTAGGGAAATTTTGTGAGATTATTGGAAGAAATGACTTTCCATTTCGTGCATTATGGAAAAAATGGGTGGGGGAGGGAAACAACACAGGAGAGAACTTTGGAGCTTTCTCTCAACTAAATTTTTTAATTTCTAGATGGAACATCGCCCAAATTTCTTCGTCTTCAATTCCAACAATATCCACAAACAATTGAAGAAATGCTTATTTTTCGTCACTGGCTTAAAAAGCCATTTCTACCTTGATCACAAAAACGGATATGATGCATCAATTAACGATAAAACAAATGAAATTGGGAATTTGTTGTTTGAATCAGGAGAAATAAGTGAACTTTAGGGTGTCTGTGTCGTTTCCCTCCCATACCCAATCTTTCCATAATGTACAAAATGGTCAGTCTTTTCTTTGGTGTTTTCTGATTAATTATCTCGCACTGATTGAATCATTCTTTAGGGAAATTTTGTGAGATTATTGGAAGAAATGACTTTCCATTTCGTGCATTATGGAAAAAATGGGTGGGGGAGGGAAACAACACAGGAGAGAACTTTGGAGCTTTCTCTCAACTAAATTTTTTAATTTCTAGATGGAACATCGCCCAAATTTCTTCGTCTTCAATTCCAACAATATCCACAAACAATTGAAGAAATGCTTATTTTTCGTCACTGGCTTAAAAAGCCATTTCTACCTTGATCACAAAAACGGATATGATGCATCAATTAACGATAAAACAAATGAAATTGGGAATTTGTTGTTTGAATCAGGAGAAATAAGTGAACTTTAGGGTGTCTGTGTCGTTTCCCTCCCATACCCAATCTTTCCATAATGTACAAAATGGTCAGTCTTTTCTTTGGTGTTTTCTGATTAATTATCTCGCACTGATTGAATCATTCTTTAGGGAAATTTTGTGAGATTATTGGAAGAAATGACTTTCCATTTCGTGCATTATGGAAAAAATGGGTGGGGGAGGGAAACAACACAGGAGAGAACTTTGGAGCTTTCTCTCAACTAAATTTTTTAATTTCTAGATGGAACATCGCCCAAATTTCTTCGTCTTCAATTCCAACAATATCCACAAACAATTGAAGAAATGCTTATTTTTCGTCACTGGCTTAAAAAGCCATTTCTACCTTGATCACAAAAACGGATATGATGCATCAATTAACGATAAAACAAATGAAATTGGGAATTTGTTGTTTGAATCAGGAGAAATAAGTGAACTTTAGGGTGTCTGTGTCGTTTCCCTCCCATACCCAATCTTTCCATAATGTACAAAATGGTCAGTCTTTTCTTTGGTGTTTTCTGATTAATTATCTCGCACTGATTGAATCATTCTTTAGGGAAATTTTGTGAGATTATTGGAAGAAATGACTTTCCATTTCGTGCATTATGGAAAAAATGGGTGGGGGAGGGAAACAACACAGGAGAGAACTTTGGAGCTTTCTCTCAACTAAATTTTTTAATTTCTAGATGGAACATCGCCCAAATTTCTTCGTCTTCAATTCCAACAATATCCACAAACAATTGAAGAAATGCTTATTTTTCGTCACTGGCTTAAAAAGCCATTTCTACCTTGATCACAAAAACGGATATGATGCATCAATTAACGATAAAACAAATGAAATTGGGAATTTGTTGTTTGAATCAGGAGAAATAAGTGAACTTTAGGGTGTCTGTGTCGTTTCCCTCCCATACCCAATCTTTCCATAATGTACAAAATGGTCAGTCTTTTCTTTGGTGTTTTCTGATTAATTATCTCGCACTGATTGAATCATTCTTTAGGGAAATTTTGTGAGATTATTGGAAGAAATGACTTTCCATTTCGTGCATTATGGAAAAAATGGGTGGGGAGGGAAACAACACAGGAGAGAACTTTGGAGCTTTCTCTCAACTAAATTTTTTAATTTCTAGATGGAACATCGCCCAAATTTCTTCGTCTTCAATTCCAACAATATCCACAAACAATTGAAGAAATGCTTATTTTTCGTCACTGGCTTAAAAAGCCATTTCTACCTTGATCACAAAAACGGATATGATGCATCAATTAACGATAAAACAAATGAAATTGGGAATTTGTTGTTTGAATCAGGAGAAATAAGTGAACTTTAGGGTGTCTGTGTCGTTTCCTCCCATACCCAATCTTTCCATAATGTACAAAATGGTCAGTCTTTTCTTTGGTGTTTTCTGATTAATTATCTCGCACTGATTGAATCATTCTTTAGGGAAATTTTGTGAGATTATTGGAAGAAATGACTTTCCATTTCGTGCATTATGGAAAAAATGGGTGGGGGAGGGAAACAACACAGGAGAGAACTTTGGAGCTTTCTCTCAACTAAATTTTTTAATTTCTAGATGGAACATCGCCCAAATTTCTTCGTCTTCAATTCCAACAATATCCACAAACAATTGAAGAAATGCTTATTTTTCGTCACTGGCTTAAAAAGCCATTTCTACCTTGATCACAAAAACGGATATGATGCATCAATTAACGATAAAACAAATGAAATTGGGAATTTGTTGTTTGAATCAGGAGAAATAAGTGAACTTTAGGGTGTCTGTGTCGTTTCCCTCCCATACCCAATCTTTCCATAATGTACAAAATGGTCAGTCTTTTCTTTGGTGTTTTCTGATTAATTATCTCGCACTGATTGAATCATTCTTTAGGGAAATTTTGTGAGATTATTGGAAGAAATGACTTTCCATTTCGTGCATTATGGAAAAAATGGGTGGGGGAGGGAAACAACACAGGAGAGAACTTTGGAGCTTTCTCTCAACTAAATTTTTTAATTTCTAGATGGAACATCGCCCAAATTTCTTCGTCTTCAATTCCAACAATATCCACAAACAATTGAAGAAATGCTTATTTTTCGTCACTGGCTTAAAAAGCCATTTCTACCTTGATCACAAAAACGGATATGATGCATCAATTAACGATAAAACAAATGAAATTGGGAATTTGTTGTTTGAATCAGGAGAAATAAGTGAACTTTAGGGTGTCTGTGTCGTTTCCCTCCCATACCCAATCTTTCCATAATGTACAAAATGGTCAGTCTTTTCTTTGGTGTTTTCTGATTAATTATCTCGCACTGATTGAATCATTCTTTAGGGAAATTTTGTGAGATTATTGGAAGAAATGACTTTCCATTTCGTGCATTATGGAAAAAATGGGTGGGGGAGGGAAACAACACAGGAGAGAACTTTGGAGCTTTCTCTCAACTAAATTTTTTAATTTCTAGATGGAACATCGCCCAAATTTCTTCGTCTTCAATTCCAACAATATCCACAAACAATTGAAGAAATGCTTATTTTTCGTCACTGGCTTAAAAAGCCATTTCTACCTTGATCACAAAAACGGATATGATGCATCAATTAACGATAAAACAAATGAAATTGGGAATTTGTTGTTTGAATCAGGAGAAATAAGTGAACTTTAGGGTGTCTGTGTCGTTTCCCTCCCATACCCAATCTTTCCATAATGTACAAAATGGTCAGTCTTTTCTTTGGTGTTTTCTGATTAATTATCTCGCACTGATTGAATCATTCTTTAGGGAAATTTTGTGAGATTATTGGAAGAAATGACTTTCCATTTCGTGCATTATGGAAAAAATGGGTGGGGGAGGGAAACAACACAGGAGAGAACTTTGGAGCTTTCTCTCAACTAAATTTTTTAATTTCTAGATGGAACATCGCCCAAATTTCTTCGTCTTCAATTCCAACAATATCCACAAACAATTGAAGAAATGCTTATTTTTCGTCACTGGCTTAAAAAGCCATTTCTACCTTGATCACAAAAACGGATATGATGCATCAATTAACGATAAAACAAATGAAATTGGGAATTTGTTGTTTGAATCAGGAGAAATAAGTGAACTTTAGGGTGTCTGTGTCGTTTCCCTCCCATACCCAATCTTTCCATAATGTACAAAATGGTCAGTCTTTTCTTTGGTGTTTTCTGATTAATTATCTCGCACTGATTGAATCATTCTTTAGGGAAATTTTGTGAGATTATTGGAAGAAATGACTTTCCATTTCGTGCATTATGGAAAAAATGGGTGGGGGAGGGAAACAACACAGGAGAGAACTTTGGAGCTTTCTCTCAACTAAATTTTTTAATTTCTAGATGGAACATCGCCCAAATTTCTTCGTCTTCAATTCCAACAATATCCACAAACAATTGAAGAAATGCTTATTTTTCGTCACTGGCTTAAAAAGCCATTTCTACCTTGATCACAAAAACGGATATGATGCATCAATTAACGATAAAACAAATGAAATTGGGAATTTGTTGTTTGAATCAGGAGAAATAAGTGAACTTTAGGGTGTCTGTGTCGTTTCCCTCCCATACCCAATCTTTCCATAATGTACAAAATGGTCAGTCTTTTCTTTGGTGTTTTCTGATTAATTATCTCGCACTGATTGAATCATTCTTTAGGGAAATTTTGTGAGATTATTGGAAGAAATGACTTTCCATTTCGTGCATTATGGAAAAAATGGGTGGGGGAGGGAAACAACACAGGAGAGAACTTTGGAGCTTTCTCTCAACTAAATTTTTTAATTTCTAGATGGAACATCGCCCAAATTTCTTCGTCTTCAATTCCAACAATATCCACAAACAATTGAAGAAATGCTTATTTTTCGTCACTGGCTTAAAAAGCCATTTCTACCTTGATCACAAAAACGGATATGATGCATCAATTAACGATAAAACAAATGAAATTGGGAATTTGTTGTTTGAATCAGGAGAAATAAGTGAACTTTAGGGTGTCTGTGTCGTTTCCCTCCCATACCCAATCTTTCCATAATGTACAAAATGGTCAGTCTTTTCTTTGGTGTTTTCTGATTAATTATCTCGCACTGATTGAATCATTCTTTAGGGAAATTTTGTGAGATTATTGGAAGAAATGACTTTCCATTTCGTGCATTATGGAAAAAATGGGTGGGGGAGGGAAACAACACAGGAGAGAACTTTGGAGCTTTCTCTCAACTAAATTTTTTAATTTCTAGATGGAACATCGCCCAAATTTCTTCGTCTTCAATTCCAACAATATCCACAAACAATTGAAGAAATGCTTATTTTTCGTCACTGGCTTAAAAAGCCATTTCTACCTTGATCACAAAAACGGATATGATGCATCAATTAACGATAAAACAAATGAAATTGGGAATTTGTTGTTTGAATCAGGAGAAATAAGTGAACTTTAGGGTGTCTGTGTCGTTTCCCTCCCATACCCAATCTTTCCATAATGTACAAAATGGTCAGTCTTTTCTTTGGTGTTTTCTGATTAATTATCTCGCACTGATTGAATCATTCTTTAGGGAAATTTTGTGAGATTATTGGAAGAAATGACTTTCCATTTCGTGCATTATGGAAAAAATGGGTGGGGGAGGGAAACAACACAGGAGAGAACTTTGGAGCTTTCTCTCAACTAAATTTTTTAATTTCTAGATGGAACATCGCCCAAATTTCTTCGTCTTCAATTCCAACAATATCCACAAACAATTGAAGAAATGCTTATTTTTCGTCACTGGCTTAAAAAGCCATTTCTACCTTGATCACAAAAACGGATATGATGCATCAATTAACGATAAAACAAATGAAATTGGGAATTTGTTGTTTGAATCAGGAGAAATAAGTGAACTTTAGGGTGTCTGTGTCGTTTCCCTCCCATACCCAATCTTTCCATAATGTACAAAATGGTCAGTCTTTTCTTTGGTGTTTTCTGATTAATTATCTCGCACTGATTGAATCATTCTTTAGGGAAATTTTGTGAGATTATTGGAAGAAATGACTTTCCATTTCGTGCATTATGGAAAAAATGGGTGGGGGAGGGAAACAACACAGGAGAGAACTTTGGAGCTTTCTCTCAACTAAATTTTTTAATTTCTAGATGGAACATCGCCCAAATTTCTTCGTCTTCAATTCCAACAATATCCACAAACAATTGAAGAAATGCTTATTTTTCGTCACTGGCTTAAAAAGCCATTTCTACCTTGATCACAAAAACGGATATGATGCATCAATTAACGATAAAACAAATGAAATTGGGAATTTGTTGTTTGAATCAGGAGAAATAAGTGAACTTTAGGGTGTCTGTGTCGTTTCCTCCCATACCCAATCTTTCCATAATGTACAAAATGGTCAGTCTTTTCTTTGGTGTTTTCTGATTAATTATCTCGCACTGATTGAATCATTCTTTAGGGAAATTTTGTGAGATTATTGGAAGAAATGACTTTCCATTTCGTGCATTATGGAAAAAATGGGTGGGGGAGGGAAACAACACAGGAGAGAACTTTGGAGCTTTCTCTCAACTAAATTTTTTAATTTCTAGATGGAACATCGCCCAAATTTCTTCGTCTTCAATTCCAACAATATCCACAAACAATTGAAGAAATGCTTATTTTTCGTCACTGGCTTAAAAAGCCATTTCTACCTTGATCACAAAAACGGATATGATGCATCAATTAACGATAAAACAAATGAAATTGGGAATTTGTTGTTTGAATCAGGAGAAATAAGTGAACTTTAGGGTGTCTGTGTCGTTTCCCTCCCATACCCAATCTTTCCATAATGTACAAAATGGTCAGTCTTTTCTTTGGTGTTTTCTGATTAATTATCTCGCACTGATTGAATCATTCTTTAGGGAAATTTTGTGAGATTATTGGAAGAAATGACTTTCCATTTCGTGCATTATGGAAAAAATGGGTGGGGGAGGGAAACAACACAGGAGAGAACTTTGGAGCTTTCTCTCAACTAAATTTTTTAATTTCTAGATGGAACATCGCCCAAATTTCTTCGTCTTCAATTCCAACAATATCCACAAACAATTGAAGAAATGCTTATTTTTCGTCACTGGCTTAAAAAGCCATTTCTACCTTGATCACAAAAACGGATATGATGCATCAATTAACGATAAAACAAATGAAATTGGGAATTTGTTGTTTGAATCAGGAGAAATAAGTGAACTTTAGGGTGTCTGTGTCGTTTCCCTCCCATACCCAATCTTTCCATAATGTACAAAATGGTCAGTCTTTTCTTTGGTGTTTTCTGATTAATTATCTCGCACTGATTGAATCATTCTTTAGGGAAATTTTGTGAGATTATTGGAAGAAATGACTTTCCATTTCGTGCATTATGGAAAAAATGGGTGGGGAGGGAAACAACACAGGAGAGAACTTTGGAGCTTTCTCTCAACTAAATTTTTTAATTTCTAGATGGAACATCGCCCAAATTTCTTCGTCTTCAATTCCAACAATATCCACAAACAATTGAAGAAATGCTTATTTTTCGTCACTGGCTTAAAAAGCCATTTCTACCTTGATCACAAAAACGGATATGATGCATCAATTAACGATAAAACAAATGAAATTGGGAATTTGTTGTTTGAATCAGGAGAAATAAGTGAACTTTAGGGTGTCTGTGTCGTTTCCCTCCCATACCCAATCTTTCCATAATGTACAAAATGGTCAGTCTTTTCTTTGGTGTTTTCTGATTAATTATCTCGCACTGATTGAATCATTCTTTAGGGAAATTTTGTGAGATTATTGGAAGAAATGACTTTCCATTTCGTGCATTATGGAAAAAATGGGTGGGGGGGGAAACAACACAGGAGAGAACTTTGGAGCTTTCTCTCAACTAAATTTTTTAATTTCTAGATGGAACATCGCCCAAATTTCTTCGTCTTCAATTCCAACAATATCCACAAACAATTGAAGAAATGCTTATTTTTCGTCACTGGCTTAAAAAGCCATTTCTACCTTGATCACAAAAACGGATATGATGCATCAATTAACGATAAAACAAATGAAATTGGGAATTTGTTGTTTGAATCAGGAGAAATAAGTGAACTTTAGGGTGTCTGTGTCGTTTCCCTCCCATACCCAATCTTTCCATAATGTACAAAATGGTCAGTCTTTTCTTTGGTGTTTTCTGATTAATTATCTCGCACTGATTGAATCATTCTTTAGGGAAATTTTGTGAGATTATTGGAAGAAATGACTTTCCATTTCGTGCATTATGGAAAAAATGGGTGGGGGAGGGAAACAACACAGGAGAGAACTTTGGAGCTTTCTCTCAACTAAATTTTTTAATTTCTAGATGGAACATCGCCCAAATTTCTTCGTCTTCAATTCCAACAATATCCACAAACAATTGAAGAAATGCTTATTTTTCGTCACTGGCTTAAAAAGCCATTTCTACCTTGATCACAAAAACGGATATGATGCATCAATTAACGATAAAACAAATGAAATTGGGAATTTGTTGTTTGAATCAGGAGAAATAAGTGAACTTTAGGGTGTCTGTGTCGTTTCCCTCCCATACCCAATCTTTCCATAATGTACAAAATGGTCAGTCTTTTCTTTGGTGTTTTCTGATTAATTATCTCGCACTGATTGAATCATTCTTTAGGGAAATTTTGTGAGATTATTGGAAGAAATGACTTTCCATTTCGTGCATTATGGAAAAAATGGGTGGGGGAGGGAAACAACACAGGAGAGAACTTTGGAGCTTTCTCTCAACTAAATTTTTTAATTTCTAGATGGAACATCGCCCAAATTTCTTCGTCTTCAATTCCAACAATATCCACAAACAATTGAAGAAATGCTTATTTTTCGTCACTGGCTTAAAAAGCCATTTCTACCTTGATCACAAAAACGGATATGATGCATCAATTAACGATAAAACAAATGAAATTGGGAATTTGTTGTTTGAATCAGGAGAAATAAGTGAACTTTAGGGTGTCTGTGTCGTTTCCCTCCCATACCCAATCTTTCCATAATGTACAAAATGGTCAGTCTTTTCTTTGGTGTTTTCTGATTAATTATCTCGCACTGATTGAATCATTCTTTAGGGAAATTTTGTGAGATTATTGGAAGAAATGACTTTCCATTTCGTGCATTATGGAAAAAATGGGTGGGGGAGGGAAACAACACAGGAGAGAACTTTGGAGCTTTCTCTCAACTAAATTTTTTAATTTCTAGATGGAACATCGCCCAAATTTCTTCGTCTTCAATTCCAACAATATCCACAAACAATTGAAGAAATGCTTATTTTTCGTCACTGGCTTAAAAAGCCATTTCTACCTTGATCACAAAAACGGATATGATGCATCAATTAACGATAAAACAAATGAAATTGGGAATTTGTTGTTTGAATCAGGAGAAATAAGTGAACTTTAGGGTGTCTGTGTCGTTTCCCTCCCATACCCAATCTTTCCATAATGTACAAAATGGTCAGTCTTTTCTTTGGTGTTTTCTGATTAATTATCTCGCACTGATTGAATCATTCTTTAGGGAAATTTTGTGAGATTATTGGAAGAAATGACTTTCCATTTCGTGCATTATGGAAAAAATGGGTGGGGGAGGGAAACAACACAGGAGAGAACTTTGGAGCTTTCTCTCAACTAAATTTTTTAATTTCTAGATGGAACATCGCCCAAATTTCTTCGTCTTCAATTCCAACAATATCCACAAACAATTGAAGAAATGCTTATTTTTCGTCACTGGCTTAAAAAGCCATTTCTACCTTGATCACAAAAACGGATATGATGCATCAATTAACGATAAAACAAATGAAATTGGGAATTTGTTGTTTGAATCAGGAGAAATAAGTGAACTTTAGGGTGTCTGTGTCGTTTCCCTCCCATACCCAATCTTTCCATAATGTACAAAATGGTCAGTCTTTTCTTTGGTGTTTTCTGATTAATTATCTCGCACTGATTGAATCATTCTTTAGGGAAATTTTGTGAGATTATTGGAAGAAATGACTTTCCATTTCGTGCATTATGGAAAAAATGGGTGGGGGAGGAAACAACACAGGAGAGAACTTTGGAGCTTTCTCTCAACTAAATTTTTTAATTTCTAGATGGAACATCGCCCAAATTTCTTCGTCTTCAATTCCAACAATATCCACAAACAATTGAAGAAATGCTTATTTTTCGTCACTGGCTTAAAAAGCCATTTCTACCTTGATCACAAAAACGGATATGATGCATCAATTAACGATAAAACAAATGAAATTGGGAATTTGTTGTTTGAATCAGGAGAAATAAGTGAACTTTAGGGTGTCTGTGTCGTTTCCCTCCCATACCCAATCTTTCCATAATGTACAAAATGGTCAGTCTTTTCTTTGGTGTTTTCTGATTAATTATCTCGCACTGATTGAATCATTCTTTAGGGAAATTTTGTGAGATTATTGGAAGAAATGACTTTCCATTTCGTGCATTATGGAAAAAATGGGTGGGGGAGGGAAACAACACAGGAGAGAACTTTGGAGCTTTCTCTCAACTAAATTTTTTAATTTCTAGATGGAACATCGCCCAAATTTCTTCGTCTTCAATTCCAACAATATCCACAAACAATTGAAGAAATGCTTATTTTTCGTCACTGGCTTAAAAAGCCATTTCTACCTTGATCACAAAAACGGATATGATGCATCAATTAACGATAAAACAAATGAAATTGGGAATTTGTTGTTTGAATCAGGAGAAATAAGTGAACTTTAGGGTGTCTGTGTCGTTTCCCTCCCATACCCAATCTTTCCATAATGTACAAAATGGTCAGTCTTTTCTTTGGTGTTTTCTGATTAATTATCTCGCACTGATTGAATCATTCTTTAGGGAAATTTTGTGAGATTATTGGAAGAAATGACTTTCCATTTCGTGCATTATGGAAAAAATGGGTGGGGGAGGGAAACAACACAGGAGAGAACTTTGGAGCTTTCTCTCAACTAAATTTTTTAATTTCTAGATGGAACATCGCCCAAATTTCTTCGTCTTCAATTCCAACAATATCCACAAACAATTGAAGAAATGCTTATTTTTCGTCACTGGCTTAAAAAGCCATTTCTACCTTGATCACAAAAACGGATATGATGCATCAATTAACGATAAAACAAATGAAATTGGGAATTTGTTGTTTGAATCAGGAGAAATAAGTGAACTTTAGGGTGTCTGTGTCGTTTCCCTCCCATACCCAATCTTTCCATAATGTACAAAATGGTCAGTCTTTTCTTTGGTGTTTTCTGATTAATTATCTCGCACTGATTGAATCATTCTTTAGGGAAATTTTGTGAGATTATTGGAAGAAATGACTTTCCATTTCGTGCATTATGGAAAAAATGGGTGGGGGAGGGAAACAACACAGGAGAGAACTTTGGAGCTTTCTCTCAACTAAATTTTTTAATTTCTAGATGGAACATCGCCCAAATTTCTTCGTCTTCAATTCCAACAATATCCACAAACAATTGAAGAAATGCTTATTTTTCGTCACTGGCTTAAAAAGCCATTTCTACCTTGATCACAAAAACGGATATGATGCATCAATTAACGATAAAACAAATGAAATTGGGAATTTGTTGTTTGAATCAGGAGAAATAAGTGAACTTTAGGGTGTCTGTGTCGTTTCCCTCCCATACCCAATCTTTCCATAATGTACAAAATGGTCAGTCTTTTCTTTGGTGTTTTCTGATTAATTATCTCGCACTGATTGAATCATTCTTTAGGGAAATTTTGTGAGATTATTGGAAGAAATGACTTTCCATTTCGTGCATTATGGAAAAAATGGGTGGGGGAGGGAAACAACACAGGAGAGAACTTTGGAGCTTTCTCTCAACTAAATTTTTTAATTTCTAGATGGAACATCGCCCAAATTTCTTCGTCTTCAATTCCAACAATATCCACAAACAATTGAAGAAATGCTTATTTTTCGTCACTGGCTTAAAAAGCCATTTCTACCTTGATCACAAAAACGGATATGATGCATCAATTAACGATAAAACAAATGAAATTGGGAATTTGTTGTTTGAATCAGGAGAAATAAGTGAACTTTAGGGTGTCTGTGTCGTTTCCCTCCCATACCCAATCTTTCCATAATGTACAAAATGGTCAGTCTTTTCTTTGGTGTTTTCTGATTAATTATCTCGCACTGATTGAATCATTCTTTAGGGAAATTTTGTGAGATTATTGGAAGAAATGACTTTCCATTTCGTGCATTATGGAAAAAATGGGTGGGGGAGGGAAACAACACAGGAGAGAACTTTGGAGCTTTCTCTCAACTAAATTTTTTAATTTCTAGATGGAACATCGCCCAAATTTCTTCGTCTTCAATTCCAACAATATCCACAAACAATTGAAGAAATGCTTATTTTTCGTCACTGGCTTAAAAAGCCATTTCTACCTTGATCACAAAAACGGATATGATGCATCAATTAACGATAAAACAAATGAAATTGGGAATTTGTTGTTTGAATCAGGAGAAATAAGTGAACTTTAGGGTGTCTGTGTCGTTTCCCTCCCATACCCAATCTTTCCATAATGTACAAAATGGTCAGTCTTTTCTTTGGTGTTTTCTGATTAATTATCTCGCACTGATTGAATCATTCTTTAGGGAAATTTTGTGAGATTATTGGAAGAAATGACTTTCCATTTCGTGCATTATGGAAAAAATGGGTGGGGGAGGGAAACAACACAGGAGAGAACTTTGGAGCTTTCTCTCAACTAAATTTTTTAATTTCTAGATGGAACATCGCCCAAATTTCTTCGTCTTCAATTCCAACAATATCCACAAACAATTGAAGAAATGCTTATTTTTCGTCACTGGCTTAAAAAGCCATTTCTACCTTGATCACAAAAACGGATATGATGCATCAATTAACGATAAAACAAATGAAATTGGGAATTTGTTGTTTGAATCAGGAGAAATAAGTGAACTTTAGGGTGTCTGTGTCGTTTCCCTCCCATACCCAATCTTTCCATAATGTACAAAATGGTCAGTCTTTTCTTTGGTGTTTTCTGATTAATTATCTCGCACTGATTGAATCATTCTTTAGGGAAATTTTGTGAGATTATTGGAAGAAATGACTTTCCATTTCGTGCATTATGGAAAAAATGGGTGGGGGAGGGAAACAACACAGGAGAGAACTTTGGAGCTTTCTCTCAACTAAATTTTTTAATTTCTAGATGGAACATCGCCCAAATTTCTTCGTCTTCAATTCCAACAATATCCAGAAACAATTGAAGAAATGCTTATTTTTCGTCACTGGCTTAAAAAGCTTTCCCATTGCTTCATTGAAAACTTCAAAGTTGAACAAGCCTATATCAATCCAGACATTCTTGAATTATTTTTTGGCGATTCTCCGTTCAAATTACACACAAAATATTTTTATCTGGTTCACAAAGAATTCAGTTTTTCTAGAGAATACGATTTTATGTATCATCACGTCGTTATTCACGGATATCGAGGCTTTTATCTTATGGGACGGAAAATGCATGGCGAACTGTTAAAAGAAGAAGAACGTTATTTTCAAATGCTGGATGATGAGAATGAAGAAGAATTTTATAAAGTTGTAGAGTATGAAATGTTTGGTGTAGATAATCCACAAGAACATAAAATTATGTATTTATGTTTTCCTATTGGTTCTAAGAAAGCGCGCATTTTGGGGATTAGATGTTATGATGAATAATTTTGTTTTGTTGTGATTATTTGTATTGTATTTGTGTTGTGATTTGTATTTATTGTGTAAAAATGTTGGATATTTTATATTTAATAGGGTTTGATACAAACGGTCATCCGAACCGGAATTGAAAATCGGTAGTCGAAACTAGAGGTCGGTAAAATCACATTTGCAGGATCCTGTATCAGGATTGGGTTTTAAGATTTCGTACAGGACCGGATCCTGCAGGATTAATCCTGAAAACTGAAAAAAGGCAGGATTTCGGACAGGATCCTGAAAAATCCTATGCACCTGCGCCGACCTCTAGTCGAAACCGACGATAACAAAAATCGATAAAAAAAAGATAAAAAAAATAAAAATCTGCGATCTCCTGTGAGATTATTGCTATTTGAAAAATCAAATGTTACCGTATATCAGAAAATGAAACATTATGCCACTATAAAATATTTTTTTCTAAAAAATTCCAAATTTAAAATTCTTTTCACTTTATCATTTTCAATATTAAATATTCAATTCCTTAAGAAACAAAAATTAATTTTTACATTTTTTAAAATTCTCCTTTTCCTCTGTTTTTCAAGTCCACAGCTGCCTCAACAAAGGATTTGCAATATTTCTATTTAAACTAGGCATATTCTCTGTCTTTTCTTGTCTGTTCTGTTCATCAGATACTCGAACAAGTCGATAATTTGTAGATTTGGGTTTTGTAGGAGTATTAAATAAACGGACACGAACATCATTTTTTGTTTTTATTCCTCCAAATTTTTTAATTAAAGAATTTGAAACTAATCGAATAAGTAAAGGATTCTTGTTATCGAGTGAACGTCCATTTATGGGGCTGCTACGCTTTTCTTTGAAAAAAATTTTTTTAGTTAAAAGAAAGTGAATTTATCTTACCTTCATTTAAAAGTTCTGTTGCCAAATCCAAAGATTTTTCAAGTTGGGGAAGCCGGCTTAACGGCAGATCCGCAAACCTATTTAATAAATTTTATTACAAAAATCAATTTGGCCTTGATAGGATTTAAGACTTATATCATCTCATTTTTTAACGTTGATAACCTTGAAGCCTCAATTTAAGCTTTTAACCCCAAATGGAAGTGTTTCTAATTGACAATCACACAAAGTACCTCTCACCTTTCGAGGGCATACAAAAATTAGGGGGGTTATCTTCCTGCTTTTCAGATATTTTCTCTGATTATCTTCCCTGAAAGAGCCAAACCGAAAATTCTTGTTTCTTCGGTTCTGTTCCTGTTGACCATTTAAATTCGCAAGGGAAAGAAGGAGAAAGAAAAACTAGGAAGATAATCGGATAGTCTCATCAATCATAGCTTAATTAATTCATTAAAAATTAATTTTAAAACCAACTCATCATAAAAATATAAATTTTCAGCAGCTTTTCCTTCCAAAAATGACATCAGAAAAAATAAAAAATACATTTTCTTCTTTTTTTGCTAAAAATTAATTTTCTGTAAGGGAAAAATAAATAAATTTATTTTTCAGAATTTTTGAACCCAATTTATTTTTATTTTTTTATTTTTGTAACGCCTCCCTTCCCTTCCCTTTAATAATAATTAATTGGATAGACCCAATTATTTTTTTTTAAATAATTTTTTTAAAATAATTTTTTTTTGAAAAAAAAAGTTTGAGTGAAAATAACAGAAAAAAATTTCTTTTTTTAATATTAAAAAAAGGGTTTTTTTGTGGGTTAAATATGGCAAAAAATTTATAAAAATTTTTATTAAAATTAATTAACACCTGTCAAATTTATTTAAAAATACTTTTTTTAGAATTTTTAAACCAATTTTTTTTATTAATTTTTAATCTGTTCCGTTTTCTTGTTCTCAAGAATTCTTTGAAAAACCAAGGTTAATTGCGAGAGAAATTAAAAATAATTTAAATAAAAAATTTTTCTATTCTAGGACTTTTGTGTTAATGATTAGAGGAACGGTCCTGACCACTTTTCCGGGTTTCTTGGGTATGCCAAGGTCAGCAGGTCCCTTCCGGATTCTACCAATCTTGTTTTTCCCTATTCCACTTAAACAACCTTAATTGCTAATTTTAATAAATAGTAAAGCAGCTGGGCTATAGCTATTTCTCTCCTTTAGCTAGTGCAAAAGGTTATTCGGCGGCTGGGAGCGAACCAGCATCTTCAGTAGACCGGACTGATGTGTTAGCCATTAGACCACGCCGCCTACTGCATAGCCTTAGGAAATGAATAGCTATATGCTTTACAAAATTTATTTTTAATTTTCATCATTTAATTTAGTAATTTCAGGTATCCAATTATTACTTAATCTTCTTTCAATATTTTTTATTTGTTGAGGTGTTTGTAGCAAAGTATCACAGCAATTATTTTCTGTTATTCTTTCTTTTCTTAACAAGCTTTGTTTGCGTATTTGGCGGATTTGGTGATGCTCCCAAGCTATCTAAGGAAATTTTTTTAATTTAAACATTCAGATTGTACCCCAAACTCGGTAGCGGGTGCGTGACTAACAAGAATAATAACTAAACTTCAGGGGTGGAGTTCAGGTCCGAAGCGAAACTCGTCAAAGAACGAGGTAGGAGTACAGTTCTATTCAGACCTCTCTATAAAATACCTCCAATATTAGATACACCCCTATTTAAGATAAACCCTCATTAAATTTAGTTGTTCACAGGCTTGGAAAGCTAACCAAGCGATACCCTCTATTTAAGAGATATCTCATTATAAGAAATGGGGTTTTAGCCATAAAGGGGTGTTCTATAAGGGAGGCTTGATTGAAAACTTTCTCCTCCTTTACCTTCAATTTTCTTTTAACCAAAACAAAGCTAGCTTCACTAACATCCCCGTCATGTAATTGTTGCTGTTGTAACCCTATTCTTCCCCCAATTTGACTACAACAATCGGCACTTAATGTTGTATTGCTTAAAGTATCCCATTCGTTATTTTGATGGTCTAATCCTCTTTAAATTTAATTAAAAAATAATTTAAAAATATTTGGTTATTTAATTGGTTTATTCACAAAAATAAGAATTTTATTTCCAATTTTAACCGATAAAAATTAGCCCCAGGCTTCACGAAAAAAATCAAAAAATTATAGAAAATTTCAGAAAATTAATGATTTAACACGATATTTGACTAAAAACCAAAGAAGAAAAATTTTTATAAAAAATCTGGACAAAAAATAGGCCGTGCTAGTCAATAATCAGATTCTAGGGAACCCAAAAAACCATATCCACAATAACAGGGGTCGAACCCGGGACATCTCTAACTCCCATACCGGCACCTAAACCAATAAACCACTGCAGTCACAAGGCAACTAATTATTTTTAAATTTACCCGTCAGTAATAATCGACTCCTGCTCAGCTCTATGCATTATAAATTCTTTTTCTTCTACTAAAATAAAAATTATAATTTTATAATTTAATCCAAATATTTTTACATGCCTGCAAGGCTCTTTAAATGCTCTTTTGGAGAAATTTCATTTTTCTCATTTTTAAATTCTTCATTTTTTTCAATTTTATTTTCTTCGTTAATTTCTTCAGTCCTTTTAATTTTTAAATTTTGTAAGCGTTTTTGAAAGTCAATAGGTCCAGAAATTGGAGCAGTATCTCCAACATAAGTAGTTGAATCAGCTAAACGATTTATCCTTGAAAAAAAATTTTTAATTAGAAAAAAGAGAGCCGGAATGGATTTTCTTAGGAGCATCACGTAAATTGTAAAAATCAGTATTCCGGATCCAGAAAAAATTCCGGACCGTAAAAAATTTTTCCGGATCCATTCCGAATATATTAGACACTTAAACTTTTTATTATAAAATTATTTCCAATCGAGCGGGATCGAACCTCCTTCCAGTTTCCCCCAATAAATTAAAAATTATCCCACTACACCAAAGTGGCTAAAACGGTGTTTCTCTTGGAGTAGTTTTATTGGCTGGGATATTAAACATTCCGAAAATATTTCAGAAAACATTAGACACCTCAACTTTTCATTATAAAATTGTCTCCCATCAAAAGGGATAGAACCTACTTCCCAATAATTAAAAAATTATCCCACTACACTAAAGTGACCATTCTCCTGTGGGTGGTTGCATTAACGGGGCGGTAGGTGTCCTCTATCCAATTTTGAAATTTTTTTTCATACTCACTTTTGGAACAAATTTTTTGAATTATTATTTCCTTCTTTATTCACAGAAATATTACTAGACAATTTCCTTCTTTGTTCAATAAATTTAGCCTCACTACTAGGTCTTCGACGGCATCCACTCGATTTAATCTGGCCAACTAAAATTACATCTTTCCCGTATTTTGAAGCAAGTAAAAGGGCAGCACCACCTCCATTTCCGCCTATTATTGTTGTTGTTCCAGAACGGTTAAAGCCTATTTAAATTTTTTTGTTTTTTTGGAGAAAAAAAATTTTTTTTTGTTTTTTTTGGGCTTGTCACTAACTATAGTCATTGACAAAAAAAATTAAAAATAAAAAACACAAGAAAATGAAAAGTTGGCTGTAAATAGAGCAAAAATGGATGACTGATAGGTTTAGGTTGCAGGTTGGATGCATTTGAACTTTTTAAAATTAAGTTGTGGTGTCCTAGAATGAGTTTTCCCCCCAGTTTTTCGTGAATAATTTGGACAAATAATTTTATTTGGAACGAAAAAAATTTAATAGATCCATAAAATGTAAATAAAGCCACAAAATTCAAATCAATTTAAAATTACGAATATTTGCAACAAACTTCAAGGGAAGTCGAGTCATTTTAAAGGAGAAATCTTAGCTCAAAGTCAGGTAAAAGAGTAAAACTAGTCATTTTAAATTTCAATTTTTTCCAAACAAAAAAAAATTTAAAATAGAGAAGCCTTGTCGCGCATGAAAAATAAGAGAACGAACAAAATTATTGTTATTATTATTCGTGTTGTTATTTCCTCCTTTCTTTTCAATTTGTTTTGATGAATCAACCAAAAAAATTTGAGTGCTGCTAAATGCACAGCCCATAAATTTTAAGAAAAATTAAATTTTTTTTGTTGAATTTTTAAGCTTGTCTTTCTTTATTATTTTACATTTTTTTATTGAGGAAAGGAAAGGATTTTAAAAGAAGAAAAAACTATTTTTAAATAATTAAATACATGAGTGTTTTTTAAATAAAAAAATTAATCCTAAAAGAGAGAGAGGGATTTAAAGAATATATGTTTATATTGATTCAGAAATATCCACAGGCTTTTAGTAAAAAATTATTTAAATGGAAGAAATAAACTGTTAAATTAAATTTAATTATTTATATTGACAAAATAATAATAAGAGTCAAACATAAAATTAAGCCCCTGAAATTTAAATATAATTTTGGGGAATTTTTAAACAATTTTCTGGGAATTTTTTTAGAAATCAAAAAATTTAGGCTCTATAAAAATTTAGGTAGGGGTTATCAGTTATTGAAAAATATTCGGTTGTCCGGAACCAAAAGAAAAATTTTTATAAAGTCGGAACTAGTAGAAAGGTGTAAGACTAGGTCAAAGGTAAAAATCTTCTAAAATCAATTTATATATAAGTATATTTAAAATTATTTAAATAAATTCTGTTTCTAAAAATATATTTATATTAAAGTTACAATGGCGGAAAATTATTTTTTTTAAGCTAATTTGCAGCAATTGATGAATTGTTGTTGTCGAAAAGATAGATTGTTAAATCTATCATCCAATATATTTCTGAAATTTTTTTTAAATTCAGAAATATTTCTCTCTTTTCAACAGGTTTGTTTTTAAATTTTTTTCTTGTAAAATTAAAAATATCGGCTGGATTAGTTGTTCTTGTTGATATTTTTTTGAGAATGAACCCTAAATTAATAATTCAAAAGCAATAACTCCGAAACTTAACCAATCAACAAAACTTGATTAATCTCTGGAGACATTAAATAATATTTTTAATTTACTCGTACAATAAGAAATTGTAGCATTCTTATCAACAACTTTAAAAGTCTCATAAGTCCTCGCCATCCGCCATGACGCCCACCTCGACCAAAAATTCGACTAGGGTCCAATCCAGGATGATTTGATTTACATATTTTTTAAAACATTAATCCTTTTAGTAATTATTTATCATGATTCGCGGGAGTTTATTCCGGGATTTTGAATTTTTTCAAAATATACAAGCATTCAACAACTGGTGGGCCCCCCAGGCCGCTAACTGGGGAAGCTACTGGCGCATTCCAAGACTGAATGAGGAGTACTGGCAATGCATTGTATTTTTCACTATTTTTAATAGTTTAGTTTTCTTTGTATCCCAGAATTCATTGCTGTTCGTGATGTTCCTTGCCGATTTTGAATTGTGTTTAGGTCCAATCTGCATTTAACCACGGCTTTCTTGTGAAATATTTCCAGTCTCTCTCACGTGGTCTCATCCATGCTTCATATTCCATCCAGTTTGGAAAGAATCTTATATCTCTATATTGTGAATTGCGTAACATAATGAATTCAGTCAAAATTGAAAAGCGAAAAGTTCTTTTCCTTCCGCCACTGTGTATTTCTACAATTTCAATTAACAGCTAAATCAATTATTTGTTTAATTAATTGTTTATTTGCAGACATTTCTTCTTCTTCAGCCTCAATAAGTGTTTTACATTTTTGCCAATTTCCCAAACTTGCAAATATCATTAAAGCCAAACTCTGTAGAATATAAAAAAAAATTTTTTTCAAATTTAAAAATTCCTCACATTTTTATCTAATCCATTTGTAATTAAATATTCAGCATATCTTGTATATATTTCAACAAAATCACAATTTGGATAAATCTTGAAATTAAAAATTTAATTTAAAAAAATAAGTAAATGAAATTTTTTAAAACTTTTTAACTTTTACACTCCCAAACGTCCGCAAGTTTTATCCATTTACTTATTAATGGTTCGGAGACAATAAATTCAATTAAATTTGTAAATACGAGTTATAAATGTGGTATAATGTGTGTTGGACTATTTAAAAGCGTAAGGTGGGCCAGACCTCATTTTCATTGAAAAAATGAAAATAATTATTTATGAATAGTTTGAATTTCCTTGGGGAAAGGATAAAAAACGTTGAGGACTTGAGGATATTCCCGAAAAAATTTTTTTGTTGATATTTAAGTCTCCAAAATAATATTTTCCCTTTTTCTCTCGTATAATTAATAAAATAATTAATAGAAACAGGACCCATACAAGATCTCGAACAGAAATCTGGTTACCGATAATTTTTCGAGATATCAATCACAATTCTCGTCCAACCATTCTAATCCTGTCCCTGATACTTAAAAACTCGCGGATATTTTTTTCAAACCTTTAGTAACAAAAAAGAACCAACAAACCTTAGAATAAATTATAGCAATGTTCCACAATCCTTGTGAAATTAAATATTTACATGCATCCAATCCTTGGTCAATTAAAGAGAGTAGTTGAATACCTTCTTCAAAAAATATTTTTTAATTAAAAAAAATTAAAAAAAAAATAAACCAGAAATAAAATTTGAAGCAATTAGATTTGTCGCATTTAATTTAACCAAACATTTTGAATTTTCACTATCAAAATTTGCAGATAAAAGACAAGCACGAAAAGAATTAAATTTTATATCATCTTTAGTTTTTGTGTTGTTAATTGTTTTGTCACTATTTAGCAAATAATAAATAGCTAGTTCATTCTGAAAAAGGTTTAGAAAAATTATTTTAAATCAACTCTTTCAAAATAATTTAATTCCCTTTTAATTTTCACGCTTGGGTATCGGCTCGAGTCGGGGTTTCAAAATTTTCGTAGGATCGGTTATAGAGTAACTCGTTCCATCGCTGTTGGGTAGACGTTAAAAGCAAGGATCTAGCCGATATAAAAAATAAATTCCCGATTTTAAGAATTGGGTTAGATAGGACCCCTGGTTGAAAGGTCTTAACAAATTCGACTCGAACAAAATACCAGTGACGGGCTAAAAAATATGAAAATTAGGTAGCACGAGTTACAATGACGTACTGACGATATGAACAAATCCCCTCTCATTTTACGCCTGATATTTAACGGTAAAAAATTTATCCCATACCAATTTAAAAATGAAAATTACTTTAATAATTTAATCAAACAAATAAAAACCTTTTTCATAATTATACATTTTTCAATTGCTTGTTCCAAATGATTTTCATTTTTACAAGTTGAAAGAAGTAGACGAACAATTAATTCCATTCTCTTCTATATTTAAAAAATATTTTAAAAATCAGAAAAAAATCTTTAAAAAACCTGAAAACAATTTTTTGACCAAAATTGAATCAAATTTGTTGACAAATATTTATCATTCAATTCATCTTTATTTGAAGCATTTTCAACAATTTTAATAAAATTTGTCAAAGATAATAATCCAATAAATTGACTCAAAAAACCAATTTTTAACAATTTATTTTGTTCAAATTTTTCCAATTTTTTAAGCAAATAATTGTAATAATTGTCATCAATTTTAAATAAATTTTGAAGTAAATCTTGTTGAAAATTGGAGATATAACAAATTAAATTTTGTAAAATATTTGAGTGTGTTGAACGAATTAAAAATGGACAATCTTTAAAAAATAAAATTTAAAAAATTTTTCAATCAAAGAAAAATAAACCTGATTCACTCAAGGAAATATTTGAACCTTTTCCAGTATCAGAAATAGCATAACGAAGCATTCCATCAGAAGTAATGTAAACTTTAAAAAAAAATAAAAATTATTTAGGGATTATAATGAAGAAAAGAGGATGTCCTTCTCCCAGACGATTTTTTGTCCGTAAAAAAAGTTCACAGAAAAAAATCCGCAAAAAATGTCCCGCAAAAGAAAAGTTGACAAAAATGACCCTACCTTTCCCAGTAATGTCACATTATTAAAAAAAACCTTCTTAAAATTTAAATATAAATACCAGGAGTTAATCCACACATGTCAATATCAATAACGCTTAATCCAGGACGTTGTAAAACAAAAACTGTATGTAATCTTTCTGTATCCCAAATAACTAATGAAGTTGGGTGTTGTGCCTTTAAAATATTTTTTTAGTCTACGGCCTGATTTTAAAATAGAAAATTAACTTAAAGCGGATAATTTCAGAAAATGATCTCGGTTTTTAAAAATCCTTTAAAGGATTTAGCCAAACAAAAAACTCTCTTAAGACATCTTCCCTCACTCAATGACAATCAAATTTTGAGGAAAAAATAAGATATATTATTTTTCCTAAATATTAGAAAAAAAGGATATTTAAAATCCTTAAAAAATTAATTTAAAAAAACCAACAGCCAAAGTAAAATCTCCAGCCAATTTTGAAAACACAATTCTTAAAACAGGTCCTCTAGTAGAATTTCCCAATCCAGATTGTCTACAATGTGATTTATCACCCAAAACCCAAACACCAATACGTCCAGCACTATCACCAAAAGCCAAAACATCATCCTTCCAAACCATACAACGTAAAAATGCTGCACCACTTTTCCATTGTGTACTAACTTCTTTTCCATCGCGAACATGGAGACCTTTGACAACAACATGATACCTGTATATAAATATTTATTTTAATTATACATACAATTTTTCCTATCCCAGACCTCAATGTCAGTATTAAAAACACCACCGTGCGGTTGCTCATAAAAAATAGATACTTAAGAGTCGTTCTATATAGAAATTCGGTTCGCATTGCGAAGGAGATCTGCTTAAACAATACCTCAACCGAAGATCACCAATAGGATTGGCGGATCCTGAGAAATCTTCGGATATCCGGATCCAGAATCGATATCCGAACCGAAAATTTCCGGAAAACCGAACTTTTCGAATCCGGAATTGCCAACCACCCTCATCATAAGATTCTAATTTTTAACCCAAGGGTATCTTATAATAAGGACCGACTTAATTAAAATTTAAAAAAATATTTAAATTACTTACAGATGATTATCATTATCCAAAACAACCAAATTTTCTCGAAAAATCTTCGTTTTGCTTTCATTAACAATTTTAGATTGATGATGTTTTCCGCTCCAACACATATCCAAAATTATGGGGCAACGTTTATTCATTCTTCTTAAAAGTCGTTGAGTACCCAAATCCCAAATTTCAAGAGGATTTTGACGAAAAGAAATGGCCAAATAACTGTTGTAGTGAGACACACGAATTGTCTAAAAAATAAAAAATTAATTTTTTATTAAAAATAGAAATTGATTGTTTCTAGCGTAGTATAGAACAAGGGTAAATTAAAAAAGATATACACTAGTTTTCGAAATATTTTTGAATTTAGAGACATAAGCGAAATATAGGAACAAAGGCGAAAGATCTTTCTTTCGATAATAGTCTCGGCCTTTTAAAATCTGTCCCAGAACCCCCAATATGTAACTAAAAAATTTTTAATAAAGAAAATCCCAGATCTAGTGCCCGTAGACAAACTATTAGAATCCAAAAATTAATTTTTTCCTTTAATAATAAACCTCAATTGGAGATTCTTCTCGTTCTGGCCTAAGCCGACGTTTCCAACCAGTTCGAATATCAGTTATAAAACTAAAATTAAGAAATCAAGTAAACGATCCCCTTTAAAAAACAAACATATCATTCCGAACAGTATTTGACGAACTTAGAGAAGCAATATAAGCAGCAGAAACAATAGCATTTGGGCCAGCCCATTCCAAACATCTTTAAAAAAAATTTCAAAAAATTTCAAAAGAAAAATATTCAAAAATTTTCTTACTTAACAGGACAGCTGTGTATTTGTAAATCTTTAAATTTACAAATTTTTTCACCACAAACATTAATTAAATGAATAATTCCAGTAGAGCTACCAACTGCTGCTAATTGACCAATTTTAGAAGAAAAAATTAAACTAGGTTCAGAAGAAGTATTTAATAAATCTATTGGACGCATTCTAATAACTGTAATTGTAGTACTTAATGGTGAATAAATTCCGTATTGAGTTAATCTAAAAATTGAAAAAATTTTATAAAAAAATATTGAAAATAAATTTTGGGGAAGAACATTTGGACTGTAGAAAATTTGAAGCTCAGAGAATCATTTCTGGGTTAATTCAAAAAGCAAATTAGCCCAAAAATGTATGAAAATAAAATCAAAAAATGAGGGGCAATTACAATTTGAGGAGCGAATTGCAATTCAGATTTTCTCGAAAGAAATCAAGTCCCTTTCTCAAGTTCAGAGTTGAAAAATTTTTTGACGATTTTAAAATTTTCTAGGGAGAAAAACCTCTGCTTTATTTAAAACAGGATCACGAGCAAGTTTAATTTTAACCATTTAGTTGGCTAAAAACAACGAGCTTATCTTGGATTAACAAACAGAAAGGGAGCAAATGATCCCCCCTTCCAACTTTTATTTTAAAAATAAAAACCTAAGCTGTCCAGATTTACTAGCAACACGCATTTGACATTCTTCATTTAATTCAATAAAGTCGTTAATCATTCCAATACGATAAGGTTCAATTTCTTGACGAGCATCTTCCTAAAAAAATAAATTCTTCAGAAAATTTAATAAAAATAAACC
The DNA here is from genome assembly GCA_036172945.1 of Meloidogyne incognita. Classification (NCBI taxonomy): domain Eukaryota; kingdom Metazoa; phylum Nematoda; class Chromadorea; order Rhabditida; family Meloidogynidae; genus Meloidogyne; species Meloidogyne incognita. Next base: position 552,850 of record JARQAC010000037.1, read on the forward strand.
AATTGATAAATTAACAATTTTCCAGAATTAATTAACAAAACAAAAGAAGAATTAGTTGTTGGACATATTGAAGCTCCCATAACTCTTAATCTAATTGATTGTCTTTGCATTGAATCTATTGAACATTTTCTTTCATAATCCAATTCGGAAATCATTTTTTCATCAAAAAAGTGAAAATTGGCAAGTCGAAAAGAACAAGTCCCATTTTGATGAATTAAAAAGAAGGCATCTTTTTCGGCACAGGGAAGAATCTTTTTAGAAAAAAATTTTTTTAATAAGTAGTCATAAGATTAATAATAGAAAAAATAAATACACAGGATAGAATGACAAGAAAATGTAAGAAAAAATACTAGTTAGTGAGAATATTGCGTTTAAGAAAGAGCTGGTCCCAAACCCAGACTAATCAAGACCCCAAAACTTCAACCCTGACAACTGCCTTCGAATATGTCGAACATAACAGGCCGGAGTTCAAATCATTTAAAGTAACTAAAGGTGGACAACCTCTTCCCAACGTTTATCCTTAAGATTTCCGAAATTTAATTTCTTTATTTCCACGATCCCGCTCCACTAACCGCTAGTAATAAGAAATCATGGTAATTTAAAAAATTAATCCTAGACCCTTAAGACTCCAAAATCCTTTAAAAAATTTTTTCTCCAAAAAATCAAAAAAATAAAATAGAAACCTGAACTAAAGGCGATCCTGTATCAATAATTGAACTAAAAATAACTTGACAATGTTGTGTTTCAACCAAACAAATTTCTGTCGGAAATATAACAAATAAAAGTTGTGGATAAGCCAGATGATGTTTTAATTGAATAATTGAAGAAGAATTATTTAATTTTGTAGAAGAATTTGGAATTGTTCGAGGTTCAAGCGTCATTGAAGTAATTTTTGAATCAGACCAGTGAAGGGATGAAAGTTTTTCCAAAAGGATTAGACTAGAACCAACAGAGCTTACTTTAAGAAAAAAATAGAAAAATAATGACAGTTAAACATCGATATTATTAGGTTAATGTCTCTGAACACCTAATTACGGCTCTCTGAACTAAAATATATGAATCCAAACATACTAGGACATTATAATTTTGATCAAGTTATGCTTTTGTTTTGCGTTGGGCTCGACATATAGAACCGTTAAGAGGTCACTTACGGAAATTTTTCTGAGAAAAAGAAATTTTCAGAAATTAAGTCTATATGCCCGTCTAAGCAATTAAAGGAACAGAAAGGAACAAGAACCTCAAAAAAGCTGACAGAGAATTTAAAATCTGTAAAAAGCCAGTTAGAATAAATCCACAAAAACGACAAAACATTCTCAAAAACACTCCTTTTCCCAAAATTCAAAGTTTATAAAACAAACCTGCCGCTTTTGTTTGGTCAAAAGGGTCCATACTAATTTTATATATGCTAACATTAAATTTGTGTTCCCAAATTCTTTCCTTTTTGTCAATATTCCAAAGAATTAGTGTTGAATTGGAATGAATACTTAATAGAAGGTTGTAATCTGAATTTGGCCAATTTAACCATTTGAGATCTAAAAAGCTTTTTTTCAAAATTTGTTTCCAAAAAGGGAAACTGTTGAAACTCACTATAAGATATCCCAAACTTAGATATCTCTAATCCTGAAAACACCTTTATTTAGGGTACCCCTCTTTAAACCTGGTCAGTCACTGAATGGGGGAGCCAGATGATTGTGAGCGATGGGGGGCCAACTGAGGATGGGGGGAACCAACTGACCAACTGAACGACACTCTCTACTTAATAACCTCACTATAAAATAATGATTTTTCAGACCCAAAGGATCAATTTTATAGTGAGGCTTGACTGTATCTAATTCTAAAATAAAAAAAATAACAAAAAAATAAAACCATTAACATTTGTAGTCAAATAACGCAAAGAAGCAACAACAATTCCTAATTGAATATCCCAAATAAAAATATTTCCGCTAATATCTGAAGAAGCACAGCCAACATTAATATCACTACAATAACGAATATTGTCGTTGATAACAGCTTTTGATTTTATCCGAAAGAGAAGGTCAAGAGGAGGTTTCCAACAAACCTAAAAATAAAATGAAAAGATTTCTTACTCCCAAAATATTTCAAACGTTAGGGCTCCCTAGAAATAGTCGGACGGCTGAAAATCTCCACTATATGGAAGTGTACACAATACGGGGAGTATTGCTTATTGTTAGGTCACATCTTCACTGAGCAACAACAAACGCACCAGCAGGTACTTACGCGAATTAGTGAAGGTTTAAATAAGGAAAACCATCTTATAACCAACAAAAGACCCACGTAGAAGTGGGTTAAATTTTCGACAGTTAACTTATCGACAATGCTTATGTATGATATGTTTTTTAAAAAAATATAAAAGACTATATATATGTGTCAAATCCAACTTCGGTTTAAAAAATTTTAAACAATTTGGCCGGCCAAATTGAAATTTGTATACTAAAATTTATTTTTACCAAATTAATTGCTGTAGTGTGTTGTTCAAGCGTTTGAAAGACTTCAAGTTTACAAGTGTCAAAAAGCACCAAAGTTGAATGACATCCAAAGGCTATCAAGCCTTTTTCATTCCTAAAAACAAACAATACTAAATTAGAAATAAAAAAATTTAATAAATTAACCAAGATATTGCATCGCGATTGCTCGGATGGAGCGAACTTGTTAAAGTTGTTGGAGGCATTATTTTTACATTTTATTACAAAAAAAATAAATTTCTTAAAATAAATAAAAAAATCGGCTTAAATAATAAAGAAAAGTTGCCAAAATGAATCTACTCATTTCGCCAGTTAGAAGAAAAATTTGCATTTCGTCAACAAGGGAAAATAGAAAAATTATATTTTAACCCAAAAGATCAACAATCCAATAAATCAACGACCTTACAGATCACTACGATTATTTAACGTTTATCATTGGGGAGGTGATTTATTTTAGCAAGAAACATTCTCTTAGATCATTGCAACCTTTAATGTGACAGAAACTGACCAACACACGCTTCTATTAAATTGATAAAAATATCTGGTTTCCTCCAAACATCCAAAAAAGGAGAAATGATTAATAATCTCTCCCCCAACTTCCTCTGATTATTATTTTTTGGTTAATCATTTATTTATTATTTTTAAAAAAAATGTATTCAATATTAACTGTTTCCTTTCTTTTTCATTTTATTTATGCTTCAAATGCTGAGGAAAATATTTTTAAAAATATGCTAATTGAATGGAGTATGTTTTCTAGAAAAATTTAAAAAAATTCAAGAAATTTCTTAAAGAACGTCGAATACTTTATTGCAGTCCTAGCAAAGATGGAAAACATTCTGGCCAATGTTATTTAACTGTTGGAAAGGAGGAAAAGCCTAAATTGGCAAAATGTCACGAGGAAAGTTTTAAGCTTGAAACAGGTGATTTTTTGAAGAAATTTCCCTTAAACTTCCCCTTTAAAATTTTAAATGAAAGGAGAAATAGAAGGACGAACTTCATGTAATATTGAATGTCGTGGAGCTGATAGAGACTCTGTAATATCAAAGGTGATTAGTTTTTAAACGCGATTTGGTTTCTGGTAGGATCCAGCTAGGGTTCTCGATAGACCGAACCAAAATCCGGTGTTTTTAGGGCTAAAAATCGAAAGACCGGGATCTAAAAGCGAATGAAATCGTAAACTGAAAGCACAGTTCTAAACAGGATCTTAGCTATAAAAAGAAAATTGTAAATTCCCACCAAAAAGGTGCCAAGTTGGAGTCGAGAATGTATAAGATATTTTTCTTATGACACATCAAGAGAAGCTTTACCCAAACAATTTGGTGATTTTGCCCGTGAATGGTATTTATGGCGTGGGGGAAAATGTAGATTAATGGAAATGTCATTTGAAGTTCATTGTGGATTTCCATGAATATAGGAATTAAAATTCACAAACATATTTTTAATAATTTTCATATTTATAAATTTGTATATAATAGACTATTAAATATAATAATGAAAGAATTGCAATAAAACTAATTTTTAAAAACATCGGGATAAAATTAAATGATAAAAAATATAAAATTGAGAGGATAATTAGAATATTTTGATTTTAAAGCAAAAATCAGTAAATTATAAAACGAAAATGCTCATTACCAATTTTCAATATAATGTAAAACACGCCCAATAGAAACACTAGCAGGAGTACTCTTATCATATTCAATCCTCAATTGGATTGAAATATACCCATAATCCAGCATCTCCTTATTAATTATCCCCTCCAGCGAAAGATTGAAACAATAATTACCCAGGGTAATTATTTGAACATTTACGGTAGTTTAATGAAAAAATGACACTAAAAATGTAAATTATTCTAAAAAACCAAGAAAATGCAAAAAGATGTTTTTCCACAACCTTTATTGCCAACAAGTAGAAGAGGTTCACCACAATTGTGCAGTTTATACTATTTGTTAAGAGATGACAATATTTGTCATAATTAATATTTGAATTATCAAAATATATCGTTAATTCGAATTTTAAATTTGGTTTGACTTCGAAATTAATGAAATTTAAAAATTTTTGAATTAAAATTTTTTTTTGTTTTTTTATTATTCTTACAAAATTTTTAATATGATTCTAAAATAATTGTAAATTATTTTTAAGGATTTCTCGGGACTCGATCCCAATGCACTCTTTGGAGGAGGCAGATGAGGCCGAGGTGCTGGGCGTGAACGAGGATGTAAACTATAAGAATATGTACATTTTGGCAACATTGGCAACATCTGTGATTATGTTCATTTTTTCGTCCAAGCGCTACTCGTCCCATTTCAAGAAGCATGACTCTGATATTGACCGGACAGTTTGCTCTTGGAATTTTCTATTTAAAAATTTATTTTAAAAATGGAGAACAAAGATTAAGGGAACTCCTATAGTGTCAAATAGTTAAAAATTTTCTACACTGTATTTAAAATATTCCGCATTTAACCACGGCTTTCTTGTGAAATATTGCCAGTCCCTCTCACGTGGTCTCATCCATGCTTCATATTCCATCCAGTTGTTTTGTTGACGCCAAGCATCAAAAGCTTGTTGAGAATATAACATTCGATCGAATACGTATTCACTCGGCATTTTTAAAAATTTTCCTCAAAAATATTTGAAAAATTGTACAAATATTTTTTTGTTTTTGTGGAAAAGAATGGGAGTTGGCCATTTTTATTCGACAAATTGGCCATTTTCATTCGACAGGTTTTTGGGTAGAGTGGCTAGGCAAACGTTTAGCTACACCGAGGGGGGCTTTTTTTAAACATTTCCTTTATTTTAATTTTCGTCAGAGGCGATTTATTTTTTTAAATTTCTCCCATTTTCCACAAAAACAAAAAAATATTTGTACAATTTTTCAAATATTTTTGAGGAAAATTTTTAAAAATGCCGAGTGAATACGTATTCGATCGAATGTTATATTCTCAACAAGCTTTTGATGCTTGGCGTCAACAAAACAACTGGATGGAATATGAAGCATGGATGAGACCACGTGAGAGGGACTGGCAATATTTCACAAGAAAGCCGTGGTTAAATGCGGAATATTTTAAATACAGTGTAGAAAATTTTTAACTATTTGACACTATAGGAGTTCCCTTAATCTTTGTTCTCCATTTTTAAAATAAATTTTTAAATAGAAAATTCCAAGAGCAAACTGTCCGGTCAATATCAGAGTCATGCTTCTTGAAATGGGACGAGTAGCGCTTGGACGAAAAAATGAACATAATCACAGATGTTGCCAATGTTGCCAAAATGTACATATTCTTATAGTTTACATCCTCGTTCACGCCCAGCACCTCGGCCTCATCTGCCTCCTCCAAAGAGTGCATTGGGATCGAGTCCCGAGAAATCCTTAAAAATAATTTACAATTATTTTAGAATCATATTAAAAATTTTGTAAGAATAATAAAAAAACAAAAAAAAATTTTAATTCAAAAATTTTTAAATTTCATTAATTTCGAAGTCAAACCAAATTTAAAATTCGAATTAACGATATATTTTGATAATTCAAATATTAATTATGACAAATATTGTCATCTCTTAACAAATAGTATTAACTGAACAATTGTGATGAACCTCTTCTACTTGTTGGCAGTAAAGGTTGTGGAAAAACATCTTTTTGCATTTTCTTGGTTTTTTAGAATAATTTACATTTTTAGTGTCATTTTTTCATTTGAGCTTCCCTCATCATGGCATATCCCCATAAATACAGAACATGCATTTGCATGTTTTTCCCACCCCTAGTAATGAGCATATTCATTTTACAAAAAAAGTATTCTTTCCTGAAAATTACTTTTGTTTTACCTAAAAATATTAAAAAAAACCCAATATTCTAATTAAACCACTCTTAAAAGGTTAACAATTTTTTAAAATAAAGTACTATCTAAATATATAGGCTTTAAAGTAGAATAATTTTTTAAAGTAGTTAGGCCGGATGAGAGAATAAATGAGCAAAATTAGGGGAAAAGAGCGCATCCAGTGGATCCCTCCCTCCCACCCAAACTGTAAAAAAAAATATCTGATAAATTCTGGGTTTCTCGGTCATCTATAAATAAAAACCAAAAGCAATTCTTCCTAAAAAAATTTTTTTTCTGAATGCGCCCTTGTTTAAAATCAATATTTTAATTTAAAAATAATTTTTTGTTTCCTATTATAGTAAAAATACCAAATTTTTCAAACAATTAAATATCCTGCCGAATTAGAACGTCCACGTCTTTGTTGCCAATAACGAATTAAACCAGCAGGGAGTTTAAAAGGCAATTCATATCTTCAAAGAAAAAAATTTTTTTTTAAAATTTTTTAAATAAAAAAGCAAACTTTCTTGGTAACGGTCTATGCACAGATTGTTCCATAAAATTAAATAGCGGATACCAAATAACATTTACAAAACGATTTCTGCCATTAAAGCTGTGCTAAAAATTAATAATTTTAAATTAAAAAAATTTTTTTAATTAAACCCGAAGCTCGTCAAAATCAGCAAGTGTATGATAAAACCAAAAAATACGCGTAGTAATCCAATAAGCAATTATTACATCAATACTAGAAAAATTTAAGAATTTTTGAAAATTTAGATTTCTCAATTTAAAAAATTTTACCAAAAATTATTTAACGTTTGAAAGCGTTTGGAATTTTATTATGAATCATTCCTTTCCAAATTCGCTTCTTTGTCATATTTTTTTAAGATTTCCCTTATTTACAATCATTTTCAAAACAAAATCAACCCCCACACTACGTCCAATTTACTTTTTTTTAAATTTCATTTTTGTTTTAACTTTATTCAAAAAATATTTTCTAAAAATTTAAAACAAACCTATAATGTCCTCGCGAAAAAAGCAATGATAAAACTCCAACACTAGAAAAAGCAAATGCCAAAATATGAAGAGGAAGCCAACGACGAGGACTGTCTAAAAACGACAAAACTTTATTTTCATTAACTTCAAATAATGGCTAGGTGAACTTAATATTTTTCTAAAAAAGTTTGAAGCAGTTAAATCGAAAAATGGTAGAGGCATATTTGGTTTATCGAAAATCAACAATTAAGATATAGGTGATTTTATGTAAACTACCAGCCTTAACAAAATTTCTTTTTTCTTTACAAAATGATAACACTGAATCACCCTAAACCACAAAGGTTAGCAGTAAACTACAAAAAAATTTTTTAAACGTATTTTCAGTAAGATTAACAAAAAAGGTCTTTTGACTACCAAAAATTAAAAAAAAATAAACCTTACATTCTTTAATAAAAAGATAACACAAAACATGTACAATTGTATGGCCACTATAAATATAATCACCACAAAGTGTATGTCTTCCATTTATTTTAAGCCCAAGTCCAATTAAGACGGATAATGCCCGCACCAAAATATTCCAAAACTAAAAAATAAATTTTTAATTTAAACAAAAAAATTAAAAAATATACAGTTCTTTCGTCAGGTTTTAATTTTGGTGAGCAATAATAATTTGGATCAGCAACTGGAACTTGAGTAACAAACTGAAATTTTTTATTTAAAAAATAATAGAAAAAAATTTTATATTATTTGAAATTCATGTTTAACGAAAAATACAATCTAAGGTCACAGCCCAGTCTATGTAGGGTTTATAAAAAGGTCCACAAAAATTGGACTTCGACAGAATATTTTATAACATTTTTTTCGTCATGGTCTTGAACGGATGGTCTGCCACTTTTCTGGTAGCAAATTAGAGATGAGAATAAATCCCCCGTTCCCACAGGACTTAATTAAGAAAAATAAACTTGCCATGGTAGCACAGCGACCAAGATAAAGTAAAAATCCAATTGTGAAGATTCGGCTAAGAAATAAGAAAATGACTAATGAAAAACAGTTAGAAAATTCTGAAGATTAAAAAAAATATTTGACTAAATCTCCTCAAATAATCTTATAAATCTCCCAAAAAATTTTCAAAATAAAATTAAAACTAACCGAAGAACTGCCCATCTATGTTTATGAAGAATTGCAACTGTGAGCATTACAGAAAACGAAGAAATCATCAAAACTTCAGAAACAATCAATGCCCAAGGCCAATAAGGCAAAATTGAAAATGCAAAATCAGGAAGTGGAGGCGATTCAGGGATCAGTTCGTGAATATAGGAGAGAATAAAATCATTTAAAAATCCAGCAAAAACAAGTAGAAGGAAGGCATACTAAAAAATAAATATAAAAGATTGTCATTAATGCTGGAAAAAATAAAAAGGGAATTTGGATAAACAGAAAAATTTAAGGCCAAAAGTTGATAAGGACAAAACTCGGTTTTACCAAAAGGCGATCAAAACGGTTTGGTCTTTATGGTGCGAGTAATATTTGTTTGTTTGTTACGACGGAGAAGGTTGTTCTATCTACGATAATAAGCTAACAAAATCCCTTGCTTTAGAAAGAACTTTTTCGTCATAGGAACAACATTCCCCACTCTCAAAACTTTTCCAGTAAGTTGTTATTATGACGTGTCCCCGTATTCAGAACAACCTTACCAGTTGTAATTGGACCGAATTGACAAATATTGGACCGAATGACTAATAAAAATATATTTCCCCAAAGACAAAAAAACAGAAATTTTAGCTGGTCAATAAAGGCTACAAAAAACAATAACAATCAAAAGTCCCCCAATTTTCCCCTACTCTACTTAAAAATATTAAAATATACCCCAGTCTTTCGTCGTTCTTTAGGAATTTTGAGTTTGCTTTTAGTCAATTCCTTAGTAAAAGGCTGGTCATCACGAACGTCTTCATCATTTTCTTCGTTAACATCATGGAGAATTTCATCTTCTTGAACGGATTGGGGCCGCCTTGTTAATGGAGCTCTGGCTTCTTCTTAAATTAATTTTATTATTTAATAAGATAAACATTAAAAAAAAACCAGATGAATCAGGCAAACTTTCTTCCGAATCTTCAGATGTGCTTGAATTAGAATCTCTATTTGGACGTTCTTGTTGATCGATATTAACAACATTTGACTGGCTTCTCATTTAAAAATATTAAAAATGAAAGACATTCAACCCTTAAAAACATATTAAAGATGAGTAATAAATTATCAGTTGAAGTTTCGAAGGGCGAATTTTGATAAGTGAGTAAAAATTGCCTCAAAAACATTCATTTTTTGACAATTTCACGGCGCGGGACACGCTCAAAACGGCGCGCGGCCAAAACGGCGCAAAGCCATAACTTGCTTCAAGATTTCCTGATCTTACCAGATTTAGTATCAAACGATTCCTCTCATCGATCTAAAGAGATTGGTACCAAAATCAGCAAGGGCCAGAAATTTTCCAGCAAATTATAGCTTTGCGCCGTTATGGCCGCGCGCCGTTTTGGGCTGTACCAACGATTTGAGCGGGCATAAAATGGGGGACACGCCCGAGTAGGCGCGGGCCAAGTAGGCGCGACCGAGTAGGCGCGACCGAGTAGGCGCAGGCCAAGTAGGCGCAAGGCCAAGTAGGCGCACGGCCAAGTAGGCGCAAGGGCAAATTTCTTAAATTTTACCCAAAATTTTTTTGTTAATCTTCAACTAATTTTGTTAATTAGTTGGCTGAATAATCAATCAACTTTATTTACTGGCCTTTTTCCCAAACTGCACTTCTTAGAGAAAAAAATTTAAGTTAAGCTCGGTGATGTTTTTATTTTTTGATAAAATTTAAGAAAATTTTTTCTTTTAATATTTTTCTCATAAAAGCTCCATACTTAGCTGTAGATAATGTTAGGATTATTGGCTAAGTTTGTTAATTGGTGAAATCCATGCTGCTTTGATAATTCCTGTGGCTTACCAATATTATGAATACTAACTAGTTTAACTAGTTTAAGGGGGACTAACTAGTTTAAGGGAATGTTATGAATAATTAACCTGTACTAACTAGTTAGCCTTTAGGAACTAACTAGTCTAAGGGAACATGAAGTGTATACAACGGTACAATTAACAATCAAGATAAGACTAAAAACTTCTTCAAAGCGTTTCATAAAAAAGTCCAGCTACAGTTAGGAGTCTTTCGATGATTAAAAGCTTTTAATGGATTAAAAAATAAATTATTCTTTTTTAATTATTCTTCTAATTTTTAATTATACTAAAAGGTTTGCGCCTACTTGGCCGTGCGCCTACTTGGCCTTGCGCCTACTTGGCCTGCGCCTACTCGGTCGCGCCTACTCGGTCGCGCCTACTTGGCCCGCGCCTACTTGGGCTGTACCCATAAAATGGAAAGAAACACAGAAAGCAAGAGAGTGCAGAAAATATGAGAGGGCGAGACAAGAGGAGAAATTTCACAACGATGAAAGTTGTTAAGTAAAATAAAAAATATAACGTAAATAATGAGAGTTTAATGAGAAAATGACAAATAAAATACATTTTGCCAAAATAAGATCCGCAAATTTTAAAATGTTGATTATTTTACTATAAAAGCCAAATTTGTTGAATCAGACTTTACGCTACGGACGAGGAACCTATGCCGTTTTTTTCAAAATTTTTTTAATTTTTTTGTTGTTTTTACTTCCCTTTCATTTTATTTATTATTCTTTATTACTTTAAAGTAATTTTTACGTCCGGAGACTAATTTTCTTGAATTTACTTAAAATTTATAAATTTAGATGACTGAAGATAATCTTTTAATTGAATTAAAAAAATATATTTCTGAGGGTTCATTTAAATTGAAAGGGCCGGAAAGTGCCGATAAAGTTTACAAGGATGAGTGTTTCTATTGTTTTGATACAGCTTTTTCGCCAGGTTTACCTTTTTAAAGTCTTTTACTCTCAAATTTTAGGTGGACTCTTCATTTCGTTACTTGATTTTGTTGGCGTTTGTGCAAAACATCTTGACCTTTATGTGAAGAAGACGTCGTTCCGTTTGTTTTTAAACATTAAGAAGTCCAAAGTGGTTATTGAGGATTCTGAGGAGCCGAAAGATAAGGTTTTTTAAGTATATTTGTTCTTTCCTAATTTGGCTTATTTTGAGATTCAACGATTGTGCATTTCTCAAGCAGAAGACAAAATCAGTTCAGACTACAGCCTTTGTTTGCATCCACATATTGAAGTTCCCATCAAAATTGAAAATGATATTGGAGACAAGCTGCGTGAAATTGTGGATATGGTCATTGCTCATATTAGTGCCGAATTACAACAACGCCTGCAAAGTGGCGTCAGTGAATGGGATGGAGAAGAACGTCAGATTTCAAAGGCTGCTGAAAAGCTTGAACAGGTTTTTGTTTAACTTGGCCTTTTCTAGTTTACGGACTTGGCCTTATTCTTTAAAGTCCCAATTTTCGTGTTGAAACTCCAACTCTTTATTAGCCAAAACATGAGCGACTTTATTTGTTCTATAGGTTCTCATTTACTTATTTTTCGGGAATGTAAAGCTGGCTTTCTGGGCTTCTAGGATGGGCTTCGATTTCACGTATTGATTGTCTTTTACTCTCATTAACGCCTTATCTAGCTTTCACTCTTTAATTTTAGATTCCATTCGAAGGCAAAATGTCTTATGATGGTTGGATTTGTGCCAAGCCTGGTTGTGAACTTAAAGAGAATTTGTGGTTGAATCTTAGTGATGGTGTTATCATGTGTGGACGATATGCTCCTATGAGTGGCGTTAAAGGGAATGGACATGCAGTTAGTTTACTTTATTTATTTAGCTTTTTCTTGCCAATCTAATAGGGCAAATCTAATGACACTACCTAATCTAATTGGAAGTCTTATTTCTACCCAGTGTGTGTGTCAGAAGTTAGGAGTCTCACACAGATTAATCTAATGAGAATTTTTAGATTTAAAAAGCTTTAGTAAGATTGAAAGTTAATTCTCTGACATAGCCAAGTTGAGTTAAGATTAGGGTCTCAAATTTTGTTCCAGAAAAAGAAATCAATCTGTATTATTTTTTTAATTCCTAGAAAACTCATTACGAAGAAACTGGTTATCCATTGGTGGTCAAATTGGGTACAATTGCTGATGGTGATGGGGATATTTACAGTTATTCTGAAGACGCTCCTGTTCGCGATCCATTGTTAGGAAAACATTTGGCACATTTTGGACTTTCAATTGATAAATTTACGAAGACTGAGAAAACAACACTTGAGTTGGAATTGGATGCAAATCTTAAGTATATTTTTTAATTTTTTAAAAATTATTTTTTTCTATTTTTTAGGCATGAATTCTCTACTATTCAAGAAGAGGGAGCATCTTTAAAAAATGTTTATGGCTCTGGTTTTACTGGATTGATTAATTTGGGCTCTTCTTGCTACATTAATTCGGTATATGCTCTTTAAACTTTATTAATGATTAGGATTTTGGAACTTTAGCATCTTGAATTTTTTGTTGAAATTTTTTGTTTATTACGGAAGCGGTTCTTTCCTAATTTATAAGTTTTCTTGGGGTGAGGGATCATGAATAAATGGATATTCTACCTAAAATCAAATTACTTTTTATTTTTAGGTGTTACAAATGCTTTACAACGTACCTGACTTTCTGAAAGTTTACGGAGATAATTCAGAAAATTTATTCAACAAAGTTTCACCTTTAAACTCTTATGAAGACTTCAATTGTCAATTAGCAAAAATTGTCAAATCATTACAATCTGGTGAATATTCAAAAGAAGGACAAAAAGAAAATGGAATACGACCATTAGTTTTTCGACGTTTAGCAGGACGTGGACATGTTGAATTTTCTACAGCAAAACAACAAGATGCAGAAGAATATATTCGCCATTTATTTGACAAAATTGACAACAATGTGAAAGGAGAATTAAATCCTGTAAATTCTTTTCGATTTTACTTGGTGTCCCGTTTTGTGGATGAATTGTCTGGATGTGTTAGATACTCAAAGAGAGAAGAAACTATACTTGCTTTACCTGTGCCTTTACAAGAATGCAGAGATGTTGGTTTTTTTAAATTTTTTGAAGTTTATTCAACCAAGTATCACTTTCTTGTTTTTCGGGATTTATCAAATTTTCCTTGCAGACTTCTAAGAGAACATAATTTTTTCTCATAGAAAATTAAGTCAATTATTCCCTACTATGGACAATGCTCTCTCCTTTATAATTTTTATAAAAAAAGTTTTTATTCCAGTCTCCAGTCCAAGTTGGTGGCTCTACTCGCAAATTTGTTCAATTACAAAGCTGTTTATCAAAAGCATTTTCTCAAGAAAATATTGATGATTACACTTCTCCGGTTTTAAAAACGAAAGGCAAAGCTATTCAAGAGCTAAAAATGGGCAGTTTTCCAGACTTTTTGATTCTACAAATTCAGGTTTTTTTACTTATGAATTATTCATGAATACAAGAATTTTTTCAGAGATTCACTTACCTTGACAACTATCAAATAAAAAAATTGGATGTGGATGTTGAAATGGACGATTCTATTGATTTAACTGCTTTTTATTCTGAAGGGAAAATTCAACCAGATGAACAACCTTTTCCTGATGTGAATCCAGATGTGAATCAAGAGATTGTTTTGCAGGTTTAGAATTGTTTAGACTTAAAAATTAGATTTTCTAATTTTCTGATTTATTGATCTCATGTTCTTGTGACTTGTTGATTTTTTTCGCCCAACTTTATTTATGGGATAGTTATAATATGGGAGTCTTAGGTTTATATTTTCCAATTGTTTACGTCATTTAAATAATTTAGTTTGACTAGCCATATTTACATATTCTAACATTTCTTTCATTTTTTATTTTTCAGTTAATGGATATGGGCTTTACTGAAAATGCATCAATAAAGGCTTCTATTCATACCAAAAATGCAGGACTCGAAAGTGCAGCCAATTGGATATTACAACATATGGATGATGCGGATTTAAACGAACCACTTCCTTCTTCTCAATCAACAGGGTCTCCAACTACTGAATCTAAAGGTTAATATTTAATTAGGGAATTTTGATTTTATGTCATTATAACAAACGATGAGTAGGCAAAACCAGTTATCAATCAATACCATTGGGTTTAAGTTTTGAGTTTTAGTTAAATAACGATTTTATTGGGGAATCTTTTTTTAAAAATTAACCATTTTCATATTTTCCTGTTTTAAAAAGTTTCATAAAAACGGTCAATTTATTCAAGAAATATTTAACTTTTCGGTTCTAAAACCGGTATGACCAACTCTAATACGAATCGGACTTTTTCTCTAAACTTTTTAAAATTATTTTTAAAGGTATTCCACCAAAACAAGTACGTAATGGTTCTGGACAATACAAACTTTGTGCTTTTATTTCTCATATGGGTTCGTCTCCACATTCTGGTCATTATGTTGCCCATGTTAAACGGGATGATGGTTTATGGTATATCTTCAATGATGAAAAGGTATAAAAATTTATTCAAACTAGATAATTAATTTTTTTGGGTAAAATTTTTTCCTATTAAATGGGCTTGTATTTAGTTAATATTAAAATCAGTTACCAAAAATTTGTCCTTAAATTTTTTAAAATCTTTTTTCCTTTAGGTTGCAATTTCTCAAAATCCGCCGAGATCTCTTGGTTACCTTTACATGTACAAGCGTGACTGATCCGTAAATTTGAAAATTTTTTGTTTTAATTATATTTTTTTGTTTAATTTTAAAAATTATTTTTAGTTGTTTTGTGGTGGGTGGGTGGGGTAAAACATTTTATAGTTTTTATGAAATTCAAAATTAATTTTATGTGGGAATATTCCATGAGATGTTAGGTTTAGTTTTAAGGAATTTATTTAGGATTTTATTTAACTTGGACCCAATTAAACTTTTTTAGAAGAAGTCTAAAAATATTAAATTTTTTTCCTTATTCTTTAAATTTCGGATCTATAACCCTAATAATCTATTATCACGAAAACCGTGAGACGATGATTTGGATGATGTAAAGTTTACCAAAATTTATAATAAATTAAATTAAAAAATCTCGCCTCAAAATTTTGAATTGCTTCTTTAATTATTTTTAAGGATAACCTTGGCCGAAATAGACGCAATGTTTTTGGAAGAGGGAGAGGAGGACGAAGAGGAGTTGGTGGCCGTGGTGGAAGGCCGTCCAGACGTCTAAATTTGGAAGCGATTAGGAATCAGCAACAGGGAACAAGCCGGAATGCTAATGGTTAAAATTAAATATTTATAAAATTATAATTTTTAATTAAAAAATAATATTTTTAATAATAGGACAATATAAATTAAAAATATTATTTCTTAATTAAAAATTATAATTTTATAAATATTTAATTTTAACCATTAGCATTCCGGCTTGTTCCCTGTTGCTGATTCCTAATCGCTTCCAAATTTAGACGTCTGGACGGCCTTCCACCACGGCCACCAACTCCTCTTCGTCCTCCTCTCCCTCTTCCAAAAACATTGCGTCTATTTCGGCCAAGGTTATCCTTAAAAATAATTAAAGAAGCAATTCAAAATTTTGAGGCGAGATTTTTTAATTTAATTTATTATAAATTTTGGTAAACTTTACATCATCCAAATCATCGTCTCACGGTTTTCGTGATAATAGATTATTAGGGTTATAGATCCGAAATTTAAAGAATAAGGAAAAAAATGGGGTCACTTTAGTACGTGGGTGCAGGCTTTAAATTACAAATGTCATATCATTTGAAAGAGCTAGTCGAGCTGAGTCGAATGCCACCAAAATTAGCTCTAGGAAAAATTTTTGAACCGAGATACAGGCGATTGAAAATCGAAAAACCATAGGGGGGACCAAGCACTTTTTTGGGGTGAAAAATTCGAAAATGCAAATTATACCTCATTCGAAAGAGCTCGTCGAGCTTAGTCGAATGACACCAAAATCAACGAAATCCGACTTGAATGAACCGAGATATAGACCCCTAAAAATCGAAGATCCAAAAGGGCGATTTTTGGAATAAAAAATTTTTTATACAAATAATACCTCATTCGAAAGAGCTCGACGAGCTGAGTCGAATGACACCAAAATCACCGTAATTGAACAAGACTAGACAAAGTTATGACACAAAAAACAAACAACCTAAACCTATGGAGCGTCGGCGAGGCGCTTGTGCAAAACCCCGCGCTTCGCGCGGGGTTTTGCGGCACGCGCCTCGCGGGGAGTCTACGGGCGATGGGTCTGGGCTCGTAACATAAACCTATTCCTAAATCTCTTGCTCTGGACGTATTTGGGGCCTCCGTGGCAGCAAAAATCTCAACATTTGCCATAGGTAAGGAGCTAAAATAAAAGATCATAACCTTGTCCAATCGAGTCGGATTTCGTTGATTTTGGTGTCATTCGACTCAGCTCGACGAGCTCTTTCGAATGAGGTATAATTTGCATTTTCGAATTTTTCACCCAAAAAAGTGCTTGGTCCCCCCTATGGTTTTTCGATTTTCAATCGCCTGTATCTCGGTTCAAAAATTTTTCCTAGAGCTAATTTTGGTGGCGTTCGACTCAGCTCGACTAGCTCTTTCAAATGATATAACATTTGTAATTTAAAGCCTGCACCCACGTACTAAAGTACAGCCAAAAAAATTTAATATTTTTAGACTTCTTCTAAAAAAGTTTAATTGGGTCCAAGTTAAATAAAATCCTAAATAAATTCCTTAAAAACTAAGCATTGTAAATTCAAAATGACAAGCTACCCTTGGAAAAAAGACAAAATTACTGAAACAACTAAAAAATTTTTTGCGACGCACTTTTATAAATTTATTTAAATGATAAATTATGTATTGTTTAAAAAATTATGAATTATTTTTTCTTTTATCGGAATAGAGTAAGCAAATCGTTTTAATCAAACTTTACAAAAAAATATGACGGTTCAGTAAAAATCATTATTTTAATTTAATTATTACATAAATTTGAAATTAAATTTGAAATTATAAAATCTTTATATTTTTCTGCTGCTGTTTTGTCTTCACGACCAGTGCTTCGAAATTTCAAATTTGCTCGTACTCGTACTCGTACTTCGTACCACCTCTTTTTTTGGCCTCGTACTCGTACTCGTACCTCGTACCACCCCCATTTTTTTGCTCGTACTCGTACTCGTACCTCGTACCACCCTTATTTTAGGCCTCGTACCTCGTACTCGTACCTCGTACTTACTCGTACTTTAGAAAAAAAACAAAAAATCTAAAAATTTTATGATTTTTGGAGTCCAGGACATCTAGTTTTAAATTTTAAGCGTTGTATGCGATAATTTTTGAATCTTGGAAGGCTTTAAAGCCATAAATCCTCCAATATAATCCATTTTCTGCGCCGCAGGCGAAATTTTTGAGCATTTTGGGGTGCAATGAACAATAATGTCTCCAAGATGGCTCGGGTTACCCGAAACACGGTATTTTTTCATCGGTTTTTCATTCACTTCCATGAAACTTTATACCTTTTTCAACGAACTTTTCATATTTTTATCTTCTGATATTCCTCTTAAGCTCAAATCCCTTCTGCGCCGCAGGCAAAAATTTTGAGAATTTTGGATATCCTTAAGTCAGATTTCTTCCGTTTTTTGAGCCGCAGGCGAAAATTTTCAAAAATTTTGAAGGCCATGAAGCCAGATTTCTTGCATTTTTCTGCGCCGCAGGCAAATTTTGAAAATTTCGGAAGGCCGTAGGCGAAAAAATTCACTTTTTTGTGTTCAAAGTAAAAATATTTTACGAATTTTAGAGGGTCAAAATTTCATAATTACTCCATGTAAAAATAGAATAGTTTTTAAAATAAAATTAAACTTATAAAGTAAGTTATTTATGGAAAGAAAAATGTGAAAAATCCTTGTCCTCTGACCAGGCATCTGTTATGACCCCGCTTACGAAGAGATCAGAACAAAACGTTTATCGCACAACGAAATACAGAGCAGGTGAAGGTAGGTAGAAGAACTAAAACTGGGAGAGAGAACTAACTATTGGCTGGGCTTTTATACTAATCACTCTAAGGGCTGACGCCCATACACAACACCTCCCCCCTTGAAAAAAAGGTTCGGCTTCACTTAAAGCCGAAGCTTTACAATATACTTAACTTTGCCAGCCAAACAAACAACAACAAAAATACATACAAAAATTTGGGGGAATAAGGGCAATGGGAACAAAAAATACATACAACATTACAAAAAATACAACAATAATATTATCACAAAATTTTATTTATTTATTTATTTTACACATCTACGTCTCCATATTTTTATTATCATCTTCAACATCTTTCATCTTTGGCTTGTTCCCACTGTACTTGACACTCCTCTTGGTCTTACTAATTTCACTGGATACTTTATAGCCTCTTCCGCATACTTTTTTACACTTTCCTTAGACATCACTAATTTTTGAGGCTGTCTAATACTATTTCTCAAACAATATTTATGTGGTTTATCAACTTTTTCAATCCACTATCACTTACACTTTCACTTTTCCACAAAGTATTACAATCTTCACTTAAACATCTATTTCTAATTTGATTTTCGTGCCGAGTTACCACGGCATTCAATACTGGCGAGTATATCTTATAGATAACTCCCCTTTTACTTTCCACTTCACCATCCAACCAATTAATTTTACCATCTTTTCGGTAATTTAAGAAATACACTAACTTACCGATTTTTCGGTTTTTTACTCCATGGTGTTTATCAAACCACGTTTTCATTTTCACTTGTTGAGGTGTTATCACTTTATTTTCTTGTAAGGTCACTCTTTTGGGTATTAATCTCGCTAAATTCAATCGCAATTTCCTTCCAAGAAACACTTCACTAGGGGATTTCCCTTCCAATGATTCATGAGGACTGGCTCTATAAAACAATAACACTTCACTGAGCCAATTCTTCTTATTAGAATTTTTTGTCATCATTCTTTTAAAATAATCCACAAATCTTTCCACTTGACCATTGGATTGTGGATGATATGGGGCACTAAACACTTGACTAATCCCCTTATTTTGACAATACACTTTAAACTCATTTGATCGGAATGGACTTCCATTATCAGACACTATTGTTTCTGGGTACCCGTAATGGGTTCCCAACCACTCAAAACACTTTATAACATCTTTTGCTGATGTTGTCATATTTTCAAACACTTCAGGCCACTTTGAGTGCGCATCAATTACAATAAAATACACTTTTCCGTCTTTACACGGCCCAGCAAAATCAATATGCACTCTTTCCCAATTTCTATTTGTATTTGGCCATGGTCGCAACTCACTTTTAATTGGTCTTTTTGCCGCTGCTTGGCACATTATACAATTTGCGACCCAATCATCAATATCTCTACCAATATTTGGCCAATACATATACTCCCGGGCCACTCCTTTCATTTTTGCACTTCCCGGATGTGTTTCATGTAATACTTTCAATACACTTTTCCTCAAAGCTTTTGGGATCACTATTTTTCCACTACACATAATACACTCATCGATCACTTCTAAATCTTGTCTTCTGTTCGACCAAATACTTAATGCTGGATCACTTAATACTTTTGGCCACCCATTTTTAATGAATTGTTTAATCATTTTTAATTCACTATCATTTTCTGTTTCACTCTTCACTTGTTCGGCATTCACTGGCACTTCATCCAGCATTATGTTTAATACATATTTAACTGACTCTTCCACTAACAATGAGTCCTCATCACTACTATCTTCATCACTACAATTTTCACTTTTTGCAACTAATGCAATCACTTTATCTTCTAATTCACTCTTTTCACTTATCAATCTTGACAATGTATCAGCCATACCCATTTGGTTTGTACTTACAAATTCGATTTTAAAATCGTAATTTGTCAATAACAATGCCCATCTTTGTAATCTTGATGCAGAAAACACTTTAATGCCTTTATTTTTGCCAAAGATGGCCAATAACGGTTTATGATCCGTTCTCAATATGAACTTTCTGCCGAATAGCATTTTATGAAACTTCTGCACTGCAAACACTAATGCTAAGCCTTCTTTTTCAATTTGGCTATAATTCTTTTCTGCATCATTCAATGATTTACTTGCGTACTCAATCACTTTTTCCTTTCCATTTGGAAATTTATGCGATATTACTGCTCCCACTCCATAATTCGATGCATCTGCTGTCACTATTATTTCTAATTCTGGATCGAAATGCGTTAACATTAGATCAGAATTTAGCACTTTTTTAACACTTTGGAAAGCCTTTTCTTGATCTTGGCCCCACTCCCACTTCACTTCTTTTTTTAGCAATTTATCTAATGGCCCTCTATACTTATGCATTTCACTAACAAACCGCCCATAATAATTAATTGTACCCATAAAAGATTTCAATTCTTTAACATCTCTTGGGCGTGTTAATTCACTTATTTTCTTTTTCTTTTCTGGGTCAGGTTCAATTCCACTTTTAGATACAATATGGCCTAAAAACTTCAATTTTTCTTTGAAAAAATTACACTTTTCTAACTGGATTTTTAATCCCCACTTTTCAATTCGATCAAATATTTCAAACAATTGCACTTTATGATCTTCAATATTTTTAGAAACTATTATTAAATCATCTAAATAGGCAAACACTCCAGGAATTCCACTAATCAATTTATCCATCAATCTTTGAAATATTCCTGGTGCTGATTTCACTCCAAACGGCAATCTTTGCACTTCAAACAATCCTTTATGTGTATTAATACACGCCACTTTTTTAGATTGCTCGTCTAACTCAATCTGTAAATAGGCATCTCTGAGATCCAATTGCGAAAACACTTTACTTCCATGGATCTCAGCCCATATTTCACTAGGCTTTGGCAAAGGATGCCTATCTAATTCAATTGCATTATTCAACCCTGTTGAATAATCCATACACACTCTTGTTTTGCCGTTTGCCTTTTTAATTGCTAAAATAGGCGCTGCCCAATTAGCAAATTCAATTGGCTTAATAGCTCCAATTTCACTCAATCTACTTAACTCTTTTTCAATTGCGTCTTTAACGCCAATTGGTACTGGTCTAGCCCGTACAAATACTGGACTCACTCCTGGCTTCATATACAAATGAGCCTTCATTTTTGTACAATGGCCTAAACCTGGCTCAAACACTTTCTTGAACTGCACTGCCAATTTGTTTACTATTTCACTAATTTTACTTTGTGCCTTTTCAATTTCTAACACTTTAATCGGCTCTTCACTCTTCTTAATACTAGACACTATTGGATACCCCAATTTATTCTCAACTTCAATTATCCATGGCAGGCCAAACAAATTCAATTTTTCACTTGTGACATGTGTCACCAATACTTGTTTACTTTCGTCTACTTCGACACTCGCCATAAAACTGCCCAACATACTAAACTCGTTTCCTGTGAAACTTCTGCCTTTGCAAGGCACTCCAGTGAGCTTTGGGCTACCAATATTCTTCCATGTCACTTCACTTATACAACTAATTTGAGCCCCCGAATCCAAAATGAATTCCACTTCGGTTCCGTTCACTAACACTTTTTTTGTTAACCATTTAGGTTTCACACTCAAACTCACATGGAGAATGTCAACACTATTCTTTACATTACACTCATGGTTTTCCCACCATGTTTTTACTTTACTTATCAGAGCCATTTTTCTTTTTGCCGAACTTTTCTTATTGTAGCTGTTGACGACCTTTTTCGAAGTAGACGAGACTGGTTCTTTTTTTACTCGACCGCGCCACTGTTATGACCCCGCTTACGAAGAGATCAGAACAAAACGTTTATCGCACAACGAAATACAGAGCAGGTGAAGGTAGGTAGAAGAACTAAAACTGGGAGAGAGAACTAACTATTGGCTGGGCTTTTATACTAATCACTCTAAGGGCTGACGCCCATACACAACAGCATCGAACCCACATTTAAATCAGTAACGACTTGGATGAGGCATAACACCTTAACCACTCGGCCACCAAACCATACAAGGGCTATTGAAAGAAATTAAACATATTTCTTTCAATTTTCCTCTTAACACCAAGTACGAGAAGTACGAGCTCGTACTTAGGCCTCGTACCTCGTACTTTTCACTTTTCTTTGGCCTCGTACTCGTACTCGTACTTCGTACCTGTCCAAAATTTTTGCTCGTACTCGTACTCGTACTTCGTACCAGGTACGAGTACGAGTACGAGGTACGAGTACGAATTTTGGTACGAGCTTCGAAGCACTGTTCACGACGAAGAAATATTTCTTTAGTTTTATTTTTAAATTAATGGTTAAATTTTTAAAGAAAATTTTTTAATTTTTGCAAGTTTTAAATCGTTTATAACTATAAAAATTTGGAAAATTTTTTGATTAGCAAAGTTGCATTATCCTCTCCATATTAATTAATTATACAAATGTGAAATAATAAAGTGGACAACAGCACCCTCCCCATCTTCTACCGCAGACAATTAATTGACCTAAATTCACATAGTAAATACTATTTTAGGCCGCGCCATAAAGGCGCAAAGCCATAACTTGCTTCAAGATTTCCGAAGCTTAACAAATTTAGTATTAAACGAATCTACTCATCGTGCTAAAGAGAGTGGTATCAAAATTGATAAGGGCTAGAAATTTTCCAGCAAACAACGGCTTTGCGCCGTTATGACACAGCGCCCTTTTGTGTTGTACCCGTTTATTTTCAATATTAATTTTATCATTCCATGCAATTTTCTAAAATTAGTCTTTGAGCTTATAAATAAAATGTTTATTAAAATATTATTTATTCTCATCATTATAAATTTGAATAATAAAAAAGTTAACTTGAGCCTTAACGGTATTTTTTTAATAATTAAATTATTTTCTTGAGAATTTTATGAATTTAAATTAGGTATTCTTTTATTAATTTATAAATTAAGTCTAGAATTGATTTATAAAATTTTATGATAAGGATATAACTTTAAATTAAAGGGAAGTATTGGGATTCCGACCGGTATCGGGCGGTATTACAAAGGTTATTTGAATCCCGATACCGATTTTTCTAATATTGATACTGAGAGTCAAATCCCAATACTGAGGTCGGGATCGGTATCATCATTCCAAAATATTTATTTTATGTTCGAATCCCGATTAGAGACGAGATGAGATCTCGATCAAAAATCTCGATTATCGAGAATAAGATTTATCGAGTTTCGATTCTCTTACGATACTCCCAGTCCGGTCTCTAATCCCGATACATCCCAACTCTACTTTAGATCATTCAATAATGATTTTTCATTCAGAAAATGCAACAGACGCCTCAACAAATGTTTTTTCAACGATCCAAACAAATACTTTAGGAACACAAATTTTAAATTATACAAAAATTTATCACAAATTATTGAATGAAATTTCGAATTACTGTATATCTAGTACACAATATAAAGAATTTTACTCGTGTAAATTAAAGCCTGGCCTTGTCGCTTGGTTTTTAACTCTTCTTCTCGATCATGGCATCAAGCAAATTGGCTTAAACGAAATCCGTCATTGCTTCAATTTAAAAGAACAAAAAATAGATTTAATGAAAATTGTGAAAGAGGAATTTAAAGATGAGAATTTAACGGATAAAAACAACAAAACTTTAATCTATTTACAAGAACAAATAAAATTCTATTCTTCCACTGAACTTGGGAATTCATTATTTTGGCCTGAGGATATTACTGTTGCTGAAGAAACTTTAGACAAACATTTCCCTCAAGTCAGAAAATTATTCAAATTGAGATTTAAAGAGATGGAAATTGGAAATAAATCTTTTAATAATGTTACTGTTGATCTAGCACTTGACCAATTTATTTTAATGTCTGATGAGATTAACGATTCTTTTCGTAAATCAAATTCGAAATCAATGGCTTCACAATATGATTCTACTTTTAATTGTTCTAATATATATATCGACAAAAAAATTAAATATATTTAAAAATATAAAATATGTAAGGCAAGATTCTTAATGCATAAAGTTTTTCTTAATTTCTTTAAAAATGTGTTTGAAACGAAAATTTTTAAATTATCCTTTTGTTCTTCTAAAGGCATTCCAAAGTCAACCAATGTGATAATAGTTGGCTGACTGATCTCTTTTTTCCTGTTTCCCTGACCGTTTTGAGCCTTTTTGCTTGACATATACACTGCTCCACATAATTATAAATCCACCCGTTTTTTCTAGATTTTTTCAATTCTAATGATCCAAATTTTCTGAAAATTTAAATACACACCTTTTAGTGAATAACTGATAAGATGTGTATAGATTTTTGGCTAATTTTTTATTTTAAAAATTTTTAGACCAAAATGTGTGTCTTCTAGAACGGGTGGACTGTGGGACTTATAATTATGTGGAGCAGTGTATAAACTCGGCTAAATTTGATGATTCTGAACAAAATTAAGAGGCTAAATCCTCGTTGGAAAAGCTTCTGCCGCTGCAAGGGATTAAACTAAACGGTCATAACTTTGGTAATTTAAATCAGATTACGTTGATTTTAGTTTTAACCAACTTAGCTTGAAGGGCTGTCCCTGATTTTCGATCATCCCTATACCTCATTGATATATTTTTAATTTTGAATAAAAAACTAGAACAGCTAAAAATTTATTTTGAATTATTTTTTTTTATTAAATAGAGTGAACGATTTTAATCAAATTTTATTTAAAAAATATGACGGGTCAACAAAGATCAATAAATATTTTTAAAAACTGCAAAAATACATTCATAATATTATTTAATATTTAATACTATTAGTAGTTTTTATTTTTTATTTTATTGATTTATCAAAATAGTCGTCCCTTTATGTGAATTCAAAAAATATTTTTTTATAGTTAAAAAAATATTATTTTTTTTATAGTTAAATTTATTTTTAATTAGCTCTCCTTCCAAAAAGTCTGATTGGAATCAGGAAATTTGGAATCAACAAAATCATTTAAGGTTTTTGATATACCGTATTTTCTGGATTAATTCCCCTGGGGTATTTTAATAGAGGGAGGAAATTTTTCGAGTTGTGGCATTAGAACGTGCAGTAAAGTATTTGGGGGGTGGGGAATTATTTTTTCAACCCAACTCTAGCATGGGAATTAATCGAGAGGGGAAATTATTCGAGAGAGGGGAATTAGTCGAGAAAATACGGTAGGATGTTGGATTTGCTAGTTAAATCTCAGAAACTTTACATAAATTCTCAGGAAAAATTTTTAAAAGAATTTTTTTAAATTCCCCCAACGAAATATCCAACTTGGTCATCGATAAGAAAATATTTTTTTCACTTTTGTTTTTTCCAAAAAAATAATTTTTATTTCCCATCAATACAGGGTGGGGCAAAAGTTCGGCGACAAACTTTATTTTGTCCTTTCTTAAAATTTACTTTATATTTTGCTTTTTGTTTAGATTTCCCATATTCTATGATTCGCGCTCTACACATTTTATCTTGAAAATTTTTTCCTATCTCATAAAGCAAAAATTTTACAGAATGGCAAAGAATCGTGATTCTATTATCGCCTGGTCGCAGCTGGAGTGATGAAATGTTAAAATTAATGCTACATTCTAAAAATGACATTCTGAGGGGGGTTTTGCATCCATGGGCATTATAGCATTTTGTTGAAAACTAGTTCTCGCTTCAGCAAGATTGGGCACCCGCGCATGGAGCCAAAACACCAACCCAGCTCTGCGAGGAGCTGTTTCCTGGCTTTTGGTGGAAAGATGTCTGGCCCTCAAACTCACCGGATTTAAATACGTGGATTATTCTATTTGGGCAATCTTGTAGCAAAAAGTATGCTGAATCCGATACGCAATATAGGAGGAACTGAAAGTTGTTTTGAGCGGGCCTGGAACTAAATATCCGATGAACAATGCGCGACCATTGTGAGTCACAACCGTAAGCGTTTGGATGGGTGTATTTCAGTCAGGGGGTGTCATTTTAAGCAATTACTTTAATAAAATGATTATTATATCCTATTGATTATATTTTATCATTTTTTTATGTTAAATAAATTTTTCTACGATAGATTTTCTTAAAAACATTTGTCGCCGAACTTTTGCCCCACCCTGTATTTACACGTTTTAAACGTTTCAAATAGCTAAAAATTCTGTTATTATTTACTCCAAAAATTAATAAAAGGGGTTAAATAAAAATATTATTTAAACATTTCTCGTGATTTTTATGTTTATATATCAACAATAAAAAAACTTTATTGTTATTATTTATTTTGATTTTGTTTTATTCCGCAGACATTTTAAAAATATTTTATGTACCGCATTATATTTTGGAGAGTTCAACAAATTCATTATTCTCTTTTCTATTTATTTAATCTTTATTTTTATTCACAATTTTTGGCCTTAAACTTTTGGCCGTAAATTTTAAAAATATTTTTTATTCCAATAAACGCCCGGGGGTATACTTTTGGGCTTTTATTGGAGATGGGCGTCTATTAGAATTTTGGGTTTTTATTGAAGGTGGGCGTCTATTAGAATAGTTAATTTTTGATAGGTACTTTTATTAGAGATGGGCGTCTATTAGGATGGCTAATTTTTAATAGGGATTTTTAATAGAGATGGGCGTCTATTAGAATATTTACTTAATATAATTTTCTGACGACGTCAAAAATGCAAAATAATAATCAGTCTACCCAACAAATTTCAAATGAGGCTTCAACATCAACAATAGTCTATTTTTTAATTTTAATATTAAAATTAATCATAAATAATACAGAAAAACGCCCCCAAGTGTTTGGTCTGTGGACAAGAAAATCCAAAAATGCATTATGGCGTTTTGGCTTGTCTTGGATGTAAAGTAAACGTTAAAATTTCAATTAAAAATTAGAAAAATATTTTTCCTTCTAAAAAGGGTTTCTTCCGTCGAGCACTCAAAAAATTAAATGAATACGAATGCTTTCACAACAATAATTGTATTATTGATAAAAGTAGGGGGGAAATATTGAGTGTAAATTTAAATTAATTTTAAATAAGATGAGCGAACTTCTTGCCGAGCTTGTCGTCTCCAAAAATGTTTGGATGTTGGGATGGATCCTGCTGGTATTTTTATTTTCCTTTTAGGGAGGGATTTTTGCCTAGAAGATTAGAAAATAAAATGCCTAAATTACAGTCAGAACTTCATTATAATATAAACCCTTAGGGGATGGAAATTGTATTTTATAATAAAATGTACGTTAAATAAAGGGTATCACTGCCACCCAGTGAATTTTAGATAGGAGGGATTTAGTATTGAAGGTACAAGAGTCGGACCGACCCAGTCTTTTTCAGGCCAAAATTCGATGCCCGATTCGATCTTTCGGACCGGACCGGGCCCCTACCCTAGCATTTAGTATTGAGGGTTATTGAGTGTATATTATAGTGGTGTTTATTAAATAGAGGGTATTATCTATACAGCCCCCATCCCCCACACTGACTAACCAAATTTTGAATTATCTTAGCCCTCATTTAGGATACACCACATTATAAGATACGGTATTTTCTCCCCAAGGGGGTCTCTTATGAGGTTCGACTATATTCCTAAAAAATACAGCTGTTCGCCCTGACCGTTCAATAACCGGAAAACAACAATTAGAAACACATCGATTTTCACTTTCACCAATTCGCAGACGTTTAAGTTCAATTGATGAAAAAACAACAAATAACAACGATGAAAAGACAAAAAATTTAAGTCAAAAATTGCCCGTTGATTTGCGCACAATGCTAATGACTCTACAAAATATTGAAGCAAAAGTTGTGTTCTCTTCTCTCCCAAAAAGCCGAAAATTTTTAATTTTGTTCGCAATTTTTTAGATCTCTCTCAAGGATTTTTTCAGAAAAAAATTTTCAGAAAATTTCAAAATTTTTCAAAAATTTCAAAAAAAAATTTTTTTCAAAGGTTGTCCACGGGGACACTACCCACGATGCTGCAGACATTTATCCATTACGAATAAACACAATTAGAGAAATTATTGAAGAACCTAAAAAATTGATGGGAAGGCGAACCGAGGTGAGAAATCAATTTTGCACTTTAGAAGGGAAAACCCACAAGATCAGCCTGCTGGTGATCAACATGGAAAAACATTTAATACTAATAGAAGCCCATCTCCAATAAAATCCCACAGAGGCCCCATTACTAATAGCAGGTCATTTTCTAATAGAAACCCTACGCTAACAGAAACCCACTCAATGCTTATTTAAAATAGAAGCCCTGAGCTTCAATTCGGATACTTATAGGTTGATCGTTTGAGGGTTGATCTTGTGGGTTACATCATTTTTTAATTAAAAATTTTACATAAAAAAGATGCGCTATGAACCCTATCGAATGGCCAAAAACGAAGAATTTTTCGTTGTTGTGTATCGACGCCTAATTGCAGCCGTTGATTGGGTAGAGGCTTTGGCTGACAGAGTTGGAGGGTTGTCTATTGAAGATAGGTAGGGAGGGGGATTTTAGGGTAATTATTTGAATGTTTTTTGAAGAATATCTCTTGTTAAATCTTGTTTTGGACCTTTAACTTTATTCAAATGTTCGGCCCGTACAGCAGTTGTTACTCAAAATGAGGATATGCTTTGCCTTTGCAATTTTGCTTATGTCCCTAGAAATATTAGCAAAGCTTATAATGATGCCTAGTATGGATTTTTCTAATTTATTATGGTTGGGCCTCAGTATAAGGTTAGGGCCGACAGATGAGAGGGTGAAAAATGTTAACGATTTTCTAGTAAGCGATACCCCTCTATCTAACATACATCTCACAGGTACCCTTCTATTTAATATACACCTCATTATAAGATACCTATTTTCTCAGCCCAAGGGGTGAGACTGAGGGTCGACTCTAGACCAGACATGGTCATGGATACAGATAATACTAAAATGCCTGCGGATATCCGTCTGTATCCGCCGTAAATATCCGGATACGGATATCAAAATCAGTATCCGTGACCATGTCTGCTCTAGACGATTTTTAAAAATAAAGATGTCCATTCCCCTTATATTTTAGCCATCTCGACAACGGATTAGTGGATCGTTTACTTAATGAACTGGTTACACCTTTCCGTAGAATTCATTTGAGCGAAGAGGAAATTGTAAATTTTTTTTTAATTTTTTAATAATTTTCTTTCGATTTTTATGTTTGTGTTTCTGCCATTCTTGTGCTCAATCCAAGTCTGTTTTTTTGAAAATATTAAAAAAATTTGTTACTTAAGTGGCAAGGGACTTATCAGAAGTTGCTTCCAACAAAATTTATTCTTTACGGGATAGAATATACACAACTTTATTTCAAATTATTAAAGTATTTTTGAATTTTAAAAAATTGAAAAAGAAAACACTTTAAATTTAAAGGAATACCGGCAAAATTGTAATGCAAACATTACTTTTGGAAATATATTGCTTTATCTGCCGATAATTACGGTACATAATTATGTAGATGTACGGTCGAATCTCATTATAAAATACATCCAATAGTTTGGGTAACTTCCGGGTTTCTAAAATCTGGTGGGCACTTGATGGGATAGATGGGGTGATGGGGTGCCTAAAGTTGATAGGTTGCCTAAACGTACCCTCTATTTAGGGTACACTCATTATAAACTGATTAAGAGTTTCTAAAATCTGGTCGACCCAGTAAGAGAAAACCCTCTATTTAGGATACACTTTTTTATAAGATCACTTTTCTAGCCCAGAGGGTTTATCTATAAGTGAGACTTCAACAATATCCTTAAACGAAAAATAATACTTTCTAAAAATAGGCACTCGCAAATTCAATGAGTGAAAATCTTCGCTTTGCCCAAACATTTTCTACACTTGGAGGAAGCCCCCTATTGACAAGTTTGTTTGGTTGTTTTCCTGTTGGATTAATTCAGCAACCAGCATTAACTAATTATGAACTAAATAATAATGAAAAAGAAAAGGAGACAAAACAAAAAAATAAGAAAAATGTTTACACACAAACTGAATGGACAAAATGGCGTGAGGTGGAAATTAAAAAGATTTTTAAGCAAAGAGATAGGTTAGGGCAGGCATTAGGGTCCTACGACCTCTTGACAGTTACTCGTTCACCACCTAGTGAGCTACCGTGGCGCTGCCTAGTAAGCAGTAGAGATCGACCTGGATCTGGATCCAGACCTTGGTTTTCCTTGGATCCAGAGTAAAGAATATGGCATTTTTAAGTGTTCCTTGACTCAAGGTCAAGGACCTGGTCAAGATCAAAGATCAAGTGAAAGGTTTTAATTTCCCATCTCTATTAAGCGTAATGTTAGATGGATCTCCTTTCTCTACAGTCTAAAAATCCTAAAAATTCATTTTCAAGGACCAATATTCACGTAAACGTCGTTGGTCTCCAATCATTAACCCTTCACCAACTAACCAAATAAATCAATTTAATTTACTTCAACCTCCCCACTCTTATGCCCTAACAGAAATGTTTGATGATTGTGCTTCTGAAGCAGAAATAAGAAACGAAAAAAATTTTGATTATTACGAAAATGAATGTGAAACTCCTCCAAATTATTTTGAATTTTAATTAAAAAAAAAAATTATTTTTAAAATTTACCCAAAAAGAAAAAAATATTTTTTACATAAATTTAAAGAGAGAAGAGTAGGGGAGTGTCGGTTTCACCAGATTCATCGGTTAACCGAAACCGACAAACCAAAAATCTTCGGTTTTTTCGGTTCGGTTTGAAACCGACAATCCTAGATACAAAAGAGTATATCAATGTGAAATTCAATTCATTTAAAAGAAATTTCAGAAAAACCTCCATAACAATCCAAAATTTGTATAAATTAGCTAATGGATCAAAGACATCAGGGTCGGATTTTAGGGGGTCTAAAGGTAGGGACTGGCTACTCCCTTGTAATGGATAGAGTTTTAAACTAAATGGCCATAGACTGAACAAAAAATTTTTTTTAGATAATCCAGGGTAGATCTAGCCGACCCGATTTTCGAAAATCAGGAATTACTGAAATTTTTTGGGTTGGAAATCCCATTCCCAAAATCGAGAATTTATTTGCTATATCGGCTAGATTCTTGATCCAAGGCCATTAAAAAACAACAAAAGGTTTTCTGGAAAATAAATTTGAACGGCAACATGTTTAATAATTTAAATATAATTTATGACTAGTATTTTAATAAGAGTCAACCAGAAAAAATATTATGGAAACCATAAAAATGCCCAAAAAAAAGTTGAAGAGAAAGCTCATTTTTTTTTGAAATAATTTAAATACCCCTTCTTTTGTATATCTCTCTCATAATTTAACCAAACATTCCTTTAAATTTTTTTCGTTGATGTTCAGCAACTGCAAGTTTTTGATTATTACATTCAATAATTTGTTGAGCAGAAGCTTAAAAAAGAAAAATTATTTTAAATTATTATGAAATATGGGAATGTTTTTTGAGATCAGATACAGTTAAAATATGTGAAAAACAAAAAAGGTAGGCGCTGCAGAATGTACAACAAAATTTGCGTTTGAAGCGCCAAAATAAATGCCTCATTTTAGCCCCTATTGAAATCGTCCCCCTGGCCAAGGGCGTATCCAGGGGGTCGGTTTCGGGGGGGGGGGGGGGGCTAACATTGGGTGTGCGCCAAAATTTTGGCGTTCTGAACGTAAATTTTTTTGTACATAAATTTTCATCACTTCAGCGCCGCAGGCGAAAATTTTTTGAAGTTTAGAAGGCCGTAGGCCAAAAAAATTCACTTTTTTTGCGCCGCAGGCGAAAATTTTGAGGATTGTGGAGCTCAAGAAGCCAGATTTCTTCCTTTTTTTAGCGCCGCAGGCGAAAATTTTTTAAATTTCAGAGGCCGTAGGCCAAAAAAATTCACTTTTTTTGCCCCAGCCCTTCCCCAAATTTTTTCCTTTTCCCCATTTCGGGGGGGGGGGGCTCTAGCCCCCCCCAGCCCCCCCCGGATACGCCCTTGCCCCTGGCTACCCCTTGCATTTGACCAAAAGTGCAATCAGTTGATCTGTGAAGAATGATGGTAAAATCAATCTAACTGAGACTTTTAAGTTCAGTCAATCCCCGAAGTAGACCGGCTTTGTCCCGTTTAAAAAATTATTAAATAATTGTATAAAAAACCTTTATTTTCTGGTTCAATTTCCAAAACTTTTTTGAAATAATTAATAGCTTCGTCGTAATCCTGTCTTTGTTGATATGCCTAAATGTTGAAAAAAATAAAATTTTTGCTTTTAAAAATAGCAAAAAAACCTGTGCTTTTCGATACAAAGCCTTAACATTCGTTGCATTTTTCTCCAAAACTTTGTCACAAAATTTTATTGCTTCAAGTGTATCTCCCATTTTAAGACTTGCTAGAGCACTATTTAACAACCCAAAAAAGAACATTTGTTGAAAATTCTCAGCCATTTCTTTCCCTCCTTTTTCTTCAGATTTCATAGATTTTGCATGTTCCATTAAATAAATTATTGCAGAATACTTTGAAAAATGAAAATTTTTTAATAAAATTAAAGAAAATAAACCTTATTTAAAGCAACATTATATTTCCCAGCTTTAAGAAATTCATTTCCCAAATCTTTAAAATTTTGGGCTCTTTCAAGTTTTTCTTCGTCATTTAATTCCCAATTTGCTCTCATCTAAAAATTAAAAAATAAAGAAAATTAATTTTCAAAAAATTTTCAAAAAATTAAAAAAAATTTAAAAAAAATTTTAAAAAATTCCAAAAAAAACCAAAAAAATTTCAAATAAATTTTACAAAGGGAACCACTCGAACAGTGAGTAAAAATTTTTAAATAAAAAGCATACCATCGTATAGAGCATGGACGATAATCTATTGCCAATTTCTGGCTTTTTTGCTCTACACGAAGGTATTTTTATTTAAAAATTTCTACTCACAGTTCGAGTGGTTCTTCTGTTAGAAAATTTCAAAATCCTACTGACTCAAGGTTTCCTCACGAAAAATTTTAAAAAATTCATAAAAAAATTAACAAAATTTTTAAAAAATTAATTTTCAAATAAATTTCCAAACCTTTTCATATCCTTTAAGGAAAATAGTAAAATTCACTTCAGCCATTTTATCTAATTGATAATATGGGGGTGGGTCTAATCCGTAAGCAAAATGTCCTCTTAAAGTAACAATTGCTTTTTCCCCTCTATTCATTCTTCGAATTGCTCTAAAAATTAAATTTTTTTTTTCAAAATTTTCTAAAAAATAAACGAACATGTCAATACCTACAGGCAAACCAAATTCCAACCCTTCACCCAGAGTATATTCCAAATGTGTTTTTTGGTAAAAAATGCGCTCGTTTTCACCTAAATTAGGTGAATTTTTAAAGAAAACAAAGGGAAATTAATATAAGTGTCCGCAATTTTTGTCCGCATTTTTTTGCGGACAAAAATTGCGGATTTTCTAAAAATTAATTTAATAAGATAAATCTTGCCTTTTCCAGTTTTTCCACAAATATGAACTTGAAAATTTTTTTAATTAAAAAAAATAAGAATTAAAATAACCTCTAACTTTTCCATGTTCAGGAGGACAGTCGTATTTCCCTTTTCCCTCTTTGAGTATTGATTTTGTAATTAATGCATTACGATCAGGACTTAAATCTTCCCCTTCAAAACTTAGAAGTTCAATCTAAAAAAAAAGAAGAGTTTTTTATAAAAATTTTTGGTTAAATTAAATGGGAGTTTGGCTTGTTTGGATAAAAAATTTGCGAAAAAATCAAATCCAACTTCTTGAGAGAATTAAGCTATGGAAGGAATCGAACCTTCAATCTCCAGAAAGTTATTGCTAGTCTTGGCTCGTCAAGTTCAGTTGTACTACAAACTTAAAGACGAATCCTGTCTTTTATTTTAAAGCCTGGAGGTTTTTCTTCTTTTATTGGCTAAACAGATCCTCCCTTCTTTACTTTTGAACAAAATTAAAAGAAACTTAAATCCATACCCAAAATTAATTAAAACTCAGAAATTTAATTAATACCTCAAAAATTAACGTTGCATTTCCTGGAATTTTTGGTGGCGTTCCAGAATGTCCATAAGCATATTTTGGAAGACATTCTAAACGTGCAACCTCCCCTAAATTATTAAAAAAATTTTTAAATTAATTTTTAATAAAAAAACCTTTGCACATAGTGATAAGACAAAGATCCAAAGCCTTGATTATCTGGAAAGAAAAATTGGAAAAATTTTTTTTAATAGTTTAAAACAATTTTGACCATTATGAGCCCTCTTTTTTGAACATTTTCATTTTTCCTCAATTTCCTCTTAGCTTCCCGAATTCGATAAACAAGGGACCCAGACAAAATGTGAGTGTTAATTTTGTATTTTTCTTGCTCCTATCATGTAGAGCAAGGTTAGTTTCCTCGGCAATTCTTTTTGTTTAGACCCCTAACCATTTTCCTGAATCCCTTTGCGGCATCTGTTATCTTGTTATGGCTATCAATAATTATATATCATTCGAAAAAGCCAGGAAAAGCTCAAAATGGTCAGAGATTCTGGAAAATGGTGGGGGGTCAAAGCCGAAGAATTACCATTTCCTATACCAATTTTCGAGCTTTTTCCCAAATGGAGCCATTTTCGGATAGTTATAGGTCTTTAAATTTTGGCTAATTTTCAAAGGCATTAGACAATTTTAAGTAAAATTATTAATTTAATTTACATGTCCACGTCCCAAAGAACAACAAAAAGGTTGGTCACGAGCTCTGCTATCATCAAACTTTTTTCCAGTTTCCTTAATTGTCCCAGTATAATGAATAAAAACTGTGTCGCCTTTCCTTGGATGTTTATTTAAATCAATTCCTTGCCTTTAAAAAGAAAATATTTTCAAAACCTCCCTTCCTTACTTTATTATAGTCTTCAAAACCCCTCCATCTTTGTCGGCTGTTAAGTCAATTGTTTGATTTTGTTCCACAACTTCCATAATTTCTTGGGGCATTTAAAAAAGAAAATTAAAAATAAATCTTAAAAAGAAAAATTTAATTTTAGAAAGAAAAAAATTAAAATTTTAAGTTAGTTCAAAACATAAAAAAATATTTTTCGAAAATAGTCTAACAAAAAATAATTAACTAACAATTAAAATATGAGACAACCCATAAGATCAACTCACTGGAGAACAACTCGAAAGAGAACAACAGTGATGTGCGCCAAAATTTAATTTTAAAACACGCCAAACGCTAAACGCCAAAAATGGACGCCAAACACTAAACGCCAAACGGCATAACACACATCTATGGAGAACATGACACACATCCCTAGCAATTAATTCTATGTGTTAGGTCTTGTAGGGTGAACCCAGAAATATGATATTTTAAGCTTGCAGTATTTCATGAGCGATTGTCTGTTTAAAAGTAAGTAAAAAGCATAGGTACTGTATTTCTTCTAATAGTGCAACTCTCTCTAATAAATTCTCGAAGGTATCTTGACTGAAAATGTTTTGCCAATTAAAGCGAAAAGTTGTTTACATTTTTCTCAATTGAATTTTTAAATTTTATTTTTTCTCATACTTTTTAAAATTAATTAATAGAAAATATGATTTCCATGGTTACCTTTCAATAACCTAATATTGCCAACTCATACTTAATATAAAATAAAATTGAGGGGAAAATTTATTAGAGAGTAATTAATAAATAAAAATTTCTCTTTCAAAAAGTCCGAGAATCTGTCAATATAAACAGCTAAATAAATAAAAATAAATCGACCTTTTTAGACTAAGTTTAAGCCTTAAATTGGTATAATTATGAAGAATAAATTTTAATAAAATTAATTTAGAAGTGTAAACAAGAGCGTGACTATTTCAGACAATAAAGCAGATATTTGGGTACTTATTAGGGCAATCCAGGGGAAAAATAGAAGAAGGGACCCCAATTCTCCCGGATTGGGATTATACTCGTTCCTGAAAGTTGCAAAATTTGAGTTTTTTTTGGAGATTTCCAATCTCCACTATCCCTCCTCTCCCTCCCTAATGCTATCTTCCCGAAAATTTTTTTCTGAAGCCTTCCAGCACTGGCGGGAAACAACCCTTTATTAACTCAAATAATTAAGATTGTTTTTGTTTTTAATCAAACTTTTTATACAAAAACAGAAAAAACACATTAAAATACATGTATAGGGTTGTCGATTTGGAAGCAAACCGACGAAACGAGAATTTTTGGTCAGGGTCTTTGGTTTTGTTCTAGAGATATCCGAAGCAGAGGAGGGTCGGAATTCCGATTTCCGGCGTCTTTTTTCCTTCCGATTTCCAAAAAAATTTTGATTTCCGATTTCCGAGTTCCGACTTTTGAGCAAGTTCCGACATTTCAGACACCTCTGACTGTTCCGACCCACCTCTGATCCGAAGATTTTTTAATCACCGTCAACCCTAACCAAATGGAATGACTGAAATATAACTTTCAAGTTGATAAAATGATTTTACAAAAAATTATTCGTCTAAGAAAATATCTTCCGTTGGATGGGCAAAAGCCATATACTCATCATAGGAACGTTTAAAAGCACGTCCAATAGCTATATTTAAATAATTAAATATTTAAAGAATTAATTAATTAACCTTCAACAATAGCTTGAGTAGATTCATTAGAAAGAAATACGTGGCAAGCGAAGCGAGGCAAAATGGGGTGTTTGGTGATAAAGCCAAAATACCTTTTTTTAAATAATTTTTAATTTTGTTAAGTTGTCGAATCTAACTATAAAATCCCCCAATATTAGATAATGAAATGAGGAATATAAAATATTTTTTAATTGACTAGCCAGAGGAGAAAGCTGCCAAAATATTTGACACCCCAAATTTAAGGTAACACTGGCTAAAAATAAGGTATTTTCTTTAAACACTCCAAAATCTAAAACCTTCCCCAACATAACGTTTAAATACATATCAAACGATTTTTTAAAATCCAAAGTCCTCTTTCACCTACACCCTATTTAAGGTATCCCTCATTAATTTCTTAGGGTAAGGTCCAACTGTAATAGGTATTACCGTAATTCTTTTGGATGGGCTCCACAAAAAGAGATGTTTTGTAGACTGTAAAAATAGTCAAAAGTAGGGCAACGAAATATCTGTTTTTGGGAAATTATTTTGATTAAAATTTGAAAATATTTTCTGAAATTACGTCCTTTTTCCGTTTATCAATTACATGAATTCCACGGAATGAAATTTCCATTAATACCTTTAAATTAAATAAGAATTTAAAAAAATATTTAGTGCTCACCGTTTGAGGTACAAGGATCTCGTCTTTCTGTAGATACATTGAACAGACCTAACAAAATTTAATTTTAAGAGTTGAAAACTAGAGCTCGGCACGGGACGGGACACCGTACGGGATTTTACGGAACCCTGTCCCGGAATCCCGAGTTTTTAGCGACAAACAGGATTACCAGGATTCCGGGATTTACGAGATTAATTCGCGGGATCCCGCCCTGTTCAAAATTTTCAAACTCAATCCCGTTACGGGATCCCATGAATGCGATTTTGCCGACCTATATTGAAAACCTTAATATTGAATTCCAGAAAGTACCGAGTACCGACAGTATTTTTGGCATCTATCGGTATACTGTATCAGTACTACAGAATGGAATACCGACCGAAGTTTTGGGTTAGGTAACTACAGTTATTAGTATTTTTCGGTATCAGTATTCATCGGTATTACGGTATGAAATACGGTATGGTATAAAATTCTGGACTCCACTTAAAGTATCAAAAGATATGTACCTTATTAATCGCTTGAACCAAAATGTCGTTTCCTTTGTGATGGGCAACTTCAACAGAAGCAAGCATTGTCAGATAAAATGTATCCCGTTCCAACCTCATCTTAGTTTCAGGAAGAACCTTTTTACAAATCTCATCCACCAAATCTATTTCAACTATGAGAGCTTCAGGAAATATTCCTCGTTGGCCTGAACGGAGATTCAGGCCAAAGCACCAATGGTCATTAAACTTTTCATTTACATGCACAGCATCGCCACGATCTAACCTCAATTCGTCAGCGTGTCTAGGCATAAATTCGAACTGGGCACGGTGGGTAGGAACGATTGAAGGGTCGTCTAATCGGGGGGACGTTCTCCTCTCTCTTGGGGTGGATTTTTGTTGTTGATCACAGTCTGGAAGCTCGCAACTTCTCGAAGAGCTTGTATAACAACTTGAAGAGATGCCGGAACTACTCTTGGCACCGTCGGCAAAAATATATCCTGTTTAAAAGTCAATTGAATACCTCATTATATAAAATGCACTCTCAATACACTATAAGATAACCCACTATAAGATACCTTAATTCTGTAGTCCAGTGTGTGGAGGAGCTGCCAAAAACGATACACTTAATATACGATAGCCCTCTACTTAAGATACAACTTCAAATGCAGTAGACTATTGAATGGAAGAGCTTCCCAAACGATACCTCCTAATCAACATACACCTCACTATAAGCTATAATTTTTTCAGACCCAAGGGTATCTCTTATAGTGGAGTGGGCTGCTTCTAAAAACATAAAATAAGGACCTTTAGTTCTATCATTTTCTGTTGGACTGTACAATTCATTCAAAGGCTGTTGGTCTTCTCTTGCTGTCCTGAACTCATAATCACCATCCAACGGTGCAGCCACGCCTGGAAGATTGTCTTCATAATAGCTCCCCTCAATTGAGAATAATCGACGTCTTCCAATTGAACGGGCATTTGTTGAATGATCCATTCCATAGGAGAACGTGTATTGCTGTTCGTCCTCCAAGGCTTGCGCTCTGCAGCAATTCTTAGGCAATTTAGATTGAATTTCGCGAAGTACAGAGGGAGAAGGGAGTGATTGCAGTGCAAGTTTAGTTTCATCCTGTGAATATAATTTCATGAGGTCTTATTATTAGAGAGGTCTCAAGGATTTGCTTCTAAATGACTTTTCATGGGGGTTTTTGGCCTGGGGGAAGGGGGGGGGAGCTTTGATCTTGAGCAATGGTGCTTTCCCGGTCTCTGAACTTTTCAGGAACTGCCATTCCGGAACATGCAACCATGAAGAAGGGAATTATCTAGATTTGGAGATGTGAAAATGTTCGATTTTCTGAAATAGGAAAGCATCGGTCCGAGCCTAAGAAAATTTTGGATCTCTCTAGTAAAATTTTTTAATATCCCTAATACCTTCTCTCTATTATGATCTAGTTGATCCTCGCAATTCATATATGAAATTTTATTCTTTCCTCCTTCTTTCTCCCTACTTAAATTTAGCAGTTGATAAGTCTGTTTAAGAACGTCCAATAGACGTTCACGAGAGGCAGTGGCAATATCAATATGTTCAAGTGGATCCTCTGGGGATGGTGTTTTTGGTAATTGGCGACGTTTAGAGGTGAATGATAATGACAAGTGTTGCCTATTATTAGGTATATTTTGGTTGAATGCAGGCAATTTATCTTCAGTTTCACAATCTGATAGAGTTGAGGGTGTTACATTTTGGTTAGTCTGAGTGTTGCAGAAATCATCCTGTTTGAGGGGAGATTGATGATTGGATACTTAAATTTTTGGGAAATTTTTTAAAGGGAATTTTTTGGGATTTTTAGAAGTCTTTAAGGAAGGATTCTTTTCGAAGTGGATAATTAAACAAGCAAAAATGGAGTTTAAAAGACGGCAAAATTGCCAGAATCGATTTTCCCTTAAAAGTGGCACAAAATGGAAGAGACATAAAGCTAAGAATGGAAGTCATGAGGATTTTTCTCGGCTAAAATTAGTTTAGACAGGCAAGGAGAGATGGTTAGCTATATTCTTAGAAAAGTAGTTGGATGGCAGATGAGGGAAAATAAATACTCGTAAAATCCTCTATAATGGGCCTGGATGTGATATAAATTTATTTAATTAGTTTATAAAGGAGTAGAATTAGTTAGGATTTTAAATTAGGATTTAAAATTAAATAGGTATTTACATTCACTCGAGGCACCAGCTTTCCGTTCAATCAAAAAATCCTCAGTATCAGATCGGCGAAACTTCACCTTATCCGGTACTGAATCTTGTAGGGAGTTAACGATTGCTGGCATTGAATAATGAAATCTCATTTGCGGTAGATGTGGGTGACTTAAAAAATAAAAGTTCTTTCAAATGATAGCAACAAATTTTAGGTTAACTAAGAACCCTTCGGTTACAGTATAACGAGAGTCAAGTAGTCCAGTCATAAAAGGGAAGGCTGAGGGGAGACAAAGTCGGATCAGATTTCAAAATTTTTTTCGGATAGGAAAATACTTGACAACCGCTAGCTTCGGCTTTCGGATAACCCGGTCCACCCCTGAGTCATACCGATATTTTTCAGTCTCAAATGAATGCATTTCATTATCATCATTATCGCTTGATTTTTGTGGCCTAAAATCTTCCAAATCCTGGTCAGAATATTCATCATCTATGCTTGAATGCTTGTTAGTCCTCTCATCCCCCTCATAATTTGTTGTCAATACCCGATCACGATTTACCAAACAACCGCTAGCTATTTGCTGCTCTAAATCACTTATTTCAGACTCGCTTAGTAAATCAATCTAAAAATTAGATTTGTAAATAAGGATTGAATTCTAGTCCATCTTTTCCTCGTTAAATTAGTACTTGCCTGGGCAAAAGGAGGACTTCCACGCCTACAAAGACGCATTGCCGCTGAATGGTGCATTAATTGTTGACGTTTACGTCTTTGGGATCGAAACAAATCAGGGCTCTGGTCTTCTTCGTCGTCAGAAAAGTAGGAAGAGAATGAAGAGTTCATTGTATCTGACAATTCTTGAAGTAGAAAAATATTTTCCAAACATTAAGTTCAAGCGGGATTTATACAGTTGAACCACACAATAAGATACACCATGTGCCTATTAGGATTGGCGGATCAGGATTCGAAAAAGTCCAGGTATTGAAAATTTCCGGTATTGTTATCGGATTCGGATACACTGGGATTTTCTAGGATCCGCCGACCTGCTAACTATATCTTAGTGTCTTAAATGGAGGGTATCGTATAGGCAGCTTCCTCCCCCTTAGGCCAACCAAATTAAAAAAAAAATTAAATTTCGATGTGCCTTATATTCAGGTTCGACTGTAAGTATTAATAATAAAATTACTTGGATTATCTACAGCTGCGTGACATTTAAAGCCGGGAGGTAAAGTCAGATATCCACCATGTAAAGAAGCATAATTTGGTGTATTGGATCCATCATCATCTGCCATAGGGATCAAATCGTTGTTTTCATTACCGGTAAAAATATCCTTCTTCTTCAACTTTACTTCTTCAAGTTTGTCCTCTTTCTTCTCATTTTTTACGGGAACTTCAATCATTTCGCTATTAAATTGGCCGGGAGCTGACCAGCTACTTTCTTTTCGATAATTCAAGTCTTGCTTTTCAGAAGATAACGTGTTCATATCCTTAAAAAATTCTTCATCACCCTCCCCAATTTCAAAAGAATCTGGGGAGTCGTTTGGACATGCTGGGGCTGACCAGCAATCTTGTTCCAGTTGGTGTTGGTTTTGCGGTTCAGGAGATGTGGGAAGATTTTCGATGGGTGAGTATTTGGATGGAGAACAGCCAATTAAATTATCCGAATGTTTTCGGTTGTTTTTGAGGTCATCCTCGATGCGGAACTGAAAAAATGGAAAAAAATTTATTAAGCGTAGATCATTTAAGAGGACATTAAGCGGATATCATCTGATACCCTCTAGAATTAGACCAAGGGGTATCAGACCAAGGGGGCCTCGCTGGATACACCTTAGTATGTCCCTTGGTAAGTAGGTAATTAGGACACCACATGGAGACCCCTTTGTCTAATTCTGGGGAATCTCAAAAGTTTATTGTCAACTTATCAGGTAATCTTAAGTTGAAGAATGCAGAAGAATTATTAAAAAAAATTTTTACCTGTAAAATGTCCCCTTTACGCAAATCTATCATTTCCATAATTTCTTCTTGGCTGTCATTAATACCTTCTTTTACTATTTTTGAACAGAGAAGCGGCTTTGAATGAGAAGCTGAGGTACCAAGGTGAGAGGTAAACCCGGCTAATGCGGACTTGGATTTTCGTAGAGGAATTAGCGAAGAATGTGCTGCGAAACTGTTTTGAAAAACGATTTAATATATTTTTAAAATACATGTCGGAATTCACTATAAGAGACACCCCTTGGGGCTGAAAAATTTGTAGCTTATAATGAGGTGTATATTAAATAGAAGTATGTTATTGCTATATAGAGTGTAGCTCATGAGTTGTATCTTAAATAGAGGGTAACAGAACAGACTATATAGAGGGTAACAGAACAGACTCATCTTATAGAGGGTAACAGAACAGACTCATCTTTACCAACAGACTATAAAACCCGCATCTCATAATGAGGTATTTCTACCAAAAGGTGTCACTTATAACGAGGTTCGACTCTTTAAAATAAATTATACAATTCTTCATCGCTGTCCTCCTCCTCAACATGACAACCATTTTCGAAATTTAATTTATTATTCGTAATCTTATTCTCAGCCTCCTCATCTTTACCATCCGATTCCAAAAGCTTTTCATGTTTAAATTGGAAATCCTTTTAATTTTTAATTTTGAAAAAATCTAAGTAAAACCAAGTTAGCATGTGCCGAAATACTTTGAGAAATTTTCTTTAAATTTCCCCTTTCAAAATTTTTTTGATTGTTTAAAATTATTTGTTGAATTTCGTCGTCTTCCTCATCGCACTTTTCTTCCAAATAAATATTATTTGGTTGATTCATTAGGGAAATAAATTTTTAAATTATCTCTAAATTAAACTTTGGTGTTGAAGAAAGAGAAAATAGGTAAAGGATGATCCTTTATTGAAAAAAAATTTTTTATAGTTCAAATCAGGAATAGACTGGGTTTAGAATAAAAGTCGGTCGGATTTCGTGTCGGATATTCGAAATTTTCTTAGGGTCTGGCTTTCAAGTTCGGATTTTCGAAATTTCGGTTTCGTATTGATGATTTCGGATGTGGGTTTCGAAATTTTCTTTGGACCAGATTTCTCGAAATTTTCTTCGGACTGGGTTTTGGACTTTCTCCGGACCGGGTTTCAAGTTTTGGGTACCCCGGCGTATCCCTGGTTCAGATAGGGTTTAAAATGTCTCACAAATCTAATAATAATGACACTATTATTTAACAAATAAATCCAAAACTAAAAATAAAATTTATTGAATGCTTCTTCTCTTTATTTTAAAAACACACACAATATGTGAGGGTAGTCTAAAACGGCACACGAATGTTTTTTTAATGCATGTCTCTTTGCTGCACTATTTTCTAAGCTTTATCTAAATAGCATTTATTTCTAAATTTTTCTATAGTTTTTTTTTTTCTCTTAAAAATGTGCGAGAACACAAAAAGCTAGACAGCTAAAATATTGTTGAAATAATATTAAAAAAGTAATTTGTTTACTAAAATGAATTTAAAAAACAATGAGATTATGGATATCTATGGGTTTTTAACGTTTAATTGTATAAAAATTATGGTAAAAATTATAGTGAATTTTGTTGAAATGAAAGAATTTATGGTGAAAAGTTTTTTTTTGTTTCAACATGTTTATCAAAATGATTATAAAAAATGATGTCATAAGATAGGGCCGACTAGAGCTGTCCGAGGCCGAAAATTTTCCAAGACGCAATACAATGACCAAGGCCAAGACCAAACCCCAAGGTCAAGAGTCATGGACAGGCTCTAGTATATTGTTGAAATAATATTCTAGTGCCGACTCAATTCAAGAAAATTGCAAATAATTGAGACTTGATCCTGAGGAAACCACTCGAATAACCACTGACTGATCGTTTTCATTATTGCTGAAGGGAAAGGCTCGGAGGAAACTTGACCGGACATCTGTTTTCTAAAGCACAAGGAAAGAGTTAAATATGTTAACATGATTAGCCTAGCCAACCTCAATTTCCTATAGCATCAAAAATCAACAAATTTAAAATGTACTTTAGAATTTATGTTTAATATAATCTTTTTTTAATTTTGTTGGTTAATTTCCAGTCTGTTCCAGGCTGTGCCTAAAAATATATTTTTCTTTCAAAACAAGTTTCATAACTAAAACACCTTTTTTATATTTTTGTCATGTATTAGTTTATAATAAAGGATTATCTCTTTTGATATACTTTTGTCCTTCAATGTAATAACTACAAGGTGTTTAAAGTGTTTTTTAAACATGTCATATAAATATTTATTTGCAATTTCAGACGTTTAGTTCTATACCTAATTTTGTAAATTTATTTTATTTATCTATTCTAAAGGGCTAGGAAAAATTTAAGCCGAAACTTTTATTTAAAATCATCTAAAAATATGCTTCTAAAAAATATACTTTTTGATAAAGAGACATGTACCAGGGCTAAAGAATTTTGAATTTTAAAAAGCGGAAGACGGAAGGCACTGCGGAAGGCTCAAAGAAATTTCCGCGTTCTGCGGGACGCGGAAACGGATCCAGTCCTGACATACATACCGAGTATTATGTAGTTTAAAATGGATAATGCAGTTTCAACACGCCCAATACTAGATTTAAGTTACTTGGGGGTGAACAAAAATTTAATTAATTACTAATATTTTAAAGATGTATTCAATTTTTATTCATTTGATAACGAAATTTTTCTTCCTTCATTTTTCTGCCTTTTTATCATTTTTTGTATTTAATTATGGACAGCAACAATTTGGTTATTCTAATAATAATCCTTTTTATTCTTCCCT
This sequence comes from Meloidogyne incognita, assembly GCA_036172945.1. NCBI lineage: Eukaryota > Metazoa > Nematoda > Chromadorea > Rhabditida > Meloidogynidae > Meloidogyne > Meloidogyne incognita. The sequence continues at coordinate 597,665 of JARQAC010000037.1, forward strand.
AAGTCAACAGCCTTTTTCTTCATTCCCCCCATATGGGAAGTCCAGTTACTTTTACTTGACCCCTTATGGTAATTATGGACAGAGTGGTTATGAGGTGGAGGAGATTAAAAAAATAAATATTCTACTGAAGATTTTTTAGGGGCCACCATTCGGAATTAATTCTTATTGGCAGCCAGGCGTTGCTTATCCTTCAGGATATGGTTATGGGCAGTCAGGAGGATATAAGTAGGTTGACCCAAAAAAAATTTTTTAAGGAAGCCCAGCTAGAGAATTTTTACATTTTGGGCGGTTTCTACGCATGTACCTCAGATGTGCCCACTTTTGCCTTTTGTCCCTTGCTAAATTTCGTTTGGTGTGTCGTCTTCCACAAAATTTCGTCTTTTTGGTGTTTGGCCTTCCCTTTTCGCCTTTTAAACTCAATTTTGGCACACTCCTGAAGCATATCTTGACACTACCCTAATTTTAAATTTTAAGCCCTTCCTTACAATGCATTGACCAGTCAACAACTTGTGCATTACAAGCAAGTTCAGGCAAATGTACTTACAGTCCAAACACACTTGCAAACTGTCCAATTTCTTGTGGTGTCCCCTGTCCCTCATCAAATTACTTGCCTAATTATTACAATAATGGAGGAGGAAATCCTTTATTCCAACAACCATCAATCCCTTCCTCCACCCAACCTTATAGCCCCTCAACAACCACTCAATATAGCGACAATTTCACCAATCAGCCCTTCAATAACCAACCCTTCTTTTGCAGAGATTCGCACATTTTTGGCTGCCCAAATTGGGCAAAATTAAATTTTTGTCAAAAAATTCCGGAATTTATGTTAAATTATTGTAGAGCAAGTTGTGGAGTTTGTAATACTAATTACATGCCTTCCCCATATAAAACAGCAACCACAAATCCTTTCAATCCCCAAAGCACTTTTATGCCCTTAGGCAATAAATATTTTAATAATGAAGAGTTTGAAGTACCTCCAGAACCTTTTGGAGAAATTTATTCGAATGAATTTTTACAAAAACAGGGTTGGAATAGGAATATTTTTGAGTATAAAGAATTTTTTTTAAAGATAATCAACTTACAAATAATTTTTTGCCTTATTCTCATTATTATTATTTAAATTCTCCCTTAAAAACGGCCGCAGAAAGGAAAGAAAAACAAATAAAAATGGCAGATAATGCAGATTTTCAACAAAATAAGGTAATAAATTACAAGGCTCTCTAAGTATAGTATAGGAGGAAAAGGAAGATTACCGAGCTGGTTCCCGTACGACACTCCTAGTCTAATCTCTAATTATCACAATTAGCTATTTTTGATTTATTAGCTGTTTCTGGTAAGTTAAAATTTATTTTTAATTGTGACAAATACGAGCACCAGGGCTGTGCGTCATGGCGTTTTGGCGTGATTTTTGGCCGATTTTGGCGTCCTGGCGTTTGGCGTGATTTTCATCTTTTGGCGCGCCAAAACGCCAAAATTATACACCCCTAATGATGGGAATTTTCCAAATAAATGGGAGAAGTGTTTTCAAAAAAATGAAATTTTTTTGCCTGCAGCCTTCCAAAATTTTCAAAATTTTCGCCTGCGGCGCACAAAAAAGAAAGAAATCTACTTATTAGCTTTGGCCGGACTAGGTCTCCTCTGTTCTCTCCTGTAGATGTCCAAACTTTTCTTCAATCCTCCAATATCTATCAAATAATATTAATCTACCAAAGTCACTAATGTCCTCCTTAATCCTTTCTAAGTCCCTTACTTCGGGAGGTCAAAAAGGATATCTGGACATCTAAACCCTTCGATATCCTACAATTCTGGGGTTGTGATTTTTCCATTTTCTTGCAGGTTTTTACAGAAAGTAGGATTTCTGCTCTTGTTCTTAACAAATTTCCATAATTTTGGGTGTAGGCGCTAAAAAAAGGATAAATTTTGGCTTACGGGAATCGTAAAAATTCAAAATTTTCGCCTACGGCGCTAAAAGAGATGAACGCTGGTTTTTCGGGCCTTCGTAGAATAAAATTTTTGGCGTTTGGCGTTCTGGCGTCGTTTTTAGCCGATTTTGGCGTTCTGGCGTTTAGCGACTTTGAAAATTTAAAAAATTGGCGTTTGGCGCGCCACGCGAAAATTCTGGCGCACAGCCCTAACGAGCACTTAATTTTAGTACGAGCTTCCAAACACAGGTTTGGGAACAGGGGTGGGCGCAAGAGACAATCGTGGAAAACGCAAAACGCAACGCAAGGCCAAAAATCAACGCAAAACGCAAAAAACGCAAAACGCAAGAACGCAAAAGTGGGAAAAAATTTTTTAATCAAGTATTAGCCATTTTTCAGTCAAAAATTGAAGTATTACTATAAGTCTGCGAGCCCCACTCGATTTTGTGATACATATAAGTTGGATGGGTAATGATTTGGAGTGATATCGGGGATACAAGGGGATTATGAAGGATATCAGAGGATTTAAAGCGAGTATGAAGGATGGATCAAGGGAAATTGGAGGGATCAGGGGAATTCAAAAAGATACCATGGGTTAGGTTGATAGTGGAGGGCGCCGAAGGCGATAATTTTGAGAATTTTGAAAGCCTCATCATATCTCTCAATATCCTCATCATATCCTCTTAGTCACAAGATGACCTACCTAATTCTCACAATCCATTAATATCTTCTCGAGATTGATGGATTCCAAGATAACAGCGCCGAAGGCAAAAATTTTGAGAATTATGAAAAGCTAGAAGCCAGATTTCTCCATTTTTAGCGCCGCAGGCGAAAATTTTGAGAATTTTGGAAAGTCAGAAGCCTGATATCTTCCAGATTTTGCCCTCAGCTTGGGTATATTTCTAGCGTTTTTTTGCGTTAATTTTGGCCAAATTTACGCAAAACGCAACGCAAGGCCAAAAATCAACGCAAAACGCAAAAAACGCAATGCGCCCACCCCTGTTTGGGAACCAAAAATAAAATATGGAAGACACAAATTCCCGAACTAAAGCCGATAAAAATTAGAAAAAATAAAATTTTAAAGAATTATTTTTTAAAGATTTTATTCAGCGAGGATGAACAACAACAACAATTATTACAACAAAATAATCTACCAAACAATCAAAAACAACAATCCCAATTAACACCATCACAAATGCCTCCATCTACATTAACCACACATCATTCAAGTACTAGCAAATTAATTAAAATGGATGATTTATTAGATAATTAATTAAATAATTAAATATTTTATCTGTTTATTTGTCTTATAAAATGTCTTTTTAAACTTTTTTAAATGGATTATTGTAATACAAAATAAAATCGTGTAAAGCAAAGTTATTTTTTAGTAAGAGTTTAGCAAAAATTTAACCATCTGGCAGGAGTTTTTTTTGCAACTTATTGAAGCTTGTCAAGCTTTCAATTATATAAGGGCTGTGCGTCAAAATTTTCGCGTGGCGCAAAACGCCATTTTTAAATTTTTAAAACACGCCAAACGCTAAAACGCCAAAATCGGCTAAAATTAAACGCCAAAACGCAACGCCAAAACGTCATGGCGCACAGCCCTGATCTACAACTGAGCTACCGAGGCAACTCTTAGTACAATTTTTAAAATATCTGGTTGGCTACTAGGGGAGGAGTCCGAAAAAAATACCCCCCCTCCTCCATTCAAGATATACCTTAAAGACCCCTTAACGAGACAGTAATAGAACAGTAATAAAATTTAGCAAAAAATTAATATTTAAATAATTTATTTTCTATTTTATTTTAACCCAATTTTGTTTTAGAAAAAGCATTTATTTCAACTTTTCCTTAACAAAAAATACCGCACCTTTATTTTTTTTATTGTTTCTGTTAATTGTTAACAATTGTAAAAAATATACTACTATTTTAGCGAGAACAAGGAAAAAAATTTTTTGTAAAAATATTTTTATTATTTTAATAAAAACAAAATCGGGCATTTGTTTATTTTTAAGAAAAAATAATAAATAAATTTATTTATTCATTTTCTGTTGACATCTACTACATACATATTAATTAATTGGGTACACCCAAAATGGCGCGAGACCGCAACGGCGCAAAGCCATTACTTGCTGGAAAATGTCTGGCCCTTATTAATTTTGTTACCAATCTCTTTAGATCGATGAGACGAATCATTTAATACTAAATTTGATAAAATTATGAAATCCTGAAGCAAGTTATGACTTTGCGCCGTTATGGTCGTTCGCCGTTCTAGGCGTGTCCTTTAATTAATTTATTAAACTAATATTTTTGTTTATTTATTTTAATTTTTTTTTTTTATTCCGAAAATTTTTTATTAAAAAATTTTTTTTTAAAAAAAAAATTTTTTTTAATGTTGCCGATTATTATAAAATTAAAAAAATTTTTCAAAAATAAAATTTGCGTGAAATTTTTTTGTTTACGCCAAAACTCGTCCTGCGCCGAAATATCCTGCTATAAATTAATTTTAAAGTGATGGATTATTTTTATTATTTTATTTCGAAATATTCAACAAATGTTAATTAAAAAACAAAAAATAATTATTATTTTATTAGTTGTTGAATATTTAAGTATGAATTGTACTATAATAGCTAGTAATGAAAATAAAAATATTCCGAAAATAACAACTTTAGAAATTAGTGAAGAGGAGGGATTTAAGGTAAATATATTTTAATTTTTCGGGGTTTTTATCACAAGGCGGGTCGGAATTCTTAAGTTATTTGGAATTCCGATTTCCGCGCCTATCGTTTTCCAAGACTTGTTTTTTCGGTACTTTATGGATATGTCACCCCCCATCCTATTTTGAGTCTCAGAGTTTTCCTTAAACGTAGAAAATTGTCAGAGATTATTTTCTTCTCCATGTCAATCATTTTTCTTTCTTCAAGCAAAATAAGTGAATGTGGAAATGAAATGAGTGAAACGTAAGTATAAAATATGTGAAAAAGCTAAATAAACCAGCAAAATACTTGAAGAAGAAAAAAATGATTGACATGGAGAATAAAATAATCTCTGACCATTTTCTACGTTCAAGGAAAACTCTGAGACTCAAAATAGGAGGGGGGTGACATATCCATAAAGTACCGTTTTTTCCTTTGACGTTTCTAAACTTTTTTTTTAAATTTCCAACTTCTTAGTCCCAACATTTGAGCTAGTTCTGATTTCTTTAAATATACCGTAAGGGCATGATTGCTAGTTAAATAACTCCGAGCTCTTACGATTTTAATTGAACTATATTCGGTCTTAAGTTTAACGGAGACCTTGTTAAACTACGTGGTCTTCATAACGATGATGGTATCTAATAATGGTGTTTGTTCCGGATTTTTTGATTTTAAGGTATTGGCCTCGGTTTTTAAAGATACTCCTTTTATTATATAATCCTCATCGAGATTCGAGTTGAAAGCATCACGGGCCGTCAGAATTTCTTTTTTCTGTCCAAAATAGTGGCAGATTATTAACCTATTGTAGACTTAAAAAAATTTTTTTTTAATTTAGATATATGAGGATTGGATAAACAAAGCTTTTGCCTCATTATTAAATGCTTATTTACAATCCAAGTTTAAATTCTAAAAAATTTTTTCCAAATTTATTTTTTAAATTTTTAAAGAATAAATTCAAAAGAATTAAATAAAAATAAATTGGAAGAAATTTCCAAATGTTTTTCAAAAAATGAATTGACGCTTCCAATAATGACTAAATGTGTTTTAAAAATATTACAAAACAAAAAATTTGAAACTAAAAGATTTTTGAAATTTAATGGGAAAGATAGAAAAAATGGAGAATTTAATAATAATGAAAATATTAAAACAACAAAGATATTACAACAAAAAATAGGTAAGAATGAATATTTAATAAAAAGTAAGGCGCCGGGCGCCAGCCGGCTTTGATCGACTACGTTGATTATGTTGATCAAGCTGACTCGTTCTCTCAGTTTACCCCAACCCTACTAGAATCCTATACGATAGGAACTATGTTAGTATACCTCGGAGGGGAAATCGATGATAAAAATCATATCGAATGAGACTTAGAATAAATTTCGAGACTTCGAGAGATTTTTCGAGAATTTCGATTTTCGTATGATCCTCCCAGTCCGGTCCCTAATGTAGAAAATACTACATAGAACTATCCTCAAGTTCTAAAAACGAGCGGAATGCTACAAGTTTACATAAGTGAGGTACGACTATTTAAACTGAGAGGAGGGATTGGATATAGTGAGAGTTTCGTTGGATTCAAGCCAGAAAAACTTACCAAAAAATTACTACATAAAATTTAATTTTTTTTAGAAATAAAGAAGCAGCCAAATTACATCCTTTCGGATGCAAAAAGAATACAAGGTCTTAGCCCCGTTGGGGGATTGGCGCGTTTTTTAATGACTGATATGTTAAAGCGCACAAATAGAACTGAGATTAAACCGTAAATTTTTCTTAATTTTAAGATTTATTAGATTTTAAGGACAGACATCACTATAAGATATCCTCTGAACTGAAAAATTGTATTTTATAATGAGGCCCGAAAACCAAATAAAATCTTAAAAAGAGGTGCATCGCAAATTGAGAGATCCTAAATTGGGAGTATCTTAAATAGAAGTGTATCTAATATTGAGTGTATCTTAAATTGAGGGTATCCTATATTGAGCATATTAAACATATTGAACGGGGGTGTGCCGTTTCGCCTTTTGTCTTTCGCCGAATTTTCGCCTTTTTTGATGTTTCATGTTTCGCCTTTCGTTCTTTGCTTTTTAAGATCTGTTCGGTACACCCTTGACAATGAGAGATCAGGTTGAATGGGTAATGATTTGGAGTAATATAGGGGATATAAGGGATTATGAATGATATCAGAGGATTTACGGGATCAAAGGGTTTAACGAAGTAGCTGGTTATTACGGATGTAATTTGGAGGGATCAAGGAGATTTGAAAAAACCTATGTGATTACCGACGGATGTCGGTTAAGTTGGGGATATATCGAAGGATAAGGGGCTATCTGTAGTTATGAATTGATGCAAGGGAATTAGGGGATTTGGAGAGATACGTGAGATCTGAGTTCCAGATACTGAACCAATATTTGTTTGAGCTGTTCCATGATGGAAACATGGTAATTAAATCCTCTACTTTTAGCGCCGATTTTAAATAAAATTGGTGCAGGTTTACAAAATTAAAATGATGCGAGATGATTTGATGAATCTGTCCGGATATCACTAAAATCCACCTAACTCCATACAAACCTTCTATATACACATGTCCTCATTCTCAGCGCCGCAGGCGAAAATTTTCAGAAATTTGGAAGGCTAAGTAGCCAGATTTCTTCCTTTTTCTGCGCCGCAGGCGAAAATTTTGAGAAATTTGGAATGACAAGAAGCATTTTTTACATTTTTTATTGACAAAATGAATAAAATTTGGCCAAATGTCACAAATCTTCAAAAATGAGGCAAAATGAGGCAAAAGTTGAAAATGAGGAAAAAATGAGGCGAAAAGGTCAAAAATGAGGCAAATGCCTCCTAAATGAGGCAAAAGGGTCACCCTGTGAGAGATCCTAAATTGGGAGTATCTTAAATCGATCTATTTTAGGTGGCAAAAAACAATGGAAGAAATAAAGAATTTACAAGCAATAAAGGAGAAAATACCATTTAACAAATCTCCATTTATTTTAGGTAAAAATTTAAGAATAATTACCTAATCTAAAAATTAAAAAAAAGGATTTTAAGGACAAAAAGATTCTCCAATAAATACAAAAATTAACAAATTAATTAATGATGGAATAAAAATAGCAAATAAATTAACCAAAAATAAAGAAGAAAATAAATTAGATAACAATAGAAATGTTAATTTTCTTTCCCCAAGATTTTTGAGTTTGACGGAAAATAAAAATAATAATAAGGCAAGTTTTAAAGTTTTTTTTTGATTTTGTTTTACTCTTCTACTCTAGTTTTGATTAGCTAAAACTTGGGTATAATTTAATCTAATAAGTTAGCCTAACTAGCCCAGATTGGCAGCAGTGGACAAGAGCAGAGGTCGGTAGGGGAAGCTAAAAGTGTCGGGAATTGGATTTTTGATAACCATTGGTGTAGATTTATGAAGTTTAAAATGTAATATAAAAGAAAATTAAAAAGAAAAAATGATTTTGATCCAAATAAGCCCATATCAATTTTTTATTTTATGTTGAAGAAATTAAGGTTGGCGATCCGGATTTGATAAAAGTCCAGAGATCCTAAATTTCGATGAATATCACTTTTAGATCTGGATCTTCCTAGTAACCCCCAACTGGAGCAAAATGTTCATGAGTGTAGAATAAATTTTAGGGAAGAGGAGGGAAGGGGCCTTCCGTCAAAAAATAAATTATTTTGCTTTTCGAGGGAAGAGGTGTATCGGCTTAGCCTTAATGGCACAAAACCCTTTTATTTATCAAAATTTATTTCCAGTTTTCTAATTTATTATCTCCATCATTATTCAGTTTACATAATGAAGGAAAAGGTTTAGAAAAAGAATTAAGTTTGCCTAAATTATTAAAATCAACCAAAATAAATGGCCGAGACCAGCAAGAATGGCTAAATTTAATAATGGAATATTCTGGAGTAAATAAACAAATTGAAGAAATTAAAGTTATTTTATTTAAAATAATTAATTAAAAAATATTTATTTAAAAGGAAGCTTTTAATTTTAATTCAAACAAAATGTATGATCAAAGTTTTAATAAAAATATCGAAAAATGTTATGAAAATCAATTTAAAGGAGCATATTTAGATAGAAAAAATGTAAATTTTTTAAAATTATCTAACCTCTTTTTTAGACACTCTCAATATTAGGTATACCTCTATTTAAGATATTTCTCATTATAAGCGATCTTTTTGATCCAAAGGTGGGTCGGAATTCCAATAACCGAAGTTTTTTTCCTTCTGATTTCCGATTTCCAACAGTTCCGATTTCCGGCACCTTCGTCATTTCCGACCCGCCTCTGCTATACTTACCTATATTCATTTTATTTAGAATAGTTTAGAGCCACTTAGGCTATCTTTCTAACATTTGTTTGGCCACTGTATGGGGGATCTAGCATAACTATTTTTGATACCTCCGATTATCAGATACAATTTTTTAGATCCAAATGGTATCTTATAATCGATAATTTTATCTAAAATAATTTTTTAATTAAAAAAGATACAAAATATGTTTGGAGATTATGAGGAAAGAAAAATTGCAACATGGGAAGAATTAAATAAAAGATTTAATTATAATCAAGTGAATTAATTTTTTTTTATTTTGAGAATTTTAATCAAAATTTAAGAGAAAAGAATTAGAACAAATAGGTTATTCAATGCTTACTAAGGACCAATTAAAATTTTTATATGGCCCAAAATCTCCCTTTAATGATTCTGTAACGCTTGAGAGATTGTTGCCTTTAACAGAAACTTTAACGATAAATCAGGTAAATTAAAGGATTTTTAAATAAATATAAATATTTTAAAGATTATTGAAAGGGATATTAAAAAAATATCGCAAATGAATTCTTTTAATATTCGACAACACGATGTTGTGGTAAGGATATTTATAGTAGAAAAGTTTTGGGAGTTTGTTTTAACATATCAGAACGAGGGTTGCAAAGAGCCCGGACCCGCAAGAGCCCGGATATCCGGAAATTTCCGGTCGGATATCGATCCGGATATAATGAGATTCCAAGACTTCACCAACCAACCCTAGTCGGAATAGCTCAAATTAAAGTTTGATTAAACATCTACAAATAAAAATCTATCACATCTACCAATTTAAGTTCCGGAAGATATTTTGGTCAGAAGTAGGTGTGCCCGTTCGAAAACGATCTAAGAAACCGTGAATTTTTGTAATAATAATTAATGTAATAATGATTATAATAATTAGTAATCCTTAACTTGGTGTTCTATAGAAAGAGTTTTGCAAAAATTTAGCCACCGGGCAGGATTCGAACCTGAGACCTCCCGCTTATATGCAGGAGCTCTACCTCTGAGCTACCGGGCATCGACTAATACTTTCTCTTTTTCCTTTTTAGATCGTTTAACCCCCGCCTAAGCGTTTTAAATGCTGCTGGATGAATCATCCTTACACTATTATATGAGTAAAAGAACCTGATAAAGTTACCCTACCCTATTTTTATAATACGCCCCTTAGTGAAGGCTCTAAATGTAGTCCCTTAAAGTGTTAATTATGCGTAAAACTCGAAATTTCGATTTTCTTTAATTTGTTGGGGCCAGGGGCGGGCGCTAGAGACAATTTCAAAAAACGCAATGTGCCCGCCCCAGGTTGGGGCCTTCGATTTTTAATTTAAATAAATTTTTCTTTTATTTTCTAGCTTTCCCCAAGTGTGTTTAAACCGGGAATATTAAATCCAACGTAAATTTATAATGGAAATTACAAAAAAAAAATTTTTTTTACAGTCGAGCAAGTCAACCATTTATTCTTTCACCTGCTCTATTTTCACCAACAATTCTTTCACCAAATATTTTTGGTGCTGGGATTCTTTCTCCAAGACTTTTTTCACCTACAGTTTTTAATTTTTTAAAAATCAAATTAATTTTATTTTTTTCAAAAAAAAAAGATTTTAGCACCTAAAGTCCTGTCGCCTTTAATCTTAAATCCTTTAATGTTCTCACCAATTATACTTTCACCACTTGTAATGGAACCATTTATTCTATCTCCTGGATTTTTTCATTCCGTGGTAATTTTTTAAATTTTTTATTAGTTAAGTTAAGATCACGGTTAGCTAGATTTCTAATGATATCGATCTCTAAGTCAGGCCTGAATTTAAAAAATTCCCATATTCTGCCAAACCCCATCAATAAGACTAAAAACTCGTTTGGCAACGGCTTCCGGACTTTTGTGGAGTGGACATTTGCGTACTCTCCAAGTTTCCACTCCTCTATTGTCCACTATCCAATTTTCCACTCTTCAAATGTCCGGACACGTTGACAACACTGCCTTAGTATCTCCAAAATTAGATATGCCTCAATTTAAGATACATTAAACCTTGGCTGGCCACTAGGTGTAGGATGATTTAAACACTATGAACTCATCCAAAAGTGCCTAAGCAATACCTTCTATTTAAGATATTTCGTACGATTTTTTCAGCCCAAAAAGGCAAGGAACCTCCTAATTTTTTAATTTTTAGATTTTAAGCCCTTATATATTGACTCCAGTAATTCTTTCACCATTCCTTCTCTCGTCAGTTGTTCTAAGTCCATCAGCACTTTCACCTACAATTTTAAGTCCATCTTTATTAAATCCACATATATTATCACCAAAAGCATTTTCTGGACTTGTACTTTCTCCATATGCATTTTCGCCTGTTTTATGGAGCAAAACATATCATTATGTGGTTATACTTTCGCCAAGTTTGATGAGTTAATTTGTGAATGATTAAAGAACCTTTTGATGATTTTTGAAAAAATTGGAGCTGAGGGATTTATTCAAAAAAAAAAACAACAACTCACGATTCTAATTAATTGAACTCATATTTTTATTTTGTAAATAATTCAATAAAATTAATAAAAAAATATAAATTTGTGTATATCAATTAATTCATTATTTGATTTTCATTAGTGACCAAACGCGTGAGGGGATCCTGCAAGGGATTTTGAGGGATCCCGCTCCCGCAATCCACCACTTTTTTGATTTCGGGATTCTCTCAGGATTCCGTTCCGCAGATTTTTAGAAAAGAATTCCACTTACGGGATCCCACCAACCCCAATGTTGACCGGTCACTAATTTTAATCAGACAATATTTTTGAATTTAAATTGAAAAAATAATTACTTTTATTGTTTGGCAAAATGTCATTAAATTTAAATATTTAAGGAATCTAATTTTGCTATTATGGGCATTCGCTTAAAAATCTTTTCCGTAACTCTAATAGTTAGAAAAGACTCAACCCTTTTTAAAATAGTAAATTTTTTAGACTTTAAAAATTTAACAAAAATGCCAAAATATTTAAGAAGAAAATGTGAGAAAAAGCGTGGAGACAAGAATAAATTTGGTGAAAGAAAATTAATCGAAAAAGATGGTGACAATCAGGGTGTGTTTTATTCTTAAGATTTTTTATTTATTAAAAATTTTTCTAGTTTACGGACAAGTTCAAAAACTCCTTGGAAATTGCCGACTAATGGCTTTTTGTTTTGACGGCAAAGACCGTCTGTGCCGTATTCGCGGAAGTTTACGTAAAATTACGTGGATAAATGTTGGTGATATTGTTTTGATTGGACTTAGAGATTATCAGGATAATATGGTGCTTCTTTCTTTAAATTTACATTAGAGATCGAGCTGGGTCTGGACCAGGGATGTCACGGGTTACCCGAAACCCGATACCCGAAACCCGACCCGAGAAATTTTCTAAAACCCGACCCGAAACCCGACCCGAGAATTTTTATTTTTAAAAACCCGACCCGAGTTTTCTAAAATTTTCGCCTGCGGCGCAGAAAAAGGGAAGATTTTTAGCTTAAGGATCCTCCAAAATTATCAAAATTTTCGCCTGCGGTGCTAAAAAATGGAAGAAATATGTCTTAAGGACCTCTGAAATTATCAAAATTTTCGCCTGCGGTGCTAAAAAATGGAAGAAATATGTCTTAAGGACCTCTGAAATTATCAAAATTTTCGCCTGCGGTGCTAAAAAATGGAAGAAATATGTCTTAAGGACCTCTGAAATTATCAAAATTTTCGCCTGCGGTGCTAAAAAATGGAAGAAATATGTCTTAAGGACCTCTGAAATTATCAAAATTTTCGCCTGCGGTGCTAAAAAATGGAAGAAATATGTCTTAAGGACCTCTGAAATTATCAAAATTTTCGCCTGCGGCGCAGAAAAATGGAAGAAATATGTCTTAAGGACCTCTGAAATTATCAAAATTTTCGCCTGCGGTGCTAAAAAATGGAAGAAATATGTCTTAAGGACCTCTGAAATTATCAAAATTTTCGCCTGCGGTGCTAAAAAATGGAAGAAATATGTCTTAAGGACCTCTGAAATTATCAAAATTTTCGCCTGCGGCGCAGAAAAATGGAAGAAATATGTCTTAAGGACCTCTGAAATTATCAAAATTTTCGCCTGCGGTGCTAAAAAATGGAAGAAATATGTCTTAAGGACCTCTGAAATTATCAAAATTTTCGCCTGCGGTGCTAAAAAATGGAAGAAATATGTCTTAAGGACCTCTGAAATTATCAAAATTTTCGCCTGCGGTGCTAAAAAATGGAAGAAATATGTCTTAAGGACCTCTGAAATTATCAAAATTTTCGCCTGCGGCGCAGAAAAATGAAGAAATTTGGCTTCATGAACTTTCAAAATTCTCAAAATTTTCGCCTGCGGCGCTAATGAATAAAACTCTCTCTTAATCCCCGGATATCGGAGGATTTGAGGGATAAGGTTGGATTTGGGACATATTGGTAATTTGGAAGTATATTGGAGGATTAAACCCCTAAATACCTGATCACACACACACACACACACATTAACCCCCTAAATATCTGATATACCCCGACAGCTCCAAAAATTCTGACTTGATGTTCAAATTTTAACTACCCGACCCGACGACCCGATACCCGAAACCCGGACTTTTTTTCGACCCGAAACCCGATCCAAAGAAAATTTTGAAAACCCGATCCGAAACCCGACCCGACTTTTTTCTCAACCCGAAACCCGACCCGAAGAAAATTTTGAAAACCCGACCCGAAACCCGACCCGACATTTTTGTCAACCCGTGACATGCCTGGTCTGGACCAAGGCCTGGGTTTTTCCTGCACCCAGGCCAAGGCATTTTTTGACCTTCCTGGAGGTTTTCCTGGGCCTGGGTTTTTCCGGAGCTACAGGCCCAGGATCCGGCCCAGGTCAATAAATCAAACCCAGAGTTTAGGAACATGCCCAGACTTTTCAAAAATCTCGATCTCTAATATACAGTCCTTCAATAGAATTTTTATAGGGAGATGTAATTTTAAAATATACGCAAGACGAGGTTCGCGCTCTGAGGGAGTCTGGTCAAATAAGTGAATCGGTGAAAGTGAACGATAAAGATATTGAAATTTTGTTTGGTGAGATTTAATTAGAAACTTTCAAGAAAAAAATTTTTTTTCTTCAGAGAATAAGGATAAAAATGAGGAAATTGCTGTTATGCCTCAAATGAGAAAATTTTCGATTAGTGAAAGTGAAGAGGAGAAAACGGATGAAGAAGAAATTGACGAGGAAGAGAAAGCAAATGAGGAGGAGGAAAAATAAGAAGAGAGTGAGGAAGACAAAAAATAAATATATGATTGATATTCAATTAAAATTTTTTTGTGATTATGTTCCAAATATCGACTTGTTTTGTAAATCTTTTGCAAATACTTACAAGTTTTTTATTTTTTATTCTTTCAAGTTTTTAAAGTATTTTATTCAAATTGAAATGACAAAAAGACTAAGGATTTTTATTGTTTATTACATTGGATACATTTCAGCAGTTTATCAATTTGTACGTTTTACCACGTCCAAGATAAATTTCTAACCCGATCCAAAGAAAATTTTGAAACCCCGATTCGACTTATACAATATCCAAAATTTTATACAATACAAATAATCACAACAAAACAAAATTATTCATCAATATCTTTTAATCCCCAAATATCTACTTTCTTAGAACCAATAGGAAAACATAAATACATCATTACATGTTCTTGTGGATTATCTACACCAAACAATTCATACTCCACGACTTTGTAAAGTCCTTCTTCCTCCTCTTCATCCACAAAATAACGTTCTTCTTCTTTTACCAGTTCGCCACGCGTTTTCAAAAAATTATCCTCGAAATAGAAGCCTCGATATCCGTGAATAACAAAATAATTGTACATAAGGTCGTATCCTCTAGTAGAAAACCCGCAATATTTCTTATCAACAAAATAAAAGTAGTTTGTGTGGAATTTGAACGGAGAATCGCCAAAAAACAATTCAAGAATGTCCGGATTGATATAGCCTTGTTCAACTTTGAAGTTTTCCATGAAGCAATGGGAAAGCTTTTTAAGCCAGTGACGAAAAATAAGCATTTCTTCAACTGTTTCTGGATATTGTTTTAATTGAAGTCGAAGAAATTTAGGCAATGTTCCATCTAGAAATGAAAAAGTTAACTGATAAGAGCTTTAAGAGCTCACTTGTTTCTCCTAATTCAAACAGCATATTTCCAATTTCATTCGTTTCATCGTCCATTGATACATGAGATTTGTTTTTGTGATCAAGCCAAAGAGGCATCCGTTCTTGAAGTGCTGTTTGATACTGAAAAATGAAGAGAATTTTTAAACAAAATACCCCAATTATTTTTACCTTTAATTCGTTTTGAGCGCTCAAAGCCAAGTCCAATTCATTAGGAGCACGTTCCAACTCTTTACAAACATCTGTAAAACAAAAACTTTATACTCGATTAAAGAGCAAAATCATTACAATTAGCAACCAATTCAACAGAGCAAAACACTTTCCTAGCCAATTCTTTGTTGTAGTTGGCGATCACTTCACAAAAATGACGATTTGACAGTTGAAAGTTGTTTAATTGGTAAAAGTTGAGGCATTTGAAGACGTCAAGTTTTGCTTCGACAGGTAGAAGATTCATTGTTGTTATGGGATTTGTTTCAGCAGGTAGAAGATTTGTTGTTGATTGTTGAGAGAAAGATTATTTTAAGGAAAACTTTAGCCTTTTATACTGTCTTTTCATAAGATTAATTGTTTGATTTTGATGATTAATAGGGATTAGGTATGTAGCGGTTAAAGTCCGTCAACGTTGGAATTCTTCAATGGTGGAGATTAACTTTCGTCAGAAGCAACAGATAAGTGTTGAGGGACCTCAGATTTTGATTGTACTTATCTCTGATTGTAATTACGCCTTAATTAATATTTCTTGGCGTTGTGTTATATTTTAGTCAGACACTACTAAATTTTTTATTTCTCTACTTCTTAACAAAATTTGATTAACTTTTTTAATTTTAACTGTTTTAGATCAAAATCTATTTAAGTTTTAGAAATTAATTAACGCAAAGTTTATCAAACAATGCCAAAAAACAAAGGAAAGGGAGGAAAAAAGCGAAGACGGGGGAAGAATGAAAATGACATCTTGAAGAGAGAATTGGTTGAAAAAGATGGAGAAAATCAAGGTTTTAAATTTCAAATAAAAATTAAAAAAAAACAACTTTTTAGCCTATGCACAAGTTCAGAAAATGCTTGGGAATGGTCGTCTGACAGCTTTTTGTTTTGATGGAAAATCGCGACTCTGTCATATTCGTGGCAAATTGAGGAAGAAAGTTTGGATAACACCTGGTGATATTATTCTTGTTGGACTTAGAGATTATCAAGACGAAAAGGTTTTTGAAATCAAGTTTTGATTTTAGTGTTAGCGCGGGCTTTAGCTATAATGAATTCAGTCGATACTTTTATTTTTGGGAAGGCTCTTTGGGTAGGGAGAACCCTAGGAAAGTTTTCTATGAGATATAGTCAGTTAATAGGTTTCAAGAAGGTTTAATTCCTCGTCTGAAGATAGATACAACCCTACTTTTAAGACAAAGATTCTTAAATATTTGAGTTACAATTTTATGAGGTCGGCTTGGAGTTGGATCCAGACTTTGATTTTTGTAGCACCTCGAACCTTCAGGGGCGGGATCGTCGGGGGATGTGTGCTACCCTAATCTAGAGTCATGATAAGGCATTTTTTGGTGTTTCCTTGGGTTTTCCTTCAAAGGCAGGCAAGAATCTGGGCAATTTCCTCATCCAAAATCTAGGTCAAGGTTTTTTAGAATTTTCGTTCTCTACTAATTTTATGAGATTTTCCCATCTCCTTTCACATAGTTTATGAAATATCCGTTTTCTTCTTATCCAAGAAAACAATTAGTTAAATTCAGGCAGATGTAATTCTAAAATACACACCGGATGAGGCTCGTATTCTCAAAAATGCTGGTCAGTTGCCTGAAAGTACAAAATTAAACGAAGGCGAAGAGGAAGATGCTGGAGGGGTTGAATTTAGTAAGAAACCCTTCTATTCAAGAATTTTTTCATTTTCTTTTTTTAGTTGATTCTGGCGAGCATTACAGCGAGGATGAAGTTGCTGCTCAAGACAGAAATTTCTCTCTTAGTGAAAGTAGTGAAGAGGAGTCAGATGAAGACGAGGAGGAAGAGGAAGAAGAGACAAATATTAAAAGTAAAGGGAAGGTTAAATAAACTTTAAAAATTGGGGAAAAAATTATTTTGGGATTTGAAATCATATATTATATTCTTTTAATTTCGTTGTATTTAAAAAAATAAAGGTTTGTTGAAAATGTTTATTTTTTGATCGTTAAAATATATATTTTATATATTTTATCATATCTTTTTAATTTTTGTTTGTGCTTTTTTTAATGGCTAATCAACATTTATGTAATGTTGCCGGAATACCAAACGCCGAAATACCAAAAATGTTGATTGTTAACAAGCTTACACGTTGATAGAGTAACTTTTACCATCGTTGAAACAATTTTCCACGTGTTGGGAAGCAAATTTGTATTTTTCCACAGATTGGTATTTTGGGAGTTTTTGGAGGTTGTTATTTCGGCGATTGGTTTTTCGGCGCTTCCCCCATTTATTTTTCTAAATTTTTTCGATATCTTTATGCGAACTTGAAGAAACGCTTTAACATTTCTTCACGCTCATCCTCCTTTTTTCAAATTTTTTAAATAATATTTTTAGAAGCTTAAAAATGGATAAAATCAAAGCATTCATTAAAAAGAAAAGGGCAGACAAAAATTTTAAATTGGCTGGACCTGGATATGTTTTAAAAGATGACAATACACAATCAGGCAGTTCACCAAAACATTCTCCTCCAAAACAATCCCAACAAGCTAAAGTAAAATTTAAAAAATTTTTTCAAAATTTTCTTTTCTAGCCTCCTCCGCGACCCGATGCTTCAACAATAGCACAGGCAGCTGAGAGACGAATGGCTAAATCAGCACCACAATCAGAATTGACACCAATGCAAAAAATTATTAAGATGCAGGTTTTGATTATTTTATAATTTTTTTTAATTTTTAAAACCTTTGTCAGGCAAAGAAGGAATTGGAAGAAGAACAACGCAAATTGACGGAAGAAATGAAGGGAACAAAAGTTGACGAAACTTCACCTAAAATACCAAAGGCTGAACAATCTAGTGTTTTATACACCTGTGAGCTTTTTGGTGAAGATGAGGCTTTGCCAAAATCTGAGGTTTTTTGATTAAATTAATAGCAGAATAGGCAAGTCTGTCGCAAATTCTTTGTTAACAAAAATTTACGGAAAGTCTATTTTGAGGTTTATCTAACGCAGCTTTACAAGATATTAATAGGAAATTGAATTTATCTTATTTTTTTAAACCTAGTTTTAACCTTTGTGGTGAACTACGTTTCTTAAGATAGGGATTCTTTTCAAAAATAATGTACAATACAATTTTTGACACTAACAAGAATTATTATAAAAATTACCTTTTTAGAGTGCTTTGGTTAAACTTTCAAATAATCTTTTTATTAAATACAGATGCTGGATGCAATAGGTTCTTGCCTTTTTGAACAACTCCAGGATGGTGAAGCCGATCCTTTATATACAACTACTTGTATTATTCATACTTTAAATAAAGAAAATGTTAAAATCCCGGCATTGGATACAGTTCAACGTTATTTACAAAATATTATTGACAATCCAAATGAACAAAAATTTAGAAGGATTAAGCTTTCTAATAAAGTTTATCAGGTTAATTTTTAATTTACCGGGTGCGGCAAATTGGCCGCCCCTTTTGTTTTTGCCATAACTTTTTTCAAAGTCAACCAAAATGGATAATTCTTTTTTTATTTTATTCCCAACACTCTAGGAAAATTTTTGATACTAAAATTTGTTTTAAATTTTATGGTTTAGCCTGCTTAATTTTCCTTCAAAGTTTGAGTAAAATTTTTTTGATAAAATTTGGCCTGGGCTCAATGTTAAGATTTTGATATTTGAAAACTTTATGTCATTCGAATAAGCTCTTCAAACCGATTCGAATAATGGTCAAACAAAACTCTTATCTGGTCCATGAGCTGAGATATGAAGTTTTAAAGGATAGATTAGAATATAGGTGTTAAATTTCAATCTTTTAGGTGAAATTTTCAAAAATGTTTTTCTGGAATATTTCGATGCTCCTCACTAAGATAAGTCGATTGGTACCAAAATTAGTAAGATTGGACGACTTTGAGCAAAGTTATGACAGTGTAAACTTTGACATAAAAAATGTTTTTTGCGCACTTAAATGTTCGGACGGGTATATCTTTACTAAAACTTAACCAAATTTCAATTGCTTGGTACCAAAAATTTTCCTAGAGTGTTGGGAATAAAATAAAAAAAGAATTATCCATTTTGGTTGATTTTGAAAAAAGTTATGGCAAAAACAAAAGGGGCGGCCAATTTGCCGCACCCTGTAGAATTTTTTTGGTCCTTCCAATTTTTATAAAGCATCATTTCGTCTTTCTCTCTGTCTAAAAATTTTTTTTACAAATTTTATTCTTCCTCTTAATGCTCCATCATTTGCTTAAAATTATACTTCAAAATATACTTTTCAGGAAAAAGTAGCGCCATGTACAGGAGCATTTGAATTTTTGATTGCAACTGGCTTTCGTAAAGAAGAATCAGCTGCTGAAAATTTTCTTGTAATGGATAGTCTAAATATTAAATCAATTGAACAATCATTAACTGTTCTTTTTGAGGGAAAAGCTATTGCTATTAAATTGTTTCGTGATCGAAAGGTTTATTTAAAAATTTTTATAGATTTATTTCTTGGACTAGAGGTGTTTGAAATTTTGTTAATTTTGGATTGCTCCAAGGTTTAGCTCTGTATTACCTCCTTAAATTTTACAAACACTAGTTTTAATTTATTTATAGGAATTGACTTTCCAAGCAAAATTCTATATGACCTACCTTTTCCTATTTTTGGCAAAAAAATTTGGGTTTAAAGAAATTTTTTTGGAAATCGGTGGATGATTAATCCTAACAATAAGTAAAAATCTTTCACTAACGGTTGCGTCCAGAATGCAATTTTTTAAATTAAAATTTCCTATACAAAAGAGTTTTTACCTTTAATATTCTTCGATGATTTTTAAAATTTTTTAGGTTTTTATTATCGATCCAAACAAACCTTTGCCTGAAATTCCAATCCCTCCGGATTTCTTTTCTCGTACAGCTGATGAAATTCTTCGTGAACAACAGCAGCGTACTGAAGCTTTAGAGCGTATGACTACATTAAGAACACAAAAAATGCGTGAAATGGATTCAATTAAAGCAGCTGCTTCTTCAACTATTTATAAATATACTCTGATTCGTGTTCGCTTTCCAAACAATTATTTAATTCAGGTTTGTTTATATGTAGATAGCTAATTATGATAGGGCAAATTTGTGATATTAGTTGAATGAAGTTTTGTGAAAAAAATATTAGGGAATTTAATTTTCTTCCACAAACACACCTAATCGAATTTTGAGTAGGGACACTGTTATTTTGATTTTAACCTTTTCTTTAGGTTTACAGTTTTCGAAATTTTTAAAAAAATTTCGATTTTGAATATCTTTTATTTTTGGTTCAGAATTCTGATTTTTAGTGTAAAAATAAATCTTTAAATATTTGTAAAAATACTAAAAATGTTTTAAATTGATTTGCTTTTTCAACTATTTAACTTGTATAGGTGTCTGTGAAAATTTCAAAATTTTTAAGGATTTATGTTTCCACGTCATAAGGAAATTACGTGTCATATTAACGTTTAATAATAAAAATTCATACCTAAAATTTTAAAAATCAAATTTTTTTAATTTGTAGGCAATTTTCAATGTTCATGAACGATTCCAATCGCTAAGAGAATTTGTGTTCAAAAATTTAGCTTTAGAACATGGCTCTTTCACTTTAACTTTTCCTTCATCTTCAAATAACAAGTTTATTTTTTAATTTAATAATTTTATGTTTAATTTTCTACATTTTAGCGGAATAGATTTAGACAAAGAAAACTCTACATTCTTGGAATTGGGACTTGTGCCGTCAGCTGTTTTAAATTTTAAATGGGATGCATCTACATTGGAGGTATTTTTTGTTTAGCTAATTTCAAAAATAAAAATAATGATTATATGAGACTGACTAAAAAATAAATTTGAGTTGGAATTTTATTTAGAAAATTCGATTTTTAGGATTTTTTAAAAATGAATTAAAATTCTTGATTTTTCGAAAAAAAAAATTTAAAATTTTATAGGGACATTCAAATGATTCAATTCCTTATCTTAAACATGAGCTTGAACAAACTGCAATTGCATTGTGATGAAGAATTTTTGATGGTATTTTTAAATGATATTTAATTGGTATATATTTATTGACTATATAGAATGGGGATTTCATTCAAAATTTAGCAAGGGTTAGGTAAACAATTTAAGTTAAATCTCTTTGGATTAAATAAAGCAATTAACGGTTTCTGATCAGCGATTAGATCAAGGGGGAGGGGTTGGGTTAAGTAAAAATGTCAGGGTATTCTTAAGTTTGCATCTTTCTTTGAATGAATTCTAAGGTTTGACCTGTCTAAATGTTGTAGATTATTTAATTAGGGAGTGTCTTATGTTTTGAGATTTTAGCATTGTTTGACCATTAAAAACGTCAATAGTCTACATATAGCGTTTTCCCGAAAAACTAAAGTTTAAAACCGAATAATTAGAAATAAAAATTGTCTAAAATACAATGATACATCTTAAGTATTCCTCTGTCAGTTTTCGAATCCACTGAAAACTCACCCAATTGTCACCCAGCTCCCAGCTACTCACCCAATACCTCTTCATACCTAAAGCCACTGTACCATGGTCTGCCGCCGTACATGAAATTTTGATTAATTCAAATAACGGGGATCAAAATATATTTTAGAATTATTATATAAAAGTAACCTTAACATTTCATTATTGCTTTAAAAATTGTTTAGAAACCCAAATTCAAATTTAAAAAGTGCAAAAACTAAAAAATTTATGAATAAATTACTCTGCGCCTGTGGTTATGCTCGGATTTTCTTCCAATTTTAACCCTCCCATCGAGTAAAAGTACACTTCGTAGACGAGCCGGACATGCTGAACCACGTACCTCCTATGTAGTTATAAATTTAATTTTATTTATTTTAAGTGTTGATGGCTCCTATCAAATATTAAAAAATTGTCTAAAAACAATTAACACACATTTATAATATATTGAATTAAGATGTTGTGATGAATCTCTCGCTTGACGCCAAGTTTGATTATGTGCATCGATCCAATTGTCAAATGCTTCAAGATTTTGAAATGTAAAGACATCCCTATATCTTATAAATCCTGACATCTATTTGTTTGGGTCTTTTCAGCTAAAATTGTAAGTTCAGTAAATGCATTGTTTTAACAAATTTAAAGAAATATGTAGTACTGAAAAGACCCAAACAAATAGATGTCAGGATTTATAAGATATAGGGATGTCTTTACATTTCAAAATCTTGAAGCATTTGACAATTGGATCGATGCACATAATCAAACTTGGCGTCAAGCGAGAGATTCATCACAACATCTTAATTCAATATATTATAAATGTGTGTTAATTGTTTTTAGACAATTTTTTAATATTTGATAGGAGCCATCAACACTTAAAATAAATAAAATTAAATTTATAACTACATAGGAGGTACGTGGTTCAGCATGTCCGGCTCGTCTACGAAGTGTACTTTTACTCGATGGGAGGGTTAAAATTGGAAGAAAATCCGAGCATAACCACAGGCGCAGAGTAATTTATTCATAAATTTTTTAGTTTTTGCACTTTTTAAATTTGAATTTGGGTTTCTAAACAATTTTTAAAGCAATAATGAAATGTTAAGGTTACTTTTATATAATAATTCTAAAATATATTTTGATCCCCGTTATTTGAATTAATCAAAATTTCATGTACGGCGGCAATGGTACAGTGGCTTTAGGTATGAAGAGGTATTGAGTGAGTAGTGGTGAGCTGGGTGACAATTTGAGCTGGGTGACATTTAATATTTTATAGTTTTATAAGTTTTCCTTCTTATCTTTTTATGGTTTTAGTGCAAGAGTTTAGAATTTTTAAATTTTAACTAGGAAGTTGCTGGATGGTTGTATTCGAGTAATGAGGATGATAATCAAATTCAATAGTTAATGCTATTGATAGTTCCCCTAGGCTATATTTTGCGTATGCAAATGATATATAGAGCATGCATATTATTGACGTTTTTAATGGTCAAATAATGCTAGAGCTCAAAACTTAGATACATCCTTAGTCACACTTAAAATACATTCCTTTTTTAAAGAACGTATATATTTTTATTTAATGTATTTTATTAGCATAAATATTTTATAAAAATTTTTAAAAAATATTGCCTTTACAAAATAATTATTTAATGCATTATCAAGTGAAAAACATTTAAGTAAATAATTAGTTATAAAAAGTAATTTAAGTAGAAAACATAAAATTAATTTTTTAATTTATACAAGAAGTAGATTCATCTGGAAATTTAAATTCCATATTCAAAACACCCCCATCAAACCATTTTTGAACGTCACTAGTTCTGGTTACATAATCAGATGGAATAGTTAAATCTATCTTGCGTTGACAGGGAAGAATACCTCTGTTGCAATTAGTGTAAACTAAAGAAAAGTTTATATTAAACAACTAATATTTATTTTAAAATTGAGTTTTCCAATGGGTAATCTTTCATTATCCAGAGGATGTTTAAGTCAAGGGGCCCTAACACGGTCCGATCATTAAACACATTATTTTTATTAGGCTTCTGAAAGAGATGCCGTTTTATAACTCGAACAAGAAGGGAGAAATTTTAAGCAAGGAAGGATGCTAAAAGATACCTTATCTGAAGATACCTTATCTAAATCAAAAAGGGATTGCACTTGAGGTTCAATCTATATTACCGGTATACTTTTTGACCGACATATCGTATCAAGTCCGATCTCTAATTTAAATAGTATATGAAAATATCTAAATACTTTTAAAATGAACGTCCATGGAGAGAAGAGCTCCTTTCCCTCCTTGTAACACATAATTTCCATTAGCATCGGTACGTGTATCAGCAAGTTGATCATCTCTTCCTAAGAAGATTTTTTCAGGAATTTTTGTATTTAAATATTTACCAATTTTTTTATTCCAAAGTTTGACTTTTGTCCCAGAATCAGGTTTATCCCCACACATTAATCTTCCTCGGATTCCAACAGATTGTTGTCGAAATGCCTCAGAAAGGGATATAAAGAGCAAAATTAAAGCGAAAATTTGAATAAATTTTGAAGGCATTTTTAAGCTATCTTTAACAGAGAATATTTAAAAAACAAAATTTAAAAAATTTGGTTTTGATTTTATTCAAGCTGTTCAAGATTAATCTTGAATATAGAAATGTTCAGAAATATTAGTCTTGTGGCTTAACACAAGATTTTCTTTGGGGAGAGTTTGATAGTTTGTAAAGTGAAAGTACGATGGGAAGAGTTCTTGAGAGATTCACCATATAATCTTGTAGAGGATTTGAAAGTCTTAAAAGTGAAGACCGGACAAGGATGGTCTTATGAAAGATTGAGATGGATATCACTGAAAAATTTCGATCTCGAGGACCGAGATTGTTTGAGGTCTCGTCTCGGTCTGAAATCTCTAGTTGAAAGTAGTGTTCGTCAAATGGATTTTTCAATACCAATACCGGGAGTACCGAAAAGTACCGAGTCAATACTTTCGGGAGTATTGTGGGATTTTTAGGAGAGAAAAGAATCTTAAAGAAAGAAGTCTTATAATTAGGGGTTGAAAGTATAGAGACCAGACTGGGATGGTTGTCTAGTTGAAAGTAGTGTTCGGCAAAAAAAAAACTCGTTCCCTGTAGTGACTAGATATCACTCAAAAAATCTCGATTCTCGACAAACAAGATTTTTAGAGATCTCATTATGATCCGATCTCTAGTTGAAGGTTTGCTTGCTTGCTGTAACAAATTTAAAATTTTGTTGATAGCCACGAGAGACTATTTTTACAAGATTTTGGGTAAATAAAAAACATTTTCAACCATTCTCGTGTCAACAAAAATAAAAATATTTACGAAAAATAAAATTTAAAAAAGGAGCAGATTTAATAATATCCGATTTTCTCGTTCAATAATTTGACGAACAATTATTATTTGAACACATTAAATACTAAAATATTTCAACACATTTTTATTTTTTTTAATGTTTGTTTTTGTAATTTGTTTACAATAAAATAACAGAAAATGTGTATTTTGAAGGTAGAAAATGTCTATTTTTAATCTTTATAAAGGAACTAAAAAGAAGAAAATGAAATATGGCTGATAGTAAAAGAAAGTGGTTGGTGACTCATTGAGGGGGTTGTTGAAGAGAGAGAGGGAAATATTTAACGAGGAAATTTTTTTTTGTAAAAATAGTATCATGAAGAAATTGTTGGTTTTTTTTTGTATTTTTAAAGAATAAAAGGATGGTTCCGGTTAATCATGATAGTGACGAAGAATAATGATAGCACGTCTTTTTTGTTATTACGTTAGCGTTCTTGACAGATGTGTTAAAGAGATTTGACACTTGATAGCACATCACTCCATTAAGACATCGGCATAATTCGCAGTACTATTAACTTATTGGGGACTTTCTTTGGATGGACCGATTTCAACAAAAGATATGCCCCTATAAAATATCCCCCTTATGCTTAAAAAGATAAATACATATTAAATGATATAGACTTGATGATGTCAAAAAAGAAAAAAATAAATATGACAAAATATTTTGTATATTATGCATATAAATAAATTAACATATGTTCGACCTAGTTGGAGCTTTATCGGTCTAAGCAGATCATCTTCGTTAATTGAACAAAAATCTCTTAGCCAACAATAATTTTATTTAAATTTATTTATTCACTGAAAAGGACCTTATAAGAAGGTCACTAACATTCAGATAAAAATTGTGAAACAATTGTAAAACAAAGCATATAAAAATAAAACTAAAAAAAATACAAGAAATACAAGTCACAATAATGTATAAACAATGAGTGTCCACAAACTGAGGAAAATTAGGTATATAAAAGCGAATTATAAGTTGTTTAAACTGGGAGATTGTGGACGCTTGTTTGTTGTAGCCATTTTTAAGAAAAATTGAAATGCACAGGTGCTTTAAATTACAAATCTTAAAATTTGAGTAATATATAAAAAAATTAAATTCTTTTCTTAAAATGTTTTTAAAAATGCTTAAAAAGTAGAAAAACCTCATACATTAATGTAGTGACTGCATAAAAACAAGGAAGGGAAAAAACATGTGGAAAAATTATAAAAAGTCAAAATGCAAAATATATATTTTTAAAAGGAAAATGTCAAAATGTAAGAAACAAAATATATATTTTTAAATGGAAAATGTCAAAAAGTAAATATAAAATAACCAATTATTTTATGCCAACACAAACATACAGAATTATTTAGGTAATTATATGGATATTGAACTAATAATAGATAAAACACGGATTTGTGTTTTCCAAATTTATTAAATATGACCTCAGTGAATTCCAAAAAATCCTTGGATTAGATGAGTCTATGATTGAGGTGGGTAGTAAATTCCAAAGGTTTACTGCTCTATTACATAGCCAGTGTTCCGTTTTACTATTTTTTCTCTGAACTTTAATTTGGAACTTATGTTTATTTCGGGTAGGCCTTTCATTGAGTTCAAAAAGACCGGTAGAACTTAAGTGAGTAAATTTGAAGATAATCCTATAAATCATAGTAAGGTCATATAGTGAGCGTCTTAAAGCTAATGATTCAAGGTTAAAAGTAATTAATCTTTCAGAATAATTCTTATATATAATTTTACACTTAGATAAAGCGATCCTAGTATACCATTTCTGTATTTTTTCTATTTTTTCTATAAGATATTTAGTTTTAGGACTCCAAATTACGGTGGCGTATTCCAGTAGTGGTCTAACGTAGGATTTAAATGCGAGAGCCCAGACTTTGGGGTTACTTGTGTGTATGTAATTTAAAATGGAAATAGCTCTAGCATAAGCTTTTCTAATAATAATACTGCAGTGTAAATCAAAAGAAAGATCGTTGGTAAATGTTATTCCGAGGTCCTTTACTGTGGATGTAATTTGCAAATTTTTTTCCTTGAGAGTATATGTATATTTAGGGTTTTTGGAACCAATATGTAGAATAGATGTTTTTTGTATGGAAATTTCAAGTGCCCAATCTGAACTCCACTGATAGACATTATTTAAAGCATTTTGCAGAGAATTAGTATTTTCTGTGTTTTTAAAAACTTGGAAGATTTTGAGGTCATCAGCAAATAGACACTTATTAATGTTGTCAGGAATAACACATGTTATATCGTTTATGTATATTAGAAATAAGATGGGTCCCAAGATGGATCCTTGGGGAACTCCAGAATGAATTTGAAAAGAGGTAGAAAATGTATTGTTGATTTTAACTTTAGCTGTACGATTAGTAAGAAATGCGGAGATCCAGTTTAGTAATTTGCCCCTAATCCCTATGTTAAATAATTTATAAAGTAAGAATCTGATAGGAACGGAATCAAAAGCGTGTTTAAGATCTATATAAGCGCAGTCTACGTTTTTACTTTCAAGAACAGCTCTATACCAGTGAGAGAAGGTAAATATTAGTTGAGTAGTAGTTGAACGCTTTTTAAGAAACCCAAATTGGCTTTCACTAATTATATTGTTTTCTTCCAAATGGATTAGTAAACTGTTAAGTATTATCCGTTCTAATACTCTACATATAGTTGATGTAATGGAAATGGGCCTATAGTTTTCGGCATTATTTTTGTCCCCTTTCTTGAAAACCGGTGTAATATAAGAAACTTTCCATGATTGAGGGAGTATTCCTGTATCTAATGACAATCTAAAAATATCAGATAGGAAAGGTGTAATAGATGAATGACAAGCTTTGAGTAGAGTATAGCTAATACCATCCTCAGCACAGCAGTTATTGTTAGGTAAATTCTTTAATATATTGTCGATATCTAGAAGACTAAACTCAATATCATCAAGTGCATTTATGAATTTACAAGGGGTTAATTCAGGTGGATCAAAGGTAGGCAGATTAGAAAATGAACGTGCAAATACTGAAGCAAACAAATTGCATTTAGCTTCATCCTCAAAAATAAAAATATTATTTTGTTCTAGACATGATATAGGAGAGAACTTTTGAGATATATTTTTCATATATTTGCAGATGCTTTTAGTATTACTTACTATTGATTTGATTTTCTGTGATCTATAAGAGTTAACAAGATGCTTAACTGTTTTGGAGACCTTTATATATTCTTCAAAGCCACAATCTGATTTTTTGAATTCCTTAAATAGTTTTTTCTTATGATTGATAAGTTTTCTAATATGTAAAGGATAATAAATCGATTTTAGTTTTAAGGTGACTGTGCGTAATGGTGTATATTCTTTCATAAGGTTTGAGACAAGAGCTATTAAATATTCATATTTATCTGATACGTAGAATTTCTCATAAATCCTATTAAAATGAGAGATAAGATGAGTGTTTAATAGATTAAGTTTGCTATAATCCCTACAATAGATTTTTTGTGGTTTAGGTTTTGCCATTTTAAGAGTAAAAAGAATGGAAAAGTGATCAGAAGTAGATAGATTTGCACCAATTTGACAAGAGGAGATTGAAGAGGGATTATTTGTTAGTAATAGGTCAAGAATAGAGCCTTTATTATGAGTGGGCGACGTGATGGTATTAGAGAATTTAAAGTTGTTAGTAAATTCAAGAAATTCTTTTCCACATTTAGTATGTGCTGTATTATTATCCCAATTTATATCTTTGAAATTAAAATTGAAATCGCCAACTATAATAACATTCCCTTCACAAAGACTTTGAAGGTTTTTTAACAGTTTGTTAGTAAGTGAATTAGAAATAGAAGGTGGCCTATATACCAAAATAAGTCTTATACAGTCTTTAACAGAAGTTACAGAAAATTCAATAGCTATTATATCAATACCTATAATATTTTTAAGGGCTAATTGTTTGTATGAGATACCCTTACGTATAAGCATAGCAACACCTCCACCTTTACTTTTGAATTTATGGTCACGGTTAGCTATAAGAATATGGAAATTTCTAGATGAATTTAATTGGTTGAGATGTGTATTGTGATCCTCTAGCCAAGTCTCAGATAAAAGAACTAAATCTGGATTTAAATCTAGTATTTGAATGTCGAGTTCATTAATTTTGTTTCGAATTGATCGACAATTCTGATATAAGCAAGCAAAATTTTTAATAAACTTATTGGGTTGTGAGGTCATATTTGTTAAATTCGGAGAATTGTAAGTAAGTCTAGTATTTTGAACGTATGTTTGTGTTTGGCATAGAATGGGAGACGAAATCCCTAATTGGTGTGAAAAGTTGTTTTATTATTTAATGAAATTTTAAAATTAGGGATTTCGTTTCGTAGAATTATAGTACCAGCATAAATAATATAGTCAAGTTTAGTGGTCTCACGCTTTTGCTTACAAAGTTCTATAAGCTTACTACGCTCATCTAATTCTTCCTTAGTTAGGCTTTTTCTTACAACAATGTTCTTAAATTTACCAACCAGTTTTTTCTTATTTCGAAGGGCTTCAGTAACTGCTGCAGAGCAAGGAAAAAGAATTTTTAGAGGTCTAGGCTTAGACCCAGGTTGTCGTTGTTTACCGAGGCGGAATACAGCTGATGGAAGACAACGATCAATTTGTAGTTCATTAAGTATTTGCCTAACAACTTTGCTGTCATTTTCCGCCCTTGCCATGGGTTGATTTTCAGTACTTTCTGGCAAGCCAGTCAGTACTAAAAGATGTTCGCGTTGTCGCTGCTCAAAGGCAGCAGAAAAATCAATATTATTTGTTGCCTGTTCTGTCAAAATTTCAGAGGCAACTTGCAACAATCCAGATAGTTGTTTAATTATCTGTTGTTGCTGATTAATTATTGTTTTAGCAAAGTCAGGAATTAAGGGATCAGAAGGGGGAGTAAGTAAATCATTGAAATTTAAATTTGAAATAGTGTCGAGTAATTGTTGGCGCTTGGCCGAAGGTGCTTGTGATGGTGAAAATTGATTACCCAAGTTGTTTAAACTGGGAGAATGTGGACGCTTGTTTGTTGTAGCCATTTTTAAGAAAAATTGAAATGCACAGGTGCTTTAAATTACAAATCTTAAAATTTGAGTAATATATAAAAAAATTAAATTCTTTTCTTAAAATGTTTTTAAAAATGCTTAAAAAGTAGAAAAACCTCATACATTAATGTAGTGACTGCATAAAAACAAGGAAGGGAAAAAACATGTGGAAAAATTATAAAAAGTCAAAATGCAAAATATATATTTTTAAAAGGAAAATGTCAAAATGTAAGAAACAAAATATATATTTTTAAATGGAAAATGTCAAAAAGTAAATATAAAATAACCAATTATTTTATGCCAACACAAACATACAGAATTATTTAGGTAATTATATGGATATTGAACTAATAATAGATAAAACACGGATTTGTGTTTTCCAAATTTATTAAATATGACCTCAGTGAATTCCAAAAAATCCTTGGATTAGATGAGTCTATGATTGAGGTGGGTAGTAAATTCCAAAGGTTTACTGCTCTATTACATAGCCAGTGTTCCGTTTTACTATTTTTTCTCTGAACTTTAATTTGGAACTTATGTTTATTTCGGGTAGGCCTTTCATTGAGTTCAAAAAGACCGGTAGAACTTAAGTGAGTAAATTTGAAGATAATCCTATAAATCATAGTAAGGTCATATAGTGAGCGTCTTAAAGCTAATGATTCAAGGTTAAAAGTAATTAATCTTTCAGAATAATTCTTATATATAATTTTACACTTAGATAAAGCGATCCTAGTATACCATTTCTGTATTTTTTCTATTTTTTCTATAAGATATTTAGTTTTAGGACTCCAAATTACGGTGGCGTATTCCAGTAGTGGTCTAACGTAGGATTTAAATGCGAGAGCCCAGACTTTGGGGTTACTTGTGTGTATGTAATTTAAAATGGAAATAGCTCTAGCATAAGCTTTTCTAATAATAATACTGCAGTGTAAATCAAAAGAAAGATCGTTGGTAAATGTTATTCCGAGGTCCTTTACTGTGGATGTAATTTGCAAATTTTTTTCCTTGAGAGTATATGTATATTTAGGGTTTTTGGAACCAATATGTAGAATAGATGTTTTTTGTATGGAAATTTCAAGTGCCCAATCTGAACTCCACTGATAGACATTATTTAAAGCATTTTGCAGAGAATTAGTATTTTCTGTGTTTTTAAAAACTTGGAAGATTTTGAGGTCATCAGCAAATAGACACTTATTAATGTTGTCAGGAATAACACATGTTATATCGTTTATGTATATTAGAAATAAGATGGGTCCCAAGATGGATCCTTGGGGAACTCCAGAATGAATTTGAAAAGAGGTAGAAAATGTATTGTTGATTTTAACTTTAGCTGTACGATTAGTAAGAAATGCGGAGATCCAGTTTAGTAATTTGCCCCTAATCCCTATGTTAAATAATTTATAAAGTAAGAATCTGATAGGAACGGAATCAAAAGCGTGTTTAAGATCTATATAAGCGCAGTCTACGTTTTTACTTTCAAGAACAGCTCTATACCAGTGAGAGAAGGTAAATATTAGTTGAGTAGTAGTTGAACGCTTTTTAAGAAACCCAAATTGGCTTTCACTAATTATATTGTTTTCTTCCAAATGGATTAGTAAACTGTTAAGTATTATCCGTTCTAATACTCTACATATAGTTGATGTAATGGAAATGGGCCTATAGTTTTCGGCATTATTTTTGTCCCCTTTCTTGAAAACCGGTGTAATATAAGAAACTTTCCATGATTGAGGGATTCCGACAGATTGTTGTCGAAATGCCTCAGAAAGTGATATAAGGAGCAACATTAAAGCGAAGATTTTAATAAATTTTGAAGGCATTTTTAAGCTATCTTTAACAGAAAATATTTAAAAAACAAAATTTAAAAAATTAAGTTTTGATGTTTATTTAAATTGTTCAAGATTAGGTAATCTTGAGAATATCAAAATGTTCAGAAATATTAGTCTTGTGGCTTAACACAAGATTTTCTTTGGGGAGAGTTTGATAGTTTGTAAAGTGAAAGTACGATGGGAAGAGTTCTTGAGAGATTCACCATATAATCTTGTAGAGGTGTTGAAAGTCTTGAAAGTGAAGACCGGACAAGGATGGTCTTATGAAAGATTGAGATGGATATCACTGAAAAATTTCGATCTCGAGGACCGAGATTGTTTGAGGTCTCGTCTCGGTCTGAAATCTCTAGTTGAAAGTAGTGTTCGTCAAATGGATTTTTCAATACCAATACCGGGAGTACCGGAAGGTACCGAGTCAATACTTTCGGGAGTATTGTGGGATTTTTAGGAGAGAAAAGAATCTTAAAGAAAGAAGTCTTATAATTAGGGGTTGAAAGTATAGAGACCAGACTGGGATGGTTGTCTAGTTGAAAGTAGTGTTCGGCAAAAAAAAAACTCGTTCCCTGTAGTGACTAGATATCACTCAAAAAATCTCGATTCTCGACAAACAAGATTTTTAGAGATCTCATTATGATCCGATCTCTAGTTGAAGGTTTGCTTGCTTGCTGTAACAAATTTAAAATTTTGTTGATAGCCACGAGAGACTATTTTTACAAGATTTTGGGTAAATAAAAAACATTTTCAACCATTCTCGTGTCAACAAAAATAAAATTGATGTGAAAAATAAAATTAAAAAAAGGAGCAGATTTAATAATATCCGATTTTCTCGTTCAATAATTTGACGAACAATTATTATTTGAACACATTAAATACTAAAATATTTCAACACATTTTTATTTTTTTTAATGTTTGTTTTTGTAATTTGTTTACAATAAAATAACAGAAAATGTGTATTTTGAAGGTAGAAAATGTCTATTTTTAATCTTTATAAAGGAACTAAAAAGAAGAAAATGAAATATGGCTGATAGTAAAAGAAAGTGGTTGGTGACTCATTGAGGGGGTTGTTGAAGAGAGAGAGGGAAATATTTAACGAGGAAATTTTTTTTGAGAATAAAAATATCATGAAGAAATTGTTGTTTCTTTGTATTTTTTAAAGAAAAAAGGATGGTTCCGGATAATCATGATAATAAGGAAGAATAATAATAGGAAGTCTTTTTCGTTATTAACTACATAGATTTTTATCATTTCTGAAAAAGTATGTTGCATAAACAACAACATTATTTTAACATTAATTAAAAGTTACTTATATTTTGTCCTACTATCAAAAGTGTGTCTTTGTGCATCCTTTTGCCCGTGCATTAAGGGTCTAGCCGAACAGGGGTCTAGCCGACCAAATTCCCGAAATCGGGAATTTCATTTTGATGATGGCTAGAACGCTGGTATATTTCTTAGTGGTTGCCCATGATAATAATAATACAAAGTATGGTAATAATAATACCAAAATAAATTTTTATCTCTTCATAAAACGAGGAAATAAATTTAAAAATTTTGAAATGAAAATATACGTATAAGGAATGTCAATAGAATTTTTAAACAAAAAATCAAAAACTTTGACTCCTTAATAACCAAAATATTGGTTTTCTTTCTCTGTGTTATAGCGAAAAGCTTCATCAAAAACATGCTCCAAACATTGCTGAAAATTGAGAAAATATGTAAAAATAAATTTTTAAAAATAAAATTATTTATTTACTTGACAAGTACTATTAGCATCAATTCCTAAAAGTTGGAGGGATGCCCAAACATTGATGGGTTCATTGAAATCTAAAAAATTTTAAGAAAAAATTTTTTTCCTAAAATTTCTAACCATTAAATTGTTCAACAATCGCTGTAGTAACAGAATGTTCTAATTTATCTTTGATGATCATTCCCTCCTTTTGCATTTGAAGTCCAGTCGAAAAATAATATGAAAAAATTAAAATAATGCAGCATAAAAGAGGAAGTTGTCCACGACGGGGCCAAAACATTAAAAAAATTTTTCTAAAATTTTTTTTTCAAAAATTTACTTATTTTTTAATCGAATTCTTTGGGGTTTTAAAAGTAAATATTTAAAATCAAATATTTTTCAACTCAAAAAATAATTAGAGGTTTTGATAATTTCTTAACACAGATTTTGGGTTCTAAATCCGAACAAAATTAAAAAGAAAATAGAAAATTTTAAGAAAATCTACAAAAATTCCTCAAAAAAAAACTCTGAGGAATCCATCCGAAAAATAATAGGAAAAAATTAAAATAATACAGAAGATGACACCGGTGCCATCTTCAAGGCATCGTTTATTTATTACGGTAAACGGTGCCTTGAAGATGACACCGTTTACCGTATATACTCTGTTAATTATCCTCTCTCAAATAATTTCTTATAAAATTATTTTTAAAAATTAAACAACTTTAAATTTAATTTAGAAAGTGAAGAGATTGATTAACTGTTAAATCTATAGCTAATGAAGGGAGAGTAACGCGCGGCATAATTTTTTCTCTCTTTTTTTGGCAGGACCCTCTAAATTTTTTTTTCTTTTTTTCTCTATTATATAGAAATATTTAATATATACGTATATAAAAATCAAAAAATCAAAAATTGATTTATTTGTTGGGAATTGTTGAGTGATGGAGTGAGAGAGAGTGAAGGAGAGGGATAGAAAAAGAGAAAATAAAAATCTAATATGGATGCCAATAAATTTCTTAACATTTATTTAATATATTCTTAATTTTAAAGTGTTTTTAAATAAAAATCCTTTTTGGCAAAAAGCGCCTTGAAGATGGCACCGTTTAATTGAATCTTGTCATCCTAAGCTACCGTAACCTAATAGAAATCATAGGCTTATATTTTCTATGGGTCTCATTCAGAGGTGGGTCGGAACAATTAGAGGTGTCGGAAATCGGAAATAATTTCAAAAATTCGGAAATCGGAAGGAAAAAAACCTCGGAAATATGAAGTCGGAAATCGAAATTCCGACCCACCTCTGGTCTGATTGAGTCAAACTTTTATTATATCACAAGAGTGTCTTTAAAAGTGTTTTCATTTAACTTATTAAAAGCGTGTTTTCCGGTAAGCAACAAAAACCTTCCATATTTTCCGATATTTCTCGGCCTTGAGAGGTCGGGATGAGACATAAAGAGAGACAAACTTAAAAGCGTCAAATACCTTTTCCGGTTCAATCCCGACCTCTCAATGCCGAGAAACGTTCGGAAAACATGGAAGGTCCCGATTACTAATTTATTAACGTAGATGAGCCGATGAGAGTAAATTTTTATTTTACAAAAGGAGGCGTTGAATTTAGGAAATTTTTTGTTCTTTAGATTTTTAAAATGTTACTCGATACCAATTCGAGTAACAGGAAAAATTATTTATTAAAGTTATTAATTTTATTTGTGACAATTTGTGGAATTAATTGTGCTGTTGTAAGTTTTAAATTTTAAGGAAGACTAGGCGGGAGTTAAAAATGTATTAGAAAAGTATTTTTCATATAACGGTTTTTTCCTAAAATGGAATCAGTCGAAGGATTGTTGAACTAAGTCATTAAATGACATAATCATTCGACTAAAAACCGGAGGGATTTGTTATATGTAAAGCATATAGCTATTTAATTCCTAAGGCTGTGCAGTAGGTAGCGTAGTGTAATGGATAAGACATAAGTCCGGTCTACTGAAGATGCTGGTTCGCTCCAGCCGCCGAATAACCTTTTGCACTAGCTAGAGGAGAGAAATAGCTATAGCCTAGCTGCTTTACTACCTATATGTAGTACAAGTACTCTGGAAACCGGAAAATAACCGCAAACCACATTTATGGTAGGGCTCAGGATATTTCAGAATCGATGCCTTGCCAGGGCTATTTAAACTTTTACCTCTTCTCTTAATTAAATTTCAAAAAATAGAAAAAAAGCGCATCACTTGATCACATATTAAATCTTGACAACAGTTTAAATAACGGGCAGATAACAGCCGGACAGTTGCTAGAAAAGAAAGGAGGGCAAAAACAAAAACAACAAATTAATTCCTTAAAAAGAAATTCTGCTTTGAATATTTCAAAAAATTCAAAACAAATTTCTAAGGAAAAACAAAAACAAAATTTGAAAAATTTAAAAAATAATGTAGTAACTAAAAAAGTAATTTCAAAAGAATTACAAAAACAAATTACTAAAAAACAACAAAAGGAATTAAAGGAATTGAAGGAGATGGAAGCAATGAAAGCTATTATGAAGGCGGTAATTACAGGAGAACCTTATTATAAGATATCCCGTTGGGCCTAAAAAATCAGTATCGTTCAACCACTGAATGGGTCAACTGCCAGCCTTTAACCAGCTATAAAATTTTAGTCTTGATCCACTCTTAAGGAATCTTATATATTATTCGAAAGTCCTCTTCAGACCCCGGGAAGTTCAGAAAAATAGGAAAAAATCTAAAAATCACAGTCTTATAACCTAATAAATGTGGGAGAGAGAGTAAATAATTACACTTATAATGAGTGATTAGACTTGATCCATCCAGCTGAAAAAAATTTTTTTAGGATAAGAAAAAAGATAGGTGTTTTTCGAATGATATAACATTGGATCAAGACTAAGAAAAGTTATAGTCGATCAGGGATAGATGGTGCTCAGTTGACTTCAACACCTCTTTAGCCTGCCCCCGCCCCGTTTAAAGAATTATTCTTAAATTGGGGCGTATTAATAATTAAATAATTTATTTTAATTAATTTTTAAAATAAGAATTTGGAAAAAGAATTGAAGGAAAGAATTAAAAATGGAACAGTTGAAAATACCAAAATTAAAAAACATCACCACAAAAATGAAAAAAATAAGAAAGATATTAAAAATAAAGAAATTCTTGATTCTGATGAGGATGATGAGTTAGTTATTCCAACATTTGGAGAACATCCAGGTTTGTTTCTTAAATACGGGAATGAGACAAGATCTCGAACAAAAATCTAGGTTATCGAAAATCGAGTGATTCTCGTACGAGCGTCCCAGCCCGGTCTCTATTTTATACCTTTTGGAATAAATACCCTGGATAAATATTTTTTCGAGAGAGTGAATGTCCCGAAAATATTCCCTCCATTATTCCAATATACAGGGTTTGGGCTCGGCTTTGAAAAAACTGGAATTGGAGGTCTTGTGGGAGAGGGTGGGTGGGTGGACAAAAGGAATTGGAGGTCTTGGGGGAGGGGGGGGGGGGTTGGAAAAACATAAATTAAAAGTCTCACTTCTATTAAGAAACATTTTTATAAATTTTTGGAAATTTTTTTCTCAATATTTTAAATTAATTTTTACAAGGTTTCATGCCTATTGTAATGCATAAATTGACTGAATACAAGATAAAAAGCTCAGAATTAATTAGTAAGCGTTTGGAAAGTGCAAAAGATGTTCGCAATTTATTGTGGACAGCTGTGGCTGTTGCAGAGAGAAAATTGGTTGAGAATAGAAAGGGTATGAAGATTGTGGATAAAGGGACACAGGTTTGATTTTAAAGGAATTTTTCTTTAATTTTACAAAATTTCAGACTTGTCTGTTAGAATTTATTGCTCGTATGGTTGGTGGGGCTTATACACCTTTTGCTTTCATTAAGGAAGACAGTAAGGATTTTAAAAGTAGAGAATACATATTAGAGTTGAACACGAATTTCATGATTGAGCCGTGATTAATTCATAAGCTTTAATCTTTGGTTTTACCGTGTTGTGCCCAGGAATGGGCCGTGTCGGGAAAAAGTCAGGTTGGGGTCGGGTCGGGGTTTCAAAATCTTTTCCGGATAGGGGTTCGGGTCGAAGAATAGTCAGGGTCTCGGGTCTTTTTTCGGGTCGAGTCAGTTAAAAGACTGATCCGATCCAAAAACCCCCATACATATCCCCTTCCGTATTCAATTTCATTCCGTCTCCGAACCCTTACAACCCTAACCTTTACAATTTCTCATAAATTCCATAAAATATCCAAATGCCTTCTAATTATAAAATTTTTCTAGCTCACCATCACCACCACATTACCTCATTTATTTACGCATTACGCAAAAATGATATAGCCTTCCTTTCGTCTGGATATCGCAAATTTTGGCGTGAAAGTAAATTATCCTTTAAATAATTTATTTAAAAATATTCTTTTAGAAATTACCGAAGAAAAATTTAAGGAGCTAGAGAAGAAGGTAAATATACCTAAAAAATATTTTTAAATTGTTTTTATTTAAAGCTTACACCAGTGTTTATCAATCGAGAATTCTGATTTTATTTTTATTTTTTATTTGATTTATTTTAAAAAGTATCCCTCCGTAAAATACCCAAAATTTTTTAAAATTCATTAATCATTGTAAAGCACATAGCTATTTATTTCCTAAGGCTATGCAGTAGGCGGCGTGGGGTAATTGCTAACACATCAGTCCGGTCTACTGAAGATGCTGGTTCGCTCCCAGCCGCCAATAACCTTTTGCACTAGCTGAAGGAGAGAAATAGCTATAGCCTAGCTGCTTTACTTCATTTGATCAAATTTTTTATTTAACCGAATCCTTTAGTTGTAAGGTTCGCGGATATCCGGATACGAAAAAAGCCCGAATATCCGTTTTAAGGACGAAAGTGAGCTGGGAATTACCCAGGATCCGCCAACCTTACTCATATGTACATAAATTTAAATATACCCTGAAAATCCCCAAATTCCCCTTCACTTCGCTTTTTATCCAACCCGGGTTGGGGTCGTTTTGGCGCCGGGCCGTTTTGGCGCGAGAACAAAAAAGTGACACTTAGGCGAGACCTAACTTCATAAAAATTTTATCAAATTTCTTTAACATCCTTGGCTACCTCTTCCAGAAATTTCAGAATTTTTAATCAAATAATTCTGAAGTTATAGTCGATAGACCTCGAAAAATTAGGCATTTTTCGGAAAATCAACATTTTTGGCCATAATTTCTAAAATTCTTGCTCAAAAATTCTGAAATTTTTGGAGAACGTAGATAAAGGTACGAGAGTTATTATTGCAAAGTTTTATCATTTTTGATAACCAACTCACTATCTTATAAGCTCGCGCCAAAACGGCCCCGCGCCAAAACGGCCCAGTCTCATCCAACCCTCGATAAATTTTCCCAATTATCTTATGAACTGACCCTCATTTATATTATATGAAATATCCGTTATTTAAACGAATAGTTTATCTGTTATCTGTCACCATTTCTCAAATCAATTTATAACTTTCTGAAATTTGATGGGTTAGATTTCAACGAATTTGTTGGCGGGTTTGCTCGCCGAACTCTATCTAATGAACTAAAATCCCTCAGATATATCCATCAAAAACCTTCAGAGAATCACTCAGAAATACATTAGACAGATAACAGAAAAATTTACATTATTCATATTATGTCATATACCCTTCCAACATGTTCACATTGAACAATATTTTCCATTAAAATTTTTTCATTAAAATATTCGCATAAAAATTTTTCTAGCTGATAAAGATGTACATATACATTTTATTTATTAAAATATTAACAAATTATTTATGATATTCCCCAAACTAAAACCTTTTGGCTAGGGTTGGATACAACCATTTCTCTACAGGGTAACCACGGTTTTCGGTTAGAACCGGCCTCACTGACCAACCTTACTATTGCCAAACAATTAAATAAATAGGCCTAAATGGATTATGAATTTATTACAAGATTGAATTGCTTCAATAAATAAGGGAAAATGAAATTAATTTGTCTCTCTGTTAATCCTAAAAATCATTTAAAAAATACTATCCCTTCACTCATTTATTTTGGCAAAAGTAATAATTTTTAACCTGTTTAGAATATAAATTCGATGATCTGTCAATCATCTTCAATCTTTTTTAGTAAGAAAATAAATAAGGATGATGATGGATAATAAATTTAAAGAAAAGATTTTTTGACAATAAAAATAAAGAGAAAGTCCTCAAAATAAAAGGCCAATAAAATAAATCCTAAAACAAATACAGTTGGATCTCAATATAAGATAGCCTCTATATTAATAAACCTCTATTTAAGAGATGTCGAGTTAAAAGCTGGCTAGCTAGTGGGTTTGAGAGTTGCCTGAGTGACACCCTCAATTTAACAGACATCTCCTTATAATAACTACTCGATGTAACATACACCTCAATATATGAGACACCTAAATTTAACATACACCTCAAATTATTTGAGCCCTAAGAGGGTATCTTATGGCAGGGTATTTATCTAAATGTATTTTTAAAATAAGATTTAGGTAATGATCTCTTTCTATTATTTTAAATAACAAAAAATAATTGACTATCTTGGTCAGAAAATTAATTAAAAAATATTTTATTTCTAAAATTAAACAAATATAAGAATATTAAATTTTTCTGTCCAATTAAAAATAAAATAAAAGCCAAAAACCACCAAAATATATAAATAAATATCCATAACAAATCCCTTAGCCAATTAATTTATGCTTGTCCACCTGTTGGTCAAATAGTAAAAAATATTATTTTTTTTTGTTTTTACATTTATGCCGGTGTATGAATTAAATTTGACTAGCCGACTTTGTTGTTCACATAGTACAATGTTTAACCAAATAAGCTAAAACCGAAACAGGATTAAAATTTCAAATTATTTTTTATGTTACAAATCTTTATTATTTCGGCTATTAATTAAATATTAATAAACCCATTAGGTATAGGCCGGGCCTCTTTATAGGATATACTGTTAGTATGTGTGGGTCTAGTATAAAGCAGTCAGTAGAGATCGGTCTCGGTCGGCACCTAGCTGACCGTCGCCGTCAACGCCTGTCCTTAGTTATCCTCGGCTTTTGCCACCTTCGTTATTCTTGTATTTACTATTCGGATAAAAGTGTTATTCTTGTGTTATTCTGTTAGTCACAAAATATAAGTCGTTTTGCGTGCCCTTAAAAATATGTAGAATTTAAAGCTTTCGTTAAAAAGGAAGACAAAAAAAAAGAAACATATAATAGAATTAAAGAGTTATTATTTCGACATAAGCAGGCATATACAAATTTAAAAAAGAATCATTTTCAATTTATTTATACATATTCTTTTTTAAATATCCATTATTACATCTTTATACTACATATTTGCAACAAGGATTTGCACGTGGTGCTGGTACTAAGCATGCCTCTGGCAAACTAAAGATTTTGTTAAGAAAAATATACACTAGCTGTAATTTAGAATTAAAATTTAACAAATTTTATCAGTGTTTGTTTTGACACTTTTTAGATTGTCAAGAAGGAGAGAAAAATACTTCCCTTTACATAAAAATTATTTTTTTAAATTAATCCACGTATTATTTCCAACATTTAATTTTATTTAATTTTTCATATTATTGGCTTTCCAGTGGTGGCACTAAAGTCAATAAATGAGGGAAAACGAAGTTAATTTTTCTCTGTTAATCCAAAAAATCGTTTAAAAAACCACCTTCATTAATTTATTTTGGCAAAAGTAATAATATTTTTCTGACCTGTTTAGGACAAGAAATATTATTAATAGAGAGGATGATCTGTCAATCATCCTTCAATCTTTTTTTAGTAAGAAAATAAATAAGGATTATGATGGATATTAAATTTAGAGAAAAGATTTTTTGACAATAAAAATAAAAAAAAAAAGTCCTCAAAATAAGAGGCCAATAAAATAATAATCCTAAAACACAGTTTGATCTCAATATAAGATGGTTGCATCTATAGACCAAATATAGTTGATCACTTGATGGGAGGCCTAAGCCATACCTCCTATTTAACATAAAGCTCATCATAAAATACGACCGAGACAGATTTCATTATATGTTACCCTCTATATTATGTACATCTTTATTTAAGATGCAAATTTCTTTTATGTGGGTTGCCCCAAGTTAACAGACATTTCAATATAAAGGACGATTTTTTAAGATAGATACAAGAGTGCATCTCATAAATAGTCTAAGTAAATGTATTTTGAAGATCGGATTTAGGTAATAACCCCTTTTTATCGATGTAATTAGCACAAAGTTAATAAAAATATTCCTCAATTTATTAGAAAATTAATTAGGAAATTTTTTTCTAAAATAGTTAACAAATATAAGAATATTAAATTTCCGTCCAATTAAAAATAAAAGCCAAAAACCAACAAAATATATATATATAAATATCCATAACAAATCCCCTAGCCAATTAATTTATGCTTGTCCACCTGTTGGTCAAATAATAATAAAAAATATTATTTTTGTTTTTACATTTATGTCGGTGTATAACTAAATTAAACTTGACCAACCGACTTTGTTGTTTACATGATAGAAAGTTTACCAAGTAGATAAGAAATATTGCTCACATGAGGCAACATAAAATTCCAAATTATACTTTATATTAAAGAACATACACATAGATCTCGGTTATCGAGATATTTCGTAAGATTCTCGTTCGACACTCCTCTAGTCTGGTTTAAACATTCTATTCTCTATTTTGCTGAACCAATTAAGTTAGTAAATTATTCAGAAGCCGACTTCTTTATAAGATACCCTCAATATTAAATACATCTCTATTTAAGATAGGTTTTTTAGAGTTGGTTGGCCTCAGGATGAAAGTAGGGGTAGGGGACTTCTTGAGCAATACTCCCTATTTAACAGAAACCCATTAATATACACTTCATTATGCATTGCTAAAGCCTCAAAGGGGTATCTATTTTAAGGTTCTATTGTAATTGTTTTCAAGGATTTTTATTTTCAAATTTATTTTCTACCAAGGTAGAGGATAGAAAAAAGTCATAAACTCAACTCTATTCTTTACCCAAACCTTTTTTTGTCTTCTTTATTTTGTTTTTATTCAACTCATTTAAAAAATGTGATGCGTCGTTGCGCGTGCCATTAAAATAAATTTAAATCTTTTTGTTAAAAGAAGGACAAAAAATGAGAAAAATATATAATAGAATTAAAGAGTTTCTTTCCCATTTAAGGCACAAAAATCGTCCAAAAAATTTACTCAAATTTCAACAAAACTTTTTTTCTCAATTTTTTTATTTTCCTTATTTTTACTATTTTTCCAATTAAAAATATTTAATGGAAAACAAAAAGTATTTTTTAAAGTAACTGAAAATATTTTTCATACTGACAGAAACAGCACTCTTGAAAGAAGCATACTCCCTAATATAAGGTCACTCTACGAGAGTATTAAAAAACTTTCTAGTACACGTGGTTCTATTAGAAGATTCAAGTTATTAAAAATAATAAAAAGGCTTAAATCTTCTAATAGGAAGTATATTCCACGTTGAGAAAAAGTCGGATAGGGAATTTTTTCAAATTGAGTTCCAGATCGAAAAAAGTCCAATTTTCCGGTAAACTGCCTCACCCACTGATTCCTAACCCTCCTCTTTTATTTACTACACATTTTCTAATTTAAATAAAATTTCAATTTCTTTTCCAATAATTATCCGAATAATTATTCGAACTTCTCAATAATTATTCGAATTCATTTTTATTTATTTTTAAAATTTATTTTTACCACAAGGAAATTTATTTTCTTTATAAAATCGAGAAAAATTTTTTCCTCATTTTATTTTTAATTTTAACCTCTTTTTAAAAGTGTTTGGCACTGATTGAATGACTGTCCACTTTTCTGTTTCTCCCCACTTATCCACAAAATTAAATATAAAGTTATTTCGGCGCAGACACTCCTCTTTAACGTTTTTATTAATTCCGCGCCCAAATACCGCGCCGAAAAAACCAAAAATAAATACTTGGTTTTTGCTGTACACACTTGACAGTATTTTAAAGTTGATGACTTTTAAAGGAAGTTAATAGAGGAAAATTATTTTAAATAAATAAATAAAATGGAGGTAAAAATAAGGATTTTTAAAAGAGACTTTAAAAACATAATTTCATTCAAAAATAATTTTATTTTAAATTTAATTTTTTGCGCTGCTTATGTGTACATAATTTTTAAAATTAATTTGAAAATCCGCAAATCCGCGATACCGTATACCGTTTATGCCGTTTATCTGCCGTATACCGTTTATGCCGTTTATCTGGGACCCGTTTATCGTTTCGTTT
Organism: Meloidogyne incognita; assembly: GCA_036172945.1. Lineage (NCBI taxonomy): Eukaryota > Metazoa > Nematoda > Chromadorea > Rhabditida > Meloidogynidae > Meloidogyne > Meloidogyne incognita. The sequence goes on from JARQAC010000037.1 coordinate 641,606, forward strand.
AATTTTAGCAAAAATACCGTTTATCGTATACCGTTTACCGTTTAGCTAAACGGTTTTGTGCTACCCTAATTTGTATTATAGATCCACCAAAGTTGATTTGCCACTATGTCGAAGAGCTCCCTCATTAGATCGAGATGAGGGAGCTGTCTGAGCGATAGATCCAAAGACCAAACAAACAGCAATTTTCAAGTTACAAAGGGTACCTTATAGCGAGGTCTGAATTCATTTTAGAGTTAATTTAGCTAATGTGCTCTTCTTTATCACTTTAATAACACAAAGTTAATAAGTTCCTTGCTTTATTAGAAAATTAATTATAAAATTTTTTCTAAAATAGTTAAACAAATATAAGAATATTAAATTTCTCTGTCCAATTAAAAATAAAAGCCAAAAACCAACAAAATATATACATATATATCCATAACAAATCCCCTAGCCAATTAATTTATGCTTGTCCACCTGTTGGCCAAATAGTAATAAAAAATATTATTTTTTTGTTTTTACATTTATGTTGGTGTATAAATTAAATTTGACCAGCCAACTTTTTTATTTACTAGGTACAATGTTTGACCAAATATGTAGATAAGAAACATTGGTCACATGAGAAACATAATCTCTAAATTATACTCTATATTAAAGATTAGATCGAGCTGAGAGCTCGAAAAAATCTCGGTTATATCTCGTTGGATTCTCGTTCGACACTCCCTAGTCCGGCTCAACATTTTAATATCTCATTTATTGAACCAATTAAGGTAAATTATTAATAAAGCTGATTAGGTATGAGCCGAACTTCATTATAAGATGCTTAAATACAACTCTATTTACACCTCTATTTAAAATACGTTTTTTAATTAGGTTGACCATTGGAAGGAAGAAACAACTCATTAATGTAGACTTCATTAGGAAATATTTTTTTTGGTATTTTAAACTAAGGGTCCGATTATACTTATTTTCAAGGATTTTTATTTTCAAATTTATTTTCTACCAAGGTAAAGAATAGAAAAAAGTCATAAACCACCCTATTCTTTACCCAAACCTTTATTTTTTTTGTCTTCTTTATTTTGTTTTTATTCAACTCATTAAAAAAATGTGATGCGTCGTTGCGCGTGCCATTAAAAATAAATTTAAATCTTTTTGTTAAAAGAAGGACAAAAAATGAGAAAAATATATAATAGAATTAAAGAGTTTCTCTTTAACAACATTTTTTATTTAAGGCACAAAAATCGTCCAAAAAATTTACTCAAATTTCAACAAACTTTTTTTTTCTCAATTTTTTTATTTTCCTTATTTTTACTATTTTTTCCAATTAAAAATCTTTGTTGGAAATAAAAAAATAATTTTTAAAATAAATGAAAATATTTTTCATAAATATACTAATAAATAGAACCACACCAGGGCTTCACGCAATTGAGGATTGCGAGTTCCGGATAGAGTTTGCGGGATCCTTTTTTCAATTGCGTGAGCCCTGACCAGCACTCTTGACAGACGCATACTCCCTGATATTAGGTCCCTCTACGGGAGTGTTTAAAAACTTTCTCGTACACGTGGTTCTACTAGAAAATTTAAGGTATTAAAAATAAAAAAAAAGGCAAGGGTAATAGAAATGCAAGGGGTCAAAATAATAAAAAGGCCTAAACTTCTAGCAGAAAGCATACTCCACGTTGAGAAAAAGTCTGGTAGGACTTCGGATAAATATTTTTCGAATTGAGTTTCGGATCGAAAAAAGTCTGATTTTCTGATAAACTGCCTCATTCCCTGATTTCTAACCCTCCTCTTTTATTTACTACACATTTTCTCATTTTAAATAAAATTTCAATTCCTCTCCAAAATTTTTTCAAAATTCCAACTTCAATAATTTATTTGAATTTATTTTTTTAATTATTTTTAAAGTTTATTTTTACCACAAAGGAAATTTATTTTCTTTACAAAATCGAGAAAAAATTTTCCTCATTTTATTTTTAATTTTAACCTCTTTTTAACAGTGTTTGGCACTGATTGAATGACTGTCCACTTTTCTGTTTCCCCCCACTTATCCACAAAATTAAATAAAAAGTTATTTCGGCGCGGACATTCCTCTTTAACGTTTTTATTAATTCAGCGCCCAAATACAGCGCCGAAAAAACCAAAAATAAATACTTGGTTTTTGCTGTACACACTTGACAGTATTTTAAGGTTGATGACTTTTAAAGGAAGTTAATAGAGGAAAATTATTTTAAATAAATAAATAAAATGGAGGTAAAAATAAGGATTTTTAAAAGAGACTTTAAAAACATAATTTCATTCAAAAATAATTTTATTTTAAATTTAATTTTTTGCGCTGCTTATGTGTACATAATTTTTAAAATTAATTTGAAAATCCGCATTTTTTGTCCAATTTTTGTCCAATTTTTCTGTCCACAAATATTTGCAAATTATTACAAGACTAAATTTGAATCAACAAGTATTTTTGCATTAATTTAAGTAAATTGTTGAATTAATGAGAAGAATAAGTACTATTTTTGAGTACAGATAGTAGATTTTCATCGTAAGTTCCGGTTCCGGAACTCAAATTGGATCTGGTTTCAGTTCCGGTCAAAATTTCGGTTCCGGTGAAACACTAACAGATAGGCCTGGGGAGGGTCGCAAAAACTTTTTTTAATAAAATAAATTTCTAGAAATTAATGTAAAGAAAATATAAATATTGTTTTATTGAATTGTGCTTTTCTATTTAAATAAAAAATAACTTTCTTATAAATCGAAGGATTAAAAAAAAAGATAAAATCATACAAAATATTTTTTTATTATTTAATGATTTTAATTTATTTATTTTTATATATTTTCTTTACTTATTCCACTCATTAATTCCACAATCCACTTAGACTAATGCAATAATAATTGTTGACATAAAATTGTTGTCGTGTTAATCTGCAGGTATTTGCGGACAAAATTAGTGTCTTCCATGATCAAGGCCAGAAGCACTAGCTTTGTACTACCTAGTTTGTCGGATCTTAATAGGGCTCGGGACCGAGTTGTGCAGACCAGGGATTGTTTTAATTTATTTATCTTTCGCCGAATTTTGCGTCTTTTTGTTCACATTTCGTCTTTCGTATTCCGTTTTTAAAATCAGTTTTGGTATCCGAAACCCGATAATCGAAACTCTGAACTCCCTGAAACCCTGCATACTTTCTTAATCTGACCCCTATCTTGTATAAACGTAATAAGCAAAGTGACGTTCTAATGAAGAAGAGGGGGAGGGAGGGGACTTTATTTCGAGATTCTCTTGCTTTTCTAATTTCATGTAATTTAATTTTTGTTTTAATTTTACAAAAAATTTTTTATTCTTAAATTAATTTTTGTTAGAAATCTACAAATTATTTTCAGTAAAAACTAAAAAAGAAAGAGAAACAACCTTATTCTTTTAATAAAAAGGGCAGTCTACTTAACTTACCTCTACTAATTTTTATTAGTCTCCAATTTAAGAAATCCAACGCCTCTTAATTCCGCCAACAAATTTATTTTTATTTTTTCTACTCAAAATCCTTATTTGTATATAATTTTCCCCTCTTTTCGCGCAAATTTTAACAAAAATGTATTTTAAAATAATTTTCTCTCTTTCCTTCACAAATTGTTGTATGTACTTAAAAAAACTTTTCCGGAACTTGACTTTATTATTTAATTTTATATAATTTTAGTAAATTATTTTTTATTCTTATTTAAAATATTTCTCCAGGAAAAATAAAATTATTTTGGGTAAACTATTTAGTAGAGTTCGAATCCGGGATATGTGTTTCAGACACGATAATCCGGAAACCGAATAATTTTTTAAGGTCTGATTTTTGGGGGTTTAGTCAGGAAACTCGAGGCAGTTAAAAGAACAAAACCGGTTTTCTAAACCGGTTTTCCCCTCATTTCTATATAGAATTTTTTCAGCGGTATCTAAATTCAAGATTCCCCTATGATTTTTCCTATGGCTATCCATTTTAAACTCCAAATATATTTTGCAATTTTTTACCAAAAAATATTTTTATGAAAATTTTTTATTAAAAATAAAAATAAGCGGTAAAATAAAAAAAATAAAATTGTGGGAAAATGAAATTTTTCTTCACAATTATTACTACTAGTTGTTGTAAAAAATATTCGCAGAGAGAGAAGTTCTGCTCATCATCATCATTATTATTTTTAAAACACAAAATCTCCCTTTCAATATTTTTTGTTAAAATAATATTTCTCATATTAATGCAAAAAATGTGTGAAAGTTTTATTTATAGGTAGGAACGGGATTAGGGAAAAGGTCCAATTTTCTGGTCCCTTCTCTAATACATAGTTTTTGAAGGGGATTTGGATAAGGATTTGCGGTATTTTCTCAAGTCCATGATAAACTGTGAAAGGTTTTCCCGGTCCCAGACCTTTCCTAGAGCGTGACTCCACAAAAAGAAAATTACCCCTTTATTTGATTCTCGTTCCCCTGTTTTCCTTTCCCTGTTCCCGATTCTGTAAAATTCTGAGTCCTAATTCTATTGCTGATTTTTTTCAAAAATTTTTTTTGTTAATCAATCCAATAATTAATCCCCCTTTTCTGTGTTTTGTTTTAATTTACAAATTTTATTATCCTTAATTTTATTTTTTACCTAAAAAGGTTGACTAAAACAAACAATTAAAAAAAGCAAATAATTTTCCCGCCGACATTTTATTTTGAAGCGCACAGCTTGCGGAATTAAAAAAACTTTATTCTAATAGCTTTATATTTAATTGTATATTGAGACATATCCTGGTTTTATTGTTTTGTTAAAAATCGTGGATTTCAATTTTTAATTGTGTCCAATAACTCTAGGGAGTGTCAGACATGTCTCGGGTTGAGAAAGATGTCCGTGTTGACTTTAAAGTCGAAAAAAGACCAGGTTTCGGGTTTCAGATAACCCAACCCATTCCTTGATAGTTCCCACCAATTTTTAGTTAAAATTTTCGTATTTCTAGAATTTTTTTCTTAAATTTTAATATCATATTTAGATATCCCGGGTTGTGAAAAAAGTCGGCTTGGGTATCGGCCAAAATAAGAACGGGTTTCGGATTAGAGTAATTTCACACATCTCTAAATATTGCCCAACAATAATTTAATTAATTTTTTTTTCTAGAATTTTTAATTTTTTTACAGTAATTGCTCTTTACCTTATTTATTTTATATTTACCCAAAATTTCTTTCATTATATTTTTGTCCTTCACTTTCTTTCCTTTTCAAAATCACCTTCCTTTCTTAACCTGCCAAAATGATAAATGGAATAATAAAATTGAGAAAATTTTTGGAGGGATATTTTTACAGAAAACTTTTTAAAAACAAAAATAGAATTTATAATTTATTTTAGAAAATAAATTTTTTTTAAATGAAAAGCTGGGAATTTTTGCCAAAATTTAATGCAATATTTTGCTGTTCTCGGGTTTCGGGTTTTTTCCATGGGAAGAGAGATTTTTTTTAATTTTCAGAAAAATTTTTCAACGTCCAGTGAATTATTCTAAAACTGTCCACACCTTCAAAAGACATTTCAAAATTTTCTAGTTCCAATATTCGGAACTAGAAACTAGTGGTGACACATAGCCAGTTATTTACAGGTACCCATGGCTTTTGGTTATCGCCGGTGACGACCCCCAAGTCTTCGTTTCTTGTTCCGGTTCAGTAGACTTCTTTTAACAATTTTCAATTTGCCTGGGGTGGTATGAATTACTCGAACCCTAAACCCTGATTTCTTCTCGACCCGAGACGCGACCCAACTCTTTTCACACTCCATTCCACCCCCTACTAGAAACTTAATCTCAAATAGCCATGAAAGGTGTAGTACAATTGACTCTATTTATGTAAAAATAAGAACGCCGGAAATATATATTTATATATAAAAAACCTTTATTAAATAAAAGATTAAAAATAAATAAAAATAAATGTGTCCGACGACTCTCGCGCGATGCAAAAATGAAGATAAAAGTCATTTGCTTGCGGAAAGGGATTAACGATGGCCGTTCTTTAAGGAAAGATAGATTTATTTTATATTAAAAAAAAAGATAAATCGGTGAAAGGAAAACGATTAATAAAAAAAAAAGAAAAAAAAAGAATTGTGATAAATCGGAAAATAACAAACCCTAAAAAGTAAAGGTCAGTTAAAATATTACAGGCAAAGCCTGTCAGGTTATTTTCCTTTTTCTATATTTAAATATAATTTTGATGAATGCTCACCACACTCACGTTTTTCTGTAGCAAAATACAAAAATTATACAGTCGGACCTCACTTTTTGATACACCCTTAGGACTGAAAAAATCGTACCTTGTAAAAGGAAAAATGTAAGGTTATCCGGAAATTTTTGGTTCTGATATTTGTCCCGGATCCGGTATCTGGAGATTCTCCAGGAACCTTCAACTCTTCGTATATGTAGCTTAAATAACTCTAATTTGACTTCTAAAAAATCTGTCTTAAATTGAGTGTGAATAAACGATGTACCTCAGCATATTTTATAGCAAGGTCCGGCTTTATATAAAAATGTTTATTCTAATCTTGAAATTAAAGGGTTTTTCTTTTATAAAAATCTGAAATAGAAACCTTTAAAAAGCGATTAAAATTAAAATGGCTGATAATGATAGGAAAATTAAAAAAAACTTTTTCTGGTTCATAAAATTATCATATTATATTGCCCTTAAATTATTTCCCTCTTTTTTACTCCAAAAATCACTCCTACAGCTTTACTAAATATTACCAAAATTCTTCCCTTTTTTCAAAAATTCCCTCCGATTTTTCAAAATATTTTAAACAAATACATATGTATTTTGTTAAGAAGTATTTATATCTCTTCTTGTCAACCAGCCGCTCTTCCATATATTTTTGACTAATTCCCCTCTTTTCCCTCTTTTTTTTCTTCCAGTAAAACTGTCACATTTATTTCATTTTTGTTTTATTTGGTCATTTTTCCCCTTGTTTGTCCATTGTGTTCGTTTGACAGATGGCCAAATATGTAGTATTTTTATTTTTTTTAGTTTTTGTTTAAACAATATGTTATTTATTATGTTTTTATAAAATAAAAATATACTTATATTTTCTGGAAAATTTTTGGAGTTAGGAATTTGGAGTTAGTTTTAAGCTCAAAACTAGGGTATATCCGGTCACTAACCAGTACTCCGGTTTTTTATCTCCCATCTTCGGCCTCTTTCTGTTCCAGTTTGGTTAACTGTTTTTCTCCAACATTACTTGAAAATTTTATTACAGTTAGACCTCAGTTGTACCTCATCCCACGTAAAGTTAATTGGAGAGATTTACACTCAAAAGTGTTTTTATCCAGAAAGGCTTCGATTTCTGTTTTTTATTAATTTTTGAATTATCTTAAAACGCATGCAAATCTATTATAATATTCTCAAATTTTTAAATTTTATTTTGACATTATAATCCTTTTATTAATCAGTTAAACAATTTTGACTGATTTCCTTGTCTTTTCTCAAGAGAAAAGAAAATCCTCCTAAAAATTGTGTCATTGGCAGATGGTAAAATGCCATTAAATGATGAATAGCTTAAGTGATGAATAAAAGTATCTCGACAATTTATTTTTATTCTTTTTTGTGTGGTTATTTAAAGAAAATTTATTTTCTAAACCAAACTTTCTAATTAATTGGAGGCTAAACACCATCCAATAAAATACCGCCTGGGCTTTACTATAGTAAAAATACCACTTTTATTGATAATAAATTCGATTTGTGTTGATATTGTGTCATCTTTATAGTTTTAGACTAGAGATTGAAAAATTACATTCACGGGATTCCGCAATGGGATTTTTCACAATTTCGTAAGCGACAGGATACCTGTGATTAATTCAGTAAATCTCTTAAGTCGCTTAAAATAATAGTGCCGTAATAGTTACCCTATGTATATTTGGTCTTACTAGACAAAGAATTTTTGTCTGGACGGTGTTTTGTTCTGACACCATTAATTAATTAATATTTATTAATAATTTTCTTTTACTTAATATATATTTTTCCAACTTTCTTCAAAAACTTAAAAACTTAGCCAAAACTTTCTTTTATTATTTTCTTTTATTGACCATTACCAAAAAACTTTTTTTCCTTAACGTTTTATGCGTCGCAGCATTTTTATTTTTTTACGAAAAAAGCTAAAAGAAAGTCCAATTATATAAAAATAATAATTTGGCACTTTTTTTTACTAAAAAAGGACAATAATTTGTTTTTTAAATTGAAAAAAAACTTGCTGAGATTTGTTAAACAATTTTGAGAAAATATTTATTTTTCCAGCATTTTTCTATTTATTCCTTTTTAAATCTAAATAAAATTCAAAAACTCAATTAAAAAAATTTTTTTATTATCTACGTCTCATGGGAGGAAAAATATTTTTAAATTTAAAGCCTTTACTTTTTTCATATTTTTTTTTCCGAAAGATCATATCTGGACATCTAACAGCTTTTTATTTTAAATTTAAACTTACCGTATTTGCTAAAATAATTACCCAGGGTAATTATTGTTTCAACCTCTCGCTGGAGGGGGTAATTAAAAGGGAGGGGGTAATTATTTGAGCTTTTTTTAAACAGGCTAATTATAACTATTTTCAGGAGGGGTAATTATTTTTTTGATCTCTCGCTGGAGAGGGTAATTATTAGGGAGGGGGTTTTTATTTGAGAGAGGGACATTATTTCAGCATTTACGGTAATTCTGGAAAGATAACCAAGATTTTTTGAATGAGTTTCTATCTTGGTCCTGCCAGTCAAATCCTGTCTCTTCCTATAACTTTAAGGGAGTACATATTAACAAGGTTCAGAATTTATTATGAAAATTCAAAATAATTAACTAAACGCGAAAATACAAAATTTGAATACTTAAGGAAGAATATGTATAAGAACAATAAAAGTAATAAAATTTGTATGGTTCCTCACTACCAGTTTTCTGTCAAATCTCAAAAAATATGTCTCAAAATAAATACATACACAAATTTATATTTTAACATTTATTTTTACACCTTCTGTCGTTTCTTTAATCTTTTTTTTCCTCTTTTTATTGTTTTAGCCAATCCTTTGCCATCAAAAAAGACTCGCGCAAAGGTATTATCCTTCTAAACGATCGCCGACATTTGGGGGAAATAACGGTCCGAAAAAAAGACTTTTCTTGTCCAAATTTTTGTGTAATCAAAAGCTTAATTTTGCTTTAACGGAAAAAGATTTTTCCCCGCAAAAAGAAAGGAAAAAAGGTGAAATTTTAAATTATTCATCAAAAATGTAAATATATTTTCTGTTAAAATAATTGAACAGTTTTAGTTGCAATCTTAAAATTTAAACATTTATGTGAAAATTAGAGAAAGACCGGAAATGTTGCGGTATTTTTCCATTAATTATTGACAGCAAAAACAAAAAAAAGTTGGGCTCTTGTCCAGTTCATGCGTCCCATGAAGATTTATGCGTCCCAAGAGAATTTATGAGTCCCATAAAAATTTATGCGTCCCAAAAATAATTTATGCGTCCCATAAAAGTTTATGCGTCCCTAAAATAATTTATGCGTCCCATAAAAATTTATGCGTCCCATGAAATGAATTGAAAAAGTATTCAAAAATTAAAAAATAAACATACTAGAATTTCAGCGGAAGTTCCGGTTCCGGTTCCGGAAAGTTCCAGTGTTTTTTAGTTTCGGTGTTTTTTTGGTTTGGATCCGGTTCCGGCTCCGGTTAAAATCGGTTCCGGGTAAACCGGAACTTTTTTTAGCTAAAAGTATTTGGCCAAAGTATTTGGCTAAACCGACAACACTACTTAAAATACAAATATTTTAAATTTGCTAGCAAAATTTTTTAAGTTCTGGTTACCGTTCCGTGCCGGAACTTGGAAAAGTTCCGGTTCCGGAACTCAAATTGGATCCTGTTCCGGTTCCGGTAAAATTTCGGTCCCTGTGAAATTTTAATTTATACTTATATATATTTGATTAACAAAAAAAATTTTCAATTCATTTCATGGGACGCATAAATTATTTTTGGGACTCATAGATTTTTATGGGACGCATAAATTTTTATGGGACTCATAAATCTTCATGGGACGCATAAATTTTCATGGGACGCATGAACTGGACAAGAGCCAAAAGTTGACAAAATCTAATCGAATAGAGGACTCTAATCGAATAGAACTTAACAAATATGCTCGTAAATATGCATTGATACTGGGCCCTGAAGAGACCGTTCCCAGGAACCGGTGAACGGTGAAAGGCCGGAAAGCCAGTAACCGGAACAACAGAACTGTTTATTTTTGAATCCAGAAAAAAATTCGAAAAAATTACAAATACAATCCAAAATCCAGAAATCCACATTTTTTGTGTTCCCATCTTTCTTATATTTAAAATATGCATTCGCTTCTCCCTTCTCTATTCACTACACCGTAAATTCCCGATTAGAGTTATCGGTCGTAACAGGACGACATAAAAATTAAATTCCGGTTTCGGGAATCAAATCAGCTGTATACTTAGCAGGGATCCTGCCGACAAAAAATCAAAATTCCCGAAATCGGGAATTCCCAAGCCAAAAAACGTCGGGAATTCCCGATTTCGGGAAATCGGGAATCGGGTCGGCAGGATTCCTGATACTTAGTACGTAAGCAGAAGCAAGGATTTTTCTTTTAATTTCGGGTTCTTGGTTCTTTTTATTCCCAATAAATGTAAAACGGGAAAATTTACACAATGCTACTTTGTCTTTCACATTTTTTAAAAATTTACTTGACCTTAAACTCCTTTTAGTTATTAAATTTTAAATACTTATTTTTAAAAATGTCAATCTTCTTCAATATAAAATTTCTTTTAAAAATATTTTAAGCTTTTTCCCCCTTTTTATTCTTGTCAATTTTATCGTGTCAATGTCCATCACTTTATAAGCTCTTAAATAAATTATATTCTCTCTTTTATTTTCTAACAATGTCCAAATTAAAAATTCTGAAAAAGAAACAAAAGAGGAGACTATTGACCAATGGTCACTTTCATTAATTAATTAGAAAGGGGAGAAGAAGATACATAATAAAATTAGAAAAATATACTCTAAAGCTTCATTATTGCTTTTTTAATGTGTGAAAATTATGCGCTAAAACAAAATTAATTTTTTTTATGAATTGAAATTTTATTTAAAAGTAATTTTAAAAATTAATAAAAAAAGCCTAGCACCAAATTTAAAAATTGTACGCTCTCTAGTAAGGTTGGCGGATCCGGGTATCCAGATCCGAAAAAGGCCGGATATCCGAAATTTTCCAACTATTTGCCAACCTTATCTCTCTCTAGCTTCTGGTCAGTTTCAAACCGAACCGAAGATTAGTTTACCTTTTTGGTTTTTCGGTTCGGGGTTCGGTTAAATGAGTAAATCCAGAAAATCCTCCTCTAACCCAGTCTCCAACCAAAAAATTAAAAATTTTTGTATAAAGTTGTGGATGTAAAATCGTGGTTCGACTTTATCCCAAGGCTTCGATCTCGAATTTTTAAAATCAAAAAATGAGGAAAAATTCGCAGAAATCGAAGCCCTGCTTTATCCTATTAATTATACCTAGCTTAAATTATTTTACCATTTTCCGCTTTAATTTTTTATTTCTCAAAATATTAAAAAAATCTTTACTTTTTCATAAAAAACTCATAAAATTAATTTAAAGATTGGCAATCTCTCTTCTTTGTATTTTTCTTAGAAGGGCACTTATGCTAATTTGACCAGCTAAAAGGGTCTCTAGCTGGACTTGTCAAAAATATATAGAGACTTTTGAGGGAAAGCATTGGCCTTTTCTTTTCTTTGTTCTCATAATTTATTATAATGCGGCCTCACTATAAGATACCCTCTAAATTATAAACACTTCTATATAAGATGCTATAGTCTAAAATTTGGTTGGCTAGTGGGTGGGAGAGAAAATTTTCGCTGCGTGGTACCGTGAACTGTGGGGGTGGGGGATCCTAAAACTTTGGGGGCTTATAACTCGGTCCATGGTCCCACAGCGAAAATGGTGAAAATTTCACAACTAAGGTAGGGTATGATCATCAGTCTACCAAATTTCATCCCGAAGTCCCACGGACACCACCACAGCCTCTCCTTTGAAAGGGGCACCTTATAATGTAGGTTGACTGTTTTTAATTTTTTTATAAATTTTCAATTTAGATTCAGATTTTTAAAATTAAATTTTTAAAAATGAAACAATTACGCACATCAAAAAAATTATTTAATAAAAAATACCCTTCCCTTATCAGAACAACAAAAATATTACAAAGAATTTTATTTAAACAATTAATGCCATTACTAATTATTTTGCCTATTAGGTGTTTTGCTCCAGTTAAATTTAATCAGAGAATATTTCTTTCAGTAAAGTGAGTGTTTTGGAATTTTTGGAAAATTTTCAAAAAAATTTTTTTTAAAGAGCCATTAATTATGTTGACCCAACCAAAACTGGATTTCGAATAATTTTGAGAGATGACTTTCTACGTGATCATATGGCACCAACTTTATTACCTACATTATATCTGACAGCCATTCCTTTACGTCAAAATGAGGGATTTATTTCACAAACAAAAGTTTTATATCCAGATTCTGTTAATGAAGATAAACAAGTAAATTTTGATTTAAATCAGTTAATATTGCCCCCTTGTTTTGTTAATTAAACGAGAATGAAAAATACATAATCGTTTGGGGTTTGAAATAATGAAAGGTTCAGAAATTGGAAATCTTCTGGGAAATTTTCTAAATTGGAAGTGAAAATATCGGAATTTAAAGTTCCGACACGTCTCTGATTTTTTTGGGATTTTGGAGAAAAATCCAGTCTTTGGGAGTCGAATTATAAGGAAACTCGTGTCATTCTCCTTTGAGGAGAACTCTAATCAGTATCAACTTGATATATAAAAATTAAGTAGGATTGATTTTAGACGGTCTACCGAACCAGAATCGAAAACCACCAACTAACCGAATCCAAAAACTGGGGGTACCAGTTAATAACCGGTTACATTCAACCCTAATTGAAGGCTTCAAAATATTTTTTTAATAAAATTTATTTTTTTAAAGGTTTCAATAACAGATTTACAAGAATCTTCTTGGTATTATATTTGTGTAGAATGGGAGAATATGAATCGGCATAACGAAACTACCGGGACAGACTGTCGATTATTCAAAACTTTGGACAGATTTGGAAGGGGAACAGACTCAACCGTTAGCGAAATAGAAGCGACAGATTTTTCTTCTCAAATGCTCCAATTTCGAATGAAGGCGGGGGCGGAATTCCCTATAAGATTAACAGCAAGTCTTGAAGGGGGAAAAGCCCCAATTCCTCCCTCACAAATTTTTATTTTGGGAGGGAATAGTGGAGGGATTTTGGAATTGGTTTTTGCTTTTTTGAGACAACAAATGGATTATGGACAGCTTTGTATTTTGGAAGAACCCTTAATTGGAGGATATTCGGCTTTGGGAAGACAAATATCTGGCGTTAATATAAGAAAATGCCATTTTAGTGAGTTTTGAATAGATTCGAATCGATTTAGGGTATAATGCCCCAAAGGTATATTAGACTTTTTAGGCCTTTCTTGTTACCCAAAATCCAGACTTTGCTTATTTATGTCAAATGAAGCGAGGTCAATACCCTCCTCAAATTAATACACTATAATGAGATTCGACACTTAAACTTCATATTAATACAGAATGCATAGTTAAATTACATTATAATATACTTCCGCTACGATTTTTCGCCCCACGGGCGAGAAGTATAACAAGATTCGACTATAAAATAAGTTAGTAAATTTAGAAAAATGTCGGACACCACTATAAGATACACATTTATAGCTGAAAAAGATGGTAACAATCCTTTTATTTATTGTGCAATCAAATGTTAATAAATTAGAAATTAACACTAAAATTGAGGGTTATCAAGTATTGGGTCTTATAATGAAGCTGTTAGACATAAAATAAATATTATATTAAAAATTTTTTTCAAGATAATTTAACAACAACAGACTATGAACTTTCAATTCTCGATTCTGCAGAAGCTAGCCCTTATATTCGCTCATCTGGCACAAAATGCCAAAATTCAATTAAAATTTCTATTATGATTGCATTAATAGTTTTGCTGCCTTTTTGGAAATTGTCAGAATTATTGGAAAGGAGAAGAATTAAATAAATTTAAAATAATTAATCAAAATTTTACAAAACCGGTATTAGTATAATAATAAATAGGTATGTATGTTGGCTACGCGACTTTTGTGGACACGAGGCATTGATCATAATTTGTCTTGATAAACTTTCCTGTTTGTCAACGAATTTATATTTAACGTCAATTATCCTTAAAATTCGGATCCTCAAAAGTCGAACTTGTATTAAATAGACATCATTTTATTAAAAATAATAAAATTAATTTTTAATAAAATTCACCAGTATATCTGTACTTCACCTTTAAAAATAAAAGTTTTTGTATTTTTTTTAATTTTGATTTTAACTAATCAAAATACTATTAAAATTAAATTGAAGCTTTCAATATTATTATTTTACCCAATTTTCATTACATCTCGCAAAAATATTATTTTTTTTTTTGTACATTTATTGTGTTATTTGGCGCTGCAACAAATTCCAAAATGAATGGTTGGCCAGTTTTAAATGGCGAATGATAGCGTTCAGCTCGTCCCCACAGTTTGGGTTTTGTCAAACTATTAAGATCAACCTAAAATAAGTATTTGGATATAAAAACCAATTTTAATTTTTAAATTACGCGAGATCCAAGTGGATGGATTAAGTGTACTAAAGTGAAAGCGAATGGAATGTTAGCAGTTTTGAACAACTCGCCATCTTCCATCAAATAAACGAGAAAATTTCCTGGTTGTTCAAGAAATACACCATGGATTTCAATAGACTTGTCTGGTAAAAATCCTTTTCCAAATCCTAAACACGTTTAGTTGTTAATATTTCTAAACTTCCTTATTTATATTTTAGAGAGGCCAACCAATTTGTTTTTTAATATTACGCTCAAACTCCTCGATAAGTTAGATCCGGTACCTTTCAATTTCTTTCCTCTGTTGGAAACACGAGTATTAAAGAAATAACCTCTAAAATTGAGCTTTATCGAGGGCTTCATCTATTAATTTTTATTGATAAACAATATGAATTCAACATTGTTTTATTCTATAGCATTAAACATACAAAATATAAATATTTAGTATTTTTAATATCACAAATAGTCAATATTTAATCAAAATCTCTCTTTATTTGCACAGAACAACAAAGCTTACATCAATTGCCCCTTTAATCTCCATTTGAGTTATTTTACTCATATCGTATCGGTTAAAAGATACAAAATATTTGTTGTTGACATATACCTGAAATAAAAATTATATCATTAAAAACTTCAAAGTAGTTCTGTATTAATATTTTTTCAAAGATTGCTTACAAAAGTTGCTTACTTGTAGTCCATTTCTATGTACTGATCTAAATTCCAATTCGAATGATTGGCCAACTTTGAATGGAAGTCCTCCTGAAGTCTCTTTTCTTATCCATCCTGTTCCTCTTACCCAAGTGTCGCGAATAACCTTAAATACACATATGTATAATGAATTTAGGCAAACAAAAATTGCTTTAACTAATTATTCTAATGCCTGTTTTAAATGGTTTCCCTTCAAATTCCCTGATATTTCGATCTAAAATCCAGTTTCCGGACCCGGAAAATTATTTTGCTTGACATTATTTCTCTTTGATGCTTAATAAAAATATAAAAACAATGTTTCAATTTGATTTAGACAATTCTATTAAAATTGTGTGTAAAAAAGCTTATATAATAGAACATTAAATCTTTACATTCAGAATGCAAATCGGGAGCTTTTAAGCTTGACAAGAATAACTGCCAGACCCCTATTCTATTCACTTACTTCCTTTTTAGCAAAGTCTGCACTGAAGTGAAATGGAATGTCTGCAGTATCTTCAGGCACACCATCATTAGCCAAGTTAATGATAAAGCGTGTTGATGCAGTAGGTGTCCCAACAATTATAATACGCTTTGGGGGTGCAAAACCTAATCCAAATTGAGCTTTAAGGTTGATTATTGATGGTATTTTCTTAAATTATTAAAAAATTTTTGGCTATTTTAATTCACTATACTCTAACCAAATTATTTAACTCTATCTGATCGAGACACACTGGGGGAGGCTTTGCAGGAGTTGTGGTTGGTAGGATTTTAGTACACAAAGTCATAGAGTTGACTTTAATTGTGTCTCCCCCTGCAATATATAATTGACTAATGTTACTCAAATTCACACGAGAGAAAGTTGCAAAATGTCGATCATCAACATAAATCTACAAAAAATAAATTTAAAATAAATAGGTAAATTAAGGTAAAAATTGTATAAATAATTACAATTATTGTATTATTTGGCGCTGCAATAAATTCCAAAACGAATGGTAGGCCAGTTTTAAAAGGTAAATGATAGTTTTCTTGTCGTCCCCACAGTTTGGATTTTACCCAATTATTAAGTTCAACCTAAAATAAATGTTTGGATATAAAAACCAATTTTAATTATTAAATTACGCGAGGTCCAGTTGAGAGTGGTGTGTGGAATGAAATGAAAACAAATGGCATGTCAGCAGTTTTGTACAACTCGCCATCTTCCATCAAATAAACATGAAAAGTATCTGGCGTTTTAGAAACTACTCCATTGATTTCAATATACTTGTCTGTTAAAAATCCTTTTTGAAATCCTACTTCTACAAGATTAATTGTTGATGGTAGCTTCTTAAACATATTATTTAATCAGATATAAGTACATACTTTAAAAAAGTATAAAAGAAGAAAGCAGACATTGATTGAGATTGGAAGTTATTGCTAGATTTGCTTATTAGCACTAGATACCGAAGCGCTCTTTATCTCTTAATATATCTTAGACAAGGACTGATATGTGCTGATTTTTCCTCATTTTGTGGTTTTTTAAAGGTCGATGAGTATTATTTCAACTATGCTTTATATATTTTTTGTAGTTTTTAGAACATTTTTAAATAATATGGGAAATGGAGGATTTCTGGCTTTTTGGCCAATTTTATGATTTTTTAGCTCAAAATGGGGGATGATTAAAAATTTGAGATCGGAGCCCTCTCTTAAGCATTTTAAATTATAATCAGTTGAATCCTCTTTTATCTATCTTACCAAATTATTATAAATAATCGGACAGGTTTTGCACATTGTCGTCTCGATTGTAGATACCATAAAGCTCGCACATATTAACAAAAAAAGTGTTTTCGACTTCATTATTGAAGTAAATATATTTAAATTTTATTTTATTATAATAATTGCTTGAATCATCCATCCTTTATATGCTGGACTAAAATTGTTTACATGTCTATTGTTCCTCCTTTCCTCATCAAAACCATTCAAACAGCTAATAACGGTTTGTAATTTTTTTTTGTGGCCACGATTATTCATAAACAAATATTAACAAACAAAATTTTCCCCATCTCAACCATACAAGTTAAATCAAAACTTTTTATATCGATAATTGTTCAAACGAGAAAAATTTTATTTGGTAGAAAAGATATTTTTTGTATTTCCAATTTACAATGTAAATTCTTAGTTGTTTATCATGTATGAGGAAGCAGACTATTTATTATTTGCAACGAAACATTTTTTAATTCTTTGTTCCATAAACACGTTTAGTTGTTAATATTTCTAAACTTCCTTATTTATATTTTAGAGAGGCTAACCGATTTGTTTTTTAATGTTACGCTCAAACTCCTCGATATTTTAGTTCCGGTACTCAGTTCGTATTTTTCAAGCCTGTAGGATTTGATGAAACAGAGCTTTGCCAACTTCGATATTATTGTTCTTTTTCCCTGTCATCGACCCCAAATCCGCGTACAAGGCGAAAATTTTTCACCTATAAGTGAAATAATGTCGGAAACACAGAGAAATTTTGAGAATTTTCGAAAACCAAGAAGCCAAATTTCTTTTATTTTCAGAGAATTTTCTAAGGCAGTACTGATCACGTCTATAATGTTTATTTCTCGATATAAAGACCTAAAAAATTGCGATCTTTTGACGATCCAGAAATTGTCGATCTTTTGTCCCTATATCTCGGCGCACAGACGTTTCCGTAGCCTGGTGTCTAAGCTGTCCGAATCGAATGGTATAAATATAATAAATAGGGGCATTCGAACCGGCCACCGGTTCAAATAAGCCAAAATTTAAAGTTACCATTATGAGCTAAATAAATGGCTATAAATATTTCTAATTAGTTTCGAATATTTTTATATTTTACTCTTTATCACGTGTTTTCTGCAAAATAAGATTAATGCTGATTTGTAGCAAAAAAGAAAATTTTTTCCAATGCTTAAGTAGTCGAAAATATATTTTAAAGCGACTTCCATCTGTTTTACGTTAAGTATCTCAAAATTGGGCAAAGATATGGGTCTTATTTTTGGTTCCGTGACTTTTGCGCCGAGAACATTTGCGCCGCGACTTATGCGCCGCGACTTTTGCGCCGCGACTTATGCGCCGAGCGACTTTTGCGCCGCGACTTATGCGCCGAGCGACTTTTGCGCCGGGGGACTTATGCGCCGCGACTTTTGCGCCGGGCGACGTTTGCGCCGCGACTTTTGCGCCGGACGACTTTTGCGCCGCCACTATCATTAATAATTATGAAAAACTACAGCCGGACCTCACTATAGAAGATGTAGGATAGTTGGAGATCTTCGGATATCAGGATCCGGATCCGATATCCGACCTAAATTTTCGGCTATCCGGCTTTCTCAGATCCGGATATCTGGACCCGACAACCCTGTACACTATAATTAGGTCCAACTGTAGATATTATTTTTTTTAAATTATGGCGGCGCAAATGTCGCGGCGCATAAGTCGCCCGGCGCAAATGTCGCGGCGCATAAGTCGCCCGGCGCAAAAGTCGCGGCGCACAAGTCGCGGCGCAAAAGTCGCCCGGCGCATAAGTCGCGGCGCAAAAGTCGCGGCGCAAATGTTCTCGGCGCAAAAGTCGTGATACCTTATTTTTTAATTTTTTTTTCTAGTAATATCTTAAGATATGCTTTCTCGTATTTTTGTAGAATTTTTTATTTGATTTTGGCATCAAAATATATGAGATCAAAAATGTTTTTATATATTTGGCTATAAACAAGTTAACAAAAGTAGTTTTATAGAAAAAATTTCTAAACTATTTTTTGCCTTTTTGATAGATCTTGATGATCTACAAGCCCTTGAGGCAATTAATAATTGAATTTTCTATAAAAATTTAGCAAATCTTTAACAGGACTACAATACAGAACTACTTAGTTACACTCTTGAGGCCTAAAGAAATCTTATGAGGGATCCCTCTAGATAGAAGGCACGCAATTTCCAACCAAACCAAACTAAATAATCAACCAAACTTTTAAAAAACTTATATAAAATTTATATATAGCATTTTAAACATACAATTTAAAATATATTTTTAATATCACATACAACTTCAATATTTAATCAAAAATCTCTCTTTATTTGCAAAGAATAACAGTGCTTATTTTGACTGCCCACGTAATTTCCAATTGATTAACTTCACTCAAGTCGAATCGGGCAAAATTTACAAAATGTTTGTAGTTGACAAATGTCAGAAATAAAAATTATAAATATTTATCTAGGGGTGTCTTAATAGACAATAACAAATTTTTTTTCAAAAGATTGTTTAGAAAATTACTTTTATTGTCATTCGGAGCTGCGGCTCTAAATTCCAATTCGAATGGTTTGCCGACTGACCTTTTTGATATTTTTCCTCTGCCTTCCAATTTTCGAACCACCGATGTTCATAAGCAAGGTTTATTTTGTTGCATGCAGTTATTACCTAATTATCTACCCATTACTAAAATTTAAATAAATTTGACCATTTTGAAAATTGTAGTCAGGCTGACCATTTTGAGAAAAAACGGATATATCCGCGGATATCCGCGGATGGATATGACTCAAAAGTCGGACGGATACAAACGGATACGGATATTGACCCTACGGATATATCCGGATACGGATAGCAAAATCCGTATCCATGTGCATGCCTGTTTTTAAAAGGTTTTGGTCCTTTTAATATATTTGGCCAAATTCCTTAGTTTTTAGGCCGTAAGCATATATTAATCGAGAGTGGGGGAATTATTCGAGGGAGGGGAATTAATCAAGAAAATACGGTATATAATTAAAAATAATGTGCAAATATATTTATTTAATTATCTGGCTATAAACAATTAAATTATAGTACAAAAGTAATTAAAAGTTATAGGGGCATAGGGGCATTTAAAAAAATTCTTTAATTAATCCTCTTTTACACGCAAGGATTTGGATAGCTATTTATATCGCATATCTGACTTTGGTTGCAAAATTGACAATGCTTCTTGTTGCAGCACTCTACAATGTTAAATGGTAATTATTTTATTTTAAATCTAACTCTTTATTTCTTGATTGGGGCACAAAGTTAATATGTTAACAAGAATTGAGTTTATCCCATCAATAAATAATTGACTGATTTTACTCAAATCTACACGAGAGAAAGTTGCAAAGCGTTTATTATTAATGTTGATCTACGAAAAAATAAATTTAAAATTACCAAAAGTTTCTTGTTCAGGTCCCCATCAACTAGTGATGTTCGAGACTCTCGGTCTCGGTTCCCGAGTCGGGAAATTTCCCGGGTTTTTTGAGCTCTCGGTCTCGACTCTCGGTCTCGATCCGAGACTCGGTCTCGGGGTTGATCCCGGTCTCGGTCTCGCTCTCGACTCTCGGCTTTTTTTCACCCCCGAACATCACTACCATCCACTACTCCTTATCCAATTGTTAAAATTAGTATTACCGGTTGTAATACGGATAAATACCAAGAAATTTTTATTGGTATATGGATACGGTGCGGAAAATTTTTTTAAATTTTCTATGAATATAAATACGACTTTTTGCCTATAAATACCTTAAAAAGTACGGTACCGTTTGATCATTAGTAAATTAAAATAATTACAATTATTGTATTATTTGACTCTGCAACAAATTCCAAAATGAAAGGTTGGCCAGCTTTAAAAGGAAAAACACCAGAAGTATCCTCAGGTCCCCATCCTTTGTCTTTTGACCAATTGTTACGAACAATCTCAAATGAATATATGGATATAAAACACTTTTAATTATTAAATTACGCGAGGTGGATTGAAATGGAAGCGTGGAGTGAAATGGAGTGGCACGTTAGCAGTTTGGTACATCACACCATCTTCGAACAAATTAATATCAAAATCAAAATCCTGTGGGTTTGCAAGAACTTCACCATTAATTAAAATACTCTTATTCGGTAAAAATCCTTTTCCAAATAGTTCTTCAAGATTAAAAGTTATTGGAAACTTCTTAAAAATTAAAAAATATTAATACGATATACCGTATTTCCTCTAAAATAAGCCCCGGGGCTTATTTTTTTCGATCGACCTCCAGAGGGGGCTTATTTTAGAGGGGGGGCTTATTTTGGAGGGGGGGGGCTTATTTTTATCGATGTTTAGATTTTTTAAAAATTAAAATTTTTTACCAAATTTTGAATAATATTTTTCTAAAATTTAATAGAATTCATCCCATACTAAGTCTCTTCACGAGAAATCCTTGTCCAAAAACTCATCTATGACTCAGTCAATTGATATTTCATCTTAGATATGCCTTTAAGTTGGAGATAAGTCAAAGATTTATTCGATTATTATCTCCCTTTTATATACGCCATTGAGTCTCTATAGTCTTTTACGATTAAAAAGGATTAAGAAAAGGGATTAACTCCTTTTTAAATTAATTTTTTAATAATTAAAAAGGATGAACTCCCCATATACCTATGGGGAGTTCAAAGCATTAAAGTGAATATTAGAGGATTTGTATCAGGGCTGGGCGCAATTGAGGATTGCGAGTTGCGGATTGCGTAAATTGCGGGGTTTTTTGCAATTGCGAGTTGCGGATTGCGTTTGCGGATTTTTAAAAAAAATTGCGAGTTGCGGATTGCGCGTTGCGGATTTTTTTTGAAAATTGCGTTTTGCGGATTGCGAGTTGCGGATTTTTAAGAAAAACTCACTAAACTCACTATTAATCCAATGAAAAACTCACTATTAATCCAATGAAATCCATCTAATCACCAAAATCACTCTTAATCTCTTAATCCACCGAAATCATTCTTAATCCTCACGATATCCCTCCTAATCTCCGTTAATCATCACTATCCCTATATACCCATCTCATTAAACCTACAAATCCTCCGATATCACTCTTAATCACCTCAAATCTCACGATATCTACGTTAATCCCTTTATATAGTACCTGTTAAATCTCCAAATACCCTCTTAATCACTTCTAATCCTTCTATATCCCTGCATGGGGACTCAACTGAGAGGACACAACAATTAATCAACAATTAAAAATTTTATGGGAGAGGGGGCTTATTTTAGGAGGGGGGCTTATTTTAGAGGGGGAGCTTATTTTTTTCGATCGACCTCTAGAGGGGGCTTATTTTAGAGGGGGGGCTTATTTTGGAGGGGGGGGCTTATTTTAGAGGAAATACGGTAGTTTAAAAAAGTGAGAGAGAAAGCCTTGGAAATTCTCATTCTAATAAATTCTCTCAGTCTTGAACTCGGTTACACCCTTGCAGTTGCTTAACAAACTGATCTGACGGAGCGAAAACTTCTGCCTTCTAATCTTCTTAAGGACCCCCGCTTAAGCGTGTTACAAACAACTATTTTAATTGCTAACCAGCTGGAACCCCTTCCAAAAAATAATCGGATTGTTGCATCTTGCCGTCTCAATTATAGTTAACATAAAGCTCGTACATATTAATAACAAAAGGAGTGTTATCAACTAAAATTTGAATATTTTTCTTGATAAAATTAAAATATCTTTGTTATACTTACTTTCATATTGAAGCTAATATATTTAAATTTTATTGAATAATTGTTTAAATCTATCAACATTAAGACAACGGAATTTTACCAAAATATCATAAGGAAGTTTAAAAATATTGACAATAAAACTTGTTCATAAAATATTTAAAATTGAAAAATGTTTCCTTGTAAAATAAAAAAAATTGTCAAATTCGTCATATGTAAATGATAAACAAATAAGAACAACCATTGGAAATACAAAAAATTTTTATTCCATTTAAGCTAAACAAATTTTTCTCGTTATACATCCAACAATTTTATATCGGAAAAAAATTTGTTGTTGTAAAATTACAAAAAATAACAAAACGTTTCGACGATTAGAATTGATGAAGACTATGAATAAACACGAGACATGTAAACAATTTTATTGATAAAATCCAACATATAAATGATGGATGGATTCAAGCAATTATTAAAATAAATTAAAATTTAAATAATTAAATTCAATAATGAAGGTAAACAAGATTTTTAGTTTTATCAAGAAAATATTCAAATTTTAGTTGATAACACTTCTTTTGTTAATAATATGTGCGAGTTTTATGGTAACAATAATCGAAGCAGAGGAACCAACTACGCCACCTCCTTTCTGTCGATTTAAGCATATCGATATACCGTATCCGGTAAGACAATTTTTTGATTCATATCTTATTTTCTATTAATTAGTACTGAAATTCGGTTTAATCCAGAATTTCGATCTCGAAGTTTTTAAAAACCCGCATTTACTTTATGCGTTATATTTTTTAACTTCAACAATTGAATTGTGCAATTTTTATTACTAATCATAATCTTATGAAAATCCGAACAATTATCTGAAAAAGGACAGATTTCTTTCCAAATTTTGAGGATTTCAGAAGGACTTAGCGGAAAAATAATGGCATTTCATACTAAAAACTCAAAGAAATATAAAAAATCCTCATAATCTTCAAAAGACAACAAAAATCCGCAAATCCGCATTTTTAAAAATAATCCTCATCGCCCTATCAAAAAACCACAAATGAGAAAAATCCGCACATATCGAAACCTTGGTTTAAACTACCTTTTTAAATAGTATGCTTAAACTATAACATTTATGTCTTAAAATTTAAGAGTAGACCAGCAATAATCGATCTTTGGAAGCTAGAATTTGGACCCGGTTTTATCAATCCAGACAAGAGAATTCGATTTACTGGCGTATATACTAATACAAGTGAACGTTTTATCATTAATTTGTATAGTGATGGAATACCAGATGAGACTGCTATAACTATATTTCACTTTAATCCACGGTTTGATGAAAGGCAGGTGAGTCGAGAATAACTTCAAAATATTCGATTTATATATTTACCTATTTGTTTATGTAAGGTAGTTTGCAACAGGTGGTCACCAACCAATGGATGGGGGACAGAGGTACGTGATGGAGGATTTCCTTTCAAAATTGGAGAACCTTTCGTTCTGGATTTTATTTCGGCACCTCAAAATGGACTCCATGTAATTAATTAGAGGATATTTAATATAGATTTATTCGTCAACAGGAATATTTAATATATTATTTTTAGGTTCATATTGATGGCAAGCCATTTCTAAGTTTTTACAAAAAGGATTTACCTAGATTGAGCCTTGTGGAGGTATCTTCGGCAGTTGAGCTTAGCTCTGTGCAATTATGTTATAAAGAACCATTCTGTCCTGGACACCCTATTGTAACGGATTTGGTTAGAGGATTTTAATTGAGATAATTTAAGGATCCTTAAAATATTAAGACAGTACCGTTAACAATCGATTTTGCGAAACTCGGATATGGAACTGGCTTTGCACCACCAAAGCGCATTATAATTCTTGGGACACCTTTAGCAGAACCTGAAAGTTTTAGCATTAACATTGGTGAACCTGGCCAATTGTTTGTAGATGCTAATGTTCTATTCCACTTCAGTCTAAGTTTTAATGAAACACAGGTAAAAAATATGAAACTGGTAAGATCTAAAAGGACCTTATTTAGTTTATATTAAACACATGGATTGTAGGCAAAGGATGGGAAGTAGAATATCGTTATCGTCCTAAAGGCTTTGACTTTAAAGTTGGAGAATCATTTTTTTTGGAAATACTTCCATCGTCAAATAATTGGATACATGTAGTTAATCCTTTACAATAATTTATTGAATTTTTTATTCTTTAGGTCTTTGTAAACGGCAATGCTTTCGGCATTTCACGATATGATTTGAGTAAAGTCAGTCAAATGTCGATTGAAGGGGATATCCAAGTGAGCAAAGTTATTCTATGTGAACAAATAAAAATGTGAAGAAAATATAAAAATATATGATTTGTTACGAAGTTTAATTTTTACTTGTAAAAAGGGAAAGCTTGAATTATTACTTATATGTAATTGTGGAATAAAAATAATTGTTTATAAGAAAATTAATGTTTGAAGCAATAATTACGGGGGAATTATCGACAAAGGGGCCAAATATTAGTGTTTCACCGGAACCGAAATTTTGACCGGAACCGGATCCAATTTGAGTTCAGGTTCCCGGAACCGGAACTTAAAAAATTTTTACTAGCAAATTTTTAAAAATTTGTATTCTAGGTAGTGTTGTAGCTTCCACCAAATTCTTTGGTTAACCGAAACAGAACCGAAAATTTGTCGGCGATTAAGTGATATATGTGGATTAGAGAGTTGTGTATAAACGGATTTGTCGGATATACGTGTTTGATATCAGGATATATGAAGGTTCGGGAGGGATATAAGTTTTATGGGGATAAGGAAGGATAAAACGAAATTAGCATTTTTAAATCACACGATATAAAACTAAATCCACATTAACCAAATCCTTCGATATAACACACAACATATTTTTTAGGGCCGCAGGCGAAAATTTTAAAGAATTTTGGAAGAATAAACTACCAGATTTCTTTTTTCAGCGCCGCAGGCGAAATTTTTGAAACTTCGGAAGGCCATGGGTGAAAAATATTAACAATTTTTTGTCAAACGAGAAATTTCAAGAATTTTGGCGGGCCAAAAGGCCCTGATTCCTCCATGTAAAAATACAAAAATTTTTAAAACAAAATTAAACTTATAAAATAAATTAATTATGGAAAGAAAAATATGAAATTCTTTATCCTCAGACACTGCATCGAACCCACCTTTAAATCATTAACGACTTTGGTGAAGCCTAAAAGCTTAACCACTTGGACACCCGATAGTATGAAGGCAATTGAAAGAAAATAAACATATTTCGTTCGATTTTTCTTTTAATACCAAGTACGAGAGTACGATTAGTTTATTAATATTTAAAAAAACAAATCCTTAGGGGTGTAAAAAAGTTCCGGTTTGCCCGGAACCGATTTGTAAACCAGAGCCAGAACCGGAACCAATTTGAGTTCCGGTTCCCGGAACCGGAACCAAAAAAACACCGGAACTTTCCGGAACCGGAACTTCCGGTGAAACCCTAATATTTATGCAAGGAAACATTATTTTTAGTGCACGGAACTGTCGAAATATCAGATAGGGATATGCATTAAGAATCAGGTCAAATGCTGTTTGGATATTAACGTAAAAGCACCATTTCTGCGCTTCTCTATTCAAGGTATATGAGTGATTGGCTGACCCTTTTTATCTCGATTAATTTTGGTTGATGCAGTTAATAATTAATAGGGATCGGATTTTTAGGTTATAACCTATTTTTTCTGCGAAATAGTCCTGATGAATTGAGCTCAAATCCGTTGTTATTTCTTGAAAATCTTTTGTTTACGGGGAGTTATTATGACCTATTTGAACCTATTTTGGCGTTTTGCAACCTAAAATAGGTTGTAACCTAGGTTGTACAATTTTTTTTCGTTTTTTTTCGTCTCTATTTTTTTTTTCGTTAAAATTTCGAAAGATTTTTCTAAAAATTAATTTTAGCCTAGCATGAAAAGAGAAATTTTTTAATTTTGCCAAAACACATTTAGTGTAAATTCCTTGTTTTTTTAACTTACTCATTTATACTTTTTATTTATTTGAAAAATATTTTTTATCAGATAAACAAATTTAATACAGAAATGAGGAAAACAATTTCGGTGCTTATCCCCTTTCCCTTTCATCCCAACAATATTCCATAATTAATAAATATTTAATCAGATTTTTGGTTAGTTTTGATTAGTAGTTTCTTGTTGTTGTACTTGCTGGTTTCTCAACCTTATAATCATTCGGGCACAAAGTCAACGAGTTTATTTGAAATGTGTCTATCCCAGAAACGTATATTTGACTAATTTTGTTCAAATCAAAACTATTGAAGTAACCATAAAATTTACCATTGACGCTGATCTAGGAAAAAATAAAATTTAAAATAAAATTGAATAATTAATTAATACATGCATCATATCTTTACGCATTGCGATAAATTCCAAAATGAAAGCTTCTCCATTATTAAATGGAAAACTGCCATAATTTACCTCATTGCCCCATCCTACGTCTTTTCTCCAAGTGTTACGAACAACCTAAAATAAATAATTTCATAATAAATACGATATAGAATTAAGGGACACGGCAAAGAAGCGCGCGGCCATATCAACGCAAAGCCATAACTTACTGGAAAATTTCTGACCCTTATTGATATAGGTACCAATCTCTTTAGCTCGATGAGAGGAATCGTTTAATACTAAAGTTGGTAAGATTCAGAAACACTGAAACAAGCCATGGCCTTGCGCCAGTATGGCCGCGCGCTTACTTGGGCTGTACGCTAGAATTAATACCTCCGGAGAATGAAAGCGTGGATTGAAATGAAGTTGAATGTTAGCAGTTTCGTGTATTACACCGTCCCCAGCCAAATTAATTTCAAATTGGTCTGGATTATCAAAAACCTTCCCCTTAATTATTATCCGTTCTTGCCAATCAAATCCATTTCCAAATCCGACACTAACAAGATCGATGATTGAAGGGATTTCCAAATTATTAAAAATAATTCGATATTTACAATCATTTCTATAGACAAAGGCATCGTCAGCGGCCAAAAAGCTCGCACATATTAACAAAAGAAATGTTATTAACTAAAATTTGGTTATTTTTTTACTAAATTAAATCTTTATTTACCATCATTATTGAAGTTAATATTTAATTTTAATTTTATTATCTTGTTAAAATAATGATTGAAATCGACATTTCTATGTTTGATTTTATTAATAAAAATTTTAATAAAAACAAAAAAAAAGGAAAAATAAGCAAGGCTTAACACTTTCCAAATGTTAAACATTTAAACGCTGTATATTTATCGCCACGTTTTTAAAAAGATAATTGATATTTAAATGTAATATCGAGAAGATTTTTTCACCTAAATCGAACACATGATTTTTTGTAATTTTTGTTTGTATTAGAAAAAATTTTTTTCCTAAACACATTTTATTATCAATTCTCCAACTTCCAACTTCCTCATTCATATTAAAAAAAAATTTTTTTTGAAAAATTTTTCAATTTAGGTCTGCCATAGAGAAAATGTTAAGTGTAAGTAAAAAAAGTTTAATTTATGAGTAAATATGTAGTTGGGAAAATTTTCCAATTTTCGGGGTTGAAAGACTTTCGGGGTTGTCGGGGGTAAGAACCCCATTAAAAATTTAGAAAATTCCCGCCCAATTTACTTAGGACTTATTATTTTTGAAGGAAAAATGAATGTAATAACAAAATTCTTTTTATATTTTTCAAATAGACGTGTGGTTGAGTGGTTTAGTTGTTGATTATAGTCTATATTTCTATTAATATACCTAGGTTTGGGTTCGGATACAAGTAAGGAAGACTCGTTGTTTTGACATTTTTCTTTACGAAAATAAATTATAAGAGTTAAACTCCTTTTCCAAATCCGGCTTTTGCAAGATCTATAGTTTCAGGGAGTGCCCAATTTTTAAAAACAATTGGATCGTTTTTTGTCAGAACGCCATATATTTTTACCAAAATAAGAATTAAAATCTTAAATTTATTTTTCCTAAATATTAAATTAAAATCAAGATACCTTAGTTAATGAAGCTGACATTATATTTAAATTTTATTATTAAGTTTGTTAATTGTAATGTTTAAAATCAACATTTATATGCTTGATTTTCTTGATAAAAACTTGTTGATATTTTTATTCGGTTATTTTTTAATTCAAAAACAACGTGAACATTTAGATTTTAACAAATAAAAATTAAAAATTTGTCACTCTTTAACCATTTAAACTTTGTTATCGAAACTTTTTTTATTTTGGTATGCATAAAGTTAAATGTATGTATATTAATCAAAAAAATTTTTTGTTTAAATGGACAAATAAACATTTTTTAACCAGGAAGGTATCTTGTGCAAAGAACATTTTTTCCTAAATACGTTTTCTTGTCAATTTTTTAACTTCCTCTTTCATTTTTATTACTTTAAATTCTCAAAATAATTTTTATTCGTTTGAAAAATATTTACGAAAAAACGAGACAACAATTTCATAAACCTTCTCATAATACATAAACTAAGGAGCCATATTTACTTTTCCAACGCTGCAGTGGAAAATTGTGAAAAAAATTCAGATTTTTGATCATCCCTCCCTCCCATTTAAGAAATTCACATCTTTAGGGGTGTTCATCATTAGGGCCTGAAACCCGACCCGAAGAAAATTTCGAAAATCCGACCCGACTTTTTCACAATCCATCCCATTCTGACCGGTATATATCAGGGATCCTGCCGACCCAATTTCCCTAAGTCAGGAATTCCCGCCTTTTTTTGGCCGGGAATTTCTGATTCCAAAATTGCAAAATTTACGGCAAATCAAAATTTAATAAAAACAAATCTTCAATAAAATTCCTTAACAACTAAATGTTTCGAAATATCATATTTAAACGGCTTAGTCTTCAAATCATTCCCAAAGTTTGCTTCAACTGATAAATATTTCACAACGCCAAACGGAATATATTCTTCAGAATTATCCTTTAATAATAGACCTTTACCTTTAAAAAATAGCATTATTTAAAATAAATTTAATTAAATATGGTACACTATGCATTTACATCCCCGCATTTGACCTTTAACTATTTTATGCTTGATATCTTATGTATGATTCGTCTGATCGCTCATTAAAAAGTTACAAGTCGATAAGTTCATCCAGTTAGAAAAATGATAAACTTATAGAGGACTTTCGAATGATATAAGAATCAGATCGGTTCAAGCATAAAAAGTTATGGCCGATCAGATTCGGAAATGGTAGAAGGCGAGAATATAAACGCATAGTACCTTAAATATTTACCAATTCGATTTCCATTTTGTGTAAAGAAAACATAAGGAAATTCTTCAAACATTCTATTAGTTGGAGGATAAACCAGTCCACATCCAAGAATATCATTATTATTGAAGGAATTATAGCCAAGTTTAAATTCATTTTTCTCGGTATAAATAGTAGCATACTTTGCTCGAAAGCCAAGATTCTTTCCCGTACTACAATTATTAAGACCAATATTCATCCCTTTAGCAGTACTTTTCAACTCTCGTTCAGATTTACTACAATTAATTTCAAAATAATATAAAGAATAAGTGTAACAATAAAGTGGTCTTTTGAATGAATTTTCTGTATAAACTGCAACATATGTACCACCTGAAATATGTCTTTACAAAAATAAAATACCTACAATAATTCACCCCAATTCCTAATACTTCCATCATTAATTAAATTTCCAGATCCAACATTATATTTATTTCTTAAATTTCTCACAACTTTAGACATATTACTTGAAGAACTTTGAGCAAATTCATCAACAAAATCATCAAAACTGTCACTTATTTTTTCGACAAAAAATTGTTTAATATCATTCAAAGTAGCAGGAATTCGACAACAAGGGCAATTTTTTGACTAAAAATGTTAGGAATAAAAGTTAGAAATTTTTTTAGTTTGATTCCAAAAGAATTCAAAGAGACGCAGACCTATTTCCCGACAATTCTAAATGAGCAGAGGTCGATCGGAATTCCGATTTATGACGTTTCCCTTCCGTTTTCGAAATTTTGGAAAAATTTCCGATTTCCGACAGTTCCGATTTCCGGCACCTTCGTAATTCCTGATTGACCTCTCTCTATAAAGTGGAAAAAAAGGAAAATGGGAGGTGTAATAATCCCTTAACCAAACAGTATTAAAATTTAAAAAATAAATTTCCTCACCCCTTCAGTAATCCAACGAGTAATGCAATATTGATGGTATGCATGATTACAATTTTTCAAAATATAAATATTTTCATGATCCAATTGAGATTGGCAAACAATACAACAACCAAATTGATAGGAAACCTTTTTTAGATTCTAAAAGAAAATTAATTTAAAAATTCCAAAAATATTTCTAATAGTTATTTATATCAACATATCACTTTAAATCCACTAATACTTTGGTATCGTACTAAACTCCCGTTCTCCGATGCAACGATATTCCCGTTAAATCTCAAAATCACCCTATCTCTCAAAATCGTCTTACTCCAGGTAAAACTTTATTTAAACTTCATTTCTGTATAAAGGTGTCGGGGATCGGTGTTTGAAGGGCAGTTAGGGGTGTGACTCCATTAATTCCTCGATATTCCTTAAATCGGTTTAATTTAGAAGGCCAAGGAGACAGATTTCTAACATTTGTGGTATGTGAATTAAATGAGAATACATAATTTTTTAATTTAATTATAAACTAACCGCATATTTACAATACATATTGTTCAATTTAACTGCTAGATCATCATCCTTTTTGTTCAATAATTCATTTGCCTTTTTATTTAAATTAAAGGTTTTTTTTATTCATATCTTTTCCCCTCCCTTCTCAAATAGGTGTTGATGTGACCCCCGATTACTACACTTACCTCTCTATAAGAGGGGGGAGGTAGGTAGGATCATTGATTGGACGCTCGTACCAAAATTCGTACTTTGGTACGAAATACGAGTACGAGCAATTCTAAAATTTCCAAGCACGGGGGCGGGTCCGTGATTTGGCGACCTGCCTGTTTCGTGAGTTGGAATTCCTCGAGTTAACCCCCACCGAGGTGGGATTTGATCAAAGTAACAAATTATATTTAACTATTTTTCTAGTTTTAAATTTAAAATTTAACAAAAAATATTTAAGAAACTCTATTCTTAAAAATATTTTTATTTTTACCTTCTTCATTTCTTCTTTCAAAGAATTAATTTCAAAGTCTTTTTGTTTTAAACAAGCATCTTTTTCAGCTTGTAATTTCTCAAATTTTCCTTCAATAAATTTTTGAAAATTTATTTTCATTTCTTCAATTTTATTTTCATTGTTAGAATTTATTTTTTGAATTTTCTAAAATTATTAAAAAAAATATTTAACAAAAAATTAGAGTTGGGTGGGATCGGGATCCCAATCTAAAATCAGGATTTTGAAATGACGACCCCGATCTCGGCTCGGGATCGGAATTTATCTTTATGTCTCGGGATCAGAAAAATCTTGATTCAAAAAAACCCGGGGTAATCCCGCCCTATCCCGCTAAACCTTACAAAAACCCCCAAACTTTATCCATTACCTTCAACTCATTTTCAAGAAAAATATTCTTAACCTTCTCATTAACAAATAATTGTTGAAGATCGTTATAATCTTTTTGAATCTTAATTAAATCATTGTTTTGTCCTCCTTCCATTTTATAAGGAATTTTTTTTTTAATTTTGATAAAGTCCAAATTAATTATAATTTATTTAAATATTGTGGAGAATTTAAAATTATTTTTTTAAATATAAAAAAGGTAATCGAAGAAAAAAATATGGTCATCATCATGGAAAAGGAGGAGCGTTCTTCTTATTCCTTCCTTGGAATAACCCCATTTTCCCTTAGTTTTTAAAGGTTTTTCTAATTTTGTCGAAGCAAAATGTGCATTAAGATTAACCTTTTTACACAAAAATAAAGGTAATAATCAAGGACTATGAACATAGAGTATTCTTCAGTAAGGCACACAAATACATACTAAGTATTTTGTTTTCCGAAAAGTTGAATGATTTTTTTAAATTAAAATAAATTAAAAACAAGTCAATTTTTTATAAAAATTTTTGTAAATTAAATGTTAAAATTATATTTTGTGTGTATGAAGTTTAAAAAAAGTAATTGAATTTAAAATAATTAAAATTAGTATATTTATACCTACCTATATTGGGTTTTTTGCCCATAGAAAATTTTGTTTAGAATATGTAAATGTTGAGAAAAAAGTTTATTTGTTGAGGGAATATTTTAAATTTAAAATAAAGATTTTTGAAGGTACCTAGAATTAAAAATGAATTTTATGAAGAAATTTCTAATTTAGTGTAATATTTGCCTAAATTCTACAAAAAATGTAATTTATTCAACTTTTTTTAGTACAATTCAAAACTTATGAGTAGTGCGTGACATTTTGGACCTGAAAAATTGTGAAATAGTTTCCTATTCTAGGTTTTTAGGTGCCAAAATAAATTCAGAAAATATAAGTCCGGATTGTGGCCAAATAGGTTCAATTCGGTTAATTCAAATTTACAAAATTGGGATTCTTTATAAGGTTTTGATTTCTCTTAATATATCCGTAGAAAAAATTAAAAAATTAACTTTATAAAAATATATTTTTTGAGCAAACAATTTATAAAAATTTAGAATATTGACAATATTTGTTTTTAGAGACGTCATATTAAATTCTATCATTTTTATATTATTATGTATCTTCACATCCCTTTCCATTTACATAGAATAACAGAGCTCACTTGGATTCCACCTTCAATCACCATTTGACTAACATACTTTAAATCATATCGTGCAAAGTTGACAAAAAATTTGTTGTTTACATTGACCTAAATAGAAATATTCAACAAATTATTGTTAAAAATTACATCAATTGAATCTTCAGTAGCAATAAATTCCAGAACAAAAGGTTCTCCAACTTTAAAGGGAAAGTCCCCAGAACGCTCTTCCCTTTCCCAGCCTCTGCCTGTAATCCATGAGTTGAGTATAACCTAGAATTTTTTTTTGTAAGATAAGGCTCCTCAAGAGCTTATATTTATACCTGTTTTTCATCAAAACGTGGACTAAAGTGAAACAGAACGTCAGCATTTACTAACAATTTACCAAGTGCACCAATGTGGATACTAAAACTTTCAGGGTTAGCTAAAGGTGTTCCAATAATTATAATGCGCTTTGTTGGTGTAAAGCCTCTTCCAAATCCGAGCTTTCTAAAGTCGACTACTGCCGGTATTTTCTTAAAGTGTTTAAAGATGTTTAAGTAATTTTAATCTAACCAAATTGTTTAAAACAATTTTTCCTCGACAGACTGGAGGAGGCTTTGTAGGGGTTATGGTTGGTTGAATTGTAGTTGATGGTTCCTCTGTTGTCGTTGTTGGTTCCTCGGTTGTTGTAGTCGGTTCTTCCGTTGTTGTTGGTTCCACCGTAGTGGTCGTTGGCACTTCTGTTGAAGTAGTTGGTTCTTCAGGTTCCAAAAAACTAATAAAACATGCTTAAACAATGAAATTAATATAATTAAAAATATAAAAATTAGCATATATGTAGAATATTTTAGTCGCATTGATTTTTGAATGTTAATTTACAAAATTTTATTTTTCCAAATTATTTTAAAAAAATAAAAAAAACTAGTAAAATGATTGACAGAGTTTTTTAAATGTTATCAACTAACTCTGCTGTAGTTAATGCTAAATGGAATTAAATAATAAAAAATTCAAATTAGAAAGTTTTTGATTGATAGAAGTTTGTAATGGCCATATTTCTTTATCATTAATGCAGGTATTTTTTGTATTATTTTAGCTATATATAAACTGACTAATGAAACCCAACAATACATATTCACTACAAATTAAATTTCAACCAATCCCGTCAAATTCCTCAAACATACAATGCTTAAAACAATATTTATTTTGTTTTTGATTTATTCTTCTACTAATAGCAATCCTATTTCAACTGAGTTAATATATACTTTTTTTTTAAATATCAATTTTTATTTAAAGGGCGTATACTAACGAAGATTTTTTGTTTCCAAATAGATACAAACGTGAAGAACCTAAAACATGCTCAAAATGTCCATTAACAATTAATGGAGTCAGTACGGTGAGTTTATATTATGTTTTCCATCAATGAATATTCTTAGTGTTTTAATCAGTAAAATTGGGTTACTTTGTTCATATCCCGACCCCACTCCTATTTGAGGCTCAGATTAATTCTTTTATATCAAAATAGTTTCGATATTTACTGTAACCTTATTTTAACTAAAAATTGTAAAAACGTTTTAAAGTAGTATGAATATTTTAATATAAACTTTTTATTTTAATAGTTGATGTCAACAGCTATATCTGGCTTTCAGAGTGGGGCTGCTCAATTATGCTCGCTTAATACAACAACTGAAGAAAATTGTGTGGAAACAACAAATAATATAGCTGGCATTCTGCGTCAAGTATTTAGTATATTCCCCGAATTGAATAGGGGGTCTCCGGACCTTGCTTGTCAGCTGCTTATCAAGTCCTGCCCGCAAAAGTTATATGAAAATATTACTTTTATTCAAATTAATACAAATTAAGAAACAAAGAAGGGCAGATCGTACAGGGGCTAAGCTGTACTAACTGTGTAAACCTAATTAATTACATCTTAAACGTAGGTTTATTATCAAAGTAATAT
Source organism: Meloidogyne incognita (assembly GCA_036172945.1). Lineage (NCBI taxonomy): Eukaryota > Metazoa > Nematoda > Chromadorea > Rhabditida > Meloidogynidae > Meloidogyne > Meloidogyne incognita. The sequence continues at coordinate 677,046 of JARQAC010000037.1, forward strand.
CAATAAAATTTTTTAGAACATTGAAAAAGCCTTCACCATAGTCAACTCTCATATAAAAGAGCTCATTTGCTCCACAATTCGCGAACATTCACAAAGAAATGAATGTTATAAAAAATTTGAAAATGTTTTGATGTTTACCGATGAATTTAAATCTTTGGTAGAAAAAAAGGTATGGAATTATAAATAAATTTTCAATAAAATTAACCTTCAACTATTTATTTCAAAAAAATAATTACATAATTTTAAGGAAAGCAGTGAACAGCTGTGTTCGGTTTTTGGTTGTCTATAAATTGAAGAATGCTTTTCAAGTAACCGATAATTCAATTGCTGACCTATGATTTGAAAATGCCTGAAGAAAATAAAAAATAGATTTAAAACATTTTGCTCAACTATTTACATTTTAAATTTTTTTAAAAATTAAAAAAACCAGAAAAACTTGACTTACATTTTTTAAAATTTAAAATAGTATTGATTGATAAATTATAGTTTTTGAATTTTAATTTTCTCCTTGAATTTTGGGTCAGAACAATTATGAATATAAAAACCAAAATATGGGGAAACACTTGTTGATTTTGAATTTGTTTTACGAAAAGAAGCATTAATCTCATTAGACACCAAAATAAGTTCGACAAGTACTTTATCAATAGTATCATTATTTAACGGTTTATTTTCAATATCCATCTCTTTATATTTCAATTTGAATAATTTTCTAACTTGAGGAAAATATTTGTCTAAAAATAGTTCAGCAATAGTAATATCCTCAGGCCAAAATAATGCATTCCCAAATTCATCCGAAGAATATATTTCAATCTGTTCTTGTAAATAGATTAAAGTGTTGTTGTTTATATCTGTTTTATTCTCATCTTTAAATTCCTCTTTCACTATTCCCATTAAATCTATTTTTTGTTCTTTTAAATTGAAGCAATGACGGATTTCGTTTAATCCAATTTGCTTAATACCGACACCAAGAAGCGAAGGCAGAAACCAAGAAACAAGACCAGCTTTTGATTTGTACGAATACAATTCCTCATACTGTATATCGGATATACAAACATTTGAAATTTGGTTCAATAATTTTTGATAAATTTTCGTATAATTTATTGGTAAAATTTGTGTTTCTAGAATATTATTTGTTTGGGGTGTTGAAAAAGCATTTGATGAGGCGTTTGTTATATTTTCTGAATTAAAAAAGTCATTTTTGTAAAATTTAAAGTAAAGACTCATAAAAACTTATAAAGTCACGATATTTCAATTTTTTATTTCAAATTAATAGAAAATAATTTAAATTGATAAAAATTCTCGAGTCAATCAGAATAGGTAATTTAAATAAAAATACCGTTAAGGCGCAATTTTACTTTTTTATTCAAATTTATAATGGTGAGAATAAAAAATAATAGTTTAATAAACATATTATTTATTTATTAAAGATCTCAGATAAAATATTTTAAAAGCAAAATTACATGGAATGATAACATTAAATAGATATAAATAAGCACATATTATAATTATTAATTTAGGTCAATTAATTGTTACCACTAGAGAAGAGGAGGGTTGCTGTCCATTTTTCTATTTTCTCCTTTCTATAATTAATCATTATGAAGATGATAATTTAATTTTGCTAATCAAAAAATTCTTATTTTCCCAATTATTATGAAGTTATAAAATATACTCGACTGAAAAATATAAAGATGATAATAATAATTTAAAATTTATTGTTGTATGAGGGAGTAGTTTCCTTTATATTCGCAAGGAAATAATTTTTGATTCTCCAAAATTTTTACGAAAGAAAATTTTAAGAAATACATTTGACAATATATCTTTGTAGCAAATTAAAATAAGAAGTGTTATAAAATTCATTATGGAAGCTAATAATAATATATTAAAATTTTGTTATGAAGTAATAATTACTTGAATTTATATGCTGGAATTTATCGATAAAATTGTTAAATGTTTAGTTTCACTCATAGTTATCGAAAATATACGAAAACGAAAATAACATTTTAGATTTTTTTTTAATTTACAACACTAAAATTTTTACTTAGTTATAAATTGATTATAAATTGGTTATAAATTGATTTATAGCGAGAAAAATTTGTTTGTTTTAAGAAACTTCTATGTATTTTTTATTTATATTTTTGCTTTTTATAGTTGTTTAAACAATTACATCACATCATGTACGGCTGTGGTTGGTAGTTAACGGCTGTGGTCGTTAGTTCACGGACGTGTGGTTGTTGGTTCATCAGGTATGTCTGTTATTACAGTTCCAGGACATAGATAAATAGCGTTGATCTGGATTGCTCGTTCAATTTCCATATGAGTAACTTTATTCAAATCATATCGTGCAAAGTTGGTAAAAAATTTGTTGTTTACATAAACCTAAAAATTAAAATTCAACAAATTCAATTAATATTACCTCAATTGTATTTATTGGTGAAGTACTTATAATAAATTCCACATCAAATTGTTCTCCAACTTTAAAAGGGAAGCCTCCAGATCGCTCTTCTTGTTCCCAGCCTTTGTCTACAGTCCATGTGTTGCGTGTGACCTAAAATATTTTTTGTAAAGGCAAAGGTTTTCTAAAAATATTGCCTAGCTTCAATCCCCCTTTAACAGTCTTATATATCTTACCTGTTTGATATCGAAACGTGGACTGAAGTGAAATAGCACATTACCATCTACTAACATTTTACCAGATGTTCCAAAATTTATGTTAAAACTTTCAGGTTGTGCTAGAGGTGTTCCGCGAACTATAATGCGAACGCGTATTGGTGTTGCAGAAGGTCCTCCAAATCCGAGCTTTTCAATATGGAGCACTGTTGGGGTTTCCTTAAATTTTTTGTTGCTATTTTAATTGAAAATACTGCAACCATATTATCTAACACAACTAGTCCGAGGCATAATGGAGGAGGCCTTGTATGAGCTACAGTTGTAGTAGTTGGTTCCTTCGTTGTTGTTGTAGTTGTTAATGGATTGGGACACAATGTCAAATTGTGAACTCGAATTGTGTTTATCCCATTAATATATAATTGACTAATTTTACTCAAATCCACACGAGAGAAAGTTGCAAAATGTCTATCATTAACATAGATCTACGAAAAATTAACAAATTGAGGTAAACATTGGGTAAATATTTACAATTATTGTGTTATTCGGCGCTGCAACAAATTCCAAAATAAATGGCCGGCCAGCTCTAAAACGAAACACACCAGAAGTTTCCTCACGTCCCCATCCTCGGTTTCTTATCCAATTGTTACGAACAACCTTAAATAAATTCCAATAAAAACAGTTTTAATTATTAAATTACACGAGTCGGATTGACTAGGAAGCGAGGATTAAAATGGAATGGAATGTCAGCAGTTTGCTGCATCACGCCATCTTCGAACAAATTAATCACAAATTCGTTTGTTCTTGGAAGAACCAGACCATTAATTTCAATACTCTTGTTTGGCAAAAATCCTCTTCCAAATGATAGTTTTGTAAGATTAATAGTTGCTGGTAAATTCTTTAAAATTTTTAAAAAAATATTATCTAATCAGGCATGGTTTCAAAAAAGTAGGAGAAATTAAAGTTTAGTAACCGGGCAGTAACAGGCATCGGTCCTTCAGCCTATTAGAGGTTATTGCCAGGCTCTTTTTTATTAAAGTAGCTACTGAGATGCTCTTCCTCTTTTAGTAGATCTTAGATCCTCGCCCAAGAAATCACCTTTTCTCTATCTTACCAAATTTTTATAAATAATCGGATTATTGCATGTTGCCGTCTCGATCATAGTTACCATAAAGCTCGCACATATTATTAACAAAAGGATTGGTAACAACTAAAATTTTAATAGTTTCCTTGATTAAAATAAGAATTTTTTACCTTCATTATTGAGGCTAATATTTCTAAATTTTATTTTATTATAATAATTGTTCGAATTTATCATCATTTATAAGCTGGATTTTATCACCTATTGTGTTCCTTCATCAAAATTTATTCAATAAGTTTTGTATTTTTTTTTAATTTATATCACTATTTAATTTTATTATTTCGTTATGTTCAATAACGAGAAAATTTTGTTTGGTTTAAGCGGAACAGATTTTTTGTATTTCCAATTTACAATGTTTGTTCTTAGTTGTTAATCATATGTTTGGAAGGAAATATATTTTTTTTTAATTTCATATACATCCTCGCAAATATTTACTTTATCATTATTAGGATATTTATTAAATTAAAATTCTCAAAATTTTTAACTGCAGCGCGCGGTACCATTCCTTGCTAGATTATAGGACCGGGACTCAGTTGAGTCACTAACGTATATATATGGACGAAAAATCGCGAAATATGAAAAATGTATCGGAGCAGGACGAATAGGCGCCATTTTTTCGGCGCAGCCTATTTTCGGCGTTTAAGACTAAAACACATAAACACATCAATTTACGCGGAAAAAAGTTTTTGCCGCTGCGGAGGAAGCCGGGCATGTCGAGCGGAATGACGGCCGCCGCTTCGCTACGGTCGCCGCGAGCGAAGCGAGCACGACCGCAGCGAAACACGGCCATCGTGTAGCGAAGACCATGCCCGGCCTACCCTCCGTAGCAGCACAAAAACAGTTTTTCCAGCGAAGATTCTGTTGGTCATAGGTTTGTGCTTAATTACTAATCAAGCTGGTTTCGGTATCAACGACTCAGCTCATTGAACTCATGAAAATGAGTTATTATTTGTATATTTAAATTTTTTGGCTTAAACGCCAAAAACATGCTGCGCCGAAAAAATGGCGCCTATTCGTCCGCGCCTATTCGGCCGCGCCTATTAGTCGTGTACCCAAATGTATATATATGGACGAAAAATCGCGAAATATGAAAAATGTGGAAATGAAAGTCCTCATTTTTGAAAGCACCCAGCACGGAAAGTATGTATTTCGTGCGTTTTAGAACCTAAGCAATTCAGGCTTGAACTTAGAAAAGTTCCGGTCCGGTTCCGGGAACCGGAACTCAAATTGGATCCGGTTCCGGTGAAACCCTAATTTTTAGGTTTTTATACTATGGGCACTCTAGTGGCCCGCTCTCTAGTGGCTCAGCTCTCTAGTGCCCCAACCGTAAAATTTTGGTCCGATGATGGGGCCGTTCCGCTTTCTCCTAATCTAGTCCGAATATTTGAAAATATTAATAAGGAAGTTTATAAAATATTGACAACAAAACGTGTTTACGGAACTAAAATTGAAAAATATATTTCCTTGCGAATAATAAATAGTCTGCTTCCTCATACATGATAAACAACTAAAAACAAACATTGTAAATTGGAAATACAAAAAATATCTGTTCCGTTTAAATTTAACAAAATTTCCTTTAGATACATTAACAATTATATATCGATATAACGTTTTGGCTTGACATTGTTTTAGAAATGGTTGAGGATGGGCAAATTTTGTTTGTTAATATTTGTTTATGAATAATCGTGGCCACAAAAAATTTCAAAATTTATTAATTGTTTGAATGGTTTTGATGAGGAAAGGAGTAACAAATAGACATTTAAACAAGTTAACTGATAAAATCAAGCATATAAATGATGGATGGATTCAAGCAAATAAAATAAAATTTGAATATATTAACTTCAACAATGAAGTCGAAAACACTTTTTTTGTTAATAATATGTGCGAGCTTTATGGTAACTACAATCGAGACGGCAACCTGCAACAATCCAATTATTTATAATAATTTGGTAAAGATAGGAAAAAGGGGATTTCTTAGGCGAGGGCCTAAGATTTAGTAAAAGAGAAAAAACATCTCAGAGCTACCATAAAAAAGAGCTTAGCAATAACTTCTAATAGGCCATAAGATCGATGCCTGTTTGTTTACAAAACTTTAATTTCTCTTAATTTTTTAAACTACCTATGTTTAATTAAATATTTAGAATTTTAAAAATTTTAAAGAATTTACCAGCAACTATCAACCTTGCACAACTAGCATTTGGAAGAGGATTTTTGCCAAACAAGAGTATTGAAATTAATGGTGTGATTCTTGCAAGGCCAAACGAATTTAGGGTTAATTTGTTCGAAGATGGCGTGATGCAACAAACTGCTGATGTTCCATTCCATTTCAAACCGCTCTTCCGATCCAATCCGACTCTTGTAATTTTACACTTAAAATTGAATTTTATTGGAGCTTATTTAAGGTTGTTCGTAACAATTGGATAAGAAACGGAGGATGGGGACCTCAGGAAACTTTTGGTGGTTTTCCTTTTAAAACTAACCAACCATTTATTTTGGAATTTGTTGCAGCGGAAAAAAATACAATAATTGTAATTATTCAATTTTTACCTCAATTATTTTATTTTTTCATAGATCAATATCAATAATCAACGTTTTGCAACTTTCTCTCGTGTGGATTTGAGTAGAATTAGTCAATTATATGTTATTGGCATGAACACAATTCGAGTTAACACTTTGACATTGTGTCCCAATCAAGTTATAACGACTACAACAGTAAGGCCAACAACCACAACAGAGAAACCTACCACTACAACTGAACAACCAACTACAGCAATGGAAGAACCTACCACTACAACTGAGGAACCGACAACAACAACGGCTGAGCCTAAAACAACGACAGAAGAACCTACAACTACAACAGAACTTACAACAACAGAGGAACCGACTACGACATCTCTTCCAACTTGCCCCTATTCTATCGTTATAGCGTATCCAGTAAGAAAATTTGCATAATATATTATTTTCGATTAATTAGAGCAGAAATGCTGTCAAAAATTATATGTTTTACAATTTAAGGAAATACCAGCAACAATCGATCTTTTGAAACTAGGATTTGGAGAAGGATTTGCACCGCCTAAGCGTATTAGATTTGTTGGTTTTCCTACTAATACAAAAGACCGTTTCACCATCAATTTGTATAGTGATGGCGTGCCTGATAAAACTGCTACAACACTATTCCACTTCAACCCACGTTTTAATGATAAGCAGGTGTCTAGAAGATAAATCAGAAAAATTTAATTTAAATATTAATTTAAGGTAATTCGAAATACTTGGTCACCAATCACAGGATGGGAAGAAGAAGAACATTATGGAGGATTTCCTTTCAAAATTGGAGAACCATTCGTTTTGGAATTTATTGCGGCACCAGAAAATACTATAATTGTAATTAATTTAGTTGATTTATTCATCAATCAGGACATTATTTTTTAGGTTAATGTTGACTCCCAACCATTTGTAAATTTTTCACGGGATGATTTGAGTAAATTGAGCACATTGGGGGTTAGCTCGGCAATTGAGCTTAGCTCCGTGGTTTTATGTCATGATAAACCGATAACCAGTACAATTGAGCCAACAACCACAACAGAGGAACAAGCAACTACGACAGAGGAACCAACAACAATCGAGGAACCAACCACCACCACTGAAGAACCAACAACCACAACAGAGGAACCAACAACTACGACATCAAAACCAACTACTACAATTCTACCAACCACAACTACTACAAAACCTCCTCAATATTGTCCCGGCCAGATTGTTCTAAATAACCTGGTTTAGAGTATATGTATATACAAATATTTAAAAATATTTTAAAGAAAATACCAGCAACTCTCGATTTTGTTAAGCTCGGATTTGGAACTGGCTTTCATTTCTTTAGCCCTAAGAAGCGCATTATAATTTTTGGAACACCTTTAGCACAACCTACAGCTTTTAACATAAACATTGGCGAACCTGGAAAATTGCTTGTAACTGCTAATGTGCTATTCCACTTAAGTCCAGATTTTCTCAAAAATAAAGTAAAAGAGATTTTGAGGATTGTAAAAATACGTAAGTTTATTTTCAGGTTATACGCAACACATGGATTGTAGGCAAAGGCTGGGGAAAAGAAGAGAATCATGGAGGCTTTCCCTTTAAAGTCGAAGAGCCATTTGTTTTGGAATTATATGAGGGAGCTGATTATTTCGATGTAATAATTTTAAAATATTTTTTGACAATAATTGGTTAAATGTTTATTATTAGATCAAAGTAAACAACAAGCCTTTTGTTAGCTTTGAACGATATAATATGGATAAAGTTAGTCAAATGGAAATTGAAAATGGAATCCAAGTGAGCTCTGTTATTCTATGTCCTTCACTTAAACCGACAACCACAACTAAAAGCCCTACAACCACAACTGGGAAACCATCTACTACACTTCTACCAACCACAACTCCTTCAAAGCCTCCTCCATTTGTCGCGAAAGGCGACAATTAGAATTTAATTTTTTAAGTTTATTTTTCTAAAATTGTTTTTCTTTAAAATTCCAATCTTTGGTTATTTTCAACCGCATCTGCTGTCTAGTAATTCTTTTATGTTTAAGAAATTTTTTCTATTTCTAACTTTTTTAAATTAGCTTTCTTTTGTTTTCTTAAGTTCATCTGTCTAATTCTCTTTTTTTGTACCAACCGCCATTCATTAATTTCTATTTTTTGCCCACTTTTGGAATGTTGTTTATTTTTAACTTTGTCTACCCGCCAGTTTTTTGGCCTATATAATCTCCCCCTTCAAAACCCCAGGAGCTAGCTTTCTTGGTAGCTCTACTCTATTCTGTTGGTTCCAGTTCTTGGTTCTTTGGTTGGCTCTTACTTATTGCTTTTTATTATTGTTGGCGCTTTATTTATTGGATTTAATTTAAATTGGAAAATAAATATTATTTAATTTGATTGGAAATTATTTGTTGGAATTAGGCTCTTAGGCTGAAAACTTAGAACTTTGTCCCTAGGCTTTTACTACACCATTTTGCCCCGGAGAAATTGTTTTAAATAATTTGGTTGGAGTATTTTTAATTAAAATAACCTAAACAACATTAAAAATCTAAGGTAATACCGGCAACAATCGACTTTGTGAAGCTCGGATTTAGAACAGGCTTTGCAACCCCAAAGCGCATTGTAATTTTTGGAACACAAATAGCACAACCTAATGCTTTTAATATTCACATTGGCGAACCTGGAAAATTGTTAGTAAATGCTAATGTTCTATTCCATATGAGTCCACGTCTTAATGAAAATATAGTAAAAAGGATTGAAGCTTACAAAAATAAGTTAATCTCTTTCCAGGTTATACGCAACACATGGATAGTAGGCAAAGGCTGGGAAAAAGAAGAGGTTTATGGAGGATTCCCCTTTAAAGCTGGAGAGCCATTTGTTTTGGAATTAATTGCTGCACTAAAATATACAATTAGTGTAATTAATTTTAGTAAAATAATTGTTTGATTTTTAAAATTTTTTAGATCAATGTAAACAACAAATTTTTTGCCAGCTTTTACCGATATGATTTGAAGTATGTTAGTCAAATGGTGATTGAAAATGGAATTCAAGTGAGCTCTGTTATTCTATGTAAATAAAGAGAAATGTGAATATAATATAAAATTGATATAATCTGATGAAATTTGCTTAATTTATATCCTTAATCATTTTATTGTGGAATAGTTTTATTGTTAATAAGAAACTGAACAATAATTACGAAGATAATTATTTTCGAGAATAAATTCAGAACAACATGAATAGGTTCCTAATCAGATTATAAATCTTGCCCTATATCTAGTATGCTTGCTGTGGAAAATTTTATCAAATGGAGATAAAATTGAACTAGGGTTGCACCTCGAACGCTCGGGGGCGGACGTGTCGGAATACGGGGTTTAAGGATTGTTTCGGGATGGGGTTCGGGTCGGGGGAGCAAAAATTGGGCGGGGTACGGGGTTTTGAGGTTAAAATTTTTTAGAGAAAATTTGCTACAAAAATATTTGCTTTTGGTCTATTTTTGTTAATTTATTCAAAAATTGAGGAGAATTTGGAGAAATTAAAGGGGATTTTAAGGGATTAAAGGGTATATCTGGATATAAGATGGGGGGTATCTTTGGATAACAAGAATAAACTAAGCAAACCTGCGGGGATCGGCAATACACTTGTGGAAAATCCCGCGCTTCTCGCGGGGAACCCTCGATAAGCGCTATCAATTACCAAGATAAGGAATATGTTTGATCGCCCATTAAAAAGTTATCTTCTAAGCTTATTTTCTAAGCTAAAATTTAGTTTTGCTTTTTAAAAATATATATTCGGCCTAAAAATTACAAATCAAATATTTTTAATAGATTAGGATATGCATTACTTTCTGATCAAATTTTCAAAATTTATTCAAGAAATATTTTCTATAAACTTTAACATATAGGATACTAGATTTGCCGACTAGTAGTTTTTTAAAGTTTATAATTTTATCTGTCTATAACTTTTTCAGTTGCGACAAAAAATTATTTTTTAAATAAAAAGTAGAGTTGTTTACATTTTTAGTCAGTTATTTTTTTAATTTAAAAACGTTTTAACAGACACAAAAATAAATATAATCAAGCAAGGAATGTCACTTCCTAATTGTCAACCATTAAAAATTTATTGGACATATAAAATTATTTAATGCATATCGAGAAAATTTTTCATTTTCCAAATCGTCGCACCCTTTTTGTAATTCTTGTTTGTATAAGGAATATAAATTTTAAATTTTCCTAAACACATTTTATTGTCAATTCATGCCTTTTAACTTCCTTATTTGTTTTTTGGTTTAAACTAGGGTTTGATATTACGGGGCTGAGTGTAAGGGGGACGGGGGTAATCCGAGTTTACGGGGAACGGGGTGGGGCTCAAAGCCCGTAGGCTATAAGAAACGAAATGGATATAGTTTAGTATACCGGAGTTTTAGTTCCGATATAAGACCAATACCATTCGATTCGTCTCGGCGAGCTGAGTCGAACGGTACCACTCTCCAGGCGCGGAGATGCCTCTGGGCCGAGATATAGGTCCCCAAAAATCGAAAAACCATAGGGGGGACCAAGCACTTTTTTGGGGTGAAAAATTCGAATATGCAAATTATACCTCATTCGAAAGAGCTCCTCGAGCTGAGTCGAATGACACAAGAATCAGCTCGATATCTTGATTTTGAGTCAAGATAAGAAGGTTCAAAATGGTCAACGTAAACCTATGGGGCGTAGGCGAGGCGCTTGTGCAAAACCCCGCGCTTCGCGCGGGGTTTTGCGGCACGCGCCTCGCGGGGAGTCTACGGGCGCTGGGTCTGGGCTCGCAACATGGTCCTATTCCTATCATAATGAGGTGGGAATTCCAGGCTGCCTCAGCAGCAGCAAAACCTCCACAGATTACATAGGTAAGGAGCTAAAACAAACGATCATAACTTTGTCCAATCTTGTTCAATCACGGTGATTTTCATGTCATTCGACTCAGCTCGTCGTGCTCTTTCGAATGAGGTATTACTTGTATAAAAAATTTTCTATTCCAAAAATCGTCCCTTGGAATCTTCGATTTTTAGGGGTCTATATCTCGGTCTAATCAAGTCGGATTTCGTTGATTTTGGTGTCATTCGACTCAGCTCGAGGAGCTCTTTCGAATGAGGTATAATTTGAATATTCGAATTTTTCACCCCAAAAAAGTGCTTGGTCCCCCCTATGGTTTTTCGATTTTCGGGGACCTATATCTCGGCCCACAGGCATCTCCGCGCCTGGAGAGTGGTACCGTTCGACTCAGCTCGACGAGACGACTCGAATGGTACGGGTCTTATATCGGAACTAAAACTCCGGTATACTAAACTACAGCCAACGAAATTTAGTACCGGATCTAAATTATCGTCGAGTTTGAGTGTAACAATAAAAAACAAGTTGGCTAGTCTCTCTAATATATAGATAAAGATGCTTACAAAATATTGACATTGAGCGAGCTTAGAATCAATGAAAATTTAAAAATATACTTCCTTGCAAATAATTAGTCTGCTTTCTCATACATGATAAACAACTATGAAATTGGAAATAAAAAAAATATCTTTTCTACCAAACAAAATTTTTCTCGTTTGAACAATTATCGATATAAAAAGATTTGATTTAACTTGTATGGTTGAGATGGGGTAAATTTTGTTTGGTAATATTTGTTTATGAATAATCGTGGCCACAAAAAATTACAAAACGTTGTCAGCTTTTTGAATGGTTTTGATGGGGAAAGGAGGAACAAATAGACATGTAATTCAACATATAAAGGATGGATGGATTCAAGCAAATAAAATAAAATTTAAATATATTAACTTCAACAATGAAGTCGAAAACACTTTTTTTGTTAATAATATGTGCGAGCTTTATGGTAACTACAATCGAGACGGAAACATACAACGAAGAAACTACGGCGCCAGCAGCGGAACCAACTACTACACCTTTTCCATCTTGTCTCAATCCTATTGTTAATCCAGTAAGACAATTTGCCCAATATTTTATTTCTGATTAACTGAACTAGTGTACCCCTTAGTTTTAAAAAATGGTATCCAGGAACTAAGGGAAGTTCGGAAAGTACAATAGGTTTCAGTTAAACGCTTAAGCGAGGGTCTTAGATCTAGTGAAAGAAAAAGAGCATCTCAATAGCTCCCTTAATAGAAAACGAACAGAAATAACATCTAAAAACCCGAAGAAACGATGCTTGCCCGGTTACAAAACCTTAATTTCTCTTAATTTTTAAAACGATGTCTGATTAAATAATTTTAAAAATTTTTGAGGATTTACCAGTAACGATAAATCTTACACAACTATCATTTGGAGAAGGATTTTTACCAAACAAGAGTATTGAAATTAATGGTGTGGTCTTTGCAAAGCCATACCTATTTGGGTTTTATTTGTTCGAAGATGGAGTGAAGTACAAAACTGCTGACATGCCATTATATTTCAAACCGCTCTTCAGACGCCCACCTTATGTAATTTTATAATTAAAATTGGTTTTTATTGGAATTAACTTGAGGTTGTTTGTACCAATTGGATAAGAAACAGAGGATTTGGATCTGTGGAAAAGTATGGTAACTTTCCTTTTAAGGCTGGCCAACCATTCATTTTGGAATTTGTTGCAGAGCCAAAAAATACAATAGATGTAATTATTTAACCCAATTTTTACCATAATTTCTTAATTTTTTTGAAGATCTATATCAATAATGAACATTTTGTAACATTCTCTCGTGTGGATTTGAGTAAAATTAGTCAATTATATATTGAAGGGAAAGACACAATTCGAGTTAACTCTTTGACTTTGTGTCCGAATCAAGTTAGAAAGCCAAGAACCACAACAGTAAAACCTACGACGCCAACAAAGGAGCCAACTACTACACCTCCCCACCCTTGTCTCAATCCTATTGTTCTATTGAATCCAGTAAGACAATTTGTTTAATATCTTATTTTTGATTAACTAGGTATACTAGTGTAACCCTTAGGTTTAAAAAATAATTCTTGTTAACTTTAGCAAATCCAGGAAAGCCCATGACATATTTAGTAGGAGAATTAACGAGAGCTATGGGTGTCAGGGGATTATGATGATATGTGATAAAGTGGATTAGCAGGAAATATAGAAAGATTTGGGAGGATTAAGAAGATAAGGAGAATTTGATCAATACGAGGATTTGGGAGATTGAGAATGATTAAGATGACTTAAGAGGTTGGGAAATTTTCCAAAATTAATTAGAATCAATCATATTCTCTCGCTCTACTAGTGTATCAACTCTAATTGTTTAAAACCCATCGATATCCTTTCAAATCCTTCAATATCCCTTATAATGCCTCCATCCCAAATCCTATGACGTTAATACAACAACGAGGTAGGAGTATTGATAAATTTACCAGGTTTTCTTACTAGGAAACCGAGTTGGGCGTTAATTCTTAATATAGAAAATCGACATTCTAGTTAAATCATGCGTCACAGTCGAAAATCTAGAGAATTTTGAGTAGAGAAACCACCAAATTGATTAAAAATTATAATTATTTTTGGAGAATATGGCAAGAAAATTACCAATATTTTTCCTATTTTTCAAAAAAAGCTTGAAAAATAAAGCCACAGTCTCTATTTGAACCACAGTCTCTACTATAACCACACAGAATTGGAGGGTTGAAAAATAGAACCACTGTGGTTCTATTAGAATAAATCCGGTATGTTACGAGCCCAGAACCCAGCGAACGCGGGTGCAGCCCTGGTCCCATGCCCAGTGGGTGTAGGTCCCGAAAACGAAGAAATGTTTTGGAACCATACCTCAACTTTGTAACACCGAGAAAAATTCAAAATTATTTTAATTGGACTCATAAAGTGCGATTGGACTTATAACTCCAGTAGAGCCTCCCATATATCTGATTAAATAATATATTTAAGAAGCTACCGTTAGAAATTGATCTTGTAGAAGTAGGATTTGGAAAAGGATTTTTACCAGACAAGTATATTGAAATTAATGGTAGAATTACTAATGTGCGTAGAGCTTTTGATGTACATTTGATGGAAGGCACCTACCTTAGAGCCGACGAGCCATTCAGGTTCGAGTCACACCACCAAATCCGTCCACAGGTAATTTAATAATTTAAATTGTTTTTATATCCAAATATTTATTTTAGATTGTACTTGATAGTTGGTCTAAATCTAGAGGGTCGGTAGGTGTTAAATATCTTCGTTCACCTTTGAACATTGGCCAACCAATTATTTTGAAATTTGTTGCAGCGCCAAAAAATACAACAACTGTAATTATTTATTCAATTTTACCTTAATTATTTATTTTAAATTTATTTTTCGTAGATCTATATCAATAATCGATGGTTTACATCCTACGCGGCTGAAGTTTTGTAAGTGGGTGCCGGCTTTAATATACAAATGTTATACCACCATTCGAAAGGGCTAGTCGAGCTGAGTCGAATGCCAACAAAATTAGCCCGAGGAAAAATTTTTGAAGCAAGTTATAGGTCCCGAAAAATTGAAATAGCGAGTAAGGTCATTTTGGGGTGAAAAGAAATAATAGCTCATTCGAAAAAGTCGACGAACTGTGTCGAATGACACCAAAATCAACGAAAGATGACTTGATTTGACAAAGTTGTCATAACTTTGTCCCCTATGATTTTTCAAATTTCAGGGACCTATAACTCGGTTCAAAAATTTTTCCTCGGACTAATTTGGTGGCATTCGACTCAGCTCGACTAGCTCTTTCGAATGGTATAAAATTTGTATATTAACTCCGGGGCCCACGTACTATATTAAAGTCAACCCACTCACTATCGTGTGGATTTGAGTAAAATTAGTCACTTATATATTGATGGGGCAGAACAAATTAATATCAACTCTTTGATTTTATGTACTAAACACCTACCAACCACAACTCCTCCACGGCCTCCTCAAATTTGTGCCGAACAGATTGAATTAAATAATTTGGTTAGAGTATAGTGAATTAAAACAGATAAAAATCTTTAAAAATTTAAGACAATTCCATCAATAATTAAACTTGTAGATCAAGGATTGGGAATAGGATTTACATATCCAAAGCTTATTACAATTTTTGGGACACCCACTGCACCTACACGCTTTGACATTAGTCTGGCTAATGATGGTGTGCTTGAAGAAACTGCTGACATTCCATTTCACATCAGTGCAGACTTTTCTCAAAAGAAGGTAAGTTAACTAGGAGTCTGGATTTTATTCTTGCCAGGCTTAAAAGCAACAGATTTACATTCGGAATGTAAAGATTTATATTCCTAAATATATACCATGCTCTAATATAAGCTTTTTTACACAAAATTTTAATAGAATTGTCTAAATCAAATTAAAACATTGTTTTTAATTTTTATTAAGCATCAAAGAGAAATAATGTCAGGCAAAATAATTTTCCGGGTCCAGAAACTGGATTTTAGATCGAAGGGTAATCGAAGGGGCGGGGAATCTTGTTATCAAATTATCTTTATCTCTCTATATCCTTTTTAATAATAATATAAGCCCAGGGCGTATATTATTTACTGTATATTATTTAAATATATATCAGGGGTGGAGCTCGTGCCGTAAAATACGAGACATGAGATACGAGACGAGCTCCACCCCTGATATTCACATATAATGTTCTTATCTAAAACAGACATTAGAATAATTTGTTAAAGCAATTTTTGTTTGTTTAAATTCCTTATATATTTAAGGTTATTACTGACTCTTGGGCAAAAGGTACAGGATGGATAGGAAAAGAGAGTAAAGAAGTCCTTCCATTCAAAGTTGGCCAATCATTCGAATTGACATTTAGAACAGCAGGGACAAATGAAATAGATGTAATTAAATTAAAGTAGTTTTTGTAAACAATCATTGAAAAAAAGTATATTAATACAGAACTACTTTGAAGTTTTTAATTATATAATTTTAATTTCAGATAATAGTCGACAGAAGTCTATTTTTAACTTTGAACCGAACCGACTTGAGTAAAATAACTCAATTGGAGATTAAAGGGGCAATCGTAGTAAAATATCTTATCATGTGCAAAAAGAGATTTTGATTAAATATTTTTTATATATGTTTGTGATATTAAAAATACTAAATATTTATATTTTGTACGTTCAATACTATATAATACATTTTTGTCAATAAAAATTAATGATGGCAATTTGTCCCCAATACAAAAATCGAATTTAGGCCAATATTGTCGTTTAAAGACCCTACTTTTTCCTCCCCTAATTCTTTCCAATACATGTACAAAAGACTCCCGACATTTGGGGAGTAAACATTTGGATAGTAGATAATTGGGGACAGTGGTTGAGCGCATTGCGTTTTGCGTTATTTTTGACGAAATTAATGCAAAAATACATATAATCTGAGGACAAAAATTGAAGAAATCTATCTCCTTGACCTTCCAAAATTCGTTAAATTTTCGCCTGCGGCACTGAAAAAGGAAGGCAAATACCCTGGTGGCAAATATTATTTTTGGATTAATTTTCCCTTTCATTTAAATTTATGTTTGTTTAATTAGTTGTTTTGAATGAATTTAAGTCTTTTTAAATAAAATTTTATTTATGAAATATTAATTAACAAAAAAGAAAGGAGAGAAGTTTCAAAGTTAGCTAAAATTGATTAAATCCAATCATACAGGTTTGGCATACCCCGATGTACCGCGAGCCCAATGTAACGCCGAGCTATAAATTTGTTCAAAATTGTCGAATCCGGGACGCCTTGGTATGGTTCGATTCACCTCGGCGAGCTGAATCGAACCATCCTAGGGCGTTCCGGATTCAATAATTATGAACGAAGTTTAAGTTAATTTAATTTTAAAAAATTTGGTAAAATTCCGTCATATCTCCAATACTCCGATTTGGACAGACAATATTTTATTTGAAAGAGCTCAAAAGTCAGGGTTTCGGGTAACGGGTTTCGGGTAACCCGACCCATCCCTGCTACATACGTCTTATTAGGCAAAAACTCATTTTTGATATCCCTCGTGGCCGGAAAAATTTTATCTTATAATGTGGAGTAATTTAAATTGAGGGTATACCTAATAGAGAACACCAAGCTACAAAATTGAAAGTATCCAAAATTGAAGGCGTATATAATTTTGGGTATAAAAATTCGTGGTCTTACTGTATTGGCAAGCAAATCGCCTTTAAATTTTTATTGATAAAAATTGTGAATTCAACATAGCTTTATTCGACAACAGTAAACATGCAAAATGGAAATAAATATCTTTAATATCACAAGTCTTTCAATATTTAATCAAAAATCTCTCTTTATTTGCACAGAAAAACAGAGCTTATTTTAACTGCCCCCCTAATCTCCAGTTGACTAATTTTACTCAAGTCGTATCGTGTAAAGCTGGCAAAAGATCTGCTGTTGACATATATCTGAAATAAAATTTGTATCATTAAAAGGCAGCATATAATTAAATTTTACATGTATAGTATTTCTCGGTGCTGCTCTAAATTCCAATTGGAATGGTTGACCAACTGTGAATGGAAAACCTCCTGAGCGCTCTGTTCTTATCCATCCTTTACCTCGTATCCATGTGTCACGAATAACCTTAAATAACCTTAGTAATTTAGGCAAACAAAGATTGCTTTAACTAATTATTCTATTGCCTGTCTTAATTGAGAATATAGATCTTTAGGAATGTAAAGCATATAGCTATTTAATTCCTAAGGCTATGCAGTAGGCGGCGTGGTGTAATGGCTAACACATCAGCAGTGCTTCGAAATTTCAAATTTGCTCGTACTCGTACTTCGTACCACCTCTTTTTTTTGCCTCGTACTCGTACCTCGTACCACCCCCATTTTTTTGCTCGTACTCGTACCTCGTACCACCCTTATTTTTGGCCTCGTACCTCGTACTCGTACCTCGTACTTACTCGTACTTGAGGAAAAAGCAAAAAATCGAAAATTTTTATGATTTTTTGGAGCCCAGGGCATCTATTTTTAAATTTTAAGCGTTGTATGTGATAATATTTGAATCTTGGAGTAGTATCTTACAGAGTTTTATTCCATAAATTACAAATAAAAAATCGGTTTTATTACATAAAATAATAATAAGGAAAAAAGATAATTCATTTGTGAAGGTTTAAATACCTACCACTTAAAAAATTTTAAAAAAATGTAAATAAAAATACCCCACTTAAATAACCACCTAAAAATTTTAAAAAATTTAAAAATTTTATAAAAAACCCCCATTTAAAAAACCACTTAAATAACCACCTAAAAATTTTAAAAAATTTAAAAATTTTATAAAAAACCCCCATTTAAAAAACCGCTTAAAAAACCGCATTAAAAATCCTTGTCCAGTGAATAGGAAACGAACCCAATATTAAATCAGTATAGACTTTGGTGCAGCCAAGCACCTTCACCACTCGGCCACTCGCTCATATAATGAAAAACGAAAGGAACAAAATATATTTCTTTCAATTTTCCTATTAACACTAAGTACGAGAAGTACGAGCTCGTACTTAGGCCTCGTACTCGTACTTTTCACTTTTTTTTGGCCTCGTACTCGTACTCGTACTTCGTACCTGCCCAATTTTTTTGCTCGTACTCGTACTCGTACTTCGTACCAGGTACGAGTACGAGTACGAGGTACGAGTACGAATTTTGGTACGAGCTTCGAAGCACTGCACATCAGTCCGGTCTACTGAAGATGCTGGTTCGCTCCCAGCCGCCGAATAACCTTTTGCACTAGCTAAAGGAGAGAAATAGCTATAGCCCAGCTGCTTTACTGTAATATTAAAACTTCAAAAAGATACATTGCCAAACCCTTAGTCTATTCACTTACCTCATTTTGGGTAAATATAGGACTGAAGTGAAATAGAATGTCAGCAGTGCTTTCAGGCACACCATCCTCAGCCAGGTTAATGATAAAGCGTGTTCGTATAGTGGGTGTCCCATGAATTATAATACGCTTTGGGGGTGCAAAGCCTCTTCCAAGTCCCCAAGCTGTAAGGTAGATTCTTGTTGGTATATCCTTAATTATAAAAATAACTACGTGAAATTATTATAATATTGTAATAAATAACAATATTAAAATTAGTTTGAAAATTAAACATCAGAAAATTATTTTACCAAATTATTAAAAACGGTTTGTTTCGAGCAATATTGAAAAATTGGTGTGGTTGGTATAAGCACTGTGGTTGGTTGAGTAGGCGGTATCTTTGTTGTCGTTGTTGGTTCTTCGGTTGTAGTTGGTTCTTCAGTGGTAGTTGTTGGTTCCTCTATGGTAGTTGATGGTTCTTCTGTTGTAGTACTGGGTTCCTCCGTCGTAGTAGTAGGTTCCTCAGTTGTTGTTTGTTCAATGGTAGTGGTTATCGGTTTATCATGACATAAAACCACAGAGCTAAGCTCAACTGCCAAGCTAACCCCCAATAAACTCAATTTACTCAAATCATCCCGTGAAAATGTTACTAATGGTTGGTAATTAACATGGACCTAAAAGTAATTAATTGTAGATCCACAAAAAGATAAATTAATCACAATTATGGTATTTTCTGTTGACGCAATAAATTCCAAAACAAATGGTTCTCCAACTTTAAAGGGAAATCCTCCATAGCGTTCTTCATTTTCCCATCCTGTGCCTGGTGACCATGTATTGCGAATTACCTTAAATTAATATTTAAATTAAATTTTTCTGATTTATCTTCTAGACACCTGCTTATCATTAAATCGTGGATTGAAGTGGAATAGTGTTGTAGCAGTTTTATCAGGCACGCCATCACTATACAAATTGATGGTGAAACGGTCAGTTGTATTAGTAGGAGAACCAACAAATCTAATACGCTTAGGGGGTGCAAATCCTTCTCCAAATCCTAGTTTCAAAAGATCGATTGTTGCCGGTATTTTCTTTAATTATTATAGTTGATCTATACCGACAGAAAATAAGATATTAAGCAAATTGTCTTACAGGATACGGTATAACAATAGGATAGGGACAGGTTGGAAGAGGTGTCGTAGTCTGTTCCTCTGTTGTTGTAGTTGTAGGTTCCTCTGTTGTTGTAAGTTCAGTTGTAGTGGTAGGTTCCTCTGTTGTTTACAGAGATATCAGGGGATTTTTGGGATTAACGAAGATTAGATCATTAACTACTCAGTGACTTTTAGAGATATCGGCAGATATGTATATGCCGATTGGTGGGTAAACCCTAAATCCGATCCGAAGAAAATTTTTAAAACCCGACCCGAAATCCGACCCGGGAAATTTTTCAACCCGCCCATCCTCGATCTCGATTATCGAGATTTGGTACTTTTCTGTTATCTCTCCCATTTCTCTTTTCCTTCTACTTTCCACCTTCCTCCTTTCAAAAGGAGAAAAAACAAATAATGGTTAGAGAAGAGGGACAAAAAGCAAATAAATTTTAGTAAAACCGTTTATTTAATCCTATTTGTCTTTGAATATTTTGAAAGAAAGAAAAATGAGGGGAGATAAAGGAAAAGTACCAATCGTACGATTCTCGTACGACACTTTCAGTCTAGTCTCTAACAAAAATTATTCTAAAAATCGAAGAAAAATTATTCTAGAAATTATTCTTTAGAAATCAGATCATTAACCCCCACCTTTATAATATCATTACAAAATTCTGATTGAACGTGTCGACAAGAAACTACACCAAATTTATCTTCTCCTTTAGTCAAAATTCCAAATAAAATATTTATATTTTGCATTCTTCTGTTGAATTTCCAAAAATCCACAGTAAATTCTTTAAAAATCAGATGATTTAAAATAAATTCCAATAAACAATCATCAGATTTATTCAAAATAAAGAGGTGAGCACTTTGAGAATGAAGTTGTAGAGGCATGTTTGGTTTGTTTTCGTCAAACAATAATTTAATCATTTGTGGATTAAATATAACTTTATCTAACTGAACAAATTCAAAGAAACATTTGAAAAGTTGTTCCAGTATACAACGAGCAATTTTCATGTCCTCAATATTTTTTGGCAAATTTGGTAATTGCGAATAATAGGACTCTAAATAAAATGTATTCTATATAGTAAATGGTATATTAAGTAGTTTTCCGGGTAATCTTGCAGAATTTGGATCTGCAGGATTACCCGGAAAACTCAAAAAAAAATTTTTTAATCCCAGATTCTGCAGGATTACCGTTTTCCGGAAATGCGGAAAACCCGCTCCCGCAATACAATTTTGGGTAATAATTTGCAAGTTGCCCCCCTTTTTCCTTTCTATTTTTTCTCATTTGGCAATATCATTCAAAAGAGCCCTTCAAGCTCAGTCGAATGACAGTAAAATCAACGAAATCTGACTTAAGTGAACGAAGTAATTATCGCTTATTTTATTTCCTCAGAAAGTCGTCCTAGAGGATTCGGTTTCATAATTTTGGTAAGAATCATCAGATATAGCCAAACTTGGTACCATTCGACCAAGCTGGAAGAGCTCTTTCGAATGATAAATAATAAATTATATATCAAACAAAAATCTCAACTGGTCAAACGGGAAAAAGGGAGGGCGACTCCCAAACTATTACCCAATTTTGTGGGATTATAACTCTGTAACTACTGGAGAGTTACAGGTAGGGTTGTCCCCAGTCCCCGAAAGTCGAGAAATTTGAGTTTTTTTGAAAATTCCCCGTGGCCCCCCGCCGGGGAACAACCCTGATTACAAGTCCTAGGCATTATTAAAGCTTCAAATAATTGGAAAACTACCTTCGTGATAACTATATTGTTCTAATTCGCAAACAACAATATTCATGTTTGTATCAAAATCACTTAAAAACATTGGAATTGAATTCTCTATTCCACATTTCCACTAAAATTGGGGTTATTTTAAAATACTTAATATTAATTTTCACCTTTTTCTCGAGCTGTTCACTTATTTGAAAGTCGTAAAGTTTGGGGTCCGGTTCGAAAAATTCATAATAACTTGAACTGCCCTCGTTCCCATAAAGCTAAATGAATAAAAATTTTTAGAAAATAATGAAAAAATATGTACAATTTCGAGTTTATCAAATTTTTTCCGCGCCAATTTGTCCTCGTATTTATTCAGAAAAATTTTATAGAAATTATTTGTCTGTTGAATAGATATTAATTGCTTGAAAGTTAACCATTTAAATATATCTAGTTGAACTTCCGGCGAAAGAAAACGCATTTTTGATAAAATAAAATAATCTTCTGAAAATAAAAATTTGAAATTTTACGAGTATTAATTATCATTAGAAGTGGAAGCTCGATCAAGTCGAGCTTCGAAAGATCGAGTGAGCAAAGGCTGTTTAGCACGAAAAAGACTCGTATGGCTCAATTCGAAAAATTTTTTGGAAACTATTTCAAAGTATCGCGAGTCGTATTTTTGATTCTTTTGTGACTAAATTTTGGTTAGGCCTTAAGTCTGTATACTTTGTACCCTAGTTCAACAAAACAGGCGAAAATTTTTGGATTTTTGGATTCCTAATACCGGAGAATTATCCATTTACCGTTGCACTAATTATATTTTATTCTTGCGACGCAACCCCTTTCTTAACCTTAAATTTGGTAAAAAATTGGATTGGAAATAACTGAAAAGAACTTTACACTAAAAATACTTTCTTCTCTTGCGCTCAAAAAATAAAGCCAAGCTATTTACACCCAGGATAAACAAACTTAGATGCCCTTCATTAAATCTCTCCTTTAAAGTAAACGATTGTTCAGTAAAAAGGGTGATTATGTAATACAACTAAAATAAAAAACTACACTAATTCAATAAAGGAAAAAAAGTTGGTCGATGAACAGAAAAATAAAACAAAATAATGAAAAATGTTCTTTGACTCATACATATTTTATTTATTTTTCTCTAAATAATAGGGGTACACGACTAATAGGCGCAGACGAATAGGCGCCATTTTTTCGGCGCAGCATGTTTTCGGCGTCGAGGGAAAAAAATTTAAATATACAAATAATAACTCATCTGCATGAATTGGACGAGCTTTATCGATGATACCAGCTTGATTCAAAATTATGCATAAACTTATGACCAACAGAATCTTCGCTGGAAAAACTGTTTTTGTGCTGCTACGGAGGGTAGGCCGGGCATGGTCTTCGCTACACGATGGCCGCTTTTCGCTCGACATGCCGGCTTCCTCCGCAGCGGCAAAAACTTTTTTCTGCGTAAATTGATGTGTTTACGCGTTTTTGCCTTAAACGCCGAAAATAGGCTGCGCCGAAAAAATGGCGCCTATTCGTCTGCGCCTATTCTTCCTGCTCCGAAATAAAAGCTTTTCTTTTCCCCAATTTTTATTACAAAATACCAAAAAAATTAAAAATACCTATTACAATATGGCAAATAGAAAAACTAGGAAGAGAGGGTGAAAAGTCAAATATAGAGGAAATCCTTAAGGTTGAATGGCCCTTAAGAATTAAGAACTCTGGTAATAGGGTAGGGGACATCTAAAAATGAAAAATAAATGTGATAGAAAATATAAAATTTAATTAAATAATTAAATAAATAAATGAAATAAAAATAAAACCCAAAAATAGAAATTAAAAATAAAAATTTGCATAAATCTTATTTTTATAAATATATCATCTAAATAATAAATGTGGGAGGAATATCTTTTGAAGGGTATTGGAAGAATAATTAGAAAAACAAAGAAATATATCATTTTCTGGTAAGACGAAAAATAAATTTTTCGGGAAGATAAAAGGACAAGGATTTTAAGAAGAAAAAAATAGGAAAAATTTGCATATTAGGAAAAGCATTAAAAGGATTTGGATGGCTTCAAAAGTAGGGTTGTCGGTTTCACCAAATTCTTCGGTTAACCGAAACCGAACCGATAAACCGAACCGAAAATTTTCGGTTTTTCGGTTCGGTTCGGTTTGAAACCGACAACCCTATTCAAAAGGTTTATAATGATAGATTAGAGAGGGAAGTGGCAGAAGCAAAAGCTTCAAAGGACTTTGGTGGTAAATGTTCGGTTGGTGTCCTATAGAGCTGTCCGAGACCGAAAATTTTCCAAGACTCAAAACCAAGACTAGACCGACAAGACTTGACCACAAGACTCAAGACCAAAAATGAACAAGGCTCAAGACTATTTTTTGGTCCAATAGGGCAAATTTTTGGTTGATTTTTTGTGTCTTAAACATTAGCATAATAAATTCGAAGACTTTATATTATATAATCAAAATTTGGAAAAAATACTGAGCTTTTGGACCACTATTGCCATAAAGTCAATGTTTGTATTGGGGACAAATTGCCATCATTAATATTTACTAATAAACAGTGAATTCAACATTGCTTTATTCCATAGTATTAAACGTACAAAATATAAATTGTATTTTTAATATCACAAACTTTCAATATTTAATCAAAATCTCTTTATGGACACAGTGTAACATAGCTTACTTCAATTGCCCCTTTAATCTCCAATTGAGTTATATTACTCAAGTCGTATCGGTTAAAAGATACAATTAATTTTGGTTGTTTGTTGACATATATCTGAAATAAAAATTATATCATTAAAAACTTCAAAGTAGTTCTGCATTAATAGCTTTTTTTTCAAAGATTGCTTACAAAAACTACTTTAATTTAATTACATGTATTCCATTTGAAATGTATCTCATAGGTATATTTAAATATTCCATTGCTCTAAATTCCAATTCGAATGATTGGCCAACTGTGAATGGAAAACCTCCTAAAGTCTCTTTTCTTGTCCATCCTTCGCCTCTTTTCCAAGTGTCGCAAATAACCTTAAATATATAATGAATTTAGGCTAGGGTTGGGCCCCGAAGCTTCTGGGGTGGGTGTGTCGGGGTACGGGGTTTTCAAATAGTTTCGGGGCGAGGTGCGGTGTCGGGGGTCAAAATTCGCTCGGGGACGGGGTTCGGGAACGGGGGTATAATTGAAAATTTTTTAAAGTAAAAATGCTTCAAAAATAAGCCGTTTTCGTCTACTTTTGTTAATTTATTCAAAAATTTATGAGAATAAGTTGGGATTAAATTATTTTGAAGGATTTAAACTTTAAATCCTTCAAAATAATTTTATTATTTTGATTAAATTATTTTGAAGGATTTAAACTTTAAATCCTTCAAAATAATTTAACCCGTTCCGGTACTACCGGTACCGGTACCGGAAAAATCCATTTGCCTAACACTAATTTAAAGTGTCCTTCAAAAATAAAAGTCCAAAGTAAGCTGGGAGGGAATTTTCTAAATTTTTCTCTTTAAATTCCTCTAAAAGATGGAATTTTATGGGGGTCTTACCCCCGACAATCCCGAAAGTTTTTCGGGTCGGGGGACGGGGTTATTGAATTTTTTCGGGGCGTGGAACGGGTCGGGGAAAACCTAAAAAATCGTTCGGGTGTCGGGGAACGGGGTCGGGGCGCAACTCTAATTTAGGAAAACAAAAATTGTTTTAACTATTCTAATGCCTCTTTTAAATAAGAATATATATTTATTTAAAAATATCCATAAATGCTCTAATATGGTTTTATATTATTATTAGAAGGATATAGAGAAAGATAATAATTTGGTGGTAGCACCACATGATCGAAGCAGCACATGATTTCCCTTCAAATTCTCTAAATTTCGATCTAAAATCCAGTTTCCGGACTCGGAAAATTATTTTTCTTTATAATTAATGAAAATATAAAAGCAATGTTTTAATTTGATTCAGACAATTTTATTCAAATGTTGTGTAAAAAAGCTTATATTAGAGCATTTGTGGTAAATCTTTAGGAATATAAATCTTTATATTCCAAATGTAAATCTGTTCCTTTTAAGCTTGCCTAGAATAACTGCCAGACTCCTAGTCTATTCTCACTTACTTCATTTTTAGTAAAGTCTGCACTGAAGTGAAATGGAATGTCGGCAGTTTCTTCAGGCACACCATCCTCAGCCAAGCTAATATCAAAGCGTGTTGGTGCAACAAGTGTCCCATGAATTACAATAAACTTATATTTTGTAAATCCTATTCCCAATCCTTGATCTACAAGGTTGATTATTGATGGAATTTCCTTAAATTTTTAATGATTTTTATCTGTTTTAATTAGAGTTCAGCGGTATCGGGATTTAGAGAAAAACCCGGGATCGGGATTTCGGAATGGTGATCCCGATCCCGGATCCCGACACGGGATCGGGATCGGCTGAAATCGGGATCGGGATTTGGAATGGAGATCCCGATCCCGGTCCCGAATCGGGATCGGGATTAAAAAATCGGGATCGGTATTTACTAAAAATTTTTTTAAAAAACTTACAAATTTTTATTTTCTTTTTATTTTCCTCCCGTACGACTCAATATTTATAAAATTTTCAGCTGCAGAGCTGAAATATTGAGTTTAAGTCTGAACAGCGCGCATGATTTACTTCCCCGTTCAGTGGAGTAAGGAGGGATATAGTACTTTCCGAGGTTGCGGGGAGGGATAAATTGGATTGGGCTTCTTCATTTTTCAGCGCCGTAGAAAAGGATGTTATGTAGCCCAATTACTTTCCTTTTCTGCGCCGCAGGCGAAAATTTTGAGAATTTTGGATGCCAAGAAGCCAAATTTCTTCACTTTTCTGCGCCGCAGGCGAAATTTTGAAAATTTTGGAAGGCCAATAAGCCAGATTTCTCCCATTTTCTGCGCCGCAGGCGAAAATTTTTCTTACTTTCAAGCCTCCCCTCTTCTGTTAACTTTATTTCACAGACTTCTAGTCAATTTATAAAATCGGGATTTTCATCGGGATCTGATGCACATCCCGATCCCGATCCCGGATCCCGGCTCGGGATCGGGATCATCCAAAACCGGGATCGGGATTCACCTTTCGGGACCGGGATCAGAAAAATCGGGATAGGGATTCGAAAAACCCGGGATAATCCCGCCCGATCCCGACCGGGATCCCGATCCCGCTGAACTCTAGTTTTAATTCACTATACTCTAACCAAATTATATAAACCAATAGGTTCGGGACACAAAAAAGGAGGCTTTGCAGGAGTTGTGGTAGGTAAGATTTTAGTACACAAAATCAAAGAGTTGATTTTAATTGTGTGTAGCCCTCGAATATATAATTGACTAATGTTACTCAAATCTTCACGAGAGAAAGTTGCAAAACGTCTATCATTAGCATAAATCTTCGAAAAATAAATTTGAAATAAAAATTTTTATAAATAATTACAATTATTGTATTGTGTGGCGCTGCGACTAATTCCAAAATGAATGGTTGGCCTTCTTTAAAAGGTAAACGATAGCGTTCAGCTCGTCCCCACTGTCTGAGGTTTGTTATATCATTAAGTTTTGTCATATTATTAAGTTCAATCTAAAATAAATATTTGGATATAAAAACCAATTTTAATTATTAAATTACGCGAGGTCCAGGTGGAGCGGTGTAGTGATATGAACTGAAAGCGAATGGAATGTTAGCAGTGTTGAACAGCTCGCCATCTCCCATCAAAAAAACGTCAAACTTTATTGTCCTTTCAAGAACCACACCATTGATTTCAATATACTTGTCTGGTAAAAATCCTCTTCCAAATCCTACTTTTACAAGATCAATTGTTGATGGTACCTTCTTAAATATATTATTTAATCAGATATACTTTTAAAAAGTATGGGAGAAGGAAAGTTTGTAACCGTGCAGACATAGAGCGAAGATTGTTTTTTATTAGAATAATTGTTTCTATAATCAGATACCGAAGCGCTCTTTTTTTTAATAGATCTTAGACCATAACTTGCGGATTTTCCTCATTTGTTTTGCCTGCGATTCTGAAAAAGAAAGAAATCATGTTTGTCTTCCTGTTTTCTGTCCTTCTGCGGTTTGATAATTCTTTGCGGAATTTTGATAGAAAATGCGGATTTTTTAGCTCAAAATTGCGGATTTTTAAAAATTGAGATCGGAGCCATGTCGTAGACCCTCGCTTAAGCGTCAGCTGAATCCCCTTTTCTCAATCTTACCAAGTTTTTATAAACAATCGGGTTGTTGCTGCACATTGTCGTCTCGATTATTGTTACCATAAAGCTCGCACATATTATTAACAAATAAATTGTTTTCGACTTCATTGTTGAAGTTAATATATTTAAATTTTATTTTATTTGCTTGAATCCATCCATCCTTTATATGCTGAATTTTATCATTAAAATTGTTTATATGTCTATTTGTTCCTCCTTTAGCCATCATAACCATTCAAACAGCTGACAACGGTTCGTAATTTTTTGTGGCTACGATTATTCATAAACAAATATTAACAATCAAAATTTGCCCCAATCTCAACCATTTATAAAACGATGTCAAACTAAAACGTTATATCGATATATAATTGTTAATGTATAAAAAGGAAATTTTGTTTAGTTTAAATGGAACAGATATTTTTTATTTCCAATTTACAATGTTTGTTCTTAGTTGTTTATCATGTATGAGAAAGAAGCCTATTTATATTATAAGAAAATAATTTTTTAAATTTTAACCAAGTTTTGTTTGTCAATATTTTGTAAACTTCCTCGTTGACATTTTTAAATATTTGGATTAGAATAGAAGGAATTATTGTTTCTGATTAACTTCTCGATATTTTAGACTCCCGAAATTGGATATTCCCGGGAAACCATCTTAAATTCCCCCCTAAAAAGTAAATTAGAAATTAGTTTATAAAAAAGTTTACTTTAAAAAAAGATAAATCCCTGAATGGCATCAGTCATAGAAATTTGATCACCAATGATGGACCAGCCAGTTGAAGCAGTGCTGACATTTGTCGCAGCATTTGTTGTGCAAATTGTGGAATGTTGACGTCCTTTTCAATTTCTGTTATTGATTGATTAAGAAGATTCAATTCATTAAAAAATTTTTTTATTGTTGTCATATCCCAATCTTTCATTAATTGGAGAAATGTTGGAATGTGGTTTAAATGGAACACATGTTTTTCATATTTTCAGTTTAGAATGTTATAATTATTGTTGTTTTATGAGGTTGCATGAGGAAGTAGGTAGCGCATGTATGTGTGAGGAAGTATCTTTTTATATTTGCAAGGAAACATTTTTTTAATTTTCAATGTTTAACAAACACATTTTGTTGTCATCTTTTCTTTTTTGATATGTTTAAATATTTGGGTTAGAAAAAACTTGTGTTTTTAATGATAAACTCGAATTCCTCGATATTTTGGATCAGGTAATACTCGGATTCGATTTTTTCAAGTTCGTCGAGCCTGACTGAGTCGAACTTTACAAGAATTTCAATCTCGATTTTGACACAATTCTACGACTTAACAAGTCATATTATAACTGAAAAGTAGAAATGAGCGAGCGTTCTCCTTACGAAAAAATGCAAGATAGCGAAGAAAAATCCGCATTCTATTTGCGTTACTCTTTATTCCGTAATAATTATCGAAATTAAACAAATGAGTAACTCAGCATTTCATGATTTATTCTACAATATTAAACATACAATTAAAAAAATATTTTTGGCAACATTCACTTTATAATGTAAATTCTCTATTTATTTACAAAAAGTAACAGTTCTCAATTTTATTCCTTTTCCAATCACAATTTGAAGGGCATAATCCAAATTATGCCAAGTAAAGCTGACAAAAAATTTGTTGTTTACATTGACCTAAAAATTACAAAAGTAACAATTATTTTCCGAAATGGACAATTTTCGAATAAATTAACTTTACTTTCTTTCCTTAATCTTAATTCCAATCAATTCTAACAGAATAGAAAATTTTATTTCTTTTAATATAAACTTATTTATTGACGATTAGCTGGGAAAGTGCGAACTAAAGAATAAGGACTAAACTGAAGGGAAACTGAAACTGGGAAGATTGTGAAGATAAATAAAATTATATACATTTACAAAAACTTGAGAAATCGGAGTTCTCATTTCGAAATCCGACAATTATTCTAGCAAAATTAAATTACATTAATTGTATCCTTTGGAGCAGCAATTAATTCCAAATCAAATGGTTCTCCAATTCTTAAGAGAAAGCCTCCAACAGATAACAGAGAATTTGGGGAATCGGAAACGGGAATTGCCGAGAAGAAATAAATCCCTGATTTCGTGAAATCGGATTCCCGACCATAAAACGTCGGGAATTCCCGATTTTCGGGAATCGTGACGGCTCATTCCCTGGTACAAGTATAGGGAAGAACTTGGGGAAGAGAAAAAAGGGCCTGTAAACGACACTATTGCCATAAATCGATGTTTGTATTGGGGATAAATTGCCATCATTAATATTTATTGATAAACAATGGGAATTCAACATTGCTTTATTATATAGCATTGAACGTACAAAATATAAATTGTATTTTTAATATCACAAACTTTCAATATTTAATCAAAATCTCTTTATGGGCAAAGTGTAACATAGCTTACTTTAATTGCCCCTTTAATGACCAATTGAGTTACTTTACTCGAGTCGTTTCGGTTAGAAATTACAATTGATTTTGGTTGTTTGTTGACATATACCTGAAATAAAAATTATATAATTAAAAACTTCAACGTAGTTCTGCATTAATCTTTTCTTCAAAGATTGCTTACAAAAACTACTTTAATTTAATTACATGTATTCCAAATATATTTATGTATCTCATATTTCTATTCAAATATTCCATAGCTCTAAATTCCAATTCGAATGATTGGCCAACTGTGAATGGAAAACCTCCTAAAGTCTCTTTTCTTGTCCATCCTTCGCCTCTTTTCCAAGTGTCGCAAATAGCCTTGAATATATAATGAATTTAAGCTAGTGTTGGGCCCCGAAGCTTCGGGGGATGTGTGTCAGGGTAGAGGTTTTCAAATTGTTTCGGGGCGGGGTGCGGGGTCGGGGGTCAAAATTCGCTTGGGGACGGGGTCGGGGACGGGGGTATAATAGAAAATTTTTTAAAGCAAATATTCTCTAAAAATAAGCCGTTTTCGTCTACTTTCGTTAATTTATTCAAAAATTTATGAGAATAAGTTGGGATTAAATTATTTTGATGGATTTAAAGTGTATATCTGAGAAGATAATAAATTTGGACGGATTAAGGAAGATTTGAAGAGATTAACTGACATATCTGACGACTCCTATTCTATTCACTTACCTTCTTTTTAGTAAAGTCTGCACTGAAATGAAATGGAATGTCAGCAGTTTCTTCAGGCACACCCTCCTTAGCCAGACTAATATCAAAGCGTGTTGGTTTAGTAGGTGTCCCATGAATTACAATAAACTTATAATTTGTAAATCCTATTCCAAATCCTTGCT
Source organism: Meloidogyne incognita (assembly GCA_036172945.1). Taxonomy (NCBI): domain Eukaryota; kingdom Metazoa; phylum Nematoda; class Chromadorea; order Rhabditida; family Meloidogynidae; genus Meloidogyne; species Meloidogyne incognita. The sequence goes on from JARQAC010000037.1 coordinate 708,440, forward strand.
CCACAAGGTTAATTATTGATGGAATTTTCTTAAATTTTTAAAGATTTTTATCTGTTTTAATTCACTATACTCTAACGAAATTATATAAACCAATAGGTTTGGGACACAATATAGGAGGCCTTGCAGGAGTTGTGGTAGGTAAGATTTTAGTACACAAAATCAAAGAGTTGATTTTAATTGTGTATAGCCCATTAATATATAATTGACTAATTTTACTCAAATCTCCACGAGAGAAAGTTGCAAAACGTCTATCATTAACATAAATCTAGGAAAAATAAATTTGAAATAAAAATTTTATAAATAATTACTAGGGAGTGGCAAAACATGCAAATGCATATTTTGTATGCGGATATGCCATGAGCTGAAACGCTCAAAAACGGCGTTTTTACGTCGGTACGAACATTAGGGACCGGGTTCCTATAGCATGTTTTTGCATATTTCAGTACTTCCGTGCATATTTGCATATCGATGCATATTTTGAGAAATTTTGCATAATCATACCTAAATTTGTCCATATTTTGGCATTTTTTTGAGAAATTTTAGAAAAAATCAGGCAAAATTTACAAAATTTTGGAATTTTTTGAGCAAAAAATTTTTTAATAAAAATTTAAAAACTTTTTAGTAAAATTTTTCGGGAAAAATTTTTTTCAAAAAAATTTTTTGGTTGAATTTTAAGTTGATAAAATCTTTTAGAAGTGCTTTTAAACTACAATTTAAATGCTAAATTTGTATTTTTTACTTGATATATTGATTTTTAAAGCACATTTTCATTATTTTTGCTGAATATTTAGTGCATATTTCGGCAAATTTGGTGCATATTTTGGGCTTTATCGGTGCATATATATGCGCATATTTTGAGATTTTCCGTGCATATTTTGCCACTCCCTAATAATTACAATTATTGTATTGTGTGGCGCTGCAACTAATTCCAAAATGAATGGTTGGCCTTTTTTAAAATGTAAACGATAGCGTTCAGTCTGTCCCCACTTTCTGGGGTTTGTTATATCATTAAGTTGTGTCTCATTATTAAGTTCAACCTAAAATAAATATTTGGATATAACAACCAATTTTAATTATTAAATTACGCGAGGTCCAGGTGGAGCGGTGTAGTGATGATAACTGAAAGCGAATGGAATGTTAGCAGTTCTGTACAACACGCCATCTCCCATCAAATAAACGTCAAAAGCTATTGTCCTTTCAAGTACCACACCATTGATTTCAATATACTTGCCTGGTAAAAATCCTTTTCCAAATCCTACTTTTACAAGATCAATTGTTGATGGTACCTTCTTAAATATATTATTTAATCAGATATATGTACTTTAAAAAGTATGGGAGAAGGAAAGTTTGTAACCGTGCAGACATAGAGCGAAGATTGTTTTTTATTAGAATAATTGTTTCTATAATCAGCGAGGCACTAGATACCGAAGCGCTCTTTCTTTTTTAATAGATCTTAGACCAGAACTTGCGGATTTTCCTCATTTGTTTTTGCCTGCGATTCTGAAAAAAATCAAGTTTTCTGTCCTTCAAAAATCTGCAAAATTTCCGCCTGCGGTGCTTAAAAATTCTCAAAACAATTGTTGTAGAAGAAAATTGAATTCTTGGGTTTAATAATTCTTTGCGGAATTTTGTTAGAAAATGCGGATTTTTTAGCTCAAAATTGCGGATTTTTAAATATTTGAGATCGGAGCCTAAACAGACCCTCGCATAAGCGTTTAAGATTATAATCAGCTTAATCCCCTTTTCTCTATCTTACCAAATCATTATAAATAATCGGATCGTTGCTGCACATTGTCGTCTCGATTATTGTTACCATAAAGCTCGCACATATTATTAACAAATAAAGTGTTTGTGACTTCATTGTTGAAGTTAATATATTTAAATTTTATTTTATTTGCTTGAATCCATCCATCCTTTATATGCTGAATTTTATCATTAAAATTGTTTATATGTCTATTTGTTCCTCCTTTAGCCATCATAACCATTCAAACAGCTGACAACGGTTCGTAATTTTTTGTGGCCACGATTATTCATAAAATTAACAAACAAAATTTGCCCCATCTCAACCATTTCTAAAACGATGTCAAACCAAAACTATATATCGATATACAATTGTTAATGTTTAAAAAGAAAATTTTGTTTAATTTGAATGGAACAGATATTTTTTGTATTTTCGATTTACAATGTTTGTTCTTAGTTGTGTATCATGTATGAGGAAGCAGACTATTTATGTTATCAAGAAAATAATTTTTCAATTTTAAACACGTTTTGTTTGTCAATATTTTTTAAATTTCCTTATTGATATTTTTAAATGAACGAAGTCTGTAACTAAAAACGAAGTCTGTAACTTTTTCTTAATCGAGATCAACATGAAATTGGGGGGAGGGGGGTCAACGGGAAATGGAGGTACCTTAACAAATATTTTCACTACTGTAAAGTGTTTCTTTTTTAGGAGGCGATAAAATCCAGAATCCAAAAATTTTCATCTGTTCCGCAAAGAAAATCAAAGTAAATATTTTTTTAATACATATATTTTTTGAGCAAAAAAATTAGGTATATGATTAATAAATTTGGCAAAATAAAAATTTTGAAATGACAATTTAAGCAAAAATTTTAGTTAAATCATTTTGTTCTACTCTTCCTTCATCAATCCTTTGCCGTAAATCCTCACAAAGGGGCATATATTGCTTTATTTTTGTATCAAAAAAGAAAACCCGTTGTTGATCATCCAAAGAAATACTTGGAGGTTTGCCAAGTGCTAACCTTTGCAAATTTGTTTTGACTAATTTAAATGTACCAATTAAAAATTATTGTTTTTTACTAGGGTTGCACAAAACCGTTTAATTTCGAAAATCCGTATACCGTTTATGCCGTTTTTAATAAAATCAATTTAAAATTAAACATTTTTTAGAAAAATTATTAATGTTAGAATTTCATTATATTTTGCTCAAAGAAATGCTATTGTAAAAATAAAACAAATTCGGAAATTCATCAAATTGAAAAGGAAAATGATATTTAATCATAAAAAATTAAAACTAAAACTAAAATAACATATGACAACATTTGTACAAAAAATTAAATTTTAAATTAAAAAATGTTTTTCATACTGAGCATATTTTTATAAATAAAATGTTTAATTAAATTTTTTTAATTTCAGAAATGTTTAAAAGGTTATAAATTTAAAGAAAGTTACATTAATTCTTTAGATAGCGTTTTAAATGAAAATTTTTTATATTATAAGATATTTTCCAAAACATTATACATATTATTTAATTTAATCTTAATAAAAAAATTAAACTAGGATATGAATTTTAAATTATATATATTTTATATTATTAAATAATTGTTTATTAGTTAAATCCAATTAAAATTGTTCTAATAACTGAAAAATATCCTTTTTTTTTATAACTTTTTACCAATCCATGTTTTAAGAATATCCATTTATTTTTATTAACACAAATTACAGTTGTTATAGCAACTAATAAAATTAATTTATTTTCTTTTCATAGTAATTAATATATTTTCTCAAATCTTTTCGACTGGAATTATTCGAACCTGCGAACTTTTGAAATAGAAGCATCTGCAAACGCGTAGGCAAAAGTTCTGAGGTTGTATTAGAGACCTATATATTAGAAACCGGTTGTATTTTCCCCTTTTTTCAAAATTAGGGAAAACGAAAAAAATTTGGAAGTGGAAGAAATTGGAAGAAATCGGGCATCTTGATCTACAAAATTTCTAAAAATTTTCGCCTCCGGCGCAAAAATGGATACACTGCTTATACCTCACATAGGAGAGGCTGTGAGGTGTCCGTGGGACTTGGGATGAAATTTGGCAGACAGATAGATCATACCCTACCCCATTGAAGGATATAGAAGTTGATGGATATCGGAGATTTATTTGATAAACGTAGATTTCCAGAGATCAAGGTGGATAGAACCCCCAAATCTCCCGATATCACCCTTGATCCAACAAATGACCGATTACTCTAAATCTCTCGGTACCAACTTAATCTCCTATATCCCTCCTAATTATATGCTTCTTAATTTCTATAAATCTTTCAATAATCACTTTAATTAACCGATTCAACCTTAATCCCATAGAATCCCAATATATTTCCGAATATCCACCATATCCATCTATATCCCTTTTGATGTTTCTCAAAAAACATTGTCTTAAGTCAATAATGTTTAAATGTCCTGCTATTTAATCAATTTCACTAAATCGCATATTTTATGCAAAATTTTTATAAAAATTTTTTTTGAAAATCCGAGTCCTGATACGGGTCTAGAAAATCGAGATTTCGATCCGGAAAATCTGGCCTGATAAAAAAATTTGTAATCCCAAAACGGGATCCGGCATGTTTCAATCTTCGAACTCTAGTAGTTATTAAATAAAACACGATAAAATTTATTTTATATTAAGATAATGAAATATTTATTAATATTAATTTTAATGAATTTCCTGTTAAATAATGAAATTAAAGCACTTGGTTTAAATGATTACGACTCTTTTGATCTTGCTGAAAATGAAATAGAAATTAAAAAAACTCGTAAAATTAGTTTTATAAATTTTATTATAAATAAATACATAACTTAAGCCGAGGAACTAGTCGAAGAAATCACAAATAGATTCGACAAATTAGCGGAAACTAGTGTTGATTATGCTGAAAAATTAAAATTAATCAAGGAAACAAGCGCAGCATTCTTAAAATTAGCAATTCCGTTTGGAGCCTTATTGGCTGCCTCATTAGATATTACAGGCAAGGTGAACATTTAAATAAATTTTAATAATTTAATTTGTGTTAATACCCATTAATGTTTGATAAGTTCATAGTAAAGATTAACGATTTTCCAAGTAAAGATTAACGATTAACGAAAATCGTTAGATTAACGATTTTTCATCGTTAATAGTAAATATTGTTAAAATTGCGTCTCTAAAAGTGATTTCTGATCATAATAATCTTTTGATATCAGTTACCGAAGGAATGAAACTAAAAATCCTTTAGTTCTTCCTTTGCAATAGAAAAAAATAAAAAATTAATATCTGTAAGCCGATATTAATTTTTCTTTTATTAATTCTACCAATAAAAATCATATATGTAAGAATAAAAAATCTGAATATTAAAATGAAAATCTGAAATTAAATAACTGAATCTGAAATTAAAAATCAGAAATTAAATAACTATTTTACTTACATATTAGACAGAGTCAGATGAATATAAGGCTCTCAAAAAAATGAATAATCATATGGTATATCAATTCGATCGGCTTACAGAACGCATTACTTATTCTTTCGAAGCCGAAGAAATGGATACAGAGTTAAGGGAGTTTGATAATGTATGTTTTTAAATAAGATTAATAAACTTGTATAAATTCTCTAAAATTCTAAATTATACAAATCATAAATTATTCTAAAAATCTAAAATCCCCCTCCCTCTATTAATAAAAAATATACAAAATTTGTTCTTTGAATTAAGAATTGTCATTTGCATTATTTATCTAATTTTATAAAAACTAAATAGATTAGAAACGGATAATAATATACTAGGACGTTGGATTAATAATCACAGATTTAAGAGTATTTAGAAAATATTATTTGAAGCTTAACGAATTAGTAAAAATTAGCTGTAACTTCATGTTTTTATTAAATTTTTTATGTTAATTTACATTAAAAATCTTTTAAAATTTCATGAATATGGACAAATCCTTTAACATTCCTCCAGAAACTACATAGATTTTTGACTAAATTTTCTAAGGAATTTAACATAATATTTATTAAAAAGAATATTTTACCTAAATTTATTTTCATTGTAATCTATTATAATAGACATAATAATTGCTTTAATAATTAAATATAAATTTATACACCTCAGTTTATAACTCTACAATTAAATGTACTTGCCAAGGAAGTTCTCTACTTTACAGATCCTTCAATAGCAAAAACTAATGAAGCTATAATTGATCTTTTAAGTTATTGCCGTGGTTCTAATGGGATCGTAAAAATGGCTGAGGTATATTTTCATTACCTTTATTTTAGGAAACAAGTAGGGTTGGACAAAACCGTTTAGCTAAACGGTAAACGGTATACGATAAACGGTATTTTTGCTAAAATTAAACGAAACGATAAACGGGTCCCAGATAAACGGCATAAACGGTATACGGTCCTTCTAAACGCCGTTTAATTCGTTTAATTTTTTCTTAAAATTAGTGGCTTAAAACGTGAATTTTTGCCGTCTTACACACTAAAATCAAAAAATTTTCGCCTGCGGCGCAAAAAAGGGAAGAAATCTGGCTTAAGTACCTCCAAAATTTTCAAAATTTTCGCCTGCGGCGCTGAAAATGGAAGATCCTTATTATCCTTTCAAATCCCCTATTTCCCTTAAAATCCCTCAATCGCTCGAAATCACATTATATTCACCTTAATCCTCTGATATCCCTTTAAATCCCCTCAATCTTTTAAATCCCATTACATCACCATAATCCTTAGATATAATAATCCTCTGATCTCTTAATCCTCTGATCCCCTTTAATAACTCATAATCTACCGTTATCCCACCTCAATTCTCTGATATATATTCAAATCCTCCAAATATCCAAAACCAATGGTATCCCTCTTAATCACCAGGCATCTCTTCAGGCCTTCCTTATCCATCTAAATCCATCGATATGATGAATTTATAGTTGAATTACAATTTTTATAAAGCGGAATGATCATAATTAATGATTTTTCATTGATTTTTTTGAATTATGAATTGATTTTAAAAAATTTTAAAAATAAACGGTAAACGGTCGTTTAAACGGGGTTTTAAAAATAAACGAAACGGTATACGGGTCTCAGATAAACGGCATAAACGGTATACGGTTTTTTCAAAATTAAACGGTTTTGTCCAACCCTAGAAACAAGCATAAATATACATATGTGATAAATAAGGCACGGATTTATATGGATTTACATATTTTTAGATATTATGGTTTGAATGAAGGATCTCAAATTTAGAGTTTTCATATGTTCTTACAGAGTCAATCTCACGAATGACTTTTTAATCAGTTTTCAGACAGTTTTCGACCAAAGCCCGATAAAAAATTTTGAAAACCCGGCATGTCTTTTTTTCAAGCCGAACAATCCTTGCTATGAAAGTTTTTGTTTTCTTAGATATAATAGAAAGGTTATGTCAATAAAGGAAATTTCAGTGTTAAAATATTTTAATACATACATATACATTTTAATATACATATAATTAGTAGTGTTTCACCGGAACCGAAATTTTGACCAGACCCGGAACCGGATACAATTTAAGTTCCGGTTCCCGGAACCGGAACTTTTAAAAAAACTTTTGCTAGCAAATTTAAAAAAATTTGTTTTTAAGTAGGGGGTGTCGGTTTCGCCAAATTCTTCGATTATATTCTGCCAAATTCTTCGGTTAATCGAAGATCCGAATAACCGAACCGAAACTTTCGGTCCGAAACCGAACCTAAAACCGAACCGAACTACCCAAATCCTTTGATATGGCCGACTCCACCAATTTCATGTTATCCTTTGATCCCCGAATTTCTTCAAATTATCCTTAGTCCCTCCAGATCCATAGATATCAAAGCACCGATATACCATTATAACTATTGATACATCGAAATCCCCCAACATCACTACAAATCTCCATTAATTCATGCAAATTCTCAGTAATACCATATTCTTCCTTTTCAGCGCCGCAGGTGAAAATTTTGTGAATTTAGGAAGGCCTGGTGAGAAATTCCAAGTTTTGGAAGGCCAAATCCTCAGCTATCTAATCCCTGATATCTACATTGCACAGCTCAATCCCTCGACATCACACCCAAATCCCTCGATATTACCTATTACCACTTGAAATCACATGATGTAACTCAAAATCCACCTTCATCCAATCCTCTGATATACCATTCAACTTCTTTTTTCAGTGCCGCAGGCAAAAATTTTGAGAATTTGTGTGGACAAGGAGCTAGATTTCTTCCTTTTCTGGCGCCGCATGCGAAAATTTTGAGAATTTTGGAAGTCCAACAGGGAAAAATTTTTAAGACCAACAGGGGAACCGGAACCAAAAACACCGGAACTTCCGGTGAAACTCTAATAATTAGTATATGAGAAAACGTATATCAATTGGATGCTCCCTGGACAATACTAAAGTTTACGAAAAAATTACAAAAATTTTTATAAATCTTGAGGATCATTTCAATATTACGACATGGAATGCTCATCAAAAAAAGTTAAAAAAAAGTAAAATTTTCTATACTAATTTGGGAAGCCTTGATATAAATCTTTTAATATAATTTTTTAATTCGGAAACTTTAATTTTAAAAATGTTTTGGATTTTGCTGCAATATAAAAAATCTTTTATTAAACAGTTTTTAGAGATTTTGTTAGTAACCACATTCTAATGAAATTTCTTAATTTAAAATTTATGCAATTAATCTGATAATCTTTAAGAAATTATAAATGCAGTTTATTCAATGCCAGCCTATAAAACTATTCAAATACTTGAAGATATCGAGCTAATTATAAATGGCAAGATTTATTATTACAATAATTTTTAAAATGATTACAGAGAAAAAGTTTAGTTTAGCTAACTGAACTAGTTTAGTTTTGTGTAGTTTGCTTACTGCGTAATGAGATTTTTAAAATAATAGATCTAAAATTTTAATAGATCTGTTAGATCTTAAGTTTTTTAAATGTTTATTAAATATTTTAATTGAAAAATCATCTAAAAATAAATTGGTTTCACAATCAGTATATTTTGCTAAATTATTCAAAGGCAAGGAGTGAATAATCTAAAAGATACAAGGTGATTTATATGGATCAAAGATATAGCTGGGGATATAAGTGGATTTGACAGAATAAGTGTGGTTTTAAAGGATGTAAGTCAAAATTCTATAGCAGTCGAAACCACTGGTCAACTGATCTTAGTCGAAACCGCAGTCGAAGTTTTTTTGATTTCTATAGGGACCGGATCTAGACGAGATCTTGGATAAAAATCTCTATTATCGAGATCGAGATTTTTTAAAATCTTCTTTAGAGATTTTTTGATATCTTCTTTCGACAATTTTTGCGATTTTTGAAAAAGTTTGTTGGGTTAAGCATAAGATTGTCGGTTCCTAAAAAATCTTCTATATGTATCCGAACCGGCCCGAAATATTTATTTATACTGAACCGTAGACATCCGGTGACCCAAACCTCTACGTTACCTAAACCTTTGTTCATAATCCCCCGATATCTCCCAACCATTTCCCAACCAAGCCAACCATATATTATTACGAACTAACAAATAAGTTAAAAACATGTATACTCACCACGCATGTATTATATGTTTCAAAGAGAATTTAATATTTCTTTAATTTTTCTATAAAAAAGAATAACGACAAAGTAAAATGGGAGAAAATTTTATGATATTTCGAGGATAAATGTGAAATAATTGTTTGGGAGTAGGTACTATACTAACTAGTTTGACTTCTTTATTGCAATAAATAATCAAGCAAAAATTCTTAATGTTTTAACAGCTTTATTTTATAGTAAAAATTTTAAAAAATTTATGAAAGTTTTTAATAAAAATTCTTTAATAATTTTTAAAATTTCAACAATATTCTTACTTAAATATTTAATACTTTTATTTAGATTTTGAAACTTTCGGAAAAGCTATTGAACATATATACAGCGTGACCAAACATAAAAAATTGCCAGATCCTTCCCGGTATAATTTTTGTAGATAGTGTTGTGAATAGAAAAATTTTGTTTAAAAATAATTAAATTTATATTATTCAGGTGTTTAACAGATGCTGTTGTCAATGGTAACAAATATAATAGAAATAATGTATCATTTTTTGAAACTCTTGTTCAAATCGAGCTTTCAAGACTAGTAAGCTTTATTATGTAATTAATTAAAACAAAATTAATAATAAAGCGTGTTTTAGTTTGATTATTCTGAGAATATCGAATTAAATTTTAATCATTAAATATCCCGTCATAGATATTTAAATTAACGGCTTTTCGTATTTAAAAATTAATTTTATATTTTGAAATATTTTATCTTTTCTTAAATTTTCCCCTATTTATTTCAATTATTACCGTAAATCCTCTAAAATAGACCCCGGGGCTTATTTTTTTCGATCGACCTCTAGAGGGGGCTTATTTTAGAGGGGGGGGCTTATTTTGGAGGGGGGGCTTATTTTTTTCGATGTATAAATTTTTGAAAAACTAAAATTTATTACCAAACATTTAGAAAAAATTTTCTAAAATTCAATAAAATTCATCCCTTTACTAAGTCTCTTCAAGAAAAACCTTGTCCAAAAACTCATCAAGTACTCTGTCAATTGATCCTTCAGCCTTCTTAATCAACGAAATCCTCTTAATCTCTTAATTTATTGAAATCCTTCTTTATCCCCACGATATCCCTTCTAATTAGCCTTAATTTTCATCATCCCTATTTATCTCATTACATACAAATCCTCCGATATCACACTTAATCACCTCAAATCCCTCTATATCTACGTTAATCCCTTTATATAGCTACCTGCTATCTCCCAAATACCCTCTTAATCACTTCTAATCCTTCTATATCCCTCCATAGGGACTAAACTGAGGGGACATAACAATTAATCAACAATTAAAAAATTTTATTGGGAAGGGGGCTTATTTTAGGAGGGGGGCTTATTTTAGAGGGGGGGCTTATTTTTTTCGATCGACCTCTAGAGGGGGCTTATTTTAGAGGGGGGGGGGCTTATTTTGGAGGGGGGGCCTATTTTTAGGATTTACGGTATTTTATTTTGAAAATAATTTTATAGAAAAATTTTTTTAAAACTTAAAATTATTTATTTACATGATTTATTTTTAAAAGCTAATCGCAAGTACTCTTTGTGGAAAATTCATGTTTCCTACCGATCAAGCACGGTTTGATGCTTTTTTAACTAATGTAGGAAATGAAGTAAGCAGAACATCGCAATTTCTTGCGAATTATATTCCCTCCAAATTGGTAATTTTAAACCTTATTCAAAATATTTAAATAGAATTTGATTGAATCGAATTAAATATTTAAATTACCTATATTTTAAAACTTAATTTAAATTATATTTTAACATCAAAAATAGATACATAGGTATATTTAATTTAGTTACTCTGGTTCAATTTTAGTGTTATTTATAGTCGATTAATTAAGTTAAAATAACTTTTTAATGTTTTTATTTTCAGTAAAATTTTTCGCTAATAAATTATAATTTCTATAAATAAAATTTATATTATTAATTTCATTAAGTTAATTTGTTAATAAAATATTTAGAATATGTCAGGAGCAGCCGAAAGACTTATAATCGCCGATACAATTAAACAATTCCCTGGAACTGGAGATATTCCTCATACTCAATTTAATACTCTGGTTAATTTATTATATGAAAGCTTAAAACACACTGGGCATAAAAGGTTGGATTTCATGTTTCTATACACTTTATTGTTCCTCATTATTACACAAATATTTTTCCTTGTATTCGACGATCAAAAATAACATTTATTTTTTTAAATCCAATATTTTTCACTCAAAAAGGAAAAATGTACCAAACAGTAAAGTTGCGGTTTCAAGTTGACATTTCCTCTAAAATAGATTGAAAATATCTCGTGTCTCGTGGCAAAATACGAGATACGAGACGAGCGACACCCCTGGTATACATGGGATTAAGACGGATAAAATTGGATCTAGGGGAGTCAAGGTGATTTAACTAGATACAAAATAGATGTCAGGTGAGTTTCGAAAATAACGGAAGATAAGGGAAATCAGTGAATTTGAAGTCATTCCCGGGATATAAGAGGACATCTTTAAGAATTTCTAAGGCCAAGAAGCCATAATTTTCACTTTTTTGCGCCGCCTACAAAAATTTTTAGAATTTTGAAAGGTCAAGATGAAAATTTTTTTTACTTATAGTTTTTGCGTTTTTGATACATTAAAAAGTATGAAAAGTAACTAAGAAGAGTTTGTTTGATAATTAGGAAGAGTTAGAGTAAAATAATTATAAAATATTGCGATTTTTTGTTTTTTTAAAACATTTAATTTAGAATTGAAAAACAAATTTTAATTTACCCATCAGAGGAATCAATAAAACAATATACAGGAATAAGTATTTGTCCTGAATACTATTGTGATATAGTATTAAATCAACGTGGTGTTAATGTTGTTATAGCAAGATTTAACAAAAATAATGTCTTTCTTGCTAAATCACTTCAAATACGAGTTGGAGAACTTAAACCTAAAATTATAAATGTTTTAAAGTAGGATCTATAATTATATTATTTAAAGGTGTACTAATTAGTTGTAATTTAGCTTGCAGCACTGAAAATCGAAAAATAGAAATATTTTATAACCTAAACTGCGTATAATTAGTAGAGTTGGGCGGTATCGGGATTCCGACCTAAGATCGGTTTTAGAATGATGATGCCGATCCCGATACCGAACCGGCTCGGTATCGGGATTGGCCAAACCCGGTATCGGGATTTCCAATTTTTTGCTAATACCGCAGTGCCGATACCGGTACTGCGGTCAGGAGCAAAAACATCACAGTAACCAAGAGAAGACCTTCCAAATCTATCGATATTCACTTTAATCCTCCGACATCATCTTCATCCACGGATATACTACAAATTCAACTTTATACCTCAAATCAACTTCGAGGATTAGCGGGGATATCGGTGGACTTTTTGGAGGCACTAGGGAGCCTCCTATAATAGAATGATATCCCTCAATATGGGGACCTGACCTGCATAAAACGTTTCGTTTTCATTAAGCTTCGTTTCATTAGGTGAAGAAAGTTTTTAATTAATTAGAAGGCCATGCGGCTAATTTCGTCCATATAACAAATGCGAAATCAATCCTTAGGGGTGAAACCAGTCTAATACCTTTCAATACTGATCGGGATCCCGATACCGCCCAACTCTATTCGTTAGTGCAAAATTTATATTTTGTGATAAAATACTAGGGTTGCAAAAATTTTTAGATAAATTTCGAAGAATTGTTTTCGATCTCGTTGTCAGAAAATTTTTCATTATTTTAAAATTATGTATTTTCATTTCAGAAAAAAATATTACCTTGCTTTAAAAGAATTACTTGGTCAATTCAAATCAAACAACATATCTTTAGTCGACCAATATTTGACTAAAACAGCATCAATTGTTCGTCATAAAACATTTTGTTCAGTTGCCTGCACGTACTTTGCAAGAACAAAATCATACCAACGTGAGGAATCCGAGCTTCCGTTTCTTGACTATTTTGATTATAATAATAATCCTGACAGAGGATGGTTTGACGACAACACCTGCTATCAAATATATTTTTTCTTATGAAACTTAAAGGATGGATATGATATCTAAAAGAAAATATATACTATAAGAAATATTTATATAAAAACAATAAAATATGAAAAAAATATTTTTTATTTAAAAATTAAAAAATTATAAAGTTATCCTGTTTATTATCTTGTTTAAACAGTTTTCGCGAATTCCCCATCCTTGCCATTAAAGAGACCCAATTAACCTTAAATGTACACTGGGGTGCAAAATTTGTCTGCACCGATTGGCTTTCAAAATCCAAAAATGTACGTCTGTAGATCTAAAAAAATTTAATCTCCTTAAGTTTCTTCGCAAAGAAAATCAAAGAAAATCATTTTTAAAAAATATTTTTTTGAGCAAAAAAATTATATAATTAATAAATTTGGCAAAATAAAAATTTTGAAATGACAATTTAAGCAAAAATTTTAGTTAAATCTTTTTGTTCTACTTTTCCTTCTTCAAGCCTTTGCCGTAAATCCTCACAAAGGGGCATATATTGCTTTATTTTTGTATCAAAAAAGAAAACCCGTTGTTGATCATCCAAAGAAATACTTGGAGGTTTGCCAAGTGCTAACCTTTGCAAATTTGTTTTGACTAATTTAAATGTACCTATTAAAGAATTATTGTTTTATTTTCATTGAAAATATATTTTAGGAGACAATTTTTTGACCTTAACAATCAAATATCATTATAAGATACCTATGAGACTGCAAAAATCATATCTTATAAAGAAGTGTGTCTTAGATGGAGGATCTTTAATCTTCAAGTTTTAATTATCTGATACGTAGTCTATATATGTACAGTCGGATCTCGGTTGTACTGGAGAGGAAAGGCAGCTCCTCCCATTTTCAGACAGCTTTTTCACATCCGGAGGTACTTACAATCTAGATCAGACTTTATTTGTAAAATTTTTTAAAACCCTTCTAAGACAATTACCTAAACCACATTATTTTCACTCGCTGCTACTTTTTTTTATTTTTAATAATGAGATAGCCAAATAAAAATATTTTATAGATAAAAATTTACCAGTTCTGTCAACAGAACTACAAATACGAATAAATCGAGGGATTGCATAAGGAGGTAAAGCAGCTCTAAGACGAGAGCTTAATTGATGAAGAAATTCCTTTAATTAATTTAATTTTAAAAAATTCCAAGAATATCAACCTCATCAGGTGTTTGTTCAATTCTATTTCTTACAATCGCTGCCATTCCTATACTACCTTCAATACCAGGAATATTTATTCCATAAACTACAGCATCGATAATACTTTTTAAAGGGAGGAGAACACCTTCCTAAAAAGTAAATTTAAGAATTTAGGTTATAAATTTTTATTCAAGAGATTACGGGTTGATTAAGGTTAGATATTGATATCTCTAAAAATGACCTAGTGACCTTGTCTCTTTGAAAGGATCCGATCTCTAGAACCGATCCTATCTATAATCATATATGTATTTATGAAATATTTTTTCATCCTTTTAACAAATTTTTTAAGTAAATTTGTTTATTGAGTTATTGCTCTGTGCTGGATAGAAAAATTTCGGATCTAATGTTCGAATTTTTTCATAATTTCCGAAGGTTACCAAAATGCTTAGATTCTGTAAAGAGTGCAAGATCCAAAATCTTCATGATCCGGAGTTTATTTCCGAACACAAATTCGAAATTTTTTAAATTTATTTACCACTTCTGTAGTACTAACATTCTCTCCTTTAAACCGAAAAGTATCTCCAGTACGTAATCTAAAATATAAATATCCAAGTCTATCCCAATGTAAAATATCTCCAGTTAAGAAGGCACTATCTCCATGACGAAAAACATTTTGAATTACTTTTTTTTCTTTAAAAAATTAATTTATTTAATTTATAAAAATTAAGAACTTGTTTCTGTTTTATTTAAATATCCATCGAAAACAAGTAAAGGATTATCGTGACGAATTGTTGAAACCTTTTTTTATCAGGAAAATAAGTTTATTTAAAAGCCGGACCTCGCTTAACGATACAACCTTAGGCCGAAAAAATAATATCCTATAATAAGGTATATCGTAAATTGGGGGCATTGCTTAGGGAGGTATTAGGGAGAAGGGTGACTTTCTGAACACGACTTTCTGATTGAGGTGTATTTTAATGCGAGGTCCGATATATAAAATAATAATTTTTTAAATTTTACCATGGCTCCTGTTTGCCCTAAAAATTTGATATAAAAATTAATAGAAAAATTAAAGGCTGATAATGTCTTTAGTAAATAGTTTTCAGCTGAACTACCTAAGCGATGATATAATTTCCTATTTTAATCTTAACCTTCCCAAAGCTTAACTGACTCACTTCCCTACAAAAAAATTAATTACCAGGTCTGCATGGAACAGCTAAACCATTAGGTTTTCTTATAATTTCACCATTATCATCAACTTTAACGAGCCGAACAGGGTGAACTAATGCAGTTATTGGAGATATAGGCAGAAATCCACACGCACCAATTTTGCCATCAACATTAACTTTTTATATAAATAATTAATATAAATAATATAAGACACCCTTGAGGCTCAAATATAGTATCGTATCATAAGGAGAATTAAGGGGCACTTCCTATGTAGCAGCCCAATCTAGTAACCCAACCATCTCTTCAAAAGGAAAACTAAATCGACATTGTTTTATCTACCTAAATTAGAAGTTCCTTCAGTAGACCCATACAATTCACCAATTTTAACATTAAATCTTTCAACAAATTCTTTCCAAATTTCTGCTCTCAATCCATTCCCAAACATTATTCGAACTTTATGTTTTTTCTCATATTCGCCAATAGGTTGAGCTAATAAATACCGACAAATCTCACCAATATATTGGCTTGACTAGAAATTAAATAATTAACTATAAAAAGTAATAGTAGATGAAAACTTTATTAGCAGATCAAAACAGTTTACCCCCTTGTATGGATAAGAATCCATCTGAGTTCAATTTAATGATTATCTCAATCATTTGTAGTGTTAAGAAAATATTTAATGATTTGGGTGAAGGGGTCAAAAAATATCAAGGATTGGGAGGATTAAGAGGATATAGGGGGATCTGGTTTTAAATTTTGACCATGGTAAATGTTTGCCTTTAAAATCTCCAATAAATAGCTTACAGTGCAATTATAATCTACGCAATCCTTCCAAAAATTGCTAGCAGAGAATCTCTGTCTAATAGCACAACTAGCCCCTCTAAATAATACTTGACCAATACCAAGAATACCGGCAGCTGTGTGATATAGAGGCATTGAAATATATATTTTATCTGTTGGTAATAAACCAAAACTATAAGCACAACCAACAACCATTGAATAACAACTTTAAATTTTATTACTTAATAAAATCCAATTTAAAAAATTAAATAAAAGCAATGCTTATGCTAAATTCAAGATTTGGGTAATTCTGGCAAGATCTCGATGTAACAAAATCTCGATGTAACAAACAATGTAACAAAATTGGCTTTTTATGGGATTTTTATAGAGACCATTGTGAGGGTCGTATCTCAAAGATATCAAACTTGATCACCTAGATTGTTGTTGGAGATATCAGACACTACCGTAAATCCTCTAAAATAGCCCCATGGGGTTATTTTTTTCGATCGTCCTCTAGAGGGGGGCTATTTTAGAGGGTGGGGCTATTTTAGAGGGAGGGGCTATTTTTTTCGATGTCTAGATTTTTTGAAAACTAAAATTTATTACCAAATTTTGAATATTTTTCTAAAATTTAATAGAATTCATCACAAAATAAAGGTCTCTTAACGAGAATTCTAGCCTAAAAACTTCCATCAAGTACTCCTCAGTCCATAAATTCATCCAAGACTTCGATTAAGGTCTTGGATCGAAGTCTTGGAAGTCCACCACTATCCCTTAATCCATCAGAATCCCCTTATATCCCTTCAAATTCCCGATATCCTCCATAATCATTTCTAATCTTATTGAAATATAGGGATTTAACAGTGCTGTGCTTTGAAAAATAACAATGGCAAGCACAATTAAATATTTTAGAGGGGGGGGGCTATTTTAGAGGGTTGGGCTATTTTAGAGGGAGGGGCTATTTTTTTCGATCAACCTCTAGAGGGGGGCTATTTTAGAGGGTGGGGCTATTTTAGAGGGAGGGGCTATTTTAGAGGATTTACGGTATTTAGTTTTGATGTTTATTGTGATCCGCGATAGATTAGGATCGCGGTATTAGTACAAGGTTCCGATCACTTTCGTTCATATGGCAGTTAAGTTCGGTCCCAAGGGAGGAAGTACATTAAAATTTTTTAAATTTACCAACCGAAAGTGTTTAATACAGGCAGGTTTAGGCATTCCAGTAGTTCCACTTGTATAAATAAAACAAAGGAGAGAATGAAAAGTAATTGTATCATCATGTGTAGGTTCTACATCTTCTGCATTATTTAACCAATTATAACTTAATATTCGACTATCTTCCAAATTATTAATTATTTTCTTATTGTCAATTATAAATTCTTGAATATTTTGTAAATTTAATAAACCCGCATCTTTTGTTTTTTGATAAACTAAAATTTAGAAAGAAATTTAAGAATATTTTTTTATGCTAACATTGATAAAGTGAATTTGAGCAAATAATTGCTTTGCACTCTGAAACACGTAAACAACTAAAAATTTAAAATTTTGAATAAATTTTTAAATAAAACAAACTGGGCTAAAGAGTCAAGGCGCAAGTTGGAATTAATCCATGCTTAAAAATAATTAAATAAGATTATTAGTGTGTTTTCTTATCGAAAATAAATTCATAAATATTTTGTAAATTTTTGCAGGTTTCAAAGACTTTTAATTCTGACTCGGTTAACTAAAATAGATATATTAGTAAACGGGAAACTTCACTAATATCTAGATTTGGGGAATCCTAGTAAATCCCCGGATATCCGGATACGAAACTTATATCTGAATCGAAGTCCAGATCCCGAACTATCTTCAGATACGTATTTTCGGATAAACAGTCCTAATTTTATTTATTTTTTATTAAAAGTAGAAAAGAAATTATGTTTGATTATATTTTTAAATTAAGCTGTGCAAAGCTTCTTCAAAATAAATTGAGAAAATTTTTTAAAAAATAAAAAAAACCAATTTACCTGTAATTACCCCAATTTTCATTAACCCAATCCAGGCAGCTACAAATTCTGCCCCATTCTCCATGAACAAAGCAACAACATCGCCTCGTTTAAATCCATTATTTCGGAAATGATTAGCGAAACGATTAGATAAAGAATTTAATTGAGAGAAAGTGTAAGAACGATTTGAGCCCTTTAAATGTATATTAATTTAATAATAATTTATTTTCAATTTGCCTACATATTTATTATCTAAGAATTCGGATTTTCTCAAAAACTCTGATCCTGTTCAAGAACATTTATTGTTTTTTGCGTGTGTTCGACTAAAAGTCAAGTCTCAAACAGCCACTACTTATAACTATGACTTTGATTTTTAATTAAGGAATTCCCCAAAATAGGTAGGAAAATAGGAACAAAGAATATCTAAATATTACTGGGGAAGAAATTTCCTAGAAAAAAATCTCTAGTTTAATAAATAAATTTCCTAGAAGACTACTAACGAATATTAAAAGTTCTAAAGATTATGTTCAGTTCGAATAAATAAAATTATCAAATAAATATTAATTTAAATAAAACTAACGATATCTACAATACAAATTTTATTTGGATTAGCACGGACAACATCCAAAAAAATTTTATGAAGTCCCCGATTTTCACGCATTCGACGTCTCATATCCCAACGTAATTTAACCAGAAGGCGAAGACCGCTAATTTTTAATTAATAAAATATATTTTAATAAAAATTACGTCAAATCCCTATCCAAAGTTAGCCAAGAACGATGTACAAAATCCCCAAGAATATTTATTTTTTCCTTCATATCTTTAAATTTTAGTAATAAAAAAATAATTCCCGTTGTTAAGAGAAGTAGCCAGGTTGTCCGATTTATTGTCCTTTTTTAGAAAAAAATTTTTTTTTGATAAAATTGATAAAAGATAAGAAAAATAAAAATAATATTTACAATGGTTTTAAGATACCTATATCAGGTGGAAGTTTTTTATATCACGTGGAAGATAGGGATCCCGTAGGTTTCCGTACGGGATTCCAAGATCAGTTTTTTTGTAATTTCTAGAGCGGGATTTTCGTGAGTAATTTTAATTTTAGATTCTGTCCCATAGAAAATTTAAAATAAATCTAGTTACGAGAGCTCAAAATTGTGATTTTACAGACCCTCTAAATTTAAGTCAGATTATTTTGTTTCTCTCTTAAAAAATTTGCAAAAACGAGAATCTTTGTCTAATGCTATTATGGGTAAATAAAAAGCGACCGAAAACATGAATGGAAAAAAGAAGAATCGCATGTGATTTTCTTTGTTTTTTTTGAATTTAGAAAATTTTAGAGCATTTAAAAAGCATTCAAAATTTAAACGAAAATTACCTAAATATTTCAATTGCCCATATTCCAAATAATAAAATAATTAAAATAAATAAAGGCTGTTCAATTGATGTACGTACTAATTTTGAAAACCCTCCCATCAATCTTTATTAAATTTATTATTTTTTATTAGGGTAATAAAATATTTTTTCTAAAACTAAACTAAAATAAATTTTTTAGAAATTCCAAAAATAATTAAAAAGAAATAAAAATTCGAAAGTAAATTAATTATAAAAGTGAAAAAATGGAAATATTTGCAAGGAAATTATTAATTTCCTTTCAATTTTTATTTGAAATTTATGCAAAAAAAATTTTTATTTTAATAAATTTATTGTAAAACAAGATTATTACGTATATAAAATAATAAATAAATATTTAAAATTTGGAAGAAAAAATTTTAATTTTGTTATCAATTTAAAAATAAAATTAAACTAAAGGTTATTTTGTTTCTAAAGCTTTAAAAAGTCGTATAATTTATTCAAAAAATTCAAATAATATCTTAAGACAAGTTAATTTAACTAGAATCGAATATCTAGAACTTGAAGGGACCGAAGAAAAGTTTTGTTATTTATAGACTCTGCTTCGTAACTATAACTCCAACCTCGACTTTTCCATGATTTTAAAGCCTAACTTAACTGAAACTATTTAAAATGATATATTATCTTTATTCACATTACTCAAAAAATTTCTCTTTAATTAATGAAAACTTGGAAATACTATTAAATATTTTTGAATACATAAGTGCTACATAACTATAACTCCATTTAAAGTAAATTTTTAGTTTAATATTTAATTAAGGCTGTCCAGAATAGAGACCAGACCCGGAGGATTGTATGTATAAAAATCGAAATAAATAGGTATCTCAAAGAATCTCGATTCTCAATAACTGAGATGTCATTTCGGTCCGACAGATTGAAGCGCGACGTTATAAAGAGATTCATTGCATATTTAATTTGACATAAGGACCAAGTAAATTATGAAAAATAAATTTTTAAAAAATAATTTCTCCAAAAAAATTAAATAATTATTTAAAATAATTCTCGAAAAAATAAAAATTAATTTTTATTTGATTAGTATTTTAATAGAAAATAATTAAAAAACAAAAGAAAAACGTGTTTTTAATTTATAAATATGGATTGAAGTTGATAAGTAATTAATTAGGAATATGAATTAACGTTTAGAGTCTAAATTTTAATTGAAAAAATGGCTCAATAAAAATATTTTATCCAGAAAAATTTTTTTTGTGAATAATTAATAAATGATTTTTATTTAATTTAAAGAAGGAAATTTGAAGGAAAATATTAAAAGTTTTTAATTACGTCGACCACGTTATTAAATGAAAAAAATGTTAAAAAATTATCAGATTACTATATCTCGACAATAACTGATTTGTTCAATAAAAAAACCTTATACTCCTCCGGAAAAGAATTTAAAAGTTTCGAAGAGTGGAAGTTCTTTTTAATTTTACAAAATTTTCTTTTAATTTTATTCGCTTAAGAGGCAATAAGAATTTTATAAAAAAATTCTTTCCTGCAGCTTCGAAAAATAATAATTAGCTAAACCTAAAAGAATTTTAGTACTCTAATCATCCTCTCGATATAAATTAAAGCTTTATTTGTTTAGCATAAAATCGCGCATCGTTGTTTTTATCCCGCATAGAAAACACCAAAAAATAAACTCGCGAAGATTTACGAGCCCTTAGGCGAGAAAGGAGATGAGTTCTTTAATAACTTGATTTTCCTTAATAATTTCTTTTTTTTTGTTATTTAATAAAAAAAGAAGAGAATAAAGTATAAATTAGAAAAAAGAGAAAGCTGCTAAATAAAAAAAAAATATTTTTATTAAAAATAAGAATTATTCACATAATTTTGATTAAATTGAATTTAAATTAAATTAAAATACGCACCTGCGCGACGATTTCAGACAATAATAATGTGATAAAAAATAAATGTAAACAATGATTTTCTTAACATAAAATTTAAAAATTGTCAAAATGTCTTTAAGGTGATTTGGGAGGGAGACAATAAATTTAAATTATATCAAAAGTAACTAGGAGGGTTGAATTGGTGGTGTTGAATTGCGCAATGTTGGAAAATAAATTTATAAAAGTAGACAATTAGGAAATTGATAATAACGAGATCTTACTCAAAAATTTTGGCATTATCTGAAATAAGGTCGGTAATCGTTTTTTTCATTACTTTTTTCCATTACTTTTTTCCTTCCTTGATATGACAGAATGGTCAGCATTTTCCTCCTTGTTCAATTCCATTATATCTGCCTGTGGCATAATCAAAAGAAATGATAGAGAAAAGAATTAATGGAAAGGAGAATGACTCAATACAGGCACGGACGGACTCGGAAAGACAAAACACGGACGGACACAGACCGACAAAAGACGGACGGACTTGGACAGACAAACACGGACAAACTCGGACAGACAAACACGGACGGACTTGGGCAGACAAAACACCAGACAAGCACGAACGGACACGAACAGAAAACACTCGTGTTTTGTCTGTCCGTGTGTGTTTTTGTCTATCCTCATTTGAATATGCCACAGGTAAAAAGAGTGGAATTGAACGAGGAAGAAAAGACTGGCCATTATTTATAATTAAGGAAGGAAAAAAGTAATGGAAAAAAGTAATGAAAAAAAACGATTACCGACCTTATTTCAGATAGTGCCAAAATTTTGATAGTATTAAAATCATTATTGCGAACTTCTACATAGATAGAATCGTTTGTTTTAATATACTAATGTGACACCTCCTTAACAGTCAAAAGAAAACGACGAACAAAAAAAAGATGAGAAAAAAAGATTTAAAATTAGTATCATTATTTAAAGAACAACACACACTCTTATATTTCCTGGCCTAATAATTTTTAAACTTTAAATTGTAATATTTCTCTCTATTGCACAATTTTGCAATCAAAAACTTGATCTTTTTCCTCTATTCTTTTTAAATGCTCATACACTTCCCCCATAAATTTTGTAAGTCCAAAAACTCGTTCCAACAAAATACTAAAAATATATAAGCATTTATTGAAGGATATATTTTAAAGGGAAGGGGAAAATGTACGTAAATGTGGAACATTAATAAAATAAAAATAAAATAAATTGTTGGAATGACGCAAAATTTTTGAAAAATTAAAAATAAATTAATTTATTAATATATGCCAAATTTATTTTTAATTTAAATAGGAAAAAAAATTGTTTTTTTCTGATTATTTTGGAATAATTTTTAGTGCCTTTTTTGGCTCGTTATTTTTCTTTGTTTTTAATGAATTGATAAATTAAAAAAAAATAATAAACAGACAATATTTAAAGATAAGAAATTATTTTTGTACATAGGCTTAAAATAAAAATAAATATTAAATAATTATTTTGAAAAAAAGTAAAAATAAAATTTTGATTTAAGTTTATCCGATTTTATCGAATAATTCCGAACTTTTAATTAGCCTAATATGGCCCAGGGCGTTTTTTGTCAATGTATTTTTTTTAATATTTGCGTATTTTTCTAATAGCCATGGGTTTCTAGTAGGTAAACAGAACTAATTTAAAGAATTTCAATAAACTAAGTATTTGTAATAAAAGTTGAAAATACATATTTAAAAAAAGCTTTTTTAAAAGTCAGCTGGAGAATATGTCTGACAGAAATGAATAAATAATTTTTAAACCAAGTTTCTCTCTTAAAGATCTGCGCAAAGCAAAGAACAGAATGATTTGCGTGTTGCATGGTTTGCCCACAATTTGTATAAAGAAAATTTTTGGGGAGAGAGAAAAAAGTGCATTTGATGTTACAATGGTCATTTTGAAGGAGAAAATACTTGGAAAATTGTGGGGAAGGAAAAAAAATAATAAGGAAAGAATTTGTTGGGGGAGGCGGAACTGCGTGCCTATTTATTCGCAAATGATTTGACGAAAAATTAAATTTTTTTAAATGATTTGTAATTATTATTGGATGGTATTGGATAGTCTCAACCGATAGAATAAAACACGAACTTCAGGCAAAGTTTAGGGAAAGTGGGGCTTCCGAGTTCGTCGGTTTTAGGTCGGGAATTGTGTGTTTGCTACACAAGTTTTTCCTCAAAATCTATTAAATGAGTGAATGTATCAGCTATTCTCTTGTCTTATTCATAACCGGAGATCGGGCAGAGACGAAACCTCGAACAAAAATTTTGGGTAATTTTTCGAGGTAATCATAACCCTCCCCGTCCGTTATCTAATCATGACCTTTACATGTATAAACTTCAATCAAAAATTACCCCAAAATTAATTTTTAAAGCGAATATATGGGTGGTGTAAACGCGATTCACGAGAAGAGGATTAAGCATTTTCTCTCTTATTCTCTCAACGGCAAACGGCCGAAAATTGAGAAAAATGAGAAAATCTGAGGAATAAGAAATTGTTGGAAGAAATAACCAATATAAAATATAAATGCTGTCAAATTCGATTGAATTCAAACTCAACGAGAAAAACCGGTATAAAGAATGAAAAATGTGAATATTTTTTTGTTTTTCTTCAAGCTAATAAGCGGAAAATTAGCTAAATTATTTTTAAATTTAATGATTGGGGGTTTTTTGATTATTTCAAAGTGGGCGAAATAAAATTGGTTAAATTCAATATTTCGCTAAAAAGTGACAAGAAAACTACTGACTTCGTGCTAAAGTCGGGTAAATGTCGGCTAAAGGTCGGCCAAATCCTCTTTGGAGGTGGATGGTTTAGAATTACTGGACCTTAAGTAGAATGATTGGTCATTTAATTTTAAATACCATGTTCGCCTTATAGGATGTTGGGGGTTGATATTGATAAAAAGTTAAGATAAAGGACATTCTAATTAAACTACCTTATAAATTTAAAAGTATAAGGATGTTTCAAAAGACTGTCCACTTAAGAGACGAATCACCCAACTGGATACTCTGATAATGAATTTTTCAATTAAAATCTGTGAGTACAAAATTAAAAATAAATTTAATAAAATAAAAAGTTATGGATGGTTTAAAACTTTTTGTTGACACATAGCGCAATATGCGCAAGCTGACCCATAAAGATTTATTGAGCATAGAAATAATTTTTATTCATGGACATAAAAAATAATTTATTTTTTTTAATTTTTAAATTGATCTTAATATTTATTTTTACTTTTTTATTAAATATTATTCTTCATATTCATCTTCAATTATTTATTTTTAATTTCATTTATTCTCCTTCCCATCTGTTACACCATCACATTTAACATACATACGTTAATGTAGCATTTCGAACGCTTCCAACAGACAAACTTTCGAGCTTCTCAAATGCAGGTTTTGACAATTTAGCGTGTGTTGCTGAACATTCGTCGCAGAAATCTCTGACAGGGACTGTGATACTTAAAATTAAAATTTCAAATAAAAATTAAGAATTTCTACCATTTCCCGTTGTAATCAACTTTAAGACAAACATCGCAAAGTGGATCATGTACTAAACTAAAGTTCCATTCTGTACTGCTAATAGCAACTAACAAATCATGTTCTGCATCAGGATTTACTACACAAAGGCCATAACGTAATTCATCATAGAAACTGATTGAGCCTGTAAATGGCTCGTTTAACTGCCATCCAAGGATTGGTGAGATAATTATTAAAAGAACAAAAGTAAATAAATAGTGAATGGTGTTCTTGCCCATTTTTTCCTTCCTGAAAATGTCTGGAATTGTCAGATTTTTTAATTGTCTTTTTTAATTGTTCAAGAATCGTGGACCATTTTACTAAAACTTGATATGATATGGATGAAATTTACTCTAACAAGTTTTACTCAAAATCTTATGAATAGTGTTGGTTCGGTGAATAGTGTTGGTTCGACTCGAACGGCCCGGTTCGATAAAAATGAACCCCGAAAAAAATGACTCGAACGTAGGCCAAATTCGAAAACACCAACCCTAATTATGAATAAAATTTTAATTTTATTAACACTTAAGGGAATGATCAAGAAATGAAAAAGTTTGACTTTTCTACACAATTATTTTATACCTAATTTAAAATTTTATATAATGATAAAATAATTTATATCATCTTCCTTTTATCTCCATTCAAAATTTGTTAATTTTGAATGGAGATTGTTGTCATGAATCGTGGAATAATTTATCATTTTATTGTTATTTTATGAGTAAATAATATTTTCTTATAATTTTTATTTAAAATTTTTCTTTTTGAACAGTTACTTATTGTTTTCTATTCGAAGTTTACTAAGGAATAATTTGAAAACTTCCTCAATCAATCAATTTTTTAGACTTTTCTTCGATGAAATTATTCTAAAAATAATTTTATTAAGTAATATTTTTATAAGATTTAAGTTAATTTTTGATATTTTTTGGTTACGAAGTGATTTTTTATCTTTTATTATATGTTATTCTTCATATTCACCCTCCATTACTTCATTTATTATTTTTTATTTTCGTTTCCATCAGTCACACCATCACATTTGACATACGTTAATGTAGCATTTTGAACGCTTCCTACTGACAAACTTTCGAGCTTTTCAAATGCAGGTTGTGACAATTGAACTTGTGTTGCAGAACATTCGTCACAGACATCTCTAACAGGGACTGTGATACTTAAAATTAAAATTTTTTAAAATTCTCATTTAAATTTCTACCATTTCCCTTTGTAATCGACTTTAAGACAAACATGGCAAATTGGGTCTTTACTTGGAAATATTCCCTTGACAAATAACGTCCTGCTAACAGCAACTAACAATTCACGATCTGCTTCAGTCAGTTTTGTTACACACCAACCATAATAAGTCTCATTATAAAAACTCAATGAGCCTGTAAAGGGCTCGTCTAACTCCCATCCATGAATTGAGGAAATAATTATTAAAAACGGAATAATGTTAGACAAAAAATGTACATTGTGAGTGAACATTCTTAAAGTTTAATATTTTGAATTTCGTTCCTTTGTCAAAAAATTGCATAATGTTTAGGCATTTTAAATGTCAAGACTTCGAGTAACATGATAAATGTTTATACTGTATATTTTAAAATACTATTGCCCTTCCCTCTTAATTATACCTCCAGCAAGATGTTGATACAATGAATACCCAGGGTAATTATTTGAGAATATACGTAAGTGACAGAATTTTAATTAAAGGCTTTAGAAACATGGACTACTTCACTGAAAACAAACTTGTTAATAAAGTGGACTTGAACTAATATTCACTGGATTAAAGTGTTTATATTACATTTGAGCATTTCAAAAGAAAATAGAAAGGAATTAAGAAATACTGAATCTCTGACCATTATGGACTCTTTGAGGAAAGAAAAAAGGAGCAACGAATTGCTAAACTGCCATGTTATTTTATAATTGAAATATATTATCTACTGATGAAATATTTTATGAAAAGTTGCTTTTATTTCCATCAAAATTTGTTAATTTTTGTCATGATTCGTGGAATACATTTCTCATCTTATTGTTATTTTGGGAGTAAATAATAATTTTTAATAATTTTTCTATTTGAAGCTTACTAAGCTATAATTTAAAAACTTCCTCAATAAAACAATTTTTAGACCTTTTTTTGATGAATTCATTTTAAAAATGTAATAGAAAATTGTTTTATTAAGTTATATTTTTATAAAATTTAAGTTAATTTTTGTATTTTTTGGGTACGTTGTGATTTTTTATCTTTGATTTTTTAACTTTTATCAAATTAATCTTTATTCTTCATATTCACCCTCCATTACTTATATTTATCATTTTTTCTCGTTTCCATCTACCACACCATCACATTTGACAAATGTTAATGTAGCATTTTGAATACTTCCTACAGACAAATTTTCAAGCTTCTCAAACGCAGGTTTTGACAATTTAGCGTCTGTTGCAGAACATTCATTTGGATAGCAGATATCTCTGACAGGGACTGTGATACTTAAAATTAAAATTTAGAACAAAAATTAAGAATTTCTACCATTTCCCTTTGTAATCAACTTTAAGACAAACGTGGCAAAGTGGATCTTGACTTACAAATATTCCTGTTTTAAATAGTGTCGTGCTAACAGCAACTAACAAATCATGTTCTGAATCAGTCGGTTTATTTACACACCAACCATATAGTAGATCACTATAGAAACTGATAGAGCCTGTAAATGGCTTGTCTAACTCCCATCCATGGATTGAGGAAATAATTATTAAAAAAGGAATAATAGTAAACAAATAAAGTACATTGTGAGTGAACATTCTTAAAGTTAATGGTTATTTTGAATTTCGTTCTTCTCTCAAAATACTGCATAATGTTCAGGCATTCTTTTAATGTCAAGACTTCCATGAGCGTGAAAAATGTCCCTCCCTATTAATTACCCTCTCCAGCGATTACCCAGGGTAATTATTTGAGAATAAACGTAAGCGACAAAATTTTAATTAAAGGCTTTAGAAGCATGGACTACTTCACTGAAAACAAACTTGTTAATAAGGTGGACTTGAACTAATATTCACTGGATGAAAGTGTTTATATTACATTTGAGCATTCCAAAAGAAAATAGAGGGGAATTAAGAAATACGGAAACTCTGACCATTATGCGCTTTTTGAGGAAAGAAAAGGAGGAACGAATTTCAAAACGGAATTTATAATTGAAATTTAAGTTTTATTTTCTGATGAAATATGTTATGACAAGTTGCTTTTATTTCCCTCAAAATTTGTTAATTTTTTTATGATGCGAGGAATACATTTCTCATCTTATTGTTATTTTATGAGAAAATAATTTGTTTTTAAACTTTTTTCTAAGCATTTAATATTATTTTTCATTATTTTATTTTGTTTACTAAGCTGATTTAAAAATAACTTCCTTAATAAAATTTTTTTTTTTAATTTTTGGCTCTAGTTTAGGGTATGCGTCCAATGAGCTTTTCTGCGTCCCAAAAGCAGTATATGCGTCCTATCATTATAAGAGCGTCTCATAACTGGGACATCACATAAGCAAACAATTATTTTTTGTGTGCCGGAACTTTCGTTCCAAGACTTTTAGAAACTTTCGTCTCCAACATTTTCGGAATCTTCGTCTCCAGCGGAATATTTTTAGATTAACAAAAATAAAATAATTATCACAAAAATATAAATATCACAAATATTTTCATTCACAATATAATCCTTCTTTACAATATGGAGATATATTTGGATATTTTTTAGGTTCCGGACCTCCCAAATCACCAACATAACGTTCTTGTATTGAAGGATCTAAACCACAAGGACGAATAAATTCTTGTCCTCTTTCGTGTATCCAAGAATTGGAAACCCATTTATCACCAAACAGAACGGGACAGGCTGCATGCCTAAATAAATACTGAATAAATATTTAAAAAACCCAAACATTGTTCTTATATCTCCTTTTCCACTTCTCCACAAATTATACCAAAAAAGAGCATCATGTTTAGTTGGTTTAGCAATTGTTTTTATCTGATTAAAAATAGTAAATCCGCCCTTTTCTGGGGTACTTAAATATATAAGAACTGTCGCAATTCTATTCCCAATTCCCATATTTTGATGTCCTTTTGTTGAATTTACTGCTTCAAAATCCTACAAAATATATTTTTAAATCTAAAATTTTTTAAATTAAATATCAGAATTAGAGCCCGACCGAATTTTGAACTTTATCAAAAATAAAATTTTCGCCCACTCTTTATTCATAAAATTTAATAATTAAATCCTCGTTTTAATTATCTCGGTCTTGAAAATAGGGATCTTGACTGTCCTATCTTGTGTTAAAATGATTCCGAGCCAGAAATCATGAGCCAATAACGAGCGCAAAAGCCATAGCAAAAAACAGAATCCCACTAAATGCCAGCTAAATCTCAATAAGTACTGTATTTATTTTGTCATATAAGGAGTTTAAGCGCCACAATTTTTTCAAAAAAATCTAAGTTTAAGAATTAAAACAGACCCTAGAAAAATCAAAATGAGGTTCATATTGTCCACCAATTCCATAATTTCCCATCTTTAATATAGAATTCATAACAAAATTTCAAATTTATTAATTCTACTTGAAACGGCTCAGCTGACGTCATATTTAAATTAGTCATTAATCTCAAACGTTTATATAATTGTTCAACAATTGCATGGGATTTTTCGTTAATCCAGGCACTTAAGGATAAAAAAAATTAATTAATATTTTAAACCAAACACTTTTTGCTAATTCTATATTTTGTAAGCACTGCTTCACCCGTAGCAGGATCTTGAACCCTAGATATCGTTAAATTTGGTAAAGATATATTCTGCATTATTTCAATCTCTCCATCACCAATAACATTTCGAAAAATAACGGCTAAAGGATCGTATCGAACTATTTCAACTTTAATTGGAGCTAAACGAAGGAATGAGCAATCCATTTTGTAATAACAATAAAGCTGGGATATTTCTGTTATATTCTAAAAATTAGTCAGAAAATTTATTTTAAAATAATTTTATTGGGTCTCCCCCTGTAGTATACATTAAAACGTGTCCGGTAGTCTCGTCAGAGGTTAGTTTCGTCAGAGGACATTTTCGTCAGTATCAGTTTCGTCAGAGGCCTTTTTCGTCAGACAACAATTTCGTCAGTGGGTTGTTTCGTCAGAGATAAGTTTCGTCAGAAGTCCTTTTCTTCAGTAAGGCTCCCTTTTTAAAAATATAATTACACGGCGGTTTTTGACTTATAATAGATTTTTTGTTTCTTGATTTATTTGAACAAATGAAGTGTCATTCGAAGGAGCTCTGAAAACTGAGTTGAATTAGCTTTGGCAGGAGTTTATCCGACATTAGAAGACCAAGCTAAAGACTCTTGAATTTTGGAAAATGGTGTAGTGAAGCTCAGTTCGTCGAACCGATTCAACTCGTCGAGCTGAATCGGTTGAGCTAACATTAATAAAATAGAATTTTTCATCCCAAAAATCAGCTTTTCTAAGCTCCTTCGAATGACACTTCATTTGTTCAAATAAATCAAGAAACAAAAAACCTATTATAAGTCAAAAACCGCCGTGTAATTATATTTTTAAAAAGGGAGCCTTACTGACGAAAAGGACTTCTGACGAAACTTATCTCTGACGAAACAACCCACTGACGAAATTGTTGTCTGACGAAAAAGGCCTCTGACGAAACTGATTCTGACGAAAATGTCCTCTGACGAAACTAACCTCTGACGAGACTACAGGGCACCCATTAAAAGCATATGTCAGCACTAAATTTTTTAATTTTATTATTATTTGTTCGGAACTTAGGTATTTTCTTTACGTAACCACCCCATCTATTCGCAAGTTCAAAAGGGTCAAAGCAAGCCTATAGGAATCTGCGAGATGATTGTTGACCCCTCACTGGAGTGAACAGTTACTCGGTCTTGTACACGGTAGCATGGACCTATTGTTAACTTGCTAATAAATGGGGTGCTTGGCAATATGTCGAGGAAGGTTGGTACCCTCCTAAACTTATTCCTTTCACTTAGCGCAAAAAATTCCCCTATGTTCAAAATAACATGCTAGATATTTACTA
Organism: Meloidogyne incognita; assembly: GCA_036172945.1. NCBI lineage: Eukaryota > Metazoa > Nematoda > Chromadorea > Rhabditida > Meloidogynidae > Meloidogyne > Meloidogyne incognita. The sequence goes on from JARQAC010000037.1 coordinate 739,702, forward strand.
ATAAAATTTAAATTTTTAAAGTTTGCTTTGATATATAGGGTCAGCAATATATACGGTTAACCCCATTCTAATTAACAAACAATTTCTTTTTCACCACGACAGAGTTCCTCATAAGCTTTACGGTATGCAGGATATAGATAAGAAGCATTATTAAATCTTGTAATATTTAATGGAGGTATATTTATGCGGAAATCTTCTTCAACAACTCCATTATCTAATAATTCTTGTTCATATAGTTTTGAATTATTTGTTGCATTTGGATATAAAGGATCTTTTTTAAGGGAAAATATTTTTTAAAGAATTAATTCATTCACTTACCTAATTCAATTAATTTATCATTAATAATTAAAGCTCTCTTTAAATTTCCTTGTTTATATAAAGAAATTGACAAAATATTTAGAATATCAGTTTTATTTTGTGTAAATTCTTTTTGTAAATGATATCGTTCATTTGCCTCTTCCATCCATAATATTGAGTGATAGTAATCCTTTTTTTAATTAAATTACGATTTTAATTCTTTTCCTACATATTTCTTTGTAACCGGATTGAAAATGGGCATTGGGATCTATATGATTGACCTACAGGCTTCGAGTTGGGGTTTTTGGGGCGTGGTCCTTCCAATTGTGGCCACAATAGGAAAAAGCCCGCAAACCAAATTAATACCTAATTATGGTTGTTATCAATAGGAGAGAGTAAGAGGAATTTTTAAAAAATTAGCGTATTGTGTCTTAGACTCAGTTTTGTGGTTTAGACCCGCAAGAACTTGTTCCAGAACTAGTTCCAATGCTAGTTCCAGACATTTACTAGTTCCGTAGTTCCAGTTCCAAGCTAGTTCCAGGCATTTACTAGTTCCGTAGTTCCAGTTCCAAACTAGTTCCAGATAATCGTTAGTTCTGTAGTTCTGGTTCTGGAACTGGAACTTTGCCCATCATTGCTCAGGAGTCATTCCCTAACTCCGAAATTTTCCCTTTCTACTTCGCAGACGAAATTTCTATGATTTTTAAAGCTAAGAAATTTTAACCTTTTCATTATATGCAGCTAAACCTATATCATAACAATCTTTTGCTAAATTATATAAATAATTATTTTATATGTATAATTTAATAATTAAATCTAACCATCCATTTGTTTGTTTATATTAATATCCTCAACAATTCCATTAGCCAAATCTCTAGTTTTTAAATTATACGTATCTTGTAAACGTAATAATCCTTGGATTGCTCCATTTAAATCATCCTTTTCGAAAAATATTTTTTTATTATAAGGGAGAAAGGAGGAAAAATAATGGTACTTTATCCGTTATATACCTACAAATTGAGTGCCTACCGACCTTGGTCCGCTATAACATTTTAATAATTGATCCGATACGTTGAATCTTATATCATTCGAAAGCTTCATTAAGCGGTATCTTTTTCAAAAGTTGATGAATCAGATCTGATCACTCATTCAAAGGTTATAACTCTATAAACGTATAAAACACCAAATAACTGGACTTAATGCTTTATAACTTTTTAATGAGGGATCAGATTTGAGTATCCAATTATAAAAATGATATCGCTTATCGTGGGCTTTCAAATGATATAATACATGTGAATTGGATCAAGCCCAAAAAAGTCGTAGCCGATTAAAGTCGTCTGGCACTCAATTTGTGAGGATTTTTGACTTACTTTCCTCTATTATTGATCTTTTATCAAATCCTCTTTTACATAATTAAAAAATCCTCACCTCATTAGGAAAACGAGTTTCTCGTTGCTTTGAAATATTTTTTAAATAATTTTCAGCCAAATCTGATTGAATTTCTTTTTTAATTTCTTTCCAAGTTTTTGTTAATTTTTTGATTACTCTAAGAGCAATTAAAGGATTTAAAACACTTTTTGGTTCTAATTCAAATAATTCACTTTTTACTTTCAAATATTTATTTGCTATACTAAAATTATTTAAATTTATTAGTTAATTATTTCATCGTGAACAATCTTTATAAAATATTTATTATTGAAAATCACAATATAATTTCACTATCAGGTTTTATCACGTTTTATCACCCTACATAAAACCTTACCCTATTCTAAAACCTTAATCGTAAACCCGAACCCCGTTATCTGAACCAAGATCTGACTTTTTTCGTAGATTAATTTTAATACAGTGGGTTGGAAGTGTCGGGGATCGGAGCTTGCCGGGAAGGGCATGTCGGGGTTCAGGGTCGGGGTTGACTTTTGGGTCTGGGTATGGGAACTAATCTACTTTTTACTCTTAATTATAGCTCTATTAATCACCTCTACAAACTAAAAATTAATTTTAAAAAACACCTTTTTAAATTTTCCAAACGTTTATTTTCCAATAAAATATAATTTTCTATAATTTTTGGAATTTCTTTTTCTACATGTACTAATTGTTGTAATTCTGCAGAAGATGTAAATAAATCTTGGGAATTAATTAATTTAATTAAAATAAATAAATTAATTAAATAAAAATACATTTTTAATTTGATATAAATTTTATTTTAATTTTATGAATAAAATTATGTGTTGTCTTTTATGTATTTTAAAGCCCTTTATTCCTTTAATAAAAAAATAAATAAAAATAAAAATTTGTTTGTGTGTTGGATTCTTAATATTTTTAATTTATAATTATTTTTTGCTTTTTTTGGTACTACATACATATTTAAAAATTAAAATTAAATAAGATTTTTACAAGGAAGAGACAATAAACTAGAATATAAATCCATTACCGAGCTTTTCAAACTGACAGAGATTTTCTAACAAAATCCTAATTTGTTATATGTACTTACTTATCACACTCAATTAAAACAATTCCTGAATGGCGGTACGACAATTGCGGATATAAAATTTTTAAAGTCTAAGTTTTTTAAAGTTTTCAGTCCCACATCTGTCTAAAAATGATTCAGAAACCGTTAGAAGTCTGAAGCCGACAGCCGGGACAAAAAAAATTTTTTTTCAATCCGCAATTGTCGCATCCGCACGTGCGTATCCGCAATTGTTGTAACACCCCCTGAATAACAAAACCTTCCACAAGTGTTTAAAGTAGACTCACTACAATTAGGAAACTCAACTTTGAATTTTTTAACGAACTTATAGCTCTGCGGTACCTGGGTTTACGGTACCTTAGCCTGCTCCAATTTTTGATTTTTAATGTCGTGCAAGTGGTAAATAAAATAAAAAAAAAACAATTTTTTAATATTTAAAAATTTTAAAAATTGATTTACTTTCGCAACTTTAATATTTATTTTTTATTTTTTTAATTTTTACATTTCTGTATCGTTGGCGTTAAAAACCTAACTATTCTTTGTAAATATTTACATATTTCTCTTGACTTTTAATCGTAAAATTAAGTAATAAATAATTTAGACTATTTTATTTATTTGAAAATATTTTTATTAAAAATTATCCAACACATTATTATTTTATTTTTGCAACTTTAAATAATTTTTTTTTAATTTTACGTGGAAATAGTACATTCAAAAAAATAAATTAGCGTAAAATTTCTTTTAAATGGTCGGCCATTCTATATTTCAATCATCCTTCAAAGGGCCATTGTATTAGAAGGGGCCATTCAGATGGAGGGGCCATTGTATTTTGCGATAAGTAAATTTTGAAATTTGCCAGATTTTTTACATATCAATTTAAATACTCGAAATAATCAAGAAGAAAAAATTGCAGAAATCGAATTTGAATTCGACTTCAAAGCAGATACTTTATATTTTTTTTGAGTCATTCGCCAAAATTTGTCGAATATTCAATCGTTCAATCCGAGTTTGAATAATTTAAAATTTTTAACATTCGAGTAATTAGGAGGATGTTGATTAGGAAGATCTTTAATTTTTCTTTCTGAACATTTGTTGATTTTATTTGAAGTCTACTAAGCTATAATTTAAAAATAATTTCCTCAATCAAACAATTATTTAAATTTTTCTTCGATGAATTTATTGTAAAAATAATAAAAGAGAATTGATTTATTAAGAAATATTTTTATGAAATTTACATTAATTTTTGATATTTTTTGGGTTGTTGTGATTGTTTATTAGGGTTGCCGTTTTCGAGTCGGGCCGACGGTCGAGGCATTTTTTTCGGGCCTGTTTTTATCGAGTCGGGCCGGTACGAGTCTTTTTCGGGCCTAACCTTATCGAGTCGGGCCGGAACGAGTCACTTTCGGGCCTGACTTTATCGAGTCGGGCATCGAGACATTTTCGAGTCTTTTTTTAAAAGATTTATTTAAAAATAATTAGTGGATTTGGAGGGATATCTGTGAATTAAAAGGTATATCGATGGATCTGGAGGGTAAATCTTCATTTACCCTCCAGATCCATCGATGAGAGAAATGAGATTTGAAGGATTAAGGTAACTTAAATTATCAAAAGATAGGGGTGAGATATTGCTAGATTTGGTTTTATTAAAGGAAATCAGATGATTAAGGGATCAGGATCGTATATCGGATGATTAATGTGATATATTGTAGAGCTCGGCCGGAGGGGTCGGTCGATATTTTTCGATAGATATCGAAAAATATCGAATATCGAAAAATATCGAAAAAACCAAAATTTTCTCGGTCGATATTTTTTCGATAAATATCGAAAAATATCGAAACCGAAAAATATCGAAAAAAAAGTCTCGATATTTTTCGATTTTTCAAATAATTTTTATAACAAATGAATGACAGAATAGACCAAATAGTTTAAGGAGATTAAGATTGATTAACTGGGATATTGGTGGATTTGGACGGATTAAATTGAATTCAAGGGCTTGTATTTGTTATCGAAGGATCAAGTGAGATATAAGCGGATTCTAGCGAGGGATAATGGATTTTAAGGAATTAAGGGGGATATTGTAAGACTTAGTGTGTATCGAGAGATTTAGTGGTAGTAAGACGCATATTGTGGATTTGTGAAATCAGGAGGGATATCAAGGGATTTGTGGATTAAGGGGACAACAACCCTCAGATTTCGCCTACAACCCTCAGATTTTAAAAAATTTTCGCCTGCGGCGCTAAAGATGGAAGACTTGTGGACTGAAGATTGCGACCGCGTATTTTAAAGTTAAAATTGCGGACTACGGAAAATTGAAGACTCTCAAAACTGATTTAGTTTCAAAAGTTCAAATGATGACGGGATCACGCGGAATATATCCCATAAATCCCAGTAATGCAGCTTAAGCCAGTAGGTTCGAGATGTGAAGCAAAGTATGGAGCTAAAAATCCTTCATTTCAGCGCCGCAGGCAAAAATTCTGAGATATTCGGAAGGCTAAGGACCAAATTTGTCCCTTTTTTAGCGCCGCAGGCGAAAATTTTTCGAATTTTGGAAGGCCAAGGAGCCAGATTTCTCCCATTTTTGTCCACAAATCTGGTAAAAATATTATCAAGTCTCGTTCGAGTCGGGCCGACTTTTTCTGAGACAATTTTTTTCGGGCCTGTTTTTATCGAGTCGGGCCGGTACGAGTCACTTTCGGGCCTAACTTTGTCGAGTCGGGCCGGAACTAGTCTTTTTCGGGCCCAACTTTATCGAGTCGGGCCGTTACGAGTCTTTTTCGGGCCAAACATCTAGGCCTGACTCGATCTTTCGGTCCGAGTCGGTCCATTTTGGCAACCCTATTGTTTATCTTTGATTTTATTCTTCATACTTTATTCTTCATATTCACCCTCCATTGCTTATATTTATTATTTTTTCTCGTTTCCATCTGTCACACCATCACACTTGACAAATGTTAATGTAGCATTTCGAACGCTTCCTACAGACAAACTTTCGAGCCTCTCAAACGCCGGTTTTGACAATTGGGCGTGTGTTGCAGATGATCTGTTTTCATAAAATTAGCATTGAAAATAAGTGACAGAATCGCGTTTCCACAATCTCCGTCCATTATGCACTTTTTGTCGAAGAAAGGAAGTTCAAAATTACTTTTTAATGGAAATTTAATTTATAACTGATCAAACATTTTGTCTCATGTTGCTTTTATCTCCTTTCACAATTATTAGATTGTTTAATTTGTTTTCAATTTCATTTTATTTTTAATTCCTCCTTTTAACAATAAACATTTAAATACTTTGAAGTTTACTTAGCTATAATTTAAAAATAACTTCCTCAATTAAATATTTTTTTAGATTTTTATTTAATAAATTAATTTAAAAAATAATATATTATGTATATGTCATAGTCCAAATTAAATTTGAACTGAAATTGAATTCGGATTGTGACATATAGGGGGTAAAGCCCAAGTAGCGTAAGCCATAACTTGCTTCAAGATTTCCGAATCCTACCAAATTTAGGATTAAACGATTTCTCTCGTCGAGCTAAAGAGAAAAAATCCTCTTATTCGACAAAATGACAAAGGCAATTGCAATTGTTTAATAATAGAAATGCCGTAAATTTTCTGAAATATCCCACTCCTCTTTAAAATAATCACCTATGAAGGGGGAATAATAAAATATTTCCTTAAAGAATTCTTAGGAAATTCAGGCATTGTTCGTTAAAGGGCTGTGCGCCATGACATTTTGTCGTTGCGTTTTGGCGTCCATTTTTAGCCGATTTTGGCGTTTTAGCGTTTGGCGTGTTTTAAGATTTTAAAAAATTGGCGTTTTACGTTTGGCGCGCCACGCGAAAATTTTGGCGCACAGCCCCTTTCGTTAATTGTATTTGTTATCCTTGTTGTTTCTTGCTCACCTTTATTCTCTTATTCGATTCAATTTAAAAGCAATTGATGAAATTCTGAATTAGTATAAAAGCACGAATTCATTGTTATACTCATTCCTCTGTTATCCCAACAACTCGTCAAACTCAATTCTGTCATGGGGAAAAAACACAAAAAGCACTACAGCATCAAAACCAACAGCACTCAACAATCAAAATGTTCTCCATGTGTAGAAATAGGAATAGTTGGAGGAAGTGCTAGTTCGGAATCTGCAGAGTCTAATTCGCCGCCGCAGCATCAAGTAGTGGATATTCCTGACCAAAAAACAAATGTTCTTGGCCAATTTCCGCAACAGGTGAATTTATCATAAAGGAAGGCAAAATTATTTTTTCCAAGGTATATTGCCCTACATGTGACCAACAAGTTCTTAGTCAAACCAAATATGTTTCTGGCGTGTTTACTTGTGCGTTAGTCTTTCTTCTGCTTTTCTGCTGGTAAAAAGATTTTCAAAAATCTTTTTTAAAAAGTTTCAAAATTTTCTTTTTAGTTGCTGCTGTGGTTGTTGTTTAGTCCCTTTATGCCTCGACGCGTGCAAAGACGTTGAGCATCGCTGTAGTCAATGCAATACTTATATCGGAACATTTGAACGTAATATGCAGTGCGATGGCAAAGGAGCTGACGTGAAAAGTCGTGGTCCTGCAAAATCCCCTAATCAAACTGGAAACTCTTCTAAGAAACCTAAAAAATCTCCTAGTCAACCTAAAACGCCTCAGGTGAAGATCGTCGCTAATTGTGTTGTGCATCAAATTTAGATTGTAAGAGAAAGAGGAAAGATAATCAAGTAATTAAGATATGTAATTTCGATATTATTTGGAATATTGTGTATTATATTAAATTGTATTCTTGTAAATGTATTAACTCATATTTTTTGTTATGGGGCTGGGCTGGGCCGGGGGGGGGGCTGGGCCAGGGCTGGGCTGGTTCCGCATTTCGCTTTTTATTTTTAGATTTCGCCGAGCCCTGATACGTAATTTTTTACAAATACAGCGAAAATCGAGAATTCGGGTTAATTAAAAAGAATAAAGTTTATGACGGTGAAAATTCAAAACAGTAAAATTCTGCCGAAAAATCACACATTTTAAAGTTGATAGAGACATGAAATCCCACGGGGCTTTGAAAATTTATTTTATATGTATTATTGTTTCTTGGGTTGGGAAACAGTCAACCCAGACAATTGAAAAAGTTGTGTTTCATTTAATTTTTCTTTGTTTGCTATGTTTACCCTTTAGTTTTTATTAAAATTTATTATTTCGTTATTCGAATCATCCATTCTCTCGACTTCTCTAGTTATTCCTTCCTTGTCTAAATAAAATTCATAAATACTTTCATTTAGATATGGCTCTAATGAAGCAATAAACTCTGTAATCATAAAACTATTTGACAGCCGTTCACTATAAATATTCATTTGCCCATCTTCAAGAAAATCAATTTTTGTTTTTGTTACGTAAATTGATAGGGAACGTCTTAAATTTTCTAATACTTTTTTCTCCAAAACTTCCATTTTCTTAAAAATTTTAAACACACATTTTTCCTCATTTTCTTTTTTAATTTTAACATAGAATAGAATATAACCGTCTTTGTATGGTTTCGCAATTATTACAAAATAATTGCCTGGATTTTCAAATTTTACACAAATTTCAATGTGAGAATAGTCCTCTTTATATTTATTACTAGTTAGCGAAAATGGCTCAATTAAATTAGCTTTATTAACATTTTCTCCTCTCAAAATTTTCCTAGGTTCCTCCAAATTCAAAAAACATATTAATCTTGACAATTTATATTTGTTTTGAACTTTTGTTTCTAATTTTGTTCTCACCCCGTTTATGTCTATATATTTATTATTATAAAAATAAGCCCTTGGAATTTCTTCAAATGACAGTTGATTTGCGTCCAACTCGATTTGTGCATTAAATATAGGCAGCAATGTCATTAATTCCTAAAAATACTAGAGATAGACAATTTTGAAAAAACCTGGAAGGGAAATTGTAGCAGAGGAAACCCGGTCGGGAGCCGAAACCGGGAAAACCGGGATTTCCCGATCCCGGTTACATCCGGGCATCTTCAAAGATGCCGGGAAAAAGACCGGGAAGTGGGACCGGGCTAGATCCCGTTCCGATCTCTAAAATCTACAGAAAAAAATTTTTTAAAAACCTGGATTTTAAGTGAGGAACTGACCATATTTTTGACCTCGAGTCAAGGAAAAGTCAAGCGACCCTGAAGAATGTCTTGACTGGTCTCTGGAACCAGGAAAAATAAAAACTCGATTAATTCCCCTGGGGAATTATTTTTTCAACTCATCCGTAGCAGGTGGAATCGTGTCCGCTCAACTCATCTAATCCTTAACTCATCCACACGCCCAAAAACGCTCAACTCATCTAAAGGGCTGAAATTCCTTAACTCATCTACACGGCCAAAAACGCTCAACTCATCCAATCCTCAACTCATCTAACCCTTAACTCATCCACACGGCCAAAAACGATCAACTCATCCAATTCATAAAATATCGGGAAAGTTGAGTCCCTAGCCGGTTGAGTCCTAGCCGGTTGAGACTCAACTGCCCATGGACTCAACTGGCAATGGACTCAACTGCCCATGGACTCAACTGGCAATGGACTCAACTGCCCATGGACTCAACTGGCAATGGACTCAACTGCCCATGGACTCAACTGGCAATGGACTCAACTGCCCATGGACTCAACTGGCAATGGACTCAACTGCCCATGGACTCAACTGGCAATGGACTCAACTGCCCATGGACTCAACTGGCAATGGACTCAACTGCCCATGGACTCAACTGGCAATGGACTCAACTGCCCATGGACTCAACTGGCAATGGACACAACTGTCCAGGGACTCAACTAACTGGGACTCAACTGGCCCGATATTTTAAAAATTGGATGAGTTGAGCGTTTTTGGCCGTGTAGATGAGTTAAGGTTTGGATGAGTTAAGGATTGGATGAGTTGTAGGGTAGCCGGTGGAATTATTCGAGAGAGGGGAATTATTCGAGTAAATACGGTATATATTAAAAACCACTATATATTCCAAAAGTCTTCCACAATAAAAATAATTTAAAAGCAATAACCTTTCGAGTATATATACATATTATTCTTATCCACAGATTTTACACAAATTGTTAATCCCCATCTGTATCTTTCATTAATATCATTCACAATCAGCACAAATTTATTATCATCTTCGTCTGTATTATTAGCCTTTACAACATTTGTGGGCATATCGAGTTTGTAATCTTCTGAATTTACATAAAATTTGCTGTTTAAATTTTTTTCATTAATTTCAAGTGAAATTTCAATTTTAAATGACCCGCCTTCTACTTCACAGAACTCCAATCTCAATAATTTTATTTTAAAACTTTTATCCTCATTTTTGTTATTTTCTGTGGATTCAACCAAAATTCGTTGATTATTTTTATAATCAGAAAAACAAAAAGTAAATAATAAAAATAATGTTTGATAAAATAATAAAAATTTAATAAAAAACATTCTAGGAAAAAAATAAATTTTTTTTTAATTTTGTTTAGTGAAAAGAAATTTTTTTAATTATTTAAAACTTAATGAAGTAGTTACCCCCCCCACAAGGTTGCACAACGTGCAACCTTATGGAGGAGGAAGTCGGCAAATCAAAGGAAATCAAAAGGTAAAGACACATTCTATTTTCCTAACCACCCTTTTCTTACCACCCCTTGGTTGCAGGGCAGTAGTTAATTATGCCCCATTCGCTCTCAAACCTTGAGCGATTTGGGCAGGTCGCTCTTCGACCCAAATCGCTCACCCCATTTATCACCTGTCACATCAAACCTGAGCCTATAGGGGGTATTTTCCTTTGAACTTTCCGACAAACCTATGGGATTAGAGTAGTTTTAAACCCATTAATCATTCTTCAGATGATTAATTACCCATTATTGTTTTGTTACAACCCAAATCGCTCACTCCCTCATAACTAAAACCTAAGCCTATAGGTGGTATTTTTTTGATATTTGCCACAAACACCTTTCTTTGGGAAGTGTTTAAGGGTAATTAATCATGATTAATTAGGGTAATTAATCATTCTATTATTAATTTCCCTTTGACTGATACTTTGTGTGTGTAAAAATAAATTTAAAAAATTAAATAAAAATAAATTTAAAAAATTAAATAAAAATAATTTAAATTAAATGAAAATGATAAAAAATAAATTTTACAAAATTTTGCATAAAATATAAAATGATTTTAAAAAATGACCGGAAGTACAAATGTAGGGGGATTTATTTCAAAATGCCAAATTTAAAAATTGGCGGGCATTTCAAATTTTAAAAATTTTTCAAAAAATTTTAAAATGTCAAAAGATAATAAAAATAAATTATAAAATTTAAAAAATAATTAAATTAAAAATGAGGGAAATAATTTTGACAAAATTTTAGAAAAAAATTAAAATGATTTTAAAAAATGATCGGAAGTACAAATGTAAGGGGGGCGGAGCTAATTATTTCGAAATACAACTTTAAAAATTTCAAACGACAAAATGCCGACCCTAAAATATTTATTTATAATGCTATTTTCCATCCAAAACCGCGAGTATAAAAGGGGAGATTTTCTCATTTTTTCATCATTTAACAAAACAAAAAACAATTTAAAATTAAAAGTTATATAATGTCTTTTAATAATGGACAAAATTGTCCTTCCCCAAATAAACGCCCAAGATTCTTTATCAAGAATCTACTTCCTCACTTATTCAATACCACACAAGCCGGGGTAGGAGCGGTAAATTTGCAAAATTATTATCGAAAAATAGACTATGATACATCATTTAACCAAAAATTTAAAATAATGGGGACAACAGGCAAGTTCATTATTGAAAAGCTACCCGAGAATCCGGAGGAACTACTGAGAAAAATAATTCACGATTGTATGGATCAAACCATGGAAGCCTCAAGAAAGCATTCTATTGAACCTGACCGATTAGGAGCTATAATATCTTCACAATTATTAGACAACGATATATGGATCCCAATTAGAAAAATTGAAAATGATACTATCGACAACATTCTTAATAGATTCCAGCTTGTTTCTCAATCTAAGATAGAAAAAGGTTCCCTTCTTGGCCAACCATTCACAGTTAAAATCCAGACACTTGGTATTTCATCATTGTCAAAGAATCAATCAATTAAAGGACGAGCACCGCAAGAAAATTCTCAAATAATTACACATATAAATATTGATCGATTAATAAAAATTTCAAACCCAAACAATTTATGTTTATTCTATGCGCTGGAAATAACAAGAAAATATTTTGCTAAAGAATTGGGTGCTAAATGGAACTTTTCAAGATATTTAAAAAATGACAATAGACAAATGGAAGATGTTTTCGACCTCCTAAAATCAGCAAAAATCCCTCATGATCTCCCTGAATATGATGCTGTGGAATATGTACCAGTTGTTGTCGATTTTTGGAATGATAAATACAAGGACGCAGGCTATAAATTTAAAGTATTTGTTTTTGGAAGTGTCAGCGAGAAACCAATATTCAAATATGGGAACGATAATTTTAACATGCCTATTTCAATTTTTCACAAAAATAACCATTTTGATGGAATAAGATTTGTTGGAGGAATGTTTGGATTGAAACACAAATACTGCTTTACCTGTGAAAAGAAGTTTAGGAAATCAAAGGAACATGATTTGAAATGTAAATCTCTCTGCAGATTATGTGGACGTATTGGAAGTGAACGACCTTGTGTGGCAACAGGAGACTTTTACAAGAAATGTGATGAATGTGGGAAAAAATATTTGAATGAAGATTGCTTTGAGCATCATAAAAAAGGCAGCAATTGTCGGCAAACAAAAATTTGTGAAAAATGCGGTGTTATATGGTCAATGAAAAATTACAAGAGGGAGGCTGAAAAGAAGCATGTGTGTGGACAGAAGTGGTGTCAGATTTGTCGACAATTTCACAGTTTTGATAGAGGGTGTTTCATTCGACCTTTGGAAGCCAAAAAATCAGCTGATTATCGTCTGGTAACTTTCGATTTTGAAGCAACACAAAATGAAAAAATAAATAATGGTAATGAAGAAAGACGGCTCCACAAAGTAAACTTCATTGCCGCTACAGTAACCTGCACAAAATGTATGGAAAATGAACAATTATGGCGTTCACCTCTGAGACAAAATGGAAACAGCTGCGCAATCTGTGGAAACAACCGATCAATAACATTTTCACAGCGTCCATTCAATCAAACAAAAGTTGATAAACAAGTTGTCACAGAAAACCCGCTTAAATTCTTTATTGAATGGATTCTATTTGAACTCAATCAGCAATATACAACAATGGCATTTTCACATAATGGAGGACGATATGATATGATTATGGTGTTCAAAGAAATTTATCTGAAAGGACTTGTCCCGTCAATGATTCGTCGTGGTAATAAACTTTATGAATTGAAAATTCCCCGCAACAATAAATGCAATGAGATTATATTCCGGGACTCGTATAACCTTTGTCCAGTCGCCTTGGGGAAGCTAATTGGTGCATTTGGACTGAAAGTAACTGAAAAACAATTTTTCCCGCATTTGGCAAACGTCTCCGAAAATTATGATAGAACTCTACAACAACTGCCTCCAAAATCTGATTACTTATATGGAGGAATGCCCCCTCAAAAGCAAAATGAATTTGATAAATGGTATGAAGAAGAAAAAAATAAGCAATTTTGTTTGAATGAAGCTTTGGCTGAATATTGCACAAACGATGTACAAATACTTACAGAAGCATTGATCGCCTTTAGAAACAAATTTTTTGAAATCAGTAAAAAGAAAAATACACAACCTGGAGCAGCAACCGGAGGAATTGATATTTTAAAAGATGCAATGACAATCGCATCAGCATGCATGAAACATTTTCGCCTCAATCATCTGCAGCCTGAACATTTGGCAATAGTTCCTGAAAAAGGATATGAAAACATTGATAATCAAAGTGAGCTTGCGCTAAAATATTTACAATGGTATGAAGAAACAAAAAGAGTGGAAATACAAAGCGCACACTCGGAAGGCGGCGAACATGTAGTAGATGGAAGGTATAAAGTTGATGGATATATAAAAGAAGAAGATAGGGCAATTGAAGTAAATGGTTGTGTTTGGCACGCGTGCCAAAAATGTTTTGGAAATGATTTGGAAAAAATTTTACCAAATGGAAAAACTGTGGGTGAAACACGTGAAGATGATGAGAAAAGGATAGAAATAATTAAAAAATTTTTAAAGAATGTTGATATTATATGGGAATGTGAAATTCATCAGATGCTGCGTCGCAATCAGAAAATGAGGAACGCCTTTGCAAATTACCACAACAAAGGACCAATAAATATTAGAGACTGCTATTTCGGCGGAAGAACCGGACCTTTGCAAATGTACTTTGACGCAGAAAAAGAACAACACAAAATTGCCTACTTAGACTTTAATTCGCTTTACCCCTCAACAATTGCTACAACATCATTTCCGGTTGGGCATCCGAAAGTCCATGTTGTACCGCCAGCTGAACAAAAAGTTTATTGGACAAGAAGCGAACAGATTCCATTCAAAGGAATTTTAAAAGTATTTTTGCTCCCACCACCGCAACTTGATGTCCCTGTTATTCCAGTCAAATTTGATGAAAGACTTCTATTCCCACTATGTAGAAAATGCTCACTCGCATATCCAAATGGTGCAAACATCAAAGACTACCGATGTCCACACAATGATGAAGAAAGAGGTTGGGTTTCAACAGTTACATCGATTGAATTGGAAGAAGCATTAAATGTCGGTTATAAAGTTACAAGATTTTATAGAGCTTTACATTATGAGAAATGGGATGAAAATTTATTTAAAAATTACGTGGCCGAATTTATGGCAATGAAAATTCATGCGAGTGGCTTCCCTGAAGGCATAGAAGGAAAAGTAAATGAGGATCTATTTATAAATGAATGTAAGGAAAAATTTGGAATTGAGCTTCAAAGAGAAAAAATGGTTCCGGATCAGGCAATGCGGTACATTTCAAAACTAATGCTTAATTCGTTGTGGGGGAGGTTCAGTCTACGGAATGGTCTGTCAAAAAGTGTAATCATTGACTCCCCCAATGAACTACGTGAATTTGACAACAATAAATCGATTGAAATACAATCTGCTGATGAGCTAACCGATGATATTGTTTTATTGACCTATAAGCCAAGAGAAGAATTTATAATTGAGCATGACACTTCAAATATTGTGATTTCCTTATGGACAACGTCGGCAGCAAGAATTAGACTATTAAAAGCAATGCAAAAGGTTGCTGGAAAACTTGACTGCAATCTTCTCTATGGGGACACCGACAGTATACTATTTTCTCATCCAAAGGACATGGAATGTCCTCTTCAAACAGGACCTCATCTAGGAGACTTAGCGAGAGAATATGCAGGATCTGAAATAAAAGAATATGTTGGAGGGGCGTGTAAGGCTTATGCACTAAGAATGGAAAACAACAGAAATGCCAAAACAAGTAGTGTTTTGAAAGTACGTGGCATCACTTTAACTTCAGATGTCTGTAAAATTTTGCACTTTGACACCTTCAAAGAAAGCGTACTTAAATATGCAAATGGGGGAAACGAAGATGAGGAAGAGTATGAATTGGATAGAGGAGAAATTATGATTGAAAATCATAATTTTATACGGCGGAATGTGAAGGATGGTATAGTTTACTCAACTAAGATGAGAAAAATATTTAGACCGATAATACAAAAAGGAATTATATCCAATAACCTCAAAATTGTACATTTTGGACAAAAATAATTTTTCAATTTTATTGTAATTTGTTGATAAAATTGTTACATTACTAATTTTTAAGTCAATTTTAGGGGTAAAAGAAAAGGTTATGAAAAAGTTAAGGATTATAAGATAAAACTGATGTAAAGTTAAACATTAAAAGAAACAATTGTTGTAATATTAATAGTTAGAAGATACAATTGATGAAAAGTTAGTCAATGGAAGTTTAGCCTGAAGGATGTAGCCTTATATTGCAATCGCCTAAAATCAGAAAAGGTTGTAATGTTTGATCATATATATGAAATTCCTCAACATTGTGTTTTTGTGTAAGGTCAAGAGGAAAGAATTTCAATATTATTCACAAGGAACCAAACTGGAATGAAAAAGATTTTATAAAATGAGGTGGGCAAATGAATATCAAGGAATTTTTGAAAAGTTTTCACACAAGAAAACAAAGGTAGAGATAGAAGCAAAAGAAAAGAAAGATGACAAAGAAAATATATTAGAAGAAAAAGATAATTCAAATACAACCCATAATCATTAATCATTTTTATTTATTTTTTATTTTCAATACATTATCAATCATGAACTATCTGATATTTTCAAATAAAGATTTAAAATTAAAACTTCCATTTGGTTGTATTATTAGTGGCCCAAGTTCAACTGGTAAAAGTACATTTGTCCGAAAACTAATTTCTAATTCTCATCAACTTATTGAACCTATTCCAAAATCCATTCTTTACTGCTATGGGGAATATAATTCTCTTGTTCCCGAACTACAGCGAGCCGGAGTCTCAGTCTATTCCGGGGTTCCCCCTGAGGAGCTTATTAAGAAGCAAGAACAACCTGCGCTAGTCATTCTTGATGACCTAATGTACTCAATTGACGAAAAATATTTATCGGAACTTTTCACAAAGAAATCTCATCATCTTAATTTTGGCATAATTTTCATCACCCAGAATCTTTTCGAGAAAAAACTTAAAGTCGCACGTCAAAATTCAATGTATATTGTATTAACTCGCGCACCAAATAGTGCATTGGCCATCCGAAATTTAGGAGTACAATTATTTCCAGGAAGATTAAATTATTTTCTAGACGCATATCAACAAGCTACAAGCAGCAGTAATTATTCATATCTTTTTATTGATTTACACCCTTCATCAGATCCAAATCTTAGACTAAGGACAAATATTATTAAAGACAAAGAATCAGAAGAAAATTATAATATTATATTTTTACCCAAAAATTCTTCAAATTAAATCATGCCAACGAATATTGGTCAAATTGTTAAAGACAATTTACAATTTCTTAAACTACTCGCAAAAACACGCTCACTAACTAAAAGAAGAAAACTTTTAAAAAAAGCTTCAACAGACCAGTTACTTTCCCTCACTGAAATTTGTTATAATATAGTACGCGATCAATTTAAACTAAATAAAAGGCAAAAATCTCGTCTTCTGCCATTCGCTGATTTTGTTCGTCGTGTGAGCAGATTAAAAACAGAAAAAGGCGCCCGACGTACAGTAATACAACAAGGAAGCGGTTTACCAGTTGGTTTATTTCCTGCCCTCCTAACACCAATCATTATTGAATTAACAAAAACATTGACAAACAATTTATAAAATGGCAAATAAATTTATATTAATTCCTGAGGATATATATCGCGGATTACTTACTCAGCCTACACCAGAAACTGGAAATATCAACTTGGATTTTAGTCGAGAAAATTTGGAAACTATTAAAAGACAAAATGCCGACACAGAATTAAAAAATATAAATTATAATCAGGAATTGAGACGGTATTTACACATGTTGAAGGAACAAAATGAGAGACCAATGAATGTTTCAATAAGGCAAATGCAAGATCCAGCCCTGGAGCAAATTAAACAATTACTTCCCCTACTACAAACAAGCTCCAATGAAAACCGTACAGTAACCAAAAGCCCCCAAAATGATTTTAAGCAAAATATTACCGCATCAAAATTACCCCAGATAGATGAAAATACTGAAGATGACCTTAGTATGCACACGGCCGAGGAGGAATCTTCCGATTCCAATGGAAGGAATGAGCCAAAAAAGACTATAAAGGAAAAAACAAAAGAAATTTTTGAGAATATGAAACAGGAAAATTTAGATAAATATGACGTGAGCACAGATGGAAAGATTTTAAATAAGAAGGGAGGAAAAGAAATACAGGGAAGCAATGCTAAAAAATCTATAGAGTGCATTCTTCGAACTGGAATAAGTGGGAAATTGAGATGGGGTGAATTGACACCACCAGGAACATCAGTTCTAGAAAATAAATTAAAAAGTGATAATAAAATTTGGCCGTTGATAGAGAAGGCGAGGGAGCATTGTACACCAAAAAGAACTTATTCAAAACAAAAAAGAAAAATATCTGAATCCAAAGAAATAGCTGAATCAAAATGGAGACCTCCAGCAGAGTGGAAATGATATTAGATAAACTTTACAATGATCCAGCGAATCCAGCAGGATTTGCTGGTGTAAACCAGCTATGGGTAGAGGCTAGGAAAAAAGATGCAAGTATTAAAAAGAAGGATGTTCAGCAATATTTAGAAGGTCATAGAACATATACTATCCACCGTCCCAGACGCGTACACTTTAAAAGATCAATAACATATCCGTCTGGATATATGACAGATGTTCAGTGCGACTTGGCAGATTTTCAAAAGTTATCGCGGCAAAATAATGGAAAGAAATATGCACTTGTTGCAATAGATGTTTTAAGTAAAAGAGTTTTCGCTGAAGCTGTTCGCACTAAAAAATCAAATGATATGATTGATGCATTTGAAAAAATTTTGTCAAGAATGGAGATGCACCCCCACCGAATTTTTAGTGATAAAGGAACAGAATTTTGCAGCAAAGAAATTATGGACTTTTTTAGGAAAAAGATATTGAAAAATACACGGCAACCTTTTCATCAGTTAAAGCATCTCTAGCTGAAAGATGTATTCGGAACATTAAACAGAGATTGTATAGGTTTATGAGTGAGAAGCATACATTAAAATGGACAGAGGCATTACCAAAGATTGTAGACGCAATAAATCATTCAAAGTGTAGGGTTTTGGGAGGATTAAGGCCAGTTGATGTAAGCTTTAACAATGCAAAGGAAATCAGAGAAATGGTATTTGGCCATATTAGTAAAAATAAACCAATAAAAAAGCCAAGATTCAAGGAAAATGATCATGTGCGTATGAGCAGAAGTAAAAATATTTTTTCAAAAGGCTATCTCCCAAATTACAGTGATGAAATTCTTCAAATAGATCTTGTTAAAAAGAAAGCTAATCCCAATAGATACCGTGTCCGTGACGATAATGGTGAATTGTTCAAAGGATATTTCTACCCTGAGGAACTGACAAAAGTAAGAAAAGATGAGAATACTAGCTACAGAATTGAGAAGATTATTAAAAGCAGAAAGAAAAAGGATGGAGGAAAAGAATATCTTGTAAAATTTTTTGATTATCCTCAACCCCATTGGATAGATGAAAATCAATTTGTATAAAAGACCAATTTTTCATTCCCCATAAATCATTTTTACATTTTTTAAATCAATTTTCATTTTATTGTTCAATTTATAATTATTATTGAAATAAATAATGGCTAATACATTCTTTGTTGTTCTTCCTAGTAATGTTAGTGATTATCCAGATAATAAGCCCAATAAATACAGAGTACATCTCCCTAAGCCAATAGAATTTCAAGGTGGGAACTGGGAGAGAGGCAGATAGAGAGAGAGGCAGATAGAGATACCGTGCCACTATGGATAAAGGAATTTTTTAATACGTATCCACACAATTATTGGGAAGCCATACGCGATTATGAACAAGAATTAGAGCAACATAAAGTTAAAATAGAGGAAAAAACAAAACAAGTTCTTAATCAGGAGGATGACATACAGAAGGAAGTTTTACAGCAAGAACTTGTTCATCTTCATTCCCTTTCAGAAGGTAAGAAGAAGGAAATTCGCCTTTTAACAGAGGAGGCTAATAAGAGAGATAGGTTTGATGGTCGACTTATTGCAAATCAGTTTTTTGAACAACACCCTGCTGATTATCATGAACAAGTAATAAAGATGGAGATAAATATCATTGTAAGATACATTGAACTAGAAGATAAAATTAAAGAAAGCAGAGAAGAGGGTGATAAAAATGTTCGTTCTGGTGAAGAAATTCAAAGGTTTATTAATTCAATAAAACGTATGCGAAAAAACTTGGAAGTACTGGAATCTGCAATAATTGAAAGAGACTTGAAGCTTACTAGAGATGAATTTCATCAGCAAAATTCAAATACACACTCTGAATTTGTCCAAAAATTTTTTGACGACCACCCTGAAGATCATTGGGCAGCTTTGAAGAAAAATTTAGGTGATCTGCAGGAATTACACAGACAAATTCGAGAAAAAAGAGATTTACATTCTCAAGAACAAGATGCAGAAGAAAAGAATAAATTAAATAAGGAGATTGACAATTTAAATAAATTGGCTTCATACAGAAGAAATAGATTTACAGCGATACATCATGCTGCCTACAAGAAATGGAAAAATTTTGAGCTGCCAATTCCACCAACTAAAAATGAAATTAAGGAGATGCAAAAAATTGAAGAGAAGGTTCATCCAGAATATTTGGAAGAAGCCCTAAAAGTAGATATCAAGGCAAACCAGTACCAATTCCTGCTCCCGTAATTACAGATGAAATGCTTGAAGTTGTCAAGGACAGACATGGATATGAGCAGGACAAGGCCAGAGAATCAGAGGAAAATGAAATAAAAGATAAAGCTCTGAAAGAAAGTAAGGAGAAATTGAAGCATGCAAGAAGAATAGATAAGCATGGTGATCCTATACCACTTGACTCGCAAAGTTCTGGAGAGGAAGAAGTAGCTGAGGAGGAAAGTTTCGAAAAAGAGGAAGAAGGTTGGGATGGAATAAACAGAAAAAGTCCATTTTTAGATTTGGATTCCTCAGAAGAAATTATTCCAACAGAGGAGATATTTGATGAAAAAGAGTATGAACAAAGTACTGATGCTCTAATTAAAGAAAAAACAGTTACAATGATTGAGGAAAAGGAATCTTACTTAAAAGATTTACATTCGGACATTGAATTTGAATATTTGGACAGCATTGATCGCTTTAGAGTAATTTTCAATGATCCTGAGATTAGAAATATAACAATATCTTCACAATTATGTTATGTTCTCGGCTTTCCCTTGGGCCCTTTGGTAAACGGACAAATTGGAAAATATGGAATTGATCTTAAAGGAGGATTCACAAGTTTTGCTGTATATTCAAAGGGGTTAACGGGAACTGTAATTATGGGAAATTCTGTCAGTTCATTACTTAGAATTGTAGCTGTCGAGAATAGGTCTGGCGGAGTTGTTGAAAGAGTGTATGATCAGCCAATGTTCATACCAGTGTTGCCTAGAGAGATTAATGAGATTGAAATTGAACTAAGATGGATGAATGGGAGCCTTGTTAAATTTGATCACGGAACTGTAATTATTACTTTAATGTTTAACAGAATGATTAAATTTTAATTTAAAAAATTCAAAACTTGTAAAATTTTATTATATATTTTTTATCATTTTAACAATAAAAGTAAAAACAAATTCGTCTGGATTTTGATAATTTAATAACAAGGATAGGAATTTTTTATAAGTGTATCCACAAGAAATAAAATAAATGAAGGAGATACAATGTTGACCACAAGTAGGTAAAAGAGGGTTTTGAAGGGGAACATTATTCATTACACGGTTTGGAAATTTGGAAATAAATTTTTTTATTAGAGTAGGAATTTCTGGAAGTAATAATGAATCAAAAATAAGTATCTTCTCAGGGGTTATTATGAAAAATGCAATCCAATGTGATCCATTTTGAGAAGCCTTTTCTAGGTTGACGACCATTGAACAAGGATATCTTTGAATTTCTTTTGGGATTTTGTCTGCTGCAAAGCATCCAATAAAATATTTTCTAGTTATTCTATTGTGTCTTAAAATTTTCTCGATTTGTAAAGTGTCCATTTCTGTGAAGGAAGGAAGGAGATGTTTATATCTCTCTTTGTACTTCTCCAAGTTCAAGGTCCTTGCGGTCGTTTTTATTCTTTATTAATTTTCTCAGTTGATATATTAAAGCTACAGCTAACAATAAAAACCAGAGTATAATCAATAAAACGCAGTAAATAGTTTGAGCGATTGATGTTTCTGAAGATGGAAATTCCTTGCAAAGTGAAGGAAATTGTACATTATTCACATGTTCCATTGATGAAAAATTCAAAATATTAATAATGGTTTCAAGATTTAAATTAGAGCCTAGTCTAGTAGTATTTTTAACTCTTTCAGGAATTATTGGGAAATTTTTTGAAGACGAATTGATAAGTTCGATTGGTTTAGGGGTTATTGTATTTGCGTAATAGCCTATACGTTCTCTTAATTTTTCTCTATATTCAAGATTATTATTTTCATTAGTCATAGAATATTGTAGTGATAATTTATACAGAAAGAAAAATAAAATAATACAAACAAGGCTAAATTCAATTTTAATAGTAATATGGAACATTTTTAAGTGAAATTGGAGAATAAAAAATAAGGAAAAATTTACGAGTATCTATACTGAAATATCTGTGGAAATAGTTCTGTTTCTATCTAACATAAGAAGTGAATCGATTTCACCCATAGCTACTAGCACAATCCCACCATTTGGAACCGGTTCATTGAAGGTCATTCTTATGCTAGTTGTACCATTTTTTATTAAATCAAACATCTCCGGTCCATTATCTTCCTGACTATTAGTAAGATTAAATACTAACAGACAAAATCCACCATTTGAAAAACGTTGCATTGAAATTCCATTACTTTCTAAGGTCCCTGCGTATCCTATAGCCTCCTGCATATCATGATAAATTCGCACATACTTCCCATTTGGAAAATCAAGAGAATAAGGTGCTGTTGGATAAGTAACTCCCCCGGCAGTTATGGAAATATCTCTTAAATTAAAATGTTGAAAATTAAAAGGATGTGTCTTTTGTGATCCGACAAAATCGGCATTCTTAACCATTCCAAGTACCACTCTCCTTGGTACTTGATCCATCCATAGATTAGCATTAAATTCTGTTCTGTTCTCGCTTATGAATAATGATTTTAACGAAGTTTTTCTCATTGGATATCGTGCTGGTTTTAATTCTAATTTCTTTGCTATATCGAAAGCAAGGCTGTCCATAAGCTCAATTTTCTTGATATATAATTTGCATGCAAGTATTTCTAAATGATATTTATGATTAGTTGCTCCTGGAGCAACAATAAGGAAATTTGACTCATTGGGCAAAAGTTCAATATCTACTTCACACTGATTAATTAGATACCGAGGTTGATTGCAAATGTCTACGTCTAATTTTGCCATAAATTGAGCGGATTTTTGAGTACCATCAGCTGATGGTGCAAATAAGAGTCTTCTATTCTCAAAGCCAACACCATTAAGCCCCAAATCACCATCATCGTAATATCCTGCGGAAGATAAGTAAGAATTTTTTACTGTTTGTGGATAAGTAAGCTCATAGTCGAAAATACTTTTATATGCCATAAGCGAATTTCCTTCAAAGATTTGGGTTCCATTTATACTAATACGACAATTTTTCCAAATTGTGTGTCCAATAAGTTGGCAACAGGAAACATTGTTGTCTGCAGCCTCCAAATTGGTTAGACGTCCATGTTCATCTTCTTTCCGAATTCTTAACTCGGTTAAAACATAACATTTTGCTAGGTCAACATAATTTGTGCTTGCGTGGATTTTGAAATGAAAAGGGGTGATATTTACAGGGTTAAGTGTGAGTAATTCAATAAATGATGAGTTGCTAATACTAACATTTGTATGAGGAGTTTCGAAAAATGATAAAGCATTTGTTATTGCATTGCCTGAATCGCGATCAATTTTTTGATGAGTAGACATTTTTATTTAATAAAGACCGAATGTGTCTATTTTTTGACGTTTCTTTTTTGAGCTATGAGACGGTTTACCAATAATGATTTGATGACTTTTTTCTTTTGAAAATGATGAATGGGGTTTACGTTTTCTTTTGAGTCCTTTTATACTATCCCTCGCTTGCAATCCTGTTCCAAACTGCTTTGTCATTCCACCCTTTTCAAGTAATCTGTCTAATCCACGTTTTCCTTCATTAATCACTGTTTGTTTAAAATTTGGATTAGAATCTTCTTTACCATATTCTGGATTTCCCACACTTTCTAAAATTCTTCCACCTGTATCCAAAGCTTCTTTTGCTACAGCTGTTCCCGCACGTTTTGCATAAGGTAAAAGGAATCGCCAAAAATTTCTAAGTACATCTCCAACTCCACCACCCATTTGTCTTCCGTATCCACGCTGATAAGGATTGAGTCCACGAAAATAATAATAATTTTCATCAGTCCCTCCTCCTATTTGACTGATAGTTGTATGATGATCATCATATCCGATTGTTCTCGGATCAAAGGGAATATGAACCATGTTTAGTTTAAATAAATTTAAGTTTATTTGGTGAAAATACGAAATTAATCTGCGTAAATTTAACGAATAAAATTTTGAATAGAAATTTTATGATAAATGTAAAATAGAATAATTCAAATTAATTAATGGTGTTCAAGTTTTGATTAACAATGATATTTTATTAGTCTAATAATAATTGAGTTTTTATTAATGGAAGATTAGACACTAATGGACATGCCGAAGTGTGTCATTTTGTCACTTGACATATTTAAAGTTTGCATTTTGTCGCTTGACATTTTGAAAGTTGGCATTTTGTCGTTTGACATTTTGAAGGTTGGCATTTTGTCACCTGACAATTTGAAAGTGACATTTTAAAATTATTGGTATTTCGAAATGATTAGCTCCGCCCCCTTACATTTGTACTTCCTATCATTTTTTAAAATCATTTTAATTTTTTTCTAAAATTTTGTCAAAATTATTTCCCTCATTTTTAATTTAATTATTTTTTAAATTTTATAATTTATTTTTATTATCTTTTGACATTTTAAAATTTTTTGAAAAATTTTTAAAATTTGAAATGCCCGCCAATTTTTAAATTTGGCATTTTGAAATAAATCCCCCTACATTTGTACTTCCGGTCATTTTTTAAAATCATTTTATATTTTATGCAAAATTTTGTAAAATTTATTTTTTATCATTTTCATTTAATTTAAATTATTTTTATTTAATTTTTTAAATTTATTTTTATTTAATTTTTTAAATTTATTTTTACACACACAAAGTATCAGTCAAAGGGAAATTAATAATAGAATGATTAATTACCCTAATTAATCATGATTAATTACCCTTAAACACTTCCCAAAGAAAGGTGTTTGTGGCAAATATCAAAAAAATACCACCTATAGGCTTAGGTTTTAGTTATGAGGGAGTGAGCGATTTGGGTTGTAACAAAACAATAATGGGTAATTAATCATCTGAAGAATGATTAATGGGTTTAAAACTACTCTAATCCCATAGGTTTGTCGGAAAGTTCAAAGGAAAATACCCCCTATAGGCTCAGGTTTGATGTGACAGGTGATAAATGGGGTGAGCGATTTGGGTCGAAGAGCGACCTGCCCAAATCGCTCAAGGTTTGAGAGCGAATGGGGCATAATTAACTACTGCCCTGCAACCAAGGGGTGGTAAGAAAAGGGTGGTTAGGAAAATAGAATGTGTCTTTACCTTTTGATTTCCTTTGATTTGCCGACTTCCTCCTCCATAAGGTTGCACGTTGTGCAACCTTGTGGGGGGGTAACTACTCATTAAGTTTTAAATAATTAAAAAAATTTCTTTTCACTAAACAAAATTAAAAAAAAATTTATTTTTTTCCTAGAATGTTTTTTATTAAATTTTTATTATTTTATCAAACATTATTTTTATTATTTACTTTTTGTTTTTCTGATTATAAAAATAATCAACGAATTTTGGTTGAATCCACAGAAAATAACAAAAATGAGGATAAAAGTTTTAAAATAAAATTATTGAGATTGGAGTTCTGTGAAGTAGAAGGCGGGTCATTTAAAATTGAAATTTCACTTGAAATTAATGAAAAAAATTTAAACAGCAAATTTTATGTAAATTCAGAAGATTACAAACTCGATATGCCCACAAATGTTGTAAAGGCTAATAATACAGACGAAGATGATAATAAATTTGTGCTGATTGTGAATGATATTAATGAAAGATACAGATGGGGATTAACAATTTGTGTAAAATCTGTGGATAAGAATAATATGTATATATACTCGAAAGGTTATTGCTTTTAAATTATTTTTATTGTGGAAGACTTTTGGAATATATAGTGGTTTTTAATATATACCGTATTTACTCGAATAATTCCCCTCTCTCGAATAATTCCACCGGCTACCCTACAACTCATCCAATCCTTAACTCATCCAAACCTTAACTCATCTACACGGCCAAAAACGCTCAACTCATCCAATTTTTAAAATATCGGGCCAGTTGAGTCCCAGTTAGTTGAGTCCCTGGACAGTTGTGTCCATTGCCAGTTGAGTCCATGGGCAGTTGAGTCCATTGCCAGTTGAGTCCATGGGCAGTTGAGTCTATTGCCAGTTGAGTCCATGGGCAGTTGAGTCCATTGCCAGTTGAGTCCATGGGCAGTTGAGTCCATTGCCAGTTGAGTCCATGGGCAGTTGAGTTTTTAATTAATTTTTAATTAAATTCACATGAAAAATACATTAACACAAATTAAAAACAATTATTTCAAAATAAATAGTCTTGAGTTTTGCCAAATATTTTGTACTTTTTGGGTACAAAATTATACACTTTTCATATGATGTAATTTTATGATTGCGGCATTTCTTTTATTTTTAAATAAAGCCCAAATACTAATTTAGAAAATAAAAAGAATAATTAATTTAATCTTAACCAATTTTTTAAAATTCTTGTCCAATCATAAATAAAAAATATTAAATTTATGCGAAAAATCAAAAGCTTTAAGGAATTTTTCCGAATTATTCTATTCTTATTTCCAAACTCTCAGAGTTTTTAGATAGAATAAATTGTTCTAAAAGATTTGTAATGTTTAGAAGAAAGGGACTGAAACAATTGTACATAAATAGAAAAAGTTGAACAAGATTCTAGGAATTTACAGTGCAGAATTTTGTTGCGGAAAACATTAAAAAAGTTTTTGTTTTTTGCTTTTATTTTCTTTGCTTCAGTCTTTTTAATTTAATTAGTCATAACTAGGGATGGGATTTATATGGATTTCCATATTTTTTTCCTGGCCTAGTGGGTCGTGAAACGTCCAAAAAACGTTGTTTTAGCAAATGTTAATAAGACCGATAAAGAGTTATCAATCCATATTTTATCCATATTTCGTCATTTTTTGTAAAATTTTGCCAAAAATTGGTCAAAATTTTCAAAATTTTGGAATTTTTGGCAAAATTTTAAAGAAAATTTTGAACACGCGCCTCGTGGTGTGTCAACGGTCGCTGGGTTCTGGATCAGTAAGAGTAACCTATTCCTATTTCCCTTGCTCCGCAGCAGCAAAAACCTCCACATAGACCATAGGTAAGGAGCTAAAACAAACGACATGACTTTGTCCAATCAAGTCGGATTTCGGTGATTTTGGTGTCATTCGACTCAGCTCAAGGAGCTCTTTCGAATGACACATCATTTGTCGAAATCGGTTGAGCCAACAAAAACCCCCTATATATCACAATACCCGCATTTTATTTAGAAAATGCCAGAAAATTTGAAAAATATTAAAAATGTTAAGAATAGGGCAAAATATGGCAAATATATAAAATAGTGAAAATAGGGCAAAAAGATCAAAAATAGGGAAAATGCCCTATAAATAGGGTAAAAAGACAACCGTGATCTAAGGCGAAAAGATCAAAAATACGTTTTCTTTTTCAATTTTGGCGTCGTTTTTTCCATTTTTATATATTGTGGGCATTTTGCCCAACGCCATCTACGCCCTTTTTATTTGTTCGGCATTAGTATATATTTTAGTTTTGTTTGTAGAATTTTATTCACGCGTATCACAAAAAATTCCACAAAAATATTTTGATGTTGTTATAGAACATTTTTGTGCGGCACATTTTAAAGTATATTATTACCTATGTGCTTTCACGGGTCTCATTTTAATACGAAATCTATATGTATATATTTTATGATATCCTAGTAGTACTTTATTATTAGGGCTGTCCAAAACATGCAAATGCATGTTTTGTATGCGGATATGACTTGATGTGGGAAGCCCAAAAATAGTATTTTTACATATGTCCGAGCACTTTAGGACCCGGTTCTTATCGTGCATATTTTGGCAAATTTTGCATATTTTGGTCCATATTTCGTTATTTTTTGTAAAATTTTGCCAAAAATTACCAAAATTTTGGAATTTTTTGCATAAATTCTAAGTCAATAAAATCTTGTCGACGTGCTCTTAAAATGTAAAATTAAAGGCTAAATTAGTGTTTTTTACTTAAAATATTGATTTTCAAAGGACATTTTCACTATATTTTGCTGCATATTTAGTGCATATTTTGGGCTTTTTCGCTATATATACGCATATTTGGCGATTTTCCGTGCATATTTTGGACAGCCCTATTTATTATTTTTGGCAGATTTTTAACTTTATTACAATCTCAAATATTTTTTCCTTTTAAAAAACAATTTTCAATGAATCCACAATATAATTATTTGTATCCTCAACAACAATCATCGTCTTCATATTCTTATACACCTTTAGTTCCACCTACTTCCATTAATGATTTTTATGACGTAGTTTACATTGGTTCTGGTTCTTTTGCACAAGTTTATAGAGGCTATGAATTGATTAATTCAAGGCCTGTATCGTATCGAGAAGTTGCTCTTAAAAAGATTAATGTCTGTTATAGTTGATGTTTTAATTAAAAAAAGATTTTTTAAGCTTGCTGCTATTACTGATCCGGCTACTTACAAAACAACAATAAATGAAGTTAGACTTTTTACCAATTTTAACCATCAAAATATTGTCAAATGTTTTCGTTCATTTGAAGAGATTTCGCCTTTATCGGTGAATCAATTGATTTTTAAAATAAAATTTTACATTAATTTTAGCAAATCAAGTACCTCGTTCTTGTTTTGGAATACGTTAATGGTGGTGATCTTGAAATTTTGATTAAGGTAATTAAAAACGACTTGGGTAAGACTTCGGTTTGTATGACGCATTTTTTCATTTCCCTAGAAAAATGGGGAAGAAGTTTATGGGTAACCTGGTACGTTCTTCGATCTCGAATTCGGCTCCGGAATTGGAAAAAATAAAATTTGCTCTAAAATTAGAATTTATCTCACTTAATTAACTACTGACAAACCTCAAAAATATCAAAAGAGTACTTCCCTACTTTTTCTAGGGAAATGAAAAAAAGAAAAAAATGCGTCATACAAACAGAAGTTTTAGCAAAGCTAGAATGTTTTCAATCAGAGAAATATAAAGAGTGAAGGGGATTTGTATCAGGGATGTGCCGAAACAGATTTTAAAAAGCGAAAGACGAAACACCAAAAAAGACGAAAATAAGGCGAAAGACGAAACGGCACACCCCTGATTTGTATCTCGCATTTTTCATATTTAACATTATTTGCCTATGATATTCATATGTACAATCAATTGAAATTTCTCGTTTGAAAAATGAACAATTAAAATTTTTGGTAATTCTTGCGTTCGTATGTTACGAAAATATGCGAAGGGGGTACTTTGGGCCTGTATCTCGGCCCAAAGTACCCCTTTCCTTTTTCCTTCCTCAAAGTGTTAAAAAATGGTCAGTCAGTCTTAGGTTATAGAACTCGTCGAGCTAATTCAAATGACACCAAAATCAAATTCCAGTCTTAACTTTGGGCCGAGATACAGCCCGCGAAAATTGAAAAATAAAAGGGTGGACCAAGCTCGATTTTTGAGCAAAAAATTCGATTAAACAAATAATAGCTCATTCGAAAGAGCGTGTCGAGCTGATTCGAATGGCATTAAAATCAGCGTATAAAGTAATCCTATTGTCATTAGTGAGAGGCTGTTGCAAAACCCTTCGCTTTGCACAGTTATTGTCTGTATCTCGGCCCAAAGTTAAAACCGGTGTTGTTTTGTGTGTCATTCGACACCGCTCTACGAGTTCTTTATCCTAAGACTGACTGACCATTTATTAACACTTTGAGGAAGGAAAAAGGAAAGGGGGTACGAACGCAAGAATTACCAAATTTTTTAATTTATACATATATAAAATTTTAATAAAAAAATTTTTACTTAAAAAATTTAAAGCGTGCAATTTCCTATTCATGCCTTTTGCATGAAAGAGATATTTGGTTTATTTTTGGCCAAATTGCTGGAGCTGTTAAATATATTCATTCAAAAAAAATTATGCATCGAGATTTAAAACCTCCAAATGTTCTTTTAACTAAAAATGGAATTGTTAAATTGGCTGATTTTGGTCTTTCTCGTTTAAATTTAGCTGTTCACGCACAAACATTTTGTGGTAGTCCTTATTATATGTCACCTGAACGAATTATTAAAGAATCATATACTTTTGCTTCTGATATTTGGTCTTTGGGTTGTATTTTGTATGAGGTATTTTTAAAATAATTCTTGATAAATTAAAAAAGTTTTGTTAGACTACCCTTTTTAGAACCCCCCCCCCCCTTTAATAACAGGGCTGGGGGAAATCTCGTTTCCTTTCGCTCTTTCGTCCCCTTTTTTCCCTTTAGTTTCGAAGCGAAATAAGATAAATTTTCAGACGAAACGAAATAAAAAATACATGGGGGCGCATCTTGTATTAAAATATTAAGAGGGCATTGAATATTAACAAGGATAATAATCCCTAAATATAGGTGGATTTGAGAGTTGACGTTGTATCGGGAGATTTGGAGAGTATATGAGGGGATTAAGGTCATGGATTTTGAGAGATAAGCTGGATACTAAAT
This sequence comes from Meloidogyne incognita, assembly GCA_036172945.1. Classification (NCBI taxonomy): domain Eukaryota; kingdom Metazoa; phylum Nematoda; class Chromadorea; order Rhabditida; family Meloidogynidae; genus Meloidogyne; species Meloidogyne incognita. The sequence continues at coordinate 770,099 of JARQAC010000037.1, forward strand.
TTTTATTAAAAATAATTCTAAATACAGATGGCAGCAGCAAAATCACCATTTTATGGTCAAAAGTATAATTTTCAATCCTTGATGCAAAAAATACAGAATGCAGAATACCCGCCTATACCCGATGACAGATATACTCCTCATCTTGAAGCTTTAATTGTATCTTGTATGCACCCAGATATGAATGAAAGACCAAATGCATTTACAGTTTATGAAGTAGCTGAATATATGAATGATTTATGGAGATAAGGGGAATACTTAAGCTGGTTGCCCCTTTTTTCCTTCCCTATGATTTTACATAATGGTCAGATTTTCTCCTTCCTCTACCTGCTCTGTGGCATATTTAACAGTGTAATGAGAGTAATCTACAATTTTATTCAGTACGTTAACAAAAATAAAAACTGAAACATGATACCACAAATTATAGGGCAGGTCCAAGTACATAAGTTTCAAAACAAAAATTAATAATGTTATACACCAAATTAGGGTTGCGCCCCGAGCCTTCGGGGTTGGAAAAGTCGGGGTTTTCGGGGTTGCTCAAATTGTTCGGGGTCGGGGCTGAAAATAATGTCGGGGTCAGGGTTAGTCGGGGTCGGGGCGAAACCCTACACCAAATCAACGTTTTTCAATTTCATACATAGTTTCCGAAGGCAAAAAATAATTTGATCAATGCAAAATTAATCTCCTCTCTTGTTTGAATTGCCATAAAGAAAAAAGGAAAGGGAAAAAATATGACCAGTATGTACAATCTTAAGGAAGTAAAAAAGGGGGACCAGCTTAAGAATTACCGAGATAAGAATAATGGACGACGAAAAAAGTACTTAAAAAAATAATTTTTATTTAATTTCCCATTTTTTAATTTTTTTGTAAAGAAAATGAATTTTGGTAAAAGTGGTTTAGACCCCCCCCCCCCCCCCACTCTCCCCATTTTTTTCCTTTTCGTTCAATAATTTTTTAAAAAAATTTTAAATCCACAATGTAAAATCCGGAATTGAGCGCAATCGTCGTAACACCATTTTTTTCGGATTTGGATTGTGAAAGATTCACGAACCAAATTTTACCAAAAAGAGCCTCCTAATTTCCGTCAATAAAATTCTTATTTGTTGTTTTTTAATTCCATTTTTTCAATTATTTGAAATTATTTGTAAAGATTTAAATTAAATTAAATGACTTTAAAAAAATATTTTTTTAAATAAAAAAATAATTTAGGTATTAATTTTTTATGTAAATTTATTCATACCAAAGGGTATACAATATATTGGCCATTTTTGGGGCGAGCCCAATAAACTCAAGCATTATGCAGTAAAGTCCAAAATATACAAAAATATGCAAGTAAAAACCCCCTCTAAAGTTTTCAAAACAAGCGGAAACTGTGTTTTTTGTCCATTATACATCATGCCAAGTTTGCAAAAATATGCATTTGCATAAGCCCTGTAATCAAAAAAAATAAAAAAACTACAGTAAACACTGCTAGTAACAACATTATTCTACCATATTATTTATTTATATAAAAAATGTAGATAAAAATTTATAATTAAAAAAATGGGGTACTTTATAAAATTTTTTATTCAATCGCATAATATGAGCTTTCAGAAATTGCTAACTGCAAAAAAACAAAAAATTATTTTTCAACAAAATATTTTTACCATAATTTTCGAAAACATTTTTTGTTTGTTAGAATAAGCAGGCAAATCTAAACGATTAAAACATGTATGGGCGCGAGGGAGACTTTCCTAAATAAAATTTTTTTAGCTTCAATTTTCTATCAAATTTTTAAACTTCATTTCCCCAACGTTCAATACAAAAAGGTTTTAACCCATTTGAACCTCTCAGTCCTTTAAAGCCTTCAAAGGGAACACTGGCACTTCCAGTCACAAATTGTAAAAGTTTAAGCCTGTCAGCATTACACATTTGTCTAATACATTGCCAAAACCAACGAATAATTACCTGAAAATGAAATCCGAAAAATCACTATGTTCCCCATGATTTATGAAATTTAAGGGGATATTATGTATCATGGACGGGCCCTTCTGCATTATTAAGAAATTGAAGGCAGAAGGCGGAAAAATCGAAAGCCAAAGAAGCGAAAGTTGGAGGAGGATCGAAGCGATCCAATCCCTTATATGTTGTATTTACATACCGTATTTGTTCTAATAGTGCGAGCCTCTCTAAAAGACCGACCCCTTCTAATAAACCGACTCTCTAGAGGATGGTTGAAAAATAAACCGACCGGTCGCACTTTTAGAAGAAATACGGTATATTAAAATTAAAAATTTTCTAAAAAAACGGAAAAAAGTAAAGTCTGATTTTGATTAAAAAAAATTTTTAAATTACATGATTTTCTCTATATCCTCCTTTATAAACAGTATTTTTCTCCCAATCCTCAATATCAATAAAAATATTCCCAGAAATTGCAAATTCCAACTGTTCTGAGTCAAAAACAGTTAATAATGATTGATCGAGTACCTAAAAATTATTTTTAAAAAATTTCACAAATATTTTTTGACCGCGTTTAATCCAAATAGGAGAGCTTTTAATTGGTCTCGAATACCCCTTTCAACACTTAAAAGTTTAAATAAAATTTTAAAATTAATTAATGATTAATTAACCGCCATAAAATAATTAATTCAATAAATTCCTTTTTGTTTTCATTATTTACGAATATATTTTTGCCGTTTGGAAGTAATTCAAAATCAGAGATCTTTAAAAAATTATTAAAATTTTTAAAGGCGTATGAAAATTAAAAATTGACTTTTAAAAACAAAATTTAGGTTTAAATCAGTATTCAAAAGAAAATTTTAAGACCGGTTAGGTTTACTTCAACTTTGGTTGATATGGCAAACCCCCCTACTTCAGAGAGCTACCACAATGCCATTCAAACCTTATTCCTAGATTGTTTAAACTAATTTACTATTGCTTTAGACTTAATTTAAAATAGGAAAACTTATTGCTAACTTAACTCACATAATTTACTCTTAAGAACTTTCTCTTGCTTTACTCTTTAAAATAAATTATGTACATATAAATTTATTTCTGAGGATGAAAAGAAAGTTGAAGTTCAATAATGTTAAGAATTATTCTCAACCTCGTCTCCTCCGATAAAATAAATTTTAAGGGCTGATCAAAATATTTATTAAGTGTAAAAAGTTCTCTAATTTGATACTCAAAATAATAAAAAAAATTTTGAGTAAACTTTAAGAAAAAATTTATTAAAATTAAATTACTTCTCCAGCCACTTCTTCTGTTACACAAAAATTTAATTCTAAACTCTCAACATTTACAGAATTTTTGTTTATCCAATTAAGAGAATTAAATAATTCATTATCCGTTTCTAAAAGATCTGTTAATTCTAAAGGGCTAGAAAATTCAAAAAAAAAAATTTTAATTTTTAAAAAACAAAAAAAACATTTTTGCCAAAATTTTATAAAAAGGTTGTGTAAAGAAACAATCCAAAAGGCAGCGATGCTTTAAAAATTACATTTTTTGAAAAAACGTTAAAATTATTAAAGATACCAATAAAGCTAATCCCAATACTCTACCACACAATTCCATCCAACTAAGATAATTATCAATAAATTTGGACATTGGACTGATCTACATTAAAATTTTATTTTTTTTAATTTTAAATATCAATATTCTAAAAGCTTTGCAATCTTTAGGCGAAAATTTAAAATAAAAATTATTGTTTCAAGCTGAAAACCGTTGGTTAAAAATTTACTTAAAGTATATCTTGTATGCAAACACTTAGGGATGGAAAAAGTAAAACCTAGGTATATAAACTTGGAGATAATGTTAAGATAGGTCTTCCAATCTAAGCAATCGGAAATCGGAATTTCAATCTACCCCTGTTTTATGTACATACAATCGAGGAAATAATTCTTTTGAAGATCTAAATGATAAAAAGTTTTTAGTTTAAAAACCCAAGTAATAGCCCAATACTAGGAATAAAGTAGCATTTTAATAATTAATTTTATTTACTTGTATTCTATTAGAATTAATGCTAGTATATTCAAAAAGACCATTTTTTGGATTAAAAAGTTGTTTGGATAAAAGGAAAAATAATTCTTTTGAAGGACCCCCATAATCTAAACAATCCTCCTCTGCAAAATTTACCTAAAAAATTTAAAATAAAAATTAAAAAAATTAATTATCAACCATTAATTGATATGTTCGTAATTTTGATGGACTTAAACAAAGAATTTTTTGGAAAGCATCTTCCATTAAATTGTCTCTTCTTAAACGAAATCTACAAATTTAAAGAATATTTTAATGAATTCTCATGGAAAATTTATTTATTTAGTTAACTCTGGTGTTGCTAGTATCAATTCACTTTATCCCGACTCAGTCCACTTTGTCAAAGGTTATACCGGTGACTTTGATTTTTCAGGAAATAATGAAACATGTCAAGTTTTTATGGTCAAAAAATGCTAGAGATTAGAATTGCCAAATTATGGGAACTGAACCGAGTATTTCCGGATATCTAGACTTTTCACATTCGGATATCCCGAATAGCTTATCCTACTAGAGGCCTTTGATACATATAATTAATAAAGAATATCAAAATTTGATAAAATCTTAAGTCGAATTTTAACCTAGAATCAAAAGTTCAATCCCAACAATAATAACCAAACGAATTAGGAATTACCTCAATCTGTTTTGACTTTTTGCATAACCCAATTGTTTCAAGTTTTCATGAAAACTTTCAATAACTTTCAAAAATCTTTCATTCAAATTTTTTTCATTATTTTCATTTTGCTGTGATTCTTCATTATTTTTCAATATTTTTTCATTTAATTGATCTAATAGACTTAATGCTCTAGCTACGTCAACATCGTTAGCATAGCGCAGCAATGCTCGATCCCCCAAATTAGCGATTAATCGAAGTTTGGTTTTTATCTATTAGAATTATTTTGAAATGAATTTTTAGGGTTATAGTTAGGTTATAAAAAATTTATTGACTTTTTGAGCCATTTGAGGATTGTAATGCTCATTTAATACTTTTTCAAGTTGAACTAAAACATTTTCATCAAGGGACAACCGATCATTATTTATTTGTTGAGAGCGCCGTTGATTTTGTATTCTCGGGGAATTTGTTATATTGTTTCCAAAAAAGCTGGTCGTTGTTGTGTTTTTACTGTATATAATAAGATTATTAAATAAATTAAATATACTATGTAGAATCTCATTTTTAAATACACCCTTGGGGCTAGAAAACTTATATCTTATAGAGGTGCCTATTAAATAGAGGGGTATCGTTTAGAATATTTACAATTTCAGTTAAGCTCTATCTTTACTGGTGTACCTACTTTAAACGTCGCAAGAGAGGCGCACTTCGACAAGTATTTGATTTTTCTTGCTTTCCACTTTTCTTGTAATTTAAACAAATAAATGCCAGTCTGGGATCAAAAGGGGTAATATTTTTTCCAATATGGTCCACAAAAAGTATTTGAGGCATTGGACTATTTGTCTGTTTAGTTAATTGCCATCCACCAGGTAAGGGTTGTGTTCGATCAGTGAATGAGTTGATAAAACTTGAAAATTAAATATTGAAGAATTAAGTCTGTTGCGGAATTTCGAGTTTGCTCTTAACAATTTTGTTATAATGGTTCAAATACCGCGGAGAATAAAAAAAACTTCTATGGTATTCGATTTGCTCCCCCCCCCCCATTACTTTAAGTGTATTTCCTCTCAAAAATTAGAAAAACTTACTTAACTAGTTCTCTATTTTGTTCAAATTGAGAGAATTTTTCTGGCTCTCGACGTATTTTTTGTATAATATGTTTTAAAACACGACTTTCATTATACAATTCATAAGCAAACTTGAATAAGTAAATAAATATAAATTAAAAAAATCCACGTTCTTACAAGAGTTGGGATCCAGATATGTATCCGTATCCGAAATATTCAGGATATCCGGGGATTTTAGGTTCTGATATCGGATCCTGATATCTAGAGATTTTTCAAGAGCTCCCTATTTTAGTTACTCTACCACTCTCTCTTTGAAAGGGACGATTTTTCTGCCCCAAAGTGTGTATCGGTAATCGACAGTAATTTTGTTTATAAAATAATTAGAGAAAATTAGTATAGTCCGGCTAGGTAAGAAATTTTTCGATATTCGGTTTCGATATTTATCGGAAAAATACCGACCGACCCTCCAAGCGGGCTCTAAAAATTTGTATTAATTTTAAAAATTCATAAAATTTAACTTACATTATTTGAATGTAGAAGACGGTTAAATAATTCTTTGCTAAGTAAAATATTTAGAGCCATTTGTTTTGGTGTTTGAGGAATTGTTAAATTATTGTTAATATTATTTTTAGAAAATTCCATTGTTTGCCTGATAAAACGATTTTCGTCACAAATATTTTCACAATTTTTATTAAGATATTCAGATTCTTCAAGTGCTTCCAAAATACACTATTTATAAGAATAAATTAGAAAATTTAAATATTTTTAGGAAAATTTTAGGTGAGATTTTCCACCTATATCTGTTTTGGGGGAGGGGTGGGGGTGGGAGAGTAACAATTAGTATCTGAAGGAGGACAATGAAAAGTAAATGCAGAATGTCGCTCTCATTTTAATGTCATATTTTTTGTGCCATTAATGTGGTATAGGAAACTTTAATCTCTATCATGCCTGTATATTGAAAATAATAAAAATTTACTGGAGGTGTCCAAGCTGTCTTTTGACGAATGTGGCTATAATTTTTAGAAAGAAATTTTAATAAAAAATTATAACAATAAACTCAATATAGAAAATTCTTCCTTGTCCATCTACTCGCATTTCCCACCCTTTAGGTAATTTGCTAAAATTATCAGAAGAGGAAGAAGAGGCGGACATTGAATTTGAGGGTGGTGAACTTGAAAATGATTTGAAAAATTTTTTTTGAATCATAGGACCTCACTATAGTGCCACACAAGGGGGTTCCTCGCCGTCGAATGTCGAAGACTTTTCCCCGTCCTCGTTCCCCGTGGTCCTACCTCCTTGACGAGGAACTACCCGAGTCATCACACTTGGATGACATTCAGATTTTTTTATGTCGAGAGGGGACACTATAGCTAGATCCGAATAATAAATTACTTTTCTAAACACTTTTCCATTTTTGAGTTAATTTTGGTATTATTATTGTTATCAATTGAATAATTACTTGATGAAATAGATGAGGGTTTTTCTGAGGAAGAAGAATAAGATGAAGTTGAATTTAAATAATTTTTATTTAAATTGGAATATCCTAATGTTGTTAATGTTTCTAAAAATTAAGATATTAGGTACTAAATTACAAAATTTTTGTGGAGCGAGATTAACTTATGAAACCAGCACGGCTTTTAGAGACATGTTAGAGAAATGTCCGGTCAGTTTAGTGTCGAAAAAAGTCCGTTTTGAGTAACCCGGCACATTTCTGCTCCGCAGACATCCAGAATAAGATGCCGGATTGAGCTAAAAGCCCCCACTTGAGATCCACTTAGCTTTCAGATAAATTAAATATGTACATATACATAGGTATGTAAATGGTTTTAAGTATTTTAAAAATACATGACCCAATAGACGTTTATGCGATTATAAGGATTTAGTTTATGTTCCGCAACAACGTGAAAAAGTTTTTATTTGAAAAAAAAACTTTCAACTATAAAAAACAAGCAAAAAGCCAAAAATGATTGACAAAAGATGATTGACATTAAAAAAATATTTTTAAACATACCAACAAGTGGTTGTTTTACCGGAGGGATAAGTTTGCACTTCACCACCATTTTTTGAAAACGAGGACGTAGTAAAAAGGCAAAATGATGGCTAAACAAGATATATTTTTATTTAAATTTAGATAAAAAATATTTTTTAACATTCGTTTGATTCAAATAAAATAATGTAAAAATACGAATTGTTTAGCTAAAATCTAGGCAAAAAATTTTAAATAAAAATTTTAAAATACTTATAAATACCAATTTCCATTAATAGACGTACGTTCTAACAATTCTAACTATTAAAAAATAAAAATTAACAAATACTAATCCCTACTCTTCATGGGAATAAAATTTCATCTTATGATGGTGGTACGTGGGGTATCACTCTGTATCTCCATACACCCAATAGCCAAACAGATGTAAATATCTCATTTTTATATACATTTCGGGGCTGAATAATCGTTTTTAAAAGCGAAAATCCGAATGGTAATTTAACAAGTTAAAATTGAAAAATTAAATGGTATACAAGTTGTGGTATCATCTTGAGAGTAACCCATCCTAATAGACACATATTTAATTTAAAATATTTATATAAAATCGAGAGTTTATGTAATCTTGTGAGCGAGTTTTTATTTTTAAATTAAAAATAATTACAAAAGGAATATTAGCTTCTCCAATCAAGTTTCGACTGCTTCTTCTAGATGCCCAGAAAAGCTTTGACCCTCCAAAATTAATTTTTAGACGAATTTTAAGTTCAGACGATTTGTCTGCTGGGAAGAGGAAATTCTAATAAAAATTTCTTTTAATTTTTTAAAAAATTCTTAGAAAAACCAAATTTTCCCATTTTGCTTCCTTTGAATATTCTGTTTTGTATATTCTATTATCAGAACCAGAACAACTCAATTTAGCATAAAATAATTGTTTTTTATTTAAATTATTGTTATTTTTGTCTGTTGAATTATTTAAAAGGTGAATATCTTTAAAATTAAATTAATTTTATTTTAAGAAAATTAATTATTTTACCTGTAATAGCCAATTGTGCATCATTATAAACCAGAATGGGTGGGGGATTTGAAATTTTAGTGGAATCAGAACTTTCATCAAAATACCTTTTGAATAAATCAGAATCTTTTATAAAATATTCGAATCTGGCTTTTAAAGCCCCTAATTTTAGTTATAAATTTTGGACCTTGTCTTAGATATCCCTCAATTTTAGACATGATTTTTGCAAGGGCTGGAGATCCGGACCTAAAGATCGAGTCGGGCATCGAATTTTGGCCAGAAAATGATTCGGTCGGTCCGGTTCGATATAAATGAAGCCCGAAAAAATGACTCGAACGTCGGCTCGACGCGAAAACCCACAACTCTAATTAGGTGGTTTAAGCATAGGTTTCAAATGGTGTGTTCCAAGGTCTACTTAAAACCGAGTTCTGAGTGGGAAACTATAAATATGAAAATAATAGAAATAAAATAAAATTTCATTGATCAGAATTGATCAGTAAAATAACGAAAAATTACTTTAATTTAAGGGTCATCATATTTAGAATTATTTATTTTTTCCAGTCTTCCAAGACAATTTTTATAATTAATTTCTTTAGTAAATATTTTAAGACCTTCGAAATAATCCCAAAATTATAATAAATTTAAAAATCCATCCTGCAATTTAAAAAATAAATTATATTTCTTTTAAACTTCAATAAATTAATTTTTGAGGAAATATCCAAAAATAAAAATATATTTAAGGAAATGCTAGTAAAATTAAAAAAAAACTCAGAGAAAGAGCAAAGTTGGACAAACCAAAAATTTTCTATTTTCAACCAAACAAATCTTTTCCTTTTATTTTTGAAAAAATATAAATCTTTGACAGATGCCCTAAAATGAGTCTTTTGGGAATTGGTAAAAGGAAAATATTGAATAAAAAAGTTATTTTTTTTGTTACCGATATTTTTGATTCAACGGATTTTATAAGGCTAATTTTATTTTATTTATTTAATTAACATAACAAGTTAAAAGTTGGTTTTTAAGGCGAGTCAATAAATAGAGATATAGAAATAGTTTGCAAAAATTCGACGACAGGATTCGAACCTCAACCTCCTCGTAGCTATTGCTAGGCAATCCTCGTAGTAATCTTTTATTCTTTTATGTAGATCGTTTAACTCCCGCCTAAGCGTTTTAGATGCTGCTAGGTGAATCCTCCTTACAATATATAAAAAATGGATAGAAAATGGCATCAATGTCTAAAACTTAAAAAAAAAATTTAGTTGTTTTTTCAGCTATAGTTTTAGTAAAATAATTTTAAAAAATATAAATATGCCACTGAGATTGACTAAAATTTTCTTTTTAAATATCTACAAATAATTAATGCATGGAAAAAACACTGACCAGATTTTTTGAATTTTAGGTCGTTTCTAAAGGAAGCAGTTCCGCAGTCCAAGTCCCTCTGTCCAAAGTTCAGCTTTCCAATTTTGTTAAAAATATTTAAAATAAATTATAAATTAATTTTAAATAAAATATAAAAAAGTTTGTTCAAATTTGTTCGATTTCTTTATTATGACTTAAAAACATCAAAGAAAGTTAAATTTTTTCCTTATTTTTATATTTGCACTTTTAGTGAATTGCTTACTAAAGGTCAATTTCTTACTTATTTGTCTATACCTTTTTGTACCTATTTAGTTTTGAGTCAGCTCTATATAATTAAGACCATTTTAATAATTCATAAATATTAAAAATTCATTATTAGGGAATAAATAAACAAATAAAACCCTCTCTGTTCACTACAATATAATATAGAGTCAAATATGGTTGGAGGGTCAACACAAATCCTTGGATACCCGAATTCGGAACCGATACCCGAAGAAAAAATTTGCTCCTTTTCACGTTAAAATTAAGACAGACAAACGTGCAATCTTACACCATAACGCGAAAATGCTTCTGTTATTTTTGGGATATTAAATAGATTATTATTTAAAAATATTATCATTCATTTATTCTATTTAATTAATCTGTTGATAGGGGTGTCTTCGGATATACTATAAGAGGCATTCTGTACGTATTTATTTCTCTTATATGTATGATTAGTCAATAAATTTTTGCCTTGTTTGATGATAGGCCTTCTCAATTCCCTTTACTAGGGTTGACAGTTTCACCAACTTCTTCGGTTAACCAAAACCTAACCGACAAATTGAACTGCAAATCCTCAGTTCAATTTGTACTCTTTACATTAAAAATTAACAATATTTTCATTATAACAAAATTTAGGATGATCAAATTTATTATTCCTTTATTCTATTTAATTATTCTATTGAATATTCAAAGTGAAGCAAAATCAGTTAACGTTGAGGTAAAAATCAACGATGATTGGAAAGAAAAAAGAGAATTTATTTATTTAAAAAATGTTGCTCAAACGGAGCGTTTTGTATTGAAAAAAATTGAAAAAAATAATAATCTGTATGATGGTACCTTCAAAATTAACTTAAATAAATTTTTGCGTCCAATTAAATTAGACAATAAAAAAAATATTTTTAATATTGGGATAATAGATAGATCAAAACATACTCCACTTGTTCAATTAAAAAAGAAAGTTGTGATCGAAATTGCTAATAGTGAAATTATTCAGAATATATTGCCTGGATTTGAAAAACGGGTATTTTATAGTTTGATTATTCGTATATTTATTCCTATATTCGGCTGTGTACTCTCTGTGGTGAAAGACTGACTTTAAAGAATTATCAAGATTTTATCATAATTCCCTTTTGAATTCATGATTTAGTCTGACGGATAGGATAGCTAATAGAAATAGGCAACTCTCGAGCAGTGCTGGGTATTTGCCATTTGTTGGCTCCGGCTCCGGGCTCCGGGGTTTGAAAATCTTGGCTCCGGCTCCGGGCTCCGGGGTTTGAAAATCTTGGCTCCGGCTCCGGGCTCCGGGGTTTGAAAATCTTGGCTCCGGCTCCGGGCTCCGGGGTTTGAAAATCTTGGCTCCGGCTCCGGGGTTTGAAAATCTTGGCTCCGGCTCCGGGCTCCGGGGTTTGAAAATCTTGGCTCCGGGCTCCGGGGTTTCAAAATCTTGGCTCCGGCTCCAGCTCCGGCTCCGGAGCCGGCGATTTTCGGAGCCGCTCCATGTTGGCTCCGGGCTCCGGCTGGAAAATCAATGAATTATTTTTTATTGGGGGATCTAGGTAGATAAAGGGGGATGTCGAGTGTTATCAGAGGATTAAGAGGGGTATCAATGGATTAAGCAGGATTTGGGTGGATTATCGTGTGCATTAAGGGCGATATCGGGGAATTAAGCTGGATTAAGGGGGATTTGGGATGTCGGGGATTGGGCGAATAGGATTGGCCAAAAATCTTCCTTTTTTTGCGCCGCAGGCGAAAATTTTGTAAAATTTGGAAGATCCTTAAGCCAAAAATCTTCCTTTTTTGCGCCGCAGGCGAAAATTTTGAAAAATTTGGAAGATCCTTAAGCCAAAAATCTTCCTTTTTTGCGCCGCAGGCAAAAATTTTGAAAGAAAGAGACCAATATTAATCAATTTTAAAAATTTATCCAGCTTTATTTAATAAAAAATGCTTATTATAATTTATTTTCCAAATAAAAACAAAGATGAATCATTTGTTGTTATATATGTCGAACCTATAATCGGATAAAATTAGGAACCCAACTCACTATCCATTCAACCACGCATACTTTGCAAAGAAAGGGAAAGAAAATCTTTTTTACCCGTCTCAATTTTCTCTTCCTTTTCTTCTCACGCCTACCATCTTTGCTCACTTCTTTTTCTCTAACCCATCTTTAGGGGTGTATAGCCGGAGCCGTGGGGAATTGGAAAACCTTGGCTCCGGCTCCGGGCACTTCAAATTCTTGGCTCCGGCTCCAGCTCCGCCGGAGCCGGCTCCGGAGCCGGGCTCCGGAGCTAGCTCCCGGAGCCATACCCAGCACTGCTCTCGAGTAATTAAAAATTTTCTTGCGTGGCAGAACGGAGTTGGAAGGGAGGGGGAAAAGCCTCAAAATAATTAGGCTGAAAACTGAAAGGAAAGAAAAAGCTTTTTGGTGAAGGGGATTTCTTCACACCTTTTGATTTATTAAAAATTTACCTTCAACACGAGGTACATTGGGATTATTCGCCTCGACTTATAGCGGGCCGGCAGTTAACTAACCCTTTTTAGGTTAAAATCTATGCGAAAATAGTGCTAGTTGCCATCAGGGCTGTGCGTCATGGCGTTTGGCGTGATTTAAAAATTTGAAAAAATGGCGTTTGACGACCCACGTGAACATTTTGGCGCACAGCCCTGGTGCCATGATACATTAGAATGCTGTTGATTAGACATTATTATCCTTATATTGAATAAATTACGACATCCTAAGAACTTTAAACGCAATCTGATGAAAACTTTTAAATAATTAGATAATAAATTTAAGGTAATGTTAAATAATAATTTTATTAAAAAGAATAATGCGTATGAAACCTCTATATTATATGATAGTTTAAAAGATATAAAATCAAATAAAAAAGAATTTTTAAACGAAAATATAGAGAATTATAAAAACGCACTTGCATCAAGTTACTGGACAGAAATTAATTTAATTGGAAATAAAATTGAATTGTTAGAAAAACAAAAATTTGAATATTCGAAAAAATTAAAAATCAGAATTAATTACATTGGCAATAAAATAGGTATAAATTAAAGTTTAACCTTTTTGTTTACTATGATAAGTAAAATTCTTAATTATTATAGGTGGAATTATTGAAGGTAAACGAAATTGTTTCATTTGTGGAGTTAAACAAAGTGTACAATGGGCTAGATACCTAAATGAACAATATTTGTGCCAACGTTGTGTCGTATATAAACGAATGTATGGAAGGCATAGATCGATGAAATTGTGGTTTTACACTAAAAAGGTTTGTTTTAGGGTGATTAGGAAGTTAAAACCAGAGAGGTCAACTGGCCCTGGAGATTAACTCCGAATATTTTGAAGATAAAGTGGACAAAGAATACACAGGTGTTCGAAAGAATTTCCGTCTTCTGTTCCTTTTAAGACAAAAATTCAGGCATTCAGGCACCTCGTGGAAAAGAATGGGTGCAATAATTTCGAGTGGGTACAATTAAGTTGTGCATTTAGTGCATGCGTGATTTAAGATACATACCTATTTCTTGCAGAAGGTTTAGGGTATAATTCTTAGTTTAGAGGGGCAATTCTTTATCTCTTTATTACATATGTTGATACGAATAAAATGAGGCGGAGATGTTATATTAGAGACTCGATTGTATTTAATTTCACTTAAGCACGACCGTCATTGTTATACCTGCGGTAAAATACAATCAAAAAAATGGTACCGACATTCAGAAATTGGAAATTATTTATGTCGTAATTGTTATGAAAGACAAGGTAGAATGAAGAAAAAAAATAAAATTTATTAGCAAATATATCTTGTAATGAATAAAATGTAACTACATATAAACTATATCTAAAAATTATTATAACCCCCTAGTTTTTGAATAAAAACATCTCGTAATTTATATCAAGACAAGTTTACTGGAAGTTTTTTGTTTATAAGGTGTGCTTATATGTAATTATCAGGCGGTCGTTTTTCGAGAAATTCCGTTTATTTTCCCTACTAAGCATAGTTTATTTATCACTGATTGATTCTATCCTTTGAATATGAAATATTTAGAAAGTCTTAAAAATTCTTAAAATTCCGATATTTTAATTTTAGTTAAGTTTATATTCAAAAACTAACGAGTGCCTATAATTTTCAGATTCTTGATCCATTTTTCAGCGTCAACTAAAGTTAAGCATTTTGACCTTTTCTATTTTACATAATTATTTGCACGTATATTCAGTTTGCTCATTGTACATATCAGAGGTCGGTCGGAATTCCAATTTCCAACTTCCGAGTTCTGACTTTTAAGCCATTTCCGATTTCCCACAGTTCCGATTTTTGGCATCTTTGTCCTTTCCGACATACTTTTGGTACAATGTATATTCTGTTATATTTTAAATTAATTTTAAATATTTATTTTAAATTTGAAACTTGATCAAAAAAATTATTTTTTCCTTTAGGTATATCCTTTTTGATTTTTTATTCTTTCTACAGTTTTGTGTGTGAATAATCTTTTATTTTACAACTGTTCATTTTAAAAATTCTTTTTCTTCTTTCTTCTTTGAAATAAATTTAGGGGAAAAAAGAATCAAAATGAGGAACATGAATTTATTTATTTTGGTGACCAAAAAATCATTTCTCTCGAAAAATACACCTGACGAATTTTTTATTTTTAATTTAATCGAATGTGAAATTTATTTTTTTTATATTTCACTGAATTTTATTTAAAATTCATTAAAAAATCTGTTATAAATGAGAAAAATATTAAAATGGGCAGATGATTTGCCTGAAACTGTTGAACCTTCAAATGAAACTGTGTTGGCCATCCTCTCGAAGAAAATGACTCGAGATGATGCGGAAAGCTTGGCAAAAATGGTTTGGGAATTTTGGCATTTGTAAACAATGATTAAATTTGCGAACAATTTTTGCAGACTAAAGGACCTATTTGCTAAAAGACATGTTATTCTTCAAGTTGGATAAGAAGAATTAACAGTCGGCCCTCACCCTCCACTAGTAAGGTTGTCGGATGGTTGGAAATCTTCGGAAATCCGAATCCGGTATCCGAACAGAAAATTTCCTGATATCCAGCCTTTTTTCGAATCCGGATATGCGGATCCGACAACCTTATCCATAGGGTGGAGGAGTTTCACAAGCGATATAATGATAGATTAATGAGGTCTAAAGTTGAGTTCGACTTTCTAAAAATTAGGGTCAGCTTAAAGACCTTCATTTCATTTAATCGGAAAGATTGTCCGCAAAAATCCGCAAAATACTAATCCTTTACATGTGCTAAAATTAAAAAAATTTACTTAAATATTTTAACCCCAGTTTTAGTTAACTTATTATTTCCCAACTCTTTATGTGGATATTCGCCAGCAAAATAAAAGACGAAGATATGCATTAGCTTTTAGTTTAAAAAATGATATCTGGTTAATTTTCTTTAGCTTTTTTAAATAAATTTTTTCAACCAGTTCAAATGATTCCACTGAAAGATTAGTTAAAATTAGAAGGTTATTGGAACAGGCACAAACTGATAAAGAGGAGCAATTGAAATTTATTTTTGATAACCATCCATTTATTTTAAACATTCCAACTGGCACTCTTTTAAGTTTGTTTATTTGAGTGTTTGGGAAAGAATTTGCGGACATATTTAATTTACAGACAGTCCAAATTCTCTAGATGATAGACCCTTGGAACCTTGTACCTTATAATGAGGGGTTCTTAATTAGAAAGTAATGTTTATACAGCTACCATACCAGTTGGTCGACAAACCTTAGAAACGCACCCTAAATTAATCCGTCTGTACGTAAATGGAAAGTTAAAATTTGTCCGCAAAAATAGTTAAAATGCATATTTTTCTTCCAATTCTACAGTACCATTCCTTCTTTCCAAATCAACAAAAATTATTTATTCATTAATTCCATTGCATCAACCTGATCATCTTAGCCAACTTTTCCTTAATTGGGTATTTTCTTCACCTTCAGAACTTTTACACCCTCCCATTCAACAAATTTCTGGATATTTTGGTTTAGAGATCAGTTTATATTTTGCTTGGTTGGCACATTATACGAAATGTTTGATTGCTCCGGCACTAATAGGTAGATTAATTAAATATACAGAGTCGTACCTAGATTTTACAAATATGTATATTTTTCCCTGAACAAAATTAAATAAAATGCAATCTCCCCAATTGTGCAAAGTATTGGGCGTTTTGTGATTCCGGCTCAAACCCTTTTCAGATAGTGTCTCAGGTTTCGGCGCAAACACAATTAATCATACCCAGACTGTTCCCCAACAATTGATCAACCAAAATCTAAAAAATGTCTTTAATTGCGATATATGTATCAATAATACCTATTTATTGAGGGTTTACCTTCAAGCGAGCTAGGTTATTTTAAATATCTAGTTTAGGTTCTGCAAATGCTGGATTTTTAAGTGATTTATTTAAAAAATCGCTCATTCTCCGAGATTAATAATTTACGGTTTTAAAATTATTCAAATTCAGTTCTATTTAAAAATTCAAACTATTTTAAAATTAAAGGAACACTAATTTATCTACAAACATCCTCAACAACAACAAAAAATTTTGAATTTTTTGCCTTCATAATATTCGCAATATTTAATTGTTTATGGGCTATTGGATTTCTCTACAGTTGGAAAATACAAAAACAGCACTTAATTCAAAATAAAGAGCCTTTAAACCATCAAAATAATTTCAAACTTCGACAAAATTTACTAAAAAATATTTGCCGTCCTTTGGAAATTTTTTCTTTAATTTCTTTATTGATAACACTAATTATTTTATTGAGACTACAAGATTGGTCTAGAGAAAATTTTGGAAGTTCTAATTGGAAAAGTTTAGCCCCCGTTGTTTTACAAGCTTTAATTTGTATGGGGGCCGAATATATTTATAGACGTTGTGCTGAAATTGAATGGATTAGAGGGAAGAGGAAAAATGATTTTTTGTTGGTTGCAAGATTGGCTTTATTTCAATCTATTAGTTCCTTTTGCCCTTTATTTTATATTGCGTTTTGGCTTGGCGATTGGAAACGATTACAACAAGTATGGTTCAACCTCTTTTATAAGATACGCTCGATATTAGAGACTTACCGGATTTATTTTAATAGAACCACAGTCTCTAATATAACGACATAAAATGGGGGGGGGGGTTGAAAAATAGAACCACATTTGGTACTATTAGAATAAATCCAGTATATAAAATGTTTTAAATTAGGTAGATACCGCGGGGTGGATGGGAGAGGGCTAGTAAAACGATACCCTCTATTTAAATTACACCCTTAATATAGGCCATAGTGCGTATCGTAATAGTCCATAAGGTGTGTCTTATGGTGAGATCCGATGCAAAAAATTTGCATTTTAAATTCAAAAATAATTTTCATCTTTCAAGAGTTTAGCTACTTTACTTGTTACACGCCAATTTGTTCAAAATTTTACTGAAATTGGAATCCCTCTAATTTATGGCGAATTACGTTTAATGCAATATGCCTTTATTCGAAATTTGGAGGCAAAGCGTAAAGTTAGTCATTGGAGGGCACAGCAAGCAGCTAATACTTTTGAAGAAGAGAATCCTAGTGAAGAGGAACGTCAAGCAGCATTATCAGAATATGGACGGCCTTTGGATGATTATTTGGAAATGTTTATTCAATTAGGTTAATTCACTATAAGATAAACTTTTGAGGCTTAAAAATCTAATCTTATAATGAGGTGTTTATTAAATTGAGGGCAACTCTTAAACACTTCCCATCATCCAATGCCCATTCGATTTAAGAAAAGCATCTTAAATAGATATTTGCGGTTTGAAAAATATGAAAATGAATGTCCTCATTTTTCAAAGCAACTAGCTCGAAAAGTGTGTTTTTCGTGCGCTTCAGGCCCTAAGCCATTCAAGAAAAATATGGATTTCCATATAATTTTGTACTTTAATTATGAAAGTTTTAAAAAATATTCTTCATAGGTTATGTACTCCTTTTTTCATCCGCTTTTCCTCTCGCACCGCTCTGTGCCTTCCTCAACAATTTATTAGAAGCTAGAGTGGATGCCTTCAAATTATGCGCACTCCATCGGCGGCCTTGGCCAACAGATGATGTTGGGGGTTGGGATGGAGTAATAAAAGTAATTTTTTAAATGGACTAAGAGATTTTTTAATTTTGAAGATCATGTTAATTGCAAGTGTTTGGGTTAACTTGGGACTTATTTTGTTGCGATGTTTAACTACTGGATGAGAAATTTGAGTTCATTTTTTCTTTAAATTTTATTTTAAATTTTCTAAAGATTAATAGTGTTTTACATTAATTAAAATAATTTTGTGAATATTAAATGTTTGTGTCCGGCTTAGGACCGGATTTCGCCGAATTTTTCAGGATCCAGAATGAAATCCAAATTTACCCGTAATTTTTTAACCTATGATTAGGTTAAAAACTTTCAGGGACGGGGTACATCCCTACCTATGATATCCCTCCCAATCTCACAAATAACCTGTTATTCAGTTCATCAAGGAATCCGGGTAAATTCTGTCGAACTCCGGAAATTATTTTTAACGGATTAAAACAAGACTGGATTAAATCAGACATGAAAGTGAAATCCAGAATCCGATTTCTGAACCAAGAAACGCTCACGAATAATTATTTATATTGTTTATTAGGTACAAATATTAAAATTTAAATAAAAAAATGTATTTTAATTATCACAAATATTTTTTAGAAATTTCAATCTTCATTCACAATATAATCCTTCTTTACAATATGGAGATATATTTTGATATTTTTTAGGTTCCGGACCACCCAAATCACCAACATAACGTTCTTGTGTTGAAGGATCTAAACCACATGGGCGTCTAAATTCTTGCCCTCTTTCGTGAATAAAACTATTCATAGCCCATTTATCACCCAACAAAACAGGACAGGCTGCATGCCTAATAAGTTAGGAATAAAATTATTTAATAAAATACATATATTTATAAAAACATTGTTCTCAAATCTCCATCTCCAGCTCTCCATAAATTATACCAAAAAATGGCATCATTTTTAGTCGGTTTAGCAATTGTTTTTATATCAGTAAAAACTGTATATCCTCCCTTTTCTGGGGTACTTAAATAAAATAAAACTGTCGCAATTCTATATTCGTTTAAAGTTCCAGAATCCTACGAAATATATTTTAAATTAAAATTATTAATACTTGTGGTAATCATTAAAATATTGGTCCACTAGTAAATCCCTATTTTGATTTTTTTACTAATACGGAATTTTAGCATACGCTGACAAAAGGGTGCTCTGTAGTCTCGTCAGAGGTTAGTTTCGTCAGAGGACATTTTCGTCAGAATTAGTTTCGTCAGAGGTCCTTCTCGTCAGAGGGCAGTTTCGTCAGAGGGTTTTTTCGACATAGATGAGTTTCGTCAGAATGCCTTTTCGTCAGTAAGGCCCCCTTTTTAAAAATCCAATTAAACTGCTGTATTATGAATTGTTATTTGTTTCTGGATCGATTTTGGCAAATCAGGTGCCATTCGAAAGAGCTCTAAAAATGAGTTGAATTAGTTGTGAAAAAAGTCGATCCGACATTCCGTGACCGAATTAAAGACTCATGAATCCTGAAAAATCATAGGGAGGATCAGCTCGTCGAGGTCGAGTCAGCTTTTCGATCTGGCTCGAATGAGATATCATTTGTATAGATGAATTTTTCACCGCAAAAATCAGATTTTAAAGCTCTTTCGAATGACACCTGATTTGCCAAAATCGATCCAGAAACAAATAAACTAGTACAATTCATAATACAACAGGTTAATAAGATATTTAAAAAGGGTGCCTTACTGACGAAATGGCATTCTGACGAAACTCATCTATGACGAAACAACCCTCTGCCGAAAATGTCCTCTGACGAGAGGAACCTCTGACGAAACTAATTCTGACGAAAATGTTCTCTGACGAAACTAACCTCTGACGAGACTACCGGACACGGACAAAAGAGACTATGTGTGCTGTCCGTGGGACTTCAAAATGAAATTATGTAGACAGCAGGGATGGGTCGTTTAACCGGAAACCCGAGAGCCGAAACCCGGTCTTTTTTCGACCCGAAATTCGATCAGAAAATTTTTCTTTTCAAAAACTACTTCTATTGTGAAAACTACCTCTATTCTGAGAAAATTTTTTAAATTTATTGGTTAGTAGTAGTGTTGCCCCGACCTCGTTCCCGAAACAATTATTCACATTATCCCCGCCCCGAACCCCGCCCCGACCCCGATACACCTGCCCCGAGCGTTCGGAGCGCAACAATATTTTAATTTGAGTTTTACATAAAAATTTTTAGCATGTTTTAGCCATTACAATATAATTTTAATTATTTTATTTCAAACTCATACAATATCATAATGGTGTTCACAATGTCCGCCGATTCCATAATTTGCCACCTTTAAAATAAAAATATTTTTATGTTTTAAAAAATATTATTTTATACTTGTAAAGGTTCAGCTGATTTCATATTTAAATTAGTCATTAATTCTACACGATTAACTATTTGTTTAACAATAGGGTGGGTGTCTGTGTAAAGCCAGGCACTTTAAAAAATTAAAAATAAAATTAAAATAAATTATTTAAAAAACATTTTGCTGATTCTAAAGTTGGAAATTTTGCCTTCAAACATAGATCTATGTAATTCTTTTAGGGATAAATTCTGCATTATTTCAATCTCTCCATCACCAATAACATTTCGAAATATAACAGCTAAAGGATCAAATCGAACTATTTCAACTTTAATTGGGGCTAAACGAAGGAAAGGACGATCCATTTTGTAATAACAATAAAGTTGGGATATTTCTTTTATATTCTAAAAAATTAATTGAAATTATTAATGTCCGGCAAAATTTATATTTCCAGACCCAACTTCCAGATTTGTAACTTGAGCTAAACCTTTTCTGGCCAGATTTTTCAGCCAGACAAGCTCCAGCCGGATTTTTCTCGAGTAATCCGGCCCGGAAAAAAGGGTCTTCATAAACTTGAATCGCAAAAAATTTTTTGGACTCTGCCTACGGAGAACTCCGGCTCGTGAATTATTTTGATTAATTTTAATTAACAAACAATTTCTTTTTCACCACGACAAAGTTCTTCATAAACTTGATGGTCATAAAATTCTCTGATAGGATCGTTTAATGCTCTATAATTATATAAAGGAGGTATATTTGATCGAAAATCTTCTTCAACAACTCCATTAGCTAATAATTCTTGTTCATATAATTTTGAATTATTTGTTGCATTTGGATATAAAGGATCTTTTAAGGGAAAATATTTTTTAAAGAATTAATTCATTCACTTACCTAATTCAATTAATTTATCATTAATAATTAAAGCTCTCTTTAAATTTCCTTGTTTATATAAGGAAATTGACAAAATATTTAAAACATCAGTTTTATTAATTTCTGTAGATTCTTTTTCGAGTAAATGAAATCGTTCATTAGCTTCTTCCATCCATAATATTGAGTGATAATAATCCTTTTTTAAAATTGAATACATTAAGGCTAAAGCCCGTGACCTAAGAATGTGTTTACTTGTCCTTACGAATCCCCTTAATCCTTAAAAATCCGCCGATATTTGCTCAACCACTCTTGATCCCTTGTTATCATGGCAAAATTCCTCGACATTTCCTTTGCTAAACATATTTCTTTCTTTTTCAGGGCAGCAGCGAAAATTTTGGGAATTTTAAAGGCTAGATTTCATTCTACTAGATCTCATTTTTTTCTCGGGTATACAGGTATCCGGAACCGATAATCGAAAAGATTATTCCCATTAACCAACCGAATTTTAAAAAAGGGAATCTTAAGTTGAGGTCTGACTGTAATTAATTAATATTTTAATTAAAATAACCTCCTTATTATATGCAGCTAAACCTATATCATAACAATCTTTTGCTAAATTAAATAATTATTCTATATAATTTCAACAAGATCTAACCATCCATTTGTTTATTTATATTAATATCCTCAACAATTCCATTAGCCAAATCTTTAGTTTTTAAATTGTAAGTATCTTGTAAACGTAATAATCCTTCAAATGCTCCATTTAGATCATCCTTTTTTAAATAAAAATATTATTGGCATCAATAAAAGAGAGAGAGGAGGAGGTATTTAGTGATTAATCTAGGCATGGACATTGACACGAATTTTGGTGTCCATATCCGGCCGGATATATCCGTGAGGTCGATATCAGTATCATTCGAGTTTTAAAAAGAGTATCCATATCCGTCCGTATCCGGATATATCCGCGGGTATCCGGATAATATACGTATCCATGACCATGCCTGAATTAATCTAGAGCTTCTCATTTCATTCTCCTCCAATTTCAGAAATATCTTTTTAAGACTCTCACTCATTTTTCAATTCTCCTCTATTATTCTATATGTATGTCTTTTAATTAAAAAATAAAAAAAATCCCCACCTCATTAGGAAAACGAGTTTCTCTTAGATTTGAAATATTTTTTAAATAATTTTCAGCCAAATCTGATTGAATTTCTTTTTTTATTTCCTTCCAAGTTTTTGTTAATTTTTTTATTACTCTAAGAGCAATTAAAGGATTTAAAACACTTTTTGGTTCTAATTCAAATAATTCACTTTCTTCTTCTGAATATTTATTTGCTATTCTAGAAAATTATTTAAAAATTAATTCCTTATGAAAATTTTTATAAAATAATTATAGCGCAAAACACACGCAAGGCTAAAATCAACGCAAACGAAAGAGCGCAAAAATGGGTTATGAAGAATTAAAAGAGATTCTGTCGATTCGGTAGCATAACGGGGATTCTACCGATCGTCCGATATTCTTCTATCCCTCAAGTCAACTGATATTTCCCCCATTTTGAGATGAGACATTGGGTGTCACTTATGAAGTGACACCCATTCCTGCTACAAATCCCCTTTGAAATATTAATTTAATTAAAAAATACCTTTTTAAATTTTCCAAGCGTTTATTTTCCAATAAAATATAATTTTCTATAATTTTTGGAATTTCTTTTTCTACATGTACTAATTGTTGTAATTCTGCAGAAGATGTAAATAAATCTTGGGAATTAATTAATTTAATTAGAATAAATAAATTAATTAAATAAAAATACATTTTTAATTTAATATAAATTTTTACTCTAACTTTATTTTGTGTTGGCATCAAATCGAAGGCTTCTTTTTCTAACTATCTATATTACCTGACTCTCGCTCAATACTCACATTTATTAAATATATTTAATTCCATAAAATATAAAGTTTGTATAGCTTTACATTTTTTCAAATGTAATTTTTCTCTTTTTAAAATTGCTTATACTCAATAATTTTTTTTGAATTAACTGGAAAAAGTTAAAAATTATTAATCTGGGGATATAAGGGGATTTAAAGATATTAAGGGTGGTTTAAAGAGATGTAAATAATTTGAAGATATAAATATTGAGAGATTATTAATTTGAGGGAAATAATGGGAGATATCAGGAGATTTGGACAGATCCTCTCCTTTAATCAACACACTACATATATTTCTTAAATATCCCCGATATATGGTATATCTACAAGTACTTTCGGGCCTTTAATGCTACACATTCTTATCAGAATTTTTCTAAATTTTTACATGTTCAAGTGGGGGATTTTAATGAATTAAAGACGTGAATTTGGAGGATATCATTTGATTTGGGCGATTAAAGAAGTTGATAGAAATTTGAGCTATAAGAGGGATATTGCTAACTACTGTATAAATTTAATTTTATTAATTTTCATTAAATTTTATTCAAAATTTTCTAAAGTCTAACATTGATTTTCCATTAATTGAAATAATTTTGTACATATTAAATATTAGTGTGCGGCTTAGACAGGATCTTTAAGGATTTTATGAAGTTCGGGTCCGATTTTTTATTTATGACAGGAAAAATTTGTAATATATTTAGTTTTATTTCATGACGGGTTGATTACAAAAAATTTATCATGTCCAGATCCGGAAAAATAATTTGCCGGACACTATTAATTTGCGTCTAGAAACCGGACCGGGAGGGTGTCGTGAGGATGTCGTATGAAATATTCCGAAAACTTTTTTGTTCAGGGTCTTGTCTCGGTCCGATCTCTACAATATGTTAAATATTTTTATATTACAAAAATCATCATTTTCTTCATTTAATTAATTTTTTCAAATTTTCGGAGCATAAAAAACAATTAAAGCAGATATTTCTTCCAACAATTTTTTACCCAAAACACTTTCCAAATCATCAAAAATAAATTGTTTGTTCGTAAATATCTTCAAATCTTCGTTTCCTTTTTTAAAATTAATTCTTCTTGCCCAATTCTCATTCAAAAAATTATTGGGAAATAATGAAAATAATTCCATTTCAACGACTTCTACCAAATATTTATTTATAATTTTTGATTTTATTTGTTTTTTAATTATCAAATTATTGTAAATTTGAGCTTCTTTATCCGCATAATTAATTATTGTTTCGAGATGAGCTAATATTTTTGACATTTGTTGTAAACGGGAATGGAGGGCTTTTGAAGATTGACGAATCTTTTAAATTTTTAAAAATGTTTATAAGTTAAGAATTTTATTAGAAATGATTGTTTTTAAATTTATTTCAATTAAATTATAATTTACTACATAGATAGATAACTCAGAATACCCAAATTTAAATCTGTTATTTGTGCTAGCTTATAGTGAGGTGCTATTGACATTTGCGGATTGAGATTTGCAGACAACACTGATTGATACATATTTAAATTTTAAAGAAAGTTAAGTGAGTGTCCGTAAATCATGTCCGCAAATTTTCTAACTTCTTATTGCCTAGATTCTGTTAATTAAGAAAATACAATCTGATACTTTAGTCTTATCTCAGACATTAACAAAAAATATGAGGGAAACAATTTCTTGTACATATTATTTTATAAAATAAAGCGTTTAAAAACTTTTTTCCTCTTTTTTTAAATAATTACCTAAATTGGGTATCTAATCTTTAATTTGGTTAAAGACAAAAATTATTTAAAGAAATTATTTTTTTAATAATTTATTAACCTTTTCCAATTCTTCCCATTCAGAATTATTTAAAGCCAATTTAGCCTCCAAAATTAATTTTAATAAAATCATTCTTGTATAAAACAAATTTATTTGATTAATTAAATCTTTTCGAATTTTTCTTTTCGTTTTCGTTTATTTACTAACATTTCTTTATTTTTATTAAACTCTTGATTAATTGAGTTTATATTGTCTTCAAGATTCTAAAAAAATTAGAAAATTAAATCAAAGAAATTAAACAGTGACAGTGTTGATTATCTGCCAATGTTGGTGGATTCAGGATCGGTATAAGTAAGAATATCCAGAAATTTTCAGTTCAGACTTGAGATCCAGATGTCCGAGGTCGTAAGGCGCACAACGTTTTTACGTACGTGTATTATTACCAGGGTCGAGAGGGATTGCGACGTTGTCGGGATCGGGATGGATTATCCCAGTTTTTTGAATTCCGATCCCGATTTTTCTGCTCCCGAGACCGAAAGATATATTCCGATCTCGATTTCAGCCAATCCCGATCACAATTTTAGTTTGAGATCACGATCCCGTTCAACACTAATTATTACTAAAAATTATTTTTCTTTTAATTAATTTTATACCCTATCCAAATAAATTAATAAATTATTAATAGATTCAATTGTTCCTTCAATTATTTCATCATCTTTGTAAAAAATATCAGAAAAATTATTTTTAACAAAAATATCAGCAAAAGTTGAATTAAAATTCAAAAATAATTTTTGAGGTAGATGTTTAGACAAGTCTATTTCCATTTGTTTGTCAGCAACTTTTGCAGTTTCGCTTAATTCCTCGGGGTGAATTACTAAATTAGGTAATATTTTTATTGAAAATTAAAAAAAAATCTCTCTGTTATCTGATGAGATTTATTTTAAATTCAAATAAAATACGCTTTGCGTCTTGCGACAAAAAAATCATTCAAAAGGAGAGAGGAATCGCTCATGATTTTTCTCTCTTTTTACATCATCTTTTCTGTCGCAAGACGCAAAGCGATCTTTTCAACCTAACAACAACTAAATTTATAAAAACGTATCTTAACGTGAGGTGAATCTTAAAACGGTGTTTATTTTGTATTGGAGAACTAAACTGAGGTTAGAATGTGCAGTCAGGTTGAGAAAAAATCCGGGTCTGGGTTTGAATTGGACTTTCATAATTCTATTCGGGTCTCGGGTTGAAAAAGTCCTTGATTCAGGTATCGGTTTCGATTAACAAGACCTATCCGCGCGGTATACATTAATTTTAAAAATTAAAAGATAACCTTCAACTCTTCCCTTTTCTAAAATTTCTCTAATTTTATTCCATTCATTTAAAAATGCCCTGAATAATTTATCCGAAACATTTTTTCTATCAATTTCTGAAAGTTTTGGAATTGGTAATTTATCATAAAAATGAGATCCATAAATTGTTCGTTCAGAAACTATTTGTGTACTTCTTCTAATTGAATTATTAGAATAATCATCGAAAAAAGATTTTGAATAAATTCCAATTTCTTCTAATAAAGTATTTATTGAAGTTTTTAAATTGTTTTGATCAAATTCAAAATCTTGCAAAATAAAAACTGAATTATTTTAAGTTGACTGAGTGATAAAATAATTATTTTTGACTGAGTAGTATGGTTGAAGAAACATAGGTTATCTACGGATACCCGGATCATAACCGAAAATGTTAGGATTGAACAACGCATGAATGTGAGTGATCGGAAGTCAAATTAGGCTAAAATACCCTTCGGGACCGAATCAGGATTTTAGACGATTCTAGACGTATTGTGAAGATTATTCTTTAATATCTTACAAAACCAATGGGTACATATATCTATAGGAGGGTAAAAGTCCAGCTCGCTATCTATATGTCCGCAAAAGGCATTTCTGTAAAAGGCATTTTTTCTGCTTTCTCCTCCTTACAGTTTCTTTTCTTTGATTGGTTGACATCTTGGCGCATCTACTTTGTGGAGTAAGGCATGAAAAAAAGTTTAAGTAGAAATAATTAAATAAAAATTTAAAGAACATAAATTTGTGAAAAATTGTTTTTAAATAAAAATTTCTGAAAAATAAAGAATAACGAATTGATTAATAAACAATTAATAGAAACAATTAAAATCTTTTTTAATTAAAAAATGTCACTTTTCAACACCTAAATTAATTATTTTTAAAATTCTATTAAAATTTAAAATACAATTATTATCAAAAGAATTGTTTAAAAAAATTAGGAGTTTTAATTTTTTTAAATAAAATTTTATAAAATATTTGCAAATTTATGTTCTTTAAATTTTTAATTAATTATTTGTACTTAAACTTTTTTTCATGCCTTACTCCACAAAGTTGATGCGCCAAGATGACAACCAATCAAAGAAAAGAAACTGTAAGGAGGAGAAAGCAGAAAAAATGCTTTTTACAGAAATGCCTTTTGCGGACATATAGATAGCGAGCTGGACTTTTACCCTATAGGAGGCTATTTTCCCAATATATTTTGTTATAGGAGATCCGTCTGTAAGTATAATAAATAAAACCTTTTTTTTCTGAATAATTCCTTCTTGGCAGAGTTGAAAATGACGCGGATTTAATTCTTTCAATAAATCCTCTATTCAAATTTTGTCCCCAAATTGAGGAACTTTTATCTTTTACTTCCATAATTTTATTCTTTTCTTTTGCCAAAAAACTCAAATTTTTTATATTTTTATTTAATTTATTTTCCCCAATATTTTCCATTTTATTTACTATTTGACTAGTTATTATTCTCCCAAAATTAGTCAAAGCTTTATGACGGGAGTTAAATAATGTTGATTCAGTTGGGAAAATAAATAAAAATAATATTATTTTTAAAATTTCCATCGAGAGGTTATTTTGTCTGGATTCTTAGGGAAAAAAATAAATTATAATATATTTCTAAACAAATATGTATTACAATAAATTTAATATAATTATTTTTAAAAATGCTTTTTAATAATAAAATTTTATAAAATATTGAAAGAAATGACTAAATTTTATTTTGTTTTTATTCTAAAAATTACATAAGGGTTATTTTTCAATAATTGACTTTATCATGTGTTTTTAACTTTTAAATTATCCCCTATTTTAATAAATAACAAAAGTGCATTTTAAGGACATAAACGTGAAGAAAGGTAAAGAAATGCATTGCGTTTTTATGATGTAACTTTGAAGTTTACCTGGAAACCGGTATTCCGCTCCCGCCCAACTCTAGTAGTTTTCTATATGTGGGAGTTCCGTTAACATCCCTACTTCTTGCTTGATTTATTGAACGATTTAGGCTCCAGGTATCATTGACAGTAAAAGGTAAAAGACAAATAAAGTATCCCGAAAGTGCAAGGTCACCCTCTAATTAAACCCAATAAATAATAAAAATTAACATTTAAATAACTAAATTGCTACGTTTTAGGAGTTATTTCCAACTTTAATTCTTTTCCTCAAACTTTTTCATTTACCACCTTCACCATTTCCATTTCCTCTTCCACGTCGAGAACGTCTGCCACTTCTGTTGCCATTTCCATCTCCGTTACCATTCCCGTTACCACCTCCGTTACCATTTCCGTTTCGACGGCGACGTCGGCTTGCTCCAGTACTGCTACTTTCAGGGGCTTGTTGACTACTTCCTTCACCTGCTGGTTGACTACTTCCTTCACCTGCATGTTGACTTCCTTCTCCAATTTCGGGTCTGCCAGGAATATATACCTTAATTGTTAAAA
Organism: Meloidogyne incognita; assembly: GCA_036172945.1. Taxonomy (NCBI): domain Eukaryota; kingdom Metazoa; phylum Nematoda; class Chromadorea; order Rhabditida; family Meloidogynidae; genus Meloidogyne; species Meloidogyne incognita. Next base: position 799,122 of record JARQAC010000037.1, read on the forward strand.
CAGATTACAATTACATGCACTTTCGAATAAAATTTAAAATACTTAATGAATATTAGTTAGGGTTATCTCTCATTTTAGGAATTATCTCTCATTTCTCTTTAGGAAAGAACATTTTGCCACTAATTTGAATAGCGCACATGGATTTTGTTGAGAAATTATTTTTCAAGTTTTTTCCCAAAATTAAGAAAATCGCAAATAAAACGACTAATAGCCTACAAATTTAGACATTTATGTAGTAAAAGAAATATTACAAAACGAGTTATTGATGGAATTGAAATTTCACCATCTGCGCTTTTTATCAAATCCGTAATAGTTGGATTATAAATAAACTGTGTTCTTATCAATTGAGGATTAATATAATGTTCTTCTATTTTTGATTTAAGATTTTGTTGAATATTAGAAAAATAATAAAGAAAATATAAATTGTATAAATTGGTAAATAGAATAATACGGTAAGGTTCTATTATTGCGAATTCATCAGGAGTGAGTATTTTATTTTGATCATCCGATTCTAATTTAAATTAAATGTATTTAAAATTTTAACCTTACTGATAAAATTTATGAACTACTTTTTATGTCTTAATTATAAAGTAACAGCTCTAAACATGTCTTAAGACGAGGGGAGTCATATTTTTTAATGTTATTTGATAGAACTAAAATAATTCTGATGTCCATAAAATAGGGTTGTTATTCGACGTTAAAAGGCTCTGAAACTAGGTATTTTTGAGGAGATGATACTACATGAAGATGGGAGAAGGTGGAGGAATAGAGTGAACTTTACATCTCACTAGGTCATGTAGAAATTATGGAATACAGTTTCAGATAAAGGACACAAGCTTTGTTTTGATAGTGGTTTTGGCTTACTATATAGATCCCCATGGGGTTAAAGAGAAGCTTAATGTGTCTATAATTAATGAATTTATTTATAATTTAATAATTACTTGCGAATGTAAATATACAGCAATTCAAGTATGGTTGAAAATTATCAGTGTTTTCATAATTTTCGTTCATTTCAAAACGTATCCGACCTAATAATCCGATTTCAACATATTCCAAACTCCCAATAAGATCATTCCAAACTTCTGAAAGAAATAAGGATTATGTATATTTGATAAGATATTTTATTAAAGCAAGAGTTTAAACTTTTTTGAACTTAGTTTAAACGTTTACAAGTGTTCTACCAAAGAGATACTTGGTGACAACCTTTGTCATTCTGATATAAATTTTTAATTTTAATTAAAAATCCTTTATAGTCTTCACTAGTTACTCAAAAAAACACCTTACAAAATCACCATCTAAATTATTAAATTAGGTAAATAAAAAAAATTATTTAATATGGTTAATTAAGCTTACCAGCATGATTATCGAAAATAACTTCCACATTTTTATAAATTAACAATTTCATTATTTTATTAAGTTTATTGTTTGCATGAATTTCAAACGTGTCTAATGATTCTATATATTCCACGATAGAGATTTGTTCTCTAAATTAATAAAAATTTATTCAAAAACAGAGGAGGAGGGGGGGGGTTTCGGTTTGGATTTCATTTCCGAGATATCAGAGGATTTCCCAAAATCCGAAAACCTTATGATTTCTCCATCATTAAATTTTGAAATTACCTCAAATTCATTCTATTTAAGAGAAACATATAATTAATTGAATTGTACTCAACAAACAACATTATAAGTTTTCGTGTAATTGCAAGCACATGGAAGAAAATAAATAAATTATTTTCTTCAATTGAAGGTGTTTTTAAAACATTTAAAAATTGGTCGATGAATTGATCACTAGATTAATATTACAATTTTATTGAGATTGTATTGGATCTAAATTAAAATTGATACGAAACTGGAGGTTGCCTAGTAGTCCTTCACCGGAACCGCAAATTTGGTCGAAAAAGGAACTGAACTTTTGACCGGAACCGGAACCAAAAAATCCCGGAACTTTCGGCAAAGCTCTACGCCTAGGCATTTTCCTACTCCAATTAGCCAACTAGATTTTAAAAAATAAGTTGGGTCCGACTGTATTAAATTTAATTTACGTTAAATCTTTGCCCTTAAACGTCCTTTAATTTTTAATTATTTTTAACCAAAATTTTTACCTTAATCCCATAAAGTGATATTTATTGACATCATCCCTTCTAAGGCCATATTCTACTAAAAAAGCTTCGTAATTCTCATCTGTTTTTAACTCAGTAAAATCATTTAATCTTCCAAGAATAAAATTTATTTTCTCCTCCCGAATTTTGTTAACCATTGCCTGATCCCCTGCATTTATTGCATTGTTATAATTTTCAATAAGCTGATTTATTCTGACATTTATTGCTTCTTGATGTTCATTAAAATTATTTTCAAAATGATTAATCACCTGAAAATTTGCATTTTAACTTAGATTTTTTATCAAAATTCCTCTAATATATAAATCGAGTTAGACATTTGACTTAAATAAAATATCCTCGGATTGGAAAAGACACAGTCGGTTGTGCATTTCCTCTATAATAATAATATTTCATTAATTTAGGAGTAATTTAGACCTGCCAATGAAATTTTCCAAGGCATTGACCTCTCATTCTAGGGTACAATTTTTTCAGTGCAAAGCAGTGTTTGGAAATTTTGACCATGCCCCTTACTTTTGGTCCATAACTCGTGTTTCTTAAGATAGTAACTTCTTTTGCGCGTACTTTTTGGTACCAGGTGGGTATATGCAAACAACTGTAATTTATGTTCCTAGATACACTTTTTGAGGGATTTCTTTTTTTATTCTAGCTCCTTACATTAATTAATTTAGGAGTAATTTGTCCAAAATTTTGATCATCTTGGAGTCGAAATTCTTCAAGTTTTCCATTACCAATTTGTTCAAGAATTTCATAAACTGTTTTGACTTGTGACACATTACCAGGTTCACCAAATAACTCATCATCAGTAGTATATACTAAAGTAATTATCAGAAATGATAATTCTGTCAAACAAAAGACTGTTCGATTGTCAGGTGGTTCTATCAAAGGCCGTTTTTGACCACTTCGCATAAATCCTAGTTATATTTAAATAAAAATTAAAAAAAGAATTTTTGGAAATAAATTTATTAACAGTTTAAAAAAAATAAAAATCAAGCTTTTTTAATTTTTAAAAGATACAAAAACTGCCCGGAACTGACAGGAACCGTTCGATTTTTGGGACCTTGAAAATATCCCTTAAACTAATACGAGGCCAAAATTTTTTGAGAGCTTCCAAACGCTTGATATATTGCTTGATTTTATTTAGAAAAATTATTTGATAATTTAGAAAAATTTATTACCGTGTTCCATTCCTTCAACTAATTTTATAGCAAAACTAGCAACAAAAAGAAACAAAATAAAAATAAAGGCATTTGACATTTGAATTTTTAAATTTTTTAAATTATTTTAATTTTTTAATTTTAATTTTTAAATTTAATTTTTAAAATTATTTTTACAAATGTTAATGAATTAGCAGGCAATAAATAGCAATAAATAAATTGTATCTTAAAGATCAATTTTTGGCAATTATGTCAAAGGCAATTTTTTCAATTTTTTTTCTCCTTTTTTACCAAATAAAAGCCGACAAAAAGCAAATTATTTTGTGTTTTGGTTATTGAAAAATTTGGACTTTTAATTTGTCTATCGTTTTATACGTAGCGGGATCCTGCCGACAAAAAAAAACAAAATTCCCGATTTTGGGAAATCGGGATCCCACTCAAAAAGCGTAGGGAATTCTCTCCAAATCCTCAGAAAAATTTCAGGAATTTCAGGAATCGGGAACGGGAATTCCCGAGAAAAATAAATTCCCGATTATTTTTTCTCGGGAAAAATTTTTCCAACCCAAAAAATCGTCGGGAATTCCCAATTTTCTGGAATTGAGAATCGGGACTGCAGGATCCCTGATACGTAAAATATTTTTTACATTTTATTATTTTATTAGCCTAGCCGAAACGTTGTCTGAACATGATTCTCGTTCTTCTGGGCTTTGGTGATCTCTTTTATCTGCAATGGTTCATGACTCTATTGCCGCAGCGAAGATTTTATTTTCTTATTAGAGATCTGTCAAGAAGAATTGAGACGCTAGAATCTATGAAAATTTTCCAAATCGAGAAAAATCGTATTAACAATAAGTCAAGAAGAAATACATAGCAGTAGGGCTGGCTGGGGCTTTCGAATCGAGCAGACGTTCGAGTCATTTTTTCAAGCCTCATTTTTATCGTATCGGGCCAATCAATTCTTTTTCGGGCCAAAATTCCATTGAAAAATATTAAACAAAAAAACAATAACGAATAGAAATACATTAAAACTTAATTCATCACTTAATAAATTCATATCAACTGATAAATACTAAAGATACTTTTAAACACCTACATATATTTCTAGCTGCCGTTTCAGAATTTAATTATAATAATTTCCCTCTCTAGATTAATTACACTATCCAGCAAAAAGTTTGAAAAAATTTATTACACAAGGTAATTAAATAAAATTAAAAAATTAATTTAAAAAATAATAAATTAAAAAAATTTAAATTATAAAATCAACAAGACTATTTTATCAGAAATGAAATTTAAATAAAAAATACTATTTTTTAAAATTAAATAAAAAATACTACATATTTCTTATTTTTAAAATAAGAAATTTTAAAAATACTAAATGAAATTTTAGTTAGAATAGATTATCAAAAAATTTAATCAACTAGAATTTTTTAAAATCAATCACAAATCTCTTGAAAATTTTTAAATTTGGTCCGACATTATATCTCAAACAAAGCAAGATTTTGAAGAACCATTCTTTCAATTATAACTACTTTAGTATTGTCTTGATGTCCACTAAATCCATTGTAATTTTGAATATTTCCTTCAACCAGTGCATATGCCCATGCCTTTTTGAAAAAAACCGTTAAATTATATGTTCTCAGGCCTAAAACTAAAATGGGCACCAAAAACGGAGGATTATGAAATTTACCCATCTACCAACCAGTGGTCTGTCCCAAAAACCGTACGCTAAAAATATCGTGCATGACACATTAGTAGGAGTATACTATAACGAGATTCTACTTTTGAAAATTATAAATATTATGTTTAATCCTGGATATTCTGAACATTTAAAGGTGTAAGATAATGGGTTTCCGGTAACATATTTTTTTAGAAATCCTTGCGATAAAAATCTCTTTTCATCTTGCAATCAAAAATGACGTTTCTTTGTCACTTTTAATCGCAAAACGCGAAAATTTTTTCTTGAAAATAAACTGAATGGGTGGGGCACTTTCTTCAAGCGTTTCTCCAAATAACTAGAAAATTATTATTTTTAACCTTATTCATTATTTTGTAGTTCAAAGGTGCCATCTCAGACTTCCAATCTAAACTACTTGTATTATTAGATGTTTTTTTAAAAATAACAGTTATAGCGCTGATGAGACAGGAAATAATGTTGTAATTACTTCCTAATGCTCCGAGTACCTATATTTATTTAGTATTATTTAAAGTTATTTTAAGCAAGTTTTCATTAAGTTGAAATAAAATTTAGAAAAAAAATTTTAATTTAAATACTCGTTTTTAGATAAAGCCTAAGGCTGGTACCTTTATAATGAAAGTATGCGCATATATGGGGAGGGTATCTTTAAGGTAGCTCTCCCATTCAATAGCCATCAGCTACATATTCTATTTTGGGGGGAACAGGCCAACCTACCGCCGAGCTATAACTTTGTTTAAAATTGTCGAATCCGGGACGCCCTGGCACGGTTCGATTCATCTCATCGAGGCGCATCGAACCATACCAATAATTCCGTGATTCGATATCTTTGAACGAAGTTATACTTTGGCGGTAGGTTGGCCTCGCGTTAGGTTGGGGTGTACCCATTTTGGTGTTTAAAAATGAGGGTTGATTGTATTCATTTTTTACTGAAAAATTTGTAAAAAATTTTAAATTAATGAGAAATATTACAATTCCCAAATTTCCATTATTTGCCAAAGAATTTTGTGCTTCCAATAAAAATATTATCAATTCAATACGAAGCACAAAAAGTTGTAATTGGTTAATTATTGAATTAATAATATATAATTTTTCATCTCGTGTGAATATTATAAAATCACCATAACATTCTATTAAATATTTTTCAAGTTGTCGAATTGTAGAAGGAAGGTGTTCATAAGTATTTTGTCTATTAAATGAAAATACAGTGGTATTTCTCTCCCATTTTCTACATCATTTTTGTTTATATGTATGTTAACAAAATCTGTTCAGAATGGGCGACGTGTTAGAGAGAGATACCACTTTACTAAACTGATAGATACTTTTTTTACTCCAAGATAAAGTTAGTTGAGGCTGTAAATGATCGGTAATATTGTCTAGACAGTATCGTGAGCATGTTAGTTTTCTTATATTACCGAGACAATTATGTTCGGATCAAAAAATGATAAACATTTTTCGTTGGCAGTTGTTTAAACAATCCTTAGAAAGTAACATTGGGATAACTCTAGTCCGTTTTAAATAAGAAATAAAAAGAAAACAATGATATTTTTTTGTCAATATATGTAAAATATAGGAGGGTTCGGTCGGAATTCCAATTTCCGAACCTTGAGCTATTTCCGAGTTCCGAAAGTTCCGATTACCGGAAATTTCGTTACCCTCTGCTGAAAATTGAACAAAAATTCAAAAATTTTTGTTCTAGCTTAACAATTTAAAAAATTATTTTTGCTCTTATTATTTAAATCTTTGTAAAGAGTTGAAAGTTTAGATTTACCTAAACTTTTTTAATTCTTCCAAAATATTTCCATTCATATTTTTAATATTATTGTTTCGAAGATAATTTTTTGTTTCAACACTTAATCCCCATTCACTTGACAAATTTTCCAAAGAAAAATTTTCCATAACTCTTTCAAAGTGTTTTTTAGTTTTTATTGTTGTTTCCAACACATCTTGAGAATAATCGACTAAATTACAAAAAATTATTTATGTCCATTTTCAATTTTAAAGAGGCCCTCTACTTTGAGGGGGTCTCTTTAAATTGTGTTGTAATCAAAATTTAATTTTTTAATTAGGGATACTGTAAAACTCCTTCAGTTGGGGGGAGTGAAATTTGAACGTATTTTAAGGCAATTGATTTGGGGCAATATTTTTTCAATCTATCGCTGGAGGGGGTAATTAATGAGAGTGGGGTAATTATTTAAGGGAGGGCAGTAATATAGGTTAGACGGTAGTTGATAAAAATAAATTTTGATCAAAATTATCATCTAAATTTTGACTCTAATTTCGATTTTTTCAAAAGCTGATCCTCAAATAAATGTTAACATGATTAAGAAAAATTAGAAAATTTTAATAATTTTGGTCATTGTAAACTCCGCTTTTTCTCGTTTACAATTATTAAAAAATAAAAAATAATATTTACTTTTGTATTCCTCATTTAATATTTCACCAATTTTTACTTTTTGAAGATTAAAAAATCTATGAATACTATAATCATCCTTTTTATTAACAGCATAATTAATAGCTTCGATTGCTCCTTTAAAATCATCACTAACATTACCTAATATATCCTTTTGTGTATGTAATGTTGTGTAAAGTAATAACTCCTTTTCTGTTGAAATAAAATTATAAACAAATAAATTGTTAGTAGTATTTATTATTGTAGAACGCCGGTAATTTTCCTCCCAGGGGCCTATATCAATTGTCCGCAGATTCTGCATTCTGTGCACAGACTGCAGAATTCTATATCAATTAAATTCTGTGTACTCAGATTCTGTGGTGACCGCAGATTCTGTGGAAACTACCAAAAAACATTCCGCAGAATCTGCGGACATAAATTTCTGTGGATCTGCGGATTTTTTTCCACTGAGCCACAGAATTTCTATATCAATTCTTTTTCTGTGGTTCTGTGTATTTTTGCCATATGTAAACAACAACTATTACTACATATTTCGAAATTTTATTAAATTTTACTCGTGATTTTAAGGGCAATAATGAGCGACAAAAATTCTGAAAAAAGGAACTTCTTTTATTGATTAAAGAGAATTATTCAACAATTGCTCGAATTTATTCAAATAAACTTGTTACTTCATGTAATTTTTCCAACCCTTTTTGTCTTGCATTGATATCGCCCGGAGCATTTTCATCCACTTCAAGTTCTTCATTTTCATCTTGTTCCTCGTTTTCAAAATTTTCTTCAATTTCTTTGTTATTTTCTGTAGTTCTAAAGTTGTGAACAACTAAGCATGCTTTGATTATTTCAGCCGCAAACGATGGGTCTTTTACTTGTAATCTTTTGAGACAACTTAATATTAAAACGTTAATAGAAATAACCAAATAAATACCGAAAAGATTCCTTAAGAACACCGATAGCGCATTCGATTATTCTTCTTGTTTTTTTATGTGCGTTGTTATATTTTTGCTCAGAATTTCCTTGAGGGTTAGCAATTGGGGTTAGAAGATACTCACGTAACATGTAACATAAAATCATAAAGTATATAAATTAGTATATCAAGTTTATTACCAGAGTCTCCTAGAAGAATAGCTCCTGTAAATGGTCGCCACCCATTTTGAAGCCGTTCACATAGTTTTGAGTTTTTAAACACCCTCGCATCATGCGTTGCTCCCGGCCATCTCACCGATGCATCATAAAATTTTAAATTCGGTCCACACACTAGCATAACATTGAGCGAATGCTCATTTTTTCTATCAACGAATTGTTCCTCATACTTAGAAGGAGCTAAAATTTTTATAAGGGTGCCATCGATACATCCGAAAATAGATGGAATTCCTCCCTTTTCAAAAAACCCAGTTGTTGTATTATCTTAATTAGTTATTTTTAGAAATAAATATAATCAATTTAGAAGATTACCAAAATTTGACGGGTATTTGACAAGCTGTTGAAACATATATAGGTTTATAGCCTTTGTGACTTGCTTTATAGCTCTACCTATTGAATCCTTAGAAGGACCATGCGCATCGCCAATAACTCCATAAATACTACCAGTGGCATAAAATCTTAAAGCTGCTAAAAGTTTAACTTGTGGAGACATTGCATGATTTGAATAGTAGATAGGTTTAATATGAGCAGCTATTTGGCCAAGGAATTGTTCGAATAAATTCCTATCAAGCCGGAACCTCTCGCGGAAATTTTCCAAATCAAAATATTTGCGGGGCCGATATATTTTTACTTTTTCTATATCCTCATTTTGTTCCTCTTCTTCGAAAATTGGATTCTTGTCAAAATTAAAATACATAATAATTCAATTAACCTAAAAAATGATGTACCTTTTTTAAAGTCACATTTCACTATTAATTTTGGAGGATAAAATTATAAATTTTATATCATTGGATAGAGAATTGTTTAATTTTTCGTAATAATTTTAAATTGTGAAAATTGGGTCATTTTAAACTGAGATATAGATTTTTCGCAGAAAATCGCAGAACTAAATAGCATGGTGGATTTTTTAATGGATTCTGTGTATTTTCCGCAGACCACAGAAACAATTGATATAGAAATGCTCAGAATCGTCGAAAAACGCCACAGATCTGTGGATTTTTTTCTGTGCACAGAAAAATAATTGATATAGAATTCTGTGGTTTTTGCATGTTTTTGTATGTTTTGCAGATTCTGCGGATGTTTCCACAGATTCTGCGGACGAATTTTTCCGCAGAATCTGTGGAACAATTGATATAGAATTTCTGTGGTTCTGCGGTCTGTGCACAGACCACAGAATGCAGAATCTGCGGACAATTGATATAGGCCCCAGACTACCCTAACTGATAAGGCATATATGAAGATGATTATTATGGGTGAGCGCGGTTGCATCGCAGATTGCATAGATCCCTTAGATCAAGTCCCATCCAAATCTTTTGCTATCTTCCGGGCTGAGTCCGGCCATTCTACTTTAGTCTAGATTACAGACAGAGTCTAGATCTTTTTAAAAATCTTGGTCATTAATCCCTAAATTTTTCTAAATATCAATCTCTATAAATTTCAAAGTTAATATAGACACTAGGGATTACTTTTACCTCCATTCTTTAATCTTAATCCGTATCTTCAGTTTTTTACTAACAAATAAGGAATGCTTCCTCTTCACCGGATATTTTAGTAAATATTGTTTAAAAAATATGCATAGGAAAATCAAAACATTTTAAATCCTGAATTTAAATTCTAATTCTTACTTTTATTGTAAAAGTAGTTATCATTTCCCTCATCATTTCCTCCAGATGTTGAATAATTTTTTGGATGATCTGAATCAGTTGTCGCGGGTTAAAAAAAGATTTTAATTATACTACAGGTCGGGTCTACCTAAATTTTTCAAGTTTTGTGTTCGGATTGAATTTGGATTAGGAGTTGGATTTTATTCGGGAACCCGCAACAACCGTAATTAAATGTTGAATTCATTAAAAATTGTTCGTTTCTTTGGTTCCAACTTCCCATTCTTCTATTCGAAGTTAAAGAGGATGATGATCCTTCAGATAGCGAATGATTTTTAAGCTTACTCAAATTGCTATTTACTTGCTGTAAATTTTAAATTTATTTTTTAAAATTTTTTATAGAATATTTGGTGTGTTTTAAGTAATCTATCATTATTTGACCATTAACCTACTCATCATACATATATAGAATACAATATGAAAACCCTAATCCATTCACGGATAATTAAGATCAATGAGGTAAGCTTTGATTAAGTGAATCAAAGCGGTCTGTGACCTCGATAACTTAAAAATCCGTTAATTTTACGTTAAATTTCATGAGATATAATGTTCAAAAAATATTTTAAATAAAAATATTCAATTTAAAAATAAATTTCTACCTCAGTACCCTCAAAATTATTTTTTCTATTTGCCCTTTTTCCCTCTTGATTATTACGAATAAGGTTTTTAGCCATATTTCCTAGTCCCTTTCCTTTAGGAGGTGCTTTGCAATGATTAAAAAAAAGAGAAATAATTAGAAAATTTAACAAAAATAATGAAAAATAATTTTTATTTTTCATCTTTTAGTTTATCTGAAAAGTCAAAAAATTAAGATTTTTAAAGAGAATTTTTAAAGGTTTTAAGGGAATTTCTTTAAAGGGAATTTTAAAAAAAATTTTTTTTATTTTTTTACTCTCCGCATTTATCTTACTTTCCTTTATTACGGATTTTAGTGGGTATCTAGGGATTCTATCAGAATCTTAGTTGCTGTAGAAGTAATCACTATAACCTGAATAAATGAAAGTTAAATTAACGGCCCTCTCACAGAGGGAGAGAAAAAATGGCGACTGACGAATGAATGCGCTATTTGTCTTTTTTAAAGGAAAGACTGCCATATAAGATTCAAAAATAAATATTTTTAAAAATTTAAGATGCTCAAACTATATTATTGACTATGTCGGCTTTGACAAAAAATAAAAAAAAATTATTATAGCTGTCGGATTTTACAAAATTGGCAATAGAGAAAATTTAAAAATTCAATAACCAATATTATTAATCAATTAATAAAGGGCAAATAAATAAATAAAAATAAATTCACTAACAAATTATTTAATTTTTTAAAGTTTTTATTGAACCCCCCCCCCCCCAACCTCGATTACATAATTGCCCTCTCCCAATTAATGACGTCTTCAGTTTATTAAAATTTTCCTCCAGACGAGAGATTATGAAAGTAATTACCCATTATAATTATTCAGGGATGAGCCTCGATATTTGTTTTTTAAATACAGCAGTTTAACTGATAACAATAAGTTACTTCTATCAAAAAACATATCACGACAAATGAGAACTTTTAATTCGTTATGGTGGAATCTTAATAATAATCAGGCACTTTCTACGTTTCTTTTATTTTTTAATTCAATTAAAAAATAAATTTAAATTATTTTAGAAATTTTCCCTCTATTTTTTAAAAATATGTATAGGTAAATCGTTAAAACGCTTAAATGAAAGAGAACACTAAAAAAATTTTTAAATACACACTATTTATTTATTATTTGTTTGTTCTTCTCTCCCCTCCAAAAAAACTTTTGATATTCGCTGAATCAAAAATAAAATATGAGTCATTTAATTATTTTATATAAAAGCAATAAAAATTTTTATCGAGATTATTTTAAATGTTTAAAAATTATTTTTTCGTTTTTACACATGTATTTATGTTTGTTTGTTTCTGTCAGACATGGTAATGGACATGGATTTTGGTACCCGGATCCGGATATTTATGGCGGATAAAGACGGATATCCGCAGGCATTTTGAACTTATCTTTATCCATATCCGTATCCATTACCAAGCCTGGTTTCTACAGACAAAAAAGCCAAGGGTTAAGAAAAAAAGTCGCTTAGGGTTTGGAAGATCTATCGGATCAGGGTTCGGGTTCTGAGTTGGAAAAAAGGGTATCAGTTTTCGGGTAACCATGGCATCTTTGCTGCAGCCGAGTCTCAGTCCTGCGTAGAACCAAACTTTCATTCTAGGTATATTTTTTAATGTTTGATCAGGGTAAAGCCGCATAAAACCATAACTGCTTCGATATTTCCGAATCTTATCAAATTAAGTTTAAACGATTTCTCTCACGAGCTAAAGATAAGGGTCAGAAATTTTCCAGTGTGTTCCGGTTGATCATTGTAGGGTAGGAGGGCTGACCAATAAATGAAATAAATGAAAATGGAGTTTGGCTGTTATAAAGATTTTGTTAACCTCTATTTGTAAGGCTAATTACTAGAGTGCAGAAAAATCGCATTTGTGGGATCCCGTAACGAAATTTTTTCAGAATTTTGTATGGACAGGATCCCGCGGGATTAATCCCGTAAATCCCGATAATCCCGTTTGTCGCTTAAAACATAGTATTTCGGGACAGGTTCCTGCAAAATGCCGTTCAGGATCCTGCCCCGTGAGCACTCTAGTAATTACTGGTCAAACAGATCCTATAAAAATAGCGACATTTTACAAATCAATTGTCAATCTTATCTAACTTCTAAATAACAAACACCATAAATTATCGTTTTATTTAGTTTTTGATCATCAATTACCCTTTAATAATTAGTTTTTTTCATTTTTACAAATCAGAGGTCGATCGGAATTCCGAGTCCCGACTTTTGAAGTCATTTCCGATTTCCGGCACCTTCGTCATTTCCGATTGACCTCTTTTACAAACCTCCATTCATTTAACTTTAAAAATTCCTCAAAAAACACAACGCCAAGATAATTTATTTTTTGACATTATATCCCAATTTGTAAAAATTTATTTCCAAAATTTTTTTAATTGTTTCCAAATTAGTCTTTGTTCTTAGAAGTCGGCACGAGACGGCACCCCGTACGGGATTTTACGGGGTCCGTCCTGGAATCCTGGATTTTTAGCGAAAAACGAGATTACCAGGATTAATCCCGCTGGATCTCGCCCCGTACAAACTTTACCGTCCTCTATTTGTTTTTCAGATTTTTTACATAAATTAATTTTTCTTCATTTATTTAACTCTTATACTTCCTAAAAAACAACAAAAAATGTGTATTTCCAAACTTGGACAAACAATTTACGGGGTTTTGGCTCTTGCTATTGTTGCTTTAACTTTAGCTTCGATGTTTACCCCAGGTTTATTACTTGAAAATTATTTGAATTTTTTATTTTTTTCTTTTTAGGTTGGCGCAAAATAAAGGCAGAAGTGAAAGAAGGCGAAGACCGCAGCAAAATAATTAATCAAACAATTTCTTTGGGAATTTTCCCTTTCTCGTGTGGTTGGGAGTTGGGGAAGTCTGAGTTGCATTTGAATAAGACTGCAACTGATGCTAATTGTCAAAAGTGGTGGGAGGTATATTTTCTTGTATTTATTTGTGGATCTGGGCCAAATCCTGTGTATGGAATCCTGAAAAGAGCTAGCATGCTCAAAAATGTCTTGGTTCTGGGTACAGGAACTTGACAATATTTGGTGTACCTTCCAAGGAAAACTTATCCAAAATTTCATTGCAATAACCTTCCAGCATGTTCTGAAAATTGGTGACTTTTCTAGTTTCTCTTTCCTTTTTTCTTCTCGAAAGTCTCATAATGGTCAATTCTCTTCCCTCATTCCTTTCACATTTTGGGCAGGAAAATGGGAAAGGAAAATTAGAAAAAGTACCTAATTTTTAGATAATGTTTGATAGACATCTCTTTAACCTTAAAATTTTAAAAAAGTCTAGCCTTAACTAATATTTACTCAGAAAACGTAGGAGAAATTCTTCCCTAGCTAAAAAAATTTTTATTTTCAGAATCAACCAACATATGAAAAATTTGTTTTGGTATTTATGATTCTTGCTCTTCTTTGTTCTATTGCTGCCTTTATTTGGAATGCTTTGACATTTTGTTGTTGTATTGGGAAAGGTTTTTAATTTGAAGATTTTTCTCTTAAAAAATTTTTGTAGGAGGAATTTTCCGTCCATTGCCTTCATTGGCATCTGCTTCAGCATTTCTTCTTTTAATTGCACTAGTCATCTATTACTTTAACAACGATAAGGATATTGGTATTTTTATTTAATTTTGAGTTTTTGGGGGTACTTTATGGATATTCCCCCCTCCCTTTGTTTGGGTCTCCAAGTTGTCTTTAATTTTTTCCTCAATAATTTCTTGTTGAGCTGTTTGAGGGAAAATTAAATGATTAAGTCTAACAATTATGTATAGCTTAAAGAGGAAAGAATAATTCTAAGACTCAAACTAGGAGGGAGGGGAGGAGGAGAGGATATCCATAAAGTACCTAATATATTTATTTGTAATTCTTGCGTTCGTACCCCCCCCCCCTTTTCCTTCCTCAAAGTATTAAAAAATGGTCAGTCTGATAACAGATTATAGAACTCGTCGAGTTGTGTCGAATGACACCAAAATCAACCCCCGGTCTTAACATTGGGCCGAGATACAGACCCCAGAAGATTGAAAAATAAAAGGTTGCACCAAGCTGATTTTTTGTGATAAAAATTCGATTAAACAAATAATAGTTCATTCGAAAGAGCTAGTCGAGCTGATTCGAATGATATCAAAATCAACGTAATTGAACAAAATTTGACAAAGTTATGACATAAAGTAATCCTATTGTAGTCGAGAGACGCTTTTGCTAAACCTCTCTTTGCGCACGTTTTTTGTCTGTATCTCGGCCCAATGTTAAGACCGGGGGTTGATTTTGGTGTCATTCGACACAACTCGACGAGTTCTATAATCTGTTATCAGACTGACCATTTTTTAATACTTTGAGGAAGGAAAAGGGGGGGGGGGGTACGAACGCAAGAATTACCTATTTATTAGCTTAATGTTCACTAAGTAGAGCGGAGCTACCCAAGCGATACCTGCTATTTAATGTACCCCTCATTACAAGAAATAAAATTTTTAAGCCCCAAGGGGATACAATGAAAGCCTTATATGTATGTAGAATGTCACTCTTCGGTCTGAATTTTGCCGACGTAAGAGAGTAAGTGACTGAAGAGGGGACACTAAATCTAGTAAAAGTGAAAGGAACGTTAAGGAAAGCTTCCCTTCTTATTTTAATTTTTGTTAAAATTTAATCTAAAATTTATTTTTTTAGAAGTTTTAAAGGCTTGGGATAATATCAAAACAATTGAAGACAACGATATTAGCTACAGTTTCTTTTTGGCACTCGGAGCATTTGTTTTGTGCTTTGTTAATTGTTTGGTAGGTTCTGTTGTTATGTCCGCAGCGGAAAAGTGTTGTTAATTGAAAAAAATATAAATTAATTTAATATTAACAGAATAATAAAAAAATATTTTTTTAATCTCTAAGGGATCGGAATTTAAAAAATAAATTTTTTTTATTTTCCAAAATATATTTCAATCCCTTTAAAACGACCTTCCTTCCCCCTGGTAAATGTCCGGTTGGTGTCCTACATGTCCGCAAAGAGAATGCGCATTTTTCCTTCCTTTTCTTGCATTTTTTTCTGCAAGGAGTGGCGCCCATTTTTCCTTTGTGTATGGTAGACTTTTGGCATGACGAAGGAAAGAGGGAAAATAATAAAAATTAATTACTAATAGAGTACAAATAAATATTTTATTTTATAAATGATCAGAGATGAAAAATTTGGGACAACATTCTCAAATAGATTTCTAAAATATCTGGGGGAATCTTAATCCAGTTGAAAACTTAATCTGTTCCAGAATGCTTCAATCTGCTGTGTATTTGCACCGTTGACTGGATTCATAAAGAATTGTTGATGATTTACTGTTTGGTGTTGATATCCTAAATGATCTAAACCTTAAGTGAATTAATTTTGTTTGTAAATCAATCTAACATTATAATTATAATAACTTTATTAGTATTAAATTATGTACTCTATTAGTAATTAATTTTTATTATTTTCCCTCTTTCCTTCGTCATGCCAAAAGTCTACCATACACAAAGGAAAAATGGGCGCCAATCCTTGCAGAAAAAAATGCAAGAAAAGGAAGGAAAAATGCGCATTCTCTTTGCGGACATGTAGGACACCAACCGGACATTTACCCTTCCCCCTTTCTTTGTTAATTAAAATGTAATTTGTATAATTTATTTTAAATATTTTTTGTCTATTAAAAATTAATTTTGTTTTATTATTTAATTTACCGTATTTGCTCTAATTGAATGACTCCTCTATTTGAATGACCCTCCTAATTGAATGACCCTTTTTTGAGGCTATTGAAAAATAAAATGACCCGCTCTATTTGAATGACCCCTCTAATTGAATGACCCTTTTAGAGGTGAAAAATAATTCATAATTTTTATTATTTTTCTCATACATATACCCTTAATTATTATTTAAGAATGGATTCTTTTGATAATATTGACGATGAAATCGATGTAGAAACATTATCAGATGGAGAAGGACCTAGTTAAACTTTCCTTTTTAGTATGGCCCCAGAATAAAACCGGTATATGCCGGAGGTACCAGCTTTTAAAAGAGTGGTACCATTCGACTCAGCTCGCCGAGACGAATCGAATGGTATATAATTTGACGCGTTTCTGAGTGGGCCACCGGCTAAAGTATATCCGAAAATATTTCCTTTGACAAATTTTTTGAGTAAAAAGAATACATATAATTTTAAATTGATTTAAATAAAACTGATATAAAATCATTAAAATAAAATAATATAGGTAAATGTTTGTTCATCTTGCCAGATTTAGGTATGCTTTACGAAAAAATTTATTCCCTTATTTCATTATTTGTTTTACTCTTTTGCTTTAACTTATTCAGAATAAAGCTTAATAAAAGCTTTGATTTTCATTGGTAAGACTTCGTTTGGGTATGTCTTTAATGTTAGCCCCAATTTATTTTAAAAATATTTAAATTAAAAATGAAAGCAATTAAGTGAGTAAAACTAAAAATCCTTGTCAATTTCTTATTTTAAAAATTTAAAAGTGGATTAAATTTTAGGATCATTTTGGTTTAACTCTTTCTTTTTAAAATAAATTACCCGAGCCAATTTGATTTAATTAAATATTACAAAGCGAACAAAGTAAGAGGGCGTGCTAGACTTAGTCTCAAACAAAACTCGTCCCCAACAATTCGTTCGACTGTATTTAAAATTTTTATTATATTTCATTATCTCTAACAGAGGTCGATCGTAAATGGCGGAGAGGCCGTAAATCGGAACTGTCGGAAATTGTAAACAGCTCAAAAGTTGGAACTCGGAAATCACAGAAATTTTCGGAAATTGTAATTCTAATCCTCTTATTTTTTCTATTTGTTGATTTATGGCCTTTTTCATATGATTTTACGTCTATAAAAGTTTCCCTTATGTCGCTCAACATAAAAAGCGTCTTGCGTTTCCGGCAGAAATAGTATTGAAAATGAAAAGACGCGTTTTTGTGTTTGCCCTTATGTATATGAATTTAAAAAATTAAAAAAAAAGCCGACAAAAAAGTGCATTAAATATGGATTTCTTAATAAAAAGCCAGACGATTTAAAAAAATACTTTTTTATAATTTCTTAAAAATTATTAAATTTTTCAATTACTTATATAATTCTGCCCCATTCAAATTTTAAAAATATTCTTTTATTTTTAAAAATTATAAAGCTGAAAAAAGCTACTGTAAAACCTGTATTAATTGCCCTCCCTCAAATAATTACCCCCACTTCCATTATTTACCCCATCCAGCGATAGATTGAAACAATAATTACCCCCAACAAATGCCTTAAATCACATTCAAATTTCAAACCTCGTTTACCTTCCCTCAATTAATCACTCCCTCCAACGGAAGGTCGAAACAATAATTACCCAGGGTAGTTAATAAAAGTTTTACGTTATTTTGTAATATCCCTGAAAATCTAGAAATTTGAGATATTTTTTTTTGAAGTTACTTTATACTTTACTTTATACTTGTTGTTGAAAACTTTTAATAGATGGACCTCATTATAAGTTAATCTCATGTCAAATGTTATCTTATAATATGGTGTATTTTAATTAGAGGGTATTGCTTAAGCTACGTGTGCATAAAGGTCGCTTTGCGACATCGCAAAAAATCGGCAATCGCGCCCCACGTTGCTCTCCCCCTTTCTTATTCTCTATTCTACATCATGATGCGCGTGATTTTACATGGAGTCGTTAATTTTCAATCGAAAATTTAAAAGAGATTGGCATTGACAGCTCCCCATTGACAGCTCCCCACCCTAATAGCTAGCCAAAATTTTAAACACTTTTCTTAAATTGAGTTAAATGTTTAATAATGAATGTTTTTTTCTAAACTTTTCTTTTAATTTTTAGTTAAAAATGTTAACTAAAAGGAAATTAATATTGTTAATTTTAACAAATATTTTTTTATTAAAATTATTAAATGCAAAAGAATTTATTATCAATTTGGAACGTCAAAAAGCCAAAGATTTCTTTATTAAAGATTTAACAAAAAATATTTTAATGGATATTTGGAAAGGGCAAGCTAAGCTAAATGAAATTTGTTCTGCATTGCATGGAAGAGATAAAATTCCAACAATTGGGGAAATTGGTAGATTTTGTTATAAAAATTTTTCTGATAGTGAATCAGATCCATGTGCGAACAGGATATTTTGTTTATCCGGACCTTGAATCCATATATACCAGGGAATGAGCCGACATAAAAATGAAATTCCCGATTTTAGGAATCGGGACCGCTCGTTCCCTGATACTCAAACACAGATTAAAAAGATTGACAACCTTAAAATATTTATTCCTTCATGAATCTACAGCTTCTTTCGTTTTGAAGGTCAAGACCTTCGCTCATAAAGTCAGTTTCGACACAATACCTATTAGGGATGGGTCCTTCTGCCTCTTAAAAAAAGGAAACGGAACTATCTATGTCATACGAAACTCTTCTCCTATCTATGTCTCTTCGATCCTCCTCGAGGGGATCTAAGAATCGAGTTTCGATCGAGTTTCTTCGATCACCCTTCTCAAAATTAAAATTACATCAAGATAAATAAATTTTAATTTTATATGAAATTTTAGACGGAGATATAGATAAAGAAGAAGAAAATAAAGCAAAAGGGAATACAGATGTTTATTTAAATTTTATGCATATGACTAAAACACATATAGATATAAAAGATTTGGAGTCGAAAAAAATGAAATATAAAGGATCTGGAATTAAGAAGATTGATGAGTTGTTTTGCAATGCTAAACTTGATATACCTGCTATAAAAGGTTCTATTTAATTAAATATAACAACCAACATATTCTCGACTTTTTGAATCCCTGGAAGTCAGGGGATTACGAAACCCGAAAGTTTTTTAGGTTTCCGAAAATAATTCCCCAAACATAAAAGTCTTGAAACCATTTTGAGTTCATTTTCGATAAATTTTCCAGTTTGGACGCGGTTCTGTCCGGGACCTAATTTTGCTGATAGTCGAAGGAAAATGATCTGTGATGGGGGCAAATTAGAGAGATTAAATTGTGTTAGATTTAATTATTTTCTAAATTTCACAAACATCCCTATTTATATAAAGCTTTATTTTATAATTAAAAATATAAACCCTCCTCAAATTAAAATTATAAATTTTTATCCCAGAGAAGAAAGGAAGAATTTGGAGAGCAAAATGTGCCTACGATATGTTTCTTCTTCGCGTCATTGTTGAGCTTTATTTAAGTTTAGAATCAAAATTAGAATTAATACGTGTACTCAATGACACCCCTATTGATTATAAAGATGGGGGAGAAAGGATAATTTACGGGATAAATAAATGGTTTGAGGATTTTGGAGGATTGCATAAAGAAGGATATGAAGTATTTGAAAATAAAATTAAAAATAATATAAAAATAGAACTCTATAGTGAAAGAGGTATTTTTGCATTTATGTATGGTGCCGACCAGTGATACGGGAGTTCCAGCTCCGAAACCGATGCGGTTCAGTTCCGGAACTGGAATCGTGGAACTGGCAAACCGGTTTAGAACCGGTTCCAAAACTGGAACTGGAACCGCCAAAATTTTGGAACTTCCGCATCACTGGCCCCAACTTTGGGTTCGTACTTGCAGAAAGAATAGCATATACCTATGTGTAATGAATAAAAATAACCCATCATCAAGTGTGCTGTGGAATAGGAGGCCCTTTCTATAATGGTTCTATTCAATCTTCCATCCAGTGGGATTTTTCACAGCATGACATAAAAACCTAATTTTCTTTTCTCGGGAATTACAACGGATCGCTCTCTATTAGTTAAACAGTCTGACCTCAATGGAAAGGAAAAGCTGCTGCGAGGCTCCTCCCTGCACTCGATTTTAGACATAATTTCAGCAACTAGAGTTATGTAAATCGAGATCCGACTTTATTTGTATTTTCTATTAAAGTGAAAAAGCTAGAAAATATTAATTAAATGAAGAAAAAAGCGTAATCTTTTTATGTCATTTTGTTTTTTCAGCTTTACCTATAATTGTTATTACTAAATTTAATAAGACCGCGCAGATATACATATTAAACTAATAATTATATAATTTAAAAAAGTGAGAAAAGGGGGCCTACTAGTTAAATGGTACCATCTGTTCGGCTAAATAACCAAAAATTCGTTCTTGCCTGCAAAAAATTCGAGGACAACTCTCATAATTATTTTGGTGTTACGACAATTGCGGATTAAAAATTTTTTAAAAATTTTAAAAATGATTGAAATGATATTCCTTTTTTAGTCCCGGCTGTCAGTTTTAGACTTCTGACGGTTTCCGAATCATTTTTAGACAGATGTGTGACTGAAAACTTTAAAAATCCTAAACTTTTTAAAAATTTTATATCCGCAATCGTCCCATCCGCACGTGCGTATCCGCAATTGTCGTACCGCCAATTATTTTACAGATTCTTATAAATTTAAATGGAAAAAAGTAAAAGCAGATAGAATTTATGAAAAAATATTAAAAATTATGGAAACATATACTAAAAATATAAGAAAAGATTTATGTTCTACTTTGAAAATCAAAGAATTCAAAAAAGCGTTTAGTAAATTTACATCCAACAGAGATAAGAAGTATAGGGATTTGTACGACTTTTTTGCAAACATCAAGAGTCATGCTTATTCTGTCGGTTAGAGATTAATATTTTAAAAATAAATAAGCAAGAATGGGTCGGAGTTGAGTCAACAAGCCAGAGTTGTTGTAACCCGAAGTTCCTCCTGTTAATTAATTATGTATACACAGAAGATTGAGAAGAACAAATCATAGCAGTAATGGATTTCAAAATTTTTATTTTTTAAAAATATTTCAACTCATTTTTCGGTATTTATGAATTTATGGGAATATCATATAAACACTTGAGAGTTTTACGGCCAAAAATAGAAACTTGTTATTTATGTCAAATTCGTTAAGTTTAATAATTGTCTAGGTTTGGTTAGGTTGGATTTAAAAAGTTTGGAATCTCCTTTAGTACTTTTATTAATAAAATAAAGAAGCATATGCTTATTTTTATTTAATTATACAATGTAAATACATAATTTCTTAAATAACAGCCAAACGTCGAAGTTGTTCATACAATCTTTTCCTGTTTCGAGCATTTCTTGCTCTTGCACAAGTTCTGGATGAAAAGTTTAAAAAATCAAGCAGTGCAAAAGAAGAAATAAAAGATGCAATAGATAAAGCGGATGATATTTTATCTATAAAAAGTAATAGAAGGGCTGATTATGAAAAAATTTCTGAGGTTTATTATAAAATTCTCGTCCCAAATTTGGAGGAATATTTAAATGTTCAAGTTGATTTTAAAGGTAAAAGTGTCAAGTTTGAGACAAGCTGGAAAAACAGGTTGATTAGAACACACAGGAAGGAAGTTGATTTGAAGATGAAAAATGTTTTGGATGATGATATGACTGAAGGAGAAGACGAAGAGGATAGTGAGGAGGGAAACGAGGAGGAGGATAATGAGGAGGAAGATGTAGAGAATAATGAGGAGAAAGACGAGGAGGATGTTCACATGAAGGAGATAAAGAATTTTGAAGAGGAAAAAAATAAAAATAGGGAAGGAGAGGTTAAAGAGGAAATTAGTAGAAAGGAAGAGAATGTTGAAGATTCAGAAAATACTTCCGGCAGTGTTTATGAACTTTTTAAGTATCAAGAAAAATCAGATTCTGGGAGATCACTCGGTACGGTTATGCTGGAGAAGAATGAGGAACCTGAAGTTAATTCGCATGTTGATAAATAAAAGAAAAGACTTTTACCTGTTGAGAGGCGTTTAAAAGGTTCCAATAAAGGGTGTCATTGTAATATAGGTTAAGGTGAAAAATGAAAATTCAAACACTACGAGATACAACCGACTACAGTTATATTGCCTAATGCCGACGACTGGCCGGTCCCAATTGAATAATTCATCAAAAAATATAGCGACTAGATCTCTTGGAGCAATCTTGGAGTAAGTATGCCTTAAGTGCACTTTGTTGATTATCATTCGATTAACCTGCCTCCCTTTCTCCCAGTAAGAAGTGGCAAACGAGGGCAATTAACTATGGGCAATTAATTGAATACGTTAACTGTAGTCGAAAGTACCCCTTTTTTTATTTTTATAAAAATTTATTTAAAATTTCTTTATTTAATTTATCAATTATTTAAGAAGACAATTTAATTCAATTAGATATTTTTAAGTGATTAAATTAAATTATAAAGCATTTTAGCGAGTATAAGATTAAATTTGTTATCATAACCCGCAACCTATATAAAAATTACCCTATTTAGTTATAATTTTTTAATTTTTAAATCTAAAAGTTTTATATTTATTTAAATGATTTTTCAAGAATTTATAAATTTTTATTAAAAATATGTGAAGATATACAAAAAATTGTCAAGTTATTTTTATTTAATGTTATTTAAAAATTTTTAAGAATTATAAATTAAATTATAATATAAAGTCTCTATTCATAAAAATTTTTGGAAAGAAAAGATAAGCAATAAAAGGTTTATGTATACATATTAGTTGAGGAAAACATCAAGTAAGGTTAATAAATTTTATTTTTAAAAACATCTTAGAGCCTTTGCTTTATTTTTTATTTAGTACTTATTCAAATTTAGAAAATTAAAAAAAATAAATTCAAAGAGCCACTACTCGCTTAGAAATACTAAAAAATTATTTCCAGTATTTATCGAAAAAACGACAATTTTTGATATTATTGTATAAATTAAAAAAAATTTTCTCAGTTTGTATTCTGACTCTTATTAACTGGTGAACATTTTCCCAATGCCTCTATTGCCAAAAAAAGCTCCCACGGACTGATCATTTTCGCTTTTGATTTATTTACCATGCTAGGAAGAATCTTGACCGTCCAATACAATTAAGAGTGAATTTACCTAACATTTATTAACTTCCATAAATTTTAAAAATCTTTAAAAAAATCCTTCATTTTCCTAAAATTTATTTTTAAAATAACCCTTTTTCTTAATAAATTTTATTTTTTTTCAATTTTATTCCAATTTAAAAATATAGAAAAAAGAAAAATAATCTTTGGACATTTTTCCCTTATTTCCTGCAATTTTCTTGCAAAACTCTTCATCAATTTCAACTTTTTTTTATTTTCATTATTCTCTATTCAATTTCCCTCAATTGAATTACTCACTTATGTATTTTCCATGTTTCTTTTTCTTAATTTTCTTCGCGTTTTCGATAACATTGTAAATATTTTTTAAACGAGACATAAGGAAAAAATATATAAATTTAAAATTCTAAAATGATATTTTTAAAGAAAATTTGTTAGAATTACCCATTAGAAAGAAATTTTATTGAAATAAAAATCTGATCTTGTTTAGATTTTCTTTCCAATATCGAATGTTTTTGGGTTTAACTAGACGTTGGGCAAGCCAAAAAACTCGAGTCCATTGATGATTTGGGTGAGGGGCAACCCCAGGCATACCAACTCAAGTAAAAGACAAATCAAGGAACGACCAACTCATGTAACAACCAACTCATGTAACATGGAATATTCTAAAAATCAGAATTTTTCAGAATTTTTTTAAAATTCTGTTTTTTAAAGTATTCTAATTTTTTAATTCTTATTTTTTTAAATACTTATTCAGATTTTTAAAAAATTCCAATTTTTAAAAAGTTGGTCGTTCCTTGATTTGTCTGTTCCTTGAGTTAGCCCTACATGGATTTCTATCCTGATAGGTATAGAAAATTAAAAAAAAAAGAGAAAACAGGAGGGAAAAAACGTGAAGGTGAGAAGAGCGATAAAATGCAAGGTATTTGTTGTTAACTCTCTGATACTAAAAGACATTTACCACAGAAATTTAAAGATTTCCTAAACCATAAAATTCCAAGACAGACCTAATAATCTCAAAACAAATGCGCACTCCAAAAGTTCCATATCTAAGAAGCCAGCAATATTTTAAAAATTTTATTATTTATTCTCGAAAATGTTAAAAGAAAAGCTAACGATAAAAATAGAATTATTAAAGAGACAGGGAAATACTTTTAACAATAATAATGTATTAATTATTCCTCCTTTACACGCAAGGATTTGGATAATTATATTCATTGCACACCTGATATTTATTGCAAACTTGGCATTTAATATAGTTGCAGCACTCTATAAAGTAAAAACAAATTAATGAAATATTTAACGAGAAAAGTAACTCTTTGGAGTGGGGCTAGGACGTTGCGAAGTTGATGGCAATTTAGTTGAAGGAATTGCTTTAGTTGTTGGTCCAGCAGTGCTTGACGGTGCTCCTGTTGTAGGGCCTGCTGTGCTTGACGATGCTCCTGTTGATAAACCAGCAGAGCTTGTTGAAGCATCAGTCTCTAATGTCACAGTTGGATTTCCAGTGTATGGGCCAAAAGTGCTTGATGATGCGCCTGTTGTCTGACCAGATGTGCTTGTCGGTGCTTCAGTTGATGGAGCAGCAGTGCTTGATGGTGCTCCAGTTGTCGGTCCAGCCGGGTATGTCGGTGCTTCAGTTGACGGACCAGCTGTGCTTGATGGTGCTTCAGTTGACGGACCAGCTGTGCTTGATGGTGCTCCTGTTGATGGGCCAGCTGAGCTTGATGGTGCTCCAGTTGACGGACCAGCTGAGCTTGATGGTGCTCCAGTTGACGGGCCAGCTGTGCTTGATGGTGCTCCAGTTGACGGACCAGCTGTGCTAGATGGTGCTCCAGTTGACGGACCAGCTGTGCTTGATGGTGCTCCTGTTGACGGGCCTGCAGTGCTTGACGGTGCTCCAGTTGACGGGCCAGCTGTGCTTGATGGTGCTCCAGTTGACGGACCAGCTGTGCTTGATGGTGCTCCAGTTGACGGACCAGCTGTGCTTGATGGTGCTCCAGTTGACGGACCAGCTGTGCTTGATGGTGCTCCTGTTGATGGGCCAGCTGTGCTTGATGGTGCTCCAGTTGACGGACCAGCTGTGCTTGATGGTGCTCCAGTTGACGGACCAGCTGTGCTTGATGGTGCTCCAGTTGACGGACCTGCAGTGCTTGATGGTGCTCCAGTTGACGGACCCGCTGTGCTTGATGGTGCTCCTGTTGACGGGCCTGCAGTGCTTGACGGTGCTCCTGTTGATGGACCAGCAGTGTTTGTTGAAGCATCAGTCGGTTGCGTCACAGTTGGATTTCCAGTTGACGGACCAGCTGTGCTTGTCGGTGCTTCAGTTGATGGAGCAGCAGTGCTTGATGGTGCTCCAGTTGTCGGTCCAGCCGGGTATGTCGGTGCTTCAGTTGATGTACCAGCTGTGCTTGACGGTGCTCCAGTTGACGGGCCAGCTGTGCTTGATGGTGCTCCAGTTGTTTCTGGAGTCACAGATGGATTTCCAGTAGCAGGGCTTTCTGTATTGGTTGAAGCTGTTGATCCTCCAGTTGTCGGACCAGCAGTACTTGATGGTGCTCCAGTTGTCGGTCCAGCCGGGTATGTCGGTGCTTCATTAGATGTACCAGCTGTGCTTGATGGTGCTCCTGTTGATGGGCCAGCTGAGCTTGATGGTGCTCCAGTTGACGGACCAGCTGAGCTTGATGGTGCTCCAGTTGACGGGCCAGCTGTGCTTGATGGTGCTCCAGTTGACGGACCAGCTGTGCTAGATGGTGCTCCAGTTGACGGACCAGCTGTGCTTGATGGTGCTCCAGTTGACGGACCTGCAGTGCTTGATGGTGCTCCAGTTGACGGACCAGCTGTGCTTGATGGTGCTCCAGTTGACGGACCAGCTGTGCTTGATGGTGCTCCTGTTGATGGGCCAGCTGAGCTTGATGGTGCTCCAGTTGACGGACCAGCTGAGCTTGATGGTGCTCCAGTTGACTGGCCAGCTGTGCTTGATGGTGCTCCAGTTGACGGACCAGCTGTGCTAGATGGTGCTCCAGTTGACGGACCAGCTGTGCTTGATGGTGCTCCAGTTGACGGACCTGCAGTGCTTGATGGTGCTCCAGTTGACGGACCCGCTGTGCTTGATGGTGCTCCTGTTGACGGGCCTGCAGTGCTTGATGGTGCCCCTGTTGATGGACCAGCTGTGCTTGATGGTGCTCCTGTTGACGGGCCTGCAGTGCTTGATGGTGCTCCTGTTGATGGACCAGCAGTGCTTGATGGTGCTCCTGTTGATGGACCCGCTGTGCTTGATGGTGCTCCAGTTGACGGAACAGCTGTGCTTGATGGTGCTCCTGTTGACGGGCCTGCAGTGCTTGATGGTGCTCCTGTTGACGGGCCTGCAGTGCTTGATGGTGCTCCTGTTGATGGACCAGCAGTGTTTGTTGAAGCATCAGTCGGTTGCGTCACAGTTGGATTTCCAGTTGACGGACCAGCTGTGCTTGATGGTGCTCCAGTTGACGGACCAGCTGTGCTTGATGGTGCTCCTGTTGATGGACCAGCTGTGCTTGATGGTGCTCCAGTTGACGGACCAGCTGTGCTTGATGGTGCTCCAGTTGACGGACCAGCTGTGCTTGATGGTGCTCCTGTTGATGGGCCAGCTGAGCTTGATGGTGCTCCAGTTGACGGACCAGCTGAGCTTGATGGTGCTCCAGTTGACTGGCCAGCTGTGCTTGATGGTGCTCCAGTTGACGGACCAGCTGTGCTTGATGGTGCTCCAGTTGACGGACCTGCAGTGCTTGATGGTGCTCCAGTTGACGGACCCGCTGTGCTTGATGGTGCTCCTGTTGACGGACCACCTGTGCTTGATTCATGACAAGGTGTAACTCGGGTAGATTTTGTGCTTGTTGGTTTTCCAGTTGTCGGACCAGCAGTGCTTGTCGGTGCTCCAGTTGTTGGACCAGATGTGCTTGACGGTGCTTCAGTTGTAGGACCAGCAGTGCTTGACGGTGATTCAGTTGTTTCTGGAGTCACAGATGGATTGCCAGTAGCAGGGCTTTCTGTACTGGTTGAAGCTGTTGTTCCTCCAGTTGTCGGACCAGCAGTACTTGAGGGTGCTCCAGTTGTCGGTCCAGCCGGGTATGTCGGTGCTTCAGTAGATGTACCAGCTGTGCTTGATGGTGCTCCTGTTGATGGGCCAGCTGAGCTTGATGGTGCTCCAGTTGACGGACCAGCTGAGCTTGATGGTGCTCCAGTTGACGGGCCAGCTGTGCTTGATGGTGCTCCAGTTGACGGACCAGCTGTGCTAGATGGTGCTCCAGTTGACGGACCAGCTGTGCTTGATGGTGCTCCAGTTGACGGACCTGCAGTGCTTGATGGTGCTCCAGTTGACGGACCTGCAGTGCTTGATGGTGCTCCAGTTGACGGACCCGCTGTGCTTGATGGTGCTCCTGTTGACGGGCCTGCAGTGCTTGACGGTGCTCCAGTTGACGGGCCAGCTGTGCTTGACGGTGCTCCAGTTGACGGGCCAGCTGAGCTTGATGGTGCTCCAGTTGACGGGCCAGCTGTGCTTGATGGTGCTCCAGTTGACGGACCAGCTGTGCTAGATGGTGCTCCAGTTGACGGACCAGCAGTGTTTGTTGAAGCATCAGTCGTTTGCGTCACAGTTGGATTTCCAGTTGACGGACCAGCTGTGCTTGTCGGTGCTTCAGTTGATGGAGCAGCAGTGCTTGTCGGTGCTCCTGTTGTTGGTCCAGCCGGGTATGTCGGTGCTTCAGTATATGTACTAGCTGTGCTAGTCGGTGCTCCAGTTGATGAACCAGCAGTGCTTGACGGTGATTCAGTTGTTTCTGGAGTCACAGATGGATTGCCAGTAGCAGGGCTTTCTGTACTGGTTGAAGCTGTTGTTCCTCCGGTTGTCGGACCAGCAGTACTTGATGGTGCTCCAGTTGTTGGACCAGCAGTGCTTGTCGGTGCTCCTGTTGTCGGGCCTGCTGTGCTTGATGGTGCTCCAGTTGTCGGACCAGCCGTGCTTGATGGTGCTCCAGTTGTCGGTCCAGCCGGGTATGTCGGTGCTTCAGTAGATGTACTAGCCGTGCTTGTCGGTGCTCCACTTGTTGGGCCAGAAGTGCTTGACGGTGCTTCAGTTGTAGGACCAGCAGTGCTTAACGGTGATTCAGTTGTTTCTGGAGTCACAGATGGATTTCCAGTAGCAGGGCTTTCTGTATTGGTTGAAGCTGTTGATCCTCCAGTTGTCGGACCAGCAGTACTTGATGGTGCTCCAGTTGTCGGTCCAGCTGTGCTTGATGGTGCTCCAGTTGACGGGCCTGCAGTGCTTGACGGTGATTCAGTTGTTTCTGGAGGCACAGATGGATATCCAGTAGCAGGGCTTTCTGTACTTGTTGAAGCTGTTGTTCCTGCTGTTGTTGTTATAGTTTGTGCTATTGTAGTTGTCATTTGAACAGTCGATGTAACGCCAGGAGAGGTTTCCCATGTGCAAGTACATATTGGGGGAGTTGTTGGTGGTTGACATGTTTGCGTGCTAACCCCAATTATTATTGCCCAAAGTATTTGTAATTGAATTAATTTCTTCATTTTGTTTTGGGCTTTTCCACCCAATTGGTTTTATTGAATTGAAAGTAATTGATATTGATATCTCTGTGTTCATCCTGTGTTTATATACAACATTTATTCAATTCTTTGACACGTCTTCTTAACTTTCTTTTAATTTTTTTCAAATGTTGCGTTGGCATTTATTTCATCATTTTCCTTAGATTTTACGATTAAATTATTTTTTGCAACTTTTTCCTTCCTTTCTTTAACATTTCATTTAAACACTATTTTCTTTTAGCTTCAACAATTATTTTCCACGTTGCATTTGTGTGTTTAAGCTAAATTTTGGTCAAATATTATCATAACATACACCCTCTTTTCCTTCCTTAGATTGTAATGAAAACAATATTTATTTAGAGGTTTTTTTCCTAAAACTTTTCTCTCTAAAATTTTATTAATTTAAAAAACTATTGACACGAAGTATTTTTTCGCTATCACAAGAAGTTTTTTTTTCTTGACTAGGACACACTCAATATATGATTTATAGTCTAAAAATTAATTAAGGTTTTTAGAATTTCAATTTCCATAGATTTGTTTTGGTTGGATATATTTTGTTCGACAAAAAAATTAATTCCCGATTTTTGGAAAAATTTTAATTCTTATTTGTGGAATCGAAAATTCCAAAACCAAAAAAGTAGTGAATTCCCTATTCTCGTGGATCAGATCTACACAGAATTCTGTTCCTCTTCTAATTGAGCTCCTTTTCCTCTTCCATGTTTTTCCTTCTTGTTTCCTTCTATGATTATATTTTTAGTTTAAATTCAAACTCGAATACCCTTTCCATTCCAATTCGAATCTGATCCCTTCACTAAATGTGTCTTAATTCGATGTAGTTTTTTCTTCTACATTACAATAACACAAAAATATTTTTTTTTCAAAAAAATTTTGTTTAATTTTTATTACTTTATTTACTGTCACAATCCCTTAGTATGTATAATTTTAAAAAATTGTAGTATATTTGTTTGTTAATGTTATTTCCTGGTCTTTAAAAATTATTTTATTGTTGTCATCTAAATTTTGTTTTAAATGTTGTCATCTTTTTCTTATAATTTTTATGTTTGTGTTAAATTCATGTTTTGCATGTGGATAATTCCACGTATGCGTGCAGCTTGTCCTGATTGTTTTTTTCATATTTTATTTTTTTAGTACTTTTATATTTTGTTCTGAATTGGAAAATGCCTGAAACTGATCCTTAAAGGATTTAACTTTTATTATAGGTATTTAAAAATATTTAATTGTATAGAGGAGTTCCTTCAGTTTTGTGACCTATCAGGACGAGATTTCGATCTAAATTCTCATACGACATTCTCAGTCCGGTCCTACCTCGAATTATTATATCGGTTTGAGATAGGAGCCAGATTTCTTCCATTATTTGCGTGGCAGGTGAAAATTTTGAGAATTTTAGAGGTCCTTAAGCCAGATTTCTTCCATTTATTCCAAAATGTTGATTTTAAAGTACATACTTTCAATAAAGTACAAATTCAATTTCGTAAGTACGGAGTCGATTTCAAAGTACAATACTTTCAAATAAAGTACGAATGAGAACCCTGTTATATCCACCTACATCCCCAAGGATTATAACTAGGCTTATAAAATAAAATTTTAGGTAATTTTGGTCTGATTCTAAATATCTTATCTATCAGCGTTGGCTGACAACACAATCGTTTTGCTATGAATTATTTTATGTTCTAATTTAAATTTTTCATTCATTTTGTAATTTTTTCTTTAAATTCCTCTGAACAAAAACTACAAAATCTTTAATTGGATTTAAAATTAATTACTAAAAATTGTTTTTGTAGGGGATTTAATTGATTTATTCCACATATGTAATTATAAGAGTAGACTGGTTAATTTTTAATTTTTGACATCCTTCTTCCTCTAATTGCTTAATATATCTTTCAAATGCTCTTTCTTCTCTTCAGATTTTCGCGCAAAACATGCAAAAATAGGGGAAGAATTAATTATAAAAACGTCAGCACTCTTTTACATTTATTTTTATTTTTCCATTAAATAATTACATTATACCTATAATTCAGGGAGTTTTGAATTTTTGAAAAAGTCCCTGGCCCGAAGGGCCAGAGATACAGGGCTGGGAGTTTGACATTTGGGGGGTAGAATTCCATGGGCCATTCAGGAAAATTATGAATTTGCAAAAATAATTACCCCCTGGTACCTAAATCGCAAAAGTGCCGGGGCTATCTTTTTAACGGCTGGAGATAGCGTAAAACGTCTGCTGGGAGGATCGTGTAGGGCTATTAGGAGAGTTCGAATGCAAAAAACTCGAAGTCGAAATTCGAACTTGAAGGGTACTTATGCCTTCCCAAAAACTTTTATATAATATATTAACTAGCTGTGGGTTACGTATGCGATGGAGCGTAGTGCGTATGCAATTCCTATTAGGATACTCTGGCAGTTTAATTGGGCTTCTGCCCGTTGGAAAGCCTATCGGCTTTGGGGCGCGCTTCGCGCGCTGCTACCGAGGCCGAAGGCCGAGGAGTTGGCGGGCCGAAGGCCCGAGCTTTCATTACATCTAAAAGGCATAGCAAATGTCAAAGGCAGAGCATAAACCGACCGAGGCCGAAGGCCGAGGAGGCGAGGGCCGAAGGCCCGAGCATTCATTACATCTAAAAGGCAGAGCAATTGTCAAAGGCAGGGCAAACTTTACCGGCGAGGGCCGAAGGCCCGAGCTTTCAACCCATCTAAAAGGCATAGCTAAGGTCAAAGGCAGGGCGAAACTTTACTGGCGAGGGCCGAAGGCCCGAGCTTCAACCCATCTAAAATGCAGAGTAATAGTTGGCGAGGGCCGAAGGCAGAGCAATGGTAAAAGGCAGAGCAATGGTCTAACAGGCAGAGCAATGGTGAAAGGCAGGGCAAACTTTACCGGCGAGGGCCAAAGGCCCGAAGCAATGAAAAGGCAGGGCTAATCTTTGCCGGCGAGGGCCGAAGGCCCGAAGCAATGAAAAGGCAGGGCTAATCTTTGCCGGCGAGGGCCGAAGGCCCGAAGCAATGAAAAGGCAGGGCAAAACTTTACCGGCGAGGGCCGAAGGCCCGAGCTTTCATTCCATCTAAAAGGCAGAGCAATGGTCAAAGGCAGGGCAATTCTTACTGGCGAGGGCCGAAGGCCCGAAGCAATGAAAAGGCAAGGCAATACTTTACCGGCGAGGGCCGAAGGCCCGAAGCAATGAAAAGGCAGGGCAAAACTTTACCGGCGAGGGCCGAAGGCCCGAAGCAATGAAAAGGCAGGGCAAAACTTTACCGGCGAGGGCCGAAGGCCCGAAGCAATGAAAAGGCAGGGGTAATCAAATATATTCCAGGCAATTAAAAGTTCTAGCAGCGCGCGAAGCGCGCCCCAAAGCCGATAGGCTTTCCAACGGGCAGAAGCCCAATTAAACTGCCAGAGTATCCTAATAGGAATTGCATACGCACTACGCTCCATCGCATACGTAACCCACAGCTAGTTAATATATTATATAAAAGTTTTGGCAGAATCGCTAGAAAAATTTAGAAGTCTTTACAGAGTTGAGATAATGGGCTGAAAGTTTTACATGTCCGGGGTCAAATTCAAATGCGCATTTGGGAAAAATACGGACGGAAGATTTTAGGAACCCCATGGTAACTAAATAATATAGGTGCCGGGGCTATCTCCGGAATGGGTATAGATGGGTTTGTCGGACTAACGGGAGGGCACTGAAGCACAATTAGACGATGTCGGATGTAAAAAACCCGAGGTCGAAATTCGAATTTAAAGGGTACTTATGCTTGACACAAAATTTAGACATTGCCGGTGAATTGTCGTGTGTGTCGGGATTTAAAATTCGCGTTTTTTCAAAATAGCTCGAAAACGGATAAAGATAGCGGAAAACTTCTGCTGAAAGGGCCTCAAGTTGGGATAGGTAGATATGGGTAGGAAAAATTTCAAAGTCGAAAGTCGAACCCGAAAGTCGATATGCCTCTATAAAAATTTTTGTAAGAGATCTGTCCGACCGATAACTGTCGGTTTTCTTCAATTTGAGGAAATCCTGAGGGCAAATCTTATAGTTGAGAGAGAAATTTTGATTGATAGGAGAAATTGGAAGCAGAAGCAAGGGTAAACTTGAAGCAGAAGCAAGTTTCAAGTTCAAGTAGGGGAAGTTGAAGCAAATGGGGGAAATTCGAAGCAAGGTCGAAATTAGGGATCCGGGATTTTTAGGGATTTTAGAATATGGTCGAATGAGTAGTCATTCGAAAGCGGGTAATGAGGGGAGGTGAATGGGATAAAGAATAACGTCGAAAGTCGAATTTCGAAAGTCGAACTTCGAAATCCGGGATTTTTGGGATCGGGATATATGGGTGTGTGGGTATTCGTTCAAGAGGGGATACTGAGGGGAGTTCACTGGGATAAGGGATAATGCTCAAAGTCGAAATTAGAAAGTCGAACTTCGAATTTCGGGATTTTAGGGATTGGAAAGTATGGTCGAATGAGTACTCATTCGAGAGGGGATAATGAGGGGAGTTCGTTGGGATAAAGGATAATGTCGAAAGTCGAAGTTCGGAGTTCGAACTTCGAAATCCGGGAATTTCTGGATTGGGAATTGGGGTCGAATAAGTACTCATTCAAGAGGGGATATCGAGGGGAGTATAGTGGGATAATGTATAATGTTGAAAATCGAAGTTCTGAGTTCGAACTTCGAAATCCGGGAATTTCGGGATTTGAGATTGAAGTGAATATGGGTGAATGAGTACTCATTCAAGAGGGGATAATGAGAGGAGCTTAGTGGGATAAAAGATCAAGTCGAAAGCCGAAGTTTGGAGTTCGAACTTCGAAATCCGGGAATTTCGGGATTTGAGATTTAAGTGGATATGGGTGAATGAGTAGTCTTTCAAGAGGGGATAATGTGGGGAGTTCAATGGGATTACTAAAAATTTCGTATTTCGAAGTTTTTAGTAAGGTATTCGTGATTTGAGTCTGGGACTGAAATGGTTTTCAGACTCTAACTTTGTAGCAAAAATTTTTAGAATTTTTCCGTCAACTGATTCGTACTCAGCATGTACGAATACACTATAAAACACGTTTTTTTGTGTCAAAATTAAAAATTTTTGACCCTCGAATTTTTCAAAAGGGGTACCCCTTTTGGGGGATATTCGGGATTTTTTGAGGGGCCATAATTTTTTATGGGATTAAGGGAATTGGATGGGGTTTGGTTTGTAAAATCGAGTAAAAAATTAGAAATTTTTTGAAGTAAAAAAATTTCAAAAAAAGTCGAAACTGGGGGTGTAAGGGTCGGATTTCGAAAAACCCAAAATTTTTCGGTTTTTTGGAAATTTTTCGGGATTCTTGAAGGTGGTTCGGGCCGAATTTATTTTTCTTGGATAATGCAGATTTTTCTGCATATATTAGGATTTTAAAATTTTTAACAATGTAAACTTTGGCCAAGATATGATTTTTAAAAAATTTCTGTGATTTTTTCAGGGAGAAATTCCAGGCAAAAAAATTTTAATTTTCAAAATCAAAATAGATATGGCAAATGATATATCATTCGAAAGCTCTCATCGAGCTGGATATAAAAATATTTTTTTGAATTTTTTCGGTACATTTTGACGAATGTACAGAGGTTCGAAAATTTGTGTGGTGAAGTACAGTATCCGTAGAATGATGGGATGGAGAGAGGAAAAATGATTGACAGGTGAAATTGGTGGCAGAGAGGTGGAATTTTTCTCCGTCTCTGACCATGCCTGGCAAACCGTCGAAGAACTTAGGGGTGAATTTTGTATATTGGGGGAAATTTTGTGAGTGGATGAGCTGGATCCTGTTATGGATCCGAAGCAGAAGCATGCTTCTGCTTCAAATTTTGAAATTTGAAACTTGAAGCAAATTGCTTCAAGTTTCGAACTTTCGAAATTTGAAGCAAATTTGCTGCAAATTTTAAATGTTTGAAACTTGAAGTAGAGTCATAACACAGGGAACACGAGGGCCGAAGGCCCGAAATGTATCCTAATCGTTATAGGAATAGGATTATGTTACGAGCCCAGAACCCAGCGACCGTTGACTCCCCGCGAGGCGCGTGCCGCAAAACCCCGCGCGAAGCGCGGGGTTTTGCACAAGCGCCTCGCCTACTCTCCATAGGTTTACGATATATCATTTGCCATATCTATTTTGATAATGCAGATTTTTCTGCATATATTAGGATTTTAAAATTTTTAACAATGTAAACTTTGGCCAAGATATGATTTTTAAAAAATTTCTGTGATTTTTTCAGGGAGAAATTCCAGGCAAAAAAATTTTAATTTTCAAAATCAAAATAGATATGGCAAATGATATATCATTCGAAAGCTCTCATCGAGCTGGATATAAAAATATTTTTTTGAATTTTTTCGGTACATTTTGACGAATGTACAGAGGTTCGAAAATTTGTGTGGTGAAGTACAGTATCCGTAGAATGATGGGATGGAGAGAGGAAAAATGATTGACAGGTGAAATTGGTGGCAGAGAGGTGGAATTTTTCTCCGTCTCTGACCATGCCTGGCAAACCGTCGAAGAACTTAGGGGTGAATTTTGTATATTGGGGGAAATTTTGTGAGTGGATGAGCTGGATCCTGTTATGGATCCGAAGCAGAAGCATGCTTCTGCTTCAAATTTTGAAATTTGAAACTTGAAGCAAATTGCTTCAAGTTTCGAACTTTCGAAATTTGAAGCAAATTTGCTGCAAATTTTAAATGTTTGAAACTTGAAGTAGAGTCATAACACAGGGAACACGAGGGCCGAAGGCCCGAAATGTATCCTAATCGTTATAGGAATAGGATTATGTTACGAGCCCAGAACCCAGCGACCGTTGACTCCCCGCGAGGCGCGTGCCGCAAAACCCCGCGCGAAGCGCGGGGTTTTGCACAAGCGCCTCGCCTACTCTCCATAGGTTTACGTTGATCATTTTTAACATGTTTAACCTGGCCCAGGCCCTCGCCCTCCATCTAAAAGGAAGGGCGAGGGCCGAAGGCCCGAACCGACTCCCATCTAAGAGGGAGGGCGAGGGCCGAAGGCCCGAGCTGACACCCATCTAAAAGGGAGGGCGAGGGCCGAAGGCCCATCTAAAAGGAAGGGCGAGCTGGACACACATCTAGCTGGACACACATCTAAAAGTGAGGGCGAGGGCCGAAGGCCCGAGCTGGACACCCATCTAAAAAGAAGGGCGAGGGCCGAAGGCCCGAGCTGGACACACATCTAAAAGGGAGGGCGAGGGCCGAAGGCCCGAGCTGACACCCATCTAAAACGGAGGGCGAGGGCCGAAGGCCCGACTGGACCCACATCTAAAAGTGAGGGCGAGGGCCGAAGGCCCGAGCTGGACACACATCTAAAAGGGAGGGCGAGGGCCGAAGGCCCGAGCTGAAAGGGCCTCAAGTTGGGATAGGTAGATATGGGTAGGAAAAATTTCAAAGTCGAAAGTCGAACCCGAAAGTCGATATGCCTCTATAAAAATTTTTGTAAGAGATCTGTCCGACCGATAACTGTCGGTTTTCTTCAATTTGAGGAAATCCTGAGGGCAAATCTTATAGTTGAGAGAGAAATTTTGATTGATAGGAGAAATTGGAAGCAGAAGCAAGGGTAAACTTGAAGCAGAAGCAAGTTTCAAGTTCAAGTAGGGGAAGTTGAAGCAAATGGGGGGAAATTCGAAGCAAGGTCGAAATTAGGGATCCGGGATTTTTAGGGATTTTGAATATGGTCGAATGAGTAGTCATTCGAAAGCGGGTAATGAGGGGAGGTGAATGGGATAAAGAATAACGTCGAAAGTCGAATTTCGAAAGTCGAACTTCGAAATCCGGGATTTTTGGGATCGGGATATATGGGTGTGTGGGTATTCGTTCAAGAGGGGATACTGAGGGGAGTTCACTGGGATAAGGGATAATGCTCAAAGTCGAAATTAGAAAGTCGAACTTCGAATTTCGGGATTTTAGGGATTGGAAAGTATGGTCGAATGAGTACTCATTCGAGAGGGGATAATGAGGGGAGTTCGTTGGGATAAAGGATAATGTCGAAAGTCGAAGTTCGGAGTTCGAACTTCGAAATCCGGGAATTTCTGGATTGGGAATTGGGGTCGAATAAGTACTCATTCAAGAGGGGATATCGAGGGGAGTATAGTGGGATAATGTATAATGTTGAAAATCGAAGTTCTGAGTTCGAACTTCGAAATCCGGGAATTTCGGGATTTGAGATTGAAGTGAATATGGGTGAATGAGTACTCATTCAAGAGGGGATAATGAGAGGAGCTTAGTGGGATAAAAGATCAAGTCGAAAGCCGAAGTTTGGAGTTCGAACTTCGAAATCCGGGAATTTCGGGATTTGAGATTTAAGTGGATATGGGTGAATGAGTAGTCTTTCAAGAGGGGATAATGTGGGGAGTTCAATGGGATTACTAAAAATTTCGAATTTCGAAGTTTTTAGTAAGGTATTCGTGATTTGAGTCTGGGACTGAAATGGTTTTCAGACTCTAACTTTGTAGCAAAAATTTTTAGAATTTTTCCGTCAACTGATTCGTACTCAGCATGTACGAATACACTATAAAACACGTTTTTTTGTGTCAAAATTAAAAATTTTTGACCCTCGAATTTTTCAAAAGGGGTACCCCTTTTGGGGGATATTCGGGATTTTTTGAGGGGCCATAATTTTTTATGGGATTAAGGGAATTGGATGGGGTTTGGTTTGTAAAATCGAGTAAAAAATTAGAAATTTTTTGAAGTAAAAAAATTTCAAAAAAAGTCGAAACTGGGGGTGTAAGGGTCGGATTTCGAAAAACCCAAAATTTTTCGGTTTTTTGGAAATTTTTCGGGATTCTTGAAGGTGGTTCGGGCCGAATTTTTTTCTTGGATAATGCAGATTTTTCTGCATATATTAGGATTTTAAAATTTTTAACAATGTAAACTTTGGCCAAGATATGATTTTTAAAAAATTTCTGTGATTTTTTCAGGGAGAAATTCCAGGCAAAAAAATTTTAATTTTCAAAATCAAAATAGATATGGCAAATGATATATCATTCGAAAGCTCTCATCGAGCTGGATATAAAAATATTTTTTTGAATTTTTTCGGTACATTTTGACGAATGTACAGAGGTTCGAAAATTTGTGTGGTGAAGTACAGTATCCGTAGAATGATGGGATGGAGAGAGGAAAAATGATTGACAGGTGAAATTGGTGGCAGAGAGGTGGAATTTTTCTCCGTCTCTGACCATGCCTGGCAAACCGTCGAAGAACTTAGGGGTGAATTTTGTATATTGGGGGAAATTTTGTGAGTGGATGAGCTGGATCCTGTTATGGATCCGAAGCAGAAGCATGCTTCTGCTTCAAATTTTGAAATTTGAAACTTGAAGCAAATTGCTTCAAGTTTCGAACTTTCGAAATTTGAAGCAAATTTGCTGCAAATTTTAAATGTTTGAAACTTGAAGTAGAGTCATAACACAGGGAACACGAGGGCCGAAGGCCCGAAATGTATCCTAATCGTTATAGGAATAGGATTATGTTACGAGCCCAGAACCCAGCGACCGTTGACTCCCCGCGAGGCGCGTGCCGCAAAACCCCGCGCGAAGCGCGGGGTTTTGCACAAGCGCCTCGCCTACTCTCCATAGGTTTACGTTGATCATTTTTAACATGTTTAACCTGGCCCAGGCCCTCGCCCTCCATCTAAAAGGAAGGGCGAGGGCCGAAGGCCCGAACCGACTCCCATCTAAGAGGGAGGGCGAGGGCCGAAGGCCCGAGCTGACACCCATCTAAAAGGGAGGGCGAGGGCCGAAGGCCCATCTAAAAGGAAGGGCGAGCTGGACACACATCTAGCTGGACACACATCTAAAAGTGAGGGCGAGGGCCGAAGGCCCGAGCTGGACACCCATCTAAAAAGAAGGGCGAGGGCCGAAGGCCCGAGCTGGACACACATCTAAAAGGGAGGGCGAGGGCCGAAGGCCCGAGCTGACACCCATCTAAAACGGAGGGCGAGGCCGAAGGCCCGACTGGACACACATCTAAAAGTGAGGGCGAGGGCCGAAGGCCCGAGCTGGACACACATCTAAAAGGGAGGGCGAGGGCCGAAGGCCCGAGCTGACACCCATCTAAAACGGAGGGCGAGGGCCGAAGGCCCGACTGGACACACATCTAAAAGTGAGGGCGAGGGCCGAAGGCCCGAGCTGGACACCCATCTAAAAAGAAGGGCGAGGGCCGAAGGCCCGAGCTGAACACCCATCTAAAAGGAAGTGCGAGGGCCGAATGCCCGAAGTGACTCTAAGTGAAAGGATGAGTCCCAACTGAGGGAAGACGAGGGCCGAAGGCCCAAATTGAATCTTAGTAGAAGGATGAGTGAGGCGAGGGCCGGAGGCCCGAAGCGATGTAAAGGCAAGGCTAATCTTTTGTTCCAGGCATAAAAAATCGCTAGCGGCGCGCGAAGCGCGCCCCCAAAGCCGTTAGGCTTTCCAACGGGCAAAAGTATCGTAACCTAAAGAACCCCCCGATGTATTTTACTGCCACAGTATCGTAATAGGCACCCCAGTGGTCAAACCCATCGCTAGGACATGTAAAACTTTCGAATTATTATATCGGTTTGAGATAGGAGCCAGATTTCTTCCATTATTTGCGTGGCAGGTGAAAATTTTGAGAATTTTAGAGGTCCTTAAGCCAGATTTCTTCCATTTATTCCAAAATGTTGATTTTAAAGTACATACTTTCAATAAAGTACAAATTCAATTTCGTAAGTACGGAGTCGATTTCAAAGTACAATACTTTCAAATAAAGTACGAATGAGAACCCTGTTATATCCACCTACATCCCCAAGGATTATAACTAGGCTTATAAAATAAAATTTTAGGTAATTTTGGTCTGATTCTAAATATCTTATCTATCAGCGTTGGCTGACAACACAATCGTTTTGCTATGAATTATTTTATGTTCTAATTTAAATTTTTCATTCATTTTGTAATTTTTTCTTTAAATTCCTCTGAACAAAAACTACAAAATCTTTAATTGGATTTAAAATTAATTACTAAAAATTGTTTTTGTAGGGGATTTAATTGATTTATTCCACATATGTAATTATAAGAGTAGACTGGTTAATTTTTAATTTTTGACATCCTTCTTCCTCTAATTGCTTAATATATCTTTCAAATGCTCTTTCTTCTCTTCAGATTTTCGCGCAAAACATGCAAAAATAGGGGAAGAATTAATTATAAAAACGTCAGCACTCTTTTACATTTATTTTTATTTTTCCATTAAATAATTAATAATAAAATTTAAAATTACCTTTATAGGTAAAATATGTTAAAAACTCTTTTAGTTTAAAAGAAATTTGCTAAATTTTATAGAATGGTATTATTTTTTAAATTTCATCTGTCAAAATATTTTCTAAATTAATTGACCTCTAAATTTTTATCACATATCTTTGTTATTAATTTACAAGAGGTATGTCACGGGTTGAGAAAATGTCGAGCAGGGTTTTTAAAAGTTTTCTTCGGATTGGGGTTCGAATTCGGGACGAACATGTACAGATATCGTGTTTTCGGATACTCGTAATATCCTTGATTTACATATAACTACATATTTACATATAACTACATATTTACATATAACTACATATTTACATATAACTACATATAACTTATTTTCTTCTTCAAGAATAACTAACAATTAAATAATAATTCTCTGGATTTATTTGCCGAACTCTTGATAGGGTCGAAACGAGATCTCATTCTAAAATCTTTCGTCTGTTGAGATTTAGATTTTCAAAAATTATTTTCTTTTATTTGGCGACATTGTTTGACCTGATTTACTAATTTTACAAGTTTTTCCCCAGTTTTTCCACAAAAATATTTTTATTTTTTATATTTATTAAGACAATTTTCCTTTTCAAAAAATATATTCATTTATTTATTGGTTGTTGTTCTTTGGCCAAATCCAATTTTCTTTTTTCCTTTATTATTTTTTTTGCTCTACTTGAGCCAATTGGGTGGCCAATTCAATTGTAGGCAGGCAAATAGCAATTTTATTTAGCCAAAAAATTCATTTTGGTTGATGAGATCCTTTTTAGCCTTAAAAGTGTATATCTTCGAAACTTTTTCAAAATAAATTTAATGAAGAAAAATAGGTATATTAAAAAATTATAATTATACATACTAATTAAAATAATTTTATTTTTTGAAAATAAAAATTTTTTTAAATTTATTTTATTTAATTTAAGATCTTTTTATTTGACAAATTTTATCCTGATTTTTATTTATTAAAATCCTGGGCCTGTAATCCAGGAAAAACCCAACAAGGTCAAAAAATGCCTGGACCTGAACTTTGGGGACAGGAAAAACCCAGGCTTAGGTCCAGGTCCAGCTCGATCTCTAATGATTAACCTACATATTTTTCTTTAATTTTGGCTGGTAATTATGGCTTTTTGGTTTTCAAAAATCAAAATAACCAGCCAAAAATGTTAATAATATGCTGCCAACGGACACGAATATCAAAAACTTTATTTAGCTTTCACCAAAAAATCTTTATTATGTAAGTCCAACTCTTCGCGAATTTTTTATTAAGAAAAACTTTATTTATTATTTATCTACCTAAAAAATTTTATTTTTATTTTTTGATGTTGGCGAAGGCCATTTACTCCATTTTATTTATTTTTTTATTTCAATCTCGTCCATTTCCTTCCATTATCGGAGGTGCCATCTCTCTTTTTTAGATGCGCATAAAAATAGCCGAACAGAGTAGATAGACGATATTAATTCTTTTAATCTTTACTTGACTTTTTTTTACTTTTTTAAATTATTATTATACAAATTATTTTAAAATTTTCAATACCAATAACAAAATTCAATTTTTCTTATTGGTATCGAAGAATTTAAAACAGATCCATAACCGTTAGGATGGCAATTTTATCTTTCTTTTAAAAAACGAATTCGTGTTTCTAGATTTGAATGGGTTTAAATTTTATTAATAGTTTGTTTACTCTAATACAGCCCAAGTCTCAAAGATTAGTTGAAAAATACATCCATATGTGGCCGTATTGGCGTAGGAATATCTTCAGATTCTAA
The DNA here is from genome assembly GCA_036172945.1 of Meloidogyne incognita. Classification (NCBI taxonomy): domain Eukaryota; kingdom Metazoa; phylum Nematoda; class Chromadorea; order Rhabditida; family Meloidogynidae; genus Meloidogyne; species Meloidogyne incognita. Next base: position 841,345 of record JARQAC010000037.1, read on the forward strand.
ATTTTTTAGATCTTTTTAAATTAAAAAATTCCAAATTGAATCACTCTTTTTTCAAGGTTTTACCATGACTGAGGCGAAATTCCCTTCTATCCAAAACAAAGTTGTAAAACCAATACTTACCTACACTCCTATTATAATTAATGTTGTAAATTCTTTATTTTTTTTTTATTTTTTCTTTCTCAACAAAAAATTTGACCTTAATCTGAGATCATGACTTTTTTTTACTTTCCTTAATATCTTTACTTATTTCTAAGTCGATTTTTATTACAATAGGATTTAAAATTGAATTCTTAAGTGTGCTATAAAATGAATAAATGGAAGGAGAGGTTTGGGTTATTTAGGCGTTGATATTTAGTTACAAAGTATGGGCCCTTCCGCATTTTAAAAAGCCAAAGCAGAACGCGGAAGGGTTAAAAAAGGAGGAATTCTGCGGAAGGCGGAAGCCGCAGCTTTTTCACCAGGATTAATCTCTTTTCAGACCATCCCTGATAGCTAGATCCTATTTTTTGATAGAAATAACGTGCTTTTCAGCAATTTTCGACTTGCTGGCAAACCTGATTTTTTTCTGAATTCAGATCTTATATTCCTCCTTTTTCACCAGGATTAATCTTTTTTCGTACCATTACCCTTATTATTTATTAAAAAAATTATTTTTATTTTTATTTTCTTATAAAATTATTTTCCTTCTGTCAGATTAATTTAAAATTCATCTTTCTTCTCAACTAAAACTCTTCAACTAACTCAATTCAATTTTTAATTAGTCAACGCCGAAAAGACCCCCTTTCCCTTTACAAGCATAGTAATGTACTTGAAGTAGTGTTAGAAATGACCCCGACATTGAGAATTAAAAAATATATTTTTTTTACTATTTTAGGGTGGGCTTAGGGAATGAATGAACATAAAAAAGGCATAAATAACAAGTGGGGGAGTCGCTGCATGAGATTCTTTACCCGCGATTATTTTCTTGGCATTTTTATTTTGTAATGTAATTTATTGTTTTGTGAAAATTGCCTTTTTTATGTGGTATTTTTGGGTGATAATTTTTAGTATTTTATTACTTACATTTTTTGGATATTTTCGAATATTTTTAATACTACATTAATACAAAATTATTGAAAATATACATATTTTAACCGTATTTCCTCTAGAATAGGCCTCGGAGCTGTTTTTTTTCAATCAACCCTATCGGGGGGGGGCTGATTTTAGAGAGAGAGGACTATTTTAGAGAAAACACTATACCTTTTTATATTTTGATTCAGCAACTAAAACTGCCATATTTTACAAAATAATTTTAGCAAACCAATAATTTTATCATACCGTATTATCTCTAATAGAATGGCCGTCTCCATTTGAATGGCCCCTTCTAATAGAATGGCCCCCTGGAGGATGATTGAAAAATAGAATGGCCGTCTCCATTTGAATGGCCCTTCTAATAGAATGGCCCCCCCCCTTTAATGCTAAAATTTTCCCAATATAAAATTTTTTTTAAATTTTCACCTGTAGTGCCGGAAATCAGTATAGATCTCAGTGGATTTACAAGATTAAGGTGGATTTGGAGAGATATCGGATTATTTGTGTCGATAAAGAGAAGGCAGAAGAGAAATTGGGGGATTAAGAGATATCAGTGAATTCTTGGAGTCAAGGCAGGATAGAAGGATAAAGATGGTAGGAGGGTTAAGATGAATAGACGATAGGAGGATTAAAGTGTATACATATAACTCATATTAATTACACTCTTTATTTCTGATCCCCATTTTATCAATTTAGTTATTTACTAGTGAAAATTAGTAAAAAATGCAAAATAAAGTATTTGAAAATTTTTAGATTTTTATTTATTTTTTGAAAAAAAGGCGATACAATGAATCTCGATTCTGGTACAACAAGCAATCTTGTACGAGAAGGGGTTATATAAGGGGGATTACAATTCATCTTAATCCTCCAAATTTCTTCAATATCTCCTCCATTTCTTCTTAATCCCCTCTAAATCCTGCGATGGATTTTGATGATCATTGATATCTCACATAATCCCTGCTCTGTAATCATCGAGATCCCTCTTAATTCCCCCTCTACTTCTATTGTATTAATAATGCTAAATCAATCCATATCCCACTTAGTTTCACAAAATCCTCCTTACTCGCTTGAATCTATTAATCTCAATAGAATATTTGACAATTTTTGGCGAATTATTCTCATTTTCAAAGTTCGAGTTTAGAATTCAAATTTGATTTTACATTTTTCCTATAAATAACTAAAATCAAAGCTTGTGGCAGATGAACCAACGAGGTCGAAATTTTTTCAATCGCAAAATTTTTTCATTGAAAAATAGAATGGCCGTCTCCATTTGAATGGCCCCTTCTAATAGAATGGCCCCCTAGAGGGTGATTGAAAAATAGAATGGCCGGCCATTCTATTAGAGATAATACGGTAGTTATAAATTTTTTCAAAAAATAATCTGATACCAATTATTATGGCTAGAAGGCAGCTAAAATTTTACAAAAATTTATGAGCATAAATATCAATAGGTATACAAAATAGAAAAAAACTAAGTCGAACGCATGATTTTTTGAAAATTTATAAAAACTTTTTATAAAATTACTGATTTGCTAAAATTTTTTGCGAGACAAGGTGGTTTTAGCTTTAAGTCAAGATATAAAAATCATGACATCAATATCAATTTTATTACAAATATTTATATTTAACATTTTAATTTTGTTTTTATTCTTCACAATCATAAAACATTAAAGGAAAATATGCAAATATTAAAAAGCTTTTTATCTTATATATTTTCAGAATATCACCAAAATATTAGGGGGACATCAATATCAATCCGTTTTACTGGTTTTCTAGTACGACTTGTACTTTTTGGGGTTTTCGTTGCTGGAGTCACAGATCCAGTAGCAGGATCAGTTGTACTAGTTGTTCCTGCTGTTGTCATTTGAACAGTCGATGTAACGCCAGGAGAGGTTTCCCATGTGCAAGTACATATTGGGGGAGTTGTTGGTGGTTGACATGTTTGCGTGCTAACCCCAATTATTATTGCCCAAAGTATTTGTAATTGAATTAATTTCTTCATTTTGTTTTGGGCTTTTTCACCCAATTGGTTTTATTGAATTGAAAGTAATTGTTATTGATATCTCTGTGTTCATCCTGTGTTTATATACAAAATTTATTCAATTCTTTGACACGTCTTCTTAACTTTCTTTTAATTTTTTGTTAAATGTTGCGTTGGTATTTATTTGCATTTATTTCCTCATTTTCCTTACAATTTTACAAGAAAATAATTTTTTGCATGCAACTTTTTCACTTTTTTCATCGACACTGTTTTCCATTTTTTATGGCTTCATTATTTTTCTCGTTACATTTTGTGTGTTTTAGAAAGAATATTACCGTAAATCCTCTAAAATAGCCCCTCCCTCTAAAATAGCCCCACCCTCTAAAATAGCCCCCCTCTAGAGGTTGATCGAAAAAAATAGCCCCTCCCTCTAAAATAGCCCCACCCTCTAAAATAGCCCCCCCCCCCCACTCTAAAATATTTAATTGTGCTTGCCATTGTTATTTTTCAAAGCACAACACTGTTAAATCCCTATATTTCAATAAGATTAGAAATGATTATGGAGGATATCGGGGATTTGAATGGATATAAGGGGATTCTGATGGATTAAGGGATGGAGGTGGACTTCCAAGACTTCGATCCAAGACCTTAATCGAAGTCTTGGATGGATTTATGGACTGAGGAGTACTTGATGGAAGTTTTTAGGCTAGAATTCTCGTTAAGAGACCTTTATTTTGTGATGAATTCTATTAAATTTTAGAAAAATATTATTCAAAATTTGGTAATAAATTTTAGTTTTCAAAAAATTTAGACATCGAAAAAAATAGCCCCTCCCTCTAAAATAGCCCCACCCTCTAAAATAGCCCCCCTCTAGAGGACGATCGAAAAAAATAACCCCATGGGGCTATTTTAGAGGATTTACGGTATTTGTAATAGAGTTTTAGTAGAAAATTGTTGTCCCGTTCCCCGCTCTCCAAGTAAAGTCTTTAGTCAAGACTCAAGACCAAGAATCTTGGAAGTCTCTATAAACGCTTATCCATTTCAAATTACAATTTCAACCCCATCACTAAAATTTGTTTTAATTCTAATTTTTTCCATCTTTTTCCATTTTCTGATCACAACACAAAAATATTTTTTTCAAAAATTTTGTTTAATTTTTCTTACTTTATTTGTTGTCACAGTACCTTAGAAAAATTTTTAAATATATTTATTTGTTCATTGTTATTTCCTCATCTTTAAAAATTATTTTATTCTTGTCATAATGTTGTCACATTTTTCTTATGATTTTTATGTTTGTGTTAAATATGTACATGCTTTGCATGTGGATATTCCACGAACATGTACAGCTTGTCCTGATTTTTTTACATTTTAGTTTATTTTACTACTTTTATATTTTGTTTTAAATGGGAAGGATGGCCTGAAATTGATCCCTTATTATTTAATTTTCATTTTATATTCAAAAAAAAATTATTTAATAGCCTGCTAATTGTATAGAGGAGTTCCTTCGGTTTAGTAACGTATATGGAGGAGATCTCGATCAAAAACTCATTATCAAGGTTGAGATTTATTAAGGCTAAATTTAGCATTTATAAATCAAAGACCGGTTTCTCACATTCCGCCGGTCTCTTCTTCAGATTATTATATAGTAACTATTTTTAAAATTTTCAAACTTTCCCAAAATTGCCCTCAATTCCAAAATAAGTCCAAATCTTCTTTAAATAACCATTCTCTTCATTTTATTATCCTACATCAATTGCCTTCAATTTCTAAAAGTCTCGGCCACTAAATTCACAAAACTCTTTCCTTTCAATATTCCCTCCGGCCCATTCATCTATCATCGCTTTTTATTAGAAAAATATATTTATTTAGCTTCTTCATTTTGTTTTTATTTTCTTCCCATACACAAACATTTAAGGAAAATATGCAAATATTAAAAAGCTTTTTATTTTCATTTTTATTCATTTTCCTTCAAAATTTAAAATAATAAATTTATTTAAATTAATTTTTTGAATTACAAAAGGCAAAAACTTGAATGTTAAGACAGTAAATAGCTGATTTATCTTATCCATAACAACTCTTTCCACAACAACTTCATAATTTCATCTTTTTCCTAAGGCTTCTTACAAAACTAATTAAATTTTTTAACAAAAAATCTGTAGGAAACGGTTGGCAAAAGTCTCATTCCCTGAAAAATAAACAACAATTTCATTCCTGAGTTGAGTATCTCGAACTTTTCAAGGCGAATAAGATCAGATCTCGTTATATAATCCTTTTAGAATGCCTAAATATTTTATAATTTACTTATTAAAGAATTAACATAAAATTTTTTAAATTCTTTTAAAATCTACTTCTCTCCGAATTATTTATTGAATATTTTCTTTTTAAATTTAAAAGAGCAGATGGCCAACCGGAAGCCAAAATCTGGTCTGCGATAATATTTTTGCATTAAATGAGGTTTTTGGGTATTTGTCAGATTTATTTTAATTTTTAATAATTTCAGAACTATATTTTTAGAATAGACTAACTTTGTCAAAGTTTTTTTTTGATTGAACGGATATTTTTTTTTCAAAAAAAAATTTTTTTTTGCCCTTGACAGAGAATAATATATTTTATTAATTTGCATATTTTTTTCATTTCTTCTTGAGAGAATGAACGGTCACTCACCACAATTTTTCATTCTAAAATTTATTTCACAGCGTGCTTTGAATATTTTTTTTGTTTCCCAATCCGTTCTTTTTTTTTCAATTTATATTCGTTTTTTGTATGAGATTTTTTTATTTTTTTTTGAGAGGATCAAAAAACCCGAGAAAAGACTAAAAAATAATAAGGCTTTGAAAAGGTTGAAAGAAAGGGGAAATTAAAAAGTAGTGAAAGGTGTTAGTGGATATTTCTTGATAATTGAAGATTATCCTTTTCTTCTTTATTTTTTGAAAAAAAATTTTTTCTTTAATATTTTTTTCATTTTTATAAATTAAAAATAAAGCAAGGAAATGAAAAAATTTTATGCTAATCGGAATGAAAAAAATTTGGTTCTGATTTAGAAGATCTCAAGTTAATGTAGGTGTCTCAGAAGATGTATTCTATTTTGGATTTTCAGTTTTTTAAATTTTACTTAGCGTTCTATAGTATTCCTTGGTTTAAAAAAATTATTTTTTAACTAACTAATTTTGAAATAAGATTTTTTAATATAAGAATTTAAAAAATTGAAATAGCTAAAGATTTTAAAAATATTAAGATAACATGATATCGACAAAAATGAAATTATTATCCGTAAATTTGTACGGTTTTTTATGTTCGGACCTATTTTGCCCCTCATTTATTTCCTCTGCTTTTATTTAAATAAATTTACAAATCAAATAATTATTTTAAAATTTATTTTCCCATTACCTTAATTGAAAATAAATTTTTTAATTAATTAAAAAAATTTTTGTTTGCTAACCAAAAAAACAAATTTATTTATTTACCTACTATAGTAGTTTTTACTGAAATTGACATGCAATACAGCACTAATTTTCCTTACATTTTTCTTCTATTTTTTCAAAAAAATCTTTTTTTTATTTTTTCTTATATTTTTTGTATATTTTTCCCTTAAAAATACTCCCCACATTTTAGTCATCCACAGAGGCAACTTTCCCTTCTAGCAATTTTTAAAAACTAAAAACTAGCAAAAATACTTTCCATCCCCTAAGGAAGTATTTTGCTTTTATAAATTTTCTTAAAATAAAAGAATTGGAAGGAAATAATTGTTTTATTTTTCCAAAATGCCCTCAAAATTTATTTTTATTTTCTAATTTTGTGAAGGCTTTATTAAGCCTTAAGACATAAAATTGTGTGTGCGGCTCTTGAAAAAGTCAACAATTGAAAAGAAAATTTTTTCGTTTAAAGACAAAAAAAAATAATTTTTTTGTTAAATATTTTTGGCGGTAAAAATAAAGGGAGAAGATGTTCTTCTTTCTACCTTCCCGAAGGGTAAAAACTTTTTTTCTTACCTTTTTATTGTTTTATTGAAATAAATTTTATGCGCATTCCTAGCTAAAGGGGAAAATAAAAATAATTATCTGCAGCAATTTTGTAGAGTGTCTTTTTTAATAATACCGACAAAATGCATAAAATTATTGTAGAAAGTAAAGAAAATGTTTGTATATAAATAAATAAAAATTATTTTTCTACACAATCATTCTATAAGCGCTTTTAATTCTTAAAAATCCAAAGCTAGTTAAGGTTGTAACGATTTGCATGTCTTGAGTTTTGTTGTATGCTACCAAAATTGAATTTTCATTAGACCAATCTAGGATAGGTTGAACTATCCGAGACCCAGTCTTTTTTCGACACGAAATCAGATTCGAGTAGAATTTTGAATAATTCTACTCGAATAACCGAACCACCCTAAACCTAATTGTTACCAACCTCCCCGAAATATACATCAGCTCGGAAATTTTGCGGCCCTGTATATTCTTGATTAACATTTTTCTGACTTCTTAGGATCAGAAAACCATTAAAAAATTTTTTGCCCAATCATTCTTACTTACCAACCTTTAAAAAATTAATTAAAGTCTATCAAACATTCATATAAAAAATACAGTAAAATTAAACCTTCTAAATTTTCAAAATAAAATAAAAAATAGCCTTACCTATCTCCAAATTTCATCAAATAAATAATTTATTTTTATTGTCTTTATATTCAAATAATAAAATTTCCTTTTTTTATTCAACATTCATTTCACTTTACTCCCCAATCCCCTAACCTATCTATAAATTTATCTGAGCGCGCGAATGTTATAATATTTATATCCTACCCATTAATAGCAAGGATTTTCTGTAAAGAGTGATGACATGCATAGGGGAGGGGAGAGATTGTTTAGAGACTTTTGGGGGAGGAGGAGGAGAGCGATTTTGGGGAGAGGGGATCTTCTAAAAAAGGAAAGGTGAGGGAAGGAGGAGGGGATATTCTATAAAAGTAAGGGGAGGGAAGGGCTTATAATAGTTAAAAATCTATCCAAAAACAGTTAATCCTTCACCCTTCCTTCCTCTTTTATTTTATTTCCATCTCATCACTTCCATCAAAAAATTGAACACTTTGCATAGAAGAGAGAAACAGCAGGAGAGGAAAAAGAAATCAACCTCAAATCCTCCTCAAATCCCTTCTAAAAACCTTTCTTTCTTCTTTTTTACTTCCAGTTATTCTATTCTTCCAATATAAAATTCATTTTCATCAATTCCATAAAAACAAAAAAAGCGAGAATTATTTTTCTCTCATTAAGGAAAGGCCTCTCAAATAAATTAAACACCTGCTGCCTTGACAAATATGGGTAATAATAATAAGAATTTCTGACTTTTCACTTTACTATTTTTTTGTTTTTATTATAAAATTGTACAAAATGTAATAATATTAAATTAAATTTCAATATTTATTAAAAAGTTATGGTCATTAATTTGCTCTCCAGATTCTTTAGTTGTTATGCCATAACTTTTCTTTATTGCCAAAATTTTCTTCAAGTACCATTTTATGATTTTATGGATAAATTGAGTTGTCTTATAGGCTGTCTTAATATGTAATATTTTAATAATACATTGGCTGACTTCCACTTCCGTCTTTCGCAATTCCGCTGTTCTTAACCCTTTCGCGTTCCGATTTTTATTTTGTTTCGCTTCCTTCAGCTTGTTTTATCAATTATTTCATGATTAAATTAATGGAAATTTTACGGTTTTTACTGTACGATGGTTCCTATATTTGTCAAAATTTTAATAAAACAAAAACGTTTTATGATCACAAAAAATTACTTTTAACTTGGGAATAATAAACAGAAAATTCTTAGTTAACCCCCACAACTCCCCCCAAAAAATAAATTAGAAATTTTGTCTATTGTCTGTTCTCTAGCCAAAATATACCTAAATTAATATCGAAAAATGAGAATATAATTACAGATACCTAACTACCTTTTTTAATTTATTTCCTTCATTCTTTACAAATTGTTCTTTTTGTTTTATTTTTGCGCATTTCCAAATTTTTCTTTTAATTAATTTTTGGCTTTTATTTTTTAAAAATAAATTGCAATTAAAATATTCTTTTTATTTTCTTAATCCTTTTTTGCATTTTATGTTGACATATGTTTTTTCTTTCGAGTTAAAATTGAGAGAATTTTTAGGGTATTTGAAGGGACATATTTTTTGATTGTTTAAATTTATTAAAATTTTATTGCTTCAATTTATTTTTGTTAGACACAAAATCCAATAGAGATCTCATTTTCAATAGAGATCCCATCGCACTAGAGATCCCCCCCCCCCAAATCCAATTTTTCAATTCCATATTGTATAATAAATTAGCTTTTTTCTAAGCTAAATTAGGATTTAGGAACTTTGAATGGTCGAAACTTGTCCACACTTCTATCCTTTTGACTATAATTATTTTTAATTTTTAGAAATTATTTTAGAAAATTTTTTAGACACTCGCAGAGTGCCTTCACATTCTTATATGACAACAATAATTAAATTTTAAAACACAAACCCACCCTTAATGAGGGAATTTGACTCCATATAGAAAATTAATCTCAAAGGGGGATTTGATGGGATAATGGGGGTTTCCTGATGGTATTTTTCTGATGGTATTTTCTTTGTAACGATCTAATATTTTATTAATAAATAGGTAAAACAATTATATTATAAATTCCAAAATATTTTTTCTTTAAAATTATTATTTTTAAAAATATTTTTATAACCAGAAAAAAAATAATTTAAAAAGCATTACTAAATTGCGTGCCAAACCTATTTTTCTCCTCCTTTTTTCTAAATAAAAAATCGTTTTTTGTTTTCCCCGCATTATTTTTTTAAAATACAAAATTGTAGGTTTTGTTAAAAATTTATTTTTGACCTTCAATTAAATGACTAAAATGGCGATATTTTCTGCCATTTTATTTTAGATTAAAGTGCCAATTAAAATAATATGTTTTTAAGGTTTTATTTAGAAAATAAAGGCGTTTTTCTTTGGCTTTTTCCTTCATTTTTTATTTTTTTCCCTTCAATAAATACCAAAAACAGTCAAATCTCAAGTCTAAGATACCCCATTAGGTCGAAATATTTTATCAGATAATGAGGAGTGTCTTTAAGTAGAATGTATCTCTTAGTCAATTAAAAGTAGGGTAACAACCTGACCCCCCCCCCTCTGACCTCCCAAAACTCCGACCCCGACGATTTTTTTCGCAAAAACTATGACCCGAACCTCGAAGGCTCACCATGACAACTTGGGATATCCAAACTGAAATTTTCAGATCCGGATCGGCCATCCTTACTTCTAATGTTGGGTTTTTTAATTTAAATGAATCTATTATTCAATTCATCATATAAATAGTGAAGTTAGCCTGTATTATTAACATAAATTACCTAATATTTTTTATTGGATCTGATCATTTTTATTAATTTATAGACTAGATTTATTTTACTATAATTATTTCTAAGTGTAAATATTTTTTCGTTTATTTTTTCTGTCAAATAATTAGAGTAATTATTAAATATTATTATTTTTAAATAAATTATTTTTATTCTTTACTCTTTCATTCGCATATTAATTGATTTGCGCGCATTTGTTTATCCAGCTGTCTAATAATATCAACACCAAACAATTTAATTTTTAAGTTTATTTTAATCCTCAAAATATTTTTTTCTGAATCTGATTTAGATTATTCGGACCTCTATGTAAAAACACAGAAACAATAAATCCTAAAAGATTTATCTTAGGGATGCACCTCTAAAAATAGGGGTACCCTCTCTCCCCTCACCTTAGAGGTATAGGCCTCCCTCCCTTAAAATAGAGCCCCACCTTCGCATGGGGACTGCCCCCCTTAATTAGAGAGTACCCTCACCCAGTGACCAACAATTGGCGTCTTCCACTATGATAAAAAATCGTAAAGCGACAAGCTATGACTGATTTTATGTAACCTCAATATCAGTATCTGCCATAAGGGCCTTGACGCCGAACGTCTGTCAAAAGATGATTTTTTGTAAGCATAGCATTATTTTCTATATAAGAAATTATTTTTTAAATTAATTTATTTAATTGTTCCTTATATTGTTGTAATATCCAAATATTTGTTCATTCTTTCTCTCATATGTTTAACAGCTAAATTGAAGTATCTGTAACGGACGACTGCCGAAAATCCGTTACAATAAAAATAAATACAAAATGCGCGCTCATTTTCAACAACAAAACAAATAAATAAATAAATTTTTTTATGTAAATCTACAAATATTTAAAGGAAAAAGAAACTTTTTTAAAAATATTACGTAAAATATAAGTATATTATTATTTCGTAAATTAAAAATTAGCTATTATTTTAACAACCTTTTAGAGTAGAGTTGATGGACTCTACATAATCCCCTGCTCCGATATCCAAAGCGAAAATTTTCTGATATTCGGACTTTTTTTCGGAATTCACCAATATCATTCTAGAAATTGCCAACCCTATACTCTATGAAAAGATTGTAGGTTTTTTGGTAAACATACTTATCATAGATTAAGTTTGGAAAATAATACGGGCACAGATATCCTAGAACCTGTCAAATAAGGTTGTCGGATAGTTGTGAATCTTCGGATATCCGGATTCGGATACGATATACGAACCGAAAATTTCTGGGTATACACCCTTTTTTCGGAACGACAGTCTTTCTGCCAAATAGAATGGCGACCAGTAAGTTTTCTCAAATTATAAAGTTTAAGTCGGAAATACAAAGTTTGCGGCTGGTCGAAGGTCCGCTATGAAAACCAACTAAATATACGCGTGTTTAAAGCTTTAACTTAATCCTCAACCTACTTTTTCTTCATTTTATTATTTCTTTTTCCGTTCATTTACCCCAAAAATTAAATAATTTTTAAGTTTATTTAAATTTATTTATTTAATTATTACTCTATTTAAAAGCTTCTTTTGGATTTTTGGGGGTCTTCCTTTAGTCCATGAGCACACATTGAGAGAAAACGAGTGTTTATCGCTTTCACAATCCCAAGAGGGAAAAAGCAAAAATAGAAGAAGCAAAATAACGAACACAACAAAAATAAAATAAAAATAATATGACCACCCCCCCCCCCCCTCCTAAAAATAAATAAAATTGAGAAAAAGGAGAAAATTGAGTGAGACATTCTTCGTATTTTTAAGGGAATGAGAGGGAGGATTCTCTCGTAAATAAATAAATATATTCTCCAATTGCAACAAGCATTTTATTAAAACAAATTTTATTTTAAAATTAATTGCTATTTATTTTAAAAAGAATTAAAGTTTATTTTATTTGAAAAATTTGGGGGTTTTATGTAAAGAAATAATTTAAATGCTCTATTAGAAGCTCTGGGCTTCTATTTTTTATAGATCACTTTGCTGAGATTGTAACATAGAGTGAGCTTGTATATGAGCTTCTCTTAAAGATGAAAATTTTGAGAATTTTGGAAGGCTGTAGGCAAAAAAAATTCACTTTCTCTTTGTTGCGAGCGAAATGTTATGGACGGATATCCGCAATACCCACGGATTTGGAGCACCATATCCGCATCCATCCGTATCCGTCAGTTTTTAAAAAAACACTCTCCATATCCGTCCGTATCCGGATATATTCGCGGATATCCGGATATTATCCGCGTCAAAGTGCAAATCTGTTAGATCTTCGACTGATAGATAAAATACCTAAACTACTTCTCTACTTATTAATTCTACTTTATTTTATTAATTTGATCAAATTATTCGTTCACAATTAAAAAAATTTATATTTAGAGGAGTATCTTAAATTAGGAGATATCGCTTAGGCATATCCCTCACCCATTTGGCTACCAATAAAAATTTCTGTATATAAAACTTATTTATTTTGGATGTATTTTGAGGTTTTATAATTATTTATTTTCAGTATTTATATTTAAAAATGTTATTTCCTTCCAAATTCTTTCAAAAAACAACAAAAATTGCCTTTACTTTTTATTTATTAGCTACATTCAGCAACGCATTTTGTCCTCCAGGATGTGAATGTAATGACGACTTATTAACTGTATTTTGTGATTTTTCGGGAATTAATGCTGTTCCTATATTGTAATTTGAAGAAAGATTTTTTAAACATTTTTAAAATTTTCTAGACTTAATCCAATGCTTAAATCATTAACAATAAAGAATTCAAACGGATTGAAATTAGATACATTTTCAATAGCTTTATATCAGGGTATTTTTTATTTGTTAATTTCCAAATAACTCTGATTGGAATTTATTTAACGGGAAATAAAAAATTTTATTTCAAGTTTTTCTAATGCCGTAAAACTACCGTATATCCTTAACTACCCTGGGTGATTATTGTTTCGACTTTCCGCTGGAAGGAGTAATTAATCGAGGGAGGGTAATTATACGAGATTTAAAATTTGAACGTGTCTTAGGGCATTTGATGGGGGTAATTATTGCTCTAATCTAATTAATGGCAGTGGGGTAATATTTGATTGAGGGCAATTAATACATGTTATACGGTATTCTATTTTTCACTATATTTTTTCTGAACCTATACCTGTTGTTAATCTTGTAATTAATTACATTGGGATTTTTCAGAATTGCCCAATTTTTTAATTATGTTAATATTAAAAATTATTTTTAGAATTAGAGCATTTGGATATTTCTGACTCTCAAATTAATTTAATTCCGCCTGGATTTATTTCACAAATGAGCAAATTAAAATATTTATCATTGAGGGGGAATCGGTTAAAATTAATTGATGATCAGATGTTTGGAAATGGACAAAATATTAGGGAAAAATCAAAGCAAACTCTGGAAGTAAGGAGATAATTTATGAATTTGATTCCAATTTAAGCCCTTTTGAAAGGTGATGTTAATGTTAAGTGGAGGAAAGTTGATGTTAAGTGTAGGACCCTCAATATTAGAGACCGGACTGAGAAGGGGCAATCGAGATTGATAGCTCGAGAAATATTGATCGCGAGAACCGAGATATAGCCTATCAAAGATCAGACACTATTTTATACTTTCAAATTAAGTTTAGAATTTTAGTTTTATTTTTTCTTTTATAATATGATAATCTACAGAAAACACCTTTAAGGCATGGCGGTTTGTAGAGATGTCCAAGACCGAAAAATTTCCAAGACATAAGACCTAGACTACACCCAAAGACCAAGACCGAAAAAAGCTTAAGAAAAGTCCTGAGTCAAGACTTAAGACCATAAGTCTTGGACATCTCTAGCGGTTAGGCATGATTGTAGTAACTAACTAGAGACTAATTTTTTTGGAACGTGATTTCGTCTCAATCTAATCTCTGATTATAAATTACATTAGGATTTTAGCTTGTCTATAAGTTTCATTTTTACATGGGGTTGTGATAATTTAATTAAGGTGACTTTTTTGATTTAAAAATGATTTTTAAATAATAAGTTTTCTAAAATTCTATTTTTTTAGCATTTGGATTTATCAAATAACCAAATAGAAAGAATATCTCCAAATTCCTTTCAATTATTATCTTCTCTATTAACTTTAAATATTTCTTTCAATCAACTACATTTTCTCTCAGAAAAAACATTTTTGGGATTAAATAAATTAAAAATATTAGATTTGACGAGAAATAGAATTTCAAAATTGGAAAAAATAAAAATTAAAAAGGAAGGAATTAATTTAGATAAAAGTTTATTTGAAGGAATTGAAAATTTAGAGGAATTGAAACTTGCTGGGAATTTATTGGCTGAGGTATTTTTAAATTTAATTTTGGGTTATAGGAAGAGTCGGGCTTAGGGAATTTTTACAACTAAACTCTGATTTGTGCTCCGGAGTAGGAGCCAAATCTCTGTGCCAAATTCTCTATCAAGAGATCGGTTAAATGGCAAAATTAAATATTTGATTAAATTTTTGTGATAAGATAACGTTATATACATTTTTGGAGTACACTACAATGTACCTCGAGTCCAGTGTACCGCATAGCTATAACTTCGTTCATTGTGGTCGAATCCGGGACGCAATAATATGGTTCGATTCAGCTCGTCAATACGCATCGAAGCATACAAAGGCGGTCCGGATTCGACCACTTTGAACGAGGTATTGGAAAATTCTCTATCAAGAAATCAGCTATTGGGCTCGTGGTACATTGGCCTGCTTTCACATTTTTGTTTAATTCGATCTCTAACCCAAACTATGTTTATATGATTTAATTAAAAATTCGTATTTTACCTTAAAGAGTTGAGAAAAAAATATTAATTTTTTATCAAATTATTAAAAATTTTAATTTTAAAATAATATTTATTTTGTGTTTTTCAAGAATTTAAATTTAATTTTTTAGTTACCTCCCAATTTATTTCATTCATTACCTTCACTTATTAAATTGGATTTAAGTTCAAATTTAATCAGTTATATTTCCTCTGATGCTTTTTCTGGATTGAAAGAATTACGAGAATTGAGACTTGAAAAAAATTTGGTAAAATTAAAAAAAATTTCCTCAATTTAAAAATATTTTAAAGCTTTCTTCTTTTGTATCTGAATCGAATAATAATAAAATTCCAACAGAATTTAAAATAAAAAATTTGTTTCCGCAAAAACTTGAATTTTTGGACCTTTCTGGAAATTCTTGGATGAAGGTAAATTTACTTTGAATTTTAATGGAGTTCCGGAACTGGAATTGGAACTACAAAAATTAAAAACCTAGTTCTGGAACTAGAACTAGTTTCAGAGAAATTTTGGAACTTTGACATCACTGCCCACAATATCTATCCCCAAGGTGTAAGTAAAATCGCGATCAGGCCTTACTACTTATTTTAGAATTAGATTCTCTAAACTATTATTAAAAAATAATTTTTTCAGATTCCTCCACTTAATATTTCAACCTTAAAAATACTAAAAATTGAAGAAATGGTTCAATTAAGAGAAATACAAGTAAATAAATTTAAAAACAATTTCATAATTAATTAATTTTTAGGAGAATTCTTTCACTTTACTTCCAAATTTAGAAAGTCTTTCACTTGCAAATTCAATATTTCTTTCAAAAATTGATCAAAAATCTTTTGGAAATTTTTTAGAAAATAAATTGGAGACAAATATTAAATATTTGGATTTATCTAATTGCCAATTATCTAATTTGTCTGTTTTGCTTTTGGACTGGAAAAAAATTAAAGTGTTGAAATTGGAAGGTAAAATTTATAAAAAAAATTCTGGGTCCATATTATGTTCTAGACCCTTCTCTATAATTAAATATCGATCAACAAATTAAGCTGTCATATTTGTGAATTGTATTACCGAGATTCCACTTTTAATTTTAAATTAAAGCTAGCCGTTTAGATTAAATTCTACCCTCCATTAAGTAGAAGCTGAAATAAAAAATCCTCGGTTCGCCAGTTCGGCTTCTAACCGACAACCCTATCCTTAATTTATCGTATAAATAAGCTGAGGGATATTTCGCAGACTATGACCAAATATATCGAGCACAAAAATTTTTTTTAGAAAAGCATAAGAAAAGCATAATTAAATAATTTTTAAAAGGAAATCGTTGGAATTGTGATTGTCAATTAATTTCTTTTCTTCCCCAAATTCTTCAAAAAATTAAATTAAATGGTGATAATTTTGTAGAAAAAGTTTTATGTAAAGAACCAAATGAATATATTAATATTCCCTTAATTGAATTTAATTATAAGGTTATTTTTTCTAAATTTTTTGATCCTCATCCTGTTACTTTAAGTAAATAATTAGCTAGCTTTTTAAATTAATTAAATTACAATCAGCTCTATTTCAAAACAAAATTTTTTTGAAAATCTGAAATCGAAAAAGACCCTCAAACATGAATACTCGAAGTATAATAATATGTATTATATCTGACCACTAGAGAGGGGGTAAGAATTACCGAGGATAATCATTCCCTTAATCATAATTTTTAACTTTAAATTATGCTCAGAATTTTTGGGGAATTAACAATGATTATCATCTTATCCACTTCCTTCACATGAACCTCCAATTTAAATTTAAAATAATTTAAAAATTTTTTTTCAAAACAGAAAATGAATGAATGTGAAAATATAAATATTATATCCTCTCCATTTTTAGAAAACGAAAAAGAAGAAAATTTAAAAATTTTTAAAAATAATTTTATAACAACAATAGTTAGCGGTTTATCTTTATTAATGTTTACAAGTATTATTCTACTTTTGTACTGTTTTTGTTGTACTACAAAAGTAAATAATAGTAGAAGAACAAGTATTATATCTGATAATAATGATTGTTGTTGTTGTTATAGGTAAATTTGGATTTTTTTAGAATTATTGTCGACTCTCAGTAAACCTTTCAGTTTACCTTTCGGGTTAAAAAAACTGTCTTTAATTTGTGTTGTCGCATATGAAGTACAACAATGAGATTTAACTTTAGTTAAGGACTGAGAAGGGAATAAATATACAACCGATAGATTTTTAAACCAATTGAATCATTCTAGAATTAATCTATTTTAAGAGGGATCTTACTTTAAAATCCCCATTTTTGCCCCAGATATATTTTCGAAAATATCCGATAATTCGAATTTAGAATAAAAATGCGGAAAAATAAACAAATTTGAGTTGGCTTTTTTGGACTGAGTATCTGGAAGACAAAATTTTTGTTTTTAATTTTTTCAATTTTTCAGTCAAAAGAATCAAAAAATAAATACCAAACAAAATCAACATAATAACAGCCTTCTCTTTCCAAAATTAATTATCGGTACCCAACAACAACAACCATATTTATATTCTACAGGTTCTACATACATTGAATCTTTGATTTATGAAAAAGGGAAAGAAAAAGGAATTAAAAGGTTTTTGTAAAATAATTAAAAAAAATATTTTCTAAATATTATAGTTTACATTGTCCATTTTATGGTTGTGCAAATTGTCCCAAAGTTCTTTTAAATTCAAGTACTGATTATCAAAAAAGAGAATCTCTTTTAAATTTAAAGGTAGAATAAATTAAATATTTAATTTTTAATTAATTTTGGAATTTAATTATTAAATTTCTTTATGTAAGAAAGGGAGAAAAATCCCTTATCCCCCATCAGAGAGAAGGGAGAGTATTTCCTAAAGGAGAAGAAAAGGGATAACACTTACTAGACGGTGGTTTAAGATCTGGTATCAAAAGGGAAAATAAGAGCGAAGCCCAGGTAGGCTGCTTTAAGTGGCTCATATGTACAGAAGTTCGCAGATTGATGCCTGTCTTGGGCTAAACTTTTACCCTCTCTCTTTCTTTAAAAATTTTTTTCACTTCAAATTCGACTAAAATTAGGTCTCTAACGAACATCAACAACACCAATCTTCTAATAGTAACGAAAACTCCTCTTCTTCATCTTCATCTACAGGGGAAGATTATTATTCAAGCATTGTACAATTAGATAATTTTGAAGAGAATGATGAAACACAAAAATGTGCTTATTTTTAATTAATATTTTTATAATTTGAGTAAGAGCCCTGATTTTCATTTAGCCTGTCTTTTGGACCCTCAGTTTTCGGGTTTCCTCAGTTTTCGGTTTTCTTTCTGATTTTCCGAAATTATGAGTGTTAGATTTTCTAAAATATATTCATGTGGTCTGTCAATGTTTGCCCAAAAATTCAAAAAATTAGCTTTATAATTACCACATTTAGTCAAATAATTACCCCCTCTCTATTAATTACCTCTCCTATGGAAAGATTTAAATAATAATAACCCAGGATAATTATTTGAGTATATCAGGATAACAAATCAAATTTCAATTAAATTAAAATAATTTATTACAATTCAGTCCATCTAAACCCCCCAAAATCGCCACCACCTCCCCCTCCACCAAATTTTACAATTGCTATACCAGAATTCCCAACAGCAGCACCTCCTTATCAATTAAGGCATAGCAATAGTATGCAATATACAACAACAAATATTAATAGGTAAATAATTGAAAAATAGGTAGTTTAAAATTAAAATTTTATTTTCTAGACCAATAAATGGATTTATTAAGACCAAATAAATGGATTTATTGTTAACGAGCTCTTCCAATGATAAAATATACAAAGATAACTTAGAAAAGTCCAATATACTAGCTAAGACATTTTTAACTAATTTTAGCGACAAGAAATTGCAAGATGAAGTTATAAATGAAAATAACGAGCTCTCGATGCTAGATCTAGACTTAGATGTAATTCAGATTAGAGAACTATTAAGGAAGCTTCCTAACAAAAATTCTACATCTCCGGATGGAATTCCTTATATATTACTAAAACATTCAGCAGAAGAACTAGCCCCAGTACTAACTGAAATATTTAGAATAATATTAGATAGTGGAAATATTCCGAAAATATGGAGTACATCTATAATTATACCAATCCACAAAAAAGGTGACAAATCAGATCCTAACAACTACAGACCTATATCACTAACATGTACGCTCTGTAGAGTATTAGAGAGAATAATTAGTATTGAAATAATAAGATTTTTAAATAAAAAATCTTATTTCTCTGATGACCAATACGGATTTCTAACTAACAGATCAACATCAACACAAATGCTAGTAATGTTAAATGATTTCTATAAGGCGATACAGGAAAATAAATCTATTGATTTAGTATATATTGACTTTGCTAGAGCGTTTGATTCAGTACCTATTAACAGGATACTTTATAAATTGAAATCAATCGGTATATCTGGAAAGATATATATGTTTATTAAGAATTTCCTAGAAAACAGAACATTTAGAGTTAAGATTGAAGATACACTTTCTGATAGCTTTTCAACTTTATCTGGTGTACCACAAGGTAGTGTACTCGGACCACTACTTTTTCTAATATTTATTAATGACTTACCAAAATATTTACCTGAAAGTATAAATATAAAAATTTATGCTGATGATGTGAAGCTATATATTGAACATAAAAATGATTTTGAAACTGAAATTCTATCCGAAGCTCTATCATGTATTGAACGATGGTCTGTTATTAATGGCATAGATATTTCACTAGAAAAATGTGTTGTTCTCTACATAGGGAAAAATAATAATAAAAGAAAATATAGGTTACTAGGAAAACAAATGAGTGAAGTAGATAGTGTTCGGGATCTTGGTATTATAATTGATTCTAGTTTATCATTTTCCCAGCATTATGAGAAAATTATTAAAAACGCTTATTTCCTCACCCACCAGATATTTAGACTAATTAAAACTAAAGATATAAATAAACTTGTATTTTGTTACAAAACGTATGTAAGGCCCTGTCTAGAATATGCAACCGAAGTATGGAATCCATCAAAAGTGGAAACCTCCCACCAAATAGAGAGAGTCCAGAAATTCTTTACACGAATTGCCCTAAAAATTTGCTCCGTTACACCTAGGAACTATGAAGAAAGATTAAAATTATGTAAGCTTAAGAAGCTAACTGAGCGACGCTGTATTTCAGACCTATGTATGACATATAAATTTATAACTGGACATACACATCTAAAACCAGATAAATTCTTTACATTTGCGAAAAGAAATTTACGCAGGAAATATCTGCTTCAAAATAGGGGGTACTCATTTAAGACAAAAAATAATTTTTTCATTAGGGTCATTAACATTTGGAATAAATTGCCTAGAGAAGTCATTGAGTGTGCAAATCATAAAAAATTTAGAATATTAGCTAATTGTGTAGATTTTGGTCTTTAAGGGTTTTAACTTTATTTTTCATTAAATATAATCACATATATATATTTTTTTAAATTTACATTATAAACAACAATTTACTGACGCATTTTACTCATTTATTTTTTTTCAAATATCATATATTTTTTTTTAATTTATAATTTTACTGACGCATTTATTTTTATTGTTTTTCTATCCATTGTAAGTGTACATGTTTGTATGTACCTTTTGGTGTTCGATATAAATAAAATAAATAAATAAATTTAAATTAATTTTGGAATTTAATTATTAAATTTCTTTATGTAAGAAAGGGAGAAAAATCCCTTATCCCCCATCAGAGAGAAGGGAGAGTATTTCCTAAAGGAGAAGAAAAGGGATAACACTTACTAGACGGTGGTTTAAGATCTGGTATCAAAAGGGAAAATAAGAGCGAAGCCCAGGTAGGCTGCTTTAAGTGGCTCATATGTACAGAAGTTCGCAGATTGATGCCTGTCTTGGGCTAAACTTTTACCCTCTCTCTTTCTTTAAAAATTTTTTTCACTTCAAATTCGACTAAAATTAGGTCTCTAACGAACATCAACAACACCAATCTTCTAATAGTAACGAAAACTCCTCTTCTTCATCTTCATCTACAGGGGAAGATTATTATTCAAGCATTGTACAATTAGATAATTTTGAAGAGAATGATGAAACACAAAAATGTGCTTATTTTTAATTAATATTTTTATAATTTGAGTAAGAGCCCTGATTTTCATTTAGCCTGTCTTTTGGACCCTCAGTTTTCGGGTTTCCTCAGTTTTCGGTTTTCTTTCTGATTTTCCGAAATTATGAGTGTTAGATTTTCTAAAATATATTCATGTGGTCTGTCAATGTTTGCCCAAAAATTCAAAAAATTAGCTTTATAATTACCACATTTAGTCAAATAATTACCCCCTCTCTATTAATTACCTCTCCTATGGAAAGATTTAAATAATAATAACCCAGGATAATTATTTGAGTATATCAGGATAACAAATCAAATTTCAATTAAATTAAAATAATTTATTACAATTCAGTCCATCTAAACCCCCCAAAATCGCCACCACCTCCCCCTCCACCAAATTTTACAATTGCTATACCAGAATTCCCAACAGCAGCACCTCCTTATCAATTAAGGCATAGCAATAGTATGCAATATACAACAACAAATATTAATAGGTAAATAATTGAAAAATAGGTAGTTTAAAATTAAAATTTTATTTTCTAGACCAATAAATGGATTTATTAACGAATGCGGTATTAGAAGAGATAATTTATTTTAATTATTTTTTTAAATTTATTTAAAAAAAAGTTTATTTGTTTTTAAAGTATTTTTTAATATTTAATTTATGATCTCAAAATTTTAATAAAATTTTGTTTAATTTTCAGTTTTTAAAATTTATTTGGATGAAAATAATCATATAGTTTTATTTCTAAGGATAAATAAAAATAAATAAGATTACTAATAAATAGGGTTTTGAAAAAAACTGAAGATTTTTCGGTTCGGTTTGGTTTTTATATCCAAAATTTTCCCAAAAAATAACAACACTTCTATTAAACTTATTTATTTTAAATAGAAAGCAAGTGAGGTTATGTCTCAGTTAGAACTTTTGCTTGTACTCTTAGTAATAAGGTTGGCAGATCCTGGGAAATTCTCGGATATCCGGAATTTTTATTTTCAAAATTTTCGCTTGCGGCGCTGAAAAGTGGAGGATAAAAGTTGGGGTCGGAAGACAAGGAGAGATATCGAGGTATTCAAATCCCCTTAATCCCTATGATACCATTATATCCACTGTAATTTCTTATCTTATTTGAGGGCCATGAAGCCGGATTTCTTCCTTTTAGGCCCAAAAATTCGAAAATCGAAAAAAAACTAGAAAATCGAAATTTCGAAACAGCTCTGATGAAAAGGACATAATTTTGTACCCAAAAAGTACAAAATATAGGCAATACACAAGACTAATTATTTTGAAATAATTGTTTATAATTTGTGTTAATTTATTTTTCATGTAAATTTAATTTAAAAAATATTTCTCAATATTTTTTTCCACTAAGCAAAATTTAAAAAAATTTATTTTTTTCCTAGAATGTTTTTTATTAAATTTTTATTTTTTAATCAAATATTATTTTTAATATTTAATTTTTGTTTTTCTGATTATAAAAATAATCAACGAATTTTGGTTGAATACACAGAAAATAACAAAAATGAGGATAAAAGTTTTAAAATAAAATTATTGAGAATGGAATTGTATGAAATGGAAGAAGAAAGTGGACCACATAAAATTGAAATTTTACTTGAAATTAATGAAAAAAATTTGAACAATAAATTTTTTGTAAATCCAGAAATGTATAAATGCGATTTATCTAAAGATATTTCCACAAAGGTTGTAAAGGTTAATAATACAGGTGAAGATAGGAACAAATTAACACTAATTGGGAATGATATTTATAGAAGATACAGATGGGGAATAATAATATGTTTAGATTCTGTGGATAACAAAAATACTCGAAAGGTTATTAATTTTTAAATTATTTTTATTGTGGAAGAATTTTGGAATATACATATCAGGGGTGGCCATCCAACCAGTGATGTCAAAGTTCCAAAATTTCTATGGAACTTGTTCCAGTTCCAGAACTAAATTTTTAATTTTTGTAGTTCTAGTTCCAGTTCCGGAACTCCATTTTTGAAATTCCTTAGTTCCAGTTCCAAGCTAGTTCCAGGCATTTACTAGTTCCTTAGTTCTAGTTCCAAACTAGTTCCAGATAATCATTAGTTCAGTAGTTCTAGTTCTGGAACTGGAACTAGAACTAAGTTTCGGAACTGGAACTAGAACTTTGACATCACTGCATCCAACTCCCTTGATATCTATCCAATACAATACTTGATCCCTAGCTATATGTAGCAAATCCCTCAACATTCCATATAACATTAATTAGAGATCGGCCTGGATCTGGACTCAGACCTTGATTTTTCATGGATCCATAATCCATATCAAGGCATTTTTAGGTTCAGTTGATTTTTCCTTGATTAAAGGACAAGCGTCAAGTTCCTTACCTAAAGTCAAGATCAAGCTTTTTAAAATTTCCTAACTCTAGTATTTTAGGAATTAATGACATTGCTACCAATATTTAATGCACAAATCGAGGTAAACGCAAATCAACTGTCATTTGAAGAAATTCCATGGGCTTATTTTTATAATATTAGATATATAGACATAAACGGGGTGAAAACAAGATTACAAACAGACGTTGAAAAGAAATATAAATTGTCAAGATTAATATGTTTTTTAAATTTGGAGGGACCTAGGAAAATTTTGAGAGGAGGAAAGTTTGGCAAAGCTAATTTAATTGAGCCTTTTTCACTAACTAGTAATAAATATAAAAATGAAATGGAATATTCTCACATTGAAATTTGTGTGAAATTTGAGAATCCAGGCAATTATTTTTTAATTATTGCGAACCCTTTCATTGACGGTTTTATTCAATTCTACGTTAAAATTGGAAAGAAAAATGAGGAAAAATGTGTGTTTAAAATTTTTAAGAAAATGGAGGATTTGGAGAAAAATGTATTGAAAAATTTAAGAAGTTCCCTATCAATTTACGTCATAGAAACAAAAATTGATGATATTGAAGATGGTCAAATGAATGTTCACAATGAATATTTGCCAATTAATTGTCAAATGAATAATAGCATTGCTTCAATAGATCCATATCTAAATGAAAGGTTTTATGAATTTTATTTAGACAAGGAAGGAATTACAAGAGAAGTTGAGAAAATGGATGATTCGAATAACGAAATATTCAATTTCAATAAATAAAACAACGATATACATAGCAAACAAAGAAAATTCAAGAAATTCCCTGTATTATCGCATTATATGCCACCACTTTATTTTGTTCCTCTTTCTTTTTACTTTCTCAAAAAGCTACACATGGTGATGCCAGATAATCCGGCATGAAAGAGAAAATAGCTCGGGGACGGTTGTATCGGAGTACAGGATTTCGAATTGTTTCGGGGCGGAGGTACGGGTCGGGGGAGCAAAATACGGTCGGGGTATGTTTAAAGGACAAAGTCATGAAAGTTCTATTTTCGTTAATTTACTCGGAAATTAAGTAGGTCTGTGTGTATTACTTTTTCAATATTTACTGTAGTCCCCAAGTAGTCCCATATTATCGAACCATAGGTTCTAACACGTAGTGTAGGGGGTATGTGTCGCATAGTGTCCAACCTCTAAAAAATTTTTTTGGAGAAGGAAAAAATCGAAAGGAAATAAAATCTTGGCGTATAATGTAACAGTGTTCATCCTTTAAAGCTTTCCATCCGATTGGAAATTTAAGTAATTGAAATGTGTTAAAATCTTTATAATTTTTTCTATAGTTTCGTAATATTATTTTAAATTTTGACAACTCTAACTCTCACATATTTGATAAAATGTTTTTGTTTTAGTGTTTAGAAAGTGTTAGGTTCAATAATCTTAAATTTTTAGAAAATAAAATAAACAGTAACGCAATAACAAAATCACACTAAAACTAGTCTATCAACTTTATATCAAGTTTGAGTAATATATATTGACGTATATTATAAAATATTTGGGTTATTTCCATGATTAAGTCAGCGACAAGTCGGAAAGGCCCAATATCCGTCATAATCCTCAAACATACACATATCCAATCCAAAATATTGACATCCCTTAATCACTCCAAATAGTTCGATATCCCTCTAAATTCAACTTAATCCTCTAATTTCCTCTTATATCCCTATAAATCCTTTGATATTCCTCCAAAACAATCAATCAATTTTTTAAATACGTTACGGAATACTGAACATATTATCGATATTTATTGGTATCGGTATTTTTCGGTAGTATGATACGAATACGGTACAACACGTATTTTCAATCTGTAAAGATGTAAATTTTTATTATGATTTAAATATAGAAAATTGCAAAGAATGATTAATAATACAAAATAATTCAATTCTTTCAGGTTAAAAATATATTTTTAAGTCACTTAAAAATAAATCTGGTTAATTTTGAAATAATTAAAAAGTTGCGTAATTGTTTAAAATACAAGAGACTGGCCAAATTCGTAAATTAGAAGTCTGATCAAATTATTTTTCGTTATTATTATTTTCAATATTTTCAGTTATTATTATTTTAAATTATTTTCAAATTGTTTTTCGTTACTAAGGTTGGCTTTTCTGGGAAACCTCTGGATACCCAGAACGAAACCGATATCAGAACCGAAGATTTCGGATATTTAGAAACCGGTATTCGAAAATTCCCAGATATCCTGGGTTTTTTGTTTCCGAATACCCGGAACCGTTCATCTTACTACTGACTTCCCCCCTACCCATCATGTAACAGCGGCCATGTTTTTTACTTAAGGTGAGATAACAAAAAAAAGAGCTTAAAACTTTTGGATCATGTAGGAAAGCGACAGCAGAACCATAGTCTTAAATAAAATTCGATCAAAGCTCTGATTTTCACAAATCAAAATTTGAATAGCCTGGTCTCTACCAATTAAAATATATCTTCAAATTTTCTTCTCCCCCTTCAATTAATTCTGTCTCACAATAATAACATTTCCTTGATTACTTCGAGTACTTCCAAAAACACGTTGATATGTCCCAATATAAGTATAACATTGTGTACAGCGATGCTGGCAATCTTTACAGCTATCAACACAAAACGGTATAAGACAGCAACAACAAACAAATCTTCAAAAAATTTTTTTAATTTAAAAATATATTTATTAACCCAAAAATTATAAAGACAAAAACCAAAATCCAAGTAAGCAAACCAGAAACATATTTAACTTCTGTTAGTGTATGCTGTTTACATGATGGGCAATAAGCCTAATAAAAATATTTGTAATTAAAAAATTTAGAATTTTTAAAACACTCTCTAATGTTCTCTATTATTTTGGGTATATTTAGGTTTGTCGGTTTGGAACTGGCCCGGTGATCCGATGATTTTTTCGGTATCTTTCCGGATATCCTGAATTTTAAGGTCGGATATCGGTTCGTCAGAAAACGAAGAATTTCTGACTTCATGGCCCACTAAAATTTGAATAATTTATGCTTGTAACGTTGGATGAATTTTGACTTATTATACACTTGAAAATTTCAAAAAAATTTGCTTCAGTTCCGGATATCAGAAGTTTTCAAGAACCGACAATTTATATTCGTTTAATAAATGGGGGTAATTTAATAGAGGTATTCAAAATCTGTTTTAAAATAAATTAAAAATTTTTTTAGAAATTAGGGTTTTCATCATTAAGGAAACCCAAGAATTCTTTAAAATACCAAAAACATAAATTGAAATAAATCTGAGAAAAATCATTAAAAATAAATTTAAAAAATTTTTACTTGTTGCGGAAAAGGTCCAAGAAATTGGTCAACATTAGGATGTGGATGTGAATAGGGAGCATCATCATTCTGTGGGGGAATACCCATTAAAGGTTGTGGAAAAGTTTGGTCATTAAATTCCGGAATTGGTGGATAAACGTTTGTAGACTCGTCTAAAGGAGGTGCTGTCCCTGTTGTTTCGTCATAACTGGGTGGTGGAGGGACTTTCATTTTTTTGAAATAATTATTTTTTTTTAAATATCTAAAAAATATTTAAAGAATATTTTAGAAAGAAAATAAAAATAAATTTTGTTATTCAACAATTAATAAAAAGTAAGAAAAATAAATTTTATTTTTTTTTTCATTTAAAAATAAAAAAAGTATAATAAATTTTTGAGAAAATTTTATAAAAAATCCATCAATAAAGTTTCAAAAAACCTTATTTCTACGTGTTAATGTATCATGTGTCGTTACATGTATCATTAAGGTTGAGCACGTTCTTGATTCTGAATTTTGTCGGAAATACCAAAAACATATCTTTCAATGTTTTACACTGACAAATATACCTAAGTCACAGAAAAAAATAGACTGGACCTTAATATTTCCACACACTTTTTAAAAAAATTAAAAACCTTCATATAAACACTTGCTGCAGATAACAAAGTCACCAATTTTTTTCTCAATTTTAATAAAACTATCAATCTAGCATCAAAATCGGTAATAGTTTGGAATTCGCCCCCCCCCCCTTTTTCCTTTCTATTTTCTCCTAGTTTCTTTTAATTTTATGGCAAATTATATATCATTCGAAAGAGCTCTTCAAGCTGAGTCGAATGACGTTAAAATCAACGAAATCTGACTTAAATGAACAAAGTTGTGACCATTTATTTTATCCACTTGCATAGGCACAAAAAGTCTTGCCAAATAAGGATTTAGCTTCATAATTTTGGCAAGAATGATCAGATCTAGCCATTCATAGTATCATTCAATCAAGCTCGAAGAGCTCTTACGAATGACATATGATAAATTATGTATCAAACAAAAAAAGCTCAAAATGGTCAGTGAAACGATGAAAGAAGGGGGGCGAATTCCAAACTATTACCTCAAAATCCAACAAAATTGATTCAAAATTATAGCCTATTAGAATATATTATAAAATTTTAATTAAAATTACTTATTAAAAAGCTAATTTGTAATTGAAGATATGTCCAAAATATCCGTATTAATCAACATATTGCTTTCACAAGCTGGGCAAACTTTCTATAATAATTTTGGAAAATAAAATTTCTAAATTTTATTTTTTAATTAAAATGGTTAGAGTTTTAATTGGAGTATTTTTTATTTTATTTTTACAATTTATGACTCATCCGCATAAAAATATTCAATCAATTACATATATGTATATATTATTTATTTGGTAAAATTTGATGATTTATTGGTCTTTCCAGTGGAATTTCTAATATACTATTACCTAATTGGGAAAAATATTTTGTAAAAATTCGTATAAAACTAGAGTATAACTAAAACCCTTAATACCCTTATTCATTTTTAAGTATAAAAAGTAGTAGAGTTAAAACCAGGACCGGATACGGGACGAAATTTTGATCAGGAAAATCCGGTCCGGAAAAAATTTTTCTTTAAATCCCGAAACGGATCCGGCATTTTCTAATAAAAGTTAAGCAAAGGTTTATCGCCAGATAAGAATTGAACCTTTTTACAGTGGATTTTTTCCCTCTTGTGCATCCTAAACTTTCCCCTACACGTTATAAAATTAGTATTTTTTGAATGTTTAAAAGTGGTTGGAAATGAACATTGATCTAATAATAATCTATTTTAGTTTGATATTTTAACAAATAATGTGTAGAAAAGTGTAAAGACTAAAAAACGATTTCTTTCTTTCTATGTTAGAAGCAAAGGAAAAAAACAGCTTTTCTTATTTGCCAAGCACTTGGACATTCTTTTTGACAAAAAGAAAAGAGAAGAAAAGGGAAAAGAAACTATTGATATGTGAAAATATGGATAAAGCTAATGTTTGTTTGTTTGGGTAATGAGAATTAACGTCATTGGAATATTCGTCTTTAAGAATTTTCAAAGTTTAGGAATTATTGTCTAAAGCTGAATATACATTCGAATCTCCATAAATTCAGGTATTATAATTTAAATGAATAAACAAGAGCATTAACCAATTCTGAAGTGAATAGGTAAAGTTGAAGAACAAGCAAAAGAAAAGATAACAACAAAATGAAGGGCAAGCAGAAGTCGAAAATTACGAAAATCACTCATTTGTTAAATTTAAGAACTAGGTCTTCGAATAATAGGTCTTCGAACGCTTTTGCCAAAAATTAAATTTTTGAGCTTAAGGGATCCTCCTGACGTTTACTAGCCAAAATCCAAAATAAAAATATTCCAATAGTAAAACAATTAAAAAAATATTTTCAGACTTACTATTATTTTCTATAATATTTCGTTCCAAACACTTTGTTGAATTAAGTAATTTTAGAATAACTGATTCGCATTGTCTCCCTCTTTTATCTTCAAATCGGACGATAATTCTATAGAAATTTTTAAAAATATTTTTAAAATTAAATTTAAAAATACAAAAAAATCCAAGCTAAAATACACAATATACACAAACATTTTAAAACCATTATTCCAGTGATAATTCGTTGTTTACACGTTTGGCAATAACGCTATAAATTTGTTAAAAATTTAACTTATAGTTAGATTAATTTTAAAATAATATACAGTCGGATCCTGGGTGAAAAAGTGTATGTAAAATTGTAGTGTATTCAAAGTTGGTGAATATCGCTTAGGTAACTCTTCCCATCTACTATCCAATTAACCTAGAAAAACTGTACGCAAAATAGAGAGTGAAGTAAATCTTCAGGCAGTATTTTAAGTCATAAAATATGGACCCTTCGATTAATGAATCTAGGGACTGGCCATGTGGCAAAAATTAAATTTTTGATCAAAGATTAATTTTTTAAAGCATGTATAAGTAAGCGTTAGACACTAATCTTAAAACTAGAGTACGTCCGAGTCGGGTCGAGTACGAGTATACCCGACTCGATCTCTCGACTTTTTTACAACTTTACTCGTACTCGATACTCGAGGTCTTAGTACTCGGCATTACTCGTACTCGAAAACTTCATACTCGACGTACTCGGTGTAAATCGAGTATTTTTATGCCCCTATCTGCGGCGCAAAATGGAAGATTTTTGGCTTAAGGATCTTCCAAATTTCCCAAAATTTTCGCCTGCGGCGCTGAAAAGGGAAGAAATTCTGTCCTTGGCCTTCGAAAATTCTCAAAATTTTCGCCTGCGGCGCCAAAAAAGGAAGACTTGTGTATATTGGAGGATGTGAATGGACTTGGGTGGATTTTAGTGATAGTCGTATATTTCAAGGGAAGGATCTGGCCTTCCAGAACTTGGGTGTTCCCCTTGGCCCTCAGAAATTCTCAAAATTTAAGCCAGCGGAGCGAAAAGAGAGGGATAGAGCTACGGATCTCGTGATTACCTTTCGACGACATACCTAATCCAATGATATCCCAATTAATATCTCGAATTTCCCAGATTTTGCTCTTAATACACCCAAATCCCATGATAATCAGCCCAAATCCCTCTTAATCCCTTGATATCCATCTCATTCCTCTGTTATCACTTATATACGCATAACCTACACAAATCCCCCGAAATTATATTATCCATTGATTTTCCACACGAAGTCCGGAGACAAAATGGATCTTGGGTGATATCATGGAATTTCGGTGGATTAAGAGGGATATCGGCGGATTAATGAAAATAACTTGGATTTTTATGATGATCCCCTGCATCAATGTCATCAAATGCCCAATACCCTCATTTATGATGAATAAAAGTGTTGTTTTTATTAAAATTATTTTAAAATACTGTTTTATAAAAATTACTCGTTTTACCCGTTTTACTCGTACTCGTACTCGGCCTAAAAATTGAAACTCGTACTCGTACCCGGACTTTTCATACTCGGCTTTACTCGTACTCGGGTTTTTCCAAATTACTCGTACCCGGACGTACTCTACTTAAAACTAATCAAAGACTTTGAATCCTGCGATTTTTCTATTTCCCATGGATGAGTAATACTCTATAATGTTTTTGTAAGGAATTACTAAGGGAGCATCTGGGAGCATCTAAGCTAGGGGAGTGGTTAAATATTTAGTTAAGAAGATAAAAAAGAAAAACATTTCTAAATTCCATCGAAAAATTATCATTAGAATATTTTAAGAAAAAATATTTAGGAAAAAATCAAAGAATTTTAAATTATTTGACTAAATATTTAACTTTTTATAATATTAATCTCTCCCTTACTTGGGGAATATTTGACTGTTGATTGGGATTCATTTGAGTGTTGTTAGTATTAGAAACATTTTGGTCTATAAGAGGCGTTTCTGTTGTCTCAACAGGAGGGGGCGCCTCATGATAACTTGGAGGTGAAGAGAGTAATTCATCATTACCAGAAGATAAACTCGTCCTTACTTGAGGACGATATGTCATTAGATGGATGTTCTCTTGGGTGTTGCTAATATTGTTTTGCTCCAAGAAGGATGTTTCAACAGTTTCTGATGTCTCAACATAACTGGGAGGTGTTTCCTGATAACTTGGAGGCAACAAAACCATTTCTTCATAATCGGAAGATGACACACTCATTTCTTCAAAAAATATTTTTAAATTTAAATTTAAAGAAAATTAATTGAAAAAATAAAAATTCGAAGAGAATCAATCAAAATTATTTTTAAAAATTTAATTAAAAAACTTTATGCTTTAAAACTATAAATAAATCAAACAAAAAGCATTTTTTCTGATTAATAAATTGAACATATTAAACTAATGGCATTATTTAATTAGAAATAATCAGAACAAATCTTTAGGAAATTTTATTATAATGTAAATAACGTGAATAATAAGAGGGTTATTTGGATAAAAGCATAAAATAAAAAGCTAAAAGGCAATAAAAATTGAAGATTTGTAAATTTAGCATTTTTAATTTATCCACAGTGGAAGCTCCCTGTAACATCGTCCTCTCCCTCATACATATGTCAGTAAATGTTAACTTTAGAGATATGTAATAAAGAGAGATTCCACTTTTGTGATCCAACTACCGTATCTCCTCTATTAGAATGACCCCTTGGAGGATGATAAAAAATAAAATGGCCGGCCATTTTATTAGAGGAATACGGTAATCGCTAAATATAATACCACATTTTTTAATTTTTAAAAAATTTTAAATTAATTATTATAATCTGCTGCCGAAATAAAATCATTTAGAACCCAAAAATCATTAAAAAATTGTCATTAAACTTGTTTAACTATAACAACATTTGGGGCTCTAGATTTGCTCCCCAAACGTTGATAAGTCCCAATATAAGTGTCGCATCGTGTGCAACGATGTTCGGCATCTTTACAGCTGTCAACACAAAAAGGAATACAACAACAACCACAAAAGAGTCTTTAAAGATAAAACAATAAAATTTTGCTTCAATTAAAAAATTACCCAAAAAGCAGAAACAAAAAGCACAATAACCAAGCAAATGTTCCAGAAACATAATTGACACTAGTTTGAACTTGTTGTCTACATGAATGACAATAGGCCTAAAAATTGAGCGGAAATTTTGTTTAATATTTTGCAGATTTTTGTATTTCTGGGTAAATATTATTACAGTATCTTGCTGGAAAGTAGAGATTGAAATTGTTCCTGGATGCAGGGTTTGATTTATTGACCTGGGCCGGATCTTGGGCCTGTAATCCATGAAAAATCAGGAAGGTCAAAAAAGCCTGGGCCTGGACTCTGGGTACAGAAAAAACCCAGGCCTTGGTCCAGACACAGCATGATCTCTACTAAAAAGTATATATCTTTCGTGGAGGGTAATTAATCGAGTTAATGTGATAGTCAAAATTTAGTATGAGAAGAAATGTCAAGCATCGAGCCATTCCCCCAAATCTTAAAGCTTCTCGAGTTTTCAGTTTCAAAAGCTTTAATTGGCATCCTTAGCTAACAAATGTTAGCCAAGATTTAAAAAGGAAATCTATAACAAACGTTTTTAATTTACCTGTTGCGGAAAGGGTCCAAGAGCTAAAGTTGATTGAGGAATTGTAACTTGTGGAGATTCCATTATTTGAGGATTTGGTGGATACACACTTATATGTTCGTGTGTTGTTTCGTGATAATTTGGAGGAGGCACTTTCATTTAATTTTTTTCTTAAATTTTTATAATAAATAAGCGAAAATACAAATAAAAATCTTTCAAAATTTGCAAATTTTTCATAAATTTTTGAAATAAAATCTCAAACCAAACTAAAACTTTTATTTGTTTTGAGTCATTTCTAAGAAATGGAGTCTCGTTCCTTTTAAAATATTTAGTTTTTTTGGCCAACTTTCTGGGCCAAAAAATAAATAAAGATGAGTAAAGAGGCCTTTAGAGAATAATCGATTTAAAAAAGTAAAAAAGGCTGGCAGCAATAAATATTTTCGTGTTTGTGAGTATTTTTTTTATTTTTTAACACTCCCGTTAAAATTTTGGGGCCAATTTTAAATTTAATTTAATAAGAATTTTAGTATTTAAATTTTAATTTCTTTATAAACTGTTTAAAAAGTTGAAAAAATTTGATAAAAATTGATAAAACATTATAAAAAATTAATTTTTGAAGTGAAAATTTGATTCATTTATTAATCAAAATTTTTGCTTAGATAACAATTAAATTGGAGAGAGAAAAGAGTTATTCGATTACAGATATATCTAACTCAAAAGGACCGAAAAGCTGATTAAATCGAGGGTCATTTTAAGGGGAAAATCTTATTAGGTCGGTAGAAAAAGTGTTCGTATTTTACGAGGTTCATTACAACAAAGAGTCACATAACTAGGTTCAAGTTTTAGACAAAGGAAGTTTTTTTATTTTTAAAAAGAATGTACTTTTGACGTTTTTTCCTATATATTTTTTAAATTTAATTTTAGTTTTAAATTTATTTATCAAATTAAAAAATATTAATTAAACTAATCACGAGAATTTCGAAAAATAGGAAAATTTAAAAAATAAATGATGTAATGTGTTTACAAAAAAATATTTAAAAAATTCTTTTTTTAAATGTCTGATCACTAAATAATTTATAATCATGAAAGAGAGGATTGATTTTTAAAACAGAGGGTATAAAATTTTGATAGAAAAAATAGATAAAAAGAACACACAAATTGATGACACATTACTTTAAAATTTAAACAAAAATTCACATAAAAAATAAATTTTTTAAAATTATATTGGATGTTGATAACCCTTATTAGGGATAGGTATAGTGATCAAATATACAAACTTCCCGATTCGGGTATCGATTCCAGATCCGGATATATGAAAATTTCCCAGGATCCGCCAAGAAAACTTTGAAGCTTCCTTCCAGTCAGTTGATAATAATATACAGTTAGTCTTGTCTTAATTACATAGTGTAAGGATGGTTCACCTAGCAGCATTTAAAATGCTCATTTTAAATGCTCATTTTAAACGATCTGAAAAGGGAAAAGACAAAGCATTAGTCGATGCCTCGGTAGCTCAGCGGTAGAGCCACTGCATTTGTGTGAGCAAGGCCGAGCCCTGTGACTTAACTTTTACTAAACTCATTCTCTAGCAGATACACCTCTATTTTTGATACTTGTTTTAGAATTTGTTTTTAAGGGGTGAGGAGATTCCAAATAGATTCATAGCCTCAATCTAATATACCCTCATTTTTGAATGTGATTTTTTAACACCGAATATCGAAGTTGATTTTTTGTCTTGATTTTGAATTTTTATGTCACTTGTTTATTTTTTTCTATCACTATCTATGTTGATGAAAACCAGGCTCGCGTTATTTAGAATAACATCGTAGTAATTTAAAAAATTAATTAATTTATCAAAAATATATTAATTAATTTAAATTCCTGCCAAATTTAATTTAAAAAAATAAAAAACAAAAAAACAATTGAAAAATAATTTTGTTTAAAATGAATGATAAATTACCCATTTATTCTTTTTTTAATTTTATTAAATTTGTAATCTTTCCTTTTTCATTAAAAAATAATTTAAAAAATGTCTAACAAATTAATTAAAAAATTAATTATTTTAATTGTTTTATTTTGCTTAAATTTAAAAGTAAATGGAGTAAATCCATCTTTGGAAGAATGTAATAAAGTTATGAAAAATGGGAGTAGAATTTATGGATCTAGAGACTGCAAGTAAATAATTTTTGTATTTATTAGGAAATAATCTTGGAAAATATTTTTTTTTGGAAAAAAATATTTTTTAATAAAAATTAATGTAAAATTTTGCCTTTTAAATACATCCCTACGACTTAAATATCGTTTCTAAAAATAACTCAATTTAAATTATAGTCTGGGACCTTTTAAAGGATTAAACATAATAAACTTGGGGTGGAAAACACTCTAAGTAGATGTTTTAAATTAAGGAGACCAAAAAGCCTCTTTCTTCCATTTTTGATATTTTAAACTTTTGGATAATCCTTAATCTTTGGATAAATATAAAATGCATTAATGCTTTAAATGTAAATGGATTATATTAATACGTTAAGTGCTTTTTTATAAATTTTCTTTTATAAATCTTTGCATTAAATGCCTAGGTTTTTAGAAAATGGGCATAATCGGTGTTAAAACCGGAAATTTTGCCTAAAAATTAACCGTTTTAAGAAAATTTTAGAAACCGAAACTGGTTATTTTAAAATTGGATTAGCGAAACCCGGGGGTACCGGTTAATAACCGGTTGTGTCCAACCCTAATTAAAATGTATAATTAAATAAATAATTATAAATCGCAGTGTATTTTTAACATAAAAATTTATTTAATTTTATCATATTAAAATTAGAGCCCGGACCGATACGATATTTTTTCGATATTTTTCGGTATTTTTCGATATATATTTTTCGATATTTATCGAAAAATATCGACCGAGAAAATTTTGTTTTTTTCGATATTTTTCGATATTCGGTATTTTTCGATATTTATCGAAAAAATATCGACCGAGCCCTCCGTCCGGGCTCTAATTAAAATACATATTTAATAAAAGGTGTTTCAAAGACGTATTTGAATGTATTTTCAAATTATACATAAACTATACATGCGATCAACATTCGGACCCAAATCAAAAATATTTTGGAAATAATTCTTGTGAATATACTTATTCTACATGTGCTACTTTTATTAAAGAAAAGAAAAATAAATGTTTAATTGGATTGTGTGATTGTTATATGTAAGTTTTTATTGAAAGAAAGTAAAAAAGAAATTCTTCGTTATGAAGGTCCTAATATTATACCTTTCCAAAACATTGATATCCCCCATAATCCTTTGAAACAAACTTAATATCACCAGTCTGCCTATATCCGCAGATATCCCTCCAAGTCGTGAAAAATTAATGGACCTCATCTCTGCTAACTCAAAAATCACAATATCACTGCCAGTATCCAATGCCTTCTTAAATTCTTCTAATCCCTCTTTATCACTCTTTTGGTCCTCAACTAAATACAAAAAGGATCAATCGTGCGGCTCGTAGGCTAGTGGGACAAGTCTTCCTTGGTCAGGAGTCTTTCCTTTTTTAATTTTCTGAAGATTGAAGATACAATTGGCCAGATTTCTTCCATTTTTTGCAATTATAGGATCTAAAACGAAATTTTCCGGGTATCCGGCCTTTTTCGGATATCCGAATCCTACAATTCTCTATAGACTAGTTAATAAATATTTTTTAAAGTTTATACTAGACAAATTTCAGGCCTATGATAGACTGTTTTAGCAAAAACCAATGTACACCGGTATCTAATAAAAGTTTGGGCATGCCGATAAGAAGTTAGATTATTTATTAAATTTATTATATTTAGGATTCCTTTCCTATTTACTGAATCTTTTTTTCAAAAGTTATTTATATGTAAGAGAGTTTCCGAAAAGTTTTCGACGTATATTTTTTTAAGTACGCTCAGTATTTCAAAACATTTCTTTGAGATTTTTTCGGTCCTGGTCTTGTGTTTCAGAATTTTTTTTCTGTTCAGAACTTCGGTCAATGGATAATGATTTGACTTTTGATGGAGTTGTCAGTGGATTTCTCCCGGAAGATGTCAAGAATTAAATGAAAAAAATTTATTTCCTAGAGATTAAATTTAAATTTTTTAAATAAAAATTGATCAACTTTGGTTATTTATTTACTTTTATGCACATTTTCCACAAATGTATATTAGGAAGATATCTGGCATTTAATGGATAGATTTATGTTCTATTTTATCTCTTGAACTTTCCTAATCATCCTAATAGTAACGAGGATACTAATGCTACTAAATTCAACTTGTAATAGGTTAACTTATTCATATAAAATAATTTTGCAAATAGAAGTATTAGTGATCTGAATTTCGTATCGATATACCAAAAAGTATAGAAAGATAGCGAAAATTATGGAAAATACCGATACCGATAAATACCGATGAAATTAACATTTTATCGGATGGTATTCCGTAACTACGAATACGAAATACGATTGAATACTGAAAACTCGAATTAAGAAACAAAATAAAGTTAAAATAATATAAAAACACGAACTCGGCAACTGATATTACAATCAAATTGGCTCGACTACTTCATTTTAAAAGAGAGAGAGTTAAACCAAAATGATTTTAAAAGCTTATTCTCTTTTAAATTTTTAAAATAAATCAATTTACTGCCTTTAAATTAAAAGAAATATTTCCCTTAAGTGCCTGCGCGAGAAGTCAATTTACTAAGGAGGAATTTTGAGTGACGAGTAGGGTTGGTCCCCGACGGGGGGGGAGGGCCACGGGGAAAATTTTCGGGGAGGCAGCGCCACGTTGGGGGACGGGGACGGGGAAAATTTTTTCATTTTTTACGGGGGGGGGGACGGGGACGGGGGAAAAATTTTTACGGGGAAATTTCGGGGAATCAAAAATTTTTTTGGCGCCTTCGGCGCCAAAAATTTTCATTTTTTTCGCGCCGCAGGCGAAAATTTTGAGAATTTTTGAGGTCCTTAAGCCAGATTTCTTCTATTTTTGCGCCGCAGCTGAAAAATAAAGAGTTTTGAATTTCAAAAAATAATATTAAAGGTTTAAAATAGTCTCTTGTATCAAAAAAGTTAAAAATAATCCGAAAATAACTCTCAACCGATGATTAGTACTCGAACCAAACTCTCCTTTAAATAAAGACAAGCGCCTTAGCCACTCAACCAACCGCCTATTTAATTATTTTTGAAAGAAAATGTATTTCTCTTACTGAGTAAAAGAAATATCAAGTGAAAGAAAATATTTTTAGTTATGCATAAAAATTTCGGGGAGAGCTCGGGGAAAATTCTGCCACGGGGGGGGGACGGGGACGGGGAAAATTTTTTATTTTTTCACGGGGGGGGGACGGGGACGGGGAATTTTCAAAAAATCGCCCAAATTCCCCGACTTTCGGGGACGGGGACGGGGACGGGGACCAACCCTAGTGACGAGACTAGACGATTATTTACAATGAGATGCGAGATTATTTACAATGAGATAATTGTTTCAACCTATCACTTTAGTGAAAAGAGGTTATTTACAATGAGATAATTGTTTCAACCTATCACTTTAGTGAAAAGAGGTAATTATTTGATTGAGGTATGATTGAGGTAACACACCTGGCTACACAATCTGACTATAAACCCATTTAATTGCAAGCTCATAATGGTAAAAATAAACCTATAGCTTCAGTTGCTCGACTATGTTTGCTTGGTTTTGTTTACAGAAACATAGGCCTATTCCCTCTCAATAAATGAGGTGTTTTGCGAAAATAAAAAAACATCTTATGATGCAACAGATGCGCCCTGAACGGCTCTATGGGGTTTCAAATTGGTTCCATTATTTGTTTACCTCCTTTTTTGTGTTTCCAAACTTTTGGTTTGATAGAAAAAATTTAAGAGAAATAAATTTTTCAGGCTAAAATTTTTCCTTTAGCGTTGTTAGCTAATTAAAATTTTTAGAAGGCCAATAAAGGTCGTCTGCCCTCGCCCGCTTTTAGATTGACTTCGCTTCGGACCTTCGGCATTTGTTAACAATTGGATTGGTTTCGCTTTGAGTCCTTCGCAACTCGCCCACTTTTAGATGATTTCGTTTCGAACCTTTGGCACTTGCTCGCATTTGGACTATTTTCGCTTTTGGCCTCGGCCCTCGCCCGCTTTTGGACCTCGAACACCTCAAAAAATTATTAGCTTCAACAACATTCCTTTGGGTCTCATAGTTTAAGCAGCAGTTTCCGCTATCTCACACCGTTTTCGAGATAGACGAGTTCTTTTTAGTTCTAATAGTTCAGCGCAGGAAAAATAATCAAATAACTTACCAAATCCCTCATGCAATTTTACCTCTAAATTTACCAACTTCAAAGCCTCCCGGTTAACGTCATAGTAAACAACTTTCTTTCTAATCCCTGTGTTTTTTTACAGTATTTACCTATATTACAATCAAATTGGCTCGATCAAATCATTTTACCAAGGTGAGAGTTAAGCCAAAATGATCCTTAGAAGCTCATTCCACTTTAAATTTTTAAAATAAATCAATTTACTGCCCTTTAAATTGAAAGAAATATTGCCCGAATTTATTAACGAGGAATTTTAAACAGTCGAGACTAGACGATTATTGACAAATAGATGTGAGTGGTATTCTTATTTTTCTCTTAAAAGTTTAAATTAAAAATTGTAGATGATTAGTTTCAAGTGACAAGAAAGAGCTATAGGAGCAAGTTCTCCCTCCCTTTTACCGTTCAGGGAGGGAGCGGTAACAGGGAGGGAGAAAAGGCCTTTACCAAGTACAATAAAACCTTGAGTGTAAATAGTAGGACGTTTGTTATTATAAGATAGTCTGTAACATGTTTAATAGTATCGAATTTTACATTCGGTTTGGGTTGATTCAATGTACTGATGACATAGATGGTACCAAAACTTTGACCCTATATGAAATGAAGTCCCAAATCAAATTTTTTCCATCTTCCTTAAAATGAGTAATTTCCTTTACATTTCTCTCTATTTTTGATTTGTGCCGTAAGGCACAAAGATTAACTGAACGTGTGTGTTCGTGTGTTTATGGCCGTGTGTGTCCGTGTTTTCTCTGTCTGTGTCTGTCCGAGTTCGTCCGTGTTTTGTCTGTCCGAGTTCGTCCGAACCGGTTCTAAATCGGTTCTGGACCTTTGCCGGTTCCACGGTTCGTGTTCCAAACCGCTCCCGGACCTTTACCGGTTCCACAGACACGGACTCGGACAGACAAACACGGACGAACTCGGACAGACAAACACGGACGGACTCGGGCAGTCAAAACACGGACGAACTCGGACAGACACAGACAGAGAAAACACGGACACACACGGTTATAAACACACGAACACACACGTTCAGTTAATCTTTGTGCCTTACGGCACAAATCAAAAATAGAGAGAAATGTAAAGGAAATTACTCATTTTAAGGAAGATGGAAAAAATTTGATTTGGGACTTCATTTCATAAAGAGCCAAAACTTTCAAGGATATAAAAATCAAAGTAAAATTAGCTTAAGAGTATTTGAGGTACTTCAAGGATTGTTTAAAAAAATTATAAGCTAATGTTTATTATAAGCTAATGTTAAAAAAAATTTTTTTCCAATGTTTATTTAGGAGGTCTCGAATTTTCCTGGTTTATCGAGACAAATTTTTAAAAAATTAATTGTCGAGATTGATCTTTCCCTGGTTTGAATTTCGCAATTACTTCACATTGTGTAGCTTGTGATCAAATTTATTTAGCGTCTTCCCTGGGTAGTATTTTATGTTGGGAAATTGGCATTTATTTTAGTTTTACTTACTTACTTGCCTTCATTTTTAATTTATATTAAAATATTTTTAAAATATAAAATATTGGGCTAACATTATAGACAAGACTCAAAACAAGTTTTATCATCAAAGCTTTGATTAAATTTTATTTTGAATAAGTTGATTAACCTTTATAGCTTCGTTTAATCCTTATAAGTTGATTAAAGCTTCGTTTAACTTTCTGTGAAGAAAAACAATTTTTTAAATATCGGACGAGCAAAGCTTTGATTTTTCTTGAAAGCTTTATGTTAGCTCTGTGTTTCGAAGCTTTTCGAGGATATTTACACAATATATAATTTTAGAATAATTCTTTCTTTAAATATTTTTATTCCAGAATGTCATTTAACGATTTAACCCAACAATCCATAATATATCAACAATTATTGTCAGAGCAAGCCGGCAATAAAGAGAAAAATTCTCGTCGAATCAATACAAACTGCAATATTTGTGGACGTTTGACATGTTGCTATTTGTTTTATAAAGCTAAATCTGCTAGTTGCGATCGTGAGGATTTTTTCAAGTTTCGAGTTTTAATCACTTTATTTAAGGTTGCCGTCAATTTTTTCGACGTACAGCAATTAATCAAAAATTTTATTTGTGCCTGTACGAAGGAAATTGCGTCATATCTGAATGTAAATAAAAATTTAATATTTCCTTTAATAAAGTTTAAACTAAAATTAGAGGAGGGAATGGGATTATACTATATTTCTGTTAGACGCAATAAGGGATCCGTTAAGGATTTATAGTTAATTTACTTTGCCACTAAACTCGTTATATACATAGTTAGTGAGGAAAAATTCCGTTCTGATTCACTAAATTAGGAAATGGGGTGATATTTAATGAAATTCCAAAAGAAATTCTTGTTTCAATTAAATTAAAACTTAAACTTTAGTTGGCAACAACTGCAAAAGCTGCCGATTAGATAGATGCATTTTATCTGGAATGAGTACATTTATGTTTAAAGGAGTGACTAAAACATCATTGGCTAAGATAAACGAATTGATGGATAAACGTCGTCGAGAGGTTATTGAGAGAATATTGGAAGGACAGAAGGAGGAAGGGATGTCGTGTTAGATCCGGTTTGGAATGCCGTATTACACACTATACTTTTT
This sequence comes from Meloidogyne incognita, assembly GCA_036172945.1. Classification (NCBI taxonomy): domain Eukaryota; kingdom Metazoa; phylum Nematoda; class Chromadorea; order Rhabditida; family Meloidogynidae; genus Meloidogyne; species Meloidogyne incognita. Next base: position 883,316 of record JARQAC010000037.1, read on the forward strand.
TTAAAGTCCCAAATTTATTGACTTGATTAGATGCTTTTCTCAATTTCATGAAAAATTCTGATGGAATTATAATCCATCTGTTGTGACGCTGTCAACAATCGAAAAATTTTTTAAGCGTCCGCGTCACTGTATTTAATCTCTTTTATTAAATTATTTTCTATTTCGTAAAGCATAAATCTAACCTGAACAAACATTTAAATATTTTATTTTAATGATTTTATTTCATTTTTATTCAATTCAATTTATAATTTCAAATTAATATTTTTTATTTTAAAATGTGTAAATTAAATTTATTTTATTCCAGAACCAACATTTAAAACTCAATCCTTTAACTAGAAATTTTATATAATGTAAATGTCTTAGTAGAAGCCCTACACGTTTATTTTTCAATATGTATGAACATTAATGACAGAGGTGGGTCGGAATTCCGATTTCCCTCGTTATTTCCTTTCGATCTCCGACACCTCTGACTGTTCCGACTCACTTCTGATTAATGAAGAGCTTCTAATAGATGCTTTACTTTAAATCAGGGCATATATTAGGATGAAGATTTAAGGAAAGGCTTAACAAGCAGGGATGGAATTGACCAGTACCTCTCTCATTTAGAGTAGAGTAGTTGGTTCTTGGACCGAAGGAGCGACAATCTCCAGTTGTTCGGTTCGTTTCCAATCCAACAACCCTATCACAGAAAGAAAACTCTCCTTTCCAATTCCTTCTACGAAGCGTTAAATGCTAGCCAGTTGGAATCTAATAAAATAAAATTAATATTTAATTCAAATTGTTTGCACAGGACTTTAAATTTTATTTAATACTAAATTCAATTTTAATATGTCATTAACAAATTATATCAATGAAACAGTCAATGAAGTAATGGAAAATGAGGGCCTTCAAAATTTGGAAGATGGAATTGTTATTGAAGGGAATAACGAAGAAAATGGGAATAAAATTGTTGAAGAAAATAAAAATAAAAATTTAAAAAATCGAAAACGGTCAGCAAAGGCTAGACGTAATATCAATCCAGCCCCAACAGAATGTAGTATATGTGAACGTATAGCTAGTGGATATCTCTTTTATGGAGTAAATTGTTGTGATGGTATAGATTTATTTGGAAGTTTGCATTAAAATAGATATTATTTCAAGGCTGTAAACACTTTTTCAATCGTTGTATTACTTCAAAAAACAAATATAAATGTGAAAAGGAGGGGAACTGTAATTTGTCGAATAGTAATTTTTTGCAATTAAATAGTGGAGGAATGTTAATGCTATTATGTGGAGACAAAGATCCAAACAGGGTTGGACATATGTAACCGGTTACTAATTGATACCCAAAAACACCGGTTAACGGTTCCGCTCCAGTAAAGCGTTAGTGTCCAAATCAAATGGAGAATATTTTAGAAAATAAGACTTTCCTAGCTTAGATGCCCTTAAAGATTGCCGTATGATTAAGGGCTTTTCAATAATCCCGCCAGTTCTTAGGGGGCTTTTTTCGGATCCGTATTTTTGTTTATTTAAGAAGGAAACGGTTTAATATCTAAAAACACTAATTAAAGATATAAATGTCTGCAAAAGTTGCCGTTTTGATAAATGCATATTAAAAGGAATGCATATTCAAACAACAAAAGGGAGGGAACCTGAAAAGGTTTTGGAAATACAAACAATGATTCAAAATAAACGTAGAGAACTTGCTAGTAAAGGAAAATATGTTCAAGGAAAATCTAATAATTGTGCTGTTGAAGAAATAAATTTTGTTGATTTGGTAGATTATTATTTTGAGCTAAGATTCGTATTTTTTTACGCTAGAAAAATCGTTTTCCTTATTTTTAAACTTTTTCTTCACAGTGACCCAATTCTCCTGGATTGCCAGGAGAATTGGGATTGCCAGGAGAATTTTCTGGGCCCGGTAGCTAAATCCTACTTAATACCAAGGTACACAGCATATCCCTCTTATTCTTCCAAATCTTGCTTAATCCTATATTTTTCAAAATATTGAGGTATTTAAGGGATAAATGATATCTATGAATTTATCAGCATTAATCACCGATATTCTCGACTTCCCTCTTATTCTTCCGATTTCCTCCGAATCTGCTGATCTCTTTATTTGGTCATGATATCGAAGGATCAAAAGGTTATCGTCCTCCGATACCAGATAAATCACGGATATTACTGATATCTATTGCTATTACCCCACTAACCCGCCCATAACCCACCCTTTATACTTCGATATTGCTTCAAATCCTCCAGTATTCAGGATGTATGTGTTGAGGGATGACCTCAAATTTTGATAAATTTCCATTTAAAATAAGGAAATTTTAGAAAAAAGCTAAATTTTAAGAATTTTTCAAATTTTTAAAAAATTGGGTCCGGTCCCGGGTGTAAAAAATGGGTACACCCCGATGTACCGCGAGCCCAATGTACCGCGGAGCTATAACTTTGTTCAAAATTGTCGAATCCGTGGCGCCCTGGAATAGTTCGATTCGGCTCGATCAGCTGAATCAAAACATACCTGGACGCCACGGATTCGACAATTTTGAACAAAGTTATAGCTCAGCGGTACAATGGGCTCGCGGTACACTGGCCTGCTCCCGTAAAAAACCGGGTTTTCGGGGTTTCCGCGTTTTTGGAGTTTTAGCCCGAACCCCGGCCCGGGTCAGATTGAAAGAAAAACCCGGATACCGGGCCCGGCAAATTGAACATGTCGAACTCTAATTTTCAATAACTTAGAATTTCTATTTTATAATATTCTAGCAAAAGTCATTAATCGCTGCTCAAAACAAACAATCTCTTGACTATCTTCTAACTGTCGAGCAAAATGCTTGTCGTACTAGAGCTTCAGGGATTGATGAATGCCATTACAATTCTTCGTTTAATTCACTTGCTTCATTGCTTACGCGTAAAGAAAATTTAATTGCTATGAAACATATGGTTTTTAATTTAAAAAGCGAAACAAATTTTTTATAAAATTAAAGATTGGATTGCAAAAATATCCAAAATCTGGTCGTGATCCTATTGAAGGACATCGAGTCTTTTATAATCGACCAAAACCTATGACGGATGGTTTGCTTATAACTGTTGATACTGCAAGAACTATGCCCTTTTTCGATAAATTGGATTTATCTGACAAGGTGACTAATTTATCGATCAGAACCCTGACTATTTTTGGCTAAATCCGTAAAACCAACTTTTCACAAGTTCCAAAGTTATAACTCCTAGATGCACAAAATATTGTATTGTTTGGATGGTATTTATGACCCCATTTTCCTGGAGAGTATTTTGGTTATTGTTAGTGATCGGTAGGGCTGGCAATTATATGAAAATCCATATTTTTCCTGAATTGCTTAGGGTCTGAAACGCACGAAGAACACACATTCCACTTTGCTTGCTTTCAAAAATGTGGACTTTCATTTCCATATTTTCGATATTTTTCCATATCATAGTACTGTATTCGCGACAGTATTTTTCTAAATTTTTTCCGTACCATATCTCGTACCGTACTACCGATATGGAATACCGATAAATACCGAAAAATACGGCCGTAGTACAGTACGGTCTGATCATTAGTTTTAGTGTTCTCGATATAGTCAGCCTATTAAGAACGAAAATTGACCATTCACTTTTCACTGATTATATTTGTATTATAATCTTCTTTTTTATAAAGATTATTTTAATCAAAACAATCACCATTCCGATTGCATCACTTAATATACGGTATTATTGCAGTACAATTTTATCTGAAACTGTTATTTGGCCGAATGGATTTCCAATTAAAAATATTTACAATGCAAATATTTACAAACAAGACATGACGTAACTTTTATTTTTTGATTAATCTTTTAAAATGTGTTAGGATAAGCAGACTTATCAAAAAAACATTTGATGATTCTATGATTCCATTCAATCGGCTACAACTCAGCAAAGAAGAATTTGTTATCCTTCGCGCTATACTTTCATCACATTTTGTCTCAAGTGATTTAAGTCAGTATGGCCGACAATTATTACTAACTGAGGCAGAGAAATATTCTGATATGTTGATGAAGATGTTACAGGTGTTTTAGCTTATCCTTTAAAAAACTTGGGGAATATTGAAATTTCTGCAGTTATGATAGTAACATGAGGAATGGGCTGACAGGAGCTGGTTCAACTAGATAGGATAAGAGAATGCATTTTCAGATAGAAGTTAATAAATGCTTCTGTACTTAAATAATAGATACCGTAAATACCCTCATTGAAGACCGGCACTATCCGAAGCCCATATTTAGTAAAAGACAGGTCAAGAAGGTCCTTCAAAATATGAACGGTCACTCTCAGATAGAAGTTAATATACGTTCACTCTTCTGAACTATTGAAAGATAATATAAAGATAATATAAATCTATATAAAGGACTCTTAATTAAAGCACACGGACTTCGAGCATTAGCGCATTTATTTTTTTAATTGGAGCATTTATGGTATATTTATAAATATAAGTTCCAAAGAAGTTGAGGACTAATCACGAGACTGCCCACCTTAGAGGGCTAACCGCGACCATTGAATGCTTTGATTATTCTAAAAATTATCGTTGTTTATCAAATCCTTGCCATTAGAATTTGTATTGTTACGCACTTGCAGAAAGAATCTCCCATTAAATCAATTTTTCCACAGCCTGAACATAATAATTTAACTTAAAATTTCTATTTCAGAATCACTATGGACCATTGCCGGGAGCTAAAAGATATGCAGAATTGCTTCATTTAATTGAATTCTGCTTCAATTGTGCAAACAATCATAGTCTTTTTCTAAATTATGTGGCTTATGTAACCGATCAGGATTATTTTCATAACTCAATGCCTGAGGCACTTGTTGATATTTCTCTTGGTTGCAAAACTTGAAATTATATTTAGGTTGCTTATTAAAGTTTCTCTAGGTGTAAGGTATTTAACATTATTTGTCGCTAAAAAGCAATATTTTTTTCAGCAAATTTGCATGTCGATGATGAAATTAATGATTTAAAGATTTATATAAATCCGATATTTTTTATATTTTTGTGGAATTTTGTTTATACTTTTGAGGATGACTTAGTGAGTCACCCCCAAAGGTATAATATTTTCACTTTTCAATGTTCTTTGCTCTTCATCCTTTATATTTCGACATAAAGATTTTAACTGTATTATTTGTGTTTATTTATTTTATCTAATTATGTATTATAATTATTCTGAGTAAATAATTAATCTGAAATATTTGTTCCGTATTTCAAAAAATAGGAAGGCAATTGCGAGTTGCGGAATCTTTTTTCAACTGCGTGCAGCCCTGATCCGTAAGCCATCTCACGAGCAACTACTTGCATTCAATTGCGCTACTGTATACAAAATCAACGCAGGTAATGAAAAAAGAATTTGCCTTGCATGCATAAATAGCACAGAATCAGAATTTCAGAACGGATAAAATTCAAGAATAAAGTTAATCACCTCTTTCAGCTATCAATTTTATCTGGGGTTTATACCTTTCCACTTGAATATTTTTTATTTTATTCATACCGGTTTTTGAATAAATATAGTCAAATAATTCAAAAACTGGTTATTTTTTAATTATATATTTTAGTATGATAAATTTGTTGACTTGAATTTAATTTTTAAATTTAATTGACAAATTTATTTTTTCTTTAGTTTAGGAGAAAAATGTGAAAGTGAATAATGTTTTAATTTATTTATTGTCTTTTACCTAATTAATTTTTATCGATAATTGATCATGATTATGTATATATGATCGACTATTCCTTTTATTATTTTTTTTATTTTAAATTTGGTTATAAGAATGTGACATTTGTTATACCGGAAGGGGTCACTTTGGATATTGTTGATCCGCTATTTACTCAAAATAAAAACTGAAAAAATTTTTTTAATTCTTCTATAAATTTAAATATCAAATCTTTGTAATTTTTGCAAAATATTTTTTGAACTAAATACTCAGTTGATTTATTGTAAATTTTGAACATTATTAATACTTATTTTCGTATTCTCTTATTTAATAGAGATCGGGCCAAATAAATATTTGATCAAATTTTATTTGATTTTATTTAATCAAATATTTGTCTGATGAGTTTTTGAAGAAATTTGATTTTTTCAAATATCAAATAATTTTCAAATTAGTTGATCAAATATTTAATTTTGCCGTTTGTCCGATCTCTATTATTCAAAAATAATTTTTAAACTGCAAGTTAACTATTCAAAATATTTTAAAGAAAATGCTTCTATCCCTTTCAATATTATTATTTTTATTTAATTATATTTATTGTAATCTACCAACAATTGATGAATGTAAAATTAGAGATAATATAAATGATTATCTCCATAATTGTTTTTTGTATGTTTTTTATTTTTCAAAATTTTCTTAAAATTATTACAAATTTTAAAGTTGTTACCAAGAATTACTTGTTTGCCTTTTCTCGACCGAATTAAAATGTGATATGGAAAAAAGTTTTACTAATAGAGAATATTATTTTGATTATTCAAATTGTAAAGATTTATATTCTGGTTGTGCTACAGCTGAGAAAAATGGATGTTTAGATGGTTATTGTAAATGTGAAAAGTAATGAGATTATTAAATTAGCTACAAAAATTAAAATAAAAAAATATAATAATTCGAAAATAAATAGGGTTAGGGCGTAAGAAAAATCCTAAAAATCTTAACCCTAAAAGTAATTTATTTAATTAAAAAATTATTTGGTATTAAAAAGTGTACCTTTTGAACTAAGAAAGGGAAGAATTTTAGTTCCGCTAGAATGGGGAGAAAAGTTATAGTTGATTAAAGCTGGCTGTTGCTCAATTAGCCGTGTTTTAGTAAGAAGAATAGAGGATTTTTAATTTTCGAATCATGTCAGAGTATTATTTATTTGTAACTGTAATTGTCAAAAAATTAGAGTAAAACCCGGGATCGGGATTTAGGAATGGTGATCCCGATCCCGATCCCGGATCCCGACACGGGATCGGGATTGGCCAAAATCGGGATCGGGATTTGGGCTGGAGATCCCGATCCCGGTCCCGATCCCGAATCGGGACCGGGATTGAAAAATCGGGATCGGGATTTACTTAAAATTTTTTTAAAAATTTTTAAATTTTTATTTTCTTTACATATGTACAACTCAGTATGATTCTAAAATTGCCACTGCAGTGCTGAAATATTGAGTTTAAGTCTCATAGACGCATAATTTACTTTCAGGGGATTAAGGGGGGATAAGGTACTGGCGGGAATAAATGGGATTGGGCTTCTTCTATTTTAAGCGCCGCAGGCAAAAATTTTGAAAAATTTGGAAGGCCAAGGTGCCAGATTTCCTCCCTTTTAAGCGCCGCAGGCAATATTTTTAATTTTGGAAGGCCAAGGGCATTCAATCTAAACGTTCAAGTCTATACGATTAAGTGCGTTACGTTCAAATGTGGACGATTAAGAACTGAGATTGAGGGATTAAGTGATATATTCATGTAGTAGTATCCCTTAAGCCCTCGATTTCTCTTCAAATCTAACTTAATCCCTGTAAATCCACCGATATCCTTCTATACTCCAAACCCACCGATACTCCCCTCAACCTCTCTCGATCCTCTATATCATACCAAATCACTTTCCATTAAGTTGTAAAGACAGCCGCAGGCGAAATTTTTGAGAATTTTGGATGTCTAGATGCCAGATTTCTTCCATTTTCTGCGCCGCAGGCAAAAATTTTTCATACTTTCATGCCTCCACTCTTTTGTTAACTCCATTTCACATGCTTCTAGTCAATTTATAAAGTCGGGATTTGCACCGGGATCTGCTGCACATCCCGATCCCGATCCCGGATCCCGGCTCGGGATTGAGAATGACCGGGATCGGGATCGGGATATTTATTTCGGGACCGGGATCAGAAAAATCGGGATCGGGATTCGAAAAACCCGGGATAATCCCGCCCGATCCCGACCGGGATCCCGATCCCGCTGAACTCTACAAAAAATAATAATATTAAGAAATTCCAAATTTTTTTCTTAAGAAAATCTGGTTAAGATAATTTAATCAACATGTAAATAATTTCTAATTAAATTAAAAATATTTTATGAATTTTTAAAATCAAATATTTAAAGATAATTTAAAAAATTTTATATTAATATAGATTAATGATTGGTTGTATAACAAAAAATAAATGCCATCCTTTGCATGATAAAAAATTAAATAAATCACTACAAAACTTTTATTGGTTTATTACAAATTATAAAGTAGAATCTTCAATTACTATGGACAAAAATAAACCTTTAAATACATCTTTTGTTTCTGTTAATTATTTTGATGGAATATTTAATTCTCTTTTGCATAAATTAATTAAATAATAATTACGGAGCAGTTCAACTGAGTCCGCACGATTGAGTCCCCACGATTGAGTCCGCACGATTGAGTCCCCACGATTGAGTCCCGGCACGATTGAGTCCCCACGATTGAGTCCGCACGATTGAGTCCGCACGATTGAGTCCCTCTTGTATATATCTCAATTGAGTCCCTGTGGATTTAATAATAAAGATTCCATATCCTGCATGCAGGATTATTCCAAAATTTCTAATTTCTAAAGTATAAATGCCGGGCAGACCACCTGTGCACCCCTGCTGCACCCCACATACCCTCCGTAGCAGCACAAAATCAGTTTTCCAGCGAAGATTCAGTTGATCATAATTCTGTTCAATATCATCCAATCGAGCTGATTTTGGTATCATTCAACTCAGCTCGTCAAGTCCTTTCGAATGAGCTATTTTTTGTTTATTCAAATTTTTCACCCCAAAAATTCCCCCATGGATTTGACCATTTCGAGCCCATATCTCGGCGAGAACCATGTTGATTTTGGTGTCATTCGACTCAGCTCTTTCGAATGAGCTGTCATTCAAAAAATCTCTCGATATCCCTCCTAATCCCCAAATCCACAATATCCATCTTAATCTCTCCAAATTTATTGATATCTACCTTAATCCGCCGATATCCAGCTTGATCCCTCGATGTCGCATACAAATCCCCTGATGTTAACTTTAATCCTTCCAAATCCTCAGATATCCCTCTTAATCCTTTTTAATATAATTAAATCCACGGGGACTCAATTGAGGTATATAGTACAAGGGGGACTCAATCGTGCGGACTCAATCGTGGGGACTCAATCGTGCGGACTCAATTGAGGTGTACCGTAATAATTACCTTAATATTTTTGAATAAATTCAAAGAGACAGGAAAGAACGTTTGAGCAGTAAAGAACGTTTTTTTGAGACAGGAAAGAACGTTTTTTTAATTAACCGTCCTTTCGTATAGCAGCCAGTTTGTTAAATTATAAATCATATTATTGAGAGAAATCGTAGACAAGGACGTTGAAATGAATAATTATTTCGGGAGTTTTGTTAAATTAACTATTTATTAGTTAAATTATTATAACGAAATAAAATATAATGAATATACTTACCTTTTTATTATATTATTGCTTAGTGATAAAGCATTGTGTATAGACTTGTCCTTTTGTTGGTGTCAGATGTGAAGAATTTGGTGATCAGTGTATAAAAACTTTTTTAAGAAAATTTTGGCCATGAATATTTAGTGATATCCAGAGCTGTTTCGAAATTTCGATTTTCGATTTCGATTTTCGATTTTCGAGGGTTTTTTCCTTTCGATTTTCGATTTCCGATTTTCGAAATTTTGTGATATTTTCGATTTTCGATTTCCGAATTTTTGAAAAAATTTGAATTTTTGGCGCCAAAAATGAGGAATTCTGGCTTATCGGCCATCATAAATTTAAAAAATTTTCGCCTGCGGCGCAGAAAAAAGAAGATTTTTGGCTTAAGGATCTTCCAAAATTTTCAAAATTTTCGCCTGCGGCGCTAATTGGAGGAAGCCCTGATCTATTAACAATATTATGCTTCGGCTCCGGTTATTGGTATTTGCTTTAATTAAGTTAGCTCTAGTATATTGGAGGATTTGCGTGAATTAAAGTGGATTTGGAAACCCCTTCCCCATGCCAGAACCCTATGCCAGGTACCGCCCAACCATGAGTAAAGCGACCTAGCTCTGCTTTACTATATTAGGGGATTTTACTCAAATCCTCCATTATCCCTCTTAACCCACACAGATCTCATGATGAGAGATCCACTTGAGACCTAACATAACAAAAATTAATTTTCAAATTTCTTATTAAAAATTTTTTTTCGTTTTTCGTTTTTCGATTTCCGATTTTCGAGGTTATTTTTCTTTCGATTTTCGATTTCGAAGATTTTGAAAAATATTTTCGATTTTCGATTTCGATATTTTTGGATTTTTTTCGATTTTCGATTTCCGATTTTCGAAGATTTTTTTGTTTCGAAACACCTCTGGTGATATCCCTTCAAGATATATGCTACAAGTTTACTTATAGAAAGAAAAATAGAATTTTATTTGATTAAATTTATATTTTAACATTTGTATCAGGGCTGGGCTTTGCTTTCGCTTTCGCTTTCGCATCTTTCGCATTTTTCGCATTTTTTGGTGCGAAAAGTTTCGCATTTCGCATTTCGCATTTTGGTCCAAATGCGAAATTTGTTTCGCATTTTTCATTTAGTATTTTTTTATTTTTTAGATATTTTGACGTAAAATTTTTTAAAGGAAAAGGGAAGAAATATCTATAATTAGAGCGCGGATTTTTATTGAAATAAAATCGCAAAATATGGCCATAAAATATTGAAATAAATGGGCAAAATATTGACAAAAAATGCCAAAATTTAATGAAATATTGAAATAAATTTTCGTATATTCACTAGCAAAAAGCCAAAAAAAAGTTGAAATTTAACAAAAAAAAAAGTTAGTAAGTTTTTAAAATTGCATATTAGCTTTATAGTTTGACGAATTGGGTAATTTTACTCTCTTAGGCCTTTTGAGATTGACGAAATGAGGATGTGACATTTTGTGGGCTTATCCACTCGACGTACTCCAAGTGAAAGTACAAAAAGTGCAAGTACAATCTCCCAGAAGAATTATCCTATATAAGCCAGAATTCCTAATTTTCAGCGCCGCAGGCGAAAATTTTGTGAATTTTTATTGTCATGCGGCCAAATTTCTTCACTTTTTGCTAAAATTTATGAAAAATCCCAAAAATTTGGTAAAAATATGCAAAAATATTGAAATAATTTGAAAAAAGTGCCAAATATTGAAATAACTGGAAAATTGGCAAAATATTGAAATATATTGAAATGTATCTTTGTTCAAAATCATAATATCGAAAAACTAATGGCATATTTGAGCTTTTCTCGACATAATATATTCAGGAAAAAAAAATATATTTCAATAAGAATCCGCCCTCTATCTATAATATATCCCAATTTTACTTTTGTTGGTCGATGGTGGAGTGGTTAAGTTGACTGAATACGTTCATTTTGGTGTAGTTTGGGGCTGGGTTCGAATCCAGACGTAGGAAATAAGACTTAAACAATTTTTCCTTACAAAAATAAATGTTTTTAAACTTTGATTTTGATTTTAAATCTGTAAATTTATTTTTTTATTATGTCAAACCTGAAAAACATTAAAAATTTTAATTTAGTAATGAATTTTCAAAATTTTCGCCTGCCGCGCAGAAAATGGAAAACGAGTTCGAGCAATTTTCATATTCTCAAGAGTTGAGCGGGATCAGAATCCCGACCTAAAATCGGGATTGGGATTTTGGAATAACGACCCTGATCCCGGTCCCGACTACGGAGGCAGGATTGGTCGAAATCGGGATCTGGATTTGAAATAATGACCCCGATCCCGATCCCGAATCGGAACCTGCAATGCCCACTATGGTTTTTCGATATTCGGGACAATATCTCGGTTGACAGGCAGTTCCATGAATAGAGTGTGGTATCTTTCGACTCAGCTCGCCGAGACAAATCGAATGGTATGTGTTTCTTATCGAAATTTTGTTTCCGGTATACGATACCATGTCCAAAATTTTTCTAGAATTTTTAACTAATTTCGCTTTCGCATCTTTCGCATTTTTCGCATTTTTTGGCGCGAAAAGTTTCGCATTTCGCATTTCGCTTTTTATTTTTTTAAAAAAAGTTTCGCATTTCGCTTTTTATTTTTTGATTTCGCCCAGCCCTGATTTGTATACATTTATTTAATTTTGTCTTTATTTAAATCTTCCTTCCATTATTTATTATCTTTATTTTTCGTTAACTTAGGTATTTATCAGAAAAAGTTATTTTCTATATTTAACCAAAATATAAAAATTTGACCTCTTCGGAAAAAATTTTTGTTTATATGGAATATTATTGCAGTATATACGATGCATTCACATGCAAATATATTTTAACCGTTCCTTAAAAGGAATCCCGACCGTTCTAAGAGTTTATCGCCATTCCCGATCCTTATCTGTTATTCATTATACACTTTTTAGTTTTCCTTGACCTGTAAACGTCCCCCTATAAATACTCATTCCAAATGGTCATTAATATATATGTATCATAGCAGATTTAGCTAGACTTTTGATTTGTCCCCTTACTTATTTTCTACTGCGCTTGTATATAATTTTATTTGTACATAAATATTTAAGTGTAAGTAAAGTATTTTATAAATAAAATTTGTTTAATCTTAGAATGGCTTCGGAATCTTAATTATATTTAAAAATAGCCAAATTAAACAAATAGAAAACAAATAAAAAACTTTCAGAATAAAAATTTTTTAAAATTATCAACTTAGTAATTTAAAATTCACTTAGTAAACTAGAATAATAAACATGCAAGTGAATTTTAAAAATAAGAGCAGAAATCAAAAGAAAATTTAAAATAACAATAATCTGAGAGAAATTAATTAATTCCACTCTAGTTTAAGTCTGGGAGTTTTCCTCAGATGTACATAATGGTCAGATTTTGCAGATTTTATTCTTTAGCCTCTCATTTTAATTTAACACAGGGAAATAGAGAAGGAATTGAGGAAGGAATCAAGTCTGACCATTAAATACATCTAAGATAAACCCTGAGATTCAAACTAAGGGGGAGGGCTATTCATGAGTACCTAAAAGCTATATAGGTATTTTGTAATGTTTTATTTTATTGTTGAATAAATATTTTAATTATTTAAAAAATATATCCAAAAATGTTCGCCTATTTATTTATTCCTCTGGTAATTATTATTTCTTCAAGCTATAGCCATGGAGTGCCGTTAAACCAGCAATTTACAGGCTCATTCACATTTTATAACGATAAGGGATTTGGTGCTTGTGGCCAGCAGATTAATGCCGAAACTGAGATGCTGGTTGCTATAAGCCATACACAATGGATTGGAGGAAATCCAAATAATGATCCAATTTGCCGTAATATCTGCCTTAAAGTGGATTATAAAGGCAAAAGGTAGACAATTAGAATTATCAACCCTTTTACGGAAATAATTTTATTTTTAGCATCACAGTCCCCATCAAAGACAAATGCCCAAGTTGTGATTCAACTCACGCCGATTTGTCACAAGCTGCGTTTGCGCAGCTTGAAAATTTGGCAGTAGGGCATGCTTTTAATGCTTTATTTACATATGTTCAATGCTGATGGAGATGATATAATTTGAAGAAAGTAAAGAAATTGGAAATATAAAGGAAAATTAAGAATTACCTAGTTAATTAAAGATAAAAACTAATGTGTAAATGTTTAGCTAAAAAATTCAACTATTAGCTGTCCTTGAATAAAACTGAATCAAGCTTAAAAAATTGTAAAGGTTTTGATCAAAAATCTGGCAATATAGGTAGGGTTGCCAAAATGGACCGATTCGGACAGAAAGATCGAGTCGGGCTTAAGAAATTGGCCAGAAAAAGACTCGCACAGGCCTGACTCGATAAAAATGAAGCCCGAAAAAATTGACTCGACCTTCTTCCCAACTCGAAAACAGCAACCCTAAATATGGGCACTGATTAAGTTTAAATTGTCGTTTGCGGTGCAAAGTAGAATTAGGTTTCATTTGAAAAATACTTGTAATAAATTTCACACAAAAATACTTGTGTGAAAAAACCTATATAAAATAAACACCAAAATTTTAACTTAAAAACAATTTTATGATTAGAAAATCTGTAACTTTTAAAAAATTAAACTAATTTTGATAAATATTTGGGGACTTGATGATCTAATTCAAACTCTCTCTGGTTATAAAATACTTCAATATATGTAGTGAGCAATTGATAATTCTGTTTAAACTTGAATGCATTTTCCATTAGATTCAGACATTTTGCATAACGACAAGCACCTTTTACACCTCCAAAACGAACTTGACAAAAATTTAAAAGTTCTTTGGCATAAGATTCGCATTCAATTTGAAGCAATACGCGAGCATGTAGAGATAGAAGTTCTGCTGATGCTGAAAACGAAATTGAGATTATTAATGTGCTTGATCACTTGATCATTTGATCATCGCTCTTCACTTGATAAGAGATGATTCTCGAACGATTACATTCTCGATTCATCATCTTTCTCGATTGATACTTTAATTTTTTGACCCCCACCCAAAATTTTAAATACAAATTTTCCGTTCTCTTCGCTCAGAGTCCAAAATTTCGCTGGAGGTAAAATTCCGAAAAATCTTAGAGCCAATTTTCCAAAGCACATCCAGGACTCCACAGTAGGGATTAATAAAAATTTAAATAAATTTTAAGTACATCCAGATGAACAAAGGACTGATAACATTAAAGAAAATTCTTCATCATCAATTGAAGGTGTCATTTGGAAATAAGATTCAACAGCTCCGTTGACTGCTTTCTTGGCCAATCTCATTAAGCTATAAAGTAATATAAGTAATTAAGGATATAATATATGTATTATACCGGTGGTAAGGTTTCGATATAAGACCCATACCATTCGATGCGTCTCAACGAGCTGAGTTATACGGTACTCTCTTTTGTTCCGGGAATGCCCGTGGACCGAAATATAGGTCCCCGAAAATCGAAAAACCATAGGGGGAAGTAAGCTTAATTTTGGTGTGAAAAATTCGATTTTTCTAATGAAAGCTTATTCGAAAAAGCTGCACGAGCTGAGTTGACTATGTTTAATGAGTCCTTTAATTTTGGGTGTACAAAAATAAGATTCGACTGTTTTAACTGTTTATTTCCTCGAAATCTGCTTTGAGCTCTATAAATATCCATTACAGTAATACCATCTGGCCCACTTAAGAGCTCTGTTCTCAATTTTGCACAATTGTATGATGTTAAAAGAAAATTAACTGGCCACATTTGTTGGTTTAAAAGAATTATCTTACAAAAGTTAATAAAATTTTATTTTAACCATTTAAATTTTCAACCTGGTCATTGCGTGACAGACGATGAAAAAATGGGAAATCTTTAAAAATTACAATAGCTGTCAGCCAGGAAACGATGATTGATGTTTTAATATATGGGTGAAATTCGATATCTTGAATTTCATCAATTTCCTTAAAAAATCGTTGTCTTTCCGACTCTTCCATAAGAGGAGTTGGCTAATTTTGGGTTTTAAGATTAAAATTCTTAGAAAAAATATTACGTTAAAATTTTTATGATATCCAAGAATATTTTTAGAGGAGAATATAAAATCATTAAAACTCGTGAATTTATCAAAATAACTTTCAGGCATTCCATATATTGAAGCCCAAATTCGAGTATTTAAATTGCAGAGCATATTTACAGGGATGTTACTACTATAAGATAACTGAAAATGGAAATATTTTTTAATTAAAAGACTAAAAATATTATAAAAATAATATTAACATTGGATGTATGTTCTGAATAGCTGACTGCAACAATACTGTTGGAATATGAACAAAATTGGTTTTTGTATTTTTCACAATGATTCTTAAATTGTGAAAAATAGGTGCGCGATTTGATTTTTAGTATAATTTGATTCAACTTGATCGAAAATTGTTAATTCTTTTTTTATTTGATTCATAAAACTTTGAGAAATTTGATGGCAATGGCCTTGGAATTTTAAGAAGAATCCTACTATACAATGGATTAATTATTTATAATACTAGAGGGTTGTTTGCGATCGAGTTTAGAAATTCCCCCAAAATTATTGCCTAAAACTCAAAACAGACACACAACCCTACTTGATACCAACAAATTTTCAAAATGTTGTGGATCAAGCAGAAAAAGTATTAACAATTTTTATTAAAGCAAGCTATGCTAAAAACAAATCGAGCCCTTTTTTTAAATGTAGAAATTAATATTTAAAAATAAATTAAAATTCAAAAATTTTACATCCAAATTAATAAACAAGGAAATTAATGAGGCAATATGAATAGAAGCTTCTTTTTTAGAATTAAAAGTATTGCAAAGCTTTAAAAGCCATCCTTTTAAAATTCGTTCTTTCAAGTTATCCCAAATTTCGCTAGTAGAGGAATAATTAATTGAGGAAGCTAGATATTCATGAAATGAGATTTGAAAATTTTTTTATTGTATATACCGTATTTACTCGATTAATTCCCCTTCCTTGAATAATTCCCCTCTCTCAAATAATTCCCTCTACTACGGATGAGTTGAAACAATAATCCCCTTCCCCCAACTACCCTACTACACGCTCAACTTTCAAAACTCGAATAATTCCCCTCCCTTGATTAATTCCCCATGCCAAGGATAGGTTGAAAAAATAAATCCTCAGGGGAATTAATCGAGTATATATGGTATATACCTTTATTAAATAAATAAATGGCCATTAGGGCACAACAATCCAATTTTTTAATTTTATATTTTGAAAGTTGTAAAAAATGGCAAAATAATGAATACTTTTCTCTCATTTCGATCATTTTTGTTCTGAAAAAATAATTAATTTGGGGATTTAAAGGGGCAATAAATATGTAAACTTGCCTAGAATAGTCTTCCTTATTTGACATATCCTTTACCCAATAGTTAATTATTCTTTCAAAAATTCTGAAATCAAATATATGCCCATATGCTAACATAAAATTATCCTCAAAGTAATTTTCTGATTGAAAGTTTGTAATTGTCAAACTGAGACAATTTAGAAAATTTAACTGATTAAAGCAAGAGTCGAACAATTGTAACTATAAATTTTGATATTTTAAATTAGGTGTGCCGGCCCGGTCGATTCGAAAGATCGAATAGGACATCGAATTTTGGCTCGAAAGAGACTCGATTAAAATGAGGCCTGAAACAAACGAATCGGAAAAAGGAGGCCCGATTTGAATAAGACTCGATAATATTTTTTCCAAATTTGTGGGCAAAAATGAGAGAGATCTGGCTTCTTCGCCTTACAAATTCTTAAAATTTTCGCCTGCGGCAAGATTTCAAAATATACAGAACTGGATAATAATTTGATATTATGAAGCGCTCAGAGAAACTGTTAGTGATATCCCTCCAAATCCTATAATATCCTCCGTAATCAGCTGTTATTTTTTTTAATCCCCATAATCTTCCAAGCATTGATATCCTTGATTCCCTCCAAACACTCATATCACAAATTAGATACCACACTCGAGCAAATGCCTTTTTATGCGTTATTCTTATTTCTGCCTATATTTTTTTTAAATTTTGAACACAGGCCCGAAAAAATGATCAAACGTCAGCCCGGTTCGAAAATGGCAACCCTAATTTTAAATATAGGTATATTAACCCTTCGGTACCTTCATTTGCATCCCTAATTCTCCAAATTCTTTAAATGAATTGTTAAACATTGTAAGCATCGCTGGTTTACAACTCATTTCAAAATAAAGTAATTTTTGTAGGCTTTCAGTAACAAAAAACTTAAAATAATTTTATTATTAAATTTAGGTATATTTAAATTTTTAAATAAAAAGCCGAATTTCGTTGGAGAATCCGAATATTTTTCCGAAAAATGATGGTGTTCGGATATTCGAATATCGAGTCAGGATCATAAATCGGATCCGTTCGAATTTTTCAGGATCAGCCAACACTAAGGCAGTCTGCTCAGATTAAGCGGATAACAACTTAAGCGGATAACAACTAGTAAGCGGATAACAACTAGTTAAGCGGATAACAACTAGTAAGTTTTGGAGAATTTTTCTCTCAGAAAAAGGAAAAAATAGTAGGATAAATTTAATTAAAAATTTTCCTAATTCCTGGGACAGTTTTGGTCACCTTACATACTAGAATTAAAATTTAAAATAATTTTAGCTAACCGGTGAAGCTTGATTTAATCTTTCCGGATAAATTTTAAAAAACAATTTTTGTTGAGATGTAATATATTCCTCATAAGCTTCAATAAAATTTTGTAAAAAAATTTCTTCCTTATATTCAATATTTTTTCCTTCCTTGGACAATTTCATCCCTATATTACAACATTTCCGGAAACGACAAGCTTTACATTTCTTAAACATTTCTAGATTTTATTATAAATTTTTGAGAGCTACAATAAAGTTAAAAATACTAGTCCCAAAGTTTTCACATTTATTTTCTTTATAACATTTGAAATTACATTTTTGCAAAGCATAGCGTCTAAAAATCGAAAAAATGTCCAAGTTTTTCAAAAATAATTTACTTAAAAAAAGCTGCACAGGGAAGACAACAAACTACTTCAAAACGCTTTCCATGGGCTTTCAAACCGCAAACTTGGCAGGAAAGTCCTTCAACTGCTGAGGATACTATATAGGAGGACATGTTTATGCGAACTATTTTTTATAAATTTTAAAATTAAAATTAGAATGAAAAATATTCTAAATATTTTTTAATTAAAATTATATTTAAAACCCATAATTTATTCAAAAATTTTATTTTTTATCTAAGAAAAATCGAATAAATTAAGAATACAAATGAAAAATTTCACGTAGCTTCTTGATGAATTCCCCCACATCAGTCTAAAAATGATTCGAAAACCGTCTGAAGTCTGAAAAACGGTATATGCGTATACGCAATTGTCGTAACACCATTAAAAATAAAGGTATGTAAATAAATAGAGAAAAACTATGTTTATTAAAAATGTAGAAATAAAAAATTGTATGAATAAATATGCAAATTCGTGGGAAATATTCTAAAGAAATATTCTAATAATTAGGGATCGGATTTTTAGGTCGTAAAAACCTTAAAATAGGCACCTAAATAGGTTGCATAAAATGCTAAAATAGGTGACAAAAATAGGCAAATAGGTCGTAAAAATAAAGAAATAGGTTGCAAAAAAGGTCGACATAATGGGCAAGAAAGTCAAAAATGCCGAATAATTTCGATTTTAATTCAAAAATTTCAGCCCCAATGCAAAAATGTTAATAAAATTCCATTTTTGAAAAATTTTTGATTTTTGAGGATAATATTTTTCAAAAAATCGAAGAAAAATTTTTGAGCCGATAAAAAAATTGACAAAATTTTTGAAAAATTTTAAATTTTTTTCAAAAATTTTTGAAAATTTTTATTAAAAATCGAAATTTTATGAAAAAAGCCCAAAATAGGTGACAAAAAAGTGAAAAAATCACAAAAATATCCAAAATAGGTTAAAACCTATTTTAGGTTGCAAAACGCCAAAATAGGTCCAAATAGGTCATAATAACTCCCCGTAAACAAAAGATTTTCAAGAAATAACAACGGATTTGAGCTCAATTCATCAGGACTATTCCGCAGAAAAAATAGGTTATAACCTAAAAATCCGATCCCTACTAATAATTATATAAAAAATTTAAGACGTTGTCATGGAAATATTTTTTATAAAGAAATTTTTATAAAAATTTTTATTAAAAAAGGAATGGGATTTTGCTATTGTTTATTAAATTTTTGAATATTAAAATTTAATTAAAAAATTAATAAAAATAATAAAAAAATTTCCTCTAACATTTTTTAAAATTAAAATAGATAATTCACAGCAGGTAATGACTGCGAGACAATATTGACTTTTAAAACAAATAAAATTTTGACTAGGAATTAGAGACCCCGTACGGGATTTTACGGGATCCCGTTCCGGTATCCCGGGAATGCGATTTTGCCGGACTCTACTAGGAATTTAAAATTAAATTCAACTTGAATTTTAAGTAATGGCAGATTAAAAAATTTTTAATAAATAAAAAGGATATTGTAAAGCATATATGTAGCTATTTAATTCCTAAGGCTGTGCACAGGCGGAGTGGTGTAATGGATAACACATCAGTCCGGTCTACTGAAGATGCTGGTTCGCTCCCGGCCGCCGAATAACCTTTTGCACTAGCTAAAGGAGAGAAATAGCTATATGTATTTACTACATACTATATAATAAAACTGACTCGGATTCGATATATACCAGGGATGGGCTGTGTTACGACCCGACGTGTCCGAGATTTAACTAATGTGACGAGCACAATAATAACACTTTATCACAAAGAGAAATAACAATGTGTAGGCGAAGGGAATGGGACAGACGAAGGAGATCAGTGACTAGCCCCGCTAGTATGATCCAAATAGACTGACGCTTTCACTGGCTTTTATACTAAACACTTTAAGGGCTGACGCCCATACACAACACCTCCCCCCTTGAAAAAAAGGTTCGGCTTTCACTCAAAGCCGAAGCTTTACAACTTTAACATTCACTATAGCTTCCATGCTATCAATACAATCAACACTAAGCCAGAGCGTCTAGTCTCTCACTAACACTCAAATCACAACAAAATACAAAAGAATGTGGGATGACAAAAGGGCAAAACGAAAAACAACAAATTAAAATTACAATACAACAATTACAAAAATCACAAAATTTGTCATCTTTATTCCACATCTTTTTCTTTTTCTTCTAGCAGCGAACATCTACAGTGCATACAACAGCTCCCATCAAAGAAATTGCACGTTCTGAATTGGTCACACTGTTGATCATCACACTGCTTGTCCATAAGCATTTACTTTTATTTTACACTTTTCTTCACTATATTTTTTCCTCACTTTTTTATTTCACTTCCATTTCACTTTTTTATTGCGGCACTACATTCACTTTTTTATACACTGTGCCTAATACTAAACTTCACTGAATTGCATCACTAACACTACTTAATGACTTAATGAAGTCAAACACCACAACACTAACATTTAGTTAGTGTGCAGTTCGGTGCCGTTTTCCCGTGTACTTTTAGGATGGCTCGTGGTTGAATACTAACACTTGAATACTACTACTAACTAACCACTCAAAGGATGCATATTACATCCTGCCTCTGTCAAAGACTCAGGTACCGCAACACTTCACTGAACTTACACTATGTGTAGTCTGGGTTGCTTCACTCACTTGCGCTGGCATAATACTTCAATCACTAATAATATTCACTCCTCAGCGCCTTGAATCACTGCAATTCACTTCACTCAACATTTCAAACTTCACTATTTGGTCTTACCCACCTTTCTTGGCCGCCAAATTTAACTTTTTTCACTACGATTCAAACTTCATTATTTGGTCTTACCCACCCGTAGGCTGCCAAATTTTCACTCTTTTACACTTTTCACTTTTCTCAATTTCTGGACTTATATTCTCTTGAATGCCAGACACTTCAAAACTTGATCGGCAAAATCTGCGCACTTCCAGGACCACTAGGCATTTCAGCCTCAAACTAGGCATTTCAGCCTTAAACTTCGACCATTGGCACTCGCACTGAGTCCTTTTTCAGGTCACTACTAACTAAAGGTCCACTGCGCACTTTCAATTCACTAAATTCACTTTCGACTCATGCCGATCACTAAATTACGACGTCTGTCCACTCACAATCAAAACAATCACTTTCACTAATTGCCAAAGCAATTCACTACACTTCGCCACACTTCACTATCCTGTCGACCGCGCCATTGTTACGACCCGACGTGTCCGAGATTTAACTAATGTGACGAGCACAATAATAACACTTTATCACAAAGAGAAATAACAATGTGTAGGCGAAGGGAATGGGACAGACGAAGGAGATCAGTGACTAGCCCCGCTAGTATGATCCAAATAGACTGACGCTTTCACTGGCTTTTATACTAAACACTTTAAGGGCTGACGCCCATACACAACAGGCTGTCTACATATATGTACATACAAGGGATGGGATTCTGCTTTTTTTATTACGCTTTTTAAATCCTGGAAGGCGCATCTCTGATATAGGTATTTATTAAAATTTAAAGAGCTGGGAATTCAACTATAAAGGTTTTTATTTCAAATAATGTAAAAATTGAAAATTCAAAAACAAAAAATTAAAAAATTGAGAAAAATTTTTAATTTTTAATTTCCATTTCTTTCGATTCTTATGGGGCATATTTAGCCTTGGTCCTCGGTGAGATTTTTGGCAGGACTGAGACGACTTTTATTTGATGTAATATCCTCAATTTAATGCTGTCCCTTATTAGAAACTTAAATTTAAAATAAATTTTCTTATCCAATTTTGTCTATAAGCTATTAATTAACATATTAGAGATTTTCGAGAAAAATAACAATATTTTTGAACATATTTTTGAAATTATTTTCGAATATTGCTCAAAATATTTCTGAGTATATATTTATAAAAAATACACGTTGAAAAACTTAACAAAACAAATAATTTTTAAAATATAATAAAAGGGGTTATTATCAAACTAAGAATTAAACAAACTAACAAAACAAACAAATATTATATAATAAAAATTTTTTTAATTATTTTTCTGTTTTTAATCTTTAAATTTTTTTCTTAAATAGCATGTAATGAAGTTTGTTTTTTTTGAATAACATGTAATAAATTTTGGAAAATATTAATTTATAATTCATTAATAATTATTATTTCAATTAGTGTTAGAAACTGATCATTAGCCAGTATACTCCGCTGTTTACGGTTATCAGTGGTTTCCAGTTCCAATTTAAAGCTCTGTTCAACTAAAAAGATCGGTTTTGAATCTGAAAATTTCCCTGAAAGTATGTCTTAAACCCTTGTCCAAACCACTCAATAAAGAATGAATTCGAGAGTTGTAGAGGAAGAATGATTTTTATTTAAATAAATCTCCATAGGGGTTTTTTAAATTGAGAAGATGATAAATAGGTTAAATAATCAAACAATTTATTAAATAAAAAAGTACATATAATGTGTTATATTTTTAATTTTTTATTTGTTTGTTTTCTCCAAAATTAATAAAATTTATTAATAAAATTCATCAAATAATAAAAAGTATTTTTAAGAAACGTGGATTGTAAACATAAAGGTGTTTTCTAGAATATTGTTAAAATAGTAATATAAATAAAGCTTTGATCTTTTATTATTTCTACATATTTGCCTTGAATATTAAAGAATTCAAATCTTTATTTTAATTGAGGGATACCCTACAAACTTAGTTTCTTCTATAGAGAGAGTCTAGCAAAAGTTTAGTCACCGGGCAGAATTCGAACCTACGACCTTCTGATAGTTCTCAGTTTCTCCTCATAGGTCTCTCAATAGCTTTCGCTCACCACGTATACTAGTTCTACCACTGCGTTAC
This sequence comes from Meloidogyne incognita, assembly GCA_036172945.1. Taxonomy (NCBI): domain Eukaryota; kingdom Metazoa; phylum Nematoda; class Chromadorea; order Rhabditida; family Meloidogynidae; genus Meloidogyne; species Meloidogyne incognita. Next base: position 906,621 of record JARQAC010000037.1, read on the forward strand.
GGGGCATCCTCCACTAAGGCTTTTTATTTTATCCTTTTAGATCGTTTAACCCCCGCCTAAGCGTTTTAGATGCCTTGGGGATATTATTAATTTACTATTGTAGCATGGCCCCAACTCAATGATTAAGATGTTTTCATTTAATAATATAGCTAAGAAAGGCACATTATAGTAGATAAAAATATATGAATAAAAAATATATATACTCGAAATTATTTAATTTTCATTTTAAATAAAGAATACCTATTTTTGGAATATAATATTTCAACTTTAATTATTTGGGCTACTATTAATCTTATTTTTATTAATATTTTGCTGGCTAATGATTATGGACCAGCGAAACCACATCCAGGACAAAATAATTTTCTGATGAATTTGGTTGATGCTTAAAGATGAAAAGAAAAATAAATTATAAAAAATAAATTATAAAAAATAAATTATAAACAATAAATTCGGAATAAAATATTTTCGGTAATTTAAGTAATTTGAATTATTTCACAAATTTTCCCCTTTTCTGTCTATTTCTTGAGTTTTTTGCTTGATCTTTATTAGGTATAGAGTTTTTTGAACTTGGTTGAATGATACTATGATTAATTAAATTCAGCCATCCGAACAAATCTAAATGAAATTCATAAATTTTGTTGGCTCCCGGACAATCCGTCAGTGGACAAATTAGAAGAGATATCAAAAACTTGTAGATTAATGAGAAAATAGGCAGATTTGGCTGGATTAAAAGGATATCAATGGATTTGGGTGATATCGGGGATTTCAAAGATATTGGGGGTAGAAAATATTTTTTATGTAGAATATTTAAAAAATTAAAAGTCTAGAATTATTTAAATAAAGGTCAATTATCGGCCTTTTTTTTAAGTAAAAACTTCCGATGTAATTTAAATTTATTACATAATATGATGAAATAATAATTGTATGTAAATACACGTGAAATAAAAATTATTTTAAAAGTCTTGTAAATGCACTTTAATTAACTAATTCGTTGAAAACATTAAGGAAATGCTAAATTAATTTCACATATTTTTTTAAATCACCAGACTTCCTCTATAAAATTTAGAAATGTTCAAAGTGCAAGCATTCCCCCAAAATATTTTTTATTTAAGCACGGAATAATAGAGGAAAAAATCAAAAATAAATTCAAAATTCAAACAACTAAAAACCTCCAAAAATGATATTTACTCAACGCAACTTTACTCGATTAATGTTTATGATGATGGCAAAAGTGTGGGGAGTAAATGGAGGTGGAGGTGCAACTGCCCCGATTTCCGCGTTCACTTCAGCCTTTGTGCCACCGATGCATAATAATATGCCTCTGAAAAAATCGCCAACGAATCTCCACGTTCAAGCGCTTAATTCAGGGAAATCTTTTCCGGCTGTTCAATCAAAACATTCGTTTGATAATCCTAAATTTGCAATGAAGCATAAAAATGCTCAAATGCTGGATTTAGGGGAAACAATTGGAGAAGAAAAAAATAAAGAAGTTGTTGCCAATCAAGAAAAAGATATTCGTCTACTTAATGGCGCCGAAACGTTGCCGATAGCATCGCGTCGCCTTTTGTTAGAACCGAACCGATTAAAGGCATTTGAGTTAAGCAAGGAACCGTTGAAGGTTTTTCATCAGGCAAACGAAGAAATGATCATTAGACATGCTGTCCCAGAAGGTTTTTTGAACTCTTACTAAAATAACTCTGTTCCAATTCTTTTAAATATTTCCTGTCCCATTCAATTTTAATTTTTGAAATAATTAACTGTGCGAAAATAACGTTTGGTGAACTCATCAGATCTAACGGTATCCCAGTAAACCACCTTACGAAGGGGTGTTTTGCTGGCTATTTGCTGGCTATTTTGCTGGCTATTTGTGAAATGCTGTGAAATAGGGACTAATCCTAAAATTTCTTTAATATAAAAATATTAACTAAAACTAATCTAAATTAAAAATTTATATTTTTAATTAATTTGAAAATAATTTTAAATTAAACAAAGATGCCACACAAATGCGTCAATTGGCAATTTCTTTAATAAATTCTGAAAATGTTAAACCAGAAATTGAAGTTGACCAAATTGAAAAAGATTTACAAGAAGGTTTTGTGCATGCTTTAGTTATTGAAATTAAAGAAGAAAAAAAGATAATTGGTTATCTTTCATATACAATTTCTTCCTCATTAAATGGAGGAAAGGTTTAAAAAATTGAAAAAAATATTTTTAAAGTTCTAATTAATTTGTAGATTGTCTATTTGGGTGATTTAATTTGTGAAATTAAATATAAAGACCTTCCAGTAAAATTGTATGGAGAACTTGCAAAGGTTTTTATGTAATAGGGTTGTTGGTGACGGGCCTTTTAAAACCGAAACCCGAGGTTAACGGTTAATAACTGGTCACCAAATACCCTAATTTATAAATAAAAAACATCACTATTTAAAAAAATTAAAGTTGTCTGCTAAAAATGAAGAAATAAAGGAAATTCAAGCTATAGCCAACAGCAAATCTGTTGGGCATTTTCTTTTTCCAGGAATGGATATTGTGCCAAAAGAAACTTTTTGGCAATTACAATTAAATGATAACGAAGTAGAAAAAATATTAAAAAATGGAATGAATGTACTTTGTGGAACTTTGGTTGGTTGGGGGGTTTTTTTTAAAGTAGTAATTTAAAAATTATTTTCTGTAGAAGTCAACAATTTATTTGCCTGGTAAATTGAGTGGAGATGAAGCAATTTATCTTCTTAAACAATGGAAGGAAATGAACGGAGAAGGTAACTTAAGTTAACTTCGGGCACGGGCATACATCCATCGACCTCTTTTGAGGTATTGTTGGGTGTTCCGTTCACTACTTAAAAATGCTTTACCGACTAACCTAGAAGCATTTTTAATTATAGCCAGCTTGATCTCCTTTTTCCTTACGTTAGGTAATTAATTGTTTAAGGATAAATACCGAAACTTAATCAAGGTTGATAATGTAAGGAAGAAGTGGATCCGGCTGGCGATCATTTATAACGAGAAGGTTAAGTAGAGCCTTTGTAGCACAATCTGTAGAACCCTGTCATGGTGAGCGAAAGCTCCTAAAAATAACGCCTTTTATCTCTCTCGTAATATATGTACATATTGAGATATATAAAAATTAATGTATTTATCCAAGATGAATCAACGTCAAATTTAACGAATTTACTAAGAACTGGTCAGGTAGGAGCAGTAACTGTCCATTTAGATGTTCGCCCCTCAGTTGTTAGTATGCTTTTCTTTCGTGGAAATTATTATTCTTTGTGGGATGGACAAGTAATTAATTTTTAAAAGAAAAAAATATTTTTAATTTTAAAGAGTATTTGGGTAGATAAAATGTCTTTTTCCCCCTTACATTTTGATTGCCATATTCCAAATGCAATTTCTGCAATGTTTGGAAAATTGGTTGAGGTAAGTCTAGAAAATAGTTGGAAATAAAAAAAATTTATTTTAAGCTTTCAAATGCAATAGAAGCAAAAAGAATTGGTTGGATTTTTAATGAAGAAACAAAAAAGAATTTTTATGAAATTATGGAAAATGTAAAAATAATATTTTAAATAAAATTTAAAAAAAATTATTTTTTTTAAAAAGATTGGAGCTATAAATATGACAAAACAAGAGGATTGGCATATTTATCGAAGCAACAAATCAGAATTTTCTGAATATTTAACAACTACTGGAGATAATTATATGAAATTAAATGAGACACACAAACAACGAGCAAAAGATTTGTTAAAGAAACAAAAGGCTCAAGAAATTGAAAAAATTCAACAAGAATGAAAGAAAGGAAGGAAGTTCTTTAACAATAAAAAACAAAAGTGCGCGCATGTTTTGATTGGCAAGTTTTTTTTAAATTTTTTGGCGCACATCTTTGATACTTTCTCTATTTTAGTTATTCTTTACTAGTGTTGGCGGATCTTTGGTATTATGTTCATGATGTGGAAAAATTCATTGGAAGGGAGACAGGGCCGAAACAGAAGCACAACCGACTGTGCCGCCATCCAACCCGATGATGGGTTATTTATTTTCATTTATGTGTTCTTTCTACAAGTGCGGATAAACACTAGAAAATCTCCAAATCCAAATGAAATTTTCCTGGTATCCAAATTCTTTTCAGATCCAGATAATCAGAATCGTCAACCCTAATCTTTATTTTAAAAATATATTCAAATAATTTCTGCATATTGCATATTTTCACTATTATTTAGTAGTAAATATTTTGAAATACATAATATTTTTGTGTTAATTATTACAAGAATCTTGAATTTAATATTCGCAGGACATATTTCTATTTTTTCTTAATCAGCTTTCAGAAAAATATACCAAAATTAAACTCAAAATTAGTGAAAATATATATTTTAAACATTATTTACAACACTAAAAAAGCATATAATTTACAAGAAAAATCCTAACAAAAAATATTTCTTTTCTACATCTTTCTATATAAATTATCAACAAATTTCTCAATTTGTTCAAATGAAGGTCGTTTATCCCTGTCTTCATCAAATTTCATACATTCTTTCATTAAACCAACAATAGCCACAGGCATTCCATCAGGAGTATTTAATCTCTTCCTTTTAGACTTGGGAACATTAATGACTTGCTCGTAGACCTAGATAATAAAAATTTAATACAGATTTACGCCAGGGATGTGCGACATGACGCTTGACGCAATTTTTGTTTTTTAAAATTTTGAAAAATTGGCGTTTGGCTTTCGGCCGCCCATTTTGGCGCACATCCCTAATTCACGATCCCACCTTTTGCCCACTCCATTTAGCATAAGGAAATTCATATGGACGACTGAAGACTTCAAAAAGGGTTATACCAAAAGCTGAAAATTTTTTAAAATTTTTTTAAAAAATTTAAAACCCACCATAAACATCAGTCAATTTGTCAACAGACTTGCTTCTGAAGGAATCTGGATCCAACCAGCGGAGATTTGTTGGTTGGTCGACGTCAATAGTATGTTTTTGACCACGCTTACTTAATCCAAAATCGGCGACCTAAAAAAGAAAATTAAAAAAGTTTTTCTTCTCTCGGACACACCTTTACAAGCATATTATTTATTGTCTTAGAACGTGCAGTCCAATTAATTAGTAAATTTCGAGTAGCCAAATCCAAATGCAAAAATGGAGGGTTTTGTGAATGCAAATACTTCATGCCTCTAGCAGCGCCAAGAATTATTTTTGTTCGCATTTTATCATCGCTATCTGATCCTTCCTCTTTTAAAAAATTGTCCACAGATTTCCCGTTGATATATTCCAATACAATACTGAATGGCTGAAAAAATGGTAAAAGATTTTTTACAAGCTTTTGAAATTCAGGAAACTCCGAAAACAACGTCCGCCCCCAGATAATATTTTAAAAGTGACTCTACATCCCCCCGAAATAAAATTTTTATTATAGTTTATTTCTTGGAAAAAAGGAACTAGGGTTAGGATTTTCGAGTCGGCCCGACCGATTCTTTTTCGGGCCTCATTTTTATCGAGCCAGACGGTCGAGTCTGTTTCGGGCCAAAATTCGATGCCCGACTCGATCTTTCGGACCGGACCCCCAACTCTAAAAGGAACCCATTTGAGAACTTTGCCTTTTGGCGTTCATCATCAACCCCCAAAGAGAATATTTTTCACCTTGCTATCATTAACAATTCCATAAAATCTAATAACATGTTCATTCCTCAATGCCGTCATAATACGAGCCTCTGACCACAAATTGGCTATCTGCTCCTTTTTCATATCCTTTCCAACTAATTGTTTAATAGCTACATCAATAACTGTCCCACCATCCAGCAATTCACCTTTATAAACAACCCCATAGGCGCCTTCACCAAGTTTGTCCCCAAACCAGACTTTTGCTGAAGAAAGTAACCAATGTGGGCGGAGAATTGGAGACTCTAAACGATCACAGTCTCCTTTAAGAATTATTGCCTGTTTTGTGCACTTAAATGTTAAAAGAAAATTTTTAAAAAAATAACTGCAAAAATTTACCCAATAAAATTCGACTAATTCTTTAGATGTTGGTTCAGTTGATTTTTGACCTGCTAGATGCCATCCAGAATTATTTTTTTCAAGTACGAAATTTGATAACTGAAAATAGCATCAATGGATTTAAGATAGAAAATTGTGGGTTCAGTTAAGTTAATGCCTTAAAAGAGCCTTGAAAATTAACTTGAGAGATATCCAATGAAATCCTTGGGGCAGGGCTGGGCGAAATCTAAAAATAAAAAGCGAAATACGAAACTTTTCGCGCTGAAAAATGTAGAATATGCGAAACGCGAAATTAGCCCAGCCCTGCTTTGGACCCCAGAAATGTCCTCAAGGACCCTAGAAATTTCCTAAGTTTAGACTAGCCTTCTCAGGACCACCATAAAGCGTCAAACTCAAAGAATCGTTTTCTAAACACCGCAAAATAAATTCGTTTTTATTCTTTAAAAGTTCCAAAGCATCAGCATCAGGCAAATAACCACACCAGAAAGGAAATTTTGTGTGATCCTCCTTGATAGTCGAATGTTTTGCTCCCATTGAAGATTTTGAATAATAGAATACTTAAATCTGAAAATTATTAAATTATGAGATGGAAATGTGGAATATAAAATAAAATAAATGAAATATGCAAAACAAAGAAATCTTTAAATAGTATCGGATCTTAATAATACAGAAGAAGCTTATGATTAGATAAAAATGCTTTTAAGTTTATTTTTATACTAAAATTCTTCTGGCCTAACTAGTCTTTTCATCGACCACAATATACATATGTGTGTATGTGTGTAGTTTGGCGTATTCTGCAAATAAGACAAATATTAAGAGAAGATTTCTAGTTATTTCTAAAAAGAATTATCGTGAATTTCGTGATAAGGAAGGACATTCGATCTTTCTAACAGAGTTGCGTCGTAATTGAAATTTTTTTCGTAATCGTAATTACGACTCAACCCTGCTTTGTAATCTTCTTTTTTGGCGTACCCTGAATCGACCTTTAATATTTTTTGGCTGTTTTAAAATTTATTTTACATATTGGCATTATGTTATTTCTTTTTGTTTTTGAAATTATTTTTTTACGATAATTTTCTTAAATTTTTAAAATTTATTTTTTAACCTTCTTTTGTAGACAATTATTTTAGAATTCAGTTTCTATTAACAATGGCATCTAATTTATTGGATTTCCTTTCGTTCTCTCAAAATTTTGATCATTTAACAATTACTCAAAATTTGGATATTTTAACAATGTCTCAAAATATTAATGTTTTAACTAAAACAAACTTTGAAGTCAACAAAATTATTATTAAAATGGCTAGGTTTTTTATTAATTTTATTTTTTTTATAGTGCCTGGATTGTATTAGGGAGTAGATTTTGGACGTGATAAGTTTGATTGTACAGGCCATAACCATTGGGGGTATGAGGGGCAAAAATTCGAAGTCGAAAATGATTCCAAAACCTGCCCAGCCCGAAAATTTTTTTTGGTTATAGGGCCTGAATTCTAGCTATATTATGGGATATACATTTTTAGATTTATTATTTTTCGTGGAATCCATTGAATTATTCAGGCTCTTTTTAAATTCACCCTTTTTTACTAGGGTATTTTTGTTCTCTAGTGATTTATTTAATTATTACATTTAAATAACTTTCTTTACAAATTTCCTCAAAAGAAAATTAGAGGTTGGGTAATTTCTTTCAATTTACTCTTAATTTCCCTTTTCTATCGTTTCATCCCATTTTTTGAATCAAACATTTCTCTCCCTCATTTTGATATTTTAGAGCTGTACAACAAACAGCAGAATCAATTAATGATTTGGAAAGTCGTCATTGGTCTTTTAATGGAAATATTCACACAACAAATATTCTTGGACAAAAAGAATCAACTGTCCCAAAAAATCCAGAACTTTACAAAACTCATTGGTGTCGAAATATTTTATCGAATAGAATTTGCAGGTTTGGGGTTTTAAATTCTTCTGGAAATTGTTAGGTTTGTAGCTAGGAAAGTCTTCGATGTCTGAAGAACAAAAATTGTTTGCCCTCTCCTTATTTCCTTAAGTACATACATAATATTCAGATTCCTCTGTGGCATATCCAAGCAAAGACGTTTTAAAGAAAAGATTAATTTTAAAGTTAGAATTATTTTTTGCCTTCGGAAAGAATTAAAAACAATGATTAAAAACAACCTCAAATTTCTAAAATTAATTTTTAAGTCCCTCATCCCTTCCCTGAGACGAGAATTTAATTTTTTTAAATAAAAAAACAATTTTTTTCAGTTTTGGGAATGATTGTTGGTTTGTTCATGACAGCTCTGAGCTTAGAAGTGTTCCACAATTAAACAAAACAGTTAATGTCGCTCCTTTATTTAATCTTTCTTCGTCTGCTCTTTCTAATCGTCGAGTTGGTCGTTTTTGATTTTTTTTTTTGAAAATAAAAAAGAAAATTATAAGGAGAAATTTTTTCGCTAACAAATATTATTCGTTTTTGATATTCACTTAATGTTTGGAGTTTTTAAAAATTGGTCCCAAAATTATCACAAATTTTTTGTTAAATACTCTTATTTGATTAATCATTACATACTTTTATTTTCACAAACATTTTTATAAAATTTGTTAAAGAATTACCATGTTTGTTTTGTTTAATATTTAGAGAAGAAAAATTAGAAAATAATTGGAATTGTGTAAAATTTTTTGTTTTAATCACATTCGGCTTTCGAATGAAAAAATAATTATTCAAATTGGTTGAAAGCCCAAAAAGTTATGGCACAAAATATGACCCCGGGACTCAAGCTGCGGGACTCAATTATCCTCTACTCAAGTGCCAGTGTAAAACCACTTAACCGCGATTCATTTTCTATTTATTCTTCTTAGTCCATAGGAGGAACTAACCGACTTGAAAACTATCCAGGTCGATATTTTTTTTTCTCGGTCGATATTTTTTCGATAAATATCGAAAAAAAATATCGAAAAATATCGATAATTATCGATAAAAAATCGTATCGGTCCGGGCTCTAGTCTTGATACCCAATTTGTGGTTTCTCTTACCCTTTATATAATTAAAACTTTATTTGTCATTTCATTAGATGAATGATTCTGACCAACATAATCAACCAGGTTCAAGTGAAGAACAAAAACCTTCAAAACAAGTGATGGGTGGTGGAGAACAACCACAAGATCCTGAAAAAATAAAATTAATTCAACAGCAACTTGTGCTTCTTATGCATGCTCATAAATGTCAACAAAAAGAAAAAGTTTTTCTTTGTATCGATTTAATTTTATTTTAAAATTTTTTTAATAGTTGGAGCCGCAAAATCGTGTTATTTGTTTTCAACCCTATTGTAGTGTAATGAAAGCTGTTTTGGATCATATGGTTAAGTGTACATCTGGACGTCAATGTCAATTTGCTCATTGTGTTTCTTCACGCCAAATAATTTCTCACTGGAAAAATTGTAATTTGGAATACTGCCGTGTTTGTACTCCTGTAAAAAAATATACACTTAAACAAGATGCTGGACAAAATCAAGCTATAGATACTATGTTAAATAATTTGCATATTTAAAGCCGTAAAGTCCTAGCTTTTGTTAAATCTTATTTACAATGTAAAATAACCTCAAAAAACCATTCTTTATAATTTATTTTCATTTGTAATGAATTAAAAAAATATTTTACACAAAATAATTTAATGTTTAAAGTCAATCGATATTTAAAATTAATTACTAGATTTTAGAAAAATTTCTTTTGGATTTCTAAAATGACTGATTCAAGCGACAATATGAAGTTATTGAAAAATATTTTATTTTTGTTGATATTATTTTTAAAATTCTTAAATGAGGTATCCGCAACATAATTGTAATCTTCCATGTTGTGGTATAATGATAGGTGTTTTGGAATGTTTTGAAACACAGCTAAATGTACAGCTAGTATGCGTCTTTATCAATTTGCTCACCCCACTACACATAAATAATTTATATCTGATTGTTTTTTTGTTTCGAATATGGATTAGAAATTCATAAAAATTTTTTAAATTATGATAATTTAAACTTTAATCATGTTTTCTACATAAAACTAAGGGGTGCTTATCATTTTCTGACAGAGTGTACACAAACTCAAAGTTGGTCCTGGACCAGGCTGGGATAAAAATAATAATAGCTGTGAATTTTGTAAAAATTTTTTATAAAATTCCCAATATATTAAGGAAAAATCAAATAAAAGATTTGATTGAGGAAGTTATTTTTAATAATAAAATTAAAACAAAATTTGAAAATAAAAATTATTTCCTCATAAAATAGCATTAATAAAATAGAGAAAAGACAACAATAATTTAAGAAAAAAATTAACTTTGAATTTATATAAAAGCAATATATTTCACAAAGAGTTTCATTATTTATATTTGCTTAATAAAATTCAAAAATATCAAATAATCATTAAAAATGCTCAGTCGCAATCTTTATTTATTCGTTTTTGTAGTCATCATTTCCTCAAGCTTTAGCCAAAATTGGGAGTTAAACCAACCATTTATAGGCTCGTTTACTTATTATTCATTCAAGGGGTTAGGAGCTTGTGGCCGTTGGATTGATTCAAGACGGGACCTGCATGTTGCTATTAGTCCATATGACTGGATTCCTTGTGAAAATCCAAAAGAAAATCCGATTTGCAATGATATCTGCCTTAGAGTTGAGTACAAGGCAACAAGGTAGACATTTACATAAATATTTCAACAGTTTTGTAATTTAATTTTTAGTATTAAATTCCTCATCAAAGATAAATGCTTAAATTGTACTGAAACTCAAGTCGAGTTGGCGAGACGTGCATTCCAAAAGTTTGAAAAGTTGAGTGTAGGGCATGTTTACAATGCTACATTAACTTATATAGAATGCTGATGTTGTGATGATACTTTAAATATTTTATGATATTTGAAATAAGTATGAGCATATGAATAAATTTTTTATTTTTGCTACTTATTTTAATGGAATATTTAATTATCTTTTGCATAAATTAAATAAATATTCTAATTATATTATTTTAAACATTTGACCTTTTAGGAAAAATTCACCGAATCTCTTTAGGGCCATCTTGAATCAATCATGGAATCAAAGTCAATTTTTTAAAGTTCTTTTCTATTAAACCCGGGACTCCGAATACTATCCTCAGCGTTCGGAGCTTATACATGGATGGAAGAATACCGACCATTTCTAGGCTTAATATTGAATTAAACTTTTTTTGTGTCCATGATTAAAATAATAAACTGTCGCATAATATATTGGTTTATACGCAATAAATACGTGACATTCAGATAAAACAATAAATTTAAATATAAGTGAATTGTTAATATTTGCTGGTCCAATTCCTCCATTTTCGTTATAGCAATCAATTTTATAGCGAAAACACCAGCTTTGTCAACATTATTATGAGTAGCCTGTATATGTATATGACAAACTAATTATAACAACCATTTAAACATTTTATTCCATTTTTCATACAATTAGTTTTGGAATTCCATCATAAAATAATGACTTTACTTAAGGGGAAAATTTTGATTAAACAAATGCTAGTTCATTTGAAAAAGGTCGTAGAGCTGAGTCGAACAATACCGAAAGCAATACAATCTGACTTGATTAGACAAGGTTATGACCATTTGTTTTTGCCTCTGACATTTGGTCTCAGCACTAACCGACTCCATTAGAGTTACTTGGGTATTCTTAGTTCAGGGCATAATTATGTTCAGAATTATCGAATCAAGCTGATTCTAGTGTCATCTACTTAGCCCGACAGCTCTTACAAAAGGCTAATGTTTATTTTTGCCTTTTCATAACTACAACAAATTTCAAAATTTAAAAATAAATTTTGTCTGAGAAAAGTGCATATTTATGAGTGTTGCACTTTTATAATTTTTTTTGCACTTTTACTTATGAAAAGCCGCGCTCAATAATTATTATTGCCAATAATTATTGAGAAATTTATTTTTATTTTTAATGTCAATAAAAAGGGCAGCTTTATTCATAATTTTTTAATTATAAAAAAATATTTTTTTAATATTAAATTATTTTATTAGCAAATTCCGTTTATTGGGCGATAGAGAAACCTGTTTCCAATAATATTGGATAATTCAAGGCTTGTAAAATTCTGCTTAAGATTTTCTAAGGATTAATCCTATCAATTCGTTTGATATTTTTCGGTGTCCAGCCGCTTTATTCTAATCTTATCATTAGAGTGTGTCATTTTAGGTTTTTACCTATTTTTTTTGCAAGCAGCCCATGTTGAGATAAGTCGAAAAAACACTGTTTTAGCGCTGGAGCTTGCGTACTTTTTGAGTTACTAGAGCCTAAAAAACCTATTTCGGCCTTTGCGGACCTAAAACCTATTTTGAGCCTATTTCGACCTTTTTTGGACCTATTTTAGGTTTTTGAAGATTTTTCTTAAATTTTGACTGTTTTCAATCAATTTTTCGTAAATTTTATCGTCCTGAACATCCAAAAATCTAAAAATTTTTGCCTGCGGCGCTAATAAAATGAATTTCCTGCAATAAAATCACTAAAGCTTTGCCCAGTGAGGCAAGTATTCTGTTATATCTACATGTACTATACCATTCTGCGTCTTTATTCCCTCAAAATCCAAATTAATCGCTCTCCCCGTTACCTATTCAAATCCCTTACCACCACAAATCCCTATCCCATCCAACTTCACCGATTTCAGAAATCGGAGAGAGACTCGGTCTCGGATCAAAATTTGCCCCTCGACCTCGATCTCGGCTTTTCCAGCCTCGGCACAGCAACATAACCCGCAACTAAGAGCCGTTTCAGTGGCACTGAAATAAATAAATATCTTTCTCTGTTTCTTTTGCGCTCTATTTTTTTCGCGTGCTATTTCTCTAAAGATTTGATGTCCAACTTCGAGAAGCTTTATCTCGAAAAAAAACTTTGAAAAAAAAATTTCAACTTAGCCAAATCGTTAAACAAAGTCTTATTTTTGTTTTAAAACCAAATTCATTGATTTTTACCATGTTTTAAAAAAGTTACCCATGGGTTTGTAATTAAATTTAGAAAACGAAAAATAAAGGGAAAAACTTATTTAAAAAATGTATTTTAGTTTAAAATGCCATTAGATGTTAAATAAGAACGATATTATTGAGATTTTAATTTTATATAATTCATTTTCGCTGAAAGGATTCGAACCTCTTGCATTTTTCGCTGTCACTAACCAACTAAACTATACTCCCGCACTGAAAGGCAGGTTGCACCCTCTGCCTGTTTTATGTTGCTGTGCCTCGGTGATATCTGCCTCGGCTTTTTCAAAAATCATCGACCTCGACCAACTCTAGTATTCAGAGTTAGACATTGAGAGATGGCCCAAAATTTCTATAAATTTCTGTTTAAAACAGAAAATTGCAGAAAAAATTCAAAATTACTAAATGTTGATTCGAAAAATTTTTAATTTTAGCCAAAATTCGAACCTATTTAATCAAAATTTGGACCTATTTTGGCCTTTTTTGGATTTTTTTGAACCTATTTTTAGCTTTTTTTGGACCTAAATAGGATCCTATTTCACGATTTTTTGGACCTAAAATGACACACTCTACTTATCATAAATACTATCTGTAATTATAATATAACAAGTGTTAACTATTGTCTGTTAGGACGTTTCTTTTACAGAAAAATTACGTATTTACTTCACACTGTGGAAATAAAGTGTCATTTTATATTGCTCCAAAATTTAGATACATATTAATTAAAATATATAAGTATTTAGTAAATTTTGGCTGGCCATTTATTATTATAGAACAGCCCCACAAGAAGCTTTGTTTTTGCCACAATTTTCCCTTCCCTACAAGGTAACTAAAAATAATCTTTTAGAAGCAAAAATGTTTCTTAATTATTTTAAAATTAATTTAATTATTACTTTTGTTGCTGTATTTCTACCAACCTTAAATGGGATGTTAGGCAAAGAAGTAGTAGAAAATGAAAAGAAACATGCTCTGTTTATTGCCCCAAATTTTATTCCTTATCATTTTGAAATGGCTAGTAGATGTGCCGATCTGTTGGCGAAAGATTATTATGTGGTGGGTGATTAGAAGGAAATTTATTTTAATTTGGAATTAATTAAAAATTAATTTCTTACTTCTTCTTAATACATATGAAATTCAGCATTTTGTAATCCTTAGAACTGGTAAGTATGAAATGTGGGATTATTTCAATTATGGAGTTGACAAGGAAAAATTTGGATTTTCATTAAGAAAGGAATCTAGAAATACATATGAAATTGTTACTCTAGATAAGAGGGATATAAAAATAGAAAGTGAGGAAGAAAGAATTTTTCACAGTCAATCTTACACTGCGTTTAGAGGTTAATGAAAAATTTTTTGGCCTAATTATAGACGTAATGAAACACATTTGAAATTCTAGTTTTCAAAATTAGTTATAAAAATTATAGTTCGGCATTAATTGGGATTAATTTAGAAATTATACTAACCTCATTTTTCGATGAAAACTCGGAATTTTAAAACAATCACAGAATCCTTCCAGAATTCGTAAAATCCAGCCAAATATTCTGACTGTTGATAGACTTTTTTATTGAAATTGAACATATCCAGCAGGATTAATTAGGAAAATCCTAGACTAGTTAACAGCCGGAATTTAAAAAAGCCGGATAACGTATACATAGAAATTTCAGTTTTCCCAACTGAAAATGGACGATTTAATTAAACTTTCTTATTAAGATATATTATCAAATAAACATAAACGTCCATTCATTAATCGCCTGATAAACAGAAAATATGATTTGGCATTTTTTGATACAGTTGACATTGGTGCCCTCTATCTTTTCCATCTTGCAGCAATCAAAAATGTTTTTGGCATTAATTATACTCAAAATTTACAATATGGATATTTATTTGATAAAAATTTAAATCCAAAAAAGAACCAAGGTCTATGAAGTTAAAAATAAATTCCCATCTAATCCAATGCGAATTTATTTTTAAATTTCCAATCTAATCCTTCCATTTAATTTTATTACATTTTCGTTTTAAAAAGATCGGTATACCAACCAGGGAAAAAAATATGTTTATAATACCAACCAGGGATCGCGCCGACAGAAAATCAAGTTTCCGAATTTCGGAAATCGTGAATTCACGAGCCAAAAATCGTCGGGAATTTACGATTTCTATGAGTCGTAAACCGAGTCGGCGCGATCCCTTATACCAAATACAAAAGTATTTTAAAAATAATGAAAATTTCTATGTAGAAAGTCTATTTTTGAATTAGAGAAAGCACTTTCCTAAATAATAAATTTTAGATGGGACGGCTAACACAAATCAAAAAATGAAGGAAATTGAAATTAATGATGATTCCCAAACTATAGCAAGCATATACACATCTGTTCATAACATAACGGTGATTTTTTAAAATAATTTTAGGAACAAAAAAACATTTTAAAAATACAAATGCTTCGTTTCTTCAACTGCCAGCTGAGGAATGAAGAGTCGAAAATTCTCAAATAATATATTATCAAATAGTATCAATAAAAGGCCCAAAAAACTCATTCAAGTTTTTCGAGTCTGGGTTTCGCTATAATGTAGATCCATGTACAAATTATAATTTTCTGAAAGAAGAAATTAAGGGAATTGTGTTATCTTTTAGATAAACACAAAATTATGATTGCTATGTTCTCATATCCGTTTGAATATTCACAATATAACGTCTGATATTTAATTTAGGTAAACTAAAAATTTTTTTTAATATTTTTACAAATTTATTAAAATATAAATTATTTTTTAGGATAACATTTTCGTGAATATTTTAAAAGAATTTAAACAAGATATGAAGAGTAATAATCATCCAGAGTTAAAACTAGCTGAACAAGCTCAAGGAAAAGGCGAGGGAATAGGTGAAGGAGAAGTAAAAGTTGAGGATCTTTACTTAAAGATTAAGGGAATATTTATAAACAACGATAAGTTATTAGGTAACTTTCCTATAGAAGATAAAAAATCTGTTAATTTGCATTATGTTGGTGGATTTCATTTGAATGACGTAAAGGAATTGCGACATAAAGTGGTAAATATACATAATTATTTTTACAAAATAATTAGAATGCAATGGTTTAAATTGTATTTTTATGGAAGAACTAAAGCCGATGACTGCCTGGATTGTTTAGGGGATTGTTTCTCCTAAATAGGACTGGCATTTTCGAGTTGAGCCGACATTCGAAGCATTTTTCAGGCTTGTCTTTATTGGATGGGCCGCGAGTCACTTTTTTGGCCTTATTTTTATCGTACGAGTCATTTTTGCGCCAAATATCCTATGCTCGTCTCGGTCTTCGGTCCGAATTGGTCCATTTTGACAACTCTACTCCTAAAAGTTTCTCATCAAATTACTAATTTTTATTATAAAAAATACCTATTTTTAAGAATGATTCTTATCTGAAATCACATGGAAAACCTAGTAAAGTTATTATAAATCTTGACTATTGCGAGGAAATATTAACTTTACTTGATGATATTGTTAATATATTTATTGACGTCATTAAAGATGTAACGAATAAATTAGAGGGAAAAAATAAAGTTAATTTTATATACAATTGCCATTTAAAGGAAAATGGAGATAATTCGGATAATTTTAGCATTGCTCATATACCAATAATGCAAGAAGAATTGAGTAAGTAGGGGAGGTGAAACAGAAATTCTAATGACAGATTTTGTTTCATTTTTGAATTCAGAATCTTAGATTTGGAATCTTACCACACTCAAATCACGATTAATTTGTCCTAAAACCTCTTTGTAGCAACCAGTGCTTCGAAGCTCGTACCAAAATTCGTACTCGTACCTCGTACTCGTACTCGTACCTGGTACGAAGTACGAGTACGAGTACGAGCAAAAAAATGGGGCAGGTACGAAGTACGAGTACGAGTACGAGGCCAAAAAAAGAGGTGGTACGAAGTACGAGTACGAGCAAATTTGAAATTTCGAAGCACTGGTAGCAACATCATCGAAAATTGCTATTAACATGACAAATAGAGTAATTATTAGACATGAGTTAGTAGTATTTGATCATGTCACCTTTAACAAAACAAACTTTATCAGAATAAAAATGTCAAAAAATTTCATTCATTTATTCATAGAAATTTAATTTTAAAAAATATTTTCTAGTAAAAGGCGGAACAAAAGTAATAATTACCAATTGCGGTTTCTCTCGAATGATTGAAGCTTTTGCTTATAATATTCAAGTAATATGTTTACCCGATTTAACTGATCTAATCAAAAATGCTAAAGCTAAAGAACTGATTGAGGAAAAGGGAAAACAAGTAATTAATGAAGATACAGGGTTCAAAAGTACATACAATCTTGCTAAAGCACCTGCAAAAAGTAGTATGAAAACCCACAAAAACGAAGCTGCAGAACACAAAACAGTAAATTTCGGTCAAGCTTCGGGATCTAAACATAGTCCTTCTAAATCCAAAAAAGGGCCAATAGAGAGTCACTTAGATACAGCTACAACTTCTAGAATGGGAGAAATACAGGAGGAGGGCTACGATTCGGATAAGGAGGTACCAAAACGTTTCAGCTGTTTTGGATTGAGATGCAAAAGAGGAGTTGATGGGGAAGATTCTTTTAACCTCAAATATAATGAAATTGTTGCAAATGTAGAAATGATTGATGGAACTTTTGAAAAAGATACACTTGTACAGGTGCTAATGGATATGTTAACTACAGAAATGTAAGGGGATTTTTGATTTTTGCTAGAAAATATAGACAGTTCTGACAAATATAAGCAATAGAATTACTTTGAGGCTACTTTGTTTATTGACCTTAATACAACAAAAAATATTCTGACCGGAAAAACTTTTTTGGAGGAAAATTACCGTATTTCCTCTAAAGGGATGCCCGGGCATTATTGTTCAATCACCTACCAATGGGGCATTCAATTAGAGCAAATAACTGCACTTCATTTACCTATTATCGCAATAGGAAATGATATCCCTAGAGACATTAGACAAGACTTGCAATTAGAATTTTTCTAATCCCAAAAATTATTGATCGATATCCGAGAATTTGGATTCCAGTATCCAGATATTTATGTATATCCATGTACGTTTATATTAAAATACTTATTTTTATTTAAGATATCAAGAAAAAGTTTTCAAAGCGTTTAATTATTTACATAATAAATGGGAAACTAAATCCCCACAAAATGTGTTACTTGAAGAAGTGGAGAAAGTTTTAAACGAAGAGAAAAATGTTCTAGTAGAAGCTGATAAAAATAAAAACAAAGAAATAATTATTACATGAACAAAAGAAGATGAGATATAAAGAAAACTGTAAATATAAAATTTTATTACAGAAAATCCAAAAAAATGTAAAAAAAACAAAAAAATATACATATAAAGTCAAAAAATCACAAAAAAATTTAAAAATACGAAAAAAACAAAAATAAACTCTTTTATTTTAGAAATCTAAATTAGTGTTCGGCTCGGTTCGGTACTTCCGCGGTACTCCTGAAAATACCGAGTAGGTATTTTCCAGTACTCCCGATACCGGAACCGTCTCGAAAAAATTTTGGAATTTTCGGTACTCCCGGTACCGGTACCGAAAAAATCCATTTGCCAAACACTAATCTAAAGTGATACATATTAATTTCTATTTCTTTTGTAATTATAAAATTTTCTACAAATAGATTAGCGATAAATGTAAATATCCCCAAAATTGATTACTAACTGTACAAGAAAATGTTAATCTAAAATGTAGATATCGTAAATCTTCTAATAGAAGCACACCTTCCAACAGAAGACACTTCCTATTATAACCACATCCCACGAGAGGATCGAAAAATATAAGCACGTGCGTTTCTATTAGAAGATTTACGGTAATATAGACATGTGAAAAGGTTCGAGCAACGACTTTTTTAAATTTAAATACTCACAACTTTTTAAGAAGTCATCCCTGTAAAAGATGGTGAATTAGTCTTATTAATGAATATTAATGAATTTTGCTTTAAGGATCTCAGAATCCTTTCAGAATCCCGTAAAATCAAGCTAAATATTCATTTCTGTTAATGGATACTTGTTATAACACAGATCTCACATGATTAAGAAAATCCCGAAAAATTTCAAGTTAAATCAGAAACCCATTAATTATTGTGGATTTATTTGGGAACGATTAAAAATAGCATTTCGATAAGGTGTATTTGTTAAAATACAAATAAATGGATTAAATACAGGTAAAAAATGAAGAAAAATTGCAATTAATATTCGTATAATATTTGTTGTGTAGTTGTTTGTTGTTGAATAAGATAAATAAAATAGAGCTCCAGTGTAATTAATAAATGGCACAACAGCCTAAAAATTTAATTATCAATTTTTGAATGACAAACATAATTTTTATTTTGTTCTTCCTGCCCTACCCCTATTTGTGACTTAGATTAATTTTCCTTTTTTACCGTCAATCATTTATTTTCCACCTATTTTAATGCCAATCAGCTTTCCTTTAAATATGGGACACCCAAAAGGGCGCGCGGCCATATATCAATCTCTTTAGCTCCGCCCATCTAGCTAAAGAAATTGATACCAAAAATGACAAGGGTTAAAAATATTCCAGCAAGTTATGGCTTTGCGCCGTTATGGCTGCGCGCCTTTTTGGGTGTCCCATATTTGAAGGGAAAAATGATTGCCATAAAAATAGGAGGAAAATAAATGATTGACAGTAAAAAAAAGAAAATCTGAGACTCAAATTGGTATGGGGGCAGGATATGAACAAGGTACCATATTAAGTCATCTTACCAAAATTATCAAAACTTTTGTTAACAATTTATTCAATCTTTTCAAATCTCCATCTAAATTCGAATTTAATTTGACATATCTAACCATTTTGAATCCACAGACAAATATTATTAAATATGGAATTATTTCCATTAATACTATTGGTAATAGCGATAGAACGGACGTCTACATAATTTTTATTTTAAGTTAAATTTGATTAAAAATTACCGTTCCAATTTTATATTGAATAAATGGCCATGTTTTGTTAAAATTATCAAAATATTTAACACCTCCATTAGAATATGGTGAAACAAAGAACGTTATGTCCAAAATGTAAAATAATGTTACAAAAAATGCCATTGAGAACATAAATAGATAGCGACGAAAATTTATTTTTATGTTCCTAATAAAAATACCTATTTATATTTTAGATATGTAGGGCTCCATAGAACTATATAATTTTTGACATTATTTCCTATAGCTAAGAAACTAGCGTCTAAAAGTCGGTAAAAATGAATAGGGGGGGGGGGGGTTTATAATTTATATATTTTTTATACTATTCTATTTACCTATTCAAAACAAAATATCTATAAATAAATTGAACACACAATCCATTTAAATTCAAACTCCAAATAAATTGCCAAAATTTGAAAAAAATGTTACACAAGATTGGATTGAAATCTTTCACAAAACTAATCAAAAATCCACTAGGAAAAATCATTGTTGTATTCCCTTCTGTATCGAATATATAAAACTTTAAATAAAAATATTTAGCTTAGGTAAATAATTTTTTGTGTTTTTAGATTACCACTTGAACAAACAATTGAACAGTTAACATTAAAATATCCAAAACACAATTTTGTATCAAAATTAGACTGTGTATTTTCATTTCTTTTGGCGTTTTAAAAATAATTAAAACAATCAGAATAATATTTAAAGGAAACCCAATTAATAAACAAACAAAATAATCAAAATTAAATAAAATATCAGGTAAATCAACTGACATTTTTTTAATTAAATTTTTTTAATAATTTTTTTAAATTATTTTTTAAATAAAATGTTAAAATTTTATTCAGTAAAAAGAGAATTTAATGGAGAATTAATTTGCCAGACTAATAATTTTTGACTACAAAAAATATTTGTGAGAAAATGTTGTTTGTTTCATTTTTGTATTAGGTAAAAGTATTAGCTAATTAACAAATAATTTCGTGCGTTTTTATTAGTTAATTAAAATTTTAATGAGAAAATTATTGAAACATTTTTTTAAAAATTTAATAAATAAGAAAAGAATTTCTGTTAGTCAAATAATTTTTCAATTTCTAAAATTTAAATTTTTAAAATTAATTTTACATTAAAGCTTTTTTAAAAGCTACTCAGATATTTTGAGGATTTATCAAAACTAGAGTTGATCAAGTGTCGACCTCACGGATATACCTATTCGGATACGGACACAAAAATTTGTATTTTTGTGTCAGTATCGTTTCTCGGTATCGGTCTCGGCTCAAAATGTTGGTATCGGTCTCGGTATCGGGTTCTTGAGTATCGGTCAATCTCTGTCTCGGGTTAGCCGATACCAGTATCGTTTTGATCAACTCTACTCAAAACAAATAATCCAGAAGTTGATTAAAAATATTAAAAATTAATTTGACATTTTTAAAAGGTAGTAAATTTTAATATAAATCTCTTGAATGTTTTTAGTATCCTCAAAATAATAATTATTTTATTTGGAATAAATTAAAGAAATATTTTAATAAAAATTTATTTATTTTAACATTATTCAAAATATTACTTTAATAAAAATCGAAAGATGCAATATGTTTAAAATTGCTTGGAAAATCTATTAAAGAATAGAGTTTGGGGTCCAAATATCCGGATAAAATAATGTCCGGATATCCTGAAAATTTTGATTCGGATACGAATTCAAATGGAATGATGACTAAAATAGAGAAAGTATCAAAGATGTGCGCCAAAATTTTTTAAAAAATTGCCAATCAAAACATGCGCGCACTTTTGTTTTTTTTTTAATTTAAAAAAAATTTCCCATTCCCTCATTCATGTTGAATTTTCTGAATTTCTTGAGCCTTCTGTTTCTTTAACAAATCATTCGCCCTTTGTTTGTGTGTCCCATTTAATTTCATATAATTATCCCCAGTAGTTGTTAAATATTCAGAAAATTCTGATTTGTTGCTTCGATAAATATGCCAATCCTCTTGTTTTGTCATATTTATAGCTCCAATCTTTTTTAAAAAAAAATAATTTTTTTTAATTTTATAAAAAAATATTTTTTTTTACATTTTCCATAATTTCATAAAAATTCTTTTTTGTTTCTTCATTAAAAATCCAACCAATTCTTTTTGCTCCTATTGCATTTGAAAGCTTAAAATAAATTTTTTATTTCCAACTATTTTCTAGACTTACCTCAACCAATTTTCCAAACATTGCAGAAATTGCATTTGGAATATGGCAATCAAAATGTAAGGGGGAAAAAGACATTTTATCTACCCAAATACTCTTTAAAATTAAAAATATTTTTTTTTAATTTTAAAAATTAATTACTTGTCCATCCCACAAAGAATAATAATTTCCATGAAAGAAAAGCATGCTAACGACTGAGGGGCGAACATCTAAATGGACAGTTACTGCTCCTACCTGACCAGTTCTTAGTAAATTCGTTAAATTTGACGTTGATTCATCTTGGATAAATACATTAATTTTTATATATCTCAATATGTACATATATTACGAGAGAGATAAAAGGCGTTATTTTTAGGAGCTTTCGCTCACCATGACAGGGTTCTACAGATTGTGCTACAAAGGCTCTACTTAACCTTCTCGTTATAAATGATCGCCAGCCGGATCCACTTCTTCCTTACATTATCAACCTTGATTAAGTTTCAGTATTTATCCTTAAACAATTAATTACCTAACGTAAGGAAAAAGGAGATCAAGCTGGCTATAATTAAAAATGCTTCTAGGTTAGTCGGTAAAGCATTTTTAAGTAGTGAACGGAACATCCAACAATACCTCCAAAGAGGTCGATGGATGTATGCCCGTGCCCGAAGTTAACTTAAGTTACCTTCTCCGTTCATTTCCTTCCATTGTTTAAGAAGATAAATTGCTTCATCTCCACTCAATTTACCAGGCAAATAAATTGTTGATTTCTACAGAAGATAATTTTTAAATTAATTCAAACCCCCCCCCCAACCAACCAAAGTTCCACAAAGTACATTCATTCCATTTTTTAATATTTTTTCTACTTCATTATCATTTAATTGTAATTGCCAAAAAGTTTCTTTTGGCACAATATCCATTCCTGGAAAAAGAAAATGCCCAACAGACTTGCTGTTGGCTATAGCTTGAATTTCCTTTATTTCTTCATTTTTAGATGACAACTTTAATATTTTCATATAGTGATGTTTTTTATTTATAAATCAAGGTTTTTGGCGACCAAGTTAATAACCGTACCTTCCGTGTTGGGTTAATTCAAAGTTCAAAAACCCTGGTTTTCAGTTTTGAGTTATAGTAAGATATCAGTTCTATTTTGGGGAATTTTCCAAAAAAAACCACCCATTCCATTTTAGAAAAATTTCGAGTTTAAGTTTTAAATGCCGGTCACCAACAACCCTATTATTATAAACCTTTGCAAGTTCTCCATACAATTTAACTGGAAGGTCTTTATATTTAATTTCACAAATTAAATCACCCAAATAAACAACCTATAAATTAATTAAAAAAAAATTTTTTTTTAATTTTAAACCTTTCCTCCATTTAATGAGGAAGAAATTGTATATGAAAGATAACCAATTATCTTTTTTTCTTCTTTAATTTCAATAACTAAAGCATGCACAAAACCTTCTTGTAAATCTTTTTCAATTTGGTCAACTTCAATTTCTGGTTTAACATTTTCAGAATTTATTAAAGAAATTGCCAATTGACGCATTTGTGTGGCATCTTTGTTTAATTAATTAAAATTATTCTAATTTAATGTAGGGTCTAATCGGCAACAATTTCCGAAATCGGGAATTTATTTTTTATGTCGGCCAGATCAGATAAAACAAAGGTATATTTATAGAACCCCTCCCCCCATTCTATAGAATGTTAGAAGGATTAGACCCAAAAAATGAGATTGGTTAGAAAATTATCACTTCGTTTTGTATAATTTAATATTTTTATAAATAATTGTATAAAAATTGAATGTGACATGAAATATTGGAAAATAGTGGGTGAGGTTATAATTTTGGGACAGAATGAATTTTAATAGGAAAATCCCAAAAAAATTTCTAAAAAGCTAATACTTTTTCAGGATGCCCAGAAACTTCTAGAATTCTTGATAATATTTACTACTTATTTAATTCAATCATACATATAATCCTTATTTAATCTCATTATCACCCTGTATTAATGAATAAAAGTACCTTCTGGAACAGCATGTCTAATAATCATTTCTTCGTTTGCCTGATGAAAAGCCTTCAACGGTTCTTTGCTTAAATCAAAAGCCTTTATTCGGTTCGGTTCTAACAAAAGGCGACGCGATGCTATCGACAACGTTTCGGCGCCATTAAGTAGACGAATATCTTTTTCGTGATTGGCAACAACTTCTTTATTTTTTTCTTCTCCAATCGTTTCCCCTAAATCCAGCATTTGAGCATTCTTATGCTTCATTGCAAATTTAGGATTATCAAACGAATGTTTTGATTGAGCAGCCGGAAAAGATTTCCCTGAATTAAGCGCTTGAACGTGGAGATTCGTTGGCGATTTTTTCAGAGGCATATTATTATGCATCGGTGGCACAAAGGCTGAAGAGAACGCGGAAATCGGGGCTGTTGCACCTCCACCTCCATTTACTCCCCAAACTTTTGCCATCATCATAAACATTAATCGAGTAAAGTTGCGTTGAGTAAATATCATTTTTGGGGGTTTTTAGTTGTTTGGATTTTAAATTTATTTTTGATTTTTTCCTCAATTAATTCCGCGCTTAAATAAAAAATATTTTGGGGGGAATACTTGCACTTTGAATATTTCTAAATTTTATAGAGGAAGTCTGGTGATTGCCTTTAATTTAGCATTTCCTTAATGTTTTCAACGAATTATTTAATTAAAGTGCATTTACAAGATTTTTAAAATTATTTTTATTTCACGTGTATTTAAAATTATTATTTCATAATATTATGTAATTAATTTAAATTAAATTAAAAGTTTATTGCTTAAAAGAGAAAGGCCGATAATTGACCTTTATTTAAATAATTCTAGACTTTTAATTTTTTAAATATTCTACATAAAAAATATTTTCTACTTTTTGTGGTTGGCGATCCTTTCAGAGGCTTTCACATAGGCTGAAGAGAACACAGAAATCGGGGTTATTCCAAAGCAAGATTATTTTTTATCATTTTTGGGGAAATAATTCAAACTATTACCGAAAATCTTTTTATTGCCGAATTTACTGTTTATAATTTATTTTTTAATAATAATTTATTTTAATTTAAAATATAATTTATTTTTTATATTTTATTTTTCTTTTCATCTTTAATCATCAACCAAATTCATAAGTAAATGATGATGTCCTGGATGTGGTTGCGGTTGCACATAATCAGTAGCCAGCAAAATATTAATAAAAATAAGATTAATAGCAGCCCAAATAATTAAAGTAGAAATATTATTCATTTTTCAAACAAATAATACATATTATAAATCAAAGCTTTATTTAATTACTATTACACTCTGTCACAAAAGTTTAAGCACCCCCAAATTTTTGTAAAAAATACATAATCCTTAAGCATTTTTTGTCTGATTTTTTTTCTGCATTAGCATGGATCCAAACCGTCAATAAAAATAAAGTTTCAGAAAATTTTATCGATTTAAAAATTTTAAAATTCAATTTTCTCGAAAATCATGTGTCACAAAAGTATAAGCACCCCTGCAAAAATTTAATTTCTACTTATTATAAAATTATACAAAAAATACAGTAAGCATCTCTATCAATATCATGGAAAATAAAAAAAGAATTAGGCCCATATCTCATTCCGGTGTCGAGATCTCGATACCCTGAAAATGCATTTTATCGATGCATTTTATAAATAGATTTTATTAATTTTGGAGAAAACAAACAAATAAAAAATTAAAAATATTACATATTATATGACTTTTTTTATTTAATAAATTGCATGATTATTTAACCAATTAATTGTCTTCTCAATTTAAAAAAACCCCTATGGAGATTTATTGAAGTAAAAAATTATTCTTCCTCTACAACTCTCGAATTCATTCTGTATTGAGTGACTTAAACTAGGGTTTGTTACATATTTTCAGTTTAATTCTAGATTCCAAACCGTTATTTCTAGTTGGCCAGAACTTTAAATTGTGGAGTTAACTGTGGAGTACTGGCTAATGGCACGTTTCTAACACTAATTGAATTATTTATTAAATTATAAATTAATATTTTCAAAATACATTACAAAATATTTTTAAAAAAAGTTTAAAAATTAAAAACCGAAAACAATAAAATAAAATTTATTTTAACATATTTGTTTGTTTTGTTACTTTGTTTTATTTTTATTTTGATAATAACTACTTTTAGTTTGAAATTTATTTGCTTTGTTACGTTTTTCAAAGTTTATTTTTTTATGAATATATGCTCAAAAATATTTTTAACATGTCTATTTGAGAATATAAAATTTATAAAATATAAGTTCAAAAACATTAGTATTTTTTCTCGAAAATCTCTAATAGGTATGTTAATTAATAGCAGGTACTTATCGGTTACCTTCCAACATCTCTATTATTTTCTCTCTGGTTTTAGAACCGGTACCTTCATATAGAAGATAGACAAAATTGGATAAAAATAATTATTTTCAATTTCAGTTCCAAAAAGGACAACATTAAATTGAGAGATTACATCAAATAAAAGTCGTCTCGGCCCTCACAAGATTTTTGTAAGCGGCTCTAAAGATAACCGGAAATTTGGGCTCTGGAAAATTGGGCTCTAGGATTTTTCGGAATTTTGAAGTTCTAAATGAAGAGAGTTTGAGGGAAGAGTTTGAATAAAAGGGTAAATAATTAAAAATAAACGAAAAGAACATTTTGAAAAGTAATAATAAATTATCTAAAAATCATGGATCCAACAAAAACTAAGTTTGATCTATTTAGCGTTAGGCTCAGATAACGCTAATTAAAACACTTTAAATTTTCCACACACAACAAAATATATTTATTTTCTTTTTATTTAAAAAATACAATTGATTAAAAAGCGGGAAACAAATATGTGAAAGAAAAGCACTAAAAAAAAGTGATTGAAAGGAAAAAAGACCCCTGGTAGGAACGTGAAAGTCATTTAAATAAGGCCAGCGAACATATAAAACTTTAAGATTATTATGTTAGATAAAGTCTGGGAAATTGTTTTGTGGATGATTAATTTCAATAAAATTTATATTTTAAATAAATTTATAATTCGCGTTGAGACGCGACACTCCCGGGCCGCAAAATGGTTGGGCATTAAAAACAAGTGGAGTTGCGGGAGTTAAGATTGGTACCGCAACAAATGAAATTTGGGGATTGGGCATATAGATCGGAACGGGTGCAGAAACAATAGAGGGGCTACATAATGATCGAATTGAAGGGGCTGGAGTATTTTTTAGATTAGGCATGAAATTGGGAGGTGGTGGCGGAGTTAGTAAGTTGTGTATATAAGTCGGGTTAATGTGGACCTTATTAAGGGGAGTGGGTTTCGAAATTGTGATTCTTTTGTGAATTCTTTTATTTCTGGTCCTCTTCCATTTTCTTATCACATTCTTCTTTATGCTGTGTTCCTGTATTGGCGGGGCTTCGATGGTGCCAGATTCCAGTATGCGCACTCTGGAGGCGATGTTGTAGCGTTGTGGTAGTTTGAGGGAAGCCAGTGAAGGGAGTTTGAAGGAAGCCAGTGACGGGAGTTTGAAGGAGGCCAGTGAAGGTAGTTTGATGGAAGCCAGTGAAGGTGGTTTGATGGAAGCCAGTGAAGGTGGTCGAACACGTGGATGAGTCGGAGCAGTTTCTGTTGTTGTTGGAGGTGCTGAGGATTCAGTAGTAGCACTACCAATTGTTGGAGTAGGGTCGCATTCCATTGTAGAGTCTGTTGTTTCTGCCTGTTGCGATCTGTCAGCTTTTAGAGAAATTTTAGATTTATCATTAGAAATATTTATAAATTTTAAATAACGTTGTATGTGGGCAATGTCTTTTTGGGAAATTTTGGACATAATAATATAAATTTTAATTAATTTATCTTAAATAATGAAAAGGGGGTTTATTAAAATTTGAATTTAATTTATTAAATTTTGTGGGTCTTAGTGTCTTGGGTTGGAGCGATTAACGAGCTCCTGGATGTTGGAACTCAAGTCTTGTAATTCAATAGGAGGCTCCGGTCGGGCGGTTTTGCCCTTGAACAAATGGAACAGGAAGATGGCTACTTTTCCTATTAACAGTAATATAAGGACAGAAAGGCAGCCGAAAACGGATAGAACCGCTACAGAAATGTCGGGATGTTCAGTTAAAAATTGGGCAAAGGATTCAAAACCTAGATAAACAGCCGATGTGGCTAAAATTGGGATAGTGCCCTTAGCAATAGGTTTTCCTAGGCGTTTAAAAAGAGGGGGTTTCTTGAATAATGGGTATTTACGGCCTGGAAATGAGTTAGTGTCGCTAACAAGAGCGATAAGGATAAAAAGCAAAATTACGAGCAAAGTCGGCGGGGGTGTCCACCGTTGAGTGTTTCGTTTTGGGTGGTGTTGTTTGACGAGGCAAATAATTAAAATTAAAATAATGGCGAAAATTGGCAGAACAATAGCCAACAAATTCCAGTTAAGCCAATTGTAGTTATCAGGCTCGGAAATAAATTGTAGTTCAATGTTAATAAGTTCGAGGGAAATAAGACTACCCATTAATTCGAAGAAAACTGAAAAAGAATTTAAAATTAAAAATTTAACATTTAATTACAAAAATTAAAACGATTAAAAAATTTTAAAATGATGGGGTAGGAGTAAAATAAAGTGTTTATGAAGTTCGCTCAAGCGCCCTCCACCCCGGGAAGTTGAATAGTGTTTTAAAATTTTAAAGGATGGGAAATATAATTGTAAAAATTAAAATTTTATTTAATGTAAAAAACTATTTAATGGAAAATAGCTCTATTCCGTAGTTGCCTGATCGGGGATCGAAGATTTCTCTCCTTTTCTTCCTTTTTGTTTTGATTAATGTTTGGTTTTTCCTGTGAAAGTCTCTTTTCTACTTCTTCTGTCGTCTCTAAGGGGAATAAGTGCGATACGGATCTAAGCAAAGTGTTTCCACTATGAGCAGTTTTAACAATTGCTGTGTCTGGGAATTGTCCTTCGTTAAAATGTACTTTGACAATAATAGCAATAGGCCAAAGAGCTTTTGGTGACTCACTATGAATTAATACTAGCTCTCCTTTTTGAGGCCAACGTGGATTTTGAGAGGAAATTTTTCGGTATCGTTCCCTGAGGGAAAGTAAGTAATCATCCCGCCACCGTAACCAAAAAACTTTGGTTGTTTTGGAAATACTTTTCCATAAATTTTCCAAAGTTGAGGGATCACTTCGAGGGGAATAATCAGGATCATTCTCGGTTTCTTTGTTTATCATTAATGGCCAATTATGCAAATTATAACCTAAAGGCCTCATAAAATCGATGGGTCTGAGTGGGAGTGGGTCAGCTGGATTGGAACTACAAAAACTAATAGGTCTCGAATTTACACAACTTTCTATTTCTGAAAGTGTGGTGAGGAAGTTGTCAAATTTTGAAATATGAGGAAAAAGTCCTTTTGCCAAGGACCTACGTAAATGAAATTTTACCAAGGCTATAAGGCGTTCATAAAAACCTCCACGCCATGCGGCGTACGGTACTCTTAAATGCCAAACAATAGGGTGGGTTTTACACGAATTTTCAAAAAATTTCTTAAAAGAAATAAACGTTGGGGCGCTGTCTGAATAAATTGTTGTAGGAGGTGAAAATTTGGCACAAAATCGCCTAAAAGCGAGTAGGAAGGCTTCACTAGTTAAATCTGGCACATAATCAAGGGAAATTCCTCTAGTGGACAAACAAACCCATATAACAATCCAGAACTTTTTTGTTTTCGGTGTATTTGTAGTTGAGGTTTTTGGAAATTTTTTATCGGTCCTTATGTGTAATGGACCGCAGTAATCTAGGCCTGTGGCTATAAATGGCCGGGAAGGTGATACTCGTTCAAGTGGTAATTGTGGAAAAGGCGGTGGGTCGAATGGTTTTACTTGAAACTTCCTACATGGAAGACAGGATTTAAAAAGTACTCGCTCAACCGTGCGTCGACCTTTAGGAATCCAATACTGTCGTCTTATTATCGACAACGTAAGTAAAGGGCTGGAATGGTGGTATATGAGATGAGTTTCATAAATAATAAGTGCTGTTAAATGAGAATTTGAAGGGAGGTAGATCGGTTCAATAGTCTTTATTGGCAATGAGGATTT
Source organism: Meloidogyne incognita (assembly GCA_036172945.1). Classification (NCBI taxonomy): domain Eukaryota; kingdom Metazoa; phylum Nematoda; class Chromadorea; order Rhabditida; family Meloidogynidae; genus Meloidogyne; species Meloidogyne incognita. The sequence goes on from JARQAC010000037.1 coordinate 936,822, forward strand.
TCCTAGTCTACCTTTTGACCTCAGTATATTTTGGTTATCAGTAAAAATTCCTAGGGCTTCATTATTTTTATCAGTGGGTGGAAATAAGCGCTGTTCTTGTTGAAGAACAATCGAAAGCGCACGTCTATATTCTTTTACACTAATTTTCAAAGAGGGGCATTTTTCTTTAAACATTGGAAATATTTTGGATTTTGGTTTTAAATGGGAGAGAAAACGAATTACATACGCTATACAGCGCAACGCTTTGTATAGTCTAGAGTGGTGTGTTAGATCAAAAATTGATTGGTGTTGGGTAATGGCAAATGCAAATATAGGGTTCTCTGCTTCCTCTTGTTTTGGCCCTTTATATTCGTTAGAGAGAAATGGCTTGACCTCTTTATTGTCTGGCCAACAGGTGGATGGGAGTGAGAGCCATTGCGGGCCGTTCCACCACATTAAATTAGAGGATAGAGCTTTTACTGAGGAAATTCCGCGTGTTCCTAAGTCGGATGGATTTTCTTGACCGGAAACATGGCGAATAATTAAATTTGGAATTTTTTGGATACTTTTAATTCTATTGGAAACAAAAATGTCACGGATATGTATTTTAGTATTTACCCACGAAATTGCGACTGAGGAGTCGCTCCAGAGATTCATGATTGGGTCAATATTTAAATTTTCTAGGTGTTTGTAAGCAAATTGAAGGGCTTTTGTGCCCATTAAAATAGCTATTAATTCTAATTGTGGGATTGTTCTCTTTGTTTTTATGGGTTTCACTTTTGTTTTACTAAAAATAAGTCTCACGTCCGTTTTACCATCAGCCATGTTGTCAATTCGAATAAATATAGCTGCGCACATTGCTGCTTCGGAAGCGTCTGTAAAGCAGTGGAGTTGGTATTTTTGGTGTTGATTAGTATTTGAGAGTCGTCTTGGAATGTGGATAGGTATTTCGTCAGTCCATTCTTTTATTAAACTATTCCATTTTTCAACCAAATCTGCTGGAAGCTGATCGTCCCATTTAAGCTTATTTTCCCATAGTGATTGCATAAAAATTTTTAAAGGTAAAATTAGTGGAGTGATTAAACCTAACGGGTCGAAATGGGAAGCTATAAAGGCTAGAATTTTTCTTTTAGTTAGTATTGGGGTTGAAGGGAATGGCTTTATTTTTATTTCAAATGAATCTGAATCGGTGTTCCAACAAAGACCAAGAATCTTTTGTGAATGTCCTTTTAATCTTTTTACCTCGGGGATAGGGTCAAGAGCTTCTTGGGAATTACTAGCGAACTCTTGTAGTTCCATATTTGCTTTGTGGAAAAGCTCATTTACCGCAATTACTTTAGTTTGAGCTTCTGGGACAGTTTGAGCGGAAAACACAATATTGTCAACGTATGTGTTATTGCTAATTTCGTCTGAAAGGGCTGAAGGGTGTTGTGAAAGGTGGTGTAAAATAGTAGCTCCCAATAGGAATGGTGAGCAGCAAAGGCCGAAAGGGACTCTAGTAAAGCGATAAATTTGTAAATTATTATTAGTTAAAGGCTCTTCAATCGATTTGAGCCAAATAAATCGGGTGGAGTCTCTGTGTGAGGGATGTACGGAAATTTGGAGAAAAGCTTTCATTACATCTGTTATAATTACAATTGGTGGGATTCGAAATCGGAGTAGAATTCCGACCAAATCTGGAAGGATCACGGGACCGGGTTCTAATGTGTCGTTCAGCGAATTTTCCTTTCCAAGGTGCGCTGACCCGTCATATACGATCCTAAGTTTGTGGGTTATTACCGGTTGGTGGGGGAGATAATGGAGGGGTGGTGAATATTTGCTTGGGTCTATTACCGGTTCAATAATTCCAAGTTTTAATTGCTCTTGGATAATGTTATTGTATTTTGTTAGTAAAGTGGTGTCTTTATTTAGAATTTTTAAAGCCGACCGAAGTCGTCCGTAACAAAGGCCATAATTAGAGGGTAGTGAAATAGTGGAAGGGTCTGCCTTGAATGGAAATTTTACCTCATACCGATCGTTAATAAAGCGTATTTCTTTTTTAAATTTTACGAAAATTTCATCCTCCGTTTTGGCTTTTGGCTTTTAGCGTTTTGGCTCAAATAAACGCTAATTAATTACTTAAATTTAAATTTCCAAACAAAAAATACAACTTTATTTTTCTTTAATTAAAAAATACAATTGGTGATAAAGAGCGAAGGATAAAAAGCTGGAAAAGCATTTCAAAACTTAAAGAAGTGAATGTGTGGAAAAAGCGCACTAAAAAAAAGTGATTGAAAGGAAAAAAGACCCCTGGTAGGAACGTGAAAGTCATTTAAATAAGGCCAGCGAACATATAAAACTTTAAGATTATTATGTTAGATAAAGTCTGGGAAATTGTTTTGTGGATGATTAATTTCAATAAAATTTATATTTTAAATAAATTTATAATTCGCGTTGAGACGCGACATCTATCACAAAAAACAAAATAAAAAGCAAAAGAAATATGTACCTTCATTCCTCTGAGGGCCGACTTTTTAAAGTTTTTAGAAACATAGCTAATCAATCCCTAATTTTTAAAACATTTTTGAGTGAAAAATAGCATTGAGTAGCTACAAAATGATAAGTGTATTTATGGGGGGGGGCGCCTTTGTAGCTTATACAATAAAATTATTAAATAAACATAAATATAAATAAATGTACATAAATCTACTATAAATCAAATTTTGTATGTCAGAAATTCGGCATTATTAAAGTTAAAAAAATTTTGAGAATGTGTTTAAAAATAAATAATTTTATAAATAGACTCAATTTAAAATATTAAATAAAAAAACAATTTTTTATTTTTTAAACAAAAATCGTATAGAAAAGAATGAAAAGCAGCCCTAAAAGTGCAAAAATGGCAAAAGATCGGATAAAATTTTGAATGAAATAATATAAAAAAATAATATAAATATAGAATTAAATACGTTGATTAAATCATTTAAATAACAAAAATAAAAATTTTCGATAAAAAATTTAATATTTTTTAATAAAAATAGAAAAAAGATTTTCTTTTTTTCTCTTAAAAAATAATAATTATAATTTATAATTTTTATTTATAAATTATATGTATAATTTATTATATTTTACACATAATTTACCTAATTAATTATAGTTTATTAAAATAAATATTTTTCCGACTCGATTTTTGTTTTTGACAGATATTTTCTCATTTAAGGGGAAATTTAGGAGAATCATCTGGGAAGGGAGGGAATTTCAATAAAAATTCTCAAATTCCACAACTTTCTATGAAGGTAAATGCCTTAAATTTTCAAAAATTATACAGGGTGACAAGAAATGTTTAGGACAAACTATTTATGCCATAACTTTATTCAAACTAAAGATAATGAGATCAAATAAAGATGAAATTATAGAGAACTAAATGGAGAATAAAATATAAAAATCTTTTAGAATTTTCCCTATTCTACTTTGAGATAAGTTTAAAGGAAAGTGAGAAAAATTATTGCTCCTGGTCGCAACTTTTTTTGAGACTTTTTGCCAATAACTTTAGAATACATTGCAGGAATTACAAAATTTTTTTTGGCATCTAGAGCAGTCCTTTATCTATAGAAATTATAAAGCAAAAAATTTTTTAGATTAACGCTTAAAGAGATATTCGATTGCGCGTAACCCTCCCAAAATGAGAAAATCGCATTCCCCCCAAAACTGATTTACATCTACTCAGAGCCATTCATGTAGGAGTTGGAGTTTTCATCTTTCAGATTTGTCCGGTTCGCTAATGATCTTAATTAAATTCTGTTGAGATCATCCCGTTTGGACTTCTCCTTTCTGAGATACAGAAAATACAATTTTGAGGGGAAAATTTTGATATGGTGTACCTAAAATTACACAACTTTCTTAATCCTTAATCAAAAAAACTTTAATTTTACTATATGATAGAGAATTAATTGTGCTACAAAATAAACGAAAAAATATGAAAAAATGTATATGAGAAAAAAAGTTATGGCAAAATTAATTTTGTCCTAAACATTTCTTGTCACCCTGTATGTTCCAACCCCCACCCCTTCTTCTTTAGTACCAAAGATTTACAAAGTAAATTCTTCATGGAAATCTGTTAACATTTTAAATAAAACATTTCAAAAATAAAGAATTTAAAAAAATTTGGAACTGGTCTTAATTGAAATAATTAAATTTCATTGGACTAATAAACTAGACTAGAACCAAAATTTTATAGATAAACCAAGAACAATGAATTTTGTTCTGTTTATTTTAATATTTTATTTCTCAATAAATTTGTTTCTTCCTGAAATGACTAATGGAATGTATTCTGAAGGTTTTATTGTTTAATAATTAAATTTGAAATAAATTAGGAATGGTATCACGAATATAAACAGAATTTCGTGTTATTTTTAAACGCCAATATATTTTTATGTTCGAAAAGTGAGCGTGGATATTCTAGGCAGTTCCTCCATCCCGTTGCCAAAATAAACCTTAAAAATTATTCAGGTACATATTAGTGTAAATAAAATGAAATTTCGAGAGTATCTAGATAAAAGTTTGAATTCTATCCAGATAAATTAATGTCATCCTATTCGGGATCGGAATTTGTTCTAAGCCTATCCGTGTTTAAACTAAAATGTAGAAAATACATATCTCTAAAATTTAGTAAAGGAATCGGCCCTATCTGAAATTAGGTTGGGAATCGTTTTTTTCATCACTTTTTTCATTACCTTTTTCCTCCCTTGACATGGCATAATGGTCAGCATTTTCTTCCTTGTTCAACTCCATTAAATTTGCCTGTGGCATGATCAAATGAGAGGACAAAAAAACACACACACACCACACACACTGACAGACAAAACAAGGACGGACACGGACAGACAAAACACGGACGAAGACCGACAGATAACGGACGGACACGGACAGACAAAACACGGACGAAGACCGACAGATAACGGACGGACACGGACAGACAAAACACGGACGAAGATGGACAGACAAAAAAGACGGACGAAGATGGACAGACAAAAAAGACGGACGAAGGACAGACACGGACGAAGGACTGACAAAACACGGACGAAGAGGAAAAAATATTTAAAAATAATCCTTTCCTCTATCATCACTCATTTGATCATGCCACAGGCAAATTTAATGGAGTTGAACAAGGAAGAAAATGCTGACCATTATGCCATGTCAAGGGAGGAAAAAAGTAAAGAAAAAAGTAATGAAAAAAAACGATTCCCAACCTAATTTCAGATAGGGCCAAGGAATCTTCCATAAGTATTTTGGATTTGCTTATAAAATTTGTTTTAAAATTTTACAATATTAAGGTCAAAAAGGAAAACAAGTAATGGAAGGTTCATCAAGAGGAAAAGGAGAAGAATTTCCTTCAACCACTGAATTTACTCCATTAGAATTCACTCTTGTTGAGTTATCCATTTCAGTGCAAATATTACATAATATTGAGCTTACAACAATTCTAGCTAATCCAGACAAGGATTTGCCTGAAGTGGTTAAAGATAACATGCATCAATATATTTCCGGATTCAATGATCAAAATTTAATTAATTCTTCTTTGGTTCAAGGAACATTTGATAAGATTCTTGAAGTAATTTGAACAGAAACGGAAATTTTTTTTATTAAGTTACCTAATTGCTCTTTTCCGGATTCTAAGAGAAATATTAATAATTTGAAAATATTTTTATATAGCATTTTAAAATGCTATATAAAATAACCAAGAGGCCTCCGCAACTTAGTTGCTTATACGAATTTGGTATCCTGCGAAGTATGAGCAAATCAGATCCCTAATTAATCTCATTCATTTAAAAAATTATTTTCTAATATTAAAGGTTATTGGTTACTACAATCGCCTGTTACCCGGGATACAAATTCCCTCCCCAACGAATCGTGCAGATGAAATTGAACTTATTAAAAATAGAATGAAAGATTTTAGTTTAACAATGGATAAAGATATATATTATTCTTTGTTATCTGATCGGTTCCATTTTAGGAAAGCTTTAAATCAAATAAAAGAAATAATAATGCATCCAAATTTCTCAAATGAAGACATGTATACTCAAATTTTGCCAGATATAGACAATAAAGGGTATTTAAATTAATTAATTTAGATTACATCTTGTATTTAGGGAAACATCAATAAACAAAATGATCCCCAATTGTAGGGCAATTAAAAATTCGGAAATAAATATTTTCATTATTTGGCATTTATTTGCTTTTGCTAGAAAGACAATTCGCTCGTTTATATTGTTTTATGCAAAAAAGCCGAATGATTATGATAATATTTTGAAGAATATTTGGAAATTTATGAGGCATCATGATAATACATTTATGCAGTTTTGTTTTTTTCTATTTAATTAATTTTAAATTATGTAAATAGGGAGAATATTTCAATTCTAAGCTATTTTGAAGCTTATGATGAATTGGAAATTAAAGCAAATAATTGGATGGAAATAATAAAACAATTGAGTATATTTAAAAAAGAAAATGTTTATTTTAATTATAAAGAAGTTGGATATTGTAAGCAATAATTAGATAGATTAAAAAATATTTTTTGAATTTTTAGTGAGGAGCAAAATGTTAATGTCCCTTCAAGAAGCGGAAAATAGTGAGGAAAACGTAATATTCCCATCTTCTTTTAAGATTGATAAAATTGGGGATGTACAAAAACACTTTCCTTTATTGTATCGAAATTTTGGTAATTATTTTAAAATTACGGATATAAAAGTATGTTTTGGTGTTACTTAAATAATAGTTTGATAAGTTCAGTTGATTCAGTTTTTAAAATAAAAAAATAATAAAAGCAAAATAATGAGCCTGGAAATTGGGGTCTGGAAGGTTTGGCTCCGTTATTCTTCAAAATGTAGGAGCCCTCCTACATTTTGTAATTTTGGTTACCGGATAAATTTTGGCTTAAATTGGAATATAGAATAGATTAGAAAATTATGACAAGAACAAAAGCGCTATATCTTAAATTTAAAGCAATTCACGAAGAGTTGACAGTCAATGAATGCCAAATAGTTCTCCAAACATTTTCAAATACGGAACAGACTCTTTATGAATTAGTTGAAAGCTTGAATAACGAAAATCTTTTGATTAAATTAAAACTTGAAAAATATGTTATTAACCCTCTTTTGGTTAATCAAATGTATGCAAATCAACCTGAATATTTGCAAGAAAATACTGAACACCTTGGGTATGGTATAGTCAAACCGATTCAGAAACGTCATGAAATTGTTCAATTAGTAATTTTTTATTATTTAATTAAAAATTAAAAAAATTATTTTTAGATTCGAGACGTTTGCGGTATTCCTCCAGGGAATAATTGAAGTAAATTTAGATTGGAAATTCGGAAAATCACAATTCTTTTTAAAATTTATGCTTTATTTATGGGTAGGGCTGGGAAAAATATGCAAATTCATGTTTTATGTAGCGATACTTTAAAGAGTTAAACTCGAAAATACTGATAAAAAAATTCTAGAACAAAGCTGTAAATATGGACATGTTTTTGCATATTTCTGATGCATACTATAATATTTTGTTATTTTAAGAAAAGTTTTTTATTTAAAAATATATTTTGGGAAGATACCGTAAAAACTGTATTAACTACCCGGGGTAATTATTGTTTCTACCTTTCGCTGGAGGGGGTAACTAATAGAGGAGGGGTAATTATTTTAAGGAGGGACATTAATACAGCTTTTACGCTATATAGGTAATTATTCAAAAAGATTTTCAAAAAAATTTTCCCTTGAATTTTTTATCATTTTCGGTGAATCCTATGTTTTTGGCAGCCCTGCTCACGGATGCTGATTTTGGTATCCGGATATTTACGGCGGATACAGGAGGATATCCGCAGGCATCTTGATATTATCTGTATCTATATCAGTGTCCATGAGCAGGTCTGGATTTCGGCCCATTTTTTTCTTTTTTTTAAATTTCCCTCTTTTTGTCTTTATCCTTTTACCGAAAAAGGAAAAATAATTTAAATTCTAGAAAAAATTAAATTAGAGTTGTAACTGAGATTTTTTATTTTAGTCTTCTAATCTGTTAAATCCCTAAACAATTATTAGGTTCACTAATTTAAATTTATTTTTCCTTTTGATGGATTTCTAACATTTCCCCCACTAAATTAAACAATTCCCCATCTCATGCTAAAAACATCCAGTATATTACTGGAATTTAAAGTTTCAAAAAGACCGATTTAGCGGTCTTGGTAGGAAACACTAATTTATTTTTTAAACAATTCCTCAATCATTTATTTGTTATTTTTTAAATCGGTTATATAAACTTCTGTCTCTTTATTTATTTTAAATATATTTTACAACAATTTACATAAGATTAGGACAATAGGGTGTTTCCCGAATGGTCGAGGAATGGATACGGATAGAAGTCATGTCCGCAGATTTAAAGAGGGTTGAAGCAAGTAGACCAAAATTAAAACTTTTGTAGCAGAGGAGGCCTGAAGATTTGGCTGATGGCACATAACATGGGGCCTGAGGATTAAGTTTGTCCTTTCCATATTGGCTCAGCCTCTTTGGAAATTGAAAACTCTGGTTTTAGCCTGTTAATTTTCATGGCATTTATTGCTTGCTGTAATTACTATTTTTAATTTTGTATCTACGGTAGTTGGATTTATCGGATCTATACTGAGATCGGGAGAATACTCGTCTCCACTGTAGATTTTGTCGTTCGTTTACGCTCCTGCAGACTTTCTGTAGACGAGCTGAACTGACGTCGTCCCGCGCCATTTGTTATGTCCTAGGGTTGTCCGAGATTTAACTACATAAGTCGGCGTGCAAAGATTAACAGACGAATGAGATCAGGGACTAGCCGGGCTAGTATGATCCAATTATACTGACGCTTACCGAGACCGAGGGCTCAAAAAACCCGGGAAATTTCCCGACACGGGAACCGAGACCGGGAATCCCGACCATCACTACTTAAAATTGCCAATAAAATAGGCAAAACAGTAATATAGTATAAAAGCCTAAGTAAATTGCAGTCTTTTTTTTTAATTTTTCGTCAGCAAATCTGTTACCTAATTTAATTCTTAATTTGTTTGTAGATTATTTAAATTAAAAATGCGTTTAAACATAAAACATGCTTTTGTCTTTTCTTTATCTATTTTAACTTTAATTCTTTTCTTCATAAATTTTGGCTATTATGATGTTAAGTATGATAATACCTTAATAAGGTAAATTTTTGAAAAATATTTTCCTTAAAAATTATTTAAATTTAGAATCAAGCCATTAATTGTTGATTTTGACTGTTTAGAAAATCAAAATAAGGGTAAAGACTGTACATATCCAATAGCTGTAGCAATACCTGATGGATATCCACAAATGTCAAATGAATTTATTGAAATTAAATTTACTTTGGATATTTCTGAAAATAGTAGAGATTTTTGGCTTTTTAAAAATGTTGACAATTTTACAGATTTAATTGCAACTAGAAGGTAATGTTTAAATTTTGCTTGGAGGAGAATAAATTTGGGTTGGAAGGCAACTACTGTATTACCCGATTAATGTCCCATTCTTGGAATTGGATGAAGAATGTTTTGAGGATTAATAGGGTAATGAACATGTTATTTTTGTGTATCATGCATTAAGAGTGTGGGAGTGAGGTATCCAGAACCGGATAAAGTTGGGGTTTTCAGGAAATCTTTGTTCGGATATCGGTTCCTGTTCTTAATATCCTAAGCCGTAATTATGCAGTTTGGGTAAACACCCTATCTATTCGCAAGCTCAAAATAGTCAGAAACCCTATTGAAGTAGGCAAAACGCTATGCATAATTCATCGTATCATTCGGGGTTATCCAGCACGCGTCGAGCAAAGTCGAAAGATGATTTGTTTATTACGCAGTAATGTATATTTATTGTTAGCTCGCGATCAAATGGGTGTGTACCCAAACTGCTTAAGTTCCTCCGAAGCTTTATCAGTAACCGCCAATCTTAATGTACATCTATAAAATTTAATTTTCTTTAAGGTTTAATCGTTCTAAATCAAATATAGAAAATGTTGAAATGCCTTCTGATTGGAAAGCTTTTAAAAGAGATTGGAAAAAGGGAAAGTATTTAGAATGTACACCTTTACTTGAAAGACCCAAAAATACGAGTAGAAAAATTCCTATAAAATTTTTGGACAGACTTGTTGAATTCTCTAATTTATTAGACAAACATAATGCAACAGCTTTTCTTATGGGGGAACTTTGCTTGGTAATAATTTATTTTTAAAATATCTTAAAGCATCTAGTGTTAATATGCACTATAACTACCATACATATTTCTTCAACCCTCAACATTAGGGTTGTCGGTGCTCCGATATCGGTCCTCCAAATCCTCCGATATACTTATATTTTAATATATTGGAAGAATGGGAGACCTTCGGTTAACCGGGACATATCCGATAAACCGAACCGAAAATGTTCTCTTCTTCGGTCCGGCCGGTTCAGTTTGAAACCGACAACCCTACTCAACATCATGTTAAATATTTAATTCATTTTAAATTTAACTGTTAGGTTGGGCAAGAGAATGTTCTTTAATTCCGCACACTACCGATACAGATCTTGGCATGTTCAGTGAAGAACACTCTGAGTTTATATTTTTAATTTTTACAAAATTCTTAATAGCGTATATGCTCTAATAATTACTCTGGGTGATTGTTGTTTAAATTTCTGTCTGGGGGGGGGGGGGGGTAATTAGTTGAGCATATACTTATAAATGTTTACGTTTGAAAATATTTCTATTTTTCATATCTCTTCTACGTGAAATACTCACCTCAAAAATTTTTGAAATTTATTTGGTATTGGGTCGATTAAAGAACTCCTTCGAATTATGTGTTTATGTGGATGGAATCAAAATTGATCTTTTTTACCTCTATAAAACAACAAATTCGTCGGAGAACGCTTCAGTTGGTGGAATACGTGCTTCAATGAAACAGCGTTTACGATGGAATTATCCAAAATTGTCTGGGGAACTTTGTGCTGTAGAAATGCATGGAAGACTTTTACATGTTTTGTGTGATTATTATAAAATTGTTGAGGTAATTATGGTTATTTAATACCAATTTAATTAGTCTTCTATATGAATTACCCACTCAACTTTATTTAAGCCTCGTTCAATTGGAGGAGCAAGACGTAATTGCCTTCACCTTTATAAGGAAATATTTAATTAACACCCTTTAAAATTACCTTAGATCTGTTTATTTATTCCTATTTTTAAAGTCTGATTATGGCAAGGAAGAATGGAAAAAGGATTTCCCTACAAAAAATTTTGTTTGGGATTTAAGTCACAAAAATGTAGAAGCTATGGAATTTTATACAGAATTGGAATGGCCAAACGTTTATATTTATGTAACAAACAAAACTGAACGTTTTGATTCCAAGAAAGTTGATGAATGGATCAAAAATATAAACAAAACTTTATGAGAAAAAATATCAAATCATTTATAGGCTTAATATTTGTTTAGTAGATTTTTTGTTGTTTTTTATTTAATATAATTTATAATTTGTTGAAAGGCTTTATCTATTCTCAATAAAAACAATTCAATTAGTCTTTCTTCATCCACAACTGAATCTCCTTTATCTGAGCTTCTGGATTATAAGATAAAAACCATCTTGTAGCAAATTTTAAGGTCTTTCAAATAATCCTAAAATGAAATTTTTATTTTACCTGTAAGGTGTCGAAAATATTTTTTAAAGACGTCTACCCTCTGGTTTTCTGTTGATTTTCGGGTTTTCAGATCTCAATGAGGAATTATATAGGAACTTCGTTTCTTTTGTATTTTCTATACATATCAATGGATATGTTTACAGGGATTTTTGTAGATTTTTTGGGCCACCCCTAAGGTCGAAAATACAAGTGGCGCTATTTTTTGTTACAGAGTGTATAGTATAAAAGCCATCAGTAAATTTCAGTCTTCTTTTCTAATCTGTTAACTAATTTAATTTCTATTTGTTTCATAAATTAGGTGTTTAAATTAAAAATGCGTGTAAACATAAAACATGCTTTTGTCTTTTCTTTATCTATTTTAACTTTAATTCTTTTCTTCATAAATTTTGGCTATTATGATGTTAAGTATGATAATACCTTAATAAGGTAAATTTTTAAAAATATTTTCCTTAAAAATTATTTAAATTTAGAATCAAGCCATTAATTGTTGATTTTGACTGTTTAGAAAATCAAAATAAGGGTAAAGACTGTACATATCCAATAGCTGTAGCAATACCTGATGGATATCCACAAATGTCAAATGAATTTATTGAAATTAAATTTACTTTGGATATTTCTGAAAATAGTAGAGATTTTTGGCTTTTTAAAAATGTTGACAATTTTACAGATTTAATTGCAACTAGAAGGTAATGTTTAAATTTTGCTTGGAGGAGAATAAATTTGGGTTGGAAGGCAACTACTGTATTACCCGATTAATGTCCCATTCTTGGAATTGGATGAAGAATGTTTTGAGGATTAATAGGGTAATGAACATGTTATTTTTGTGTATCATGCATTAAGAGTGTGGGAGTGAGGTATCCAGAACCGGATAAAGTTGGGGTTTTCAGGAAATCTTTGTTCGGATATCGGTTCCTGTTCTTCATTAGTAACCGCCAATCTTAATGTACATCAGTTCTGGGTATTGGGCATTTGTGGCTCCGGGCTTTTGAAATCTTAGCTCCGGCTCCACAGAGACGGGCTCCGGAGCTAGCTACAGGAGCCATACACAGCACTGATGTACAAGTGTATATAAAATTTAATTTTCTTTAAGGTTTAATCGTTCCCAATCAAATATAGAAAATGTTGAAATGCCTTCTGATTGGAAAGCTTTTAAAAGAGATTGGAAAAAGGGAAAGTATTTAGAATGTACACCTTTACTTGAAAGACCCAAAAATACGAGTAGAAAAATTCCTATAAAATTTTTGGACAGACTTGTTGAATTCTCTAATTTATTAGACAAACATAATGCAACAGCTTTTCTTATGGGGGGAACTTTGCTTGGTAATAATTTATTTTTTAAAAATATCTTAAAGCATCTAGTGTTAATATGCACTACAACTCCCATATTTCTTCAACCCTCAACACAGGGGTTGTAAGTTTCACCAAATTCTATGTTTAACATGTACAAATCCCTTGATATTCCCTTTGATCCCTTGAAATCTCCCTATATCACTAAAATCCACCTAAATCCTTCCAAATCCTCCCATATACCTATAAATCTTACTTTTCTGGCGCCGCAAACGAAAATTTTCAGTTTATTGGAAGGAAGATGGGAGACCTGTTAACCGAAACAGAACCGATAAACTGAACCGAAAATCCTTGGTTTTTCTGTTCGGCCGGTTCGGTTTGAAACTGATAAACCTTTTCAACACCTTGTAAAATATTTACTATATTTTTAAATTAACTTTAAGGTTGGGCAAGAGAATGTTCCTTAATTCCGCACACTAAAGATACAGATTTTGGAATGTTCAGTGAAGAACACTCTGAGTTTATATTTTCTTTATTTTTTAAAATTCTTAATAGCGTATAAGCTTTAATAATTACCTCAGTTAATTTTTGTTTCAATTTCTCGCTCGAATGGGTAATTAATAGAAAGAGGGGAATTATTTGAGCATATACTTATAAACGTTTACATTTTAAAACATTTGTATTTTTAGATCTCTTCTACGTGAAATACTCTCTTCAAAAATCTTTGAAATTTATTGGGTATTGGGTCGATTGAAGAATTCTTTTGAATTAAGTGTTATTGTGGATGAAATCAAAATTGATCTTTTTTACGTTTATAAAACAACAAATTCGTCGGAGAACGCTTCAATTAGTGGAATGCGTTATTGGTCAAAACAACGGGTGCAATGGAATTATCCAAAATTGTCTGGGGAAATTTGTGCTGTAGAAATGCATGGAAGACTTTTACATGTTTTGTGTGATTATTATAAAATTATAGAGGTAGATATGGTTATTTAATTGTAAATTGTTTTCAAATTCACTTTCAAAGAGTAAAAGTTGGTATACCAACCAGAAATGGGTTGGGTTACTAGAGAACCGAATACGATAAAACTGGGATACCCTAAACTCACCCCACGTAAATCTAGAAACCCCACCCGATTTTTTTCTCAACACGACCCTTAACCTAATACCAGCCTAATTAGACTTTTATTTGAATTACCCACTCAACTTAACCTCCTCATTCAATTGGAGGAACAAATCTTAATTGCCTTCACCGTTATCACCGTTATAGGGAAATATTTAATTAACACCCTTTAAAATTGCCTATTATCTGTTTTTATTTATATTTTCAGTCTGATTATGGCAAAGAAGAATGGAAAAAAGATTTCCCAACAAAAAATTTTGTTTGGCATTTAAGTCACAAAAATGTAGAAGCTATGGAATTTTATACAGAATTGGAATGGCCAAACGTTTATATTTATGTAACAAACAAAACTGAACGTTTTGATTCTAAGAAAGTTGATAAATGGATTAAAAATATAAACAAAACCTTATGAAAAATCCAATCATTTATGTGCTTAATATTTGTTTAGTAGATTTTTTGTTGTTTTTTGTTTAATAAAATCTCTAATTATCAGTCTTTATCTATCTTCATAAAAAACAATTGAATTAGTCTTTGTTATTATTAGGGTTTGACCCCGAACGCTCGGGGGCTGGTATGTCGGGGGACGGGGTTTTCGAATTATTCGGGGCGGGGTTCGGGTCGGGGTCAAACTCTAGATATTATCCAAATATTAACCAGTTTAAGTATTTCTTTGTTGCTTTTTTCAAATTTTTTAAAATTAAATTTCATTTTTTTCTTAAAAATGAAAATTCATAAACATAAGAGAATAAAGGATTAGAATTAAAATATTAGTGTATTAATAAGTGCCCTTTCTTTATCTTTTTATTAAAATAAAAAATTGAAGTTTGAACATTATGAGTAAGGCTGTGATTTATAGGCAAATGCCTTTTTTTCTGCGAGCTTGGCATGATGTAATACGTTCAAAAAACGTGTTTTTAGCTTGGTCCGAATAGTTTAGCATGACTTTTAGTTTGCCTATTTTTGCCTATTTCGGACTTTTTGAGCCTTTTTTGCCTATTTTGGAATTTTCGGTACTATTTTTGCCTTTTTTAGCGATTTTTCCTAAATTTTGTCTAAAAATCGGTGAAAAATCTAAAAAAATCATTCCCAGATTTAAAAAAATCAGTGTCAACTCCCATTTTTAATTTATAGTTCGACAAATTGAGTATTTTTACTCTGTTGGACATTTTGAGATTAGACGTTTTGGTGTTGGGACATTTTGGGGTGGGACGTTTTGTGGGTTGGGCAATACTTGCTTTTTGTCAATTATCGACATTTTAAAAAAATTACACCATTTTTGCTCAAAAAATGATTTAAAATGACGAATAAATGGCAAAATGGTCAAAAAATGACGAATAGATGGTTATTTTCTTGTTTTTATCATAATTTTATAGACTGATAACCTTTTTTACTTGCTTATTTTTGTGCCTTTTTTGGCTTTTTGGTGCCTATTTTAGGGCCTATTTCACTAATTTTACTTGCCTAACTATCACAGCCTTAATTATGAGCCCATGGTAATTTCTGGGCTAGCGGTCCTATACATTTTTTAAGGATTAATGTAGGGGTGTGGTAGAATGGAAAAGTACCAAAAAATATTTTTTGGGAAATTGAAAAATTTGCAGAGGTGATGTTTTTCTTTATTTGAGCACTGACAAATAATAAGTGCATGTCAACAACGGATTTAAATATAAATTAAGGTTCCCCAATCAAAATCAACAACAGAAATACAAAAAATCAACGATCACTTTAATATTTTGCTTTATAAACAAAAATTCCATTTATTATGTTTGAAATTTACTTCTAAATTTTTTTCTTTTCTAATCTTCTCCCATTATTTTTTACTTTTAATTTTTTGATTTTGTGAATAAAGAAATTCACTGTTCGAATTTTTATTGATCCTCAAGCGAATCCCCTTACTTTTCTATTTTTACTTGTATCTCCACCCTCTTATTGGAAGCTAAAACAATAAAAAGGGAGATCCTGGAAATAGAGAATATACCAGCATATTTTCAAGCTATCTTGAAAGAAAATGGGAACAAAAATATTTTGCCATACTACATATAATAAATACATTTAATGAATTAAATTTTTATCCAGTAAAGACATCAGGTGCCTTTAACCAAAATCGCTTGTGAATTACTTAAAAATCAGGGTCTCGGTTAATTGGAAATTTGTATAGGATATTTATAACCATCAAAGGGGGTATTACATCCAGAAAACCATTAAAACTGTCTCAAAAGGGTGTTAAGAAATTATAACTCCCCTCGAAATTATTTAAAATTTAGATGTTAAAAATCCTTTTATTTTATAGAGTATTTAAATTAAAAATGCGTTTAAATATAAAATATATTTTTATTATTTTTTTATCTATTTTAAACGTAATTATTTTCTTCCTAAATTTTTGTTATTATCATAGCAATAATTTAGGAAGGTATTCAAAAATTGATTATGCTAAAGGGTAATTTTGAAAAATATTTTCCTTGAAAAATTTTAAATTTAGAAGCAAGCCATTAATTGTTGATTTTGACTGTTTAGAAAATCAAAATAAGGGTAAAGACTGTACATATCCAATAGCTGTAGCAATACCTGATGGATATCCACAAATGTCAAATGAATTTTTTGAAATTAAATTTACTTTGGATATTTCTGAAAATAGTAGAGATTTTTGGCTTTTTAAAAATGTTGACAATTCTACAGATTTAATTGCAACTAGAAGGTGTAATATTTAAATTATATGTTAAATATTTTTGGGAACAGACAAGACAGGAATGACAAATCACGGTCGGACAAGTCAAGGTCTTAACAAATCATGAAACGACCAAAACACTGAACATACCTAAATCGGAACGCAGTTTTATTCTGCCGCATTCTAATGGAATGCCACCCTATTTCATGGTGAAATTTTTCCAAAAATAATACGCTTCATTAGATAAGGTAATCCATCTGGAATTTTTAATCCCACTGAGATCTCAGTATTTTTAGTTAAAAATTTATACGTAATAGATATCAGGGAGATAGGGAACATGAGAGATATCGGGAATTCGAGGGAATCAAGAATGCTATAGAAGATTAAGAGGGATATCAGTGTTTGAGTGAGTAAAATGGACAGAGGGATTTGTGGATTAAAATTAATTCAGTAGGAATGATACTTCGATGTAGATCGGTTCCGGATACCTTAATATGTATACATATTTATAAGTTTTAATTTTCTTTAAGGTTTAATCGTTCTAAATCAAATATAGAAAATGTTGAAATGCCTTCTGATTGGAAAGCTTTTAAAAGAGATTGGAAAAAGGGAAAGTATTTAGAATGTACACCTTTACTTGAAAGACCCAAAAATACGAGTAGAAAAATTCCTATAAAATTTTTGGACAGACTTGTTGAATTCTCTAATTTATTAGACAAACATAATGCAACAGCTTTTCTTATGGGGGGAACTTTGCTTGGTAATAATTTATCTTTTAAAACCATTTACTTTCAATTTCAATTTATTATGTCATATTTGACGTACGATCAGAAAAAAATAACAAAACATATGGTCAATAATAAATAAATTATAGGAAAAAAATAAAACAACAAACAAACTCAATTCACATTTAAAATCCCAATTTTCGGTTTTGATTTTAGTTAAATATCAATTTTATTTTGGGGGATTTTTAAATAGATTAATCATTTTCGAAAATTTCATAAGAACGTTTAATCTTTGGCAAGAAATATCAAAATTTTCTGTTCTTAAACAGAAATTGCGTAGTATTTATATTTTTTAAATTAAAGGTTGGGCAAGAGAATGTTCTTTAATTCCGCACACTACAGATACAGATTTTGGAATGTTCAGTGAAGAACACTCTGAGTTTATATTTTCTTTATTCTTACAAAATTCTTGGAATATTTAAATTTTATCTAATTTAGTTCGAGAAAATTATTGCGAATATTTCCAAAACCTTCTAATTTATAACAAAAAAAATTTTTTCTATAAGAATATATTCACAATTTTAAATATTACTATTTCTAGTTCTCTTCTACGTGAAATACTTTCCTCAAAAATTTTTGAAATTTATTTGGTATTGGGTCGATTAAAGAATTCTTTTGAATTAAGTGTTTTTGTGGATGAAATAAGAATTGATCTTTTTTACGTCTATAAAACAGAAAATTCAACAGAAAACTCGTCTCTTAGTGGAATGCGTACGGAGTCTAAACTAAAACAGCGTATGCGCTGGGTTTATCCAAAATTGTCTGGGGAAATTTGTGCCGTAGAAATGCATGGAAGACTTTTACATGTTTTGTGTGATTATTATAAAATTGTTGAGGTAAATAAATAAATTGTTTTCAAATTCCTTTCAGAAATATTTTTATATCAACAAAAGATTAGTTAGGTACACAAACCTATATTTTCAACTCGGAACCGGCCGAAGAAGATTTTAAAACCCTACCCTATAACTTTGTACTATATCCTATAATTAATTTCCATTTATTTCCATAATTAGGGAATACCGTAAGTATCGGTGCTAGGGACGGAATGCCGACTGATAAGATTTAATATTGCGTAAATCTTTAATGTTGTTACAATATATTTTTATTTTTAAAGTCTGAATATGGCAAAGAAGGATGGAAAAAAGATCACCATACAGACAATTTTGTTTGGGATAAAAGCCATAAAAACGTAGAATCTATGGAAAAATATCCAGAAAAAGAATGGCCAAATGTTTATCTTTCTGTTGAAGATAAAAACGATCGGTTTAACCCTGAAAAAGTTGATGGATGGATTAAAAATATAAATAAAACTTTATAAAAAGATTTTCTCTATAATATTCACAAAATACTAGTGCTCATCGCCGAACCGGATCCATCCGGACAGATTTTTTGGAGTCCGGGTCCCAACTCGTTTTTTCGCAATCTTCGGATTGTTTTGTTCCGGATTAATTCAGAAAAATCCGTCTCGGTTTTATTTACAAAACCGGAACGGCTTCATGAAATTATTAAAAAATTTTGACACAAAAAATATAAATTTTTTTGAAAACTTCGGTTTAAGTTTATCTTTAAAATTCCAAAACTTAATTCATCGAATAGATTTTATTTTTGTTCCTCATTCTATGTTTACATTTAATATATTTTGTTTACATTTAACATTTTAATATTTATTAAAATAAATTGAAAAATTAATTAAATCCAAATTTTAAACTTAAATTTATTTTTTTTGAAGTTAAATTTTATCACACTTTATATTAAAAACAAATAAAACTGGTTGAACAATACTTTCTTCTTCCTTTGATTAATTTTTTTTTGTTTATTAAATTTTATTAAATTAAAAAATAATTTATTAGTAAATAATTAACAAATAAAATTAATATCTTCACTTTAAATTTTTAAATAAAATACTCGCCTTTAATTAATTTTTTAATTCTAAAATAAAAAAATAAATTATACTTAAAAAATTAAAATGCCATTTCTTTTAAAAAAATATTTTATTATTAAATAAGATTTCAATTAGTGTTCGGCAAATGACCTTTTCCGGTATTCGGTATCGGTATACCGAAAAAATACCGATACCGAAAAATACCGTTTTTTACAAAAATTGACCGGTACGGTATCGGTATCGGTATACCGGAAAAATACCGATACCGGAAAATACCGTCTCAACATTTTCGGTATACCGGCCGGTATTCGGTATTTTTTAAAAATTTTATAAATTTTTTTAAATTTTATTTTTAAAATCTTAACAATAAAATTCGAAAAATGAACATAATTTTAATATTTGTAATTTAAAAATGGTAAATTTTATTAAAAGAAAAACGATTTTTTCTGCTGTATCAGGATTCAAACTAGAGTATGTCCGAGTCCGAGTATTTGAGAAAACCCGAGTTAGTGCTAGGTATTGGGTTGACAGTGATGCTTATTGCGCCGCAGATAGGGGTATCACAAATACCGAAATACCGGAAAATACCGCGGTATTTTTTCGAGGACCGGTACGGTTTCGGTATCGGTATACCGAAAAAATACCGATACCGAAAAATACCGTTTTTTTTCAAAATTTGACCGGTATCGGTATCGGTATCGGTATACCGGAAAAAAATACCGCGGTATACCGGGAAAAATACCGCGGTATACCGTACCGTGCCGAACACTAATTTCAATTAGTTTTTTAATTAAATCTTTGAACAATATCAAGAAAAAGCCTTCCTTCTTCTTCCTTAAAAATGAACAAAAGTTTAATGACTTTCAAGGATTAATTTAATATGTCCTTCCTTTCTCTCTTTTTATGAGGACAATGGAAGGAGAAAACATTGCGGAAAAGATTTGCGGACTTTGCTGGGAGATAACGCTATATGACCAAAAATTATATTCCAATAAAAAATATTTTTTTATTTCTAGGAATATTTCTAGGTACTTATGTTCTTGCAAATATTTTTATTATTTATTTTTGTTAATCCAAGTATCCTTGCCTCGCCTACTGTTGAACAATGTGACGTTGTAATGAAATCAGAAAATAAATATATACCTGCAGAATGCAAGTAAATGTTTTTGAAAGTAGAAAAATCCCAGGATAGCCAACTCCTGATAGAGTTCAGCGGGATCGGGATTTTGACAAAAACCCGGGATCGGGATTTAGGAATGGTGATCCCGGATCCCGACACGGGATCGGGATTGGCCGAAATCTGGATCGGGATTTGGAATGGAGATCCCGATCCCGGATCGGGAGCGGGATTGAAAAATCGGGATCGGGATTTACTAAAAAAATTTTTAAAAACATTTAAATTTTTATTTTTTCACATAGACTCAATATACATAATTCTAAAATTTCCACTGCGGTGCTGAACTATCTAGTTTAGGTCTCATAGACGCATGATTTACTTTCCGGTTCAGGGGATTGAGGGGGGATAAGGTAATGGGGGGGGGGAATAAATGGGATTGGGCTTCTTCCATTTTAAGCGCTGCAGGCGAAAAGTGCCATGTTTTGTGCCATGTCACAAAATTTCTTCCATTTTCAGCGCCGCAGGCGAAAATTTTAAGAATTTCTGACGTCCAAGTGTCATATTTATTCATTTTTTCACATTTTATTTACAAAATCCCAAAAAACTCTTCTCTTCAAAT
This sequence comes from Meloidogyne incognita, assembly GCA_036172945.1. Lineage (NCBI taxonomy): Eukaryota > Metazoa > Nematoda > Chromadorea > Rhabditida > Meloidogynidae > Meloidogyne > Meloidogyne incognita. Next base: position 957,945 of record JARQAC010000037.1, read on the forward strand.
CTAGCTTAATCCCTGTCTCTTAGCTTAATCTCTGTCTCTTCTAATCTAGCTTAATCCCTGTAAATCCACCGATATCCTGCTATACTCCAAATCCACCGATACACCCTCAACCCCTCTTGATCCCTCGATATCTCATCAAATCACTCAATATTTCGATATAGATATAAAGACAGCTTTGTTCATTTTTGCGGCGCCGCAGGCGAAAATTTTGAGAATTTTGGATGTCAAGCTGCCAACTTTCTTCTATTTTCTGCGCCGCAGGCGAAAATTTTTCTTACTTTCACGCCTACTCTCTTCTGTTAACTTTATTTCACATACTTCTAGTCAATTTATAAAATCGGGATTTGCATCGGGATCTGATGCACATCCCGATCCCGGATCCCGGCACGGGATTGAAATTGGCCGGGATATATATTTCGGGACCGGGATCGGAAAAATCGGGATCGGGATTTGAAAAACCCGGGATAATCCCGCCCGATCCCGACCGGGATCCCGATCCCGCTGAACTCTAATTCCTGAACCGATATTTTCCAGATGTTCGGATCCTTATCCGCCAACACTACTAAAAATCTGGCACATTTTTTAATTTTCATTAAAATTTTTGGCTCTTGTCCAGTTTATGCGTCCAATCGACTTTTATGCGTCCAATGAAAGTTTATGCGTCCAATCTAAAGAAAATTGTATTTTTCTTAGTATTGCAAAGTAGGAGTATGGTTCCAAAGCATTTATTCATGTTTGGGACCTACGCCCACTGGGTCTGGGACCGTTCCTTACCCTATCCCTCGAAATTTCTGAAGGTTATAGCCAATTTTTAAAAATTTCGGAAAAACAATTTTAACTTTCCGAAATTTCGAGGGATGGGGTAAGGAATGGTCCCAGACCCAGTGGGCGTAGGTCCCGAACATGAATAAAAGTTAAAGAACCCAACCCCAACTTCAAAATATAAAGAAAAATCCAATTTTCTTTTGATTGGACGCATAAACTGGACAAGAGCCAAATTTCTGTGCAAAAAACTTTATATGTATGAATGCCCCAAATTTAGAGTTGATATGAAAATACAAATTATCAAAAAAAATTTCGAAAATCGCGCATCGAAGGAAAAAAAGCTAGCAGTTGATGATTATTGAGTTTACCAAAAAAAATTTTTAAAAATTATTTCGAAATTTTATTTATCAAATTAAGATGTTTTCAAGATTTCGCTTCATGTCTTTTCTCAGATATAATTTATGGAAAATGTACAAAAGAAACGATGACTTCAAAAAATTATTTTGAGAGACCCTGTAAAGATATTTATTCCCAATGTTCTCAAAAGAAAAGTGAATGTGAAATTAATGTTTGTGGATGTTTTAAGTATTTAATTTTAATTTTTATATTTTTTAAAAACAATTTTTAGAACGATGATTGATTGTATATTACAAAATAAATGTAAACCAGTTAGTGCAAAATTGAGTGATTTACCATCATCTAATAAACGTAAATTAATTTTTAAAAAAGGGATTCTAAAAAATATTTATTTTTTAGATATTCGAGCATCCAATAATGCTGTTGGTTTTAATCAATTTTTTGAAAAATTTCTCGAAGAAGGAAGTGCAACTAACTTAAGGAATGAATAATGAAGATTATAAAAAAAATTTTAAATTAACTAAAAATTGAAAATTCAAAAAGACCGAGAAATTTAGATAAATTGTTACAAAATTACCGTATTCACTCGATTAATTGCTCACCCTCGATGGGAGCAGGCCAGTGTACCGCGAGCCCAATGTACCGCCGAGCTATAACTTTTTCGAAAATTGTCGGATCCGTGGCGCCCTGGTATGGTTCGATTAAGCTGGTTGAGATGCATCGAACCATACCAAGGCGCCACGGATCCGACAATTTTCGAAAAAGTTATAGCTCGGCGGTACATTGGGCTCGCGGTACATCGGGGTGTACCCCCCTCGATTAACTCCCCATGCCAGGGATGGGGTGAAAGAATAATCCCCTCCAGATACCCTACTGCACGTTCATATCAGAAGTGAATCGGAAATGACTCAAAAGACGGAAATCAGCCTAAATTTTCGGAAGTCGGAAATGCCACATGAAAAAATGTCAACCAGTAACTTCTTTTCCAAATTTGTAACGAAATTTGAAAAGGGGAAAGTTATTTTACATTATTGGATTCTCGATTATATTGAGAGAGGCAAATTTGAAGGGATTATAAAATATATTGTGTGAGTTGGGTGATAGAGAAGATACTACATATATGGGAATATGGTGTATTACGATGATGTTTCGAGATTATCTTCAATTTTTAAAGAAAAGTCTTGAATAAAAATAAATAAAACATTTCGAAAAAATGGTTTCTCTTTCAATCTCTATAAGTAAAAGGGAAATAAATCAATAAAAGAAAATTCAGAAAAATTGATAAAATATATTTTTATTTTTTAATAATTTGTGTAGGTTAAGGATGGTTAATAGAAAGGATTGAAAATACAAATGAATTTATGTTTGATGTTGGGAGTATAACATTTTCATTTTCAAACATTTCCATCTTCTTGCGTTCCTTTTCGTTTGCTTTTGGCAACACAACCATTCAAAAAGGATTATTTTTAAAATTAAATAGGAAATACAAAAAATGGGTATATTGGGAAAAAGGGGTATAGGCTATAACCTTTTCTATTTATGTATTTTCAAATTTATTTTTTAAATAACCCATCAATAATTTAAAGTTGAAATCAGAAATGTTTCAAAAATTCGAGTTTATTGGCAAAATTTATTTGTTATTATCGAAGTGGATCTAAGGACTCTCAACTTCGAGAATTTTTAATAGCGGCACTAAAATCAGAATTTCTTGACAAATATTTCTAGTTACCTTTCGATTTTTGTTTATTGCAAATATCTACATACGGTATTTCCTTTAAAATAGGCCCCTCCAAAATAAACCCGCTCTAGAGCTGCAAGAATTTTTACCATGTAAAAATCATTTGACTACATATAGCTTTTACCTTGTTTGTAATCCATTAGAAAATAAATTACATGTTGCTTTAAATATGTTAAAAAGCAACTCAAGAGGCAAAGTTTTTGTTTGATTCTTCATGTTTTTATTATTTTTTTTTGTTGTTTTTGTTGATTAATAAATGTAAAACAACACATATACTGCCATTAACAATACTGACTATTTACTGCTAGTGATATTTTCTAGGTTTCATTTTTTATTCATAATCATTAGAGTTCGTAGAATTCGATTCAGATGATCGGTTCAGTTTGGGGACTTTTACAAGCCTTTTATTTTTCGATCGTTAAGTAATTTTTATACTGATAGATAATATAGATCCGTATCTGCAAAATATTTTTTTCACAGGATCAAAATAACTAGACGTCTTCATAAAAGATATGTATATCGTATATCCTTTAATAACTACTCTTGGTACTTATTGTTTTGGCCTCCCTCTGGAGGGAGTAATTAATCAAGGGAGAGTAATTATACGAGGTTTGAAATTTGAACGTGATTTAGGGTATTTGTTTGGGGGTAATTATTGTTTCAATCTATCGCTGGATGGGATAATTACTGGAAGTGGGGTAATTTTTTGAGGGAATGCAATTAACACAGGTTATACGGTAGTCGGATAAATATCAAAAATCACTATTGTCTGAATTTAAAAATTATAATTAGAGATGATTGGGTGTTATTTAATCTTCCAGGAAAAGCCAATATCAGAAAGTTTTGGTCTTTTAATTTCATCCAAATTCAAATCAAACAAAAAATATCACCAACAACAAATAGTTAGCATTGTTAAGACCAGGCATGCACATGGATACGGATAATATCCGGATATCCGCGGGTATCCGCGGATACGGACGGATATGGATAGTGTTTATTAAAAAATTGGACGGATACGGATGGATACGGATATGATGTTCCAAATCCGCGGATATCCATCTCAAAATTTTTGCTACAACGCAAAGAAAGTGAATTTTTTTTCGCCTAAGGCCTTCTAAAATTTTCAAAATTTTCGCCTGCGGCGGTGAAAATAAAAGAAAAATCTGCGCATAATCTTCTTAAATTCTCAAAATTTTCGCCTGCGGCGCTGAAAATGAAATCCGGTTGCTTGGCATTCCAAAATTTTCAAAATTTTTGCCTAGGCGCTTAAAAAAGAAGGAAATCTTTTTGCGGAGTTGGAGTATATCTGGGGATTTAGGTGTTATACTTTCAAAAATCTCTTTGCAAATTCTCTTCAGAAAATTAGATTTTATGAAGGAAATGAATAGGGAAAGAATTTTACCCTTTTTTTCACCCATCATTAGGGGTGTACATTTAGAACCGCTTCCGGAACCGGAACTGGAACCCCCGCATCACTGACTGCAAAGCAGTTAATATAATAGTACATTATTTTAAAATTTTTTAAATTTAAATTTGACCATTTTGAAAATTTTAGTCAAGTTGACCATTTTGAGAAAAAACGGATATATCCGCGGATATCCGCGGATGGATATGACTCAAAAGTCGGACGGATACAAACGGATACGGATATTGACCCCACGGATATATCCGGATACGGATAGCAAAATCCGTATCCATGTGCATGCCTGGTTAAGACAACATTGTTTTAAGAGTAATTTTTACGGGGAATAAATTGGAAATCTAAAATATATAAGTATTTAAAGCTTTAATTTATTCAAATTAAAAAATTTAAATTTTTGGTTAGTTCAAATTTAGGGCAATCCATTAACAGAATTTTTGTTTATTGCACACAAAAACATATGAAATAAATCGATGAAACTGCTTTAGTTTAAGAAATGTTTCTAGTTTATTTAATAATTTTTTCTGTCTAGTTAATATAGGTATTAAAAATACTGTAGAGTATCTTATTAATATGATTGAACAAACATGAAATTTATGTACTAGATATGATGAACAAGGATATAGAAAATGGAAAAAAAATTTTTCGTAACTCAGAAATTAAGCGTAAAAATCCACAATTTGAAGAAATTCGAATTTATTAAAAAAGAAAGAATAAAAAAGATGTATGAACAATCACAATAAATTTTTTGCTCATTATAATTGTAGTGTTAAATTATTATCTGATCAGGTCAGGATGATAATCTGACAGTTAAGAGCTTAGAAAAATTTATCCAATCATTAAATAATAATTTAAGGATTTTCTCTATAATCTTAATTCATCAAATTTTTAAATTCAATATTTATTTGTCTATTTTTTAAAATTTAAAAATTAAAAAATAAACAGGTTTTAATTTCCAAATAAAAAGTGTACTATTAATTAATTAATTTAAATTATTTTTTATTTTTATTATTTTTTTAGACAGGCAAATTTTTTGTTTAAATACAAACTTTATTTAACAAAGAGCTCTAAAAATTTTTTATAATATATAAATATAGGTAATTGAATTAATTCACTAAATTTTTAAAAAATTCCAACAATGTATGTAATTTATAATCATTCGAACCTCATTTTAGCAGCTCACTTCGAGATATGAAATCCTACCTTATGATAAGGGAGAACGAGGTATCTCCTAGACATTTTAAACTAAAAGTGATCAAATAAGTTTAGCGATTGTATTTTAAACTGATGTGGTATATGTAATTCTGTCATTGTATCGAAGAATGAGATTATTAATTTTCTAAAATTCATTTTTAGAAGAATAATGTTTATTTTAACAATATTTTTGTTTACTTATCTTATATCATTTTGTGATTCATCAACTGTAGATGTAGAGAAATGTAAACAAGTATTTGTGTCAGATGAAAAATTCAAATATGGCTGCGTGTAAATTAAATATATATTGAATATATTAAATAATATTTATTTGAATAAAAGGTGTTTTCAAGAGATGAGATCTTGCAAAAATTCTCTAATAGCTTCACAAACATGCCCTAAAGATGCAACGGCTGATAATGTTTTTAAAAACAAAACAGATTGTGAAATGATGTATTCTGAATGCACTACTGCCGAAGAAAATAGTTGTAAAGCTGGAATGTGTGAATGCTTTAAGTAAAAATATTTTTAAAAAAGAGTGCTAAATTACTCCAAATATTCTTATCATATCAAAGTTTTTCTTACAAATAACTCAGCTGTCGCATTTGGATTTGACGACAAGCCTTTAAACTCATTAACACTTTTTTTGGTCTAAAAATTTTCAATATTAGTCGCTCGATTTTATATACTTCCATCCCATCAGTGTGGAAAAGTATATAATTTCCCTGTATAATTTTTATCCTTGATCCATTCTTAGATTAGATCTGACTTTGGCAATACATACATTAAGAAATTTGAGGCGGTCTAGTCTAAAATTTGGTAAAAAAATTCCTAGATCTGATACCGATTTTGAGTAAATTAGAACAATACTCAAAAAAATTTTGCATATAATAAAATTAAGAACAATGATTGAATGTTTCTCTCAACATAAATGTCTATCAAATCTTTCAGAAACAAATAAAAGTAAGAAATATGTTAGATATTTTCTTAAAAACAAAAAATTTAAGAAGTTCGTTCAATTGGAATTGCTGCTGGTTTTAGTGGAGTTATTGAAGAAAATTTTGATGAAAATCCTATTGAACTAAAAGAAGAAGATTAGATTTTCCTTTTAGTACCCATATCTTGTAATTTTCATAGGCATAGTATTATTCTTGTTTTTTCTTTTATTTGATTTTTTCCTGTAATTGATCAAAAATATTTTTTATTTCCATTAAAAAATTTAAAATTTGTTTTTAATTTCTATATGTAACAAATATTGGACTTTTATGTAGTCAATTCACTAATTTTTCTTTTAGATTTATTTAATTTTTTAGACAACCAAAAATTTTTTGTTTAATACCGACAAAATATTTAATGTTTAATTATTTTAAATTTTAAAATAATTTTTTATATTACCTTAGAATATTATAATAAACAAATTAAATTATTAAACTAAATTTTAAAAAATCTGTTAGTGACTTAATTTTGGGGTTAGACGCGATAATGATGAAGATAAATTGTTGGATTCTTTTCTGGCTTGTTGATCTAAATCCAAAATTTATTTTAGAGAGTTCGATAGTTTTTCTCTAACTCCAAGGCTCAAAATTTTAGAATTAAAAAAAATAAACAGGTTTTCCACATAAAAATTTGGTACTTTTAATTAATTTAAGATTACTTTTAATTTTATTATCTATCTTTTTGTACTGATATCTTTAAATTTAAAAACATTTTTTGTTTACTCGACAATAATTTTAAAAATTTTTATTTAATTATTAAATTTAAATAATTTAATTATTCGATCAAAAATATATTAAACAATACCAACAATGTAAGTTGCCAACACTCGAACCTTATTTTAGATTCCCCTCGGGGTCTAGAATTTTTTTTATAAATAGGGATTTTAACACATGAGTTCGGTCCTCGGCGAGGTTCTTGGCAGAGACCTCGGATTCAGTTTCGAGGTCAGCATAATCGAGGTCGACGTTAAAAATCGACGAGTTGCTTGACGAGCCCTCGATCTACACTAGTCCAAACACTAAGCAAATAACAAAGCTTAAGAGAATGTATATTTTAAATTGAATTGATATAATTCTCTATCTAACTAAAAATTATGTTCGACTGTTCATAATTATTAATTTTACTACATAAATTCATTTTAAAACTTTATTTTCTAGAAAAACTACTACAATGTTATTACTAACAATATTTTTGTTTACCTATTTTATATCATTTTGTCATTCATCAACTGTAGAGGATTGTAACCAATTATACTCATATAAGGGAAAATACAATCCTAAAGACTGCGAGTAAATTAAATATATTGAATATATTCAAGAATATTTTTTTTCAACTAGAAAGTGTCTTATAGACGCCGTACCTTGTAAAAATTCCCTAGTATATTCACAAACATGTACTGATAATCTAAAAGAATTTAAAAGCGTAGCAAATTGTGAAGGAGTATATTCTGAATGTTCTACTGCCGAAGAAAATAGTTGTAAATCTGGACTGTGTGATTGGTTAAAGTAAAAAAATTTTTTAAAAGGAGAGGGCTAAATTCCCGCCAAGCATTCTTATTCTCTACAAATAACTAAAATAATGAGCCACAGTCTCAACTCGATTTTACGTACATCCAAATTTGAGTAAAACATGTTAACTTTGCTCTAACTAGTGAATGGCCTATATATCCAATGATACATACTACATACGATTTTTAAATAAAACTTCTCCAGCTTTCGCTCACCGCTTATAAGAGCTCTAACACTGAGCTACCGACCGGGGCGACGACATATCTTTTCTACATACTATGTTCATAAACTCCCATCTAACGTTTTACATACTACTAGGTACTTAGATTAGATAAGTAGGACAATTAAAAATCGTAGAAAAATCACGGCTTGAATATACATAATAAAATTAAGAGCAATGATTGACTGTATGGTTCAATGTATACTAAAGAATACTTCAGCAACAAATAAAAGTAAGAAATAAGTTATACATATTTTCTTAAAAAACAAAAAAATTTAAGAAGCTCGATCAATTGGAGTTAAATTTGATTTTAGTGAACTTATTGAAGAAAATTTTGGTGGAAAGATTACTGAATTGAAAAAAGAAGATTAGGCATATGTATGTATATAAAATACATACATATACCTATGTGGAAATGAAAGAAAAATCTTTAAAAATAGAAAAAAACTTATGGGAAATTTTTATTTAGAATTTATTAATCATGTATGTATACAGCGTAAAAAGAAACGTTTAGGACACATTATTTATGGCCTAACTTTATCCAAATTAAAGTTAATTCGATCAAATAAAGCTTTTTACGAATTGATTTTCTGGCCAAACCATATTTATATTTCTTGCTAATATAAATATTCGTTAATGTTATGATCGAGCCGTCCCTCGTCCCTCGTTTATTTTTAATCTTCTCGATTTTAATTATTGTCTCGATGAAATAAGTATGATTAATCTTGCAGCAGTTAAAAACTTAGGATATGGTTAAAATCCAAAATATTAGCTTCCTTTCTTCAAAACATTACCCAACATCAAGTTATTTGCCAAATCATTACATAATAATCAAAATATTCTCTCTCCCTTATAATTGATCAGATTTTTAAGTCAAATATTTATTTGTTTATTTTAATTTAAGAAAGAAAATAAAAAATAAACAGGTTTTAATCTCTATAAAATTGTAGATTTAATTTTAAATTACTTTTATTATTTTTAGTCTGACAATTTTTTGTTTAGACATTAACGTTTTTTGTTTATTTAAGCAAAAAATTATTTAAAAATTTTTTTTATAATTATTAATTTAATGAGTATAAATGTTAACAATTTAAGTAATCTACATACATTTGAAAATCATTTTTGGATACCCTTTGGGGATATAAAAATGATACCCTTGGATGAAAGATACAATATTTTCGGAATGTTCTACTGATGATAAATAGGAGTTATCACTTACAAAGGAGAGTGCCTGAGGTGTCCGCGAGACTTCGGGATGAAAGTTGGTGGAAAGGTAGAAAGGTAGCACTCTCCTTTGTTAGGCATTTCAAACACTAAGTGAACAACAACCAAGTTTAAGAGAATGTTTTTAAATTGATCTCATACACTTAAGTTGTTATCTAAAAATGAGATACGAGATAATACTTACATATTAATTAATTTTACCAAAATTAAATTTGAAATTATATCCTTTAGAGGAAATATGTTGTTGACAACAATAGTCTTGTTTTCCTATTTGATAACATTTTGTCATTCATCAACGGTAGAGGAATGTAACGAATTATTTACAAAAAATGAGGGATACAATACTTCTGAATGCAAGTAAATTAAATAGTATATTAAAAATATATATTTGAGAATATCTATTAAAAAAGGTGCTATATAGACCTCCAAACTTGTAAACATTCTCTTATATCTTCACAAACATGTCCTAGTGATGTTGCGTCTACAAAACTATTTAAAAACAGTTCAGATTGTGAAATGATGTATTCTGAATGTTCTACTGCCGAAGAAAATAGTTGTAAGGCTGGAATGTGTGAATGCTTTAAGTAAAAAATATTTTCAAAATAGAGCTAAATTACCGTAAATTATTCTTATATAATCCCAATTACACTAAAAGTATTTAAAATATATAATGAAAGTGACAGTTGATTTCGGTCTTACTTAACAACAAAACGAAACCAAGACAATCGAATCACTGATATGGATCAATTCATTGAACATACAAGGGCGTCCCGGATTTGATAATGCTGAACAAACTTTTAGCTCGATCGCACATTGGGCTCACCATACGTTTGGGGGTACCTCATATAACTCTGTAAGAGCTCTTTCAGTTGCTTGACCCTCGAATGGGAGAGATAACTAAATGTCCGATAATGGACAAACTCAATTTTATTTAAAACCTTTTCTCTCCAACGTTATATTTAGGGACAGGTTAGATTAGTATAGAATTTGATAAAAAAATCCTGGTTTGGTATACTAGGTAAATTAAGAAAAACTCTCAGAAAACTAGAATACTACAATAAAATTAAGATCAATGATTGACTGTTTTTATCAACGTAAATGTACACCAGTAAGTGCTTCATCAACAAATAAAAGTGAGTAATCAAAGCTATTTTCATTTCTAAAATGAAATTTTAAGAGTATCGTTCAATTGGAATTATTGCTGGTTTTAATGGTGTTAATAAAGGAAATTTTGGTGAAAATCCTACTGAATTAAAAAAAGAAGATTAGACACTCAAATAAATAGAAACATGTAAAATAAGGAATCATTTTTAATGTGTTTTTATGTTAGCTTTCCTTGTAACTTAAGAATTCTTTTCTACATAATTGTGTACTAAATTTTAGTTTTTTCAATCCATTTAGTATTATTCGATTGTTAACTTCTTTTCTACCTTAAGTAATAAGTAGGGATGGGATTTAAAAGGACTATCAATCGAAAAATATGGACATACAATCAGAGCTGCGTCGAAATTTCGATTTTCGACCTTTTTTTCTTTCGATTTCCGATTTTCGAATTTTTTCATAAAATTTCGATTTTCGATTTCGATAATTTTAGTTTTTTCGATTTTCGTTCGATTTTCGAGTTTGTTTGCAAAAATTGCATCATCTTTTCTCTTAAGATTTTATTACTGCGGCGCCAAAAAATGAAGAAATTTGGCTACTTGGCCTTTCGAAATCCCCAAAATTTTCGCATGCGGCGCTGAAAATGGAAGTTTTTGGCTTAAGGATCTTCTAAAATTCTCAAAATTTTCGCCTGCGGCGCAAAAAAGGGTTAAGAAAGATGGAGGGATAAGAATAAGGGATAAGAAAAATAATATATATCACATATATTATGTAGATACAACTATATCCCTTTAATCCAACCGAATCCCACGATAGTCCGCCCAAATCCCGCGAAATCCCTTGATATACCTCTTATACGCCTGATATCATATAATACCCCTCTTATTTGTTAGTCTACCCAAATCCCCCTAAATAATATTATCACTGATTTTTCACCCGAGCCTGGAGCTTTTCTATCCTAGTCTCAATTAATCCATTTGCCTTACACTGAAGAGGGTGTGGCGAATATCACGGATATCAAGGGGTAAGTGTATGGATATCACGGATATCAAGTGGTAAGTAGAATATCAGAGGAATAAGGGATTTAGACTGATCTAGAGTGCGGATTTAATCAACCCCCTAATCCTGTTTATCCCGCCGATCGCTGATCCTTAGACTACCCTTAATCCATTGAATCCCCTTATATCTCAAGATTAACCCTTATATCTTCATATTGCGGATTGTTTAATACTCTTTTATTTATTTTAAAAAATTTCGATTTTCGATTTCGATATTTTTGGATTTCTTTCGATTTTCGATTTCCGAATTTCGAAGATTTTTTTATTTCGGCGCAGCTCTGCATACAATATGGACTAATAATCTCAAAATATGGACTGAAATATGGACTAAAATCCAAAATATGGATCAAATATGGACCGAGAACTGAAAATTTTTAACGGAAAAATTTTAAGTTTTAAGCAGGGTTGCGTCGTAATTACGAATTACGATTACGAATTACGAATTACGGCGTTTTTTGAGTTACGAATTACGAATTACGATTACGAAAATATCGGGAAAAATTACGAATTACGAAAATAAAAAATAAAAATTACGGGAAAATATTATTGCCCTCCCTTACTTATTCATCAAATTTTAGAAGGAAAAGGAAAAGGAATATTTAGTTTTTCTTTTACTATTACTTTTGATGGTCGGTGGTTAAGTGGTTTACAAGTCTGGCATGACTCATTTTGATATTTTGTAAGGTTTGGTTCGAATCCTTGATTGAGAAATGATGTTTAAACTATTCGTTTTTTCAAAAATAAATTTTTTAAACTTCAATTTTGATTTAAATTTGTAAATTTATTTTTTTAATATCTTGAAATTGAAAAAACTTTAAAATTCTTAATTTAGGCATGAATTTTCTCAAATTTTCGCATGCGGCGCAGAAAATCTAAGAGTTCTGGCTTCCGGCTCTAACAAATGAATTTTTTCACTTAAGGCTTTCTAAAAGTGTCAAAATTTTCGCCTGCGGCGCAAAAAAAAGAAGTTTTGGCTTCTTGGCTTTCCAATCTGAAAATTTTAGCCTACGGCGCAAAAAAGTGATCTGAGATTAACAACGAGATCAAGATCGTTTTATTCAAGTGTCGTTTTATTTTAGTCAGGATTAAATGAGAGTGATATCACATGATATCAAACCTTAATCTGGGACGATGATTTCGCATGATTGATTGAAGATATATTGGAACATTAAGGGGATTAAGAGGGATATCAGGATATTAATTGGGATGTGAAATAATATTAGAAATATAAGAGGACTTGGAGGGATTTAATGGGAAAAGCAGCAATTATTAATAAAATTTGATTTTTTAAATTAATTTAAATATTTTTTAAAAATTACGAATTACGATTACGAATTACGAATTACGGCATTTTTTGAGTTACGAATTACGATTCCGAAAATTTTTTAAAAATTACGAATTACGAATTACGATTCCGAAAAAAAATTTTCGATTACGACGCAACCCTGGTTTTAAGCAGAAAATGTTAGTTAGTAAGTTAATTTTGATGCAAATTATTACAAATAAACCAATTAATAGTGATTATTTTGTTTCTAAAAATATTTTGGATAATATTTGAGTCGAAAATTTTTTGAAAAATTTTTGTCAAAATTTTTATAAAAAAATTTTCAAAAATTTTTCGAAAAAATTTTTGCCAAAAATTTCATAAATCTGAAAATTTTAACCAATTTTTGGCAAAATTTTACAAAAAATGACGAAATATGGAAAAATATGGATTGATAACTCAAAAACGGCTTTATCACCATATGCTAAAAACATGTTTTTTGGACGTTTCAGAACCCGAGTTCAGGAAAAAAATATGGAAATCCATATAAATCCCATCCCTAGTAATAAGGTAGAAAATTACTTAAGGTAAAAATAATTTTAAGTAATCAGGAACATATATTTTTGGTTATAAAATAGAAAAATTAAAGTCGTTTTCAATTTTCGTCGAATTTCTGAAGAATAATGAATGAAAATATGTTATTTTCCGACACTAATAATTAAAGTTAACGTTTTTTGACCCTTGTGTTATCGAGTCGTTTTTTGAGATATTCGAGCTTGAGAAACCTTTTTCTATTGACTTTTTCCAGCTCAAGTCAGTCAATTTCCGTTAATGTATTATTATAATTAGAATTTTATATTTTAAAAATATTTTGAAAACTAAAATAGTCGAGGTTATGTAGTAAAAAGTTAAATTTAATAAATTGTAAAAAGAAATAAACAGGTTTTAATTTCCTGATAAAAATTGTACTTTTAATAAATTTAAATTACTTTTACTTTAATTATTTTTTAGTCTGTCAATTTTTTGTTTAAATATAAAAACTATTTTTGTTTACTTGACAAAAAAATATAAAAAAATTATAATTATTAAATTTAGATAACTTTAAATATTTCATCAAAATAAATTTTAATGATAACAATGTAAGTAATTTACTGTATTTCTTCTTAGAGCGACTGTCTCTATTAGACCGACCCCTTCTAATAAACCGACCCCCTAGAGGAATAAACATTCAAAATGTTTATTTTTTAGAAGAACAATGTTATTCTTAACAATATTTTTGTTTATTCATTTTATATCATTTTGTGACTCAACACTTTTGGAGGAATGTAACGAAGTATACGAATTAGACGATAAATACAATATGAAAGAATGCAAGTAAATAATTTACTGTATAAAATATATTCAAAAATTTTAATTTAAAATAGGTGTGCACTAGACGCGAATACTTGTAGTGATTCCCTGCTAGCTCTACAAACATGTAGAGGCAGTGTAAAAGTACTTAAAAACACTTCAGATTGTGAAATAATTAATTCCCAATGTTCTACTGCTGAGAAAAATAGTTGTCTAGATGGAGTGTGTGGATGCTTCAAGTAAAAATTTTCAAAAGTTCTTATCATATCCCAGTTTTTAAACAAAAATCTCTAACATTTTACATACTTCCAAAATTATACATATACATCTCCTTTTTAAATTACATATATACTATAATAATAAAAAAATTGCTCTCTTCCTTTCTCCTTTAAAAAATGGTAAGAATTAAATTAGAGATCGGACAAACTGCAAAATCAAATATCAAATCAAACTATCTGATAGTTGAAAATATTTGATTTTTTCCAAAAATGGTCAAACAGATATTTGATCAAATTATACTCATCAATCAAATATTTGATCAAAATTTATCTTGATCATTTAGTAATTCTTAGGAGAATGGGGAGGAAGGAAGGAAAAAGAAAGGAAAATGGGGAACTAACCAGATACATAGTACCAACTTTTTAGCCCAAACAATTAGGATATCGTTGAAATTACCGAAACTTAAATACACTAAAATTAAGAACAATGATTAACTGTATTTTTCAACATAAATGTACACCAATAAATACAGATAAAAGTGAGGAATTAAATTTTCTTTTTAAAAAACAAAAAAAACAATTTAAAGAATCTCGTTCAATTGGAGTTATTGCTGCTTTTAGTGGATTTATTGAAGGAAATTTTGGTAAAAATCCTACTGAATTGAGAAAAGAAGATTAGACACATATTTTGACAAAAATAAAATGAACAATTTGCTAATTAAAAGAAATCATTAAACATTTAGAATGTTTTTGTAGATTTACATTTTTTAAAACTGGACTTCTTTTTCTTTACGAAATTTTCGGTTATAATTTTATTAGATTTCATAAATATATATAAAATTATTTTTTAGATTCTCCTTTTGATTCCTTACAATAATTGAGCAAAAATATTTTTTATTACTTAAAATACGTATAAATTTTAAAATTTTAAACTTGTTTTCAATTTACAAAAAAAAATATTGCACTCTTATTGGTAGTTAATTTCCTTGATTTTTAATTTTATTTAATTTTTGAACCTCTAAAAATTTTAATTGTTTAGTATAGACAAAATAATAGTTAAAGTCTAATAATTTTTAGTTTAAAAAAATTTTTTATATAAATTTAGAATATTGTAATAATAAACAAATAAAATAATTAGTTAAACTATACTTACATAAATTATTATTTAATTAAAATTTAGATATATTTAATTTATATATTGTTTGGGAAAAGATTAATTAGGAGAGATTTTCAAAATAACACAAGATTCTTTTTAAAATTGCCGTTTTCAATCATTCCATTATTTTAAAGATTTAAGATCAATATTCGAAACTTCTTGTCTAATCGATCGCTCAAATACCTGAAGTTTCTGAAATCTTAGATAAGAATCTATTACACTCTTAATCCTAGGTGATAAGGCCTCGTTACTGTGCAGCTGTACCATAACTCTGGGTGTTAGGGTTGGATTATTTGTTTGATGTTGCTAGTCAATTTCCTGTTCAATTTCGGAAGATTGATCGAGAGGGGTTTGCGAGACAGGTTCCCCATGTCTGTGATTCAAAGAAATTTTAAATCAACTTTAATTAAAGATATGAATTTATTTGCATAATCGAGTAAAGAAGAAACACCCTATAGAAATTTGAAAATTTGAAAAAAAAGTTTTAAATAAAAAAACAAAACATTTCAAAAAAATTATGTTTAATTTCTTTCACAGTTTGAAAAATAAAAAATAAACAGGTTTTAATTTGGACACAAAAATTGTACACTTTTAATTAATTTAGGTTGTTATTTTACTTTTATTATTTTTTGTAAAAAATAAAAAATAATCTATTAATTTAAATAGATTATTTAAATAGTAATTTATTATTTCATCAAAATTATGCCAACAATCCGCTCATTTTTATATAGTAGATACACTATTAGGACTGTAAAATCGTACCTTATAATGGGATAAGTTGGACCTTATAATGGGATATATACATTTGTTAAAAAGGAGGTAGGTATCTCTTAGGCAGTTTAAACAGTTAGTAATCAAACAGATTTTAAAAACTTATTTTTGTTTGATGTTGTATATACCTAATTCTGGGTTTATCTAAAATGAGGTTCGACAGTAAATAATTATTAATTTTACTAAAATTTAATTCAAAATTTGAAACAAATTTTTTTAGAAAAACAATGTTTATTTTCACAATATTTTTATTTTCTTATTTTATATTTTGTGATTCATCAACTGTCGGGGAATGTAATCAAGTATTTGAATCAAACGAGAAATATAATTTTTATGAATGCAAGTGAATTAAATGTTGAATATATTTAATTAATTTATTAAAATAAAGGTGTTTTCAAGACCTCAGAATTTGTAAAGTCTCGTTAGCAATTTTACATATCTGTCATGATACCTCGCCTGCAAAAGTATTTAGGAATGAAACAAATTGTGAAATGATGTATTCTGAATGCTCTTTAGCCGATAAAAATAGCTGTAAAAATGGAATGTGTGAATGCCTCAAGTAAAAAAATTTTAATGAGAGGAGGGCGAGGGAGGGAAGACTAAATTTTCGCAGATTTTTCTTATCAAAGTCAAAGTTTTAAAAAAATTATTTGGTTATTATACAAATACCTAAAATAATGTTAGAATCAGAAATAATGAATGCTAAAGTTTACATATGCACTAGCTTGCGTAAACTCCTAATTTCTTGGAAAATTTGCTCGACCATGGAATGCAATGACTTCTTAAATCTCCCATAGACACACTCGATTTTAAATAAAACTTTTCAAGCCCCAATAATGTATGTAAAAGTGATGTCCGACAAAATACCTATATTAAAAATAAAAGACGTTTAAGTTTGGATTGTTATAGAATTTGCTAACTAAATTTCATGATCTTGAATAGGTAGTGAGAAATTTAAGTCAAGAATACCCAAGAGAAACAGCAACTTACATAAATATAATAAAATTAAGAACAATGATTGACTGTTTTTCTCAACGTAAATGTACATCAATGACTACATCATTAACAATTAAAAGTGAGAAATTAAAAATATTTCTTTAAGAAACAAAAAATTTTTTTAAAGAAGCTCGCTCACTTGGAGTTATTGCTGCTTTTAGTGGATTTATTCAAAGAAATTTTGGTGAAAATCCTACTGAATTGAAAAAAGAGGATTAGGCATGAGACGAATCAAGTATTTAGAATAAAGAAACTGGAAATTTTTTGTTTAGCTCGAAAATCTTTATTTTAAATTTATTAAACTTGTATATACCAGGGATGGGTATATACCAGGGGTTCGCTTTCAAAATTTTAATCTCCATAACCTTCATAATTGATTTTTCGATTCTACTTCCGGCCTCTTTTAATTTCAAAAATATTATTCCTCAGAATTAGTAAGAATTTAAAATTAAACAACCTGATTTATGTTACGCAACAATTAATGTACTTTTAATTAATTTCCTTTGTTTGATAAATAGAATTATATCTTTGTCAAATTATTTTTAAATGAAATTTTAAAATATTATAATAAACAAATTCATTAATTATTTAATTTGTTACAAAATGATAAATGAGAGAGATTATTGAGATTTTTTCTTTATCTTTGATATTTCGAGTTAGAAATCTGGACTTTTTTTTGTCAAATCGATTGAAGTTTTTCTCCAATAACTTAAAATCGGATTAGTTTAATGTCTCACTTTTTTATTATTCCTCAATATTCAAGTCCACTTTAAACAATAATCAACCATTAATTATTACATACAAAATTTTTTCTAAAATCCAAGACTAAATTTTCTTAATAAATTCAGTTTTTGAATAAATTCAAATTTAAAAAGGAACCTAAAATCGACCCTGAAATCGACCCTGAAATAGAACCTGAAATTGAACCTACCACGCCTAGTCCTCTTAATCAATCTTCCGAACTTGAGCAAGAAACTAAGTAGCAACAACAAACAAATACCTAATTCTATTATTACAGCAACAACCCCATTAACAAATAATGACAGCAAAGACTACACCTATGTCTGATCTAATAGCAAACGTCTGCATGTTTTGCCTAATAATGTTTTGCTTAATAATATGCTTAATAATACATTTGTTCATTTATTATTATTATATGAAGGATTATCCAACTTTGGAACAATGTAACCGAACATTTGATTTAGATGAAAATTTTGACTTTTATCAATGCAAGTAAATAATTAAGCTATAGAATAAATTTAGTTAATTAATTAAAGGTGTTTTCGAGACCTCAGAATTTGTAAAATCTCGTTAGTAATTTTACAAAAATGTAAGTCTACATCTCCTGCAAAAGTATTTAGAAATGAAACAAATTGTGAAATGATGTATTCTGAATGCTCTACTGCTGATAAATATAGTTGTAAAGCTGGAATGTGTGAATGCCTTAAGTAAAAAAATTTATAAGGAAAACTAATATACAGGGTGTCCCAACTAAAAAGCACTATTTTAAAAATTAATAACTTTTTACTATGTCGACAGATTTTAATGATTTTTGGTATTTTATATCTATAATTTATGAGAATTTTTTTGACATAAAAATTATGTCGAAATTCGAACCCTAACCCATTATTTCAATTTCGTACTCTACCGTTCTCTTTTTTCCCTCTTTTCATTGTGTGCTATCTTACTTCATTTATTTTCCTGCGTATGGCGAAGAGTGGATACTGTATTGAAAATGCAGTGTCTATCGCCTAGTGTTTACTCTAGTGTCTATCGCCGCTCAAAAAAAACAAAAGGGAGTAAGAATGCATGTGCGGAAAAAGGGAAAAACAGAACGGTAGAGTACGAAATTATCTCGGGTTAGGGTTCGAATTTAGACATAATTTTTATGTCAAAAAAATTCTCATAAATTATAGATAGAAAATACCAAAAATCGTTAAAATCTGTCCACGCACTAAAAAGTTATTAGGTTTTAAAATAGTGCTTTTTAGTTGGGACACCCTGTACATTACATTAAACGTACTTTCGGTTCGAAAAATCGGCAAATGTCCAGTTGATTTCCTATCTGTCAGCTTCTAAGTGCCTTTTGACACTTAGAAGAAAAGGAGAAAAATAATTATAACAAAGTAAAACAAATACATTTAAAGATTTGATATTCTCAATATATATTTCTAGAATATCCCCCCCCCCCGTCCGCATCCCATTTGCAGATACCTAGTTAGGACATCAACTGTACATTTGCCGAAAAATCGCAAGGATCCGGGTTCTCGGTATCATTTTTGAAACCGACCATTGTTTTGAAACTAACAACAAAATTCGTAAGAGAGCAAAAATAACGAAGTATATATATAATAAATTCCTATCATATTAATACAGTCGAAACTTATCTTTTGGTTATTAAGGTGAGATACACTCTGTCAGAAAATGGTAAGCACCCCCTAGTTTTATGTAGAAAACATGAGTAAAGTTAAATATAATTTTAAATATTTTTACGAATTTCTAATTCATATTCGAATGAAAAAAACAATCAGGTATAAATCATTTATGGGTAGTATGGGATATAACTGGTATTTCCTAAAAAACGACTGTCAGATAATTATAAGCACCACTTAAGTTTCGGCATTAGGAGCTGTTCGAAAAATCTACAAAAATTATGGCAAGCATATCTAGGGATGTAAATTGAAAATAGTGATGTCAAATTGAATCTAATAAGCGTTAAAATAAAATTAAGGACAATGGTTACCTGTTTTTCGCATCATACATGTAATCCAATATCTACTTCTAAAAGTGAGAAATTTAAAAAAATTTTTTCCTTCATAAAATAAAAAATTTTTAAAGAAGCTCGCTCAATTGGAGTTGTTGCTGCTTTTACTGAAATTATTCTAGGAGATCTAGGTGAATATTCTATGTGGAACTAAAGAAGAATGATTACTTCGGCCTCTTTTAATTTCAAAAATATTATTCTTCAGAATTAGTAAGAATTTAAAATTAAACAACTTGTTTTATGTTACGCAACAATTAATGTACTTTTAATTAATTTCCTTTGTATATTTAACTTTTTAAATAATGAAAATTTTACTTGTTTGATAAATAGAATTATTTAATGTCTAATTGTTTTTAAATAATTTTTTTGAAAATTTAAAACATTATAATAAACAGATTATTTAATTTGTTACAATATGATAGATTTTTTTCTTTATTTTTGACATTTCGTTATCGAGATTCAGATTTTTTGTCTAATCGATTGGAGTTTTTCTCCAAGAACTTAAAATCGAATTAGTTTTTTGTCTCACTTCTTTATTATTCCTCAATATTCAAGTCCTCAAAAAATAATTAACCATTAATTATTACATACAAAAATTTTTCTAAAATTCAAGACTAAATTTTCTTAATACAGTGTGTAACAAAACTATAAGCCACCTAAAATAATTTCTTAAGGTTTTAATGAATGAAAATTTTTAAAATTTTAACCAATATTGAAAATGTAATTTCAAGCAAAAATAAAAAAATTTAAGTCCATCTGAAAGCCCACAAAATTTGCTACAAAATACACTTGGTCCCATCTTGGAGATCAATTTTTACATTGAGGTCCATCTGAAAGCCTGAAAAATTTTTACATTGAGGTCCATCTGAAAGCCTGAAAATTTAAGTCCATCTGAAAGCCCACAAAATTTGCTACAAAATACACTTGGTCCCATCTTGGAGATCAATTTTTACATTGAGGGCTGATCGGTTAAAATGGCAGATAAATAACTTCACTCAAATTACCCCATAATTTGTCATTATTTTGTTGTCATTATTACTGTTTGCTCAATGT
This sequence comes from Meloidogyne incognita, assembly GCA_036172945.1. Taxonomy (NCBI): domain Eukaryota; kingdom Metazoa; phylum Nematoda; class Chromadorea; order Rhabditida; family Meloidogynidae; genus Meloidogyne; species Meloidogyne incognita. Next base: position 979,098 of record JARQAC010000037.1, read on the forward strand.
AAAAATTTTTCTCCAAGATGGGACCAAGTGTATTTTGTAGCAAATTTTGTGGGCTTTCAGATGGACTTAATAGAAAATTTTTATACAACCTCCAAGGGGGTTAATAGATTTTTTGAAGTACTGTACCCCTATTTTCCGTTGATTTTGGGGTTTTGAGATCTCAATGAAGGAAGTTACACCTAGATTTCAAGTTACACCTAGAAGTTACACCTAGATTTCATAAAAAGTTCGAAAAAATTTTTTGTAAAAATTTTTAAAAAATTTTTTAAATGTTTGCTTGAACTTACATTTTCAATATTGGGTAAAAATTTTAAAAATTTTCATTTATTAGAACCTTAAGAAATTATTTTAGGTGGCTTATAGTTTTTTAAATTCAGTTTTTGAATAAATTCAAATTAAAATGGAACCTAAAATCGACCCTGAAATGGACCCTGAAATAGTACTTGAAATTGAACCTGAAATTGAACCTGAAATTGTACTTGAAAGGGAACGTGAAATGGACCACCCTGAAATTGTACTAGAAATAGAAAGTGAAATGGAAGATGAAATTGAATCTGCTCCCCAAAATCATATTAATCAACCTCCTGAAATTGAACAGCAACAACAAACAAATAATTCTATTATAACAGCATCAACCCCATTAACAAGTAATGACAGCAATGGTGATTCATCTGATCAAAAAAAATCTTCAGGAAGGTGTAAATAAGGCATAATTTCATATTGTTGTATAAATACGTTTAATTTATCACGTTAATTTAATTAACAAAAATAAAATTTTAGTAGAAAATTTTACTACTTGCTGCTTTTATTTGTTATTTATTATTACTTGTATGATTCTCCAACTTTGGAAGAATGTAACCGAACATTTGAATTAGATGAAAATTTTGACTTTTATCAATGCAAGTAAATAATTGGCTATAGAATAAACTTAATTAATTAATAAAAGATGTGTTCAAGACCTCAGAATTTGTAAAATCTCGTTAGTAATTTTACAAACATGCAATACTACATCTCCTGCTAAGTATTTAGAAACGAAACAAATTGTGAAATGCTGTATTCTGAATGCTCTACTGCTGATAAATATAGTTGTAAAGCTAGAATGTGTGAATGCCTTAAGTAAAAAAATAATTTGATAAACTAATAATATACATTGCATTAGGTGTTCTGTCGGTTCCAAAAATCGCTAGGATCCGGGTTCTTGGTACCATTATTGGACCCGAAAGAACACTGATTAACTATCATCTTAATATTAAGATGTTAGGTTATACTAATGGGTTAATAATTTAGAGGAGAGCTCGCTTTCTAATCAGAGGACAATGAATTTTCAAATTTTTCTTCCCATAAATAACTTAATGTATAAGCTTAATTCTATGGCTTTAAAGCCTTCCAAGATTCAAAAATTATCGCATACGACGCTTTAAATTTAAAACTAGATGTTCTGGACTCCAAAAAATCATAAAAATCTTCGATTTTTTGCTTTTTTCTCAAGTACGAGTAAGTACGAGGTACGAGGCAAAAAATAGGCCGGTACGAAGTACGAGTACAATGCCAAAATTAGGGGTGGTACGAAGTACGAGTACGAGCAAATCTGAAATAAATAAACACTGATCTTAATTTCAGAGCTTTTCTTTCCCAAAAGATATGTTTCGACCAGTGTTTCATATTCTTACTTAGTACCTGCTTATTTTTGGCCTCGAACTCGTTATTCGTATCTAGAGTTCAGCGGGATCGGGCGGGATTATCCCGGGTTTTTCGAATCCCGATCCCGATTTTTCTGATCCCGGTCCCGAAATAAATATCCCAATCCCGAGCCGGGACCCGGGATCGGGATGTGCATCAGATCCAGATGCAAATCCCGATTTTATAAATTGGCTAGAAGACTGTAAAATAATGTTAACAGAAGAGGGGAGGTGTGAAAGTAAGAAAAATTTTCGCCTGCGGCGCAGAAAAGGGAAGAAATTTGGCTTCTTGACATCCAAAATTCTCAAAATTTTCGCCTGCGGCGCCGCAAAAATAAACAATTCTGTCTTTACAACTTTAATGAAATATTGAGTGATTTGGTGTGATATCGAGGGGTCAAGAGGGGATGACCCCTCTTGACAAGAGGGGTCAAGAGGGATCTCAAGGACATAATAGCAAGCTTTTATTTAAGAAGATGGCAATACATAATTAATCTTTTATTCGAAAAGTAGTAAATCTAATATTCATTAAAATAAATTTAAGTGCAATGGTTACCTGTTTTTCGCATCACAAATGTAATCCAATACCTTCTAAAAGTGAAAAATTAAAAATTTTTTTCCTTTATAAAATAAAATTCTTTAAAGAAGTTCGCTCAATTGGAGTTGTTGCTGTTTTTACTGAAATTATTCTAGGAGATCTAGGTGAATATTTTATGTGGAACTAAAGAAGAATGAAGACTTAAGAAATAAAACTCAAAATTTTGATATTTAAGTACTATGTACAGATAACAATTGCTTTGAAACTACACCAAAAATAAATTTACTTCTAGTCCCATGATTTTTATATGAAAATTTTTAAGTAAAAGATATCGAAGAAATTAGGGATATGAATGGATATCGGAGGGATATAACTGGTTTTGAAGGGATATAACGGGTTTTGGTAAATTGTAGAGCCGTGAAAAATTTTCGGTCTTGGACATCTTTAGCATTTACTATGTAAATCATATAGCTGTTTATTTCCTAAGCCTGTGCAGCAGGGATGTCACGGGTTACACGAAACCCGGCCTTTTTTCGACCCAATAACGAAACCCGACCCAAGAAATTTTCTAAAAATTGTTTTTAAAAAAGATTTAATTTTAAGAATAATTTAATTACAAAGTTGGCTGGAAAAATGTATTTTTAACGGTTAAAGATTTGTTAAATTAAAAAAAGGAAACAAAGCTTAAAGATATTTTTCATGGCAATGACCACGCACATATTTCTTAAAATCTTCCTTTCATTATGCTACATCTTGCCAAAATCAGTCAGGGACCTGTGGTCCTGCGACATAAATCTGAAGGAACCAAAGCTCCTCTCCAAAAATGTTAGATTAAAATGGAAAGTAATCCAACTTTAAAGAAAATATTAAAGAAATGATAATTAATGTGAATAAAAATATGATAAAAAGGAATCGTGTATAATAACTAGAATCGTTTAGAATAATTTTCGGTTTTTTAGGGTAGAAGCTTCTTTATCCCTTTCTGATGTAAATATAATTTCAAGTTTTGCAACCAAGACAGAGATTAAGAAGTGCTTCAGGCATTGAGTTATGGAAATAACCCCGATCGGTTACATAAGCAGTATAATTTAGAAAAAGGCAATGATCGTTTCCACAATTGAAGCAAAATTCAATTAAATGAAGCAATTCTGCATATCTTTTAGCTCCTGCCAGTGGTCCATAGTGATTCTAGAATGAAATATTTAAAAAATTAAAAGACAACATCCCCCAAGTTTTTTAAAAATTTATTAAGGAATAAGTAAAACACCTGTAATAATTTCATCAATATATCAGAATATTTTTCTGCCTCAGTTAGTAGTAGTTGTCGGCCATGTCGACTTAAATCACCTAAGGCAAACTGGGAAAAGATTATAGCGCGAAGAAGAACAAATTCTTCGTTGTTTAGTTGAATTCGATTGAATGGCACCAAAGAGTCATCAAATAATTTTTTGATAAATTTGTTTATCCTAATTTAAAATGAAGGTTGGAATAAAAAATAAAATTTACGTCATGTCTTCTTTGTAAATATTCGAACAGAAAACACTTTTAATTGGAACTCCGTGCGGAGTAACAACAGTTTCGGATAATATTCTATTGCAATAATACCCAAAATGAAGTGCTAAAGTCGGCATGGTGCTTGTTTTGATTTGACTTATCTTTATAAAAATCATTAGAATGCATAAAACTTCGAATCAAGCTGTATTCAGCATTTGCTTTAAACCCGGCCCTTTCTCTAGATGGTCAATTTCTCTGTCTTTTTAGGCTAACCATATAGATAACATCCCCATAAACAATGGCCCATCGCACATTAAGTGCTAATGACTTTAGAACATAAGAAAAGTTAGTCAAATCGGTATTTAAATAAAAATACAAGTAAATCATTCATAGGTTTTTCTTAGCCTAAGGTCCTATTAGTATGAAAGAAATGATCGTTAAAAACAGAGATAGATGGCTGCAACACTAATGAAATGGTCTGATCAAGTTTGTTTAGCTGTTTTGTACCTTTCTAGCATTTCCGTTAGAGCGAAAGAAAGTTTCGATTCGAAACAAAAACATGTCTAGTGGGATTTTATAGCCCTGATCGACTAAGTTATTCACTCACTACCTTGTCAGATAAATCCAATTTATCGAAAAAAGGCATTGTTCTTGCAGTATCAACAATTGTAAGCAACACATCTGTAAGAGGTTTTGGTGGCGAAGAAAAGACAAACAATCCTTCGATGGGATCACGACCAGATTTTGGAATTGTCTGCATTCCAATCTTTAAATTTATAAAAATTTGTTTTGTTTTTTAAAATTCCAACACACATTTTCGTGTTTCATAGCAATTAAATTTTCTCTACGAGTAAGCAATGAAGCAAGAGAATTACACGAAGAATTGTAGTGGCATTCATCTATACCTGAATCTCTAGTACGACAAGCATTTTGCTCAACAGCTAGAAGATAATCAAGAAATTGTTTGTTTTGAGCGGCGATTATTGAATTTTGCTAGAATATTATAAAAATCGGCAAAATTGAAATACTATAACAAAAATGGATTGCCCAAAAGATAGGCTATATATTTTGAATGGGACTGGGCCATTAGGGCGCGGGGCCATTAGGGCGCGAGCTTATAAAACAGTGAGTTGCTTAGCAAAAAAAGATAACATTTTGCAATAATAACTCTCATGCCTTTATCTACGTTCAACAAAAATTTCAGAATTTTTGATCAAGAATTTCGGAAATTGTGGCCAAAAATGTTGATTTTCCGAAAAAACTCTAATTTTTCGCGGTTTATCGACTATAACTTCAGAAATATTCGATGAAAAATTCTGAAATTTCTGGAGGAGGTAGTTTCTAGTGCTGGCGCCCTAATGGCCCCGCGCCCTTATGACCCCAACTCTTGAATGTGATATTAAAAGGAACATCGTTTTTGGACCAGAAGAAAATTTAAATGAATAGGACATCAGAAATTGACTAAATAAAATTTAAAAATACGTCCGCCGTATATTTTAAAATAAGGGGAACGAGAACGCCTAATAAACAAATTAATAATCTACCAAATCAACAAAATTTATTTCTTCAACGCCACAATTATTAGATTTCCCTTGAACATATTTTCCTTTACTAGCAAGTTCTCTACGTTTATTTTGAATCATTGTTTGTATTTCCAAAACCTTTTCAGGTTGCCTTCCTTTTGTTGTTTGAATATACATTCCTTTTAATATGCATTTATCGAAACGGCAACTTTTGCAGACATTTATATCTTTAATTAGTGATTTTAGATAATATTTTTTTCTTATTAAATGAAGAAATTCTATGTGTGATCCGAAAAAGCCCAAATAACCGGAAATATTTGTTTCATATATTCTCAGATCACATTCTCTTTATTGTGATATTTGTTGTTCTGTGACAACAAAAAATGGACTTAATTATTTGGGAGAATTAATATATAAATGGATATCTGATATCTAAGGATTTGAGCGGATATTGAAGATATACGGGGTATTAAACTATTTGCTTTTCTACACAGTATCAATAGAACAAGCGTTCTTAATAGTGTTCGGCACGAGACGAGATCTCGACGAGATTTTTCGAGATATCGCGAGATTTTTTTCGAGATTCTCGATCTCGATCTCGTCTCGATCAATTTTTGAAAAAATCGAGATTTTTTCGAGATCGAGATTTTTCGAGATTCTCGATCTCGTCTCGGTCAATTTTTGAAAAAATCGAGATTTTTCGAGATCGAGATTTTTAAAAAAGATTTTTCGTGATCAGTATTTATAAATTTTGGCGTTTTGTTAATTATTGTTTGTTTCAATTATCAAAAAATTACTTGCATATCAGGGCTGGATCCGCTTCCGCGTTCCGCCTTCCGCAGAATTCCGCTTTTTTTACTCTTCCGCCTTCCGCCTTCCGTCTTCCACTTCCGCTTTTTGCGCTTTTTCGCCCTCTTCCGCAAAAATACACCCCTAATAACGAAATTATTTTTGAAGAAATTTACTTTTAGTCCGACGTTAGAAATGGAAGATATTTGGTGACCTGTCTCACAAAATTCTCAAAATTTTCGCACGCGGTGCGGGAAGACTAAAGGCATGGACGTATATCGGAGGATTTACATGAATTAAGGTTAATCCACCGAAATCCCTCTTTATCTATGTATATTAGTGTTTTGGCCGGATATCGTGAGATTCCTAAAATACAAAAATTCTCGCCTGCGGTTCTTGCCTACCAAACCTGGGATTGGGGTATATCTTGGGATTTCGTTTGGGATATCGAGTCCAAATACAAGTGGATTTTATTTCTGGATCAGGATATACAGTGATTTGACAAACAGTTCTTGATCACTTTTAAGATTTTTGAGTCCAGAAAAAGCTGAAATGTTGATATTCCTTAACCAAACCCTTCCATTGATTCATTACAAATATTAAATTTACATTTAGATCATAATTATATTGATTGAAATAAATTTTTATTCAATTCTAAGGGATTATAAAAAATCTCGAAATCTCGCGATAATCTCGAAAATTTTTGACCGAGATTTTTCGAGATCGAGATTTTTCGAGATTCTCGATCTCGATCTCGTCTCGATCAATTTTTGGAAAAATCGAGATTTTTTCGAGATCGAGATTTCTCGATAATCTCGATCTCGATCTCGAAAAATCGCAAATGCCGAACACTAGTTCTTAATATGATTTCTGTAGGTGAGGTTATAATTAAGTGGATATTGCCTCTATATTAATTGTAAAAATATTACTATAAGACAAATTACAGTTCCCATCTTTTTCACATTTATATTTGTTTTTTGAAGTAATACAACGATGAAAGAAGTGTTTACAGCCTGAAAACAATATCTATATTAATTCAAACTTCAAACATTTAAATCTACCATCACAACAAATTACTCCATAAAAGAAATATCCACTAGCCATACGTTCACAGATACTACATTCTGTTGGAGTTGGGTTAAGGTTGCGTTTAGTTTTTGTTGGCAGTTTTTGAATTTTTAAACTTGTATTTTTATTCTCTTCAGCTTCTTGATTCTCGACTTTAATGCCTTCGTTATATTCTCCCATATCAATTGAAGCTTCCATATTTTGAAGGCCCTCATTTCCCCTTAGTTCATTGAATGTTTCATTGAAATAATTTGTTGATGTCATATTAAAATTGAATTTAGTAATAAATTAAAAGTAAGTTCCTGCTCAATTTGAATTAAATTTTAAATTTATTTTGCTAAAGATCCAGCTAGCTCGGGCATTTAACGCTTGCCTAGACAGGAATTATGAAAATAAAAAGAGAGCTTTTATTTACACCTAATGGGGCTGTTGGCTGTAATTGAATCAAACTGAAGGAATGGAAATTTTTCGTTTTGGTTAGTATCCGATGATTTTATAAGAATCAACCACTCTTCTCTGAAAATAGAAAGGTACCAGCTTCAATTCCATCCCGATTTGCTAATTCCTGTTTATGCAGGAATGCTTTCTGCTTAATTTATCCTAAATGTCCTAACAGATATGCTAATTTAATTTAGGAAATTTATTATGTCAAGATCTTTCTCTCTTTAAGAGAGTACCTATTGGAAAAGGAGAGAGCTTCTATTTGGATATTTAGGTATATAAAAATTATATCTTGAGTCTATATGTAGAGTTAAGGTTTTGGAATAAAGGAATTATTTTATTTCACTCATTTTCTGAGTAAAAAATATAAATGTGAAATTTTAAATTGATTTAAATAAAAATGATATAAAATCGGTAAAATAAAATAAGTCAATGTTTGCACATCTTGTCAGATTTATGCTTTATGAAAAAATAATTTAATAAAAAAGATTTGAAATATTGGTAAATATACAGCAAGGATCTCGCCGACATTCCCAATTTCCCGAAATCAGGAATTAAAATTATACATATAGCGAATTCTTGATTCGCGTAATTTTTCAAAATAATCGGGAATTTTCGGTAACTAAAAATTATTGCTATTTTTCCTAATTAGATGGCTGAAAAGCTGAATTTTGGTCTCATGGCACCTTAATTTCTGAAAAATTTCGTCTGCGGCGCTAGAAAAGGAGGAAATGTGTCTTTCTCCTTTTTAGGCATTCTTACGCGTTATCGCTTTTAATTCCCCATAACCCTCGTAATCATTTCTTAAATTGAATAGGCTCTACTTTAATGTTTAGATAATAGCATCCTTCCCGGCCTCATGCGAACATCGACCCCACAAAAAATAGAAAAATTTCCGAAAACGGAGTTTCCCGACATTTTTTGGTTCGTAAATCCGATTCGCGAAAATCGGGAATTTTTTTTTATTCTGCCAGATCCCTGGTATACAGTAACGGAAATCTATTTAAAAAATAAAAACAACAAAGGATAAAAACAAAACTATTTTTTATTTTTCCTTAAATATAAATAAATGGCTGCAACTGTAATACATTGTATTTTTGGTTTAATGTTGTGTGTGTTTGTTACCATTAGAAACGTCAACTCAAGACTTCTCTGGTTATTTTCGAATAGTATGCGAATAATATTTTGTCCCACAATTATACTTATGTCTCTCTTCGTATCCCCTGTGCTTTTGCCCAGTCTCTCGTATTTAAAAGTACAATCTATGGCCATTTTGAGAATAAAGTGAACAACGAAGTTTCACTCAACGCAGCTGACAACTGAGTTATTTACACACGAGAGAGCGGCCAACAACACAGGTGCCTTGAAGAGAGAAATATAATTCCGCTAGACAGAAAATTGCCGTAAACTTTCTTCGGACTTGTTCCTAGTTGCAGTCTTAGAATAAAGCCGGAGGTATCGCAAAGTTTTCAGACTAAATCAAAACTTCTTTACGGAAGTTTAAACGAAGCTTTAATCAACTTATTCAGAACAAAATCTAATCAAAGCTATAATTCTCATTGAGGAAACATCTTTTGGGCCTGGTCTAGTCGAATATTAACTCAAATACTTAATATTTTAAAAATATTTTATTTAAAATTAGAAATAAAGTAAATTAAGCAAATAAATCTAAAATGCCCTCTCAATTTCTTAATATAAAATACTGTCAATATAAATTAATATAAGAGAAATATAATTCCGCTAGACACAAACTACATTAATGGCTAGATAAAAATTAATCACAAGCTACAAAATTGATTAATAGCGAAATAAACCAGGGAAAGATTAAATCTCGAAAATTAATTTTTTTTAATTTTGCTCGAGAAGCCAGAAAATTCGAGACCTCCTAAATAAACATTAGAGTTCGAATGCGGACCAAATTTTCCGGATGACAACGTCTTAACTCAGTTTCAATACTACCCTACGGCTATATATTCCTTTGGAATTGTCATATTTCTGAAGGTTTTGTGTCATCTATGTATATCAATTTAATTAAGACTTGATACCTAAAATGTAACATTCAAAATTCAAAATAAAAAAGTCCAGCTCGCATTCTACCTTCTGCAAATGCATTCAGCAAAAGGTTTTTTTTGCTGCATTCTGCCCCTTTTCTATTTTCCCTTAATTTCCTACAAGTTACCAACTGGGTTGGCTGATTGGTGACAGCTTGGCGTAATTTCTCTGTGGCGTAATTCATGAAAAATCATTCAAAATATTTAATTAAAATTTAAAGAATATAAATTTGTGATAAAGTTCTCAAATAACTCGCTATAATTTGTTGGTGAAAACTTTGAGAGGTTCCCTACGACGACTATTTATGTATCAAATAAAAATAATTTTTAATTTAGATTTTTAAAAGGAAAATAAGATACTCCCCTCATCTCATTGCCCTCGACTAGTCTCGTCACTCTAAAATTCCTCGTTAATAGATTTATGTCTCGCGCAGACATTTAGAGGCAATATGCCTTTTAATTTAAGGGCTGTTAATTGATTTATTTTTAAAATCCAAAAGTGAATAAGCTTTGAAAAGATCATTTTGGATTAACTCTCTTCCTTTTTAAATTTAATTGTAATATACATATACATATACTTCCTATAAGATACCAAAGCAAATTTCAAGGGCTTTCAAATAAGCCCAAAAAAGTTTTTATTTTACCTGTAATAAAGTTTTATTCCTGATTTCGGGAAATTGGGAATGTCGGCGAGATCCTTGCTGAATATTCGCCAATAAATCTTTTTTATTAAATTATTTTTTCTATAAAGCATAAATCTGACAAGATGTACAAACATTGACTTATTTTATTTTACTGATTTAATATCATTTTTATTTAAATCAATTTAAAATTTCACATTAATATTTTTTACTCAGAAAATGGGTAAAATAAAATATAATTTCCTTTATTTAAAAACCCCAACTCTTTAGCCTCAACCTATAATTTTTATATACCGTAAATATCCTAATAGAAGCTCCCCCTTTTCCAATATTCCTATTAAAAAGAGAGAAAGATCTTGACAGTCTTTTAATAAATGCTCTAAATTAAATTATAATACTATTTGGACATTTAGGATAAATTAAGATTTAAGCAGAAGTTGGCAAATCGGGATGGAATCAAAACTGGTATCTTTCTATTTTGGGATAAGGGTTGTTTGTTCTTATAAAATCATCGGATGGATACTAGTGATGCTCGGGTATCCCGATCCCGACTCGGGAAAATTTCCCGAGTTTTTGGCCTCCCGATCCCGATCCCGACTCCCGGTGTCAATTCCCGACTAAGTCGGGAAATTTTTACACCCCCTAAGAATGGATTTTTCTGACAAAATTATATTTTCATTTATAAAAAATGACGAAATCTGGCCTCTTGGTCTTCTAAAATTCCCAAAATTTTCGCCTGCGGCGCTGAAAAGGGAAAATTTTTGGCTTAAGGATCTTCCAAAATCCTCAAAATTTTCGCCTGCGGCGCTGAAAATTCAAGAATCTGTGGAGTTGTAGTATAGATTTCGGTGATTTACTAGGATTATGGTGAATTTGAAGAGATAACGAGGGATTTGCAGTAATAAAGAGAGATATCAATGGATGATTAATATTGCATAGGGGGTGTTAATACTATAGAGGTGTTGGGGCCGCAAATGTCTGGGCCGCAAGTGTACGGGCCGCAAAAGTCGCATCACCCCCAGCAATACCCAACATTGATTATCTCTGCGGTTATACTAGGTTTTTTGGACAGGCTGTTGTCTTATCTTTCCAAATATTCGGGGAAATAAACACTTAAGTTACCCTTAAAAATCGTTCAAGACCCCTTTCTATTTCACTCAAATGAGAGTCAAAATTTTGGCTGCGGCGCAAAAAATGGAAGAAATCTGACTTCTTGACCTAAAAATTCTCAAAATTTTCGCCTGCGGCGCTAGTAAGGAAGATGTCTGGCTTCTTTACCTTCCAAAATTTTCAATATTTTTGCCTGTGGTGCAAAAAATCGGAGTTTTTGGCGGCGAAGGCGCCAAAAATTTTTGGAAAATTTTTTATTGCAAATTCCCGACTCCCGATCCCGACTCCCGAGGTCATTTCCCGACCCGACTCCCGTTTCCCGATTCCTGGGTTTTTTCTTCTCCCGAGCATCACTAATGGATACACAAACCAAACCGAATTATTTCCAGTTCTTCGGTTTGAACAACGCTATAGCAAACAACCCCATTAGGTGAAAAAGCTCTTTTACTTTTCATAATTCCTGTCTAGGCAACCGTTAAATACTAGCCAGCTGGATCTTCAGAGAATAAATTTAAAATTTAATTCAAATTGAACAGGACCTTAATTTTAATTTATTATTAAATTCAATTTTATTATGTCATCAACAAATTATATCAATGAAAGATTCAATGAACTAACGGATTATGAGGACCATAAGAATTCAGATGATTTTATTGATATTGGAGGGAATAAAGAAGAAATTAAAGTTGAGAATCAAGCAGTTGAAGAGGATACAAATTTAAAAATTCGAAAACTTTCAACAAAAACTAAACGCAACCTCAACCCAATTCCAACAGAATGTAGTATCTGTGAACGTATGGCTAGTGGATATATTTTTTATGGAGTAATTTGTTGTGATGGTATAGATTTAAAGTTTGAAATTTGAATTATTATAGATATTGTTTTACAGGCTGTAAACACTTTTTTCATCGTTGTATTACTTCAAAAAACAAATATAAATGTGAAAAAGATGGGAACTGTAATTTGTCTTATAGTAATATTTTTCAATAAAATTAAGTTTATATGGGATGGGTCGGTTTGACCGATACGGTTAAGTCGAGGTATATACCTAAACATGGAGACGATTTTAGAAATTTGCTGTACTTGTTAGTATAAGCATTCCTTGCCTTGCTCTTTCGCTCGAAGGCTAATTAATGGAGGCGGGGTAATTATTTAAGAATTACGGTAGAGGCAGTTCAGTGACGAAGCAAAGGAATACATATAACAAAGTCCCCGTAACTTCCAGGGCTGAGCGTCATGGCATATGCGTTCCACGTGAAAATTTTGACGCACAGCCTTGGTAACTTCCTTGGTCACACGATAGTAAGACTAGGGTTTGTGGAAAAAAAATCCATGCATATCCGCTTTGTTTATTTAGACGGGAAATATAATATCTAAAATCACTAATTAAAGATATTAATGTCTGCAAAAGTTGCCGTTTCGATAAATGCATATTAAAAGGAATGTATATTCAAACAAGTAAAGGAAGGCAACCCGAAAAGGTTTTGGAAATACAAACAATGATTCAAAATAAACGTAGAGAACTTGCTAGTAAAGGAAAATATGTTCAAGGAAAATCTAATAATTGTGCTGTTGAAGAAGTGAATTTTGTTGATTTGGTAGATTATTATTTTGTTTATTAGGCCGTTCTCGTAATTAGTCTGCCTCAGACTGTTCGTGTTCTCCTTATCTTTTTCAAATAGGGGAACCTATATAAATTTCATTTTGCCTAGCTCTTTTACTCTCAATTTAACTCCTCTTTTTGGCATGAAACGATGTTTCTTTTAATATCATAACCATCAAAGCCCATTTTTGAATCCATTTAGTTGGATTGCTTCTATTTCGATTTTCAAAAATTTCAAATTTCTAGCGAAAGTCACTAATCGCTGCTCAAAACAAACAATTTCTTGACTATCTTCTAACTGTCCAGCAAAATGCTTGTCGTACTAAAGATTCAGGGATTGATGAATGCCATTACAATTCTTCGTGTAATTCTCTTGCTTCATTGCTTACTCGTAGAGAAAATTTAATTGCTATAAAACACGAAAATGTTTGTTGGAATTTAAAAAACAAAGCAAATTTTTTATAAATTTAAAGATTGGAATGCAGACAATTCCAAAGTCTGTTCGTGATCCCATCGAAGGATTGCTTGTCTTTTCTTCACTACCAAAATTTCTTACGGATCCTTTGCTTATAATTGTTGATACTGCAAGAACTATGCCTTTTTTCAATAAATTGGATTTACCTGACAAAGTGATGAATAACACTTACATATTTAGTTTATCAGGGCTAATAAATCCCACCGGATATTTCGAAACGAAAGTTTCTTTCGCTCTTAAAATAAATGTTAGAAAGGAAAAAATATTTACTAAACAACTTGATCAGCCCTTTCAATTAGTGTTACAGCCTTCTCTGTTTTTAACGATAAGTACTCTCCTTCAAATAGGTCTCTAGTCCACCAAAAATCTATGAATGATTTACCTAATTTTATAAGAATAACCTATATTTTTTAAGTGTTTAAAATAACGCCCTTTTTTGCCCCATTTTTGCCCCTTTTCTGAGAGCCCATGCCCCTTTTTGGTGATTTGTAGAGGACCACCCTGATCTAGAGAAAAGGCCAGGTTTAAAAGAAGTGCCGATACAGCTTGTTTCGAAGCTTTATGTACTATAATCGTGTTTTATATAGATTAGTCAAATCAAAACAATCACCATGCCGACTTTAGCACTACATTCTGGGTATTATTGCAGTAGGATATTATCCGAAACTGTTGTTTCGCCGCGTGGAGTTCCAATTAAAAGTGTTTTCTGTTCAAATATTTACAAAGAAGACGTGACGTAAATTTTATTTTTTGATCAATCCTTCAGTTTTTTTGTTAGGATAAACAAATTCCTCAAAAAATTATTTGATGATACCATGCCGCTATTTAATCGACTACAACTAAACAACGAAGAATTTGTTCTCATTCGCGCTATAATCTTTTCCCAGTTTGCCTTAGGTGATTTAAGTCGACATGGCCGACAATTATTACTAACTGAGGCAGAGAAATATTCTGATATATTGATGAAAATATTACAGGTGTTTTAGCTTATTTCTTTAAAAAACTTGGGGGATGTTGTTGTTTCTAACATTTATGGGACTGATTGAAAGTGAATACTTATCAAACAAAATTATAAGAACAGAGCCTTTGTAACAATGGGCTACAATCACCAGTGTTTGGTGTTGTACTTATCAGTAGGCTTCACAAAATATGCACCGAAATATGCAAAATTTCCTAAATTATGCACTAGATATGCAGAAAAAAGTGAAAATATAGTTTAAAGTCTAATATTTTGGTAAATAACAATAATTTGTCTTTTAATCTATCTATAATTTTAAGAGCATTTCTAGAAGATTTTATGGATTAAAATTATGCAAAATAATTTTTTAATAAAATTTTTTCAAGAAATTTTATAAAAAATTTTTTTGACCAAAAAAATCCAGAAATTTAAAAAATTTGACCATTTTTGGCAAATTTTTCGAAAAAATGAATAAGTGTGGTGTAAATATGCGAAATTTGCCAAAAATATGCAACGATACGCAAATATGCACGAGAGTGCCGAAATATTTAAAAAAATATGCAGTAAGAACCGTGTCTATAGTAGAGACCGGACCGATACGATATATCGAAAAAAATATCGATATATCGATGTTTATATTATCGATAAACGATACCGATATTATCGATCGAGCACTCAAGTCCGGTCTCTAGTCTAAAGTATCTATCCAAATTCTTATCAATAAATTTTGACTCGACATTTAATTTTTAAAATATCTATTTTAGAATCACTATGGACCATTGGCGGGAGCTAAAAGATATGCAGAATTGCTTCATTTAATTGAATTTTGCTTCAACCGTGGAAACGATCATTGCCTTTTTTTTAATTACATAGCTTATGTAACAGATCGGGGTTATTTCCATAACTCAATGCCTGAAGCATTTGTTAATCTCTGTCTTGGTTGCAAAACTTGAAATTATATTTACATCAGAAGGGGATAAAGAAGCTTCCACCCACAAAAAGCGAAAATATATACAAGATTCTAATTTTTATTGTTTCTCTAGAGGCTGGGCTTAGTCTCTTTCTATTTAATTTTTATTTATATCAATCATTATTTCCTTAATATTTTCTTTAAAGTTGGATCACTTTCCGTTTTAATTTAACATTTTTTGTAGAGGAGCTATGGTTCTTTTATCGTTGTGTTTCAGAACCATAGGTCCCCGAATGATTTTGCCAGAGATACTGACTGCGGTTGGCAGACTGCGGTTGGCATACTGACTGCAGTTGGCAGACTGCGGTTGGCATACTGACTGCGGTTGGCAGAATGACTTCACCCCTAAATATCACCCCCCAAAATATCACCACCCAAAAGGGGTGATCCCGGCTTTTTAGGGGTGATCCCGGCAGAATAATAAAAATATACACAAACTTGTAAAGGACTGCATTCTTTACTAAATCACCTGATTTAGAGTGCAGGACTTAATAATAAAATAAACTAATTTCTAAATATAGTGGTTTGATTAGAATAAATATTGTATTTAAATTTGTTGGAAAGAATATTGAAACTTGTTTTAAACTTATTCTAAATCTATAATTTTAATTGTATGGGGGATAAGTGTTCGGCAAGAGACGATAATTTCGTGGTATTTTTTCCAAGATATCTGTCGTGAATTTTGATCGAAAAGTTTAGAAGGATTTTTGGAATCCTCGAAATCCAAAGATTCGAAATCCAAAGATACAACGGAATCCCTCTAACCCTATACTCTCCGGACCAAATTTACAACACTCTTGGGACCGAAGGAAAAACCATCGGAATTTAATTTAGCTAACCTATGAATTAGGGTACTATGTTTGATTAAATGTTTTAGCGGAATTCCATCTTAAATGCGGAAAGAATTTGCAAAATAAAAGAAAATAATATGTCCCTTTGCAATTTAATAATAAAAAAGTAAAAAAATAATTAAATTAATTAAATTTAATATGTAGTAATAATAAACAATTTTTTTGAAAAAAATATTTTTAAATACTTGTTTTAAAATAAAAGTTTCGTTTTTCCTTTTTAATTTAAAGAAAATATTTTTCTCCTTTAAAAACTAAAAAAAAATGTTTAACCAAAATTCTAAAATATTTTTAATATTTATTTTTCTGTTTATTTTTTGGATTAAGATAAGAGCAGATTTAATACCTTCAGCAGATGAATGTCAAAAACAATTAAATAATGGAGGAACATATGATCATTATGGATGCCGGTATGTTGGATAGACTTGATAATTTTTAAATTAAAATAGTCACACCTCGATTTTAAAAACACCAGGAAATCATAAATAATCCCTTAAATGATAAATTTATTTGGAATTTTAAATGCTGTGGCCAAATAAATTTTAAATGGGGTTTATCTAGTATTAGGTGTATGTATTTTGCAATACAAGGTGTTTGAGTTGAGTTTTGGAAAATTCAATTAATTTTGGATAATTCTTGATTAATTTTAAATTTAATTTTTATAATTATTACAAAAATTTTCTAATCAAAATTCCAATCATTCTATACTTACATGAATTTAAATTTTTAGAAATTATTTGTTTGCAGTATAATTCAATAAATAATTCTCATTACGTTTAGTTGCACTGGAGGAATAAATTCTCAAGCTGTACCTGTAGACGAAATTGACAAGTTATTTTTTTGAATTTTTAATAATTTTATTATTTCTTAACTTGAATATGTAATACCATAAATAATACAAAATTAGAGATTAGAATTCCCATAAATTTTTAATTAAATACCCTGTGTTTTAAATTACCGGGGATAAATATATCGGGGAATATCTGGTATTTTTAAAATTTTCTTCGGACCGTGTTTCGGTTTCGGATCAAAAAAGTACCGAAACCTATCCTTGATAATAAGTATCAGGGCCATTTATTCTCCATATAAATTCTTATCCAATGAGAATTGGATGGAAATTCGGGAGGCCTTTATACTAAAAACAGATCAACTTTATATGTATTTACATGTGAAAATGCAAACTGTTTATTTGATTAAGCAATTGGCAGCAGATATTTATAAAGTCTAATATTTAATCTTTATATATGTAGATGTTGTGCTGACATGGAGAAATGTATTCTTCCTTTTTATATAAAAGGGACATGTGATAGAATTTCATCAGCCGATTACTACTATTTTGACAATGATACTTGTTCAACTTTTTATGAACGTTGTTCTCATCCAAATGAATGTGGAATTGGTTTATGTAAATGCTTCAAGTAATATTAGTACAAAATATTTTGAAATTTTAAGATTTAAAATTTTTTATTTAAGGTCATTTGTTGGCTGTTTTATTCCTTTACCTATTCCAAAAACGAGAAAGCCTTGCACAATAGAATTGAATTCAAATAAAAGTAGTTAAAAAATAATTACTTTATTAAGTTAAAAAAATGATTAATTAAGCTATTCGAGCTACTAAAAATTCCATTCGCTCAGCATTTTCTTTGTTTTCTGATTCTATTACTAATTTTGGAAAAAAAGACTTTACTGAATTAATGAAGGAAGAAAATTCTAAATAATAGTAATTTTTAGATAAAAAATGTGTTTTTAATAAATGAATATTTTAGAATAATTTTAATTTTTTGAATTAACCAGGGATCTAGCCGACATAAAAAAATTAATTTCTGATTCGAAAATTGATCAAAAAACGGCGGAACCTCCCTATTTTCAGGAATTTGTGAATTTATTTATATTTTTTTGCGAGAGTCGATGTTATAGTTCTAGGATAAAGAAAAGAACATAGGTACATGCTATATAAACAAGCCTGTATTCTTTTAGTCTTATCCCTTAACTCAAGGCTTATACAATATAATAAGTTTTCTCATGGTGGGCCAAGTAATGTGCCAGAATTTTTCTTCTTTTGGCCAAACTTGAAAACATTTTGAAAATTTTTTCAATCATAAAAGTTTATTCTTTTTACTTTTTTCGGCGTACGGTGAGAAAGCAAAGATTACTAAAAATTACAGTAATTATTTAAAATTTTTTCATTAAATTTGATGGTTTAATTTTTAAATATTCACAAACATATAATATGTGGATTGAAAATTTTTTTAGTATTCCGCAACCTTACGTATCTATTCTCTTTTATTAAATTATTTTTTATTCTCTTAAAATCTGAAATCTGACAAGATGTGCAAACATTTAAATATTTTATCTTAATAAATTTTAAAGCATTTTTATTTTATAAATCAATTTAAAATTCCACATTAATATCAAAAAATATTTAAAAAGAAATATTTAATTTATTTCATTTAAAAACTTTTAGACCAGGTTTCTAATTTTATATGAGGTAAATGCTCTAAGATAAGCTTGTACGTTTACTTTGTAAAAAGAATATATCTGATGGGCTTCTAATTGATGTTCTAAATTAAATTGCGATAGATACTATGACATTTACTATAAATTAAGATTTAAGAAAATTAAACAAACTAGATGGAATCGAATCAGGGATCATTCTCATTTGAGAGCGGTCACTCTTCGATATCTGGAATCGAGCCGAAAAATTTCCGATTCATCAGTTCAGCTCGGTCCCCTATTAATGAGAGAAAGGTTCTTTCTCTCTGATTCAAGATTTAATTCAGATTGTTTGAGCAGGATTTTAATTAACTAAATTTAATTTTAATATGTCATCAACAAATTATATCAATGAAAGATTCAGTAAACTAACGGAAAATGAGGACTATACGAATTCAGAAGATTCAATTGATATTGGAGAGAATAACGTAAAAAATAAAGTTTGGAATCAAAAAGATTTAAAAATTCGAAAACTGACACCAAAAACTAAACGCAACCTCAACCCGGCGCCAACAGAATGTATTATTTGTGAACGTATAGCTAGTGGATATCTCTTTTATGGAGTAATATGTTGTGATGGTATAGATTTATTAGGATGTTTGGATTAATATAGATATTGTTTTACAGGTTGTAAACACTTTTTCAATCGTTGTATTACTTCACAAAACAAATATAAATGTAAAAATGATGGGAACTGTAATTTGTCGAATAGTAATTATTTGCAGTTTATGCCACAAATTTTCTATTGAGGGTTGTTATGTCCTAGGGTGTGTTTAACTAGTGACACAAGAAAAACTTGTTATTAAACTGATAAACATGTTATCCTTAATTTCTTCTGTTTTTCTGGGTTCCAGTTATCCAATTAATCTGAAATTTTATAGCGTTATAATTTCTTAACACACTATACCGAAAGACAGGCGGCGAATGTCGGCCCAGATGCTGGCCAAGAATTAGTGCTAATCAGGGCTGAGCGTCATGGCGTCTGGCGTTTTGCGTGTTTTAAAAATTTGAAAAATTGGCGTTTAGCGTTTGGCGTTCCACCAGAAAATTTTGGCGCACAGCCCTGGTGCTAATGACTACCTCTGTACCATACCCAGATATAACTAACAAAGAGAATCATCATTCGATAGCACACCTAAGATTATCGGATCCTAAAAAATCATCGAATATCTGAACCGAAAACACAATCTTATCTAAAATCACTAATTAAAGATATAAATGTCTGCAAAAGTTGCCGTTTCGATAAATGCATATTAAAAGGAATGTATATTCAAACAAGTAAAGGAAGGCAACCTGAAAAGGTTTTGGAAATACAAACAATGATTCAAAATAAACGTAGAGAACTTGCTAGTAAAGGAAAATATGTTCAAGGAAAATCTAATAATTGTGCTGTTGAAGAAATAAATTTTGTTGATTTGGTAGATTATTAATATGTAGTTTGTAGGGTCATACGACATTTGCAGACGACTTTTGCAGATCGACATTTGCAGATAACGACACTTGAAGATATGACACTTGCAGATCCGACTTTTGCAGATATTAATTTTTGAAAAAAATTTGAAATTAAAAAAAATTTAAAAATCTTAAAAAATCAAAGGATATAGTATAGTATACCGGTGGAATGTTTTGATATAAAACCCATACCAATTCGTCTCGACGAGCTGAGTCAAACGGCACCACTCTTTTTTTCGGAGATTCTCTTTTTCCGGAGGATCAAAATGTTCAACGTAGACCTATGGAGCGTCGGCGAGGCGCTTGTGCAGCACGCGCATCGCGGGGAGTCAACTCGCTGGGCTCTGGGCTCGTAACTTAATCCTATTCCTATCATCGATAAGATGGGCATCCCAGGATTCCTCCGCAGCAGCAAACATTCCACGGTGTATAGGTAAGGTAAAGAAGAGAGCGAAATGGGTCTAATCTGAAAAAGTCGGATCTGCAAATGTCTGATCTGCAAGTGTCATATCTGCAAGTGTCGTGACACGGTTTGTAGGGGGTTCACGTATAAATTTTATTTTGCCTAGCTCTGGCTTCCTCTTTTCTCCTAGCTCTAGTTTCCAATTAGGTTGGAACGATAATCCTTTTAATACCGAAACCATCAAAATCAATGTCTAACATTCCACCCTTTGAGGGCGATACCTGTTAATTACAAATTTTTATTAAAATATTTAAGCAACAATCATTAATTGCTAAGCAAAATACACAATTACTTGACTATTTACTCACAATAGAGCAACATGCTTGTCGAATTAGAGATTCCCCTCTAGGAATCCAAGATTTTCATTACAATTCTTCCGTCAATTCACTTGCTACTTTAATTGCGCGGAAAGAAAATTTAATTGCAATGAAACCCGAATATGTGGTTTGGAATTAAAAATAGGACAAAAATTTTCTTTTTAATTTAAAGATGAGAAAGCAAAATTTTCCAGAACCTGTTTTCAATCCAAATAAAGGACTCTTTTCTTCGATACCAAAACCTTTAACGGATATGTTGCTTATAATTGTTGATACTGCAAGAACTATGCCTTTTTTTGATAAATTGGATTTGGCCGACAAGGTGATTAAATTTGTCGATCAGGGCTATAGAATCTCTTCAATATTTAATTTTTATAAAGATTTGTTTAATCACAACAATAACTCTGCCGCTTAAAACATTTCATGCTGCTTATTATTCAAGCGGAAAAAAATCTGAAACTTTTGTTATGCCGAATGGATTAGTAGTTCGAAATGTTTTCAAAGCAATTAATATTTACAAAGAAGACGTGACGTAAATTTCACGTAAATTTCTTACCCTTAATTTTCAATTAGGATAAACAAATTTGCAAAAAAATTATTTGTCGATTCTATGGGACTAGGGTTGCCAAAATGGACCGACTCGGACCGAAAGATCGAGTCATGCCTCGATGTTTGGCCCGAAAAAGTCTCGTACCGGCCCGACTCGATAAATTTGGGCCCGAAAAAGACTCGTAACGGCCCGACTCGATAAAGTTAGGCCCGAAAAAGACTCGTAACGGCCCGACTCGATAAAAACAGGCCCGAAAAAAATTGTCTCGGAAAAAGTCGGCCCGACTCGAATAAGACTCGATGGTCAAAAATTGGAGAAATCTGGCTCTTTGGCCATCCAAAATTCGAAAAATTTTCGCCTGCGGCGCTGAAAGGAAGAATTTTTAGCTCCATATTTTGCTTCACATCTCGAACTTACTGGCTTTAAGTGGCAAGCTGGATTATTGGGATTTACGGGATATATCCCGCGGGATCCCGTCCCATTTGAACTTTTGAAACTCAATCTTTGAGAGTCTGGAAGTTTCCGCAGTCAGCAATTCTAACATTAAAATCCACAATCGCAATCTTAAATCTACAAGTCAAAAAACACGCAATCTTAGGCAACCCGCAGTCCACCATTCCACCATCCGGGATATAAGGGGTAATCTGAGGATATAAGGTGGTTTGAGGGATTAAGTGTGGATTTAAGTGGCATCAGTAATTTGGAGGTATATCAGTGATTTCATCCTTTTCACCGCCGGAGACGAAAAGTTTAAGACTTTTGGAAGACTAAGTGGCCAGATTTCTTCCTTTCTACTGTCCCGATATCCCTTCAAATCTCCTCATTCCTTCTAAATCCCATTACAATATATCACCTTAATCATCTGATATACGATCCTGAACCCCTTAATCATCTGATCTCCTTTAATAAAACCAAATCTAGCAATATCTCACATCAATCCTCCGATAATTTAAATCACCTTAATCCCTCAAATCCACTGATATCCATTTCAATTCTCTTCAGCCCTTCCTTTACCCTCCTGATCCATCGATATACCTTTTAATTCAGAGATATCCCTCCAAATCCACTAATTATTTTTAAATAAATCTTTTAAAAAAAAGACTCGAAAATGTCTCGGTGCCCGACTCGATAAAGTCAGGCCCGAAAGTGACTCGTTCCGGCCCGACTCAATAAATTTAGGCCCGAAAAAGACTCGTATCGGCCCGACTCGATAAAGTTAGGCCCGAAAAAGACTCGTACCGGCCCGACTCGATAAAAACAAGCCCGAAAAAAAATGCCTCGACCGTCGGCCCGACTCGAAAACGGCAACCCTATATGGGACCATTCAATAGACTACAACTAAGCAAAGAAGAATTTGTTCTCCTTCGCGCTATAATTTTTTCTCATTTTGCCTCAACTGGCTTAAGTCAGTATGGCCGACAATTATTACTAACTGAGGCAGAGAAATATTCTGATATACTGATGAAAATGTTACAGGTGTTCTAACTTATTTATAAACTTTTTAAAATTTTCGACTCCTTATCCCACTTAATCGCTCCATATCCACTGATATTCTCCGTAATCAACTGTATGCTAATCCCTCTAAACCAGGGCTCCGATTTAGGAGAGAAATATAAAAGATTTAAGCACGAATAAATATTTTCTAATTTAATTTGGAGTGTACTTTTTATTTGGAAATTTAGCCCCTATGTACTTTTAAATCGAGATTTTTGTACTTTTGATTGGCATTTTGTCGATCGGAGCCCTGCTCTAAGCCAGTATCGATCCCTCTAAATCCCTCTAAATCAGTATTTATTTGAAATATTCAAAAAAACTTTGGGAACATAACTCGACCATTATTTCTTTGAAAATTCGAAATATTTAGCGTTATTTTATCCAAATATTTTATCCAATATTCTATTTTAGAAACGCTATGGACCATTGCCGGGAGCTAAAAGATATGCAGAATTGCTTCATTTAATTGAATTCTGCTTCACTTGTGGAAACAATGACAGTCTTTTGCTAAATTATATGGCTTATGTGAAAGATCCGGATGGTTTCCATAAATCGATGCCTGAGGCATTTGTTGATCTTTGTCTTCGATGCAAAACTTAGAATTATATTTAGCTTGTCACTCTAGTTGTAAGGCCACAATGAATACCTTTCCTTGGAATGTGTGCGTTTTTTCATTACATTCTTTTAAAATTTCAGCAAAATCCGTTACAATATTTTTATCTTCTTCTTTAATATTTAAATAATTATATTATATAACATTGATTTAATCAATGCAAGAAAAAAACCACGAAGAACTTCTTTCCTTCGGGAATTTTTTTATTTATTTCTTATATGGGTCGGAATCCCGATTTCCGATGTTTTTTTCTTCCGATTTCCGAAAAAAATTTAATTTCCGAGTTCCGACTTTTGAGCCAGTTTCCATTTCCGGCTCTTCCGATTTCCGACACCTTGTTGCGGCCCACCTCTGCCTCTTATCTTGTTCGCTTTGTAATATTTAATTAAATCAAATTGGCTCGGTTAATTCATTTTAAAATGAAGAGAGTTAATCCAAAATGATCCTTAAATCTTATCCACTTTTAAATTTTTAAAATAAATCAATTAACAGCCCTTAAATTATTAGAAATAATGCCCCAAAATGATTTCTCGAGAAAGAATTTATTAACGAGGAATTTTAGAGTAACGAGACTGATGCGGGGAGAATCTTGTTTCTCTCTTTAAAAGTTAAATTCAAAAAATTCTTTAATTCAGAAATAATGGGGTATATGAGCTAGTTCTAAGAGCTATACCCAGTACTAAAAGAAGTTTTATGGGGACAGTAACTCTTGTCATTTTTTTTGAATTTTGAATGTTCATTTTTGTAAGATAGTTGATAAAATGTTTAAGGTATCATGTCTCATACTGGTTTGCATAGATGAGATGGCTCCCGGACAATCCGTCAGTGGACAATCCGGCAGTGGAAAATCCGTCAGTGGACAATCCGTCAGTGGTCGGACAATGCGTCGGTGGACAATCCGTCAGTAAACAAATTCATAATTCCTACCTATACCCAAACTACTTGGCCAAAAATTTTCATTTTATCGTGTGTGGGATTATAAGAGATATCAAAAAATGGGAGATTAATGATGAATTCGGCAGATTTAGCTTGAATAACAGGATATCAGTGGTCTTGGGTTATATCTGGGATTCAAAGATATTGGAATTATGGAAAATATGAGATTTATAGTATTATGGTGGTTGTCGAGGAATTTGTGAGATTAAGATGGATTTCGGGGATTAAGTGAGATATCAAGGGATATAGGCGGATTAGGAGGATTTGGAGGTTGTTCCATGATATCCATCTAAAAACAATCTCTCTTATTCATAGATTTCCCACAATCACACGATATTCATCCAAATCAAATATAATCCAACACGTTAAGCATGTAAATCTAATCCATCCAAATCCCTCCCCTATATCCTTCTAAATCCATCGACATTCGCTTGATTCTAACAAATTGCCCAATACATATTTTTCAAAACCTCTGATATCCTTTTAATTTTTCCAATCTGCCGATTAACTTATTAATCTCTAAATTTTCGATATCTCTTATAATCCCCCAAAAGATAAAATGAAAATTTTTGACCGCGGCATTTTAGGTATGGGTAGGAATTAAGATTTTTTCACTGACGGATTGTCCACTGACGGATTGTCCGACCACTGACGGATTGTCCACTGACGGATTTTCCACTGCCGGATTGTCCACTGACGGATTGTCCGGTCACGGATGAGATATAGGTAGCTTTAGAGTAGAGTATTCAAAATGAGTAAAACGAGGATTATTTAAAAAGCAAAAAGAGTTTAAGCATTTTTTAATATTTATTTAGGAGGTCTCGAATTTTTCTGGCTTATCGAGAAAAAATTGAAAAAAATTAATATTCGAGATTTATTCTTTCCCTTGCTTAAATTTTGAAATTATTTAATTTTATAGTTTGTGATTAATTTTATTTAGCCTGTCATCCCTTAGTATTTTATAATAATAAATTGACAAGTATTTTTAGATTTACTCACTTATGTAATTGCTTTAATTTTTAATTTAAATATTTTTAAAGTATTAAGTATTGGGACAGACCCAAAACGTGGCGCGAACTTTGCGGACCCGAATTTTGCGGACTCGAACTTTGCGGACCCGAAATTTGCGGAACGAAAGTTGCGGACCCGAAGGTTGCGGACACGAAGTTTGCGGACCTGATTTTTGCGGAACCAAGATTTTAGGACCGACACTTGAGTAAAAAGAAAAAATTAAAAATTTTTATTTTTCGATGATCCCAGCAGAGTTTACCATGACCGTACCAGATCAAGATTTTTTCTTGATTTTTCAAAATTTTTATCAATTTTTATCTTAAAATTATTTATAATTTAAATAATCGAGAAAATTCCTTGAAGAAATCATTTATATGGCCATCTCATAAGGTCATGATGCCTGAAATCACCCTAATTAACGCCGTAGACTGAAATTTTTGAAATTTCCGAGGTTCAGTAGACTCTATTGTCGGTCCGCAAATTTTTGGTCCGCAAATCTCAGATCCGCAAAATTCGGGTCCGCATAGTTCGGGTCCGCAAAATTCGGGTCCGCAAAGTTCGGGTCCGCAAATTTCGGGTCCGCAAATTAAAATCCGCAAATTTCGGCGCGCCACCCAAAACGAAGTTTTACCAATGAAAATCAAAGCTTTTATTAAGCAATAAATTAAAGCAAAAAGCAAATAATGAAATAAGGGAATATATATTTTATTATTTTTCGTAAAGCATAAATCTGGCAAGATGTACAAACATACCAATTATTTTATTTTAATGATTTTATATCATTTTTATTTATTTAAATTAATTTAAAATTTCACATTTATATTTTTTACTCAAAAAATTTGTTAAATGAAATTATTTCCTTTATTCCAAAAACATTTTTCTAGAACAGGGGTTTCTACGAGTAAAGGAATTCCCTTCCCCTGGGAATCTCGAAAAGGGAGTCTTTAGCTTTATTTTTTTAAATAATGTAAAAAATATAGAGCGAATATTGAGTGAATAATTGATATTGGAGTGAGTAACGAAGAAATTAAAGTTTATTTTGAAAATCTTCTGGATTTTTGGAAATTTTCTTGGAAATTCCTTTATCCTAATTAAAATAAATTTAATGCTTAATTGAAATTGTTTGAGCAGGATTTTAAATTAAAATTAAATTTAATTTTAATATGACATCAACGAATTATAACAATGAAACATTCAATGAAGTAATGGAAAATGAGGACCATAAAAATTTAAAAGATGGAATTCATATTGAAGAGAATAATGAAGAAATTAATGTTTGGAATCAAAAAGATTTAAAAAATCGGAAACAGTCAACAAAGACTAAACGCAACTTCAACCCACATCCAACAGAATGCAGTATCTGTGAACGAATAGCTAGTGGATATCTCTTTTATGGAGTAATTTGTTGTGATAGTATAGAGTTAAATGTTTATATTTGAAATTTAAATAATGTTTTTCAGGCTGTAAACACTTTTTCAATCGTTGTATTACTTCACAAAACAAATATAAATGTGAAAAAGATGGGAACTGTAATTTGTCTTACAGTAATATTTTTGCAATTAAATTACCCACAAATTTACTACTGAGGGTTGTTATGTCCTAGAGTGCGGGGTTTAACTAGAGTAGCACGAGGTCGAGGTTTTTTGAAAAAACCGAGACCGAGGATCACCGAGGCAGGAAAAGCCGAGATCGAGGTCGAGGGGCTAATTTTGACCCGAGACCGAGGTCGAGGACCGAGGATAACCGAGGTTTTTAAAAAAATTTTATAAAATTTCAAAATCTAGATAAATTTAGTAAATTTTTCAAATATTTGCTAAATACTTATCAAATTAATATTTTATATCTGATTCATACCCAGTAGGTTGCCCATAGAGATGTCCAAGACTCCTGGGCTTTTTTGGTTTTGGTCTTGGGGTGTAGTCTTGGTCTTGACTTTTTTGAGCTTTTAAAAACTTACACTCCTAGGAATTTAACTTCTTTGATTTCCACATTTTATTTTTAAAATTGAAAAAATCTGGCTTCTTGGGCTTCTAAAATTCGCAAAATTTTTGCCCGCGGCGCTTTAAAAATGGAGAAATTTGGCATTTGACTTCCAATATTCTAAAAATTTTCGCCTGCGGCGCTGAAAAGGGTAAAGATATGACTCCTTGGTCTTTACTTCCATACTATTTGATTATTTAGTAGACTGGGCTTAGACGGATATGGGGGGATCAAAAGAGAGTATAAGGGGACTTGAATGGATTAATTGAATGTAAGTCGATTTAGTAGATTAAGAAGGATATCATGGATTTGTAGAGATAGAGACACTTGACTTCCAATATTCTAATAGGGGATTAATAGAATTAAGGGTATTTAGGGGAAAAACTTGACCCTTCCCTTTTCATTAAAAAAAGCCTTCCATTTTTAGCGCCGCAGGCGAAATTTTAGAGAATTTTGGAAGGCTATGAAGCCAAAAATCTTCCTTTTTCTGCGCCGCAGGCGAAAATTTTGAGAATTTTGGAAGGTAAGTCACCATATTACTTCCATTTTTTACAAAAAAAGCAATTCTTAGGGGTGTATATTTAGCCTCGGTCCTCGACCGAGATTCTGGGCGAGGACCGAGACGAGGTTCCGAGGCCCGAGGTCAGCAAAATCGAGGTCGAGGTTGAAAAATCGCCGAGGACCTCGGCCTCGGCCTCGGCGAGGCCTCGACCTCGTGCTACTCTAGGTTTAACTAGTGACAAATAATATTAGAATAACACATTTATCAGAATATTTGGTACAAGAATAACGAAGCTTGTAAGATGTCGGCCTCCCACGGTTGGTCCAGATGCCGACCAAGACTCAGCGCTAATGACTACTTTTATAATCACATATCAGGGCTGGGCGAAATCTAAAATAAAAAGCGAAATGCGGAATACGAAACTTTTCGCGGTTAAAAATGTGAAAAACGCGAAAGATGCGAAATTAGCCCAGCTCTGCCAATATACATAACAAGGGGAGGGTATGTTAATATTGTGCGGCAATATCGCATTCCAGGGATCCCCAATCTTCGAATATAACAATCTTATCTAAAATCACTAATTAAAGATATAAATGTCTGCAAAAGTTGCCGTTTCGATAAATGCATATTAAAAGGAATGTATATTCAAACAACAAAAGGGAGGCAACCTGAAAAGGTTTTGGAAATACAAACAATGATTCAAAATAAACGTAGAGAACTTGCTAGTAAAGGAAAATATGTTCAAGGAAAAGCATCTAATAATTGTGCTGTTGAAGAAGTGAATTTTGTTGATTTGGTAGATTACCGTATTTATTCTAATTGAATGACAGTCATTCTATTTTTCAATACCTCAGAAATTTGTCATTCAATTAGAGAGGTCATTCAAATAGAGGCGGTCATTCTATTTTTCGATAATAAATTGTTTCAAAGTTTATCAAAAATTTGTAAATTTTTATGTAAATTTATTTAAATTCTTCCATCAAAATTTTTAATAAAATACCTAATAAGACAACTCTAAAGTACGTTTTGATAAAATCATGGTTGTTTTTCGAATATTCCAAACTTTTGGATAAGGATCCAGGGATTTCCCAGGATTCTCAGACTCTTTTCAAGACAACGAAGGGAGAAGTCTAGAGATCCTCTGACTTCACTTTAAATCCCCTATATTCGCCAACTCTTCTTATAGCTTTTGAATCCTACAAATCCGCCGATATCCCGGATTAATTGATTTAAGAGTTATCTGTAGATTTGGAACACTTAACAAGGCTTTTGAATTACCTGACCAAGGAATCTCTAGACTCAAGCGGAGATTAAAAATTTCGCCTTTCGTCTTTTGCCTTTTTTGGACTTTCGCTTTCGCTGTTCGTTTTTTAAAATGACTTTCGCATTTTCGTCTTTCACTTTTTAAAATCACTTTCTGCACATCTCTGCTACACATCTCATTTTTAATTTTTACCCCGATTTCGACTAGGTCGATTTCGGATCTGGGATACGAAATAAACAAATTCTAAGTTGAGATTTGGACTCAGCGCACTCGATTACCTACTTGCAAGCCTCAAAAATATCTAAGGAGCATTTGTTTACTAATATTTTTCTAGGAACCAAGGAGTTTAAGGATCACCGAAGGTCCTTCTCCATCTGATAATGTTTCAAAGTCGATTTTCATCGTCAATATTATAAAAAGAATCCATTCTTTAATAATAATTATGATTATACGTAGGAGAAAAATAATAAAAATTATGAATTATTTTTTCACGTCTAAAGGGTCATTCAATTAGGGGGGTCATTCAAATAGAGGGGGTCATTTTATTTTTCGATAGCCTCAAAAATGGGTCATTCAATTAGGGGGGTCATTCAAATAGAGGAGTCATTCAATTAGAATAAATACGGTATTAATAGTTTGTAGGCCAATCCGCTCTGTTAATTACAAATTTTTATTAAAATATTTTAGCAACAATCATTAATCGCTAGACAAAATACACAATTTCTTGACTATTTACTCACAATAGAGCAACATGCTTGTCGAATTAGAGATTCCCCTCTAGGAATCCAAGATTTTCATTACAATTCTTCCGTCAATTCACTTGCTACTTTAATTGCGCGTAAAGAAAATTTAATTGCAATGAAACCCGAATATGTGGTTTGGAATTAAAAATAGGACAAAAATTTTCTTTTTTTAAAGATTGGAAAGCAAAATTTTCCAGAACCTGTTTTCAATCCAAACAAAGGAATCTTTTCTTCGCTACCAAAACCTATGACGGATCTTTTGCTTATAATTGTTGATACTGCAAGAACTATGCCTTTTTTTGATAAATTGGATTTGGCCGACAAGGTGATTAAATTTGTCGATCAGGGTAATAAAGTGCTGCAGAAAAAAGTGCTGGAAAGTGATAGTTTTAGAAATTTTAGATTAGTTAGTAAAAGAGAGAGGTTCCTTGAGGACGAGGATTTAGAAATGATAGATTAGTTGTTCAGTGTTAAAAGTAAACGAAAAAACATACAGTAAAACATACACCCCTAAAGATGGAATTTTTTTGCTGTATTCCAAAGATATGCAGCTTTTGTTAAATGCTTTTTCGAGTATTGTGTGTTGAATCAGATTCGATAATGGATTGTGAATTAAGCTAAATATAGCCGTAGCTATGGCATATGACATGATAATGTGAAATCATGTATTGTTTCTTGTTTTGCGTCGGTAGATCGGGCATGTTCGATACTTGGCAATGCTTTAGAAAATGGTTTGATAATCGCATAATGAAGGATGATTTTAAGTAGGGTAGCACCCAGGGACCCTGACCCGACAATTTTTTTTGTCAGAAGCGTCGACCCGTATCCCGAAGCCTCTACCCCGACAACCTCCGATCCCCGACGCAAACCCCGAGTCTGAGTAAAACATACAGCCCTCAAGATGGCATATAAATATGGTAAAAAGTGGTATTTAGGGGTGTTCATATAATTATGTGGCGGAGTGTATTACTAGATAGAGAGTAGAAATTGAGAGAAGAAACTCGCTTGTATTTAGATTTTATAAAGATTTGCCTAATCAAAACAATTGCTCTGCCGCTCAAAGTATTTCATTCTGCCTATTATTCAAGTAGAAAAAAATCAGAAATTGTTGTTATGCCGAATCAAGCTCTAGTTCGAAATGCTTTCAAAGCAAATATTTATAAAGAAGACGCGACGTAAATTTTTATTTTTGATTAATTTTAAACTTAATTTTTTTGTTAGGATAAACAAATTTAAGAAAAAATTATTTGTCGATTCTATGGAACCATTCAATAGACTGCAACTAAGCAAAGAAGAATTTGTTCTCCTCCGCGCTATAATTTTTTCACATTTTGTCTCAACTGGCTTAAGTCAGTATGGCCGACAATTATTACTAACTGAGGCAGAGAAATATTCTGATATATTGATGAAAATGTTACAGGTGTTCTAACTTGTTTATATCTATGTAGTTGAGGATTTTTATTGATGAAAAATCGCAAAATATGGCCATAAAATATTGATATAAAATCCAAAATTTAATGAAATATAAATCTCATAAAACGCTAAAATTTTTGTAACTTAGACATCAAAAAATCCCAAAATGCGGAACCAGCCAATTAAAAGCTCTGATATTTATTTAAGAGATAAACCAAATTTAAATATAAGGAAAAGGAGAGACCCTGCCAATTCTTAAAATTCGAGTTGAATTAATTTTCCCAAAGAAGTTAATAGTTTTGTTGAAATCTTCGAAAAAATCTCTGGAAGCAAAATTCTACCATTGATTCTTTGAACATTCGAATTTAATCTTTGTCAATAAAGTTTGACTTGTCATTTATAAAATAATCTATTTCAGAAACGCTATGGACCATTGCCGGGTGCTAAAAGATATGCAGAATTGCTTCATTTAATTGAATTTTGCTTCACTTGTGGAAACAATCACAGTCTTTTGCTAAATTATATGGCTTATGTGACAGATCCGGATTGTTTCCATAAATCGATGCCTGAGGCATTTGTTAATCTTTGTCTTCGTTGCAAAACTTGAAATTAGATTTATATGTATGTTGCTTATTGAGTCGTTTCTCTTGTGGTGAGACCATGAAGAACTTGCTTTCCTTGGGGAATTTCTTTTTATTTACCGTATATGCTCGAATAATTACCCTCTTTAATAATTACCCCCTATTTCTTCATAAATATATTATAAAAATATTTATTTAAAAAATCTAAAAATTTTAATAATGGAACATTTTAAGGATCAATATAAAAAATAAATCGAAAGATTAAAAGGATTTTTTAAAAATATCGAGGGATTTGTGTGGATTAATGAATATATCAAGATACTTCCTTGAAATAAACCCTAATCCCAACATAACTCTCCAAAATCTCTGATATTCCCTAGGTCCCTTAAGATAATTAGCGATAGTCTGGTATATTCATATATAACTAGAAGGAAGTATTTCTGTTATGGTACCGATTTATGGCATATTATGGAGGATATATTAAGGGAATATAGATTATATCCCCTAACTAAGAATAATGATTTGAGAGAGGGTAATTATTTTTTCAACCTCTCGCTACATGGCAGGGATGTCTCGGGTCGAGAAAAAAGTCGGGTCGGATTTCGGGTCGGGTTTTCAAAATTTTCCTCGGGTCGGGTTTCGGGTTTCGGGTCGAAAAAAAGTCCGGGTTTCGGGTCTCGGGTCGGGTTTCGGGTCGGGTCAATTAAAAATTTGAACATGTATCCAGATTTTTCGAAGTGCTGGGGGACATCAGTGATTTGGGGAATAATTAGAGCGATACCTGCGGAATTACAGGGATAAATGATGAGCTGGACGGATTAAAGCAATATCAGGGGATTGGGGATTAAGAGGGATATAAAGATTATTTGGGGAAGATACTTCACCAATTTAAAGAATTAGGAGAAGATATCGAATCTAATAATCTACCTAAAACCCATGATGCCCTCTCCAAATTGTTTGATAGTTAACTTTTCTGAGCCGTCCCATGATGTAAAATTGTTATTTAAATACTCTACTTTTAGCGCCGCAGGCGAAAATTTTCAGAAATTTGGAAGGCCAAGAAGCCAGATTTTATCTTTTAATGGTGAAAAGTTCTATGGAAAAAGTCGGGTTTCGGGTCGGGTTTTCCAAATTTTCCTCGGGTCGGGTTTCGGGTTTCGGGTCGAAAAAAGTCCGGGTTTCGGGTTTCGGGTATCGGGTTTCGGGTAACCCGAGACATCCCTGCTACATGGGGTAATTAATTGAGAGGGGGCAATTATTTGAGAGAGGGTAATTATTCGAGCATATATGGTATTTTTATTTATATTTATATATTATTTCTTTGCAGTTTTCTTTAAAATTAGATTTGTTCCTTTTTTAAATGTAATATCATTGTTTATCGGTCCACCTTGGTTCTTTCAGGGCTGTTATGAGTCGCTAAACCATAGATACACGAGTGATTTTGGCCTGATGCAGCATATTTGTAGGAATGACTACGATAGACCTGAGACATTTCTTTAAATTTTATTCTTTCCTTTTTTACTTTAACATCCGTTAATGATTAATTTTTTTCTTTTCACTAAATTTGTAATTTTTAAATTAAACTTTTTTGAATACAATTTTTCATAAAAAACCTCTCGTTCTACTAAATTCTCAAACGACAACCCTACACATGAAATTTTTTATTAGCATATAATTTTTGAAAAATCGGAGCGGGTTTGAAAGTCTTAGAATCTAGATTTGAAAAAGAAAGGAAAGGTTACAAAAAAATAAAAAAAAGCGTGTAAGGACGGCAAATGGATGAAAAGCAGGCAGCAGTGTGGAGAAAAAGTAAGGTTGAACTCAAATGCTTCAAAAATAAGCTTTAAATGTGGCCACTACGAAAATCAGCGACTTCACAGTCGGAGGAAAGAATTGAAAAACCACGGAGACGAAGCCGGAGCCATCGTTGAAAACGCCGTAACCGACTCCATGGAATGCTAAATATACCCAGCACTGGACTTAATCCAAGACAACGAAATTTTTTAGACAAACAGGAGTTAATTTTTTATTTAATTTAGTACATAGAATAAAGTTTTTGACAATTTATTATAAAATTTTTCTCATTTCTAAATCGTATCTTAATTTCAAATTATTTATTAGCATGTCCAACTTTAACTTTCAATTCTTCAAAAATATAATTTTTAACAAATTCATCAATTTTTATTTTTATTTTCTCTTCAATTTTTTCATTTAAATATTTTTTATTTAATTTAATAGAATAACATTCTTCAGGTTTTTCATTACATTCTTCTAAAATTTTAATAAAATCTGTCACAATATTTTTATTTTCTTCTTTAATATTTAAATAATTATATTTGGACATTGATTTAATTAATTCAAGAAATGCTCGGAATTGAAGAAATACACTAATTTTGTTTAAAACTTCCTCTTTATTTTGGACATAATTTATAGTTCCAACTATAAATTTTTATTAAATATAAGAGTTCGAACCCGAGTTGGACCAAGTTTTCCGGGCTCGGAAACCGGATATTTTGATGAAATCCGGTTTTTCGGTCTTAACTCTGGGCCGTGATACAGACAAAAACCCTGCGCAAAGCTAAGTGTTTTGCATAAAGCGTCTCGCCTACTCCACTAAGATAACTTAATCATAATTTTGTTTTGGAATGGATTGCGTTTGGAATAGAAGATTGCGTTTTAGAATGGTTAGACAGGTCCGATATCTTTACATTATAACCCAGTCAAATGTGGGTTATAATAATTTACTTAGAATTACTTAGAATGTAGGTTACATGATTTACCACCTGATTTACTATGAATATATTTGAGAACTTTATCACAGATTTATATACCGAACGCAAATAGTACGTCAGGCATTTTCTGTTAGATATTTTTAATACAAAGGTAATTGAGGGTCCGAGTACATACAATTGAAATTTTCCTTCATTTCACGTTGAAAATCCAAAATAATAATTTTATATTTTTCTAAAAACAAATCAAATTTTTCTTTTGGATTCTCAGTTATATTAATTAATTTTTTATAATTTTCATTTTCTTCAATTAAATTTAAACAATTAAAAATATTTTCTTCTTCAATTTTTTCTTTAATTTCTTTTATCATTCCAAATAATTTTTTATAAAAATTTTTCCCGTCTAAAGGTCCAAAATAAATATTTCCATTAATTTCCCATTTATCTTTACCACATTTTTCTTTCATTTTTTTATTTAATATTTTTTTAATTTCTTCAATAGGAATTTTTGAAAAGTCTTGACTTAAAATGATTTAATATTAACAATAATTTCAATATATTATTGACTCGAATTATTTTAATTTTAAACGATTATTAAGTTGCTGCATCTCAAGGGATCTCCCATGATCTCCATATGATCCTGCAACTCCCACGATCTCCTCTTTAATCCCCTTTTCTATCCTCTTTAATCCCCTCACTCACACCAATTCACTCGATATCTCTCCATGTCACTGATATCCCTTCAAATCCATATACCTTAATCCCTTCAAACCTCATCAATCCCACCTATCGCTTACTCCCCCCTACATTTTCCTCCCTCCCAAGGAGGAGGACTCCCCTACATCCTCCTCCCTCCTCTTAATCATTCAAAAATACCTTTGCTTTAAATTGACTTTTCTTTTATGAAGTATTGTTGAAACTTTAACAAATTGCAATTTAAAATGTCTTGCTATATTATCTGCTCTTATACCTCCAAATAAGAAAAGAACACAAAAACCTTGAAATATTGGTTCCTAATAATTTACAAAATAAGCTTTATTCTACTCTTATAACTGTTAAATTCTTTTGGTTTGAATCTTGACTCTCTTTTCTTTGGTTTTTTAGGTCTTGGGGTATAGTCTTGGTTTCGACTTTTTTGAGTTTTTGTTAGATACACCCTTAAATCGTTGAAGGATGGATTGTAAGACTCAACTGAGGCTTTGATTTCCATTAAGCCCCTCAGTTGCTAACGAAATTTTAAAAAATTTATTTAAAATTAAGATCCGATTGTAATGAATCTATAATTTAAATTTAAAACCTCTATATTATCTATATTTTTATTAGGATTTTTCTTATATTTAATTAAGGCTTTTCCCATTTTCGAATTCTTCTTTACAAAATATTCCATAATTTCTTTTTGTGATTTTGGATTTAAATATTTTTTGTATTCTTTTTTAAAATTTTCATTTGGGAAAAAATAGTTTTGAATTTCATAGATTTCGTCTATATACTTTTTGACATACCTGAAATTAATTTTTTAATTATTTAAACAACAAAAATTTACTTTTGATAATGCATTTTTTTAGAATTATTTTGAATAAAATCATCCAATTTTCTTTTACCTCCTCCTCCTCTTCCAACCTTTTTATTTTTTAATTCATTTAAAGAAGAATTTGAGGAACTACAATCCTCATTTAATGCTTAATTTATTTAAATTTATATTTTTCTAAATTTTTAAAAAATTACAATAATAATCACTTTCCAAAGAATTATCAGAATTATTTGGTGTAGAATATGTTAAATTATTTATTATAAATATTATTAAATAAATAATTAAAGAATAATTTTTAGAGACATTTTTTGGTAATTTAAAAATTAATTTAGAGAAGATAAATAAAAATAAATGAAGACAAATTATGTATGTATATTTACTATGTTAATACATATTTTAGACAAAATAAAAATAATTTTGAAATAAATAAGAAAAAATAAAAATTGCACTTTAACAAATTTTTTAAAGTTAAAAAGGGCATTCACATGCTTTTAAAATTTTTAGTTTTATTAAGAAATAGTATTAGACATTTAAATTTCAATGTAAAAGAAAATATAAAAATATTTTTTCTATGTAATTTTTGAAAAATATATTTTTTAATATTCGTGTGTATTATGGTTTCCCCCGAATGCTCGGGCGGGTTTGTCGGGCTATGGAGTTTTCGAATTGTTTCGGGTCGGTTGAGTAAAATATCGTCGGGATAAGGGTTTAGTCAAAAAAAATTTTGGCTAGACTTTCGCTTATGAACACACCCAAACTCATGTTTTCCTTGTCTGGAAAGATGTGAGAAGCTAAAATATCAGTATAAAAGTGCTCAAAATGGTCTACTTTTCTATTTTTCCCGAATTTTCAGACCCCTGAAAATCCGGGAACCACAGGGGGGACCAAGCTGATTTTTGGGGTCAAAATTTCGAATAGGCGAATTATACCTCATTCGAAAGAGCTCGTCGAGCTGAGTCGAATGACACCAAAATCAACGAAATCTGACTTGATTTGACAAAGTTATGACCGTTTGTTTTAACCCCGTACACAAGGTTTTCGCGGAAAAAAGTTTTATAAGATATATAAAATGTTCTTTTAATTGTAAAATTTTGTTTTGTTCCCTCATACCCTCATTTTTTGTATGTATTTGTTGACCGGACTTTTGTTATTGTTTGTATGTTTTGTATTGCGGTGTTGTAACCTCAACCTTGCAAAGAGGGAGGTGTTGTGGTGTGGTGGCTACTATAAAAGCCTCACACAATTGTCAGTCCGTGTCTCCTAATTGTCTCCTAATATTATTTCAACCTTATTGTAATTACTTCAACGTTATTGTATTTCTATTGTGTGATAAACACATTATTGTAATTGCTTATTTCTTGTTGTGCAGAGACACAACATATAGACGGGTGCGTACCCAAATTAATTTTTGATGATCTAGATTGATGTTTATTGAAGATCTAAAAAACCGCAGGAATCCAGGCTTGGCCCAGGTAAAAAATTCCTGGGTTTTTCCTGGACTACAGGCACAGGATTCGGCCCAGGTCAATAAATCAAACACGCAACCCAGGAACAGGCCCAGGCTTTTCAATCTCTAGTCAGGACTAATACCAAGTCTTGGACAGCTATTTTATTACATAGAATAAAGTTTTTGGCAATTTATTATAAAAATTTTCTCATTTCTAAATCGTATCTTATGTTCAAATTATTTATTAGCATGTCCAACTTTAACTTTCAATTCTTCAAAAATATAATTTTTAACAAATTCATCAATTTTTATTTTTATTTTCTCTTCAATTTTTTCATTTAAATATTTTTTATTTAATTTAATAGAATAACATTCTTCAGGTTTTTCATTACATTCTTCTAAAATTTTAATAAAATCTGTCACAATATTTTTATTTTCTTCTTTAACATTTAAATAATTATATTTGGACATTGATTTAATTAATTTATAAGAAAAATTTTTGTCTTCCGGGAAAGTTATATTCGCAGTTGTCATACCACCTGTAAATAATATTCACTTATACCATCTAAAACTAATGGAGCCTTCTAGAAATTAGAGGGATAACCGATATATTTATAAGTAGGATTGGATTTTTCGAACCGGGCCGAAGTTCGAGTCATTTTTTGCAGGTCGAACCGGTCGAGTATTTTTTGGGCCTCATTTTTATCAAACCGGGCCGTTCGGGCCAAAATTCGATGCCTGGTTCGATCTATCGGCCGAACCGGGCCCCCACCCCTATTTTCAATTGAATAAATTTACTTATTATGATGTAAATAATTTTTAATGAAAAAACGGCTAAATAAATTTAAATAAATATTATTAAAATTAATTTTCTTTATAATTTCAAATCATCTTTGTAAACTTGTAATGCAAGTTGATAAATTCCCGGAAGTACCTAAAAATTCAGAAAAAGATTATTTAAATTAATTTTTTCCAATATTTTACTTTAGCCGCTTCTTTCTTAATTCCTCTTTCAGGAAAGACAAACCCTCCAAATAAATTATCATAACGTCCAGAAGTTAATTCCATAGTATAGGAATATTTAACACCCAAACTTGTTGCGTAATCATCACTTCCACCTGCAGCTTCGTCTTTTTAAAAATAATAAAAATTATTTAAATTAATTAGAAACTGATATTTTATATTTTTAAAAATAGTTTTTGAGTTTATCTTAAAAGTTTTTACCTAATATATTTGGATATTAATTTTGTATACATTTAATAATAGTTAAACTCGATCTAAGATACAAAAATATTTTTTTTAATTTTGATTGCTGGGGTAATTTCAATAATGGATATCGAACAATAATCTCGGTTATCGGGGTCGATATTTTTTAGATATCAATACCGTTCTTTTACTAATTTAAGATACATTCTTTTCATCACCAAGAGTTTAAGTAAACCTGATTTAGAAAAACATTGATTATTTAATTTGTTTAAACAATAAGGTTGATTTCCACAACTATACAACCTAATTTTTACCCCTTACAAAGAAATAACTAGAATAGCTCAAAGTTATGTATATCTGCTCTGAATAACCCCCTAAAAAATGTTCTCTAAACGAAATTTCTTTAATACTTTTAACAGTTCTAGTAAAAACAAACATAAAATATCAGGTGCACTTCCAATTTTAAAAGGAGCCCCTCCTTCCTGGACAATTGCTTTTGCCATTTTTTCAGCCACAACCCTCAATTCTTCAACATTATCTGGGTATGTCCTTGCAGCATAATTCCAACCATGAATTATTAAATTCCCATAGGCGTGTAAAGTTAAATATGCTTTTAAATTATTTTTGTTTTTATTCATATAAGCTGCCAAATGTGCACATTCCGGTTCGGAAAGAGGTGTTGGGCCTGGGTAAACTTCACTGAAATTGGAATATTTTAATAGTTAAATTGTTGTTTCTTATATTTCT
The DNA here is from genome assembly GCA_036172945.1 of Meloidogyne incognita. Classification (NCBI taxonomy): domain Eukaryota; kingdom Metazoa; phylum Nematoda; class Chromadorea; order Rhabditida; family Meloidogynidae; genus Meloidogyne; species Meloidogyne incognita. The sequence continues at coordinate 1,018,758 of JARQAC010000037.1, forward strand.
AGACAGATCCTTCTACAGTTAATTCTAGACGGTGAATTCCCCTCTGAACTACTCAAAGGTCCCTTTTGAAAGGATAATTCTCTCTCTATGAGGAACTCTTCCTCCGATCACTTCTTATTTTTTATATGTTGATTGACTGTTTAAACATCACTTGGTTTCCTATATTTATAAATATATCTTTATCTTTAAAGAAAAAATATTCTGAACTATGATTGGACTCTGAACAGACCCTCTGAACTTATTCAAAGGTCACACTTTTACTTCGATATTCGCATCGATATATGCCATTTTGAACATAATAAAGTCTACATTTTTGAGTTTTTTAACCTTCTAAATTGCCCAAATTAAATTAAAAATAGTATCTTTTAAATTTGATTTTTTTAACCTGCAAGGGCATGGATCTGTTCCTGTTTCTGCCCAATGATAAGGAAAGTTTCTGTTAGGATCTACTCCATAACAGAGTGGAGCATCTCCAATACCACAAACTTTTGTTGTTTTGTATGGGCCAGAACGTGTATGTCTCCATAATCCTTCAAAATTCTTTAATAACTTTAATTTTCGAATTTTTGTTTAACTATCTCTTGTCCAAGTATATTCATATCCATCAGGATTTAATACAGGAATTATATGTACATCAATATGGTCAAGTAGGGACCTCCATTTTGGGTTATTAATGAACTTTAAAAATTTTTTTAAATAATCTTTGTGTTACTTTAAATCTCAAGGACTGTATTACTTTGATTAATTTACCTAGGGACCGGATTTTTCGGTATATGATCGTAATTGGGTATGCTTGGGGAGATATTCGTATCTAATTAACTTGCCTAAGAATAAATTAACTAGAAATAATTTTACTAATCAGCACCTCATTATAAGATAAAAATCTTTTTCAATCCCATGTGTGTAACTTATAGTGCAAATTTAACTAAATTGATTTGATCCAACGTAATTTTATTTCCTCAATTAAAACCTAATATTTTGATATTCTCTCTCTTATTAAAGTCCAATCTATATATTTTATAAATTATAATTAATTAATTTACAGCGTTAATAACATTCAAAGCAACTGCAGGCGCGATCCATTCTCTTGCTTAATTTAAAAAAAAATTTTTTATTATTTTAATTTAATTCAAAACCGTGTATTCCTCCATCTAAAAGAAATATGGGCTTAATTGTTTTATTGTTAAATGGAGCATAGCCAAGCTTAAAAAATATTTTGGAAATTATTTGAAAAATTCAAATCTATAATCACATTCGAACAACACTTTTAGATGCTCTTTAAGATTCACTTTTTTATTTTGGTTTATCACAAAACTAAAAATTTTTAAGTGTTTTTTTTAATTCCAAAATAAAACAGGTACTTAACTTAAATCGGTTTTAGTTTTTATATTTTTAACCGATTTTTTTAATTTTATTAACAGAAAACCGTGGGTAACGTGTCAATAAAATGTACTTTTAAAATATACATGGTTGAGATAAATAGGTAGTTCGAATTTTAATATTTACCTTTAATACACCCAAATCTCTCAATTCCGTTGTTTTCCCAATACTCTCAAATTTTGCAATTTTTGGATTTTCTTTTGCAATTAGTTGCATATATTCAATTATCTGTTAATTTATTTTTAAATATTTTTTTTTATTTTTACAGAAGTATATCGATGATAACGCCCCAAATCAAATTCTTCGATACTTGTAATTAATTCTTCATCCCATTCATCTAATAATTCATAACGGAGAGTTTCGCCGGAAACGCGCATTTGGCTAAATTTAAATATTTAAATGTTTTTTTAATTTATTCTCATAATTTACAAAAATTAATTATTTTTAAAATGCGACTCAAATTTTGATTAAAAATCCAGTAAACTTTCCTCCTATGTTGTTTGATAATTAGGGTTGCCGACCCGGACCGATCCGAAAGATCGAGTCGGGCATCGAATTTTGGTCCGACCCTATTGATAATACAAGATAAGAAACTACCAATGGTTGTTTGGTTCAACTGTTAACAACAGAATTATTTCGAAAAACTCTCAGAGTGAATCCATCAACTCTTTCGCTATTTCTGGGGCTGGTTAAGTCATTTTAATATATATACCCTGCCTATGTTTGCCTAATTTTTTAACAAAAATTTTTAACAACTTACAGCCCAAAATCTTCAATTAAAGTAGAATACACAATTTTTTTGTCATCAAAAAAATCTAAAAGTTTTCTTTCACTTTCTGGCCCAGAAAATATTTCTGCAGGCATTCCAGGCTGGGAATGTACCTTCCATATTTGTATATTATTCTCTTCAGATTTCAATATATTTATTGAACGAGTAATATTTTTTAATTCCATTAATTGGGATTTGTTTGAAAGAAAGGCACGGAAAAGTTTAAAACTTTAAAAATAAAATTTTTAAAATAAATACGGTCTCGGGCCAAAATTTTATTTAAAACTTTTGAGGTAGAAAAATAACATGCCTTACCAATTACCCCTCTCTAATAATTAATTACTTTCTCCAACAGAGATTTTAACGATAATTACTCTGGGTTATTATTTGTTTTTTCCTCTACCCGGTGACCAATCAAATTTGAAAGAAAAATATTTATTTGATTATTTAATTTGGGTAGACATAAAATCAATGTCCGAATGTTCAATTTAAATGATAAAAAATATGTAGACTAATTTAAATTTATTTAATAAAAATTTTTATAACAAAGTTTTGCCAAAGTTATTTACCGTAAATACTCTAATAGAAGCCCTAAGCTTACTTTTCAATAGGCCCCCTCGGATGGGCTTATATTAGATGTGGGCGTCTATTAAAGTATTTACAGTATTAAAAACATACCCGTCATACTGTCGATGAACGTGTTTTTCCTCTTCAGACTTTGCAAATGTTAATAATGTAAAAATTAAGGATAATACTAAGAACATTATTTCTTTAGTATTATTTTAGACAATCAAAAAATATAAAAAAATTTTCTGTAGTAATTTTTAATTTCTTTAAATACTTTTTTTGAATATTTATTTAATTTTTTTATTTATTTTTAAATAAACAATAAAATAAATATAAAATTATTATGTTCAGACAAATTTTTTGTCTTTTTGTTAAACACAAATCATTTTTATGTCTATATATTATTTTTTCAAGAACAATTATTAAATCAATTTATTATTTTTCTATTTAATTTTCTTGAGTGAATAATAAAAATTTATATATAATTTTTATTTGATTAACAAATAGTTTTGGTGGTGATTAAGTTTTTTTGTATATATTTCCCCATGTTTATGAAGAAACAACAAATAAAGTAGAGTAGCCTTTTGTTGAAAAAATTTTTTCACCAAACAGAAATGTGTATAGTTTTTATGTACATATTTTTTTATTATAAAATATAGAGGAAGCTCGATATAATGACATCCCTAGGGATATATGACAACATATGTATATTGACAACCCTAAGGAGTCAAACTCGACCACAACACCTCTGTGAGCGAGCGTGAATAATTGTTTTTAAAAACAATTATCGGATTCTGACACAAAAATTGTTCAAAAAATTGTGAATAGGGTTGTCGGTTCTGAACCGAACCGAACCGAAGAACCGATGATTTTTCGGTTCGGATATCGGTTCGGTTCCGGATATCCGAAAATTTCCTGTTGAAAAAGGAAGAAATCTGGGTACTTTTCCGTTATCTCCCCCCATTTTCCTTTCCTTATTTCTCCTTTCAAAATTGTCAAAGTCAAAAAGGATTAAATTAACTGAAAGAGACATTAAATACGAAAAGGCATTCATTTTGCACTTGTTTTTTAAATTTGATTTCAGATTAATAATAGCTTTAACCTTCCACAAATTTTATCAATTTCTATAATGAAAAAAAACATTTTACAAAAAACTGTTTGTGTTTAAATGGCCATAAAATGAAGTTAAGCATTGCTAGATGGTTATGTAGAAAATCGAATTGTCGTTCGAAAGTCAATATTCGAGTCGGAAATTAGAGGGAAGTCAGATTCCGTTTGTTACTGTCCGCTTCATCTATCATGGTCCGTTGAAAAAAATGACGCCAAAATGCTTTTTTTGATAAATTTTATTTGCTTTTCATATTCCTTTTGCCTGACCATTATATGCCTTTGACCATTTTGAACGGAGAAAAAAAGAAGGAAAAGAATTGGAGAAGGAAAGAAAAATGGGGGGAGATAACGGAAAAGTACCGAAATCTGTCTTCTGGTCTTCCAAAATTCTCAAAATTTTCGCCTGCGGCGCAAAAAAAGGAAGATTATTGGGTTCTTGGCCTTACATAATTCTCAAAATTTTCGCCTGCGGCGCTGAAAAGGAAGAATCTGCTAGGTTGTTATTCCAGAATTCTAATGTTATGCTGAATATCCCTCTTATCCTTCCAAATCTCTTAATCCGATGTCCTTCCAGATATTGATGTATTTTTTAATGTATCTTATTCTTCCGATATCCCTTCGAATCCGCTGATACCCTTATCTGGGTATGATATCGAAAGATCAAAAGGTTAACCTCCTCTGATATCACTTAAGCCCCCCTTGATCAATTTAGAACCCTTTTATCACCCGATATCAAACCTCTTATTTCGAACAAATTCACTTCTACACCTCTGCTAATCCTTAATAACATCTTAACCCTCGAAAAAATTTTCGGTTCGGTTCGGTTCGGTTCTTCGGTTCGGTTTCGGATATCCGAAGATTTTCCAAGAACCGACAACCCTAATTGGGAAGGATCTTTAATTGTTTTAGCGAGGCACTAAAATTAATAAACGTGTCTAAGAGGTACCCGTTGAATAAAATGTGGAATAAAACCATCTTGAAAAGAAAAGTTGAAATCAAAGAAGTACTAAACGTTTCAAAAGATTCTACTAATTAAACTACGATGTTATTTTTTTAAATCAAGTTTTTAAAATTACGAATCTTAGAAAACCCTTTCTCGTTACATTCTAACTACTCAATGTACCCCGAATGCTGCAACATTTTACTCGCAAAAGCACAAAAACGAGAAAAAAATTTTAGAGCTCTTATTAAATCTTTAAAAGCATTTTTAGTTTCCTATTATCTTTGAATGGCTTTTTTGGAATAAGAGCTCTAAAATAGCTACATAGTACATACACAGGTATATATACAAGAATGAAAAATATAATAAAGAGTTCGAATTTTCACACGACGGGCCGGGTATCCGGGTTATTTTCTTTTAAAGGACCCGGGACTCCGAAAACCCGGATTTTATCAAAATACCCTCTGTTTCTTGTCTACCGGGCCTGAAAACCCGGTCCCGACCTGGATTCAAACTCTAAAAATAAATTCCAAATAGAGCAAATAAATAGTTTAGGAGAAATAATTTAAAAAATAAAGGATACCGTATTTACTCGATTAATTCCCCTCCCTTGAATAATTCCCATCCCTCGATTAATTCCCCATGCCACGGGTGGGTTGAAACAACAATCCCCTCCCTCAAATACCCTACTACACGTTCAAATTTCAAAACTCGAATAATTCCCCTCCCTCGATTAATTCCCCATGCCACGGATAGGTTGAAAAAATAATTCCCCAGGGGATTTAATCGAGTAAATACGGTAAATGAGTGTTGAGAAAGGGTTGTTACTCGTCCCCGCTTATCCGCGTGTACGCAAGAAAGGGATGGCATTCTTTCCCCGTCTCCCTTTTTTATTTCAAAAAATTCCTTGTAATTATTTTACAAATTTTTTCAAACGAAACATCAAGTTTTTATTAGTTCATGTTAGCTTGAATCCTTAGGAACGAGCGTTTAGCTTATTTTTCTGTGAAAAATGATAAACTTTTATTATCCTTAAATAAAAGCGAATTTTCCTCACTTTTTTCCCTAGAATTCCTAAGAATTTTCGCCTGAAGCGCCGAAAACAAATTTTTCATATGTTTATCCTAAAACGCGCCCTTGTATTTTTCACCTAATTTTTAGCGTTTCTCTCGAACCAAACGTAAGTTTTTCAAATTTTTAAAATTCGCCAAACGGCACAACGCACAACCCTGTTCCCCAGCTTCATTAAGTCCCCCCGAGTTGAGTACTGGAGCCACCTTTTACCCAAAACTTTTTGGGTTTTCAAACAAATTAAATAAATCTTATATCATTCGGAAGCCCTGGATGTGAGGATTATTTTCGCCAACTAGATCTGATCAATCCTGCTAGATAAAGAAATCCTTAAACCAAGTTCTTTTGATTGATATATTATCTAAATTGATTAAGAATTGAAAAAGTTATGGCCCAAAATATGGCAGTTTTTTTAAAACCCGTTTTCCTTAAAATTATCCCTTCTCACTGGTTCTTGTTAGCCGTTTTGCCTCCCCATCCCCGCAAATAATAATCTTAGTTTGGATCTCTAGAAAAGGTGTTAGAACTAAATTTGCTTTCGCTTTAGCGCCAGTTTTTTCTCCCGAATGTGTTATAAAAATGTGATCTGACCTTTCCCCTACCAACTAAGTTGCCTTAAGTCAAAAAATTTTAAAGCTTCTGTACAAATTGCTCTCATTTCTAATCCTTCAAGTAATCTGCGGGAAAAACTCTCGAATTTCAGGTAACAACCCAAATCCCTATTTGGAATGTACAAAAAGTATGTTTATATGTACATGTTTGAATGCTTTTCTACGTTTCGATCTTTATACAAACGTTTTCTTTACTTGTTGCCTTTGAATTTCTCACCTCTTCATTTGGGTGGCTGTGAAAAAACAATAATTAATATTTTTCTGATTATAATTTAAATATTTATTTACGTTAGTTTTGTTAACATCATTTGAAGGGGTAATCCCACATTTTGCACCGCATTGAATGCATTCTTTTGGGAGTGGTGGAGGTGGTGGAGGTTGACCATTTGGAGGTAGAGGAGGAGGTTTACCATCTGAGGTTGATGGAGGAGGAGGAGGTGGGTTTTTAATAATGTTTATAAGAGCTTTGACACAGAGGACGACCACCTAGTTAATAAATTTTTGTTAAAATTTCAGGATTTCTTTATCTGAGATTTTTAACTAATTTTAAGAAAAAATGATTAGTTTACTAAAAATTTTAAATACTTAGAAAGTTCTTACATCGTTATCCGGTTGTGTATCGCCTTAATTATTTTTATATTAAATTTTAACAGATAATTTTTATTGAAAATAGAACCTTTAACTAACGAGAAAAGAACAGCAAGAGCGCCGATAAAAACACCAATCTTGATCGCCATAATCAAAGCAGTAGCTAACGAACGCTTTGAGAATTTGAGTTTTTTGTTTAAATTTGGTAGGATGAGGAAGGGTTGTCCGTCCTCCTTTCGATTCTGTATTCGACTACGATGTCCCCCCTTTCTTTTATATGCCCCAGTTGTGTTGCCAGAAAGTTGCATTTTTGGGAGTAAATGGAAGGGAATATAGGCGGAGATTGATAGAAAAGGTCAACAACGTCAGGTGAAAGTGTAGAATGCGTGACTTGTCTCTTGAGTTTCTTCTTTGTCTATGTCCTTTTCTCCTTGCCAATTAAACAAAGAAAATATTTAAATTTAAATTGCCATAAAGGAAGACTTGGTATTGATTAGAGACTTCCAAGACTCTTGGTCTTGAGTCTTGACTCAAGACTTTTCTTGGGTTTTTTCCGGTCTTGGTCTTGGTCTTGGGGTGAAGTCTTGGTCTTGGTCTCGACTTTTTTGAGATTTTAAAATATACACCCCTAAAGATCGGTGAAATAATAGAGAAAAGTAAAAGATGGTAGGGGTAAGGCGAAAAGGAAGAGATTGAGACGGGTAAAAAAGCTTTTTTTGCTTTTCTCTCATATGGTCGTGTGGTTGACTGGTTGTGCGTTAGGTTCACCCCTTTGACAAATGAAGGTTCGGACCCTGACATAAGAAATAGTTAAATAACTAATACTTAAGGATCTTCCAAAATTCGGAAAATTTTCGCCTGCGGTGCAAAAATCGGTATTTATAAAAATATAAAAATCGGTACTTCGGTCCCAAAATCGCAATATTTTTTCCAAATTTTGATTATATTTCATATAAAGCTCGTGTCTATGACACGAAAAATTTACCAAAAATTTGCCTTATGTGGCCAAAAAATAGCCTTGAGTCTTGTTAATTTTTGGTCTTGAGTCTTGGGGTCAAGTCTTGGTCTTGGGTCTTGGTCTTGGGGTCTAGTCTTGGTCTTGAGTCTTGGTCTCGAGTCTTGGAAAATTTTCGGTCTTGGAAGTCTCTAGTATTGATCATTAAAAGGGCATTTTAAGTGCGAGACAGGGATTCTAAATTTTAAGAGAGTTTTAAAAAATGCCAGACTCCTTCCCGTAAGCAGTCCTCATGTGAATGTCTGTCTGCGATTGGGAATCGGGAGACAGACCTCATGATTAAGGGCATTTCTAGTGAAGACATTGTTGAAATGGAGAAGAGGGATTTTAAATTATTTTAGACAGACGGCAAAATTCTATATTAATTTAGGAAATAAAACTTTTGGTCCAATGTCAATATAAAATTATAAATTTTGGAAGTTTCAGGTTAGGAATTGGAGAATCTTATGAATTGGAGAGAATACATATTTCATAATGCGCATAAAAACAAAAATTTTAAATGCTTGCCGAATAATAAGAAGCATGTAAAAATAAATAAAAATAAATTTTTAAAATAGACAGGAAAATATTTTGTCAATGTTTGTAAATTAAATTGACAGTGGGATTGATTTAAAAAATTGATTTATCCAAAAAATTTAAAAATATTTGGCAATAATTTTTGAAAAAACAATTTCTAATTTAAACATGACTTTCTATCCTATAAACTTGCTGAACTTAAATAACAAAATTATTAATTCAGGCACTAAAACAATGTCAGAATTTCATCAACAGCCAAAATCAAATTCAGAAATAGACAAATGACGTTAATACAACCAAGCATTTTCCTTGACAAGGTACCTGAACATTCTCATTAATCGAGGAGCACAAACGAGGATAGCTTGTTTCAGTTAATAAGTCAAATAATACTCCCAAAATTCCAACCTATTTTGGTCTAAACAATAGCAGTATTTAAAGAAAAAGCTATCCTCCCCTTTATTCTTCATTAAAATCAAAATTTTCTAAAATGACTGTAACAACACCAAAGTGCAACGACGATACCAATACAGACGTTACACAGCAGTCCATTCAAGTTGAACCGCAAATATTAGAAACTTACAACCAAAATACATCAAAGCGGGCGGGCTTTGGACGAACGCCGCAGCAGGTGAATTAACTAAGATTTTTTAAACATGTAAAATTTTATAGGCTTATTGTCCCAAATGTGAAGAAAATGTTTTAACAAAAATCAAATATGTGTGTGGTATGGCTACTTGGTTGTTGGTCTTTCTCTTTATGCTTTTTGGGTAAATTTCTAATAAAAATTCAAAAAAAATTTTTTTAGTCTTTATTGTGGTTGTTGCCTTATTCCATTGTGCATCAAGAGTTTTAAGGACGTTGAACACCGCTGCAGTAAATGCAATACTCTTATTGGTACACATGGACGTATGGCGTGTGAAGGGCCTCAAACTCCACAACCTCAAACATCATTTGTTCTAACTCCACATATACACATACATAATAACAACAGAAGGAGGTGAAGGACCGTTCAGTAAATGAAATTGTGATTTTTGTGATAAAACAAATGATATATTTACTATCAATATTTTTTCTAATAAAAATTAGTTAAACTGATTGTTATATTTGCACTTAACGGGAGAATCAGGTTCGATGCCTGGCGGCAGTTGTTGGCTGCTTTAATTTAGTCCCTGTATAGCACCTAAACAAGGCCCACACCGACTGGAGACATTGCCTAACATTGCTTGTAAATTCCAAGACAGCACTACTAACAAGTATAATAAATTCCTTAACCCTCCCATCCACATCTAAGCGCATAAATAGACTGGTTATTTTAATTAAACCAACAAAATAATAGTCCTTGGCAATCCCAGAGAACTGGGGTTCCTGCGAAAAGTTTAAAAATAGGAGAAAATCAACGTGATTGGGAAGTAATTGGACAAAAAATCTGGTCTCAGATTTTCAAAATCTGACATGAAATCAGACTCGTAATCAGCATATTTTTTGCCTTAGAAACATCATTTCTCCTAATTTTAAACTTCTTTTGCAGGATCCCAATTTTCCGGGATTGCCTAGTCTTTTATTTAAAATTCCTTTACTTTTTTTTGATAAATTTTATTTGAAAAAAAATTTTTTAAGAATTTACAAAAAGAAATTTTACAAGAAAAAAAATGTTAAAATAGCCCGTTTGTTAAAAAAAATTGATAGGATATATAATATGTACATAACGGCAGGTATATAATTTTCAAGATTACAAGTTAATCCTTTTCCGATAAAAAACAAACATCCAAAACACAAAAAGGTAAACGACATGTTGGACACGGCGCCCGTCCAGCCATCCATATTTCCGGCAAATTTTGATTTTGTTTAGAAGCAAAAATTCTTCCCATACATCTAGCACACCTAAAAAAAATTTTTTTATTTTTCTAAACAAAATATTTTAAATTATCCGGCTTTTGTAGTCAAAATATTTTTAAATAAATTTAAACTAACCACATTGGTCGACATTGACAATTACGACATTTTTCGTAGCTTGCACCATCTTGAATGTCTGGAGAATCGATACATTTCTTTACTAGTTTGACTTGTGCTGGTAGTTGAGAACAGCCTAAACAAGGCTCCAAATCCTTTAAAAAATTAATTTTAAAAATTTTTTTGTTAGTATATTGAGTGGAAAATAATTAAAAGGCGAAAGATAAAAATTTTCCAAATTTTTCTTACCTCTTTCTGTTTATAATCGTAACGCGGATTTCTCTCCAATTCTTTTATAAAAGCATCAACAAAACTTGAAAAAAATTCTATTTATTTTAAATTTCAATTTTTAAATTAACAACCGTTCATGTAAAGGCTGTGGAAGTGCTAAAGAATCCAAAACTTCAATTGGACGTCCAATCTGATCTTTCAAATTATTTAGTTCTTGCTGATTTCGAATTCTTAAAATTTAAATAATTTTTTAATGATAAGTTATTGGAAAAATGATTTTTCCAAAAATTAAGAAATAAAAGGAAATTTTGCCTTATCGTTTACAAACTAAGGAAAAACTAAAAATATGAAGGAGAGTCTATAAAAATAATTCAGCATGGATTGCAGCCTTACATATCTTTATTTATAAGCCCCAAATAGTTTAGTAGGTATTTTCATGATTTTAAATTCAAAGCAACTGACCGATAAGATATGATTTTGTCCAAAAATTTTTAAAATTCTATTAAAATCGGAAAGAAAGACTGATTACCAACCCCAAAACAAATTTTAAATTAATTAAAATTACCTTATATGAAACGTTTCAAAATACCCACTTCTACTACAAACACGTAAATCAATTAAATGTTCCGCAGACGTTGAAACTAAACCATCATGACTTGGAACACTCTGAAAATTAAAAAAAACATTTTTAATATAGAAATTTTTACTTGATGTAAAGGACTAGAACGGACAATAACTAATTGGGAATCAGAAATTCGAGCAAAATTGACATTATAATTGGTAATTTTTAAAATCCATTCATCCGTTATTATTGTACGTGAACAATCTAGAAATTTAAAAAAAATCAAAAAAGGAATTGTCAGATTGATTTTTTAATTTCTTTAGAAGGATCTAGGCTATCACACGTGGAAAATTTTATCCTAGGAGAGTATAGAAAAAACTGATTTTGGACGAGTGACCAGATTCTTGACCTTGAATCAAGGAAACCCCGGATCCAGGAGAAATCAAGGCCTGAATCTAGATCTATGCCGATATCTATAGGAGAAAATAGCAACAAAAAAAATATCTAAATTATCAAGAAACTATCTAATCGTAAATAATTTTTTAAATGATTTTCCAGCCAAACTTAAGCATTTTTTTCATCCTAAAGATTACTAAACTTAAAACAAGTCCTGCTAACAAATCCTAACTTTTTAGACAAAATATAATGTCATTAAACAAAAGGAAACCTTTATTTATCATAGAAAAAAGCATAGGCCTTCTAACTTCAATATTAATTTGTATTGCCAACTCACGCCACGGCCCGTCTTGGGGATTATTCAGGAGACGTAAACGGCGTATCATATAATGACGTTCCCAATCATTTAAATAAAGAATTGAGCAGAAACAAGCAGTTGCTTAAAATGTATTTTATAAAAATGAATAAATTTTAAAAAACCAGCAGAAAAAGCAATAGACAAATAAGCCATTATTTGAATGAGGTTATGTGGAAGAGGAGTAAATACAGGTTGAGGAACACATAATTCAAGTCCAACGAAACAAACTAAAAATATATTAAATAAATCTAGATTTTAAATAGAATTGCCGTCTTTGAGTCGGGCCGACGGTCTAGGCATTTTTCGGGCTTGTTTTTATCGAGTCGAGCCAGTACGAGTCCTTTTCAGGCTAAATATCTTAGGCCCTACTCGATCTTTCGGTCCGAGTCGGGCCATTTTGGCAACCCTAATTTTAAATAAAGATTAGTTGGAGAATTTTGGCTCTTGTCCCTTGTCCATTTATGCTAGCAATCGACTTTTATACGTCCATTCTAAATCTTATCCCTACAAAAGATCTATCTGGACATATGCTTTTATTGAACATATAGTCCGATTGGATGCATAACCTTAATAAGAGCCGAAATTTGTGTAAATTTTCCAAAAATAAGTTTTAGAAAATTTTTCCCAAAAATTGATTTTAATAAAAATATTTTACTCACGGAAAGGTAAAGAGGCATGGACCATAATTGTTAGTAATGTTCTTCTCAAATGATATTCAACAAAATTAAATCTGAAATTGTTTAAATTTTCTTAAATAATAAAGCCTTTTAATATTCTCTTCAAAAATGTCCAACAAACCCAAAAATTTCATTTTTAAAAATTTTTTATAAAAATAAAAAAAAACCTTTCATCTCCCAGCCAAAATGCAAATACTTTTGAAATTGTAAATCCCGCTGACTGCATTGCATCTGATGGAAGTATGACAACTAGACAGAGAAATGCTGACAGAATAAGGAAGAAAAGAAATTCGGAAAATGATATGCCAAGTTCCATAATTTTTAAATGAAAATTTGGCTGGAAATTTTTAGAATTTTTATAAAAAAATTTTATGTTTAAAAATGCTAAAAAACATGCAAAAGTAAATATTTACACATCATTTTACCGAGTCATCATTAAATTTTTTGTTGCTTGCTAAAATGCGCATACCACGCGGAACGGGCCTTTGAGTACCGCCTCTTAAATATTGGGGAGACTCAGGCGACAAAACTTAAAACACTTTGCCAAAAACTAGATTTTTAAATAAAAATCGATTTTATCAAAAAATTGAAACTAAAAAAACTCAAGCAAAGTTTAGGATGATTTGTAATTTTTGGATTACTTTTCCATGTTGTTCGTATAATATGTATATTTTTTAGGCAAATAATTATTATTTTTCCAAAAAAACATACAAAATGACTCAATTCCTTCCTGACAATTTGCTTGGATTGTTCGCGCCACGTGCTCCTATTCAATATAAACCACCACCTGATGACCTTTTTATAAATCGAAAACACATTCCAATAAATGGAGTTGCGGAGTACGTTCAACAATTTGAGGTTTATTGAATTTTAAATTATTAAAAATAAATTGTTCTAAAGGACCCTAAGGATGCTCCACCAAAGGTTCGAATTGAAACTCGTGATGAAAAACGGATTCGCAAAAGAAAGGAAAGGCAAGAACTTATGGCTTATAAAATTGAGCAGGGGATTGCTACTTGGACACCCGCAGATAATCCTAAAGCTACTGGTGATCCATACAAAACGCTTTTTGTTTCAAGAATTGTAATTTGTTTTTTTTATTATTTTAGTAAATATACTTTAGAACTATGAAACTTCTCAATCTAAACTAAAGCGAGTGTTTGAAAAGTATGGCAGAATTAAAAAGGTTTTTTCATGTTTTTTCATGTTTTTAAACTTCTATTTTATATTCACAATCAGATTGAATTAATTCATGATTTAAATGGAAAGCCGCGTGGTTATGCTTTTATTGAATATGAGCACAAATCGGATATGGCAGGTAACTTGTTTTAAAATTTTAAAAAATTCAAATTGTGCTACTTCTCAAAATATACTTTCCGATAAGCTTTTATCGAGTTGAGTTGTCCATTGCCAAATGAGTTGGATTATACCGAATCCATCCGGTTTATTGGGACCAGATATCCGAACTTTATCTCATCGTAGTTTGATTTATATACCGAGTGTTTCTGGGTTCGTTAACTTTCATCACCTCGGCCCGAATTCTCATTTCCCTTCATTTTGATTTTCGGCTTTTTGTTAGTAAGAAATCCCCTCTCTCTTTTATTTCCGCTATATTGCCCTATATTTTCAGTTCACCACGGATTCTCATTTTTAACCCTTGTCTTCTTATGTAGGTTTGTAAAGGCTTGGTAAATTTTTTGGATTTTTTATTTTTATGTTTACTTATAATGCGGTTAAGTAAGAAAGGGTAATGGACCGTTATGACATGGTAAGTAATGAAACTTAAAATTTTTTCCAGCTGCGTATAAAAAAGCGGATGGAACAAAAATTGATGGACGTCGTGTTGTTGTAGATTATGAGCGTGGGCGTACAAAGAAAGGTTGGCTTCCTCGGCGTTTAGGTGGCGGTAAAGGGGAAACTCGACGAAAACGGGAATCTAAAGCAGCGTTGGCGGCAAAAGAATGGGAAGAAAGGAAGGACTGATTGTTTTTTTATTACAATTATGACAAGATGTTTATTCAAACCTCTGTTTTGATATTTATTTATTTTCAGTTTTTCATAAAAAATGCTCAACTTTTCAATGCATATTTTATTCGTTTTTTCGATCGATATCTTAAAATATTTGAACATAATTTTAGATTCATTTCAAAGAAAACATACAAAATGACTCAATTTCTTCCTGATAATCTGCTTGGATTGTTCGCGCCACGTGCTCCTATTCAATATAAACCACCACCTGATGACCTTTTTATAAATCGAAAACACATACCAATAGATGGAATTGCGGAACACGTTCAAAAATTTGAGGTTTCTTTTTTAATTGTTAAAAATTAATGTTTTCAAGGACCCCAAAGACACTCCACCGAAAGTTCGAATTGAGACTCGTGATGAAAAAAGAACTCGCAAAAGAAAGGAAAGGCAGGAACTTATGGCATATAAGATTGAGCAGGGGATTGCTACATGGACACCCGCAGATAATCCTAGAGCCACGAGTGATCCGTACAAAACTCTCTTCATTGCTAGAATTGTAAGTTGTAAAAAAACGGGAATTTTTTCGATTGTGTGAGACATTTTAATATTTCCCAATTTTCTTTTTTTACTTTAGCACCTAAATGGATTCATTAATCCAAAATATAATTCAATAAGATTAAATGCCCAGTTCTGGGAACCAGACCAGCGTTCCGTGTCGGTTCTTTGGACCGTTGGTCTAATTCCCTCTATATATAGTTGCACGTAGAAATAATATTACCGAAAAAAGAGCTAATTTGATAAATTATCTGAAATGTATATTTCATTCAAATTTTAGAATTATGAAACGTCGGAAAACAAACTGCGTCGTGAATTTGAGAAATATGGTAAAATCAAAAAGGTACCTAAAACTGAACAAAGCACTCTTTAATTCTATTTAAGGTTGTATTGGTGCATGATAAGACTGGAAAGCCTCGCGGTTATGCCTTTATTGAGTATGAACATAAGTCGGACATGTCGGGTAAAATTTATTTTTTGTTGGCTCTTTCGGGTTCTTTAAACATTTTTGAAAAGTAAAAACGGCGCAGCGGTAAGATGGTTTTTTCGAGAACAAAAATTTAGTCTTCTCTTTTAATTTTTATTTTCGTTATATTGCCCCAAATTTGCAGCGTTTGGGAAACGAGAGCCAATCTCTCGATGGGAAATAATTTGATTCTCAGTTCTTTTATCAATTCACTGAGTGCGTAGGTTTGTTAAGGCGCGGTAAAATTTTTGGAATTTATTTTTTGATTTTTTTGTATAACGCGGGTAAGTAATAAATAGTGGGTAAGTGAAAAACAGCAGGAATGCTGATGAAACCCGAATTCCTTGGAAATATTTTTTCAAAAAAAATGTAAGGTAAGAAAGCAAAACCTCGTCAGAATATTTTCGTATCTAAGATATTATTGGAAGTATTCGTTGAATGGTTTTAACAAATTGTTCGAGGTTGTTTTGTTTTTGAAATTTTTTTTTGTATTTTTTGTCTTCTGACGCGTGTTTCTTTACTTACATTACATACAAAAAGCGCCTCAATCTCAAAGTCGAAGCAAACAGGAAAATCTGTGAGTTTCGCTCCAGTCGGTATTTAAGAATTTTTTTATTTTTGACTGCTAGTGTATAATTTAAGTTATCTTTTTTGGGGGCTTAACCGTGATATTGACACCGTTGTATATTTTTGTTAAGTAAGTTTCTTTTGAAAGGTTTGCTTTTTAATAAACTTGGAAGTTGAATGTCCAAAAATCCTACTAGAACCTCAAATAATTATTTACAGCTGCCTATAAAAAAGCTGATGGCACCAAAATTGATGGTCGTCGCGTAGTCGTTGATTACGAACGCGGGCGCACAAAAAAGAGCTGGCTTCCACGTCGTCTGGGAGGAGGTAAAGGGGAGACGCGGCGAACGCGCGAATCTAAAGCAGCGTTGGCAGCAAAAGAATGGGAAGAATCTATGGCTAATGGAAGTGAATATTCGAGGGGTGGTAGCCGAGAGCATAGACGAAGTCGTGATCGTCGAAGCCGTTCAAAAGAAAGAGATCGTCGTTAATGGAACGATGAAAAGAGGACTAAATTTTGTGAGTTTTAACTTCGATTAAAGAATGCGATATTTTGGCTTGATAATTTTCTTTATATTTTGTATTTCAGTTTTGCATTATGATTAAAGTTTTGGGATAAAATCATTTTAACTACATAATATTAATTTTTTATTAGGAAAAATGTGGTACTTAACTATTAAATTAACTTTAAACGTCCCCTCTTCAAACGTAGCTTTTTAGGTATTTCATGGTTAGCCCCCATAAAGCAATAAAGAGTCATTTTTGATCGATTCCGCATTAACTTCAAATTTCCTGTTTTATTTTGTCCATTCTAATTAAACACACATTATATGTGTGTGGTAGGATTACCTCTTCAGATGCTTGCAAAGCGTACAACTGTGAAAGGTTGACGATAACAAACTTGCCTCAACCTATTTGATCATCTGGTATTTTTATAGTGCAAGTTTATTTGTTTTTCCAGCTTTTGAAGACATAGCAACTCACATTTCTAATGAATTAGAAATTAAAAAAATTTTATTTCTGCGGACTTTGGACGTTTCTTCTAACTTTTGAGAACATTTTCTCTGCAAAGTTTATCGACGTTTAATTTCAGCTGTCCTCTAACATTTGCATTTGCTATTTATGTATAAAATTATGCTTCGAAAGATAAGGAATTGAACACAGCAATCGACCCTCTTCTTATCTTTGATATCGTGTCACTTAACGAAAAGTTTGGTCAATTTTCTGTCAAAAAATTTAAAGAAATATTCTTAACTAAAAATATTTTCTTTAATTAAGAATTGAGAAAAAAAAATTTTTTCTTTTAATTAATCTACCAATTTGCAATGTGAAAGTTTTTATTTTCTCAAATTGCCCGAGTTTATTTTACATCATTAACGAAATCGATCGTTAAAGAATAAATTTTTTGATAAAATCTTTATTTCTCTATTTTTTGTGTTAGAGTTCACTTGTTTTACTTTTTAAATGTTAAAATTTTTTTTATTATCGTGTCACATTGATAAAAAATATTTTTTTGTCAGATTTTGGATTTATGTCAATTAATTTTTAATGATAACTTGACAAAAATATTACATTTAGTGATAACAACAGAATTTTCAAATAATTTTTTAAAACAATTCTTTTAAATATGGCAAAATTATTGACTGATGAAGCATTCCAAAAATTGTTGTTTGACCTTCTATGTGTGTGGCACGATGTTCAGGTTTTGCTTTTAGATGAGGAATTCTTTAAAATTTTATTAAAAAATTATTTTTTAGCGTCACTATGATCCGCCAATTACACATACTGAAGAGGAGAAAATGCAAAAGGTTTGAATAAAAAAGTTTAACTGGCTAAAATTAAAATTTCTTTGTGTTTTGGAAAATTAAAGGAGAGTTGGGAAATTTTTATTTTTAAAATAAACATTAAAAATTGGCATAAACTTAAAAAAATTTCCCCTTGTTAAGGTAAAGCAACTGATTTGTAAATTGCTGGGTGAAATTGATGGACGAGTTAAACGCATCCAAACAATGTTGTCTACAACTCCCGATGCTGAACAAGTTTTTTATATTCAAATAATTTTTTGTAATTTTCTTTAGGAATTTATTGAAGAATGGTCTTTACTAACTTGGAATGTTCTTTGCATCACAAGTCGTCTACAAAACGAATTAAATGTTTCAGTTAAATCACAAGAAGATAAAGTTATTTTTAACAAACTTAATATGGCTTTGGTTGATCTTGTAAACAATTCTAGGTTGATTAGACGAGTTTAGGGTTTAAATTCTAATTCATTTTTTAGAGCTGCATTGAACCCTTTATCAGTTCATATTGATGCAACATTTGATTTATTAGCCAACTCGTTAAGCGAAACTATGCATATATTGCATGGGCTTTACCGAACATTAAAATCTAATAGACAAATGAATTCTGATGAGGTTCAAGATTTTGCTCAGAGGTTTGGTATTTTTGGTACTTTATTAGTTTAAGGATGCCTTTTTTAAAGGGAAATTTTTAAATAGATTACTAAACCCCGTCATGCTGGGTAATGAGTTAATTGTCGTTCGATTTTTCGAAAAAATTTTAAGGGGTTAGCTTCATAAATTATCAGCTTATAAAATTAAACAATTATAATTTTCAGTAAATACAGGGTGCGCCTGAAACGAAAAATAAAATAAAAATTATAAAGTTTAATTGAATTTCGAGAAGGTTATAAAAATGAAGATTTGGGATTATTTGACGCACCCTGTATTTTTTAAAAAATCTCACAGGTTACAATCTTTTTCTGATGAATATTTGAACCCGTTCGTGGAACTTTTCAAGGTGTTTTTTCTCTTCTTTATTTTTCTTTTATTAATTAGCCACCGCCATGCGCGGTGTGCATTTTTTAATACACATCCAATCTCGCTTTAGTCCTATTGTAACGAGCAAACTGTCCGTTTGTGGCAGGACTTGCGAGATATTCAAATCGCATGGTAGGTTATTGGTATTTTTAAAATAAAAATTTTATAATTAGTCGGACTTCACATATCCATACTTTTTGGGACTAAAGATCGAATCTTATATGTAATGAGGGGTAACCTGAAATTTGATGATCAAACACAAGAAATCATTGCTTACTGTCAGTACGAATTCGATATTTTTTGGTATTATTCGATAGAGGACCCCCGATTTTCTATTTCAAGTGGATAGTAAATCTATCAAGAAACCAAGAAATTTCAGAAACGTGTCTTCAAATTTCGTATCTATTTCGGTTTATTTTATACATTGTGAAGTCTGACTATATTTAAAAATTAAATTATTTAATTCAAATGGTTTTTGTTCGATTTCCAGTTTGGTCAACAAAGTAACTCTTCCAGTGGAACCTGTAGTCCGCTTGGTTAGCTTCTACTCTTTTCAAATGCATCGTTTGGCGATTTTGGCTGCTAGATTACAGGTTACTAAAAATTATAAAAATAAATTTCTAAAGAATCTTTATTGGAATTTTTGTTGATTAATTGTATTTTTTTGCCTTTTAAAAAACCAACCAAAACTTTGATATCAAGAATTAATTTGGATATTTTTTTTCATTTGACAGGGTTTTCGCTATGAACTAACAGTGAACCATCGTCAAATGTTTGGCGATTATGATCCTGTTAGACCTTTATCTGACAGTGTTTTTTCGGCTTTGGAATTGTTAATGGCTGATTGTGGTTAGAAGAATTTTTTAACTATTTTTTAAATTTTTTTGAAATTATTTTTACAATTAATTTTAAGGTAGCTGAATTATAAAAAAATATTTATTTTTTTAATTTAATAATAAAATATTAAATCCAAAAATTAGTACTCGCCACTGAACCGTCAATGAATCCAATTCTCGTCACGAACAACCTCTTCTCAATTTATTGTGGTGCTTTGGCTAGGGGTGTTGTTTTTAAGCAATTCAACGTTCAAATTGTATGATTTTTTAAATTAAATTTTTCTCATGTTTAATTTAAATTCTTTCAGGTTAGTGAAGATACGGCTGAACATATTCAAGTGATTAATTTATTTTGAATTTATGAAATATTTTTCAATTTATTTTTAGTCAGAAATGCGTAGACAACGCCTGCTCCAACAACCTTCACCTATCGCTCAAGTTCCTTCCGCCGCATTGTTAGCTATGAAACCAACAAGTGGAACAAAACGGTCAAATGCTCAAACAATGAATGGTAATTATTAAACATTTTTATTAAATATAATTGGAGCCATGGGCGTAGCCAGCGGGGCTAAAGCCCCCCCCCCCCTTCGAAATGGCTGAAAAATTGTGAGAATGATGATCGAAAAAGTGAAATTTTTTCGCCTATGCTCATCCATGTGTCTGACATGAGTAAATTGTTTTTTGTTAGATGAGTGTATTCTTCATTGTGGGGGTATTCAAAGACATCTCCCCTCTAGAGGGGTCCAACTTTATTATCTTTTTCTTAATTTTATATTAAAAATTAGTTAATACAATAGATACAAGTGGAAACACAACAACTGCGCATAAGAAAAGTGATATAAATAGTAAAGAAGTTGTTACCATCTATCCGGCATTTAATACGTGAAAATTTTATATTCTTTTTGAAAAATAAATTTTTGATTATTTTAGTAAAAATCGTTACTGGGCTGCAATTTACCCTCATTTATTATGCACAACACGTCAAAAGGGTCGCCATTCGACCAACAATTCCTACCAAGTTAATAAAAATTTATTAAATATATTTTTATAATTTAAGGATTTATCTCCGAGTGGCGTTGACCCAACAAAGTTGATAAGCGGGAAAAGGCCAATTTTCTATTTTTATATCCGGGCAACAATGTTTAGCCCGTCTGGACGTTTTGCGGACGCTCACACACTCTCACTCCCGTTTACTATTGCAACAAGACGAAATCAGGTGCCAATAATATTTTTCCATTTTTTAATTAGCAGGGATAGGTAAAATCAAAAACGGGATTTTGTAATTGTTGAAATCAGTCAAAAAGTCAAAATAAAATTTTTTTCAATTTTGTCTAAATTCTAATTTTGCTTTTTAGGACTATCAAGTACAACGAATGATGAGTTCTTATACAGCTACTTGTTTTTGGCTCTATGGAAATAATGTTCAGGATGGCTTGTTACTTCAATGGTTGGAGGAAACTGCAATGGGATGGGAACGCTTTAAATTTCTTTTTATGCAATATTTTCGTGTTAATGCTGAAGTTGATAGAGGGTTACAAAATAGTGATTTTGATTTGCTTCAAGTAAAATTTTTAGAAAAATTTTTTTAATTCTATAATCCTTTTTAGTACAAAATTCAATGTAATGATTGTTCCCCTCCATCAAATATTCAAGGAATTGGAGATGAACGTTTGCTTTTTTTCATTTAAAAATAAATTTTAAAATATTTTTACAGGCAAAATTACTTTTAAAAATATTTTATGTCCACATTTGCGATACGAATGTGGCTCTACAAATGTACGTTTC
The DNA here is from genome assembly GCA_036172945.1 of Meloidogyne incognita. Lineage (NCBI taxonomy): Eukaryota > Metazoa > Nematoda > Chromadorea > Rhabditida > Meloidogynidae > Meloidogyne > Meloidogyne incognita. The sequence continues at coordinate 1,040,498 of JARQAC010000037.1, forward strand.
AGTGTTTGGAGAGGGCTTCTTGAACTTTTACAATTATTTCAAGTTTGTTTAAGTTTAATAAGGAATGTCTGGAATTAAGACATGTTCCGGGACCTCCTTTTAATTTTTCTTTCCTCTATTCTACTTTTATTTTACCTTACATAAGACAGTTGAATTTAAACGAATAAAAAACGGGACATCATAAACATAACTATTCCCTTTAATTTTGCTTGTATTTTAATTTAAAATTATTTTTTACTTTTTAGGACAATAAAACCTGCGTTAAAAAATTATGGGAAAAGAATTTATTGATGGGCTTTATGGAATTTGATCAGGTTGCAAAACTCCTTTCACCATATCCCTCTGCACTAATCATGCGGCTTTCTTTTGTTACTGGTGGGACAATTTGTATAACTTTAAAATCAACTGTACATCAACATTCTTCTGGAATTGATTCAATATTAACGGACGAACAAGTAATTTATTATTTATTAATTTTTAATTAAAAAAGATTAGGCCTCCCTATTTAGGTTAGAAAATATTAATATGTATAAATATGAAAAATTCATATTTATCTGATACTAAGGTCTTTAATAAGGGTCTCGAATAAAGGATAGCTTAGGAAGTACATCCGGTCACTTGGCTACGAAATTTTAAAAACTGAGGGTATACCTTTTATTCCTTTTTAAAATCTTTTCGAAATTCAAAATTTACTTTAAACAATTTCTTTTTTTTTGTAGACTTCTTCAACATCATATGTTGAACCAATGCATTTAGAACCTCTAGATCTTAAAAAATTGCAAGCAAAAAGTCTTGTTGAATATTTGAGAGATATTGCTTTAACTGAAAAAATAAAATATTTAATTAATGCAAATGGAGAACCTCTTCAAATTGGTGAACTTCTTCTTGAACAATTTAATGAAAAAAGTGCTGGAGGTGTTGGAGAATTGGAAACAAGTCGTTGTATTTCTTCTAATGTTACACATTGTGGGGACGTTGGTGCAATGCAGCAAATAACGTTAGAAATTAATTTGGAAAATAGCCTTTTCATTTATTTCCAAGTAGGAAAACTTCATGTAGCTTTCAAATCCGGCTGTAGTCGTAGGAAAAACAAATCTTATCAGTTCTATCTTTCTTTTTCTTTTAGGGTTGCTTTCTATATTTTTAGAAAACAGAAAAGTCGACCCCCTGGACCTTCTCTTTATTAGGATCCCTTTTTAAAAATATTATAAGTCTAATTTCTTCCTCTTTATAGATTCACAGCAATGCGTATAGCTGTTGTTACTTGTAAAGTTAAACCTCCAAGTGCTGATATGGATTTTGATGAAGTTGTGCAACCAAAAGGTACTTCACCTGTCCCAAGTAGCAGTAGTTATTCACCTTTTAATCCATATTTCTTTGGCGGTGGAAACACAAATCAAACAAATAATTATCGTCTTCCTGCAGCTAATGATGATTTTGTACGAGAAGTTATACAGTTGTGCAATTTTTGGGGGAAATCTAAACAGGTATAGAAATAAATTCTGATTTTATTTTTTAATTTGTTACTCCGTTGATAGTTTTTAAACGATAATAGAGATCGGCGTTCTGAAAAGTCGTGACTGCGAAATTAAAATTGACCGGCTGTAACCCAAGCCATGAAAAGCAAGAATTTCTGTTTCAGAATTTATCCGAGTCTCTCCAAGAAGAGGATGGGCCTGGTTCCGATCCAGTTCCTGTGTCTAACATAATCACTAGTAATTAACCAATCTATTAAAATTTAGGACTTGACCGTCTTACTTGAACAAGCTGCTGAAGAGCAATTTGCAACACTCTCCCTCAATTCAGGGCATTCCTCCCGTGCCCAAAGTATTTATAGAGATCCTTCTATAACTACTGGAAATGGTGGTAGAAGAATAAGTACAGGAAGTGGAATTATAGAGCAACAACAGCAACAAACATCAACAACAACCCCAACACTTTTAGTTCAACAACAACAACCAAATAATAATTCTTTTGATTTATTTTCTCCAACAAATTCAACACAATTTCAATTACAAAATAATTTTTTAAATCAACAAAAACAGCAACAAATAATAAAATTGGAACAAAGAATGTTACAGCAGCAACAACAACAAAATAATAATAATAATGGGCATTCCTCTTTTTGAATTTTTTTGACAAAAAAGAAAAACGATTTAAAAATTTGTCGAATCTCTCCAACATATTCTCCGCTGAACGTCCATGCATACATTACCTCTAAGTAGGTTTCGGCAGGTGTCATTTTTAGAGAGATTCGATTATCATATTACATATTTAAAAAAGCATTTTTAATTTGTTAATTTTTCTGAGTTTCCTTTTTTAAATAAACCCTTGAACCTCTGGGCCAAATTCAATTTGATTTTTTTATTGTTACTTTTTCAATGAAAAAAAAATTTAGAAAAATGAGCGCATTGGCATTTATTGCTTCACAATTTTAAAAAGATTAATTTAAATTTTGGAATCTCCCACAAATTCAAAATGTATTTGAGTCTCTACAATTGTTTTCAGCCCTTACACAAATTTTATTTTTTGTTTTTACACATTTCCATCTATTAATTTATACTAAACAAATTTATCAATTTAATATTCCAAAAATACCAAAAAATAATCTTTTAACATTTATTCGTAATTTAAAAAAGATGGAAAATTTTTAAACTAATCTTTTTAATGAAATTCCGTATTTAAAAATTTATAGTATTACAGTCGGACCTCAGTTTTTAACCTTTACTTCATGAATTCTCTCATTTTAGAGTACATTTTTAATTAAATTTGGTTGTTCATTAGGTGTGGGACTATTTTTATTGATACCCTTACACATTATTGTTTAGACCTCAAGGTAAAACATAACTGTTGTTCGACTGTATTTTTCATTTTCTGTTGATTCTAATTTTATTTTTTTAATTTTTACATATTTACGTATAAAAGATTAAATATTATTATTAATCCAAAATTAATTATTAAATTAATTATTTAAATTATTTTTTATTTAAACGTTTCCATAATTTTTTCTAAAGAAAAATGCACATAATTATTTATTTAATTATCAGTAAAATTATTTACCTCCTTTTTTAAAATACATATATTTTATCAGTTATTTAAAAATCGAGAAAAGGGAGAATTTTTATTAAAGATGAGTAATAAATACTTAACTTGTTCTCTTTTTAATATTTTTTTTGAATAAAGTTGACAAAAAATTAAATTCTTTTTGTGTCCAAAATAGAGAAAAGAATAAACCCATTCAATATTCTCTTGTGGAAATAAAGAATAAAATACAAACTATTTGAATAAAATAAATTATTATTTACATATTTTAGCTTAGTTCGAGAGGGAAAAAAGTTATCAATCAAAGATAAACATTTTTAATTTTTACTTTTTAGTTTTAGAAATAAAAAAATTTTTTCTGTAAAAAATATTTTTGTGAAAAATATATACTTTTAAGAATCAATTAAAATAGAAATTAAATTATAGAGATATACTTGGATTTTATAACTTCATTTTTCCTGTATCCAGAATCAAGATCATGGCATTTTTTTTAGTGTTCCTTGATTTTTCCTTGAATCAAAGTCAGGAATCTGGTCGAGGTCCTTAACCAAAATTAAGTTCAGAATTTTTAAAATTTCCGATGTCTATTAAATTATTTTAAAAATAAACCAAAAATAAAAATATTTTTTTATTAAATTTAGGTCTAAAAATAATTTTTTAAATTTTAGATTATTTTTTCTTTAATATACTTCTAATTAAAAAGAATAATGTCATTAAATTCATCACAATCTATTTTGGAAGTTAATAACAACAATAATAATTTAAATAATACCTCACTTCAAATAAATACTCAATCACTTCCTCATGTAAATTTTAATAAAAAATTTAATTATAACAAAAAAATATTAAAAAAAGATATTCCAAACCCTAAATTTTCCAGGATCAAAACTAGCGTATTGTCAGCAATCGGTTTTAAACTGGAAATTTTTAAGGCACTTTTTGGATATGCCCCCTATTTTGAATCTAGCAATAAATTATTCTTTTCGTCTTCATGCCTATCGAATGACATACCTATGTCAGTTCCTAACTTTTACCTCCGGTACACTACACTATATCCAAAACCGGTATTTAACTGAATCACATCTTTAATCAAGACTTAGAAAATCCCAGAAACCTTTTTAAGAAATCTAAGTGTTTTGCCTGTTTGCATTCGGCTCTCACTTGTACGACATTTCTCCAGAAATTTGACGTTAAAGTGTTAGTTGAAAGTGAGAGTTGAATTTGACGTTAAAGTAAGAGAGACAATATTTTCATTTTTTTCTATTCTATAAAGATATTTGGCCTTTTTTTTCGCTCAACAAAATTTTTTACAAAAGATGCTGAATTTGCTAAAAATAAATTTAAAAGAATAATTCTGTTATTATCTTTAATATTATTTATTTTGAGAATTATTTATTATATTATTGAATTATTTAGAACACAAGTAAGGGATTTTTTAAATATTGATAATAGTCTCGTTTGTGCTATATTTTTTTAGTATTTCCCAATAAATCCAAAGCTATAGAACAAAATTAAATAGAATTCAGAATTAAATAGGAATGCCCAGTTATAAGAATAATTCCACGGTCTACAACGGTGCTGTTGTAGACTAGAGATCGGACCAAACAAATATTTGGTCAAATAAAATCAAATATTTGACCAAATTTTATTTGATTTTATTTGATCAAATATTTGTTTGATGAGTTTTTGAAGAAATTTGATTTTTTCAAATATCAAATAAATATCAAATAATTTGATCAAATATTTGTTTGATAAAGGTTTGAAAAATCAAATATTTGATCAAATATCAAATAATTTGAAAAATTATTTGATTTTCGTTTTTAGCATGTTTGATGGCATATTTTATTTATAAAATCGATTTGTTAACCGAGATTTTTGCTCCAGGACAAATTATTTATCGTATCTGAACATATCCCGATACACCTAATATCCCTATATTACTTCATAGTTGAGTCAGCACGATTGAGTCCCCTTTGTATAGTAATTTAGAAGGGATTTTGGGGATTAACAGTGATATTGAGGGATTAGAAGTGGATCGTTCTAGATGATTTGGGAGCATTAAGCGAAATTTAGGTGGATTAAGGGGAATATAGATGGATTTGGCGATCAAAATATATATCAATGTCTTTATCATGATTAAGAGGATATCAAGGCATTTGGAGGATATCGAGTGATTAAGAGGAACAACTGGTAATTTGGATGGATATCGACGGATTTGGAGGGATTTTGGGATTAAGAGAGATATAGTGGGATTTGGGATGGATATCGACAGATTTGGAGGGATTCTGGGTTTAAGAGGGATAAAGGGTGATTTGTGATGCATATCAACGGATTTATAGGAATATAGGTACATTAAAAGTGTTATCCCGATGGACGTTATATCCCTTTATTACTTCACCTCTTAATCTCCCCATATCCTCTTATATCACCTTTAATCCCTCCACATCCATCTTAATCCTCCGATATCATCTCCATATCCTAATATCTCCGATATACTCTCAAATACACAGATTTATATGGTATTCCAAAATTTTTTAAAAAATTTGATATTTGATCAAATATTTGACTTTGCAAATCAAATTTTTTCAAATATCAAATAATTCTCAAATTATTTGATCAAATATTTGTTTGATGACTTTTGGGGGAAATCAAATTTTTTCAAATATCAAATAATTTTCAAATTATTTGATCAAATATTTGATTTTGTCTTTTGTCCGATCTCTATTGTAGACAACGGTGCACAATAAGGTTGGCGGATCCTGGGAAATCCTCGGATATCCTGCCTTTTTTCGAATCCCGATCCGCTAACCTTAGTGCCAATGTGAGTAGATTATTCTATAAGATAGAAATCCACTACTTGACTAGATTGTACCTAACACACGCCTATCGGTGGTCTGACACACAAAAGCAAGGTCTTGGATTAGGTTCATGACCGTTTTATCCCTCCTTTCTGTTGTTCCTCTTAGGATAATTTCGCACTTAAACGTGACTATTACAAGAATATTTTTAATAAAATTTCTTTAAAAAAAGAATCTGACTTTAACTTGGGCTAGAACAAGTTTACAATTAACATTTACTTTAAATGCTTTGAGTTGCTATGGTTGGCTTTACAGATATGGAAATAATTATTTTAATAAATTTATTTTTGGATTACAAAATGTTTATAACAAAAATGGAAATTATTTTGTAAACTTATATTTTCTAAATAATTTTTAAAAATTAAATACGGGGAGGGGGAATAATACAGATTATAAATACACTTTAAAATACCCTCAAATATTAAGTATTTTTTAATTAATTTGATTGGACACCGAATGAGAGGAAGCTATGTAGATATACCCTTAATTTAAAGTACCCCTCATAAATTCTATTTTTTGTACCGAATCTAAAAGGTAGATTTGACTGGTAAAAAAATTTCTTTTATGTTTCCCCCCAAATACCTCCTTTACTATCCTTTGAAAATATTTTTTAGAAAAATAAAAATTTATTTAAGCAGCAACAACAACAATCCTACCAACAATTAATTTTAAATAAAACCCCTCCTTCATTTATTCGTCCATTTATTTTCTCATTTATATTTATTTTTACAAGTATTATTTGGTGTTCTTTACAAATATTACAAATACAGGGTGTCCCAACTAAAAAGCACTATTTTAAAACCTAATAACTTTTTAGTGCGTGGACAGATTTTAACGATTTTTGGTATTTTCTATCTATAATTTATGAGAATTTTTTTGACATAAAAATTATGTCTAAATTCGAACCCTAACCCGAGATAATTTCGTACTCTACCGTTCTGTTTTTCCCTTTTTCCGCACATGCATTCTTACTCCCTTTTGTTTTTTTTGAGCGGCGATAGACACTAGAGTAAACACTAGGCGATAGACACTGCATTTTCAATACAGTATCCACTCTTCGCCATACGCAGGAAAATAAATGAAGTAAGATAGCACACAATGAAAAGAGGGAAAAAAGAGAACGGTAGAGTACGAAATTGAAATAATGGGTTAGGGTTCGAATTTCGACATAATTTTTATGTCAAAAAAATTCTCATAAATTATAGATATAAAATACCAAAAATCATTAAAATCTGTCGACATAGTAAAAAGTTATTAATTTTTAAAATAGTGCTTTTTAGTTGGGACACCCTGTACAACAACAAAAAGGATTAAATATTACTAATGTTAATTTAATTGAAGTAGAAGAAGAAAATTACATGTAAATATTCTGATTTAATTAATTAGTTTAAAAGTTGAAATTTAGCTTAAAAACGCTTAGAACAATAAGACCAAAAAAGGAAATATTTGTGATAAATTTTTGAAAACAATGGGTTTAGGATATGCGTCTCTGTATTGGACGTTAACATAAAATTACATGCGATGCTAGGTTTTTGGTATTTGTGGGCTCCGAGCTTTTAAAATCTTAGTTACGGCTTTGTTCGGAGCCATACCCAGCCAGCACTGGTTGCATGCGTCTAAGGGGATATTTTTAGGGGGGTTGGCTTGTGCTTTCAAAAAACGGAAAAATCTCCTATAGGATTCATGCCTTAAAATGAAGGTCAAAATTAATCCTTCCAAAAACTCATTCACACTTTTTTCATTAAAGATTTTTTCCTATTAATCAAAATTATTTTAAATATTTTACAGCTATCCAACAGCAATTAAAATATTTTTGTATTCAATATTTATTTTATTAACTTCATTTTTGTGTGCATATATTGGGGCTATTTCTCTTGGAATTTTTCATATTTCGTTTAAAACAGTCCTTTCACATTGGCAAATTTTTAAAAAAGAATTGTTTATGCCTGCAATTGAAAATGGACAAATTATTGTAAATTAAACAGTAAAGCCTTATTATAAGATACCTTCTAGATATACCTCCATTTAAGAGACGTCATTTTTAATAATTTAAAAAATTTAGGTCTTGGATTAGGTTCTGCCTTCGCTGGCCCTAAAGACTATATCAGACAGACTTCGGGGCGGGGGTCGGGGATAATTGTGAAAAAATTGTTCAGGAACGGCGTCAGAGTAGAGGATCGGCGCGGGACGGTTCCGGACGGGATTTAACCCTCGGGATCCCGTCCCGGCATCGGTTAAGGAAAAAATCCAGACTCGGGATCCCGGAAGTTAAATTTTGCCGGTCCCTAGTCAGAATACAGGACCAGGGCTTCTCTATGTAATACGAGTTTCCCGACGGTGTATCTTATAATGCCCTCCATCTGTAATTAATTTAAAATTAATATTTTTCAGAACCCAAATATATTTAACCAAATAGAGATGTCTATCAGTTCTTTATTAATTTTGTCACATAATATCAGCAATTTATTAGCTTCATTAGGAATGAGTCTTTTTATGAATGCTATTTTCTTAAATATATCTGCTGGTTTTATTTCTGGAGGCGGTGGAGAAGGAAGTGGTGGTGGGGAAGGTAAAGCTAGGCTTCTATTTAATCTTTCAATTAATTTTAATTAAAAATTAAAGGCAATTCTTCCCTTCTTTACAATATAATTTACCATATAAATAATATTAATTGGAGTGTGTTAAGTATTGTTTTACTAATATATACATTGAAAGGGCCCTATGATGTTCATTCTATTGTTCGTTAAAAAAATTTTTTTGAAAATTTTTTTAAATTTTTTATCAGATTCAAGAAATTAAAGATCAATTATTACTAAATGAAAATATTTGGGATAATAATGAGGAGACAAAATTAAGGGTAAATTTTTAAGAAAGAGTTAATTTTGAAAAAAAAAATAAATTTTTTAAAGTTTTGTGAACGTACAAAAAATTTAGTTAAACGAATCGAAGGAATTAAAATTCATAGAATTGATCAACAATTATTTAATTTGGTAAGGAAATTTGATTAAAAAAATAATAATTAGTGTTCGGCAAATGACCTTTTCCGGTATTCGGTATCGGTATACCGAAAAAATACCGATACCGAAAAATACCGTTTTTTACAAAAATTTACCGGTACGATATCGGTATACCGGAAAAATACCGATACCGGAAAATACCGTCTCAACATTTTCGGTATACCGGTCGGTATTCGGTATTTTTTTTTTAAATTTTATTTTTAAAATCTTAACAATAAAATTCGAAAAATGAACATAATTTTAATATTTGTAATTTAAAAATGGTAAATTTTATTAAAAGAAAAACGATTTTTTCTGCTGTATCAGGATTCAAACTAGAGTATGTCCGAGTCCGAGTATTTGAGAAAAACCCGAGTCAGTGCTAGGTATTGGGTTGACAGTGATGCAGGCTAGGTATTGGGTTGGCAGTGATACCGCGGTATACCGGGAAAAATACCGCGGTATACCGTACCGTGCCGAACACTAATAATAATATTAGAAAATAATTATTTTTTAAAGGTATTTATTGCACAAATGGTATTATTGTGGTTACTTGTTGCTTATTCTAAATATTCTAAAAAATAAAAAAGGAAGAAATATGTAAAATATTAGAGCTTATTTAATAAATATAATTAATTTTATTAAATTTTTTTCAATGAAAAATTATAAAAGGAAATTCTGGATTACATTTGTATATCTATTTTCGGGGGTATCTTATAGTGATGCTTGAATGGGTGCAAAAAACAAAATCTATTATTCCTCTTCTTCTTCTTCAATATCATCATCAGATTCACCCTTTTCATCATCCCTCAATCCACTAATATATCCCTGTATTTGCAATCCCAATAAAGTAATAATATCAAATAAATGCCCATCTTCTTCATAATTTGCTTGTTGTAAAGTTTCCAAAATTTGTTCTTCTTGAATTATAAATAAACGTCTTTTTTTATTTTTCTTCTTTTGTGGAGGGTTAATTGGTGCTTGAATAATTTGTAATTGTTTTTCAATATCTTTAATAAATGTTGTTAAAAATTCGGAAAGTGGAGGACGATGAATTGAATTTTTCTTTAAATTAGAAATGATGTTATGTATTAAAGAATTTTTTAAAAATTATTTTTCTAAGCCAAATGCTGATTTTATGAATTTCGTGATTGGGTTAAGTTAAATAATGTTTTTAAAAAACATTCCAAATTTTCTAAATTTTCCAAAAAAAAATTTTTTTGATCAAAGATTCTATTCCTACAAAAGGTTTAAGTTCAAAAATGTAAACAAATTAAGTAAAATAAACGGAAAATGAGAGTATAGATCCTGGCAAAATAATTTTTACTTAAAATATTCGGTACTTATTCCCTCCCTCCCCCCTACTTGCACTAAAACGCGGACTGGAGAGGGGGGGGGGGGAGGGAATAAAATCAAAATTCTGTCCCAGAAAGTAGGGTAGACTCTAGAGATTGAAGATATCTAAGATTGATAACTAAGGATTTTTGATAACCAAAAAAGAGGTTTTGTCTCAGTACGATTTCTGTTATAAATTTTAAATGTTCTTTATTTAGGTAAATTTGGAATAACCCATTTTTCTCTATTAAAAATTTTTTAAATTTACCCCGACAGAATTAGAAATTTCAACAGAATTATTAGTTCTAATAATAGATGAATGTATTCTTTCATAAACATTCCAAAATTTAATAGAATATTTTGGTTGACAAATAATAGGTAATTCCCAATCTGGGGGCTCTCCTGATGAATTAATTTTTAAAAATTGTTTAATTCCATATTGTTTTTGTGCCAAAGTTAATCCAATATAATTTTTGGCAAAATATTCTAAAAAAGAATTTAATTCGTTTGGAGAATTTTGAACAATTAAATAAAATGCACGACGAACATGTTGTTGTGGAATTATTGGAAGAGTTAATATATTTCTTTAAAAATATTTAAAAAATTAGAATTATATTTGTTAGATTACATATAAAGCAAGGAATTCTTTTTGAAGAAAGGAATTTATTAAAAAAATAATTTACTTAATAGTTTCTAAAGTAGGGTAAATTCTAGACTTTTTTCAAAATTCATTCGTAGGAAAAATTCTCTTAAAGTTTATATTATTTATTATCAAAACCTAAACACGTGCTAAGATTCTGATCAAGATCTCATTCAGAAATTTAAATTATCGAGATCATGCTGATATTGATTAATTCTTAATTTCGGTTCTTGATTAAAAAAAGTGTCATTTTAAATTCAGAAAAGGTTTTCATCATAAATCAGAAAAAATAATCACGGAAATTTATTCGATTTTCGAGGCAAAAAAGTAATAATAATTTGTCTAATGGTGGAGCAGGAAATTTAATTTTCTTAAAAATAAGTCTCAACTTTTAATTCTTTACCTAAAAATTTTAATAGAAATTTTTCCAGTAATTTGATCAGAATAAAGATTTTGCATTCCCAAAAGTCTCCATTTTCGTAACAAATTTTGGCCAAAATGAAACATACTTCCATAAAACTGGGCATACGGGAAAACCTTTTTTTTAAATAATTTCTTTTAAATAAAAAAAAATTTAAATAATTTACTTGACTAACTGCTTTAAACGAAATAAAATCAAAATCAGAAATAATTTTGAGGAAAGCCTTTGGTTGTTTAATTAAATTTTTGATTGCATTTAAAGACTCTTTAAAATATTTAATTTCTCTTTTAGGCAAAATACATTGAATACAAACGACAATTTTTTCGTTAATTTCTGTTGAAATTGTAAAATTATGTGACCATTTGGAGGGTATAGAATTGCTTGAATTAATTAACCATAAATTGTTTGTTTCGAGTAAATTGAAAAGCTAGAAAAAGAAATTTAAAATTTTTGAAAATTTTTAAATTTTAATAGTCAACCCTCATCAGAAAATGCCCCTCAAAATTTAATACACTTCTAGCTAATTGTAAGATACGTTAATCTAAAATTTGGTTGACCGTTGAGTGAGGAAATACGAAAATTTTTTCGATCAGAATCCGTCCCGATCCTATAAATTATTTAAACCCCACTCCAAAATTCTGTCCAACTTTTTTTCTACCGGTGACATTCCTGTTGTCTAGGCAATACCTCAAATTTAAGATACCCCTATCTTATAGAGAGGTTGACTTTATCAATTTAAAAATTAATTTTAAAAAACCGAAGGATGAGAAAAGAGTAGAACAACATCTTCTTCCCCTTGTCTATAAAATCTACTATCATAAAACAAAATATTTTGGCCTTTATAATTTATAAGAAAATCAGGAAATTCAATATCCAATAAATTATTTGCAGTGTCAACGTTTCCAAACAGACGTCTTCTGTGTCTTTAAAAATAAAAATATTTAGTTATCTTCTCTAAATAAAAATTTTCTTTAATCAAGCATGCTAATGGGTATGGATAAAATTTGGATACTCGAATAGGTGTGGATATGAAACATGCAAAATTTTAGACGTTGGCGTTTGATCTTGAAGGAATTTTTTTTAAATTTACAATGGCCATTTTGAAAGAAACATAAAATCAAAAATGGACAGCAAATTCATAGAATTAATGATTATTCACCGAATACTCCAAATAACTTCAAAATTTTTATCCGGATACAATTATTATAATTTGTAACCGTCAACATACCCGCTTCTCATTTATATTTTAATACTCTCTAAATTCCCCAAATAAATTTTTATTCAAAATAAACCTATAAATTAAATGCCCAAGTGCCTGATCACTTCCCATTTCAACAGAAACATCATCAGAAACATTAGATTTAATATCAGCCAATAAAAGCGAAGCTTTCTTTTTTGGAGTTTGTTCAATTTTTTGTAAAATTTCTTTTCTTCTTTCTTTTGCCAATTTTTTTGAATAATTTGGGGAGTGATTATGCCCAGAATTTCCTAAAATTCCTTCAATAAATTTTGATGATTCTTTCCAATTTTCCATTGAAATTTTACACGAGGCTGGGCATTTTCTTTGTTCACAACGAAAATTAATTACATTAGTTCCTCTATTACGAGTAAAACAATAACCTTTTTTGTTAAAAAATGTTAAATTTTAATTTTAATTTTGAGAAAAAATTTTTTAGATTTTCTAATATGTGTAATTATTGGCTCTTCCATTGCCAGTAATAAAAAATATTTTAATAGAAAAATTTCACACGAGGCTGGACAAACGAAGGATGGATCAGAATATCCAAGGATTTCCCAGGACCCACCAACACTAGTTCAAACCCGATTTTAAACCGATCACTAGGTTTACGCTTTCAGGCTTTTAAGTAAATTTGTCTTGTGCCAACCGAATTTTACCACCCCTAGTATTCTCCCCAATTTTTCAAAAACTATTTTTAAAATTAAAAAAACCTTCATGCCAAAGACACAAATTTCCTCTATTTGTTTTTCCAGTTTCAAATATAACAGCATTTTGTAATACTTCTCCACCTCCTTCAACATCAATTTCCACATTTTGTTCATTTAAATAAGTTTGTTCTTCGTTAAAATTTCTTTTCTGGCCTGCCGAATTTTCCTGTTGATTTGCAATCATTTTTTCTAAAAATATAAAGATTTTTTGTGAATCATAAAATAACCAAAAAATAAATTGTTTGAATAACTAAAATTAAATTAAAAATTAAATAAAAATTATTTTTATTTATTTTGGAATAATTTAAAAATGCAGCTACAAATTAAAAATATTATTGTAAAAAGAGAATCGAAATAAATTTTAAGTAATATACACAAAAGTGAATAGATTTTTAAAAAAATATGGCAAGAATTTTTACAAATTTAATTTTAAAAAATAGCTGGGAGCTATTAAAATAATGGGAATAATTTAAATTATTTTTCAAAAAATAATTAAGAGGGAGGCACAAAATAATAATAGAGAAGAGCAAATGTGAAATTAATTAATTTAAAATGATTAAGATGGATAGAGGTTTTTAGAAATAAATTGACTAGATTTGCTTGAGAGCCTTTGGATAAAGCAGGGAAAAATGTAAAAACCCAAAGTGTCTAGAAGATTTGGCCCAAAATTCCGAAAATATTGGAATACAAACTTACAGCGCCAAAATTTCAAGAACCCAAACCTAAAGGCTTAGGAAAATTTAAAAAATTTTTTCTGATATTCTATATCCATCTTAATTCATTCACGAATGTTTGTATTGCTAAATTATACATATTATAAAAAATACTGGGTAAATGACTAAATAAATATTTAATTATTACATAAATATTAACCTTAAAAATCGTTGTAGACCTTGAAAGTTAAAATTCAAAGTTCCAAGATTTTTTAAAAATTTATAGAAGAATCACTTTTGTTTTTTAAATTAATTTTTTATTGTTTGTTTTTTATTGGCACTGGTTCCATCATTTTCACGTTTGTGACAATGTAAAAGAGCAGAACGTATTAAAGCAAAAGGAAAACACTAAAAAATATTTTTTTAATTAATCGGAAATTACAAAAAATGTCAACCTTTTCCATTAACCCATAATTAAGCCATGGAGAGCTTCTTGCCAATTGATCTAGTAATAAATATACAGATGATTGAAATTGTTGTCGTTGCCCTCCTTTAATTTTATCCGAAGACGTAGAATTAATGTTAATATTTCCATTAACATTTTGAAGTAGACTGCTAGATGCTAGCTGAAAAAAACAATTTAAAATAAATTACAATTTATCTAGATAACTTTAAGAAAATTTTTTAACTAAAAATAAAGTTTATTTTGTATAAGAGTTGGGTAAATGCACTGAATCATAATTATTTATTTCAATGCGACCATTACTCTTAACAATATTTTTGGCGATTTTCGGCCCATTCAAGACTTATTTGTGACTTGACTGGTTCCTACACGCCGAAAGAAAGTATTTTCCTAAAAGGGATAGAACCTCACTCTGTAAAACAAAACCGTTCCCGTTCGCTAGACCAGAACAAAACCACCTAACCACAGAGTAAACTTTCAACAATCCTTATTTTATATAACAAAAACTCTTCGATACTGGGGATGGGCAATTCCGAGGACTTTTAAGGTGGAAGACGGAAATAAAAAGCGGAAGATGAAAGCAGAATGGTTAAAAAAGAAGGAAGTAGACGGAAGAGAAAAGATCCCCACCCTGCTCTACAAATATTTTTAAAATAATTCAAAAATAAAAAATACCGCAAGAAATTCATGCATTCGTTCAGCAGTATCTCCTCGTTGATGTAGAAAAAATAATGCTCCAGTAATTGTATTTACAGCAAGAGGGATTGTGTGAGAATTATTTTTGGTAACTAAAAATAATTTTTTAACGCAGAAAAATTATACCGGAGAGTGACGCTTTATAACAAGATTGGGGATTAAGTGCCAAATGAGGCAAAGAAATGGCAATAAAAACAATAAATAGACAGGAAATTTTGTAATGCTAAAAAATAACCTTTAAAATATTTAAAAAATATCAACAAACCTCATTTGGGTCATCCAAACCATTTGTATTTGCCTGTTGTTTAATAGCATTTGCCAAAGCTAAATCAACATCTAATTTAAAACCTGAAGCAGCACAAGCTTCTCCAATATTCTAAAATTAATTTAAAGAATATTTTTCCTAAAAAATAATTTCTCGTTACAATTTTTTGTAGTTCATCCAAAGGAGAATTAATTAAAGAGGATAATGAATTAATTAAAAAAGGCGCTCTTTGTTTTAAAACATCATTTAATGCTGAAAATAACATATCTCGAAAAGCACAAATTTCACCAATTATCTTTGAAAGAAAAATAAAATTAAAAGAAGAGAATCTTTTTTAAATAATTACAATAACTCTTTGCAACATTGAATCTAATGGGGAAATGCCATGAGTTGTGTTGGTGCTACGTTTTTCGTTCTTGTGACCGCTTCCACTAGGCGAGTCTAATGAAGTACTTAAGGAAGTAACAATCTAAAAAAGAATTTTTTGTTTTTATTGAAAAGAGAGAGGTTGTTTAGAAGGGGAAATGAAAGAAAAGGAGGGTATAACACAGGGATGTGCCGGTCACCTTCGACGAATTTAAACTTTTTTTGGTATTTTTTGGTCTTTCGTTTGTTAATTTATCTTTCGCCTAAAAGGAAAAATCGCCTGTAAAAAGTGAAAGACAAATAATACCAAAAAAGGCGAAGGTGACTAGGACATTCTGCTACAATAAAAGTAACACCTCTAAATAACAATCATGATACTCCAAAAAAAAAGATTTAAAATTCAAAAACCTCACTTCTTTAAGTTTTTCAGGTTTATCATAATTAACACGAGCAATATGTAATTGTTCATTATGTTCTCGCACAATTTTGAAAAGTTCGGTAATTTGACTTGCAATATGCCAAACAAGTTTTTCTTCCATAAATTTAATTCCAAATGGGCCAATAATTTGTGATAAAGAACGAAGTTCTGAAATTAAAAAAAAAATATTTTTTTGTGTAAAATATTGCAAAATAAACCTCTAGGATCAGTAAATCTTTCCGCTCGAAAAAGTTGAGTAGATGAATTATTGTTGTTAATTGGTGTATCTAAACTTGGATTATTAACAAACGATTGCATATGTTCAGAGTAGAGAAGATGACAAGTACTTGCTTTTCGAAGCAAAACCTCCAAATACCTTTTTTAAATAAAAATTATGTTAAAAAAGGATTTTAAAATTTAATTGAAAAATAAAAAAAAATATTTAAAAAAATACCATTTTGAATAAATTTCAGCAAGTGTTTCATTCCCTTGTGCATCCTCCCTTTGTGATTGTTGCAAAAGCGTATCGTTAAAGAGGCGAGTTAAGTCAAAATTGTCTATAAAAAATAATTTAATTTAAAAAAAATAAAACACAAGAGTGGGCATTTAGAAAAATCTTTGGACTCCCCACCCGCAGTCAAATTCGAAAAAATACTTTTAATGGTTCAGAATTAATTTAAAAAACAAACAAAAAATATCCAAATGTTGTAAAGCATTCAATTGAGCACTTAAAAACGCCAGCATTTCAGAAGGCCTTCTTGGACATTCCAATGGTTGTTGCTGCTGTTGCTCATTGTTTGGATGTATATAACGCAAAAGAGAAGTATTTAAATATTTTTCTAATTGATGAAAAAGAAATTCCCGAGGAACAAAAATATGTCCAGAAATATTTAATTCTTTTGTTGTTGCTAAAGCTTGGCAAAGTTCTCCAAGATATAAATTGTTTGAATCATTTGAAGAAATTGGTTGACCAGATTGGCGAATACTTTCAAACCCAGGCATTTTCATTTCATTTTTCCCTTTAAATTTAGAAAATTAAAATTCTCATAATCTTCTTTAAAAAACCTTGAAATTCCAAAGCAAACATATTTGCACAAGCTCTAGGTTCTGTGCTAAGAACTAGCTGTTGTCCATCAGCACATACTTTTGAGAATATGTCAATTATTTTACGAGAAATTTCCTCCAAGACAATGTTACAAGAAGTGAGTCATAAAAATTAAAAAAAATTTGTAAAATTAATTTAAAATCAAACCTTTTTCAATAATTGTATCATTTTCTTCAGGACATAATTCATGTAATGGACTATTAAAATGAGCACAAATGTGAGCAAACGTAATTGAAAAACGTGATTGTAGAGGAAAATCCAAACAATTTCGTAAATGTAAATCAAAAATACGAGGGTAAAAACTAAATAAAATTTATAAATTAAGTTAAAAAATTTCTGATTTGGGGATTTTGTTAATAACTAGAGCACGACAAAATCAAAAAGAAATCCGAACAGGATTGGGGCTTAGGAGAAACGAGACGGAATCTCATAGGAATATGTAACTCGTTAAACAGGGTAATCTCGTTTGTTGTTTAAAACCGGGCTCTAGCAAAATTCTAAAGAGGATTCCGCAAGAGCTGAAGCTTATTTATTAGGACTCCGCCGCACTCTATTAATAACGAATTTTATAATTTTAAAATTTACCAATAAATACTTAAATCACTAGTTTCTCTTAATAATTCGTCCAAACCATTCCCAATATGTTTTAGATGAAAAAGTGCTGTATTCATTGCAACAGCAAAATTGGCATGAACTTGAAGCTTAAAAGTTGAACGTCCAATACTTGTTAATGCTTGAAAACGAAACCAATCTAAATGAACTCCACGAGAGTCTATTCCATCTTAAAAAATAAATGTATATTTTGAAAAAAAGTCATTATCTTATGCTCCCAAAAATATGTATAAAAATGTATTAGCAAAAAAATAACAAACCAGAAATATTAGCCAATGTCTGAATACAAGAATGAATTAATAATTGTTCATATTCTGATAATCCACTTCCTCCACTAAAACGCTGAGAAAGTTCTGTAAGTAAAGGAGCATCATAACCAGCAATATATTGAATATAATAACTAGATATTAAATCAGAATTTTTTAAAACTAAATTCCGAATTTCTGTCAAATAATAAAGCAGTTCTGGAAGAAATCTGAAAAAATATTTTAAAAGATAAATACTTAAGGAATCGAGAGATAATATAGGAAATTATATATTTTAGATAGAAAAATGTTTTTGATAATGTTGTGCCACGTTCGAGGGTGTACCAAGTGGAGTTTACAATTTCTCCAAAGTTGTGGTATCATGTTTTATTTAAAAAAATTTAAAAAAATAAAGTTTGCTGAAAACCACAAAAATGTCTATAACATCAAACGTCAAAAATAATCGGAAAAATAATCAGCACTTCATTAATCAAAAATAAACTGTGTTAAAACTGAAAGTGACACAACTCTAGTTTCATCCAAAACCCCAGATTTTTAAATTTTGTTAAATACAAAATTTAATTTTTGTTTTTCTTACTTGTCAACAACAATATTTTGAAGACCACTTTTTTGAATTGCTTTTTTATTTGAAGGAGAATATTGTAATAATAATTGTTGCCAAACATCATAATGTCTAAGTAACCATTGTATTTCATCTCTAGCCATAGACAAACCCATCCAAACAAAAAGTATTTTTGGTCCAAGAAGTCCGGGTTCATCTACCAACAATAAATACAATTCTTTTAATGCCATACGTAAAAAATGCCTTCGATGAGCGTGTAAATGACCGCTAAAAATTTTTTTTCAAATTATTTTCTAAATAATTTACCAAGTCTGAATAGCCAAAATATTAATTTCTTTCAATTCATTCAAAAGTTTATTTTGATTTTTTAAAGGCTCCAAAACAGTTGAAATCATTGAAAATGTAAAAATAGTTTCATCTCTAAATAACCGAACAGCCAAGGAATGTTGCATTGCTTTTTGAAAAAGTTGAAGAAGTGAAGGATCAGAAAGGAGACGATGACAAAGAGAAACTCCGACTAAAAGAAAAAATTTTTTAATTAAAAAAATATTTTTCTATCACTAACAAATAATCCAACGATCCATTGTGTCAAGGGACATATACTCACAAGCTATCTAAATTTTGAAATAATTCTAATTTAAAAAAAATTTTCTCTAACAGTATTAGTTTGTGCAGCATATAACATATGTCGAGGATTTGCAGTAAGTGAAATCATAGCTGAATCTCGTTGTTGTTCAGCAGAGATATTTCTTCTAAAGTAGGTTTCTTTTAATGATTCTAGTGCTGAACTGATTACCTTTAAAATTTTTTTGGAAATTCTTTAATTACGAAAAAAGTTGTTTTTTAAGAAATAAAGATTAAATAGGATTTTGGAATTCCTAATATTTCAAAAAAATTTTTTTTTTGAAATTTCTGATTTTCAAAAAATTTCTAAAAAATTAATATTTAAATTAATTCAAAAAATTCCAAACTCTATAAGAAAGTCCCAAATCTTCAGAAAGTTTTTTAAAAGGTTGTTCATAATCCACAATCATTTGACCAAGTCTTGGAAAGGATGTTTCACTTCCAGTATGTAATATATCATAGGCAGCTGCATAAAGGCCTAAAACAGTTTTTCTGTCCTCAACACGTGAAAGAAGAATCATCAAAGAACAAAAATTGACTACCAAATTTAAAAAGCTTGTCGTCAAATCGAGATTTTGATTCTAAAAGTAAAATAAAAATTAATTTTAATTTTCAACAAATGGACTACCAATAAACATAAACGTCTCATAAAATAACACGATATTTTTCGACCCCCAATGTACCGTTTAGCCCGCCTGAAAAGGCTGTTCTGGTTTCAATAAATTTTTCAGAATTCCTCAAGGATAGGATTTTCGGTTTGGAATCAAACCAAAAACAGAGGAAATTTCGGTTTCGGAGATCCAAGTATTTTCCAAGGCCCGATAACACATATCATGTCATGAATTCCAAATTTAACTATATTTTTCTCTAGCATGCAGCAATTAGAAAAAAATTAAGACATTTTTCTAAAGGAAATCCCCCCTTGACATTTTCTTCAAAAAATTTTAAAAATAAACTAACAATATTTAATCGGCACTGATTAGCATCCATAGCAGTAAAAAGCTGCAAAATAGCATCCTTCAACTCCAACAAATCCACAAATGTGTAATAATACAAAGATAATTTTTTGATAATATTCCCCTTCATATCGTTAATAGACAAATAAACTGTCTGGAAAATTAATTTTTAAATAAAAATTATCTTTAAAACTAACAGAATTTCGTTTAATATCAATTACAGGAAATCGTTTAACAATATAGGAAATAGCCGATTCAAGTGTTTTGTCGTTAAGAAATTGTGGCTGCGATTTTGGGTCAGCACAAGCTTTCTTCTGAAAAGGAAAAAATTTTTTTTAATTTAAATAAAAAATTTTACAAACCATATTATAAATTCTAGTCAACATTCCAACTGCTCGATCATTAAGAATTACAAGTTTCTCGGCAAATTTAAGTTGTGATGAATCTGCAACAGTTTTGTAGCTCATCTTATTATTATTTTTACCTAAAAAATCTTTTAAAAAAATTGTAAAAATTGCCTAAATTAAAAATTTTCAATTAAAAATTGAAGGAGAATGGCCAAATCGAGAAAATGATTCACATAATTCAAAAAATATATTTGGCGTTGTGTTTTTTAATTAATTGAGAGATGTGGTAAATTTGAGAGAACGTAAAGTAATTGATCGGTGTTTGATCAAAAGATAGAAGTTTTAAAAGATAGATAAGGCTAATGTTAATTAAAAGATAATCAGGGTCAGAGACGTGGTGCATCTAAATTTTAATCGATTTTGGTCGTGACTATCTTTTATTGCATCTATCTTTTGTATAGGAGCCAATTTATCAGCTTCATTTGGATTTTACTTTGATTTATTTTATTTGTATTTTTTTGTGGTTCCCTAACGTTTCGTCACTGAACCTTTCGTCACCGAACCTTTCGTCAAAACCTTTCGTCACTGAACCTTCCGTCACCAAACCTTTCGTCACTGAACCTTTTGTCACCAAGACTTTATTTTTAAAAATCAAATAAGAAGTTGTCAAAAATGACAAATTGATCATAATCGGTAATTTAGTTATATTTACTGTGTTGCTAAATGATAGGAGACAGTACGTAGGTACCCAATTGGGTCATTAGCTCGCTGAGCAAATTCAGCAAATATTTGTTGCAAATTTTGATCTTGAATGACATAAAACGACTTCCGCTTAAGTCCCTTTCCTCGGATACCGTTTGCTGGTGCATTATTATAGTCAGCAATTATTCGTTCCCATCTTGCAAATTCTTTGATCATTCGCTTTACAAATTTACTTAACAACGGATTTTGTTCAAGTAAGGAGCCCCATGCATTGTGCCATCCCTCCAACGAATTGTTGGTTCTGGATAGACCAATATCAAAATCACACATGACACGTTCTGGAGCCCAGTCTTGAATGCGATTTTGAATTGCTCGGAAAACGTTAATATATCCTTGAACGTGTTTCGTGGGTAGACAAGCAAAGATGCAAGGTACGTACTGTCTCCTATCATTTAGCAACACAGTAAATATAACTAAATTACCGATTATGATCAATTTGTCATTTTTGACAACTTCTTATTTGATTTTTAAAAATAAAGTCTTGGTGACGAAAGGTTCAGTGACGAAAGGTTTGGTGACGGAAGGTTCAGTGACGAAAGGTTTTGACGAAAGGTTCGGTGACGAAAAGTTTAGTGACGAAACGTTCGGCCACCTTTTTTTGTTGTTTTTTATCTTACTTTCTAATTAGTTTGGGGAGTTTGAGTTCATAAATATTGTATACAAATTTAGTTCATTTAGACATATTTGTTATTCTCATTGATTTTCTTCTAACAACTGCCTTATTTTTTGTTGGTAACCATCAATTTGTTCAATAAATGGGTTGTACTCATAGTGCTAACGACAAGCAAGCAAAGGATAGAAGCCGGCAAATTGACGAACAGGTTTAGTATTTTGTAGCTTATGTTCTGGAATTAAGTTTGATTTATCCTGAGAGAATGAAAATTTAACCTTTTCTTATCTCATTTAATAAAATTTTAGTTGAAAACGGACCATGAACGTTCACAGAGGGAGGTTAAACTCTTGCTTTTGGGCGCTGGGGAATCCGGGAAAAGTACAATTGTAAAACAAATGAAGATTATTCACGAGACGGGATATAGTGACGATGAACGCATTGCTTATCGGCCTGTGGTATGACTTTATTCGATTAGAAATTCCTTTGGGTGATTTTAACTTAAATTTTTTATAGGTTTATTCGAACACTATCCAGTCTCTGGTAGCAATTGTGAAGGCAATGGGCCGTTTAGGAATTGAATTTGCCAACCCCTCTCGGAAGGCCGACGTTGAGTCGTTTTATCATTTGGCGGAGACTTCAGAAGATGGTTTGTTTTATTTTAAAAGGACTTCAATGTCAAATTGCAATTAAATTTAGGAGGGTTGCCACCTGACTTAGCAGCTGTAATGAAACGTTTGTGGGAAGATGTTTCTGTCCAGGAATGTTTTGCTCGTTCTCGTGAATACCAGCTCAATGACTCTGCCTCTTATTACTTGAATTCTTTGGACAGGATTGCAGCTCATGGATATTTGCCAACACAAGATGACGTTTTAAGAACACGCGTGAAAACAACTGGAATTGTTGAAACGCATTTCACTTACAAGGACCTTTACTTCAAGTTTGACATTTTTTCTAATTTTTGATAAGTAAGTATTTTGGGTTCCTTATTTTAGAGGGTATGTTCTAGAGATCGAGCTGGACCTGGAAGGCCTGAGTTTTTTCTGTACCCAGAGTCCAGACCCAGGCATTTTTTGACCTTCCTGGGTTTTTCTTGGACTACAGGCCCAGGACTCGGCCCAGGTCAAAATCAAACTCAAAGTCCAGGAACAGGTCCAGGCTTTTCAAAAACCTCGATCTCTAGTATGTTCCATAAATCTTACAAGGAAAAAACCAATCTAGGGATATTTCCACTTATTCAGGAAAATTTTCGATTACGTTTTCTTTTAATTAGAATGTTCGATGTTGGCGGGCAACGTAGTGAAAGGAAAAAGTGGATTCATTGCTTTGAAGGAGTCACCGCAATTATCTTCTGTGTGGCATTGTCTGAGTATGACATGGCTTTGGCAGAAGATGAAGAAATGGTTATTTTGAATATTTTTTAATAATTAATATTATAAATAATTTGTAGAATCGAATGATTGAGAGTATGAAGCTTTTCGATTCCATTTGCAACAACAAATGGTTTTTGAATACGTCTATAATTCTCTTCCTAAACAAGGTTTTTAAAAATGAATAGATATGTAAAAATTTTATTATTTTTAGAAAGATCTTTTCGAGGAAAAAATTAGTCGGTCACCATTGACTTTATGCTTTGCTGAGTATTCAGGTTAGATTTATGATATTACGTTAGATTTTCAAACAAAATTTTTCGTTTACGATATTCCAAAGTGATCTCGTACCTATAACCTTTTAAATTTATGATTTGTTTAATTCCTTGGTTTTTATCTTCTGATGTGAGGGAGACGCTCACACAAACCTGCCCTGATAAATAGAAATTTTCCCAACTTATTATTTACATGATTTTTTATAGAAAATTCCACTTTAGCTAAAATTTAAAAATTTTCAGGCTCAAATACTTATGAAGAATCAGCCGCCTATATTCAATTGCAATTCGAGTCGTTAAATAAACGAAAGGATGGCCAGAAGGAAATTTACACTCATTTCACTTGTGCCACGGATACGAATAATATTCGGTATGTTTTTTACAATATTTAAAAAAAGTTTTTCCAAATTTTCATTTCTGCTTTTATTTTCGCTTTTTTCTATTTTTTTACTTTTTTCTTATTGATTTCGTTTTTTAAGTCTTTTTTTCTTGAATGGGAACCGTTAGTTTATTTCCGTTTCTGAATTTATCCTAATGAGCTCTAGCCTGATATTTTCTCATATCCAATTCTAAATCAACCAAATTTAAGTTTATATTTTTCCCTTACATTGAAAGACCGGGAATAATATAAATCTTATCGAGGAAATATATTAGACTTTCTTGACTTTATCTATCTTTGTTTGTTTTTGAGGTTTGTTTTTGATGCCTGTACAGATATTGTAGTAAGAGAGAATTTACGGCAGTGCGGTCTTCTCATCTAACAATAAATCAAAAATTCTTTAACAACTCTTAAATGCGCACATAAACACACAAACACATTAATATATTCGTTTATATTTTTTTGCTCATCTTTATGTTTTGCACACAGTTCATTTTTTTTCGTATGCTTTGCTTTTTTTGTTCAGTTAAAAATTGAAAAAGGGTCATTTGAAAAATTAGAATATTAACAACGGAAATGTATTCGCTAAAACTAGCATTTGATTTATTTTTTTACCTTTAACCAACTTTATTTGAATCTTTTTGTGCTGTTTGTGTGTTTTATGTTGCGCTCGCATTTCCGTTGTTTGATTTTTGGAATTATTTTTATACTCACTTTTCTCCAACTTTACGATTTTATTCTGGCACTTTTTAGGTTTTATAAATAACCTTACTCTGATTAAAAAATTTGCTCCTTTCCCTCCTTTGGCAATTTATAAAAAATTTAAATTATTAATTTTATTTTTTTAAGTTTCGTATTTGATGCCGTTACAGATATTATAGTTAAAGAAAATCTTCGGCTGATTGGATTGCTTTAAGACAAAAAATGTATGAACAAATTTAACTTTTTTTTTAATTTAAAAAATATATAACAAAAAATGTAATTGTTTCAAGCATTCTTTTGTTTAAAGTAAAAAATATTTAAAAAAAAATTTTTTTAACGAATTTAAAAAGAATGCTTTAATGACCTCAATTTAACAAATGTATCTCTTTGGTAAACCATTTTTGGTTAAGTTGTTTTGATTATATTTGTATAATCACATAAATATAGATTATTTTTATTTTCAAAAATTACGCATTTAAAAAAGTTTATTTTTATCTTTCTGAAAGAACCTTAAAAATTATTTTGCTTACAAGAATGTCTAAAAATTTAAGAATTAAATGAAATCTTTTTACTAGAAAGTTGAATATTTGGATCTATTTTTTGTAAACCCTACACTTTAATTTAACTAAAATTTAGCTATTGGGTGGGGGAGTTACCTGAGAATACGCTTCGTCCTAAGATTTATGTAACTTTGAGATCCGGTTATATAAAATTTAAAGAGACATTCTTGCTTTCTCAATTAAAATACCTATGTAAATTCGTCAGTCCCAACTAATGAGATTTCTAAATTACTAGCTTATTTCAATAAATTTTATTGTAATTGGTATTTTAACCAAAAAATCAAGCTAAAACAGTACTATCAAAAATATTGTTTGAAAAATTGTTTTTTTGTTTTCGTTTTGTCTAAGCTTTTAAAGGAAATCCTTGGGAAAGGCCCAGATTTGTACTGTTTTTGTATTACTTGCTCTCTTTAAATTATATAATTTCTCAGAATTTTTTTGCCTATTTCTCCGTTTATATTTACGCTGCTGGTTAATAAGTCGCCTATAAAAATCAGCTTTTTTAGATCCTTCAGACATTAAAAGATTTTTATTTTTACCTATACAAAGTATTCTCGCATTTCTTTTGTTTTTTTGTTGGGTTTATGCAGAAATCAATGCTTTTTTAATGTTTTTTTATCTTTCATACTTATATAATTTTTGAATAAAATTATGTTTATTTAATTGGACAAATTTACTTTTTCCCTAGAATTTTATTGAAAAAATATTTTTTGAAATATTTATTGTCAAAGGAAATTTTTTTGACAAAACTTGAAAAAAATTTTTTTGAAGAAAAAACACTTTTTGGAATTTTTTGTTTAGTCAAGAAGTATGTAAATTTTTTTGAGGTTTTAGAAAATAAGTTTGATAAAGCGAAGAAAATTTTAGTTTTTTTTTAATTCCAAAATACAAAATTCCAATAGTGAATTTTTCCTCCTCAAATAAATAAATATAAAACTGAAGATTCGAGAAAAAAAAAGTCAAAACCAAAAGAATTTAAATCTTAACATGAATAAAAGATGTCATTACAGGACTTTTTTTTCGAAAAAATTTGACTTTAAAATATATTTTAAGATTTTTTAAAAAAAATATCCATATCCACACAAGAATCCACCAAAACAATTAATTATTTGCCAATGGATGCGGTCGCCACTAAAAAATTTTTAAAATTATTTGACTTAATATTTCAATTATAAAAAAACATTTTTAAAATATTTTTCTTCAATTTTCGAAAAATTTAATTTTTTAAAAGTTTTTTATCATTTTAAAATTATTTTGACAAAATTATTTTTAATTAAATTTAAAAATTTTACCAAGACATTATGCATTGTATCATTATTACAAAGAACCTGTAAATAATTTTATAAATATTTAGAAAATTTAAACTTAATTGGTTCCGAAATTTTTTTTTATAAATTTTAAAAATACTATTTTAGTCTTCTATTTTATCTAATTAGGATCCCTAACCAGGAATTATAAAATTTTAAAAAATAATTTCTTGTGTTAAAAATTTCAAAATTTAAATATATTGTTATGGATATTATTAAATTTTGTTCACAATTTTCTAAAACTCTTAATACTGGAGAGCGAACAGGGTGACCTTGTACACACAGGGCCCGTCAAGGCGGCCCTGCTATTTTCGGGGAAAACAGGGTTACAAAACCGGGCCAAGAAAGTTATGTCCAACCCTGTTATACTTAATACTATCAAATCAACAACTAATTATCTTATTTTATAGAAATATAAATTTTTTTATAAAATTTTAGAAAATGTTCGAATTCTAGCTCAAATAAGAGAAAAATAGCGGAACGTCTTATAATACCAAAAGCTTGAAATACCAAGCACCCAAAAACCCTTTGAATATCAAAGTGGGTATAAACTCCCAAAAAGGCCCACTCCAAAAACGTCCTATAGTATAAAATCCCCCAAAACGGATTTACAAGATCATACCGAAAAATAAGGTCAGAATAGAAACTAGCCTTCGAAATATATTTTTAAAATTTATAAAAGAAATTTTTTCGGAACCAATAAAGACCAAATTTTTATGAAAATATTTTTTAATATTAAAAAATAAAATTACAGTAAAATAGTATCCTCCTCCATCAGCCTCTTTAGGTTCCTTTCTCGCAGCTGGTTTCCTACCCCTTTCCAAATTCCGTTGAGTTCTTCCAACAACTGCAATGGCATCCAAATCACGATAATGTTGAACAACTTGAGGTATCTGCATATTTAGAAAATCAGGAGCAACATTCGCATAACAGTTATAGATTTGCAAATCTCCAGAAATTATCTAAAATAAATTAAAAAATTTAATTATCATATTTTTCCAATTTTAATAAATAAATTTTTTTTATTTTTTATAATATTCCTAAAAATAAGCATGTTAGCAATAAAAATCAAAATATTTTATAAAAATGATATAAAAGGAATTTAAAAAAATTAATTTTGCATACAAATCGAACTTGTGATTCAGTAAACTTTTTAATTTCATCAAAGAATTGAGACAATGTTAAATTTCCATAAATATCAAAATCTGCGCTTGGAGGTGGTGGAGGAGGAAGCATTTTAGATATTTTAAAGATTGAATATTTATTCATAATAAAAATTTTAATAAATCAGCTTTTATTAACTAAAAAGAGAATTTTTTAGATAATACTTGAGATAAAAGAAAACTGGAATTCGAAAATGCAAATAATAGCTCATAAAATTTTTCGGGACCTATAACTCGGTCCAGAATTATTTCCTGAAGTAGGGAGTGGGCCGTTCGACTCGGCTCGTCAAATCAAATGACATATGTCACGTCCCGAACTTTTACCTCCTGTACACTACACTATATCCGAATAAATAAAGGCCTAAAAACCAGATTTAATATAGGGTTGCAACTCGAACGCTCGGAGGTAGGTATGTCGGGGTACGGGATTTTCACATTGTTTCAGGGCGGGGTACGGGTCGGGGGAGCAAAATATGGTCGGGGTTCGGGTCGGGGTTTTTAGTGAAAAAACTTCTTTAAAGAAAAAATGTTGCAAAAATAACACGCTCTCGGTCTATTTTCGTTAATTTATGCGAAAATTAAGAAGGACAAGGAGAGATTGAAGAGAATAAAAGAAATTGGCGTGATTAAATGGTCGCACTTGCGACCATTTAACTTGCGGACCGGCATTTGCGGACCCGAAATGAATTCTTAAAAAAGTTAATGTAAAAGGCGCTTTAGTGTAAATGGCCTTCTATCAGCAAATATATTAGGCCACATCGTGGAAGCATTGCCACACTTAAACTGTTTCTTGTACATATTTCCCCTCTACTTTTTTCAAGATAAGTGTGTAATGATACTAGTTTTTACTTTAATATTTTATTTTTAATTCGGAACTGATTAAAGGTTAAATTTATAAACTATTAATTAAATTAAAAATTCAATAAAAACTCTACAACTTGTTTACTTTTAATTTTTTTCTAGAGTGATATCCTTTCAAATCCCATGATATCCCCATATCCACTAGAAATGTTTAAAATAGTTTGACTGAAGAATTATGTCTAAAGTTCGCGTGTTCTTCTAAATGTCACACGCCAATCTTTTCAAAATTTTAAAATTCGCCATCGCTTTTAAAACATGCAAAAATTTTTCAAAATCTTTTTTGTCCAAAAAATCTATCTTGTATTTTTTTATAAAAAGGATTTCTAAGTTTGGCCTTCAGATTAAAAAATTTTTTAAATTTCGTTTCTGGTCCGCAAGTGTCGGGTCAGCATGTGTCGGTCCGCAAAAGTCGGTTAAATGGATCTAGAGGTGATTAAGGGGGATTTGGAGGGATTAAAGGGGGATATATGGAGATATAAGAGGATTTATAGCTATTAAGGGTGATTTTAAGGGATATCAATGATTTAGAGGAATATTGAAGGATTAGGGATTTGAAGGTATTGGCAGATATCAGAACAGAAATAAGGTGATTTGGACAGATAGATCAAATGACATGGTCGAATGACACCATAGTTCGTCCGCGGACTCAACTATGAGCCGAGATACAGTACCTTGAAGTTCGAAGAATAATTGGGGGGACCAGGCTCATTTTTGTATATTCGAATTTTTTACCCCAAAAATCCACCCAAGTATTTGACCATTTCGAGCCCTATATCTCGGCTATAAGTTGACCCGTGGACTAATTGTGGTGTCATTCGACTAAGCTCGACGAGCTATTTCGAAAGACATAAATCATCCATATCGAGATGAGAACCATAAAACGAACTTAGGCCGAAAATAATGAAAAAAAAGGCAGGCGAATACTTTGAATAATTGCTTGAATGTTTTAAAAATCCAGAAAAGTCGGAATATGATTTAAATAATTTAATATGTTTTGAAAGGTTGGAAACAATTATTTTTTAATCAACAATTTATATAGATTTTTATTTTTTAGTAAATCTTTTAAATGCACGTATGTATGTAAATAAAAGAATATATGCTACATTTTTCTCTTCTCAAAGAACAATCAATAAAATAATTTTATAGTACTAAATAGCTCCGGTAAAAAATATCGAATCGTTAAAATATCGCCACGGCTAAAAATAAAATAAAATATTGACGCGTTAAAATCTCGACACGGTTAAAAAGGGTTAAAATATCGACACCGTGTAAAGGCCCGTTGAGTCTGAACAAACCCTTTATTAGCTTTGTCGAGCTTTTAACGCGTCGATATCCTAACGATTCGACATTTAAAAACCCCTATTCTCCGGGATTGCCGGAAAAATAATAAATTACTTAAAATTTTATCAAAATTGGTAATTCTTCGGTTTTCGCCCCCTTCTTTTTCTGACCATTTTTCCTTCCCTTTCTCCCTTATTTTTCATGAGTAACTTGTCGAGCAGTGTCGAATGACGGTTGCGCCTCAAAATGTCCTACCCTTAGAATGTCCTCCCCCAAAATGTCCTAATGAATAAAAACCCTCAAAATGTCCTCCCTCAAAATGTCCTATTGAACAAAAACCCTCAAAATGTCCGATTAGTTAATAACTTTTTTTCAATACTACTTTTCTTTATATTTTTAGATTATTCTCTGTATTTAAAATGATTAGAAGCCGGCTTGAAAATTTAGCACGAGCTCGGAAACGGCCACGTTTAGAGGATTTTTCGACAAATCAGACTTCGTCCTTGAATCTAAGCAATTTGGAAAACAACGAAAATCAAGTCAACGAAAGCGGTGAATCCGATAATGATGATTCCAATTCTGAAGTACAACTGATTAATTTTGGGTTTTATTCATAAGGACATTTTCAGGGTAGGACATTTTGAGGGCGCGCCTCGAATGACACCAAAATCAAAAAAATCCGACTTGATTTGACCGAGATACAGACCCTAAAAATTGAAAAACCATAGGGGCTATTTCTTGGAATAAAAAAGTTCATGCAAATGATAGCTCATTCGAAAGAGCTCGTTGAGTTGAGTAGAATGACACCAAAATCAACGTGATTGGACAAGATTTGACAAAGTTATGACATAAGTTGAATACTCCTATAAGTCTCAGATCGACGAGCTCTTTCTAATTAGCTATCATTTGTATAAATTTTCGTCCTTATGGTTTTTAGCCCCTATGGTTTTTCAATTTTTAGGGTCTGTATCTCGGTCAAATCAAGTATTTTTTTGATTTTGGTGTCATTCGACACTGCTCGCAAGGGAGAAAGTGGAGGAAGAATGGCCAGAAAAAGAAGGGGGGCGAAAACCGAAGAATTGCCAAAATTTCTTCAAAATTTTTTAATGTTTTTAGAATTTTAGGTAATTCCAAACTCTGTCCCCCCTATTTTTTTGCTTCCTAAAAATTGTAAATAATTGTCAGATTTTCTCCTTCCTCTATTCTCCTATATTCCCCTGTGACATACATATTCAAAAACGAGACATTTATAAAAAGATTCTAATTAGCTATCATCCCTCAAAATGTCCTATTGAACAAAAACCCAAACAAATAGTCATACAATTATTTTCAGCTTCCGGAAACTATGTATATTAATCAAAAAAAAAGAATTAAAAACATTGATTTTGTTCTTTTTATTTTCATAGTTGTTTAACCTCAACATTTAAAAGTTCATTGTCTCTTGTTTGAATATTTCACAGGGGAATATAGGAGAATAGATGAAGAGAAAATCTGACCATTAAAATTTTTAGGAAGCAAAAAATAGGGGGACAAAGTTTGGAATTACCGAATTTTATTTGAACTTACAGTGGTAATATAAGCATTACATCGTACTACAAGAAGACCCAGAAAATTAATAAAAGTCAATTGTTCTTCCACCATAATATCACTTGGAGTAGTAGAGCGCGAAGAGCCAGATGAAGAAGAGTCTTGAAGTGGAGGAGTGTCCATTATCAAAAAAATTATTTTTTAATTTTTACTAAAAAAATATATAAAATTTTAATTAAAAATGGAACAAAATAAAAATACTACATAGAATTTTCGTTAAATTAATATTTAAAATTGTTTATTTTTTGTAGTGGGGTAAGTAAAATGAGGGTTGTGCTCTGAGCCTTCGAACTAAATAAAGTATGGGAACGGTGTCGGAGTGCAAAATTAAATGTGAAATGGTGCTACGCATTAACACAATTATTTGTGTTTTTTCCTTGTTTCTTCAAATGGTCAAACTTTAAATCAAAAATGATTATTTTTCTCATAAATAAAAAAAGAGGAAGTGAGAGAGTGCATAATGCAACATTACATGGAAAAATTATTTCGAATTTCTATTTTTTCTGATTTAAACGTAAAAATAAAATTCAGAATAAAGTTCAATCAAAGTTTTTTAATCGGTTTTTTAAAATACTAGCAAATTTGATATCTATTTTCTTATGAAAATTATATATTGAATAAAAATAATACTGAAAAAAATATAGAAAAAATTGAATATATAAGTAAAATATAGAAAATATATAAATATTAAAATAGGTATATAAAATTATATTAAAATATAAAGAATATAAAAAATTTTATGTTTTGAGGCATGAGAAAAATGGGTGAGGGGCAAAACGAGGAATTACAAAACACGGAACAGACAAAACGCGGAACGACAAAATGCGGTCTTACCAAAACATGGAACGACCAAAACGAGGACCATACCAAAAAATACGGACCATGCCAAAGCTTAACTAAAATTTATATTATCATTAATTTCATATTAAACTATTAAATTTTTAAGTGAATTTACTTTTTTCCTTAAAATTTTAAGAAATTAAAAGAGATTTAAGTGATATAAGTAGTAACCCCCCCCAAAATGTCCCAGTTATGAAGTGGGACATTTTGGACGGGGTATTTACCTTACCACCACCATACCCCAATTGAGAAGTAAATTTTCAACATGTCTCAGTTGATAATTTTATTTGGTGAATTGTCCGACACCTAACTGTCCCAGTTGAGAATTAAGTTTCCAAAATGTCCCACAACATATCCCAGTTGTGTAGTAAAATATTTTATGGGTGAATTTCTCCTACACTCACCTGCCCCGATTCAGTAGTAAGTACCCCCCAAACGTCACAAATGTCACACCCATTTGATCACCTGTCAATCAAACCTGAGGTTATAGGGGGTATTTTCCTTTTGATCTTTGCCGCAAACCCTTTGTTTTTGGAAGGGTTTGAGGGTAATTAATCATGATTAATTAGGGTAATTAATCAT
This sequence comes from Meloidogyne incognita, assembly GCA_036172945.1. Classification (NCBI taxonomy): domain Eukaryota; kingdom Metazoa; phylum Nematoda; class Chromadorea; order Rhabditida; family Meloidogynidae; genus Meloidogyne; species Meloidogyne incognita. The sequence continues at coordinate 1,073,349 of JARQAC010000037.1, forward strand.
TGATGATTAATTGCTTTTTTGATTGAAATTGTGTGGGAATTGACAGGTTTTTTGTTTGTGGTTTCTGTGTGGGCTGTTGCAACATTTGGAGGTTAAAATAAAAATTTTTAAAGTAATATTTAAAAGTGCGGTAAAATAAAAGAGTAGTTAAAAGGTTTTGGTTGTGTAAAATTGCGGTAAAATAAAAGAGAGTTATAAAGAAATGAATTTTTCGACTTTTCAACTATCTATTGAGTAGATTTAAGGAAAAATTAAACTGAAATGTTTTGATTGATTCAGAAGTGATTAGGTACAGTGATAAGTATAAGTATGTGATTGATAAGTGACTGGTGTGATAATTGGAATATGAAAAAGTTTAATGGGTAATATTTTGATTAATAATAAAAAATTTTATAAAATTTTAAAAAATAAAACCCCCGAGCGGAATCGAACCTTCACCTTCGTATTTTTTAATATGCGGGAACCTTATCCATTCGGACAAAGGGGTGTACTTAAATTTAATCAAATAATTTGATAATTTATTATATAAATTAATTTTTCTGTGCATTTTGGGGGAGGGGTGAAGGATTTTAAAAATTTTAAAATTTCGAAATTCCGTAATTAAAATTTTAAAAATTAAAAATTTAAAGGGAAATTTTGTAAATAAATTAAAATAAATTTAAATAATTAAATAAAAAAGATAATAAAAATTTTTTACAAAATTTTTACAAAAAAATAAAATGATTTTAAAAAAAGGGCGGAAGTTCAAATGTAAGGGGATTTATTCAAAATGCCAAATTTCAAAATTTGGCGGGAATTCAAAGTTTAAAAATTTGGTGCGAATTTCAAAATTAAAAAATTTTTAAAAATATTAAATTTAAATAAAATTTAAATAATTAATTAAATTAAAAAATAGAGGAAGAAATAAAATTTGCAAAATTTTACAAAAAATTTAAAATGATTTGCAAAAAAGGGCGGAAGTACAAATGTAAGGGGACTTATTCAAAATGCCAAATTTCAAAATTGGCGGGAATTCAAAATTTAAAAATAGGCGGGGATTTTTAAATTAAAAATTAAAAAAATATTAAATTTAAATAAAATTTAGATTAATTAAATTAAAAAATAGAGGAAGAAATAAAATTTGCAAAATTTTACAAAAAATTTAAAATGATTTGCAAAAAAGGGCGGAAGTACAAATGTAAGGGAATTAAGCAATTATTTCAAAATGTCAAATTTCAAAATGTAAAAACGACAAAATGCCACATATCGAAATGTCAATTGTTTCAAAGGAAATATTATTGATCTCTAACACATAGCTCTAACTTGTCAAGAAATGTTTCTTAATAGGTCATACGTCTAAAATCTTTTGTTTTAAAGGAAATATTATTGCTCTCTAACACATCTCTCCACCCTGTCAAGAAATATTTTGAAATTTTGTCATACTTCTAAAATCTGGAGTATAAAAGGGAAGATTTTTTCATATTTTTAATCATTTGCTATAAAAACAAAAATATTTAAAATTCTTATAATGTCTCATAATAATGAAGAAAACGGACCTTCTCCCAACAAACGTTCAAGATTTCACATCCGGAATCTCCTACCTCACTTATTCAACGACATACAAAGCGGTGCGGGGACGACAAATTTTAAAAATTATTACCGCCAAATCGATTATGAAACTCAGTTTAACAGAAAATTTAAAATGATGGGAACAACTGGAAAGTTTATTATTGAGAAATTACCTGGAAACCCGGAAGAATTATTGAGAAAAATAATCCAAGACTGTATGGATCAAACCGTAGATGAATCAAAAAATCAATCAATTAATCCAGACCGATTAGGCGCATTAATTTCTTCACAGTTACTTGATAATGATATCTGGATACCAATTAGAAAACTAGAAAAAGATACAATAGACAACATATTAACAAGATTTCAACTTGTTTCACAATCTAAGATAGAGAAGGGGTCACTTCATGGCCACCCCTTTACAATAAAAATACAGACGCTGGGTATTTCATCACTTCCAACAAATGAATCAATTAGAGGTCGAGCACCACAAGACATTGCAACTGATTGTTTTAAACTAAAAGAGGAATTATTTATTAGAATAGCTAATCAGAACAACCTATGCTTATTCTATGCTTTGGAAATTACTAAAAAATATGTTATTAAGGAATTGGGAGATAGAAGAAAATTTAATAAATATATGCAATACAATCATCGGCAGATGAAAGATGTTTTAGATTTGATAAAAGCTGCAAAAATTCCTAACGATCTCCCTGAATATGATGCCGTGGTTTACGTTCCAATTGTTGTAGATTTTTGGAATAATCAATATAAGGATAAAGGATATAAATTCAAAGTATTTGTTTTTGGAGGTGTCAATGAAAAACCTATATTTAAATATGGAAATGAAAATTTCAATGTACCACTTTCCATTTTTCACTCAAATAACCATTTTGATGGATTAAGAAATGTTGGAGGAATGTTCGGGGTGAACCATAAATATTGCTTTACTTGTGAGAAGAAATTCAGAAAATCAAAGGAACATGACTTTAGATGTAAATCTCTCTGCAGACTGTGTGGACGCATAGGAAGTGAACGTCCTTGCTTGGCAACAGCAAACTATTTCAAAAAATGTGATGATTGTGGGAAAAATTATTTGAATGAAGACTGTTTTAACCATCATAAAAAAAGCAGCAATTGTCGGCAAACAAAAATTTGTGAAAAGTGCGGTGTGATATGGACAATCAAAAATTACAAAAGAGAGCAGCAAAAGAATCACGTATGTGGACAAAAATGGTGTAAAATTTGTCGGCAATATCATAGCATGTATAGAGGATGCTTTATTCGTCCATTGGAACCTAAAAAATCAATACCGTACCGTCTAGTAACATTCGATTTTGAAGCAACACAAAATGAAAAGATAAGGAATACAAATGAAGAAAGACGGCTCCACAAAGTAAATTTCATTGCCGCAACAGTAACATGCACAAAATGTATGGAAGACGGAAAAATATGGCGTTCACCCATCAAACAAAATGGAAAGAGTTGCATAATCTGTGGAAACAATCGCTCAATAACATTTTCACATCGTCCATACTCTCAAACAAAAGTTGATAAACAAGTTGTTACACAAACCCCGCTCAGAGAATTTATTCAATGGATTCTTTTTGAACTTAACACTCAATATTCTACTATGGCATTTTCACACAATGGAGGGCGTTATGATATGGTGATGGTATTCAGAGAAATATACTTGAAAGGAGTTGTCCCGTCAATGATTCGTCGAGGTAATAAGCTTTATGAATTGAAAATTCCTCGCAACAACAAATGCAATGAAGTTATATTTCGTGACTCATATAATCTCTGTCCAGTCGCCTTGGGGAAGCTGATTGGGGCATTTGGACTGCAAGTAACTGAAAAACAATTTTTTCCACATTTGGCAAATATCTCTGAAAATTATGGGAGAATACTACAACAATTACCTCAAAAATCTGATTATTTATATGAAGGAATGCGTCCAGAAAAACAGAATGAATTTGATAAATGGTATGAAGAAGAAAAAAATCGGCAGTTTTGTCTGGACGAAGCATTGGCCGAATATTGTACAAACGATGTGCAGATTCTCACAGAAGCGCTGATTGCTTTTAGAAAAAAATTTATGGAAATTAGCAAAAGGAAAAATACACAAAATCAAGCATCTCAAGAAGGAATTGACATATTACGTGATGCAATGACTATAGCATCAGCCTGTATGAAACATTTTCGACTTAATCATTTGAAACCTGAACACTTGGCAATTGTTCCAGAAAAAGGGTATGAAACATGTGACAATCAAAGCGAACTTGCACTGAAATATTTACAATGGTACGAAGAGACACGAGGAGTTCAAATCCAAAGTGCACATTCAGAAGGTGGAGAATACGTTGTAGCGGGGAGATACAAGATTGATGGATATATTAAAGAAGAGGATAGAGCAATTGAGGTAAATGGATGTGTTTGGCACGCATGTGAAAAATGCTTCGGAAATGATTTGAACAAAATTTTACCAAACGGAAAAACTGTGGGAGAAATACGTGAAGATGATGGAAATCGTTTGGAAATTATACGAAAATATATAAAAAATGTTGATATAATATGGGAATGTGATATACGTAAGATGCTTCGCCGCAACAAAAATATGAGAAAATCATTTGCAAATTATCATGACAAAGGCCCAATAAAAATTAGGGATTGTTATTTTGGGGGAAGAACAGGACCTTTACAGATGTACTTTGATGCAGACAAGGAACAACATAAAATTGCCTACTTGGACTTTAATTCGCTATACCCATCAACAATTGCTACAACATCATTTCCGGTTGGGCATCCGAAAATTCATGTTGTACCTTTAGCTGAACAAAATGTTAATTGGAAGAGTGGAGACCAAATTCCATTCAAAGGAATTTTGAAAGTATTTTTGGTACCGCCATCATCATTGAATGTTCCTGTTATTCCAGTCAAATTTGATGAAAGATTACTTTTTCCTCTCTGCAGAAAATGCGCACTTGCCTATCCGAAAGGAGCAAACATCAAAGGATACCGATGTCCTCATAATGATGAAGAGAGAGGGTGGGTCTCAACATGTACTTCACTAGAATTAGAAGAAGCATTAAAAGTTGGTTATACAGTTACAAAATTCTATAGAGCACTTCATTATGAAAAATGGGATGAAAATTTATTTAAAAATTATGTAGCAGAATTTATGGCAATGAAGATTCATGCGAGTGGTTTCCCTGAAGGCATAGAAGGAAAAGAAAATGAGGATAAATTTATACAAGAATGTAAAGACAAATTTGGAATCGAGATTGAAAGAGAGAAAATGGTCCCAGATCAGGCTATGCGCTACATATCAAAATTAATGCTTAATTCCCTATGGGGAAGGTTCAGTCTAAGGAATGGACAATCAAGAAGTGTAGTCATTGACTCACCCACTGAACTTATCGAATATGACAAAAATAACTCAATTGAGATACAATCTATTGATAATTTAACTGAAGAAACAATTTTACTAACTTACAAACAAAAAGAAGAATTTATTATCGAACATGATACATCAAACATGGTGGTGTCCTTATGGACAACATCAGCAGCAAGAATAAAACTATTGAAAGCAATGCAAAAGGTAGCCGAATCAGAGGGTTGCAATCTTCTCTATGGAGACACAGACAGTATACTATTTTCCCATCCAATGTATATGGAATGCCCTCTTAAAACTGGACCTTATCTAGGTGATTTGGCGAAGGAATATGCAGGTTCTGAAATAAAAGAATATGTTGGAGGGGCGTGCAAGGCTTACGCATTGAGAATGGAAAGCAACAAAAATGCCAAAATTAGTAGTGTTCTGAAAGTACGTGGTATAACATTAACGGCTGATGTCTGCAAAATCTTGCATTTTGACAGTTTTAAGGAGAGTGTACTACATTATGCAAATAGAGGAGGCGACAATGAGGAAAATGATGAGTTTGATAAGCGATCAATTACGATTGAAAACCCAAACTTTATACGCCGCAGCGTGAAGGAAGGAATGGTTTACTCAACTAAAATGAGAAAAATATTTAGACCAATAATACAAAAAGGAATAATTTCTAATGACCTCAAAATTGTACATTTTGGACAAAAATAATATCATATTTTCACTTTAAGGTTTTTTAACTGTAATTAATATTTATTTTGATGATAAAATATTATAGTACGAAAGAGAATTGATTTAATAGTAAGCGATAAAGATAAGTTTCTTGAAAAGTTAATACATAGAAGATAAAATTTATGCAAAATTAGGAGAAAGAAGATATAGATTTTGGGGGTAAAAATGCAAAATTAAGCATAAGAAGATGCAATTAATGTAAATTTAAGATTTAAAAGATATAATTAATGAAGAATATGTGATATTAAGAAGCAATGTTAAAATTTAGTTAAAGAACAAATATTCTCAGTAAATGTGTGGGGGTGAACATGCCCAAAGTTATACTGTAATATATCCTGACAATTGCTTAGAATAAAATCTTAAATTGTAATAGTTAATATCAAATTAACGATTTTAAAATTAAGATAAATTATCATTATTAAGATAGAATATATCATTTTTAAAAATTAATCTATTATTTTCATAAATATAAATCTTTAAAACTTATTACTTTCTTTGCTACATAACTGTCAACAAGAGCTAACAACAATTTATAATAAAAACTTAGTGGATAGAATGTTAAAAATTTTGATCATATTAATAATTATCAAGTCTTTACTGGCTGAAGACCTGGGTGCCAAACCATGGAAGAGAGAAGAATTAGTGACTACATTATACCGGAAGACGCCTATACCAATATGGCGGAGAACGCCGCCGCCAATATTTCCTAGCAGAGATAGAAATAATTCAGTGGAACTACCAATATGGCGGAGAACACCGCCATCAATATTTCCTAGCAGAGATAAAAATACTTCAGTGGAAATACCAATATGGAGGAGAACACCACCACCAATGGACGCCAAAACCGAGATGAGAGAAGAATTAGTGACAACATTATATCGGATGACGCCTCTACCAATATGGCGGAGAACACCACCACTAATATTTCCTAACAGAAATATTAATAATTCAGAGGAACTTCAACGAGGCGATAAATTAAGTAATAAATCATTGTATAAAACTGATGACGGGAACAAATTATCAATGAAATGGGTTGTAAAGGATATCTATTACCCGAACAAGAAAGATTTAAACAGACAAGCAGAAATAAAAAATATGGGACGTTGGATTCTACGTTGGGACCTTTACGACAAAAAGTTCAAATTTGGAAAATATAATAGAACAGATTACTTAATGTATTCAAGATGGCGATTTTTATATGAACCTCCAATTTCAAATATTATAGATTTTTTCAAAAATTTGTAAAAATTTTTAAACAAACTATATTTTATTGTAAATTATAATTATTTAATAAATATTTAAATAAAATAAAATTCTCTAATTAATTAATCATAATATTGCGTTTTTCCCATTCGTTATGTTTACCTTCTATTTTAATCCACAATATTCCTGGTCTAGATTTCCCATTAGTGGGCGTCGATGGTAAGGTTCCGTCGGATATTGTAAGACTGTTGAGACTTATTGTTGAAGTTGACGAAGTTGCATGCGTACGTCGTGCTTTAAATGTTAACCCGCTTATTGTAGACGGAGGTGATCTAGGAGCAAAACATAAAAGTTCAAGAGGGTAGTATCTCTCGCAAACTCCATTCTCTGTACATGTTCTTTCAATAACACATTGATGAAATGGGTATTGAAGTTTTAATTTGTGATGAGCAAAGAAATATGCCGCAATCGATATATTAAATGGATAACCTAAATAACCGAAGGCTTTGATTAAATGAGCTCCTGTTGTTGTAATACCATCACACCTAATTTTTCTTTTCATTCCATTCCTATCAAGATAACTTGTCTCTAGCTCTCCCTTTTCTTGTATAAATTTTGCGATCAAATCGGCATTTTCTTGATACATTAGTCTATATCTCACCAAATAACATGGGCAATTTAATTTTTTAGAAATATCATCCAAAACAGAATTCATTTTTATTGATTAATTTTTAATGTATGTAAATGATCAAATGACTTTATAAACTTTTAAGATTATAGAAATTGCCCCTTTTTATACGAAGTTTTTTCTTTGTGAATTGACAAATATTACGAAATCTTGGGAAAAGGGGCGGGGCTTAAGCGAGTATATAAGACAATAGATTTCCCAACCCGCATTCATTTCTTCATTCATTTAAAATAAAATTTGAAAATAAAATAAAAAATGAGCGGATTGAAAAAAGAAAAAATCCCAAAAATTGAGGAGAATGAGGAAGAGATAATTGAAGTAGAGTTAGAAAAGGACACTGAAATAATCAACAAAGCAAAATCCCCTACTTTAAAAATAAACAACGGAAAAATCGAGAAAAATAATAATAAGCTAAATCCGCGTGTATTGTGGAAAATTATGCGCATGAAAGATACACCAAGGATTGAAATAAGAATTTGCAAAAAATGTGCCAATGCGCTTTATAATGATAAGAATAAATTCACTCAGAAGGAAAACGGAAATATTGGAATATACTTTGAAATATGTGAAAGCTGCGCGAAATTAAACATGCAATTCAAGGATTTTGTTGCTGACTGGGATGAGAAGAATATAGAAAAGTTGAAAAAATGAGTAAAAATTTAAATAAATATTTTTTCTTAACATTGTTATTTTTTAATAATAATTTCAATAATTGTAATAATTTAATTTGAAATAAAAATTTTTGAATTTGATTTATTATTAGTTAACATAGGAAGCTTTTAAATTTATAAAATTCAAATTTTTTCGGAAGCCACGCCCATTTTAAGAGTATAAATACTGAAATATTCCCTTGAATCAAACTTCCATTCAAAATTTGAATTCATTTATAAAAATATTTAAAAAATGTCAGTAATTGAAAATAATTGTCAGCTCTTAGAAAAAGTGCTCCCTGAGGTTTTATTTGCGGTATCTTCTTCTGGTGTGACAATTTCGTCACCTCGGCTCATAACAGCACGTTTTGTGGAGTTTGACTTGGCGGGAAAATGTAAAAGTTGTAAGGGAGAAAATGTGGACATTGATTTTATTGTTACTCCGAAGGATGTAACCTTATATTGCAATCGCCTAAAATCAGAAAAAGTCGTCATGTTTGATCATATCTATGAAATTCCTCAACAGTGTGTCTTTCGTGTTAAATCAAAAGGGAGGAATTACAATATTATTCATAAGGAACCAAAGTGGAATGAAAAAGAATTTATCAGAGGAGAAGGGCAAATGACTGTCAAGGAATTTTTGTCAAAGTTTTCACAAAACAAAGCTCAAGTAGGAATAGAAGAAACAAAAGAAAATATAAAAGAAGACGATAAAGAAAAGAAATTAGAAGAAAAAGATAATCCTCAAATTACCACTTTTAATCATTAATCATTATTTTTAATTTTCGACAAATACTTGTAAAATGAATTATCATTTATTTTCTCATAAAGATTTGAAATTAAAACTTCCATTTGGTTGTATTATTAGTGGACCAAGTTCAACTGGTAAAAGTACATTTGTACGAAAATTAATTCTCAAACATGATCAACTTATTGAGCCTACTCCAAAATCTATTCTCTACTGCTATGGCGAATATAATTCTCTTATTCCAGAACTACAGCGAGCCGGAGTCTCAGTTTATTCCGGAGTTCCCCCTGAGGATCTTATTAAGAAACAAGAACAGCCTGCACTAGTCATTCTCGATGACCTAATGTACTCAATTGACGAAAAATATTTATCGGAACTTTTCACAAAGAAATCTCATCATCTTAATTTTGGCATAATATTCATCACCCAGAATCTTTTCGAGAAAAAACTCAAAGTCGCACGTCAAAATTCCATGTATATTGTATTAACTCGCGCACCAAATAGTGCATTGGCCGTTCGCAATTTAGGAGTACAACTATTCCCAGGAAGATTAAATTATTTTCTAGACGCATATAGACAAGCTACAAGCAGCAGTAATTATTCATATCTTTTTATTGATTTACACCCTTCATCAGACCCAACTCTTAGACTAAGAACAAATATATTTAAAGACGGAGAATCAGAAGAACCCTATAATTCATTACCAATTATATTTTTACCCAAGAATTCCTCTAATTAAAATTATGACAACGAATATTAGTCAACTTGTCAAGGACAATTTGCAATTTCTCAAAAAACTCGCAAAAACACGTTCACTAACTAAAAGAAGACAACTTTTAAAAAAAGCTTCAACAGATCAATTACTATCTCTAACTGAAATTTGTTTTAATATTGTACGAAATCAATTTAAATTAAATAAAAGACAAAAATATCGCCTTTTACCATTCGCTAATTTTGTTCGTCGTGTGAGTAGACTAAAGACAGAAGGAGGAGCCCGACGTACAGTAATACAACAAGGAAGCGGTTTACCAATAGGATTGTTTCCTGCCCTTTTAACACCAATCATTATTGAATTAACAAAATCATTGATAAGCAATTAATAAAATGGCAAATAAATTTATATTGATACCTGAGGATATTTATCGCGGACTACTTACTCATCCCATACCAGAAACTGGAAATATCAATTTGGATTTTACTCGAGAAAATTTGGAAACTATTAAAAATCAAAATGCCAACACAGAATTAAAAAATATAAATTACAATCAGGAATTAAGACGATATTTACACATGTTAAAGGATCAAAATGATAGACCAATGAATGTTTCAGTAAGACAAATGGAAGATCCAGCACTAGAGCAAATCAAAAAATTACTTCCCCTCCTTCAAACAAACACCAATGAAAGTCGTCAAGTAACCGAAAGCACTCCAAAAGCTTTTAAACAAAATATTGTCACACCAAAATTATCCCCAATAGATGAAAATACTGAAGATGATCTTAGTATGCACACAGCGGAGGAGGAATCTCCTGGAATTAAGGGGAAAACCGAGCCAAAAGGTACAACAATAAAGGAAAAAACAAAGGAAATTTTTGAAAGTATGAAAAAGGAAAATCTTGATAAATATGACGTAAGCACAGATGGAAAGATTCTAAGTAAAAAGGGAGGAAAAGAAATAATGGGAAGCAATGCACAAAAATCCATAGAGTGCATTCTTCGAACTGGAATAAGTGGGAAATTGAGATGGGGTGAATTGACACCACCAGGAACATCAGCTTTAGAAAACAAACTAAAAAGTGATAATAAAATTTGGCCGTTGATAGAGAAGGCAAGAGAGAGTTGTACACCAAAAAGAACTTATTCAAATCAAAAAAGAAAAATAGCTGAATCCAAAGAAATAGCTGAATCAAAATGGAGACCTCCAGCAGAGTGGAAATGATATTAGATAAACTTTACAATGATCCAGCGAATCCAGCAGGATTTGCTGGTGTTAACCAACTATGGACAGAGGCTAGAAAAAAAGATGCAAGTATTAAAAGGAAGGATGTTGAGGAATATTTAGAAGGCCATAGAACTTATACGATTCACCGTCCTAGACGCGTTCACTTTAAAAGATCAATAACAAATCCGGCAGGCTATATGACAGATGTTCAGTGCGACTTGGCAGATTTTCAAAAGTTATCTCGGCAAAATAATGGAAAGAATTATGCACTTGTGGCAATAGATGTGTTAAGCAAAAGAGTTTTTGCTGAACCTGTGCGCACTAAAAAATCAAATGATATGATTGATGCATTTGAAAAAATTTTGGCAAGGATGGAAATGCACCCACACCGTATTTTTAGCGATAAAGGAACTGAATTTTGCAGCAAAGAAATTATGGATTTCTTCAGGAGGAAGGACATTGAAAAATACACGGAAACTTTTTCAGAAGTTAAAGCATCTCTAGCTGAAAGATGTATTCGGAACATTAAACAGAGATTATACAGATTTATGAGTGAGAAACATACTTTAAAATGGACAGAGGCATTACCGAAAATAGTGGACGCAATAAATCATTCAAAGTGTAGGGTTTTAGGTGGATTAAGACCGGTTGATGTGAGCTTCAACAATGCAAAGAAAATTAGAGAAATGATATTTGGTCCTATTGGCAAGAATAAACTTAGAAAAAAGCCAAGATTCAAGGAAAATGATCATGTGCGTATGAGCAGAAGTAAAAATATTTTTTCAAAGGGTTATCTTCCAAATTACAGTGATGAAATTCTTCAGATAGATCTTGTTAAAAAGAAGGCTAATCCCAATAGATATCGCGTCCGTGACGATAATGGAGAATTATTTAAAGGATATTTCTACCCTGAGGAATTAACACGAGTGAGGAAGGACGAGAATACTAGTTACAGAATTGAAAAGATTATTAAGAGCAGAAAGAAAAACGATGGAAGGAAAGAATATCTTGTAAAATTTTTTGATTATCCTCAACCCCATTGGATAAATGAAAATCAATTTGTATAAGACTAATTTTCATTCCCATAAATCATTTTTACATTTTTTAAATCAATTTTCATTTTATTGTTCAATTTATAATTATTAAAAATAAATAATGGCTAATACATTCTTTGCTGTTCTTCCCAGCAATGTTAGTGATTACCCAGATAATAAACCCAATAAATACCGAGTGCATCTCCCTAAGCCAATAGAATTTCAAGGTGGAAACTGGGTATGTGGGCTTTACAGTATCCAATACCCCCAGTCATGGGCTGCAACTATTGGCACCGACGTTAAACAGTGGATCGAAATTAATTACAATAACAAAAAACCACATAGAATCGGAATTCCCAAAACAACACAGTTAACACCCAGCGGACTCAGCTTCTTTTTAAAACTTGTATTATCCAATAAAGAAAAACCTAGGAAAAGACGTGATATTTCAATCGGTGCTTTAGAGGATGAAATTATTATTGACCCCGAAATTAATTTAATAGAGGATCCAATTAAGAAACGAAGAAAGAGAGAGACAGACAAAGAAGATACTGTGCCTTTATGGGTAAAGGAATTTTTTAATCAGTATCCACACAATTACTGGGAAGCCATACGCGATTATGAACAAGAATTAGAGCAACATAAAGTTAAAATAGAGGAAAAAACAAAACAAGTCCTTAATGAAGAGCATGTTATACAGAAGGAAGAATTTCAGCAAGAACTTGATCACCTTCATTCCCTTTCAGAAGATAAAAAGAAAGAAATTCGTCTTTTAACAGAGGAAGCTAATAAGAGAGATAGGCTTGATGGACGACTTATAGCAAATCAGTTTTTTGAACAACACCCAGATGATTATCACGAGCAAGTGATAAAGATGGAGATAAATATAATAGTAAGATATATTGAGCTTGAAGATAAAATTAAAGAGAGCAGGGAAGAGGGAGGTAAAAATGTTCGTTCTGGAGAAGAAATTCAAAGGTTTATTACTTCAATAAAGCGTATGCGAAAAAACTTGGAAGCACTGGAATCTGCAATAATTGAAAGAGAGTCGCAAATTAGTCGAGATGAATTTCATCAACAAAATTCAAATACACACTCAGAATTTGTCCAAAAATTTTTTGACGACCACCCTCAAGATCATTGGGCAGCATTAAAGAAAAATTTAGGTGATCTACAGGAATTACACAGACAAATTAGAGAAAAAAGAGATTTACATTCACAAGAACAAAATGAAGAGGAAAAGAATAAACTAAATAAGGAGATTGATCATTTAAATAAATTGGCTTCATACAGGAGAAATAGATTTACAGCGATACATCATGCGGCGTACAAGAAATGGAAAAATTTTGAGCTTCCAATTCCACCAACTAGGAATGAAATTAAGGAGATGCAAAAAATTGAAGAGAAAACTCATCCAGAATATTTGGAAAATGCCCTAAAGGTTGATGGTCAAGGCAAACCAGTTACAATTCCTGCTCCAGTAATTACAGATGAAATGATTGAAGTTGTCAACGACAGACACGGGTATGAGCAGGACAAGGTCAGAGAGTCAGAGGAAAATGAAAGAAAAGATAAAGAACTTAAAGAAAGCAAAGAACAATTAAAGCATGCAAGAAGAATAGATAAGTATGGACAACCTATACCCCTTGAGCAACCAATAAGTGAAGAGGAAGATGTAGCTGAGGAGGAAATTTTCGAAAAAGAGGAAAAAAGTTGGGAAGAGAAAAGCAGAGGAAGTCCAGTATTAGATTTGGATTCAACAGAAGAAATTATACCAACAGAGGAGATATTTGATGAGAAAGAGTATGAGCAAAATACTGATGATCTATTTAAAGAAAAAACAGTTACTATGATTGAAGAAAATGAATCTCACTTAAAAGATTTACATTCGGACATTGAATTTGAATATTTGGACAGCATTGATCGCTTTAGGGTGATTTTCAATGATCCTGAGATTAGAAATATAACAATATCTTCACAATTATGTTATGTTCTCGGCTTTCCCATGGGCCCTTTGGTAAATGGTCAAATTGGAAAATATGGAATTGATCTGAAAGGAGGCTTCACAAGCTTTGCTGTTTATTCAAAGGGGTTAACAGGAACTGTAATTATGGGAAATACTGTCAGTTCATTACTTAGAATTGTAGCTGTCGAGAATAGGTCTGGCGGAGTTGTAGAAAGGGTGTATGATCAACCAATGTTTATTCCTGTATTACCTAGAGAAATTAACGAGATTGAAATTGAACTAAGATGGATGAATGGAAGTCTTGTGAAATTTGATCACGGAACTGTAATTATTACTCTAATGTTTAACAGAATGATAAGATTTTAATTAACTCAATATTTTCTCTAAAAATTGTAAAAATTTATTATATATTTTTTATCGTTTTAATAATAAAATTAAAAACAAATTCATCTGGATTTGAATAATTTAACAATAAGGATAGGAATTTTTTATAAGTGTATCCAGAAGAAATGAAATAAATGAAGGTGATACAATGCTGGCCACAAGTGGGAAGTAGAGGATTTTGAAGGGGAACATTATTCATTACTCGGTTTGGAAATTTTGAAATAAAATTTTTTATTAAGGTAGGAATTTCTGGAAGTAATAATGAATCGAAAATAAGTATCTTCTCGGGGTTTATTATGAAAAATGCAATCCAATGTGATCCGTTTTGAGAAGATTTTTCAAGGTTGACGACCATTGAACAAGGATATCTTTGAATTTCTTGTGGAATTTTGTCTGCTGCAAAGCATCCAATAAAACATCTTCTAGTAATTCTGTTGTGTAATAAAATTTTTTCGATTTGTAATGTGTCCATTTTCGTTGAGGAAGGAGTATTTAAAACTCTCTTTGTACTTCTCCAAGTTCAATGTCTTTGTTGATGGTTTTAATCTTTTTAAATTTTCTAAGTTGATAGGCTAAAGCTGTAGCTAATAATAAAAGCCAGAGTACAATCAATGAAATGCAGTAAATAGCCTGAGGTATTGATGTTTCTGATGAAGGAAAATCCTTGCAAAGGGCAGGAATTTGTACATTATTCACATGTTCCATTGATGAAAAATTCAAAATGTTAATATAGGTTTCAAGATTAAGATTGGAAGCTGCTCCGCTGGTATTTTTAACTCTTTCAGGAATTATTGGGAATTTTGATGAAGACGAGTTGATAAGTTCGATTGATTTAGGAGGTATTGTATTTGCGTAATAGCCAATACGTTCTCTTAATTTTTCTCTATATTCTAGATTATCATTTTCATTAGTCATTGTATACTGTAGTGATAATTTATACAAAAAGAAAAATAAAATAATTAAAACAATGCTAAATTCAATTTTAATAGTAATATGGAACATTTTTAAATGAAATGGGAAATGAAAATTTGAGGAAAATTGAGGGTATTTATACTGAAATATCTGTGGAAATAGTTCTGTTTCTATCTAACATAAGAAGTGAATCGATTTCACCCATAGCCACTAGTACAATTCCACCACTTGGAACCGGTTCATTGAAGGTCATCCTTATACTTGTTGTACCATTCTTTATTAAATCAAACATCTCTGGTCCATTATCTTCCTGACTATTTGTGAGGTTAAATACGAAGAAGCAATATCCTGCATATGCATACCGAAACATTGATATACCGTTACTTTCTAGTGATCCCGCGTAACCAATTGCTTCTTGCATGTCATGATAAATTCTAGCATAGTTTCCTTTCGGAAAATCAAGGGAATAAGGGGCTGCTGGAAAAGTTACACCCCCGGCAGTTATGGAAATATCTCTTAAATTAAAATGTTGAAAATAAAAAGGTGTTGTTCTTTGCCGTCCTACAAAATCTTTATTATCAACCATTCCCAATATAATTCTTCTAGGCACCTGATCCATCCATAGATTAGCATTAAATTCTGTTCTATTTTCACTGATGAATAAGGATTTGAGAGATGTTTTTCTTAACGGGTATCGTGCGGGCTTTATTTCAAGTTTTTTCGCAATATCAAAAGCTAGACTGTCCATTAGTTCAATCTTCTTTACATATAATTTGCATGCCAAAATTTCTAGATGGTATTTTGGGGCTGTGTCCCAGGGAGCACTAAGTAGGAAACTTGATTCATTGGGTAGTAGTTCAATATCAACTTCACATTGGTTTACTAAATATCTTGGTTGATTACAAATATCAACATCCAATTTGGCCATAAATTGTGCACTACGCGGATTTCCATCTTCGTCTAAGAATAATCTTTTCCTTGATTTAACTCCATATCCATTAGAATCAACTCCTGGGTATGTTTGTGTGGCTCCATCATCATAATATCCCGCCACAGAAAGGTATGAGTTCTTCACACTTTGTGGGTAGGTTAGTTCGTAGTCAAAAATACTTTTGTAAGCCATGAGGGAATTCCCTTCAAAAACCTGTGTTCCATTAATATGCATGCGACAATTTTTCCATATTGTATGCCCTATAAGCTGCACGCTCGCCACATTATCATCTTTTCCTATATCAACAAGTTTCCCATCTTTGTCTTCTTTTTTAATCCTAAGTTCAGTAAAAACATAGGTTTTGGCCAAATCAATATAATTTGTGCTTGCGTGGATTTTGAAATGAAAAGGGGTGATATTTACAGGGTTAAGTGTGAGTAATTCAATAAATGATGAGTTGCTAATACTAACATTTGTGTGGGGAGTTTCGAAAAATGATAAAGCATTTGTTATTGCATTGCCAGAATCGCGATCAATTTTCTGATGAGTAGACATTTTTATTTAATAAAGACCGAATGTATCTATTTTTTGACGTTTCTTTTTGGAGCTATGAGAAGGATTTTTACCAATAATTATTTGATGACTTTTTTCCTTTGAAATTGTTGAATGAGGTCTACGTTTTCTTTTGAGTCCTTTTATACTATTCTTTGCTTGCAATCCGGTTCCAAACTGTTTTGTCATTCCACCCTTTTCAAGTAATCTGTCCAATCCACGTTTTCCTTCACTAATCACTGTTTGTTTAAAATTTGGTTTAAATTCTTCCTGGCCATATTCTGGATTTCCCACACTTTCTAAAATTCTTCCACCTGTATCCAAAGCTTCTTTTGCTACAGCTGTTCCCGCGCGTTTTGCATAAGGTAAAAGGAATCGCCAAAAATTTCTAAGTACATCTCCAACTCCGCCACCCGTTTGTCTTCCGTATCCACGCTGATAAGGGTTGAGTCCACGAAAATAGTAATAATTTTCATCAGTCCCTCCTCCTATTTGACTGATAGCTGTATGATGATCATCATATCCGATTGTTCGCGGATCAAAGGGAATATGAACCATATTTAGATTAAATAAATTTAAGTTATTTAGTGAAAATACGAAATTAAGCTGCGTAAATTTATCAAATAAAATTTTAAGTAGAAAAATTTGTGATAAATTGTAAGACTATAATTCAAATTATTTAATGGTGTTCAAGTTTTGATTAACAATGAGAGTTTATTAATTTAATAATAATTATATGTTTGTTTAGACACAAAAATTTACATTTCTAAGTGTGGCATTTTGTCGTTTTTGACATTTTGAAATTTGACATTTTGAAATAATTGCTTAATTCCCTTACATTTGTACTTCCGCCCTTTTTTGCAAATCATTTTAAATTTTTTGTAAAATTTTGCAAATTTTATTTCTTCCTCTATTTTTTAATTTAATTAATCTAAATTTTATTTAAATTTAATATTTTTTTAATTTTTAATTTAAAAATCCCCGCCTATTTTTAAATTTTGAATTCCCGCCAATTTTGAAATTTGGCATTTTGAATAAGTCCCCTTACATTTGTACTTCCGCCCTTTTTTGCAAATCATTTTAAATTTTTTGTAAAATTTTGCAAATTTTATTTCTTCCTCTATTTTTTAATTTAATTAATTATTTAAATTTTATTTAAATTTAATATTTTTAAAAATTTTTTAATTTTGAAATTCGCACCAAATTTTTAAACTTTGAATTCCCGCCAAATTTTGAAATTTGGCATTTTGAATAAATCCCCTTACATTTGAACTTCCGCCCTTTTTTTAAAATCATTTTATTTTTTTGTAAAAATTTTGTAAAAAATTTTTATTATCTTTTTTATTTAATTATTTAAATTTATTTTAATTTATTTACAAAATTTCCCTTTAAATTTTTAATTTTTAAAATTTTAATTACGGAATTTCGAAATTTTAAAATTTTTAAAATCCTTCACCCCTCCCCCAAAATGCACAGAAAAATTAATTTATATAATAAATTATCAAATTATTTGATTAAATTTAAGTACACCCCTTTGTCCGAATGGATAAGGTTCCCGCATATTAAAAAATACGAAGGTGAAGGTTCGATTCCGCTCGGGGGTTTTATTTTTTAAAATTTTATAAAATTTTTTATTATTAATCAAAATATTACCCATTAAACTTTTTCATATTCCAATTATCACACCAGTCACTTATCAATCACATACTTATACTTATCACTGTACCTAATCACTTCTGAATCAATCAAAACATTTCAGTTTAATTTTTCCTTAAATCTACTCAATAGATAGTTGAAAAGTCGAAAAATTCATTTCTTTATAACTCTCTTTTATTTTACCGCAATTTTACACAACCAAAACCTTTTAACTACTCTTTTATTTTACCGCACTTTTAAATATTACTTTAAAAATTTTTATTTTAACCTCCAAATGTTGCAACAGCCCACACAGAAACCACAAACAAAAAACCTGTCAATTCCCACACAATTTCAATCAAAAAAGCAATTAATCATCAATGATTAATTACCCTAATTAATCATGATTAATTACCCTCAAACCCTTCCAAAAACAAAGGGTTTGCGGCAAAGATCAAAAGGAAAATACCCCCTATAACCTCAGGTTTGATTGACAGGTGATCAAATGGGTGTGACATTTGTGACGTTTGGGGGGTACTTACTACTGAATCGGGGCAGGTGAGTGTAGGAGAAATTCACCCATAAAATATTTTACTACACAACTGGGATATGTTGTGGGACATTTTGGAAACTTAATTCTCAACTGGGACAGTTAGGTGTCGGACAATTCACCAAATAAAATTATCAACTGAGACATGTTGAAAATTTACTTCTCAATTGGGGTATGGTGGTGGTAAGGTAAATACCCCGTCCAAAATGTCCCACTTCATAACTGGGACATTTTGGGGGGGGGGGTTACTACTGATATATTTTTATGGTAACATTGGTTGGTGATTTAATTAAAGGGCCGATCTTTGTTCAAATTTTAACAATTAAAAAAAGTAAAATTATTTTTTTTAATATAATTTTTCGGCCCCTTAAAGGATTTACTTAAAAAAATAGAATTTAAAAAATTAAAAAAAATAAAAACTTGGAGGTTGAAAGTTCGTTGGGGGGTTTGAAAATTTCGTATTTTAATGTTATAAACAATCCTTAAAATGTTTTTAATGAAATAAAAATGTTTGAAAACGATTTGGAAAACATCAATAGAATAGAACTAATAAGAATAAATACCTGCAAGAATATGTAGTACTAATATTGACTGAACGTTAATAAAAAAATTGATTAAAATTTAAATAATAAGGGTAAATTCTAGGGAGAATAATACACATGTATATACAAAATACGGTTCTACTTGACTTTATGAGTCCAATCAAACTTTATGAGTCCATCCAAAAAAAAATTGGATTTTTCTTGGTATTGCAAAGTAAGGGTATGGTTCCAAAACATTTCTTCACGATCGGGATCTACGCCCACTGGGTCTGGGATCGTTCCTTACCCTATCCCTCGAAATTTCTGAAAGTTATAGCCAATTTTTAAAAATTTCAGAAAAACAATTATAACTTTCCGAAATTTCGAGGGATAGGGTAAGGAACGGTCCCATACCCAGCGGGCGTAGGTCCCGAACATGAAGAAATGTTTTGGAACCATACCCTTACTTTGCAATACCAAGAAAAATCCAATTATTTTTTGATTGGACTCATAAATTTTGATTGGACTCATAAAGTCAAGTAGAACCCAAAATACTAGAGAAATGGACAACACAGAATAACTTTTATTTAATAAGGAAGATGCCGAAAATTCAAAATAAAATTGAGAATATGTTCTAATAGAATTAAAATAAAATTGTTTAAAAATCACAGCAGACTAGAGCGAACATTTGGGAGAAAATGTCATTTATTGGGCAGAATGCCAAGCAATTAATGGAGTTATATATTTTAATTTGGAAGGGTTGTCCATTAAATACCTAAATCCATTCTTAATTGCTCCTAATCACTCTATATCACTCCATTGGTACTTAACTTTTTAGCGCCGAAGCGAAAATTTGAATATTTGGTTCGGATATCGTATCCGGAAGAATTTCTTGATTTCCTTGCTCAAGAATTTTGAAGATTTCCTTGATCCGACAACCTTAGTTTGGGAGAATGTTTTTTTATAATTTTGAATGTTTTGATTCTTTTTTATATTTTTAAGGAATATTTTGGAAATATTTTTAGTGATGATGTTTTTTAATTTTAAATATTTTGATTGTTTTGAGAGTATTTATTGGGAATATTTGTGGTCATTAATTTTACTAGTTAATTTTTTTGATTGAATGTTTTGTTTGTTTTGAGAGTATTTTGTGTATTTATTTTGTGTATTCGTTATGTTTGTGGCAATTTAATTTTAGTGAACGACTAAAATATTTCCTGAAAACCTAAAATATATTACAGGAACATATTTTCTACTAATTAAATCTGTAGATGTTGAGTTTTATGCAAAAATCGAATCATTTCAATTTTTAATCATTTTATCATTATTTTAATATATAAATTGTTAAATTTTTAAGTGAATTTACTTTTTTCCTTAAAATTTTGAGAAATTAAAAGAGATTTAAATGATATATTTTTATGGTAACATTGGTTGGTGATTTAATTAAAGGGCCGATCTTTGTTCAAATTTTAACAATTAAAAAAAGTGGAATTATTTTTTTAAATATTTTTCGGTCCCTTAAAGGATTTAAAAAATA
Source organism: Meloidogyne incognita (assembly GCA_036172945.1). Classification (NCBI taxonomy): domain Eukaryota; kingdom Metazoa; phylum Nematoda; class Chromadorea; order Rhabditida; family Meloidogynidae; genus Meloidogyne; species Meloidogyne incognita. The sequence continues at coordinate 1,094,272 of JARQAC010000037.1, forward strand.
TAATTTAGAAAATTAAAAAAAATATAAATATCAAAATTTAAATTTAAGATTTTCTATTTTCATTTTCCTTATTATTTTCTGTTTGTAGCCAATAACATCCCCAAATAACAATTAATGCTGATAGTAGAAGGCAAATCTATTTTTATAAAAATAATTTTTTTTAATTAAATTTTGGCAAAAAATAAAATTTAAATTATTTTTAGAAAATTAATAATTACTGAATTTTCAATTCAAATACTTAGGAGATCTAGATATGAGTAGTAACCCCCCCCAAAATGTCTCAGTTGGAGGTGAGACATTTTGGACGGGGTATTTACCTTACCACCACTAGCCCCCAATTGAGAAGTAAATTTTCATCATGTCTCAGTTGAAGTGGAACATTTTATGGGTGTATTTTCCTCAACACCCAGTTGCCCCAATATAGTAGTTACCCAACTCAAAGGCCACCCTAATGTCTCACTTAATTTTCCCGCACCACACTTTTGTCTCAGTTGAAAATATTATTTGGTGAATTGTCCCACACCCAAATGTCCCAGTTGAGAATTAAGTTTCCAAAATGTCCCACAACATATCCCAGTTGTGAGGTAAAATATTTAATGGGTGAATTTCTCCTACACCCAGTTGCCCCAATTTAGTAGTAACCACCCCCCAAACGTTACAAACGTTACACCCATTTGATCACCTGTCAGTCAAACCTGAGGCTATAGGGGGTATTTTTCTTTTGATCTTTGCCGCAAACCCTTTGTTTTTGGAAGGGTTGGAGGGTAATTAATCATGATTAATTAGGGTAATTAATCATTGATGATTAATTGCTTTTTGGTTGATTTTTTGTGGGAAGTGACAGGTTTGCTGTTTGTGGTTTCTGGGTGGTCTGTTGCAACATTTGGAGGTTAAAATAAGAATTTTTAAAGTAATATTTAAAAGTGCGGTAAAATAAAAGAGTAGTTAAAAGGTTTTGGATGGGTGAAAATGCGGTAAAATAAAAGAGAGGTAAAAAGAAATGAATTTTTGATTTTTCATTTATCTAATGGGTAGAGGTAAGGGAAACATTTAATTGAAAAGTTTTGATTGTTTGAGAGGCAATTAGGTACAGTGATAAGTATAAGAGTGTGATTGATAAGTGATAGGGGTGGGAATTGATAATTAAAATATGAAAAAGTTTAAAAGGGTAATATTTTTGATTAATAATAAAAAACTTTTAGAAAATTAAAAAATAAAATCCCCAAGAGGAATCAAACCTTCACCGTCGTATTTTTCCGTATGCGGGAACGTTATCCATTTTGTCATAGGGGTGTATTTAAATTTAATTAAATAATTTGATAATTTATAAAAATTAATTTCTCTGTGCATTATGGGGGATGGGGTGGACGATTTTAAAAAGTTAAAAAACGAAATTTCGGAATTAAAATTTATAAAAATTTAAAAGGTAAATTTTGAAAATAATTTAAAAATTAAAATAAATTTTAAAATTAAATATACAATTAAATAAAAATGGTAATAAAATTTTTTACAAAATTTTGAGAAAAAATAAAATGATTTTAAAAAAAGGGCGGAAGTTCAAATTTAAGAAGATTTATTTCAAAATTCCAAATTTCAAAATTTGGCGGGAATTCAAAATTTAAAAATTTGGTGGGAATTTCAAAATTAAAAAAATTAAAAATATTAAATAAAATTTAAATAATTTTTTAAATAAAAAATGGAGGGAGAAATAAAATTTGCAAAATTTTACAAAAATTTAAAATGATTTGCGAAAAAGGGCGGAAGTTCAAATTTAAGGAGATTTATTTCAAAATTCCAAATTTCAAAATTTGGCGGATTTCAAATTTCAAAATTTGGCAGGAATTCAAAGTTTAAAATTTGGAGGGAATTTCATAATTTAAAAAATTTTTAAAAATATTAAATAAAATTTAAATAATTAATTAAAAAAATGAGGGAAGAAATAAAATTTGCAAAATTTTACGAAAAATTTAAAATGATTTGCAAAAAAGGGCGGAAGTACAATTGTAAGGGGACTTATTCAAAATGCCAAATTTAAAAATTGGCGCGAATTCAAAATTTAAAACTGACGGGAATTCAAAATTTAAAAATTGGCGGGAATTCAGAATTTAAAAATTGGCGGGGATTTCAAAATTTCAAAATATTAAATTTAAATAAAATTTAGATTAATTTAATAAAAAAAAATGGGGGAGAAATTATTTGTCAAAAATTTTACAAAAAATAAAATTATTTGCAAAAATGACCGGAATTTCAAATGTAAGGGGATAGATGAATTAGAGAGAAAACAAATTTAAAAAATCTACTTTAATGTTAATGAGTTCTAAAGGAAATATTATTGTTCTCTAACACATCTCTAACACATCTTATTGTTCTCTAACACATCTCTAACACATCTTATTGTTCTCTAACACAATGAGTTCTAAAGTAAATATTGATCTCTGACACATAGCTCCACCTTGTCAACAATTATTTCGTAATTTGTTCATTTGTCTAAAATCTTGAGTATAAAAGGGAAGATATTTTCATAGTTTTAATCACTTGCTATAAAAACAAAAATATTTAAAATTCTTATAATGTCTCATAATAATGAAGAAAATGGACCTTCTCCCAACAAACGCCCAAGATTCCACATCCGGAATCTCCTACCCCACTTATTCAACGACATACAAAGCGGTGCGGGTACGACAAATTTTAAAAATTATTACCGCCAAATCGATTATGAAACTCAGTTTAACAGAAAATTTAAAATGATGGGAACAACTGGAAAGTTTATTATTGAAAGATTACCTGGAAACCCGGAGGAATTATTGAGAAAAATAATTCAACACTGCATGGATCAAACCGTAGACGAATCAAAGAAACAGGCAATTAATCCTGACCGATTAGGTGCATTAATTTCTTCACAATTACTTGATAATGATATTTGGATACCAATTAGAAGGCTAGAAAAAGATACAACAGACAACATATTAACAAGATTTCAACTTGTTTCGCAATCTAAGATAGAAAAGGGATCACTTCATGGCCATCCCTTCACAATAAAAATCCAGACGCTGGGTATTTCATCACTTCCAACAAACCAGGCGATTAGAGGACGAGCACCACAAGACAATGCAACTGATGGTTTTAAACTAAAAGACGAATTATTTATTAGAATAGCTAATCAGAACAACTTATGCTTATTCTACGCTTTGGAAATTACTAAAAAATATGTTATTAAAGAATTGGGGCATAGAAGAAATTTTAATAGATATATGCAATACAATCATCGGCAGATGAAAGATGTTTTCGATCTTTTAAAAGCCGCAAAAATTCCTAACGATCTCCCTGAATACGATGCAGTGGTTTACGTGCCAGTTGTTGTAGATTTTTGGAATAATCAATATAAGGATAATGGATATAAATTCAAAGTATTTGTTTTTGGAGGTGTCAATGAAAAACCTATATTTAAATATGGAAATGAAAATTTCAATGTACCAATTTCAATTTTCCACTCAAATAACCATTTTGATGGATTAAGAAATGTTGGAGGAATGTTCGGGGTGAACCATAAATATTGCTTTACTTGTGAGAAGAAATTCAGAAAATCAAAGGAACATGACCTGAGATGTAAATCTCTCTGCAGATTGTGTGGACGCATTGGAAGTGAACGTCCTTGCTTGGCAAGTGCAAACTATTTCAAAAAATGTGATGATTGTGGGAAAAAGTATTTGAATGAAGACTGTTTTAACCATCATAAAAAAAGCAGCAATTGTCGGCAAACAAAAATTTGTGAAAAGTGCGGTGTGATATGGACAATCAAAAATTATAAAAGAGAGGAGCAAAAGAAACACATTTGTGGACAAAAATGGTGTAAAATTTGTCGGCAATATCATAGCATGGATAGAGGATGCTTTATTCGTCCATTGGAACCTAAAAAATCAATACCGTACCGTTTAGTAACATTCGATTTTGAAGCAACACAAAATGAAAAGATAAGGAATACAAATCAAGAAATAAGACTCCACAAAGTAAACTTCATTGCCGCCACAGTAACATGCACAAAATGTATGGAAGACGGAAAAATATGGCGTTCACCCCTCAAACAAAATGGAAAGAGTTGCATAATCTGTGGAAACAACCGCTCAATAACATTTTCACATCGTCCATACGCTCAAACAAAAGTTGATAAACAAGTTGTTACACAAACCCCGCTTAAAGACTTTACTCAATGGATTCTATTTGAACTTACCCCGCAATATTTAACCATGGCATTTTCACACAATGGAGGACGATATGATATGGTGATGGTATTCAGAGAAATATACCTGAAAGGAGTTGTCCCGTCAATGATTCGTCGAGGTAATAAGCTTTATGAACTGAAGATTCCTCGCAACAATAAATGCAATGAGGTTATATTTCGAGACTCATATAATCTTTGTCCAGTAGCCTTGGGGAAGCTAATTGGAGCATTTGGACTGCAAGTAACTGAAAAACAATTTTTTCCACATTTGGCAAACATTTCTGAAAATTATGGGAGATCACTACAACAACTACCTCAAAAATCTGATTATTTATATGAAGGAATGCGACCCGAAAAACAGAATGAATTTGATAAATGGTATGAAGAAGAGAAAAATAGACAATTTTGTTTGGACGAAGCATTGGCCGAATATTGCACAAACGATGTGCAGATTCTCACAGAAGCACTGATTGCTTTTAGAAAAAAATTTATGGAAATTAGCAAAAGGAAAAATACACAAACTCAAGCATCTCAAGAAGGAATTGACATATTACGTGATGCAATGACTATAGCATCAGCCTGTATGAAACATTTTCGACTTAATCATTTGAAACCTGAACACTTGGCAATTGTTCCAGAAAAAGGGTATGAAACATGTGATAATCAAAGTGAACTTGCACTGAAATATTTACAATGGTACGAAGAGACACGAGGAGTTCAAATTCAAAGTGCACATTCAGAAGGTGGAGAATACGTTGTAGCGGAGAGATACAAGATTGATGGATATATTAAAGAAGAGGATAGAGCAATTGAGGTAAATGGATGTGTTTGGCATGCATGTGAAAAATGCTTCGGAAATGACTTGAACAAAATTTTACCAAACGGAAAAACTGTGGGAGAAATACGTGAAGATGATGGAAATCGTTTGGAAATTATTCAAAAATATATAAAAAATGTTGATATAATATGGGAATGCGATATACATAAGATGCTTCGCCGCAACAGAAATATGCGAAAATCATTTGCAAATTATCATGACAAAGGCCCAATAAAAATTAGAGACTGCTATTTCGGTGGAAGGACAGGACCTTTACAAATGTACTTTGACGCTGACGCAGAACAACATAAAATGGTTTATTTAGACTTTAATTCGCTGTATCCATCAACAATTGCTACAACATCATTCCCGGTTGGGCATCCGAAGATTCATGTTGTACCTTTGGCAGAACAAAATGTTAATTGGAAGAGTGGAGACCAAATTCCATTCAAAGGAATTTTGAAAGTATTTTTAGTACCGCCATCATCATTGAATGTTCCTGTTATTCCAGTCAAATTTGATGAAAGATTACTTTTTCCTCTCTGCAGAAAATGCGCACTTGCCTACCCGAATGGAGCAAACATCAAAGGATACCAATGTCCTCACAATGATGAAGAGAGAGGGTGGGTCTCAACATGTACTTCACTAGAATTAGAAGAAGCATTAAAAGTTGGTTATACAGTTACAAAATTCTATAGAGCGCTTCATTATGAAAAATGGGATGAAAATTTATTTAAAAATTATGTGGCAGAATTTATGGCAATGAAGATTCATGCGAGTGGTTTCCCTGAAGGTATAGAAGGAAAAGAAAATGAGGATACATTTATAAAAGACTGTAAAGACAAATTTGGAATTGAGATAGAAAGAGAGAAAATGGTTCCAGATCAGGCTATGCGCTACATATCAAAATTAATGCTTAATTCTCTATGGGGAAGGTTCAGTTTAAGAAATGGGCAATCAAGAAGTGTAGTCATTGACTCACCAACTGAACTTATCGAATATGACAAAAATAACTCAATTGAGATACAATCTATTGATAATTTAACTGAAGAAACAATTTTACTAACTTACAAACAAAAGAAGAATTTATTATCGAACATGATACATCAAATATGGTGGTATCCTTATGGACAACATCAGCAGCAAGAATAAAACTATTGAAAGCAATGCAAAAGGTAGCAAAAGCAGAGGGTTGCAATATTCTCTATGGAGACACAGACAGTATACTATTTTCCTATCCAAGGGATATGGAATGCCCTCTTAAAACAGGTCCCTATCTAGGTGATCTGGCAAAGGAATATGCAGGTTCTGAAATAAAAGAATATGTTGGAGGGGCGTGCAAGGCTTACGCACTGAGAATGGAAAGCAACAAAAATGCCAAAATTAGTAGTGTTCTGAAAGTACGTGGCATCACTTTAACGGCTGATGTCTGCAAAATCTTGCATTTTGACAGTTTTAAGGAAAGTGTACTAAATTATGCAAATGGAGGAGGCGACAATGAGGAAGATAATGAGCTGGATAAGCGATCAATTATGATTGAAAACCCAAACTTTATACGCCGTAGCGTGAAGGAAGGGATGGTTTACTCAACTAAAATGAGAAAAATATTCAGACCAATAATACAAAAAGGAATAATTTCTAATGACCTCAAAATTGTACATTTCGGGCAAAAATAATTTTTCCAAATGTATAGTAATATTTCATAATATTTTTCAGTTGTACTTTAATATTTTCACAATGTTATTAAATTGTATTTTGCTATTAAACAGCATTTTATTAATTTAATTCAAATTTGCTGATAAAATTGTGATATTATTAAAATTTTTAATTTAATTTTAGGGCTAAAGATAAGTTTAATAAAAAGTTAAGGTTTATAAGATAAAATTGATGTAAAGTTAAGGACTAGAGGATAGATCGATGTTAAAAATGATTTAAATTTGAGAGAAATATCAATATTTCCAGAAAAAATTTTAAAATGCTGGTAAAGAGGCGATGGTACTCGTGTTTATGTGGTGTTTGAGGTTATCACTGTGTGCGCACACTATAAACATGTAAATACGCACACACACATATACACTATTTTGCTGTAAATTTAAGAAAATTTGCAATAATGTTAAGATTGGTAGGATAAAATTGAAGCAAAGTTAAGGATTATGCGATACAATTCGTGCAAATTAAAGAGATAGAAGATACAATTCACACAAAGTTAAGCACGGAAGACACAATTGTTGCAAAGTTAAGGAGTAGAAGATAAAATTGATGGAAAGTTAAGGGTTAGAAGATAATAATGATGCAAAGTTAAGCTTTGTGGCACACTATTCTGGTGTAAAGTTAAGAATTTAGGATAATTTGCTGTAAAATTTCAAGTTGTACACTTTGAATAGATGTATTGTATACAAGGTTTACTGTATTCATTCATTTGTTTACAAAGGTGTACTGTACACATTTCATTATACATTTATGTGCACTCAAGCTCAATATAAAAAATTCCCAATGATCATTAGATTTCTTAACCTACTCTTTGATATTACTGACATTTTCTTTCAATATCTACATATAACGGGAAAATTCCCCCCCAGACCTTCAGAGAATGCTTTGAAAACCTTTAGAATTACAATTTACCTAAAGTTAAGCATTAGAAAATAATTTGATGCAAAATTTTCAAAATCTCAATGAAAAAATCCAACTAGAAAACATCAAACGACAAAATGCCAAATTTCAAAAAGTCAAACGACAAAATGTCAACTTAGCATGTTAAGGCATGCGCATGGGGTGCACGTGTGTGACAGATGTGCGTACGCACACTCTATTCTTGGTCAAAGTTAAGAAATTATAGGATAAATTTGCTGTAATTTTAAGAACAAATATTAAATTCAATCATAGTTAAGAATAAGAAGATATAAAATTATGCAAATTTAATGGATAGAAGATACAATCCATGCAAAGTTAAGCATTAGAAGTTAAAAATAATGCAAAGTTAAGCATTAGAAGATATAATTGATGCAAAGTTAATGGATAGAAGATACAACCCATGCAAAGTTAAGTAACGGAGGATGCAGATTTTAGGGGTAAAAGTGCAAAGCTAAGCGTCAGAAGATACATTTTTTGTAAAGTTAAGCATAAGAAGATACAATTTATGTAAAGTTAAACATTAGAAGATATATTTGATGTAAATTTAAGAAAAATAATACAAATTTTGAGTAAAACTACGCATTTTGATAAAACTACTCGAGGTATATTGAGGCATATGCTTGTGTTGATGCATATGTATGTTATGCACGTGAGTGACCTGTCTAAACTAATGAAAACACGCATGCAAACAGACTTTCTGGTGTAAAGTTAAGAATTATATATATTTGTTGTAAAGTTAAGTGATGGATAAGACAATTGTTATAAAGTTAAACATTAGAAGATACAATTGTTAAAATGTTAAGGGATATTTGGATAAAATTGATATAAAGTTAAAAGAAATATTACATTTTGAATAAAAGTATGCAAAAATTATGGTACACAATTTTTAATGCACGCTTGTATGGAGTGTGCGTGTCTCTCTAATCTTTTGGTTTCTTACTAAATTGTCAAAATTTCACTCATAAGTAGTATCAATAGAATTTATTTCCTATACCTTCAGGCTCCTTTTGATTCCCAGACCTTCAGGTTTTCTTTTAAAACCTTTAGAATTCAAAAGGTACAAAAAAAGGAATTATATCCAATAGCCTCAAAATTGTCAAATGTGTCCAATTGTACAATTTTGAGGCTATTGGATATAATTCCTTTTTTTGTACCTTTTGAATTCTAAAGGTTTTAAAAGAAAACCTGAAGGTCTGGGAATCAAAAGGAGCCTGAAGGTATAGGAAATAAATTCTATTGATACTACTTATGAGTGAAATTTTGACAATTTAGTAAGAAACCAAAAGATTAGAGAGACACGCACACTCCATACAAGCGTGCATTAAAAATTGTGTACCATAATTTTTGCATACTTTATTCAAAATGTAATATTTCTTTTAACTTTATATCAATTTTATCCAAATATCCCTTAACATTTTAACAATTGTATCTTCTAATGTTTAACTTTATAACAATTGTCTTATCCATCACTTAACTTTACAACAAATATATATAATTCTTAACTTTACACCAGAAAGTCTGTTTGCATGCGTGTTTTCAAAGTTTAGACAGGTCACTCACGTGCATAACATACATATGCATCAACACAAGCATATGCCTCAATATACCTCGAGTAGTTTTATCAAAATGCGTAGTTTTACTCAAAATTTGTATTATTTTTCTTAACTTTACATCAAATATATCTTCTAATGTTTAACTTTACATAAATTGTATCTTCTTATGCTTAACTTTACAAAAAATGTATCTTCTGACGCTTAGCTTTGCACTTTTACCCCTAAAATCTGCATCCTCCGTTACTTAACTTTGCATGGGTTGTATCTTCTATCCATTAACTTTGCATCAATTATATCTTCTAATGCTTAACTTTGCATTATTTTTAACTTCTAATGCTTAACTTTGCATGGATTGTATCTTCTATCCATTAAATTTGCATAATTTTATATCTTCTTATTCTTAACTATGATTGAATTTAATATTTGTTCTTAAAATTACAGCAAATTTATCCTATAATTTCTTAACTTTGACCAAGAATAGAGTGTGCGTACGCACATCTGTCACACACGTGCACCCCATGCGCATGCCTTAACATGCTAAGTTGACATTTTGTCGTTTGACTTTTTGAAATTTGGCATTTTGTCGTTTGATGTTTTCTAGTTGGATTTTTTCATTGAGATTTTGAAAATTTTGCATCAAATTATTTTCTAATGCTTAACTTTAGGTAAATTGTAATTCTAAAGGTTTTCAAAGCATTCTCTGAAGGTCTGGGGGGGAATTTTCCCGTTATATGTAGATATTGAAAGAAAATGTCAGTAATATCAAAGAGTAGGTTAAGAAATCTAATGATCATTGGGAATTTTTTTATATTGAGCTTGAGTGCACATAAATGTATAATGAAATGTGTACAGTACACCTTTGTAAACAAATGAATGAATACAGTAAACCTTGTATACAATACATCTATTCAAAGTGTACAACTTGAAATTTTACAGCAAATTATCCTAAATTCTTAACTTTACACCAGAATAGTGTGCCACAAAGCTTAACTTTGCATCATTATTATCTTCTAACCCTTAACTTTCCATCAATTTTATCTTCTACTCCTTAACTTTGCAACAATTGTGTCTTCCGTGCTTAACTTTGTGTGAATTGTATCTTCTATCTCTTTAATTTGCACGAATTGTATCGCATAATCCTTAACTTTGCTTCAATTTTATCCTACCAATCTTAACATTATTGCAAATTTTCTTAAATTTACAGCAAAATAGTGTATATGTGTGTGTGCGTATTTACATGTTTATAGTGTGCGCACACAGTGATAACCTCAAACACCACATAAACACGAGTACCATCGCCTCTTTACCAGCATTTTAAAATTTTTTCTGGAAATATTGATATTTCTCTCAAATTTAAATCATTTTTAACATCGATCTATCCTCTAGTCCTTAACTTTACATCAATTTTATCTTATAAACCTTAACTTTTTATTAAACTTATCTTTAGCCCTAAAATTAAATTAAAAATTTTAATAATATCACAATTTTATCAGCAAATTTGAATTAAATTAATAAAATGCTGTTTAATAGCAAAATACAATTTAATAACATTGTGAAAATATTAAAGTACAACTGAAAAATATTATGAAATATTACTATACATTTGGAAAAATTATTTTTGCCCGAAATGTACAATTTTGAGGTCATTAGAAATTATTCCTTTTTGTATTATTGGTCTGAATATTTTTCTCATTTTAGTTGAGTAAACCATCCCTTCCTTCACGCTACGGCGTATAAAGTTTGGGTTTTCAATCATAATTGATCGCTTATCCAGCTCATTATCTTCCTCATTGTCGCCTCCTCCATTTGCATAATTTAGTACACTTTCCTTAAAACTGTCAAAATGCAAGATTTTGCAGACATCAGCCGTTAAAGTGATGCCACGTACTTTCAGAACACTACTAATTTTGGCATTTTTGTTGCTTTCCATTCTCAGTGCGTAAGCCTTGCACGCCCCTCCAACATATTCTTTTATTTCAGAACCTGCATATTCCTTTGCCAGATCACCTAGATAGGGACCTGTTTTAAGAGGGCATTCCATATCCCTTGGATAGGAAAATAGTATACTGTCTGTGTCTCCATAGAGAATATTGCAACCCTCTGCTTTTGCTACCTTTTGCATTGCTTTCAATAGTTTTATTCTTGCTGCTGATGTTGTCCATAAGGATACCACCATATTTGATGTATCATGTTCGATAATAAATTCTTCTTTTTGTTTGTAAGTTAGTAAAATTGTTTCTTCAGTTAAATTATCAATAGATTGTATCTCAATTGAGTTATTTTTGTCATATTCGATAAGTTCAGTTGGTGAGTCAATGACTACACTTCTTGATTGCCCATTTCTTAAACTGAACCTTCCCCATAGAGAATTAAGCATTAATTTTGATATGTAGCGCATAGCCTGATCTGGAACCATTTTCTCTCTTTCTATCTCAATTCCAAATTTGTCTTTACAGTCTTTTATAAATGTATCCTCATTTTCTTTTCCTTCTATACCTTCAGGGAAACCACTCGCATGAATCTTCATTGCCATAAATTCTGCCACATAATTTTTAAATAAATTTTCATCCCATTTTTCATAATGAAAGCGCTCTATAGAATTTTGTAACTGTATAACCAACTTTTAATGCTTCTTCTAATTCTAGTGAAGTACATGTTGAGACCCACCCTCTCTCTTCATCATTGTGAGGACATTGGTATCCTTTGATGTTTGCTCCATTCGGGTAGGCAAGTGCGCATTTTCTGCAGAGAGGAAAAAGTAATCTTTCATCAAATTTGACTGGAATAACAGGAACATTCAATGATGATGGCGGTACTAAAAATACTTTCAAAATTCCTTTGAATGGAATTTGGTCTCCACTCTTCCAATTAACATTTTGTTCTGCCAAAGGTACAACATGAATCTTCGGATGCCCAACCGGGAATGATGTTGTAGCAATTGTTGATGGATACAGCGAATTAAAGTCTAAATAAACCATTTTATGTTGTTCTGCGTCAGCGTCAAAGTACATTTGTAAAGGTCCTGTCCTTCCACCGAAATAGCAGTCTCTAATTTTTATTGGGCCTTTGTCATGATAATTTGCAAATGATTTTCGCATATTTCTGTTGCGGCGAAGCATCTTATGTATATCGCATTCCCATATTATATCAACATTTTTTATATATTTTTGAATAATTTCCAAACGATTTCCATCATCTTCACGTATTTCTCCCACAGTTTTTCCGTTTGGTAAAATTTTGTTCAAGTCATTTCCGAAGCATTTTTCACATGCATGCCAAACACATCCATTTACCTCAATTGCTCTATCCTCTTCTTTAATATATCCATCAATCTTGTATCTCTCCGCTACAACGTATTCTCCACCTTCTGAATGTGCACTTTGAATTTGAACTCCTCGTGTCTCTTCGTACCATTGTAAATATTTCAGTGCAAGTTCACTTTGATTATCACATGTTTCATACCCTTTTTCTGGAACAATTGCCAAGTGTTCAGGTTTCAAATGATTAAGTCGAAAATGTTTCATACAGGCTGATGCTATAGTCATTGCATCACGTAATATGTCAATTCCTTCTTGAGATGCTTGAGTTTGTGTATTTTTCCTTTTGCTAATTTCCATAAATTTTTTTCTAAAAGCAATCAGTGCTTCTGTGAGAATCTGCACATCGTTTGTGCAATATTCGGCCAATGCTTCGTCCAAACAAAATTGTCTATTTTTCTCTTCTTCATACCATTTATCAAATTCATTCTGTTTTTCGGGTCGCATTCCTTCATATAAATAATCAGATTTTTGAGGTAGTTGTTGTAGTGATCTCCCATAATTTTCAGAAATGTTTGCCAAATGTGGAAAAAATTGTTTTTCAGTTACTTGCAGTCCAAATGCTCCAATTAGCTTCCCCAAGGCTACTGGACAGAGATTATATGAGTCTCGAAATATAACCTCATTGCATTTATTGTTGCGAGGAATCTTCAGTTCATAAAGCTTATTACCTCGACGAATCATTGACGGGACAACTCCTTTCAGGTATATTTCTCTGAATACCATCACCATATCATATCGTCCTCCATTGTGTGAAAATGCCATGGTTAAATATTGCGGGGTAAGTTCAAATAGAATCCATTGAGTAAAGTCTTTAAGCGGGGTTTGTGTAACAACTTGTTTATCAACTTTTGTTTGAGCGTATGGACGATGTGAAAATGTTATTGAGCGGTTGTTTCCACAGATTATGCAACTCTTTCCATTTTGTTTGAGGGGTGAACGCCATATTTTTCCGTCTTCCATACATTTTGTGCATGTTACTGTGGCGGCAATGAAGTTTACTTTGTGGAGTCTTATTTCTTGATTTGTATTCCTTATCTTTTCATTTTGTGTTGCTTCAAAATCGAATGTTACTAAACGGTACGGTATTGATTTTTTAGGTTCCAATGGACGAATAAAGCATCCTCTATCCATGCTATGATATTGCCGACAAATTTTACACCATTTTTGTCCACAAATGTGTTTCTTTTGCTCCTCTCTTTTATAATTTTTGATTGTCCATATCACACCGCACTTTTCACAAATTTTTGTTTGCCGACAATTGCTGCTTTTTTTATGATGGTTAAAACAGTCTTCATTCAAATACTTTTTCCCACAATCATCACATTTTTTGAAATAGTTTGCACTTGCCAAGCAAGGACGTTCACTTCCAATGCGTCCACACAATCTGCAGAGAGATTTACATCTCAGGTCATGTTCCTTTGATTTTCTGAATTTCTTCTCACAAGTAAAGCAATATTTATGGTTCACCCCGAACATTCCTCCAACATTTCTTAATCCATCAAAATGGTTATTTGAGTGGAAAATTGAAATTGGTACATTGAAATTTTCATTTCCATATTTAAATATAGGTTTTTCATTGACACCTCCAAAAACAAATACTTTGAATTTATATCCATTATCCTTATATTGATTATTCCAAAAATCTACAACAACTGGCACGTAAACCACTGCATCGTATTCAGGGAGATCGTTAGGAATTTTTGCGGCTTTTAAAAGATCGAAAACATCTTTCATCTGCCGATGATTGTATTGCATATATCTATTAAAATTTCTTCTATGCCCCAATTCTTTAATAACATATTTTTTAGTAATTTCCAAAGCGTAGAATAAGCATAAGTTGTTCTGATTAGCTATTCTAATAAATAATTCGTCTTTTAGTTTAAAACCATCAGTTGCATTGTCTTGTGGTGCTCGTCCTCTAATCGCCTGGTTTGTTGGAAGTGATGAAATACCCAGCGTCTGGATTTTTATTGTGAAGGGATGGCCATGAAGTGATCCCTTTTCTATCTTAGATTGCGAAACAAGTTGAAATCTTGTTAATATGTTGTCTGTTGTATCTTTTTCTAGCCTTCTAATTGGTATCCAAATATCATTATCAAGTAATTGTGAAGAAATTAATGCACCTAATCGGTCAGGATTAATTGCCTGTTTCTTTGATTCGTCTACGGTTTGATCCATGCAGTGTTGAATTATTTTTCTCAATAATTCCTCCGGGTTTCCAGGTAATCTTTCAATAATAAACTTTCCAGTTGTTCCCATCATTTTAAATTTTCTGTTAAACTGAGTTTCATAATCGATTTGGCGGTAATAATTTTTAAAATTTGTCGTACCCGCACCGCTTTGTATGTCGTTGAATAAGTGGGGTAGGAGATTCCGGATGTGGAATCTTGGGCGTTTGTTGGGAGAAGGTCCATTTTCTTCATTATTATGAGACATTATAAGAATTTTAAATATTTTTGTTTTTATAGCAAGTGATTAAAACTATGAAAATATCTTCCCTTTTATACTCAAGATTTTAGACAAATGAACAAATTACGAAATAATTGTTGACAAGGTGGAGCTATGTGTCAGAGATCAATAATATTTACTTTAGAACTCATTGTGTTAGAGAACAATAAGATGTGTTAGAGATGTGTTAGAGAACAATAAGATGTGTTAGAGATGTGTTAGAGAACAATAATATTTCCTTTAGAACTCATTAACATTAAAGTAGATTTTTTAAATTTGTTTTCTCTCTAATTCATCTATCCCCTTACATTTGAAATTCCGGTCATTTTTGCAAATAATTTTATTTTTTGTAAAATTTTTGACAAATAATTTCTCCCCCATTTTTTTTTATTAAATTAATCTAAATTTTATTTAAATTTAATATTTTGAAATTTTGAAATCCCCGCCAATTTTTAAATTCTGAATTCCCGCCAATTTTTAAATTTTGAATTCCCGTCAGTTTTAAATTTTGAATTCGCGCCAATTTTTAAATTTGGCATTTTGAATAAGTCCCCTTACAATTGTACTTCCGCCCTTTTTTGCAAATCATTTTAAATTTTTCGTAAAATTTTGCAAATTTTATTTCTTCCCTCATTTTTTTAATTAATTATTTAAATTTTATTTAATATTTTTAAAAATTTTTTAAATTATGAAATTCCCTCCAAATTTTAAACTTTGAATTCCTGCCAAATTTTGAAATTTGAAATCCGCCAAATTTTGAAATTTGGAATTTTGAAATAAATCTCCTTAAATTTGAACTTCCGCCCTTTTTCGCAAATCATTTTAAATTTTTGTAAAATTTTGCAAATTTTATTTCTCCCTCCATTTTTTATTTAAAAAATTATTTAAATTTTATTTAATATTTTTAATTTTTTTAATTTTGAAATTCCCACCAAATTTTTAAATTTTGAATTCCCGCCAAATTTTGAAATTTGGAATTTTGAAATAAATCTTCTTAAATTTGAACTTCCGCCCTTTTTTTAAAATCATTTTATTTTTTCTCAAAATTTTGTAAAAAATTTTATTACCATTTTTATTTAATTGTATATTTAATTTTAAAATTTATTTTAATTTTTAAATTATTTTCAAAATTTACCTTTTAAATTTTTATAAATTTTAATTCCGAAATTTCGTTTTTTAACTTTTTAAAATCGTCCACCCCATCCCCCATAATGCACAGAGAAATTAATTTTTATAAATTATCAAATTATTTAATTAAATTTAAATACACCCCTATGACAAAATGGATAACGTTCCCGCATACGGAAAAATACGACGGTGAAGGTTTGATTCCTCTTGGGGATTTTATTTTTTAATTTTCTAAAAGTTTTTTATTATTAATCAAAAATATTACCCTTTTAAACTTTTTCATATTTTAATTATCAATTCCCACCCCTATCACTTATCAATCACACTCTTATACTTATCACTGTACCTAATTGCCTCTCAAACAATCAAAACTTTTCAATTAAATGTTTCCCTTACCTCTACCCATTAGATAAATGAAAAATCAAAAATTCATTTCTTTTTACCTCTCTTTTATTTTACCGCATTTTCACCCATCCAAAACCTTTTAACTACTCTTTTATTTTACCGCACTTTTAAATATTACTTTAAAAATTCTTATTTTAACCTCCAAATGTTGCAACAGACCACCCAGAAACCACAAACAGCAAACCTGTCACTTCCCACAAAAAATCAACCAAAAAGCAATTAATCATCAATGATTAATTACCCTAATTAATCATGATTAATTACCCTCCAACCCTTCCAAAAACAAAGGGTTTGCGGCAAAGATCAAAAGAAAAATACCCCCTATAGCCTCAGGTTTGACTGACAGGTGATCAAATGGGTGTAACGTTTGTAACGTTTGGGGGGTGGTTACTACTAAATTGGGGCAACTGGGTGTAGGAGAAATTCACCCATTAAATATTTTACCTCACAACTGGGATATGTTGTGGGACATTTTGGAAACTTAATTCTCAACTGGGACATTTGGGTGTGGGACAATTCACCAAATAATATTTTCAACTGAGACAAAAGTGTGGTGCGGGAAAATTAAGTGAGACATTAGGGTGGCCTTTGAGTTGGGTAACTACTATATTGGGGCAACTGGGTGTTGAGGAAAATACACCCATAAAATGTTCCACTTCAACTGAGACATGATGAAAATTTACTTCTCAATTGGGGGCTAGTGGTGGTAAGGTAAATACCCCGTCCAAAATGTCTCACCTCCAACTGAGACATTTTGGGGGGGGTTACTACTGATATGAGTACCCAGATCCTAAATTTCTTTATAAAATTTTGTGGAGAATATTCGACTTTCTTTTACAATTTTTTGGCGTTTCCATCATGATATAAAATTAATAAAAACTCAGAATTTTTCTATAAGACTAGAAAGTATTTGAAGATAAAAGAAATTATTGTACGTATAAATCTTTTGGTATACAATTAAATTAATTTTATTTTTGTAATTTTTGTCTGTTGAAGGGATATAAAGTTTTTTTGCTTCCCATAAAAGGCAAATTCACACTATCCTCTTAATTTGATTTTCCCTAATCCCCACACAACCCTTAAAATATTTAATAAGTATTTATTTTACCATAGACATAGATGCCACTATTGAAAGGAAAACTGAATCCGCCATACAAACAAGGTTATGGTCAATTACTTCCTTCTCTGGCAAATAATCATTAATTCTACTTTTATTGCTAAAATTTAAAAAACTTTAAAATTTTTTCTTTAAAATCCCCACCTATTAATTATTTTTCCTTCCAATGTTTGATTATAAAAACGTTCAACTTCTTCTTCCATTTCCCCATCTGCCAAAACACGAATTATTGCCGAAAGTGTTTCTTCACTGTTTGCATCGTTGGAAGAAGAAGCAATTGTGTTACTGTGTCTCTTTTTACGGCCATGGGAGAGGAACAAATCGTTGGTGCCAGAATCGAGACAATTACTCTATTTAATTAAAATGTTTAAATTTAAGTGGTAGATGAACACTGTACTGCTTGAACTTGATGGGAAAATAAAAAATAGAAACTCAAGCTGGTTGACAGGGAAATTGTTAAGGACTCTATTTAGAATTTTTGAATCTAATTTTGTTGGGTCGTCATATAAGCAGTACTTCAAGGAGTACAAACGGTTTATGAACATTTGTTTGGATATATACAGTTTGAACTCTACGATAGAATTTTCTTGAGAAAATATTAAAACAAACAGGAGGACATCCATTCGGTCCAGCACAAAACATAACAGTACACTGAATTTGGACATCATAAGAACCATCCAAACGAAACGCTTTCAGATCTGCTTTTAGTCTGTTTTTCTCAAAATCTTGCTCAACTGGACCACACAAAGCTGGGTAACGTGGACATCTTTTTGGAATAGATATAATAAATGATTTTAATTTCAATACCCATTATCAATAATAGTGAAGGGAACAGCTTCTCCTTCCCCACCAACTCTTGTTGCTGTACATTCAGCCAACATCTTTAGAAAAATTTTTTTAGAAATTTTCAAAAATTTTTCAAAAAAATCTCTTTTCACCATATTATGTGGCCCAGCTTGTTCACTACTAACAACCATAAATAATGGATCTCCAATTGAAGCTTGTTGTAATGGTTGGCCGTCAGCGTCCAAAAATGAAAGTGTTGCCGTAATTGGAGGGGGAGTGCCGGCATCGAGAATTTGTGGTTCTACTTCTCTTTAAATAATTTTTATTTTCCTCTCACTAAAAGATATCTAACTCTGAGATCTCTACTACTTAAGGACTGGAAAAATCGTATCTTATAATGGTGGTGACTTAAAATTGGGAGTACCGGTTAGGAAGTACCGGTTAGGAAGATAAATTTTAAAGACTTCTCTTATATTCAGGTGTATCTAGTATAGGCTAGAGCTTGAGTCAGAAAACTTTCGGTTTTAGACAGCTCCTATTATAGACTATATTATAATATAATGAGATCCGATTTGTTCCAGATAAATTTTTCCTTACTTAGTTTCAAATATAGTAGTAACCAAAACAGTCCCCTCAATTCCCTGTTCTCGCTTTTCCAACATTTTCTCCAAATTCATACTGACATCACAAGATACTCGATAGAAACGATCCCATTCTGTGGTGACTTGATGTGGGAGAACTCCGTCTAATGAAACAACAACTAAAGCTTCTAATTTTCCGTCCTGTTTTTGAAAATTAAGATAAAATATTTTTTTCATTTCTATACTTTAATTGTAGTTCCACAATTGGGCGAAATATTCGGAGGAGGGAAAGTAATAGATATTTGCTTGGCATTTTCTACAACTTGCGAGCATGTACTGAATTTTTCTGCTGCGTAAATTGCTCCAGTATATGGCTCTTTTGTATTTACTATAAATCTAATTCCTTCATTTGTGCAAAGTGCCATTCCTCCAAATTGTGATTCTAAAAAGAGTTATTTTTTATTAAAATTACAAAGATGGGCCTCGTTGTAAAAGATACATCCAGTATTAGATAACCACGGTTTAGGGTGCTTCCTTAAGATTTGGTTGTCCACTAGGGGATGGGCTGGGTGGAGAAAAAGTCTGTTCGGATCGGAGGTCTGGGAGAAAAAGACCAGGTTTCGGATTTTGGGTAATACGGCTGATCCTGTTACCACTGTGATGATACCCTCTATTTAAGATACTCTCTATCTTCTATATGTAAGATACATTTCTACAGTAGCAAGGGAGTTCTTTTAGGGAGCTCCAGCTGTATATTTAAATAATTTACCACAATTAAATTCATAAAAGTCAACAGAAGGATTCTTCTTAACATTAGCATTTGCCTGTCCAACAGCGAATATATGGCAAGTACTTTGTGTACGGTCAAAGTTGAGAGATTTACAATTTAAATTTTGGAAACAAAGGGAAACACAATCCGCAATAGTTACACCTTGAGCTGTTGCTACAGGTTGTCCTTCAATAGAGACGCCAATAAAACGATTGAATGCTGCTTGTTGGCGACAGGTTGATGAAGATAGATCGGCTAAAAATTTAGAAGAAATTTTTGGATAAATTTTAGATCTTCTTGTACATATTCATTATAAGATAACATCTTAGGGACCGAAAAAATCGTATCCTATAATGAAGTTGACCTTAAATAGAGAATTTTCTTATGCTTTTTGACAACTACTCCTAGTGTTAGATTCACAGTTGATAGCTTCCCAGTCTACTTCAAAATCATAGACTAAGTAGAACTTAATACAAGGAGCCCAAAATAGAGAGTATCTCTCATAGTGAGGGTAAAGACGAGATCTCGTTCAAAATAAAAAAATCAAATATTGTTCGTTTAGATAAGCATTCTCAGAGATATCAATCTCATAACTCGAATAATCCTCAAGTTTGTTATCTATATTGGGGGTATCTTATAGTATTTTGACTGCAAGTTTCAAAAATAATTCTTTTAAAATTACCAGAAACACAAATAGGTTCATAATAATCTTTATTTTGAACAGCCCCTTGTTGATCAGCTCTCGAAAAAGTATCTTCATCGCTAACTATACAATTTTTCTCATTTGGAGAAAATTCTACAGAACGGCAAAAAGTATTTAAAGAATCTAAACATTTTTGTAAACAATTAGATTCTTGTGGTTCTACCTTCAAATTAAAAATATTTTTGACAAAATTAAAATTAATTAATTACTGATTGTGTATGATCATAATATTTAATTTCAAATTGTGTTGTTTTAACAAATACCAAATTTCCTCCTTGCTGGCTACAACGATTTTGACCTTTTTTAAATTAAAAAAAAATTAATTTTTTAAAATTATTTTTCTGTGTTTTATTAAAATAAAGAATGTTAATATAGAGATTTATCGTAAAGGAAAAGGAATATCCAGAACCTACATAGGATATTTAGCGTTTAAGACAAACTAAAGTTTTGTTAAAATTAAATTTTAAATATTAGAGTGGATGATAGAAACATGAGATAAAATTAAAATAAAATCGGATCTCCCGTCTAACGCCCTCTTCTACATGAAAAAATTCATTTGGTATTAAAATGAAAGTGCCGTAAAATCGAGATCAGTTTTCTAAATAAACTTACGATTTAAACAATTATTATCGAAATAATCAACAGGCTGATCTACAGTCATTCTTAAATGTGTTGGTTTAGATCGTCTATCTTCAATACTCATCTCACAAGCATAAGTATCATAATTATAATTAACTGAACGACAAATAAATTCTTTTTCTTTTAAACAAGCACTTAAACATTGTTCGCGACTTGCAACCTTTTTTAAAATATTTTTTAGTGAAATTAATAAATAAACTTTTCAATTGTTTTAAAATTCCACCCTTTTATAATTAAGGAAATATAATTAATAATATAAATTAAGGAAATATCTCAATTATCTCATAAATTAACAAACCATCTTCTCATTATGGGATACCCTTTCGGAGCTAAAAATTTTTATCTTATAAGAGAGCTTCGATAAAAATCTTCAACGCTCGTTTAGACAACATTCAAACAGTAGCTAATCAAATTTTAAGAAAACGTAACGTATTTATATTAAATTTAGATACCCTCTCGGTGATAAAATTCGATAACAAAATTAATATAATCGAATATATCGAATTAATAAATAAAAAGTATTTTTCTACATATGTAGTCCTGCGGGAATCAAAAATTCATGTTCGAATGTATTAATTTTATTGTAGAATTTAGAGATATACTGACGGAGTGAGTCAGATATATGCCTAGCTAATTAAATATCCAAAATCTCCACTATTCCTACCATCCTTTAAATAATTAAATTATTTACTTGAATACTTTTCTTTACAAAACCCTCAAGTGAAGTTTTTCTTATTCTTTCAAAAGAAAATGATCTATAAGTACATGCTTCATGAGCATTTACTGCAGGCAAACAAGTCTTTTCGTAATAAAAATTATTAGCTGATGGATTTGGATTTAATTCTGCTTGGCCTGCTGATGGACTTTAAAAATTAAAAAATTAATCTTAAAATAAATTTTCGAGAATTTTTATTGGAAAATTTTAGAGATTCTCAGTTTTCCAGATTTCAAAAATTATTGGATTTCGACTTTATTACCGTTTTTAGGTGGAAAAAAGCTTTGTTTTTCACCTTTTATTTTATTATCCTACCCAGATATTCTCAACCAGATTTATTTACAGATTTCTGCAAAGCCCACAACTAGGGATTGTCGGTTCTTGGAAAACCCTCTGATATTCGGAAACGAACCGAAAAAACGAACTAAAAATTCTCGGTTCTTTGGTTCGGTTCCAACCCCCTGCAACCCTTTCCCCTCAACCCCTTCCAGATCTCTCCAAATTATTTCCATATTTTTAATTTCTTACGCAGCAGCATCATCAAAAAAGTAACAAGTTTCCCTTCCATCAAAATTAAAAGAAGCACATAATCTTTGAGCCCCAGTTGTCGGTTCTATATTATTTCGGCAATATTGTGAACAAGTTAAATCGTGCCCAGCAGTAGAAACAACTAAAGGTGTTCCGTCTAAACGAGCACGAGAAATTCTGACAAAAGTTGCTGTTTCTTGTGGGGCACATTCAAAAATTGAATAAACACAATTATTTAAATAAATTAAATAAATTATTGAAGAAAATATTAAAAATTTATTTAAATAAATATTTTGTAATAATAACATTTTTTTAAAATTTAAATATGTATGTTGTTTGGCTTCCCAAAATTTTTTCTTAAAATTCAAAAAATATAAAAAAATTATACGCCGTAGGCGCTTACAATTCAGATTTCGGCGCCGCAGGCAAAAATTTGTTGAATTTCCATCAACAAAGTGGAAAATTTTTCAGTTTTTGAGTGATATTTTGGCTTAAAAATAGGTAAAGTTTCGTTAACGAAACACAGGTGTTTCGTTAACAAAACGAAACGAAACAAATTAAAAAGTGTCTCGTCACGAAACGAGACGAAACAGTAAAAAACATGACGAAACTAACGAAACAACGAAACGAAACGTTTCGCCCATGTCTGCTCTGGGAGTCAGCTCCGGAATTGGCTCCAGAGCCTAGATTCTTATATAGTAGGAGCTGAAGCTAAACTTTTTTAATTCCCCAAGGCTCCGGTTATATACTCAATGAACATGGAACAAAAAATTTTTGCCTTCATCCGGAGCCTGCGACATTAAAAACGTCACAGCCGGATTTGCACGGGGCCGGAGTCTTTTATTAATTATAGACACCAGGCATGCACACGGATACGGATAATATCCGGATATCCGCGGGTATCCGCGGATACGGACGGATATGGATAGTGTTTTTTAAAAAATTGGACGGATACGGATCAGGGATGTCACGGGTTACCCGAAACCCGTTACCCGAAACCCGAAACCCGGACTTTTTTTCGACCCGAAACCCGAAACCCGACCCGAGAAATTTTCGAAAACCCGACCCGAAACCCGACATTTTCCTTGGAATTTTATTACAAAAAGGGAAGATTTTTTGCTCTTTGGCCTTCCAAAATATTGAAAATTTTCGCCTGCGGCGCTGAAAAGTGAAGAAATCTAGTGGGTTGGTCTTCCAAACTTCTGAAAATTTTTAGAAATGTTGCTGAATTTGGGCACGATTTTTAAGGATCAAGATGGTTATCTGTGGGAGGTATCTTCGGTGGAAGGAGATATCTTCGGGGGAAGGAGGTATCTTCGGGGTAAGATAGAAAAAAATCGAAAATTAAAAAATGTGGGCGTGATACCGAGGAGGACGTTTTCCGTTGGGATTTTTACCATAAAAAGAAGAATTCTGTCTCATGGCCTTCCGAAATTTGAAAAATTTTGCCTGCGGCGCCAAAAAAGGAGGAAAACTGTAACGAAATACAGAGTAATTTTGCCTTGATGTCGAAGGAGCAAAAGTGGATGAAGGGTTATATCGGGGGATTTACTTGGATTAAGGTGGATTCGGGAAGATATCGGAGGTTTTAGAGGTGTATCTGGGATTTCAAGGTATTTGCAGAGGGTCTCGAGGTTTAAGGTATAAATCAGTGGAGTAGACATATTCACCAGATACTTTTAAATCCCTTGATATCTCTTTTAATCCCCAAATCCCCTGATATTGCTCTTAATCCATCCAAATACATTTAATCCCTGTCTCTTATTATATCACTTTTATATATTATCTTATTAATCCCGCAAATCACTAATATCCCCAGCCTCTCCGAAAAATTTGGCTTCAATTCAAATTTTTAACTGACCCGACCCGAAACCCGACCCGAGACCCGAAACCCGGACTTTTTTTCGACCCGAAACCCGAAACCCGACCCGAGGAAAATTTTCAAAACCCGACCCGAAATCCGACCCGACTTTTTTCTTGACCCGTGACATCCCTGATACGGATGGATACGGATACGATGCTTCAAATCCGCGGATATCCATCTCAAAATTCCAGCCTGCGGTGCAATGAAAGTGAATTTTTTTCGCTTTCGGCCTTTCAAAATTTTTAAAATTTTCGCCTGCGGCGCTAAAAAAGAAAGAAATCTGGCTTCTAAGTCATTGAAATTCTCAAATTTTCGCCTGCGGCGCTACAATGAAGAACTCGTTTCTTGCCTTCCAGCTTAAAAATTTCCATCTACGACGCTCCAATGTGCTTACCCACTTAAGGTACGAAGTACAAGTTCAGGCCAAATTCATTGGTGAGTACGAGCAAAATTAGCTCGTTCTCTTTTAGCTGAGCAAACGAAGGTTTTCATAGGGATATGAGGAATTCCCCCACCCACTCCCGAATTGGGAAAAGAAAAATTTTCCGAGGGGATTGGCAAAAAAGTGGATTTTTTGGCCTACGCCCTTCTAGAATTCTCAAAATTTTCGCCTGCGGCGCTGAAAATGAAAAATATTTTGCTTCGTTGTTTCCCAAAATTCTCAAAATTTTCGCCTGCGGCGCTAAAATTAAAATCTCAGTTAACCGAAATTTTCATTTCGGCCCGAAACCGGGAATTTAACTTTTCAAAAATTCTCAAAAATTTTCAAAATTTTTTTGTCGGTATAATTTCTGATAAGCAGCGTTGGGTCGGAATTCCTATCTCTGCCTTCCGATTTTCGAACCTCCAATGTTCATAAGCAAGGTTACTTTTGCTGCATCCAATTATTACATCATTGTCTAACCATTACCCGAATTTAAATAAATTTGACCATTTTGAAAATTCTAGCCAGCTGACCATTTTGAGAAAAAACGGATATATCCGCGGATATCCGCGGATGGATATGACTCAAAAGTCGGACGGATACAAACGGATACGGATATTGACCCCACGGATATATCCGGATACGGATAGCAAAATCCGTATCCATGTGCAAGTCTGATAGACACGATTAAAAAAACAAAAGGTGAAATGATTTCAAAAATCGAAAAGCAAATAATCGAAAATTTACAAAAAGGAAATTTTTTAATCTATAATATTGTCAAAAAATCAGTCCTAACAGACAGGCTAATCAAGAATTATATGTATAAATCCAGTAACAGGTTTAACTTATTTTGTCTATCCTACAACTAGACAGTCTTAAAACCTCTAATATATTATTTTAAATAAATAATCTCATTTAAAATAATAATTTATAAGAAAATTTAAAAGAGAAAAAGACAAGAAAAATGGATTACCACTGATGAACACAAAAATTTGGGTCAGATGCCGCTACTTGCTGTTTTGGAAAGGAATGAAGGGTTGGATAGTTTTGTTGTTGTGATGGTTTGTGGGGGGGGGGGATTTTATTACATAAAAAGTAAAGGGAAGAGAGAGAGGAAAGATGGATTGATGGGGGTGATTTCCGGGGATATTTACCTAAAAATATTTATTTGGGGTTTGGAGAGTTGAGAAGAATTGAGAAAAGGATGAAGTTAAAAATTAATCTTTTCTCGTTAAAAACGTGATTATTTAATAAATTATAAAATAAAATAAAAGAAATTTTATTTAAAACAAAAAGTGGATTTATTCTGAAATTCCGAAAATTTTCGCTCTGATATTAAATCCGGATACTTGAGGACAGCCTGGACTACGGGGGGATGTTTTGAACTTCTAATTTAATATTAACTCTTGTATAGGTGTTTTTAAATGTTTTTTAATCCTTCCTCCTTACAATATAGACAACGAATAAAAAGACAAAAATTTTTAAATTTTAATTATCTAAGGAAAAGCTGGGAAATCTCCATTAATCGAGAGAATAATGTCAAAAAAAATAAATAATTATTTAATTATTTGTTCATAATTAATTAAGAAATATATTTTTAATTAATGTAAAGCTTCTAAAAATAAAGGAAACTAAAAAAATCTTTTTCCTTCAAATAAATATTGAATTGTAATTTTTGTTCAGAATTTTTCTAATTGAATGGAAAGAAAAAATGAATGGATTTTGTATAAAAAACTAAAAGAAAAAGTCACTTCTTCCCCTTTTCCAAAAATGCCTTTTCCTTCTTTTTAGTAGACCGTGACACTTTTACAGTTTTTTTGCGCATTGAGGGAAGAGATTTATTTGATTTGAGATGTATAAAAAAATAAAATATATATTGATGTAGAAGGGTATTAGAAATAAATATTTAAATATAAAAATAATAAATGCTAGTTGAAATTAAATTTCAATTTTCGATTACCTTCATTTTCCTTTTTCTTTTTATGTAGGTATTTTTGCTTCGTGACTTACCGTATTTGCTAAGATAATTACCCAGCGTAATTATTATTTCAACCTGTTGCTGGATCGGTAATCAAGAGGGAGGGGTTAATTATTTGAGCTTTTCTAGAAAGGCTAATTATAATACTTTTAAGAGGGGTAATTATTTTTTGATCTCTGGTTGTAGGGGGTAATTATTTGAGAGAGGGACATTATTTCAGCATCTGCGGTTGTTTATATGTACTATTTTTAAATTAAATATTTAAATGGAAAAATTTTATTAAAAAATATATTCCTCTTTTATTTTTAATTTGTATACAAAAGTTCAATTTGAAATGAGAAAGTTCCAGGAGATCGGAACTGTCGGAAATTAAGAATGTTTTAAAAATCGGCATTGGCAATCCTATTAAATCTTAATAAATCGGAATTCCAACTAATTTCTGATGTATTAGTTGGAATATTAATTTTAATTTTTAATTTAATTTTTAATTTAAGCTATTAATTTTAATTTCATTTTTTTTCTATTAATCAAAATAACAAAACCAAAACTACATTTTATTTTATTTTTTATGAAAATAAATCTTTTTTAAGAAATAATTAATTTTTAATAAACTTAAAAAGACAATTACGAACATTAAACTGATGAAAATATAGGTATATTTGTGTTTATGATGGCCTTGACACGAAGAAAATGATTTGATCTGTCTATATTTAGAGGGAAAGGAATGTATTTTATTTAAAAACAGATAAAGGGATATTTATTATATTTAAAGTAGTGATTTATCTAAATAATATTTGTACTTTATTTGGATTTCTATATAAATAAAACATATTTCTAATAACATAAGCCCGCCATATACAGGGTGCAGAAAATTATTGGCACTTTTTTGTCATAACCTTCTTCGAAATTGATGAAAATATATTTTTTTTTATAATTTTATTCTCAACATTTAGCAAAATTTTTGATTCCAAATACTGAAAATTTGGTTCACTGATAGAAAAGAAAAACGAACATTTCTTATGCCAAAATTTAATTACTCATAACTTAGTACTAAGCCACACATCTCGTTCAGAAGCTTGAAATAGCTTATAATTTTATTTTTGAAAATTTCACACAAAAAACTTATATTGTCCAAAATTATTTTAATTTATCCCACATTAATCAGACTAAATTATAAAATTTAAAGGCAATTTTGTTATCGAAAAAATTCATTAAATAATGTGAATCTAGGAAAAAAATTATCAACTTCTGTCCAAAATAAAAAAACGGCCGCTAATTTGCCGCATTCTGTATTCAAATAATTAATTTAAAAATTTTTTAAAATTATTTTATTGATTAAAATTTTATTTTAAAAATTCTTCGATACCTTTTTAAAATTTTTATTTTTAGTTGGACATTTAATTAAACAAACATTTTTTAAATTTATTTAATTTTATTTACTTCCAAAAATAATTAAATTAAACTAGCTAGCTCGAAACGGCGCAAAACCTCAAAAAGATAGGGGAAGAGTAAAATCGGGAATACGGGAAAATAAAAAACTGCTTAACGAAAACTAAATTTTTTCGAAGATATTATAAATAACCTTCTAAAATTAAAGGGTTTTTAGTTTAATTAAATCAAGCACAAAAAAGTGTAGGGGAGGGAGGAGGGTTGATAAGAATTTTGAACATGCTAATAAGTCAACAACTGTCTCCGGGCTTGTCTCCGGGGTAAGAATCACCAGACCTGGTCATTGATAAGGATATGGATACAGATATACCAAAATGCCTGCGGATATCCGCCTGTATTCGTCTGTATCCGCCGTAAATATCCGGATACGGTTACCAAAAGCAGTATCCGTTCTACTTTACTAATAATAATTAGTAAAGAAGAATTCTATTTTCCATTTTATTGATAAAACCGTGCCTAATTACGGCTGCGTCCAAAAAAGTCCTAGTCAATAAAAATTATTAAAAATATTTCTGGAAAATAAAATTAATTTAATCATTACATTTGGCAATGTAAATAAATGTAAAAAAATTTGCAAAAATTTATTTTATTTTACCTTTCAGAATCAGTTGATTAAATAATAAAATATATTAAATTTCGGCAATATTTAAATAATAATCCCTCTCTCTAAGCCAAAAAAATTTCTAAAAAATTTTAAATTTACCAAACAAACATCAACTTAAAAATTAAAATGAATTTTAATTTAATTAAAAACATTATTTCTTTATTTTTAATTATTTTATTTTTATCTGGCCCTAATGCCAGTCTAAATGGAGGGCAACCAATGGGGCAACCACTACCCGTTTATTGCGAAAAGCCAGGAAGTCAAGAATGCCGAATGTTGATTCGTTGTTCAGGCCGTCCACCAAATAGAAGCTGCTAATTCTAACGGAAAAAATAAATAAAAGCTGGGAAGAAATTAAAAAAAAACTTTTGGGTACATATATTTTTAATTTTAAAATAAAATTATAAACTTTTCTTTTAATTTAAACTCTTTTCTTTACAATGTTTGAATAAAATTATAAAATATTTTTTTGATGTGTAAATGTCTATTATTTTTCATTATATACAGTAAAGCATTTGGGCTATTTAAGAAATAATTTTACATATATGTAGAGATCGGACCGTACCGTACTACGGCCGTATTTTATCGTTATTTATTGGTATTCCGTATCGGTAGTACGGTACGGAATACAGCACGGAACAAAATTCCGATCTCTACATATATGTACCCAATTTTTTTGTTTTCTAGGTTCCGATTGTCCAATTAATCTGATATTTTTATATGAGATTTATAAACAATGTTGGACCTTATACCCGAAAAATCCTGAAAGAATTTTAACCTAGGCGGTTTTTATTGAGTTTTTTCTCAAGTGGGCTAAAAAATTATAATTCAAATTGAAACTCATCAGTTAAACTTTATATAGTATCTAATTTTTGTCTAATTTGTTTTTATCTATTCTAAGCTGGTGACTGATCATTTCGTCAATGATTTTAAAATAAAATACTTTCTTGACAAAGTGTACATATGTACTGAAAGTAAAAATTCGAGTCTATAACATATTAAAATTATTGTTAAAATAAAATCATTTTTAGTCACCTTTCAAAAATTCCTATTGAAGAAATTAAAAAAATATTAAATAAAAAAATGAAAAAAAATGTGGTAAAGATAAATGGGAAATTAATGGAAATATTTATTTTGGGCCTTTAGATGGGAAAAATTTTTATAAAAAATTATTTGGAATGATAAAAGAAATTAAAGAAAAAATTGAAGAAAAAAATATTTTTAATTGTTTAAATTTAATTGAAGAAAATGAAAATTATAAAAAATTAATTAATAAACCTGAAAATCCAAAAGAAAAATTTGATTTGTTTTTAGAAAAATATAAAATTATTATTTTAGATTTGCATTTCCCGAAGGATTTTTTAAAGCCCCGAAAAAAGTGAAAACCCCGTTCTCCTATAAGAATGTACTTTCATGGGTACTTTATTAATATCCCCCCCCCCACCCTCATTTGAGTCTCAGATTAATTTTCCTTTTTATTTTTCCTGCCTCGGAATGGTCAAATTTCCTTCTTTATAAATGTTAAATTTTGCCGTTAGGCCGATTTTTGCTGTTGCCGTCTATTTTTTCCTTCCTAATACTTGCCTTTTACCTGTAGTGTTTGAAGGAATAAATGATTGACAGTAAAGAAAAGGAAATTAATCTGAGACTCAAATAGGGGGGCGGGATATTAATGAAGTACACTTTCATGTTATTCACTTTAAAAAAATAGCGCCTAAATTTTTCTAAATATTGCGAAATATTTAGAAAAAATAAAAAATTCAAAATACGTATCCGATTTCCGAATTTGGGCTTCGCAATTCAAGACATATCCGCACACAAAACATGCAGTTGCATGTTTTGTCCAACCCTACTTATAAAATGTATGGAAAATCTACATCTGACTTTAATTTTTTCTGTGTTTTCAAATCTACTTTTTCGGCGTTTCTTGATGCCATGACTGGCAGTACTTTGTTTGCTTTTGTTATTTCCTTAAGATGAAGCAGCACCTTAATAGTCGTTATATCACAATCCCCAAATTATTTTAAAATTTAATTAAAATTTAAAAAAAATTAAAATTTTAATTTTAGAATTAAAATAATTGAGTCTATAACATATTAAAATTATTGTTAAAATAAAATCATTTTTAGTCAAGACCTTTCAAAAATTCCTATTGAAGAAATTAAAAAAATATTAAATGAAAAAATGAAAGAAAAATGTGGTAAAGATAAATGGGAAATTAATGGAAATATTTATTTTGAGCCTTTAGATGGGAAAAATTTTTATAAAAAATTATTTGGAATGATAAAAGAAATTAAAGAAAAAATTGAAGAAAAAAATATTTTTAATTGTTTAAATTTAATTGAAGAAAATGAAAATTATAAAAAATTAATTAATATACCTGAAAATCCAAAAGAAAAATTTGATTTGTTTTTAGAAAAATATAAAATTATTATTTTGGATTTTCAACGTGAAATGAAGGAAAGCTTTAATTGTATGTTTATTTGTTTATGTATAATCAGACCCTTAATTATCTTCGTATATTAGAAACCTAACAGTAAAATGCGTGAGTACTATTGGTGTTCGGTATGTGAAGTCGTGATTAAGTTCTCAAATATATTCTAAGTAAATCAGGTGGATAACAATATTTGACTGGGTTATAATGTAAAGATATCGGATCTGTCTAACCATTCTAAAACCAAAACAAAGTTATGACATAAAGTAATCCTATTGGCGTCGGCGAGACACTTTGTGCAAAACACTTAGCTTTGCGCAGGGGTTTTCTCTGTATCTCACCTAAAGCTAAGACCGAAAACTCCGAAAAACCGGATTGCATCAAAATACCCGGTTTCCGAGCCCGGAAAACCTGGCACGGCCCGGGTTCTAACTCTAATATTTAATAAAAATTTATAGTTAGAACTATGAATTATGTGTACAACAAAGAAAAAGTTTTAAACAAAATTAGTGTATTTCTTCAATTCCGAGCATTTCTTGAATTAATTAAATCAATGTCCAAATATAATTATTTAAATATTAAAGAAGAAAATAAAAATATTGTGACAGATTTTATTAAAATTTTAGAAGAATGTAATGAAAAACCGGTAAATGTCCAGCTCGTCACCACACATGTCCGCAAATGACTTTCAGCAAAAAATGCATTTTGCTGCATTCTTCTCCTTTCCTCTCCCTACCATAATTTTCCTCAGGTAATTAACTTATAAGTTGACAGTTTGGCGCGAATAACAAAGGAGGCAATAAGAAAAATGTTTATTTACAAATAAATAAATAAAAATTAAAGAATATAAATCTGTGATAGAGTTCTCAAATATATTTCAAGTAAATCAGGTGGATAAGAACCTTTGATTGGGTTATAATGTAATGATAGAAACCAGTAAAAAGCCATATATTTAGGTAATTCATTTTCTGATAAATGTCTCATTTGTCTAACGCATCTAAAACGCAATCTATTCCAAAAGGCCTCAATTTGTTGTGTATTTGCACCAGTCTTTGGATCAACGAAAAATTCTTGGTGGTTGACTGTTCTATGCTTATATCCTATTTGCTCAAGTCCGTTAAGTCCGTCCTCCTTTGTTATTCGCGCCAAACTGTCAACTTATAAGTTAATTACCCGAGGAAAATTATGGTAGGGAGAGGAAAGGAGAAGAATGCAGCAAAATGCATTTTTTGCTGAAAGTTATTTGCGGACATGTGTGGTGACGAGCTGGACATTTACCTGAAAAACCTGAAGAATGTTATTCTATTAAATTAAATAAAAAATATTTAAATGAAAAAATTGAAGAGAAAATAAAAATAAAAATTGATGAATTTGTTAAAAATTATATTTTTGAAGAATTCAAAGTTAAAGTTGGACATGCTAATAAATAATTTGAACATAAGATACGATATAGAAATGAGAAAATTTTTATAATAAATTTTAAAAATTTTATTCTATGTACTAAATTAAATAAAAATTGACTTCTGTTTGTCTAAAAATTTTGTTGTCTTGGGTTAATTTCTGTACTGGATACACTCTGTCAGATAATTATAAGCACCCCTTAAGTTTCGGCATTAGGGGCCGATCGAAAAACCTACAAAAATTCCAGTAAGCATATCTAGTGATGTGAATTGAAAATACAAAAGAAGCGAAGTTCTAACATAACCCCTACATCGAGATCCAGAAACCCGGAAATCAACGTAAAACCGAGGTAACCGTCTTTAAAAATACATTTGTAGCAAATTTTTTATGAAAAATTTTATTCAAAAAAGTTCAGTTTTCAGAATTACAAATTTTAGTGAAAGGAAAAAATTGATCATTAACGTATGTTAAAGTAAAAAAGGAAAGAATAAGATTTAAAAAAATGTCTCAGGCCTATCTTACTTCATTCATCATGCGTCCACCCCCGATTTAATTCCTTTTATGATGTAAATATAAATTCAAGTTTTGCAACCAAGACAGAGATTAGCAAGTGCTTCAGGCATCGAGTTATGGAAATAACCCCTATCGGTTACATAAGCCAGATAATTTAGAAAAAGGCTATGATTGTTTCCACAGTTGAAGCAAAATTCAACTAAATGAAACAATTCTGCATATCTTTTAGCACCCGGAAATGGTCCATAGCGACTCTGAAATAGAATATTTTAGAGAATTAAATGCCGAGTCGGAATTTATTGGAAAGGAATTGGATAAAAAATGTAAATCTAGCCGCCGACATAAAAATGAGTTCTGATTTCGGTAATCGTGTCTGCTAGCCGTTGGTCCTAATCTGCACGCACAATTCTCATCTAGTATATTCATTTTCGGTTAGTCCCATAAATGTCAGAAACTTCAATATTCACCCAAGTTTTTTTTAAAATAATTTAGAACACCTGTAACATTTTCATCAATATATCAGAATATTTCTCTGCTTCAGTTAGTAATAATTGTCGGGCATAGTGACTTAAGCCAGTTGAGGCAAAATGAGAAAAAATTATAGCGCGAAGGAGAACAAATTCTTCTTTGCTTAGTTGCAGTCTATTGAATGGCCCCATAGAATTGTCAAATAATTTTTTGATAAATTTGTTTATCCTAATTCAAAACTAAGGGTAAGATTGACCAAAAAATAAAATTTACGTCATGTCTTCTTTGTAAAAATTTGCATTGAAAACATCTTTAATTGGATATCCATTCGAAAAAACAACAGTTTCGGATAACATTCTACTGCAATAATACCCAAAATGTAGTGCTAAAGTCGGCATGGTGATTGTTGTGATTTGACAAATCTTAATAATAACAATTAGGTATAATACATATTTTCGAATCGAGATGTTCAATAATTCTCTAAACCGGGCCCCATCTCTAGATGGGCAATTTTTTGAAGGTTGACTTCGAAAATGCAAGTAAAAATGCCTAGAAACAATACAATATATTATAGCATATTAAGAGTTATTAATGACTTTAGAACGTGTGAAAAGCTAAAAAAATATAGGTAAATCTCGAGGTCTGAGATTTTCAAATTTTTTGTGGGCGAGATCAACTAAGTTATTCACTCACTACCTTGTCAGATAAATCCAATTTATCGAAAAAAGGCATGGTTCTTGCAGTATCAACAATTATAAGCAACACATCCGTAAAAGGTTTTGGTAGCCTAGAAAAGGCAATAAATCCTTCGATGGGAGCATGAACAGATTTTGAATGTCTGGGCATTCCAATCTTTAAATTTATAAAAAATTTGCTTTGTTTTTTTTAATTCCAACACACATTTTCGTGTTTCATAGCAATTAAATTTTCTTTACGCGTAAGCAATGAAGCAAGAGAATTACACGAAGAATTGTAATGGCATTCATCAATCCCTGAATCTCTAGTACGACAAGCATTTTGCTCGACAGTTAGAAGATAATCAAGAAATTGTTTATTTTGAGCAGCGATTATTGAATTTTGCTAGAATATTATTATATAAAAATCAGAAATTCGAAGTTGTTCAAAATCGAAATAGGTACATATGTATAAACTAAACGGATTGCTTCAAAGATGGGCACAGTAAAAAGAGAAGTTAACTAAATTAACTTTGCAAGGCAAAATAAAATTTGAAAATACATTCACTATATTTGGTAATTAAGGTGAACGCGAACGGCCCAAAAACGTGAACTGAACGGCCTAATAAACAAAATAATACTCTACCAAATCAACAAAATTTATTTCTTCAACAGCACAATTATTAGATGATTTTCCTTGAACATATTTTCCTTTACTAGCAAGTTCTATACGTTTATTTTGAATCATTGTTTGTATTTCCACAACCTTTTCAGGTTGCCTCCCTTTTGTTGTTTGAATATACATTCCTTTTAATATGCATTTATCGAAACGGCAACTTTTGCAGACATTTATATCTTTAATTAGTGTTTTTAGGTAATATTGTGTTTCCTTATTAAATTTATATGTGGTCTGAATGCTGCTGAAAGATCTAGTCCCAATGCCTCTTGTCACCATGTATTTGTAAGAAAGGCTTACACTAACAAATACAGATATCCTAAAATATTCTCAATACTTAATTTCAGGTTCCCTCCCTTTTAATCATAATATCATTAAAATTCCTTCACGTAAATCCACCTAAATCCAAACCTAAATCCATTAATTAACATAAAAATTACTATACGACAAATTACAGTTCCCATCTTTTTCACATTTATATTTGCTTTTTGAAGTAATACAACGGTGAAAAAAGTGTTTACAACCTGAAAACAATATATATATTAATCCAAACATCCTAATAAATCTATACCATCACAACAAATTACCCCATAAAAGAAATATCCACTAGCCATACGTTCACAGATACTACATTCTTTTGGAGTTGGGTTGAGGTTGCGTTTAGTTTTTGTTGACAGTTTTTGAATTTTTAAACCTGTATTTTCTTCAATCATTTGATTCTCAACTTTAATTTCTTCGTTATTCTTTCCAATATCAATTGAATCTTCCAAATTTGTAGGGGTCTCATTCTCTATTATTTCATTTTTTGTTTCATTGTTAAAATTTGTAAATGACATTTGGGTAGTATATTGAAATTGAATTTAGTAATAAATTAAATTTAATTTA
Organism: Meloidogyne incognita; assembly: GCA_036172945.1. Classification (NCBI taxonomy): domain Eukaryota; kingdom Metazoa; phylum Nematoda; class Chromadorea; order Rhabditida; family Meloidogynidae; genus Meloidogyne; species Meloidogyne incognita. Next base: position 1,130,001 of record JARQAC010000037.1, read on the forward strand.
CTGCTCAAACAATTTAATTAGACTTTAAATTTATATAAAGCTAAAGTTGCCTAGCATTTAACGCTTGACTAGGCAGGAATTATGTAAAGAATAAAGGGCCTTTTTTCCTTAGGGTTGGTGGCTCGGAATTGAATAAAACCGAAGAAATGGGTATTTTTCGGGTTGGTTACAGATATACGAAAATTTTCCAAAAAACGACAACTCTGTTCTTAAATGAGAAAGTTCCAGGGTTCGATTCCACCCCGATTGCGTAAATATGTATTAATTTATCGGAAATTTTCTAATAGATATTATAATTTACTTTAGCCCATCTATTAGAAGCTCGCCAATGATATAATGATACATATATTTAAAAATACATTCAGGACTTATTTTAGGGCAATAAAGAATTCGTAATAAAAATTGTATACCAAAGCTAAAGTTTAAACTTTAATTTTTTTAAAACGTTAATTTTCTGGAATAAAGAAAATATTCTACTTCGTAAATCTTTTAATTAAAAAATGTTATGTGAAATTTTAAATTGATTTAAATAAAAATTATATAAAAATCATTAGAATAAAATAGTTAAATGTTTGTTCATCTTGTCAGATTTATGCTTTACGAAAAAATTTAATAAAAGGCATTAAATACTTTTGTGTATACAATGACGGAAAACTATTAAAAAATATTTTCAATCCTTTAAGTATTGCTTTAAATTTATATTTTTGGCTTATTTGAAGGCCCTTCAAAGTTTTGATTTCGAAAGAGACATTCTCGATCCTTATTTCATTATTTGTTGCCTGACTAAATGGCCCTACATTATAAATATACTGTAGATATTTCCTCAAAAGGGTTTAAAACAACGGGCTATCACAAAGCTTTCAAGGTAAATCAAAACTGATCGTCCCATATTTAAATAATTAATTTTCTTTCAGGTAGGTTAAACGAAGCTTTAATCAACTTATTCAAACAAAAACTTAATCAAAACTTTGACTTTCGTTGACGTAATATTTAATATTTCAGAAATATTTAAATTTAAAATAAAAAATGAAAGAAAATTTTAGCAAAACTAAAATTCAATGTCAATTTATTAACATATAAAGCTGCTCGCGATAGCTCAATAAAATTACTCACAAGCTATTAAATGCAATAATTTCAAAATTTAAACCAGGGAAAGATTAAATCTCTATAATTAATTTTTTCTCGAGAAGCAAGAAAAATTCGTGACCTCCTAAATAAACATTGAAAATTTGAGTAATTTTCCCTCACTAATTCTGTACAACTTAAAGAAATATATATGGATTTGGACTGATATCTAGGGATGCAGTGGATTTCAGGAATACATTGTGGATTACAGAGATAGAAGGTCCCCATCCGTAGATCCCCCGGATATCTTAATTCATCTTAAACCCTCCAAATTTTTTACAGGGATTACTTACAACAATTCACTGATATCCTCCAAACATCCCAGAAATCTGTGTCCAACCCTAGTTATTTATTATATATTCTCCTAGTCGAATAGAAATTTTTCTCTGAACAAGTTAGTAAACATTTAGTAGGTATTAAATAGTGCTACAAAAATGGATAAAAATAAAGAGGGCCAAAAGAAAATTTTTTTGAGCAAACAAAGAACTTGAAAAGAAAACGTAGCGTATTGTCAATTTCATCTAAAAAGTTCCCAATAACGGAAAAATGTATCCAAAACTTCTGGTATCCAAACAAATGGTAATTAAACAATCTAGTTTTTAAACTAGATTTGACTCCACTCACATATCAACATACTTCAACTTCGATCCTGAGGGTGATGTGCTAAAGAAATTTGACTGTTAATTTATTCTTTGAAAAATTTCCTAATTTTATGTATTTACACTACATACATATATTTTAAGTCACATCTACATATTTCCATGAATTTTTAAGAAAAATAAAATATTTTGAAAGAAACTTTTTAAAAGTTTTCCCAAGGGGACGTTTAGATAAAAATATGTTTTTAATGTTTGTATTTTTAAAAACTTCTTTTCCGAATATTTTTTTTAAAGATTTTATACAATATTTCATAAGAATTGTAGATTTTAGTTAAGAAAATTTAAATTTTTTTAATAAAAAATCCCTTTATTGATTATCAGACTTTCCTCAATTTAAAAATTAGTGTCATACAATCCTAAATTTAAATATTTTTAATCTTGATTAAATAATAAAAAAAATATTTAAATTTTATTATTATGTATATAATTTAAAAAATATTTTTCGAGCAAATTTATTAAAATATAACACAAATTTTAACACAAAAATTTAAAATATTTACATATATTATAATTATCAATCATTTATTCTCTCTCCATTTTTTATTTTTTGTTGGTCCATCAAATAATTCCCTAAAGGGGGTTTTCTTTGACTTTGTTTTTAAAATTTGTTTGAATTTTTAGATTATTTTTAAAGATTTTGGAGGAGATTGAAGGAGATTCTAGCTAGTTAATAAAGCAAAAATAGAAACAATCATGCGGTATTGGGATAATTGAGGATCAACTTGTCAGTTCTGGAGTAGTCTGTTCTGTCTAATTCAAAAGCAAATATCGGGGAGCTCTTATTGTTAGAATCAAATCCCATCCATTTTCTGATACGGATTTGGCCGCTTAACTTAACTTGAGATATTATTAAACTTTATAGATAATCCATAAATTAAAAAATATTTTTTATATGTATTATACGTACTATATCGCATCATTATTTATTTATTTTATGTAAATGTAAGCGCATTTTAAACGAATTTTTATATTAAAAGGTCTTTAATAAAAAAAAATTATTTTTTATTTATTTTCTGTCACATTTTATATTCAGAGATATTTTTTGTTTAATTTGCCATCTTCTCATTTATTTTTCTCAGAAAAATAAAAAGAAAAAGTCAAAGGAATTATTTAAACAAGACAAATATAAAAAAAACTAAAAAAAGAATTAAAAATTATATTTTCTAAATAAAATTAATTTTTGAAAGAAAAGAATGCTTTTTTTAAAAAAAACACTAGAAAAGCAATTAAATTTGCGCGAGTAAAAATATATTTATATTTGTTTTTTAAATTAAATTTTTATTTTTAATGAATAATGCCTTAGGTTCTTAATTTTTAATGTAAATAAATATTTTTAAATTTAAATTTGATAAACTTTTTTTTTCAAATTTTTGATTCATTTATACTTTATCTGCTAGCTATTTTATAAATCAATTGTATAAATCGAGGGAGGGTTATTGGGATTGGTTGGAAAGCTTGTAGACTTTGGGAGGGCCTTCGGCATTGAAAGGAATCTAATAGAAAAATTACAGATTTTTTACTTCCAAGGCAGCTAATAGAGAGTGGCGATTATATCTGTTTAAAGTGACAAAACTTTAAAATTCTAAATTAATTTTTTGTCCTTTGGCACTGTCTGTTTATATAGGGTTGGGGTCTAATCAAACTAATTTCAGATTCACAAATTTGGAACTTTCCGTTAACGATTTCAAAAATTTTCATTTTAAATTAGGAATTTTCGGTAATTTTTCTATTATTTTTATCCAAAAGTAATCGACTTTTTTGAGAGAAATGGGAGAAATCAGGCTTCTCGGCCTTAAAAAATTACCAAAACTTTCGCCTTTGGTTCTGAAAAACGACATTTCTGGGGGGAATATTTTTTAAGTATTTTTATTTTATTTATTTCTGATTAAATTTATTTTTTATTATTAAAATAAATTTGTTTTATAGACTTAATTAAATGAAAATTTTTTTTTATTTTTTCAAAAATTTATTAATTTTTTCCTTTAAATTAAATTTTCTTTATTTTTTCACAGCTTCACGTCAATAAACTTATAAATTAATTAGAATTAGACACCAATTGTCTTTATTTTTTAATAAACAATTGGCTTTTTAGAAAGTGTTTTTCTGAAAACAATTTGAGTCCTCTACTATTTCTCTCAAGAAATGATCCTCCCTTTTTTAAATACCTCTAACAATACTCCTCGATCTAAGGATCCTTTTTTAACTATTTAATTAGCCACAGGGGAGGAGAGAGGCTACCTACTTTTTACCTTCTATTTAAGATACCCCTCGTATTTCTCCCACAAAAACAGACTCAACAGACATATTTTAAACTAATGAGGTAAAGTAGAATATCCTTAGAATATACTCAAAATAAAAGAAAATCTTTGAGAAAAGAACAAAAAGCTTCTTTTCTTCCAATTATTTTCAAATCTTCTATTAAATACTTATTTATATATTTAATTGTCTCTAGCATAATTAAATAGTTTTTTACAAAAAAGGAAAAGAAAAAATAGTTAGAATGTCTGAAAATAGCAAAAAAATTTATTTAGAAAGATGGGAGGTAATCACTTAACTTTACTTGTATTTCCAGAAAATTTAAAAATAAGAATAAAAAAGGTTTAGTTTGTGGTCTTGCTCGAATTTGCAAAAAGATTATAAAATGAATAACAATATCCAATCTGCTTAAGTGATAGCCCATTCGGGTTTGATCCGATCGGGACTCTTTCCATTATGATTCTAGTCCATCTCACATCCAACAACATAATAGTTTGGATTGTGTTTGGATTAGATCTCAAGCTCGTTTATTCCTTCTCACATTCGTTAACCTTTTTATAAAATGATAGGTGTATTAGTTTTGATTTGACTTTCGTTTTTATTAACTTTCTCGTTCTTTCGCCTTTTAAGAAAATTCCTAATATGTATAAAGCATGTTTAATTTAATAGAAAAGAAAAAACTGACTGGGGGGGGGAACTAAATAAGTACCAGTTTTTTAACCAAAATCTTTTCTCAAAAATTATTTTTAAATAATTTAATCTTCAGCTCATTTTGTTTATTTTATTTTTCAAAAAACCTTTTATTTAAATTAAAATTTCTTTTTTTAATTTAAAAAGTGTATTTTCTATTAATTTAAGAATTTCTTTAAATTATAAAGTACAAAATCTAAGAAATTAAATAAATTAAATTTTGAAACATTTTTAAAATTGAAAATAATAAAAAATATATTTTTATTTATTAAAAAAATTTTTTTAAATAGAGATTGAATTTCTCAAGTTTTTTTGTTAAATTAATTTTTGTGTTAATTAAGAAATTAAAAAATTTAATTATAAAGCAAAATCTCAACTTATTTTTAGGCACACATTGGTGGTAAAAAATAATACCTTGAAATTCGGTTTATTTTCTTAAATCGGAGTTATCCCTTAGCCCCCATATTATATTTGGAGAAAAAATTAATTGAATGGGGAATGGAAGACTCATCACCCAAACAGAAGCACTCATCACCAACATGATGATGAGTTATTTTTATTCATTTATTTTCTTTCTGCAAGTTACCTATATTCTTTTCACAACTTCCCCTTCCCCACCATCTTGTTCTAACCGAATTTTAAAATATTTGTTAATTAGAGGTTTAGCTGAAGCAAGGTCTAACTGTATTACCATATATTTACAAAAATCACTTCTCCACGTTTTCTTTATTTAATTTTTAAAAAATTCAAAATTCCAGTTGAATTCTTTAAAATGTAATTTTAAAAAAGATTGTTCTCTTTATTTCTTTCTTGGCACACCTTTAATTAATTTAATTGGCACTGAGAAACACCAATTCCAATTTTAACTTTTCTTATTTTAGATTTTTCAAAAAAATTACTCAACTACTAATTAATATTCTATCCTTTTTTAATATTTAAAATAATTAGTAACTTTATTTTAACTACAAATTTAATAAAAAATTATATGTATTTTATAAAAAATTAATTTTAGAAAGTTAATAGAAGGCCAATTTTTAATCTTTACTTTCTTCTTCTTATAATTTTCTAAAATTATTTTTATATTTATTTTTTGTTTAATTTAATTGCTACTTTTTACATTCTTTATATAAATAAATATACACCCTTTGAGGGGTATATTTACTAGAGATCAGAATTCTGTACCGTACCGTATTCCGTACCGTACTACCGATAAAAGTACGGTACGGTCCGATCTCTAATATTTACAGTAGTGGACAAAACTAAAAAGACTCTTTTCATCGTATATTAATTTTAATGAAACGGCTCCGATTATTCGTAGTGGCCGAGCATAACGGCTAAAATGATTAAATTTATATAACATAATTCGAAATACTATCGTTAGTATTTCGAATTTTCATCTTCCGCTTTGTTATAAAATCTCTTATTAAATTTCTATATATTTTTATTTATTTTTTAATGTCTTCTTAATTTTTTTAAAGAAATATTTAGTACATTTTTAGATTCCAAATACATATTTTTTTATTTTTATTTCTTAAAAAACAAACAAACACTTCCAATTTATTTTCCTTTTAATTTACTTTCTTTTAGCACTTAAATTTAAATATTTTTTCCCATTTTTTGTTGCAATTTTCCTTTTTCCTTAACTAAATTTATTTTTTTATTAATATTTTAAAAACAAATTTTTCTTCCCCTTTAATTTACTCTAAAAGTACAAAAAAATATACACAATTCTGTAGTTACTTCTTTATTTTTTAATTAAATTGTTAATACATATGTTTAAAGAGTATATAAATTATTTAATAAAAAAATATTTTTTCTTTCCTGAAAAACAAATTTTTTAATTTTTTTTTGCTTGAGAAAATAATTTTTTAAATTTGTTTTTCAAGAAAAAAAAATTTTTTTAATTATTTAATTAGTTATTTATTTTGTTTTTTCTTAAAAATTAAAAGGAAGCAGAAATTCCATTTACATATTTTCCATTATTTTTTTTTTGTATAAACTAAGGAGGGGCTTAATGTTTCCATTTTTCTTTTTTTTTAATTTTATTTTTTTTTATTTAGCCTCACTATGATAAGATACACATTTGGGACGGAATTGGTAGTATCTAACATGGATCTAACCGATTAAAGAAATATCGGCTGAGTCCCTGGCATCTCGTAATATAGTTGGGTTTAAAATTGGGAAGCTCCTCCAACTAGAGTGATTAACCAAATTTTAAAAACATCCCGGCAAATGTCCAGTTGATTTTTTTTTGAAAATTAAAAAATTTACCAAAATTTGAACAATATTTTTCTAAAATTTAATAGAATTCATCACAAACTAAAAGTCTCTTAACGAAAATCCTAGCCTAAAAACTTCCACAGTCCATAAATTCATCCAAGACTTGGTTAAGGTTACCAATATGTAGCTTAATTCATAGATTTCCTCTCAAAAGCCAATATGAGGGATTAAGGTGGGAGATCAGTGTATTTGAGATATCAGGGATTTGGGAGGATATTGGATATTTAATTGAATAAAAGTGGAAAAAATACTCTTTTAATTCATCTCTTTTAATTTATAAATTCCCTCCTAAACCTAATATGTATCTCTCTAAATCCTCGAATCCATATTAATCCACCGCTATCCCTTAATCCATCAGAATCCCCTTATATCCCTCCAAATCCCCGATATCCCCCATAATCATTTATAATCTTATTTGAATATAGGGATTCAACAGTGCTGTGCTTTGGAAAAAAACAATGCCACAAACAATAAAATATTTTAGGGGGGTGGGGGCTATTTTAGAGGGAGGTGCTATTTTTTTCGATCAACATCTAGAGGGGGCTATTTTAGAGGGTGGGGCTATTTTAGAGGAAATACGGTATTTTATAAATGATCAAAGATAATCATTTATCAAAAGTTGGTGTTTTGAAAATTTTTAAATAATCTTAATGTCTTAAGATCAGAAACACGCTTCTTTTTTGTTCGAAAAAGAGATAAAGCTACACTTTATCCAATTATTGAACGACATAAGTATAGCTCATGGGACTAAAGTATTATAATCCTATTAAAGGTTGTTATCCCCCAGATATTCTAGAAATCTATTTGAGAATGTTATCACAAATTTTTCATCTTTGATCATTTATAAAATATATTTATTTTCACTGTTTTAATTATTTTTCTCCTTTTCTTCAAAGTGCCAGAAGGTATACTATAGCAGAAAAGCAAAGAATGAGCGAGCGCTACTCAGAGAGGAAAAAATGCAAGAAAAGGGAAGAAAAGTCCGCATCTCATTTGCAGATAGGTAGGACATCAACTGGACATTTGCCAAACATCCCTTATATTGAGGTGTATCTAATTTAGGGAGATCTGACTGTATTTAAAGTTTAGAAAAATGTTTTAAATTTGTGTCTGTGATTTATTTATAGATTATTCCTAAATTTTAAAAAGCCAATATCTCAAAAAATCGCTTATTCATGTTAAATTACTTCCGAATTGTGAATAAATGCGAATTAGATTATTTTATTACAAATTACTTTTATTTTCTAAATTCCCTCCAAATAATTTTTCCTTCCATCCTCTGACTCAATTTTAAATAAAAATATATTTTTAAATATATCCAATAAAAAAACTTGTGATCCAGTGGGAGTTAAATTAATTGCCCTATAATACAAATTACTTTTAGATATAAATTAATTGGTATTTAACGACACAATATGCTTTAAAAAAATTTTTTTATTTAAAATATTTTTTATTTGTGTGAATTGTTCCTACTAAAAAATTTAAAAATATATTTTTATTACTGAAATCATAATAATTAATTTTTTATTATTTCCAACATTTTAAAAATTTTTAATTAAAAAATAAACAGCACTCTCTAAAAGAATTATAGGAGGCTTTGAGAATCATTCGAGATTTTGGATCAATATCTTGAAAAATCTTGATATCGATAACTTTATTTTCTTAACGGGATCAGAGGTGGGTTTGAATTCCGATTTCCGTTCGATTTCCGAAAAAAATTTGATTTCCGAGTTCCGACTTTTCCGAGTTCCGACCTCTGACTGTTCCGACCCACCTCTGGAGTAGATATATTTGTGGGAATTTAATAAAAAAAAAGTTTTTATGAAGATTTTTATATTTTTCTACTTCCAAACATAAATTGTTGCATTGTTAAAGGGATAAAATATATTTTAGGTTAGAAAATTGAATAAAGGACAACAAAACACCTCTTCTTTATTTTTATTTTTTTCATCTTCACGTAAACAAAATTATTCTAAAATTTTTTTCTTTTTTTTTTTATTTCAAAATTAAATAATGTTGCCTTATAAATTTATTTTATTTTTATGTGAAAGATATACATAAACAAGAAATATTATCACAGTCAAATTTCAATTTTATTTACTCCTTGGGGTTGAACAAATCTTAAAGCAAGATATCCGTTATGTTGGGGTCTTAGATTGTTCTCCCGGTAAACAAATTAAAAATGTATTTAAAATTGAAGGGTGTATCTAATAGTTAATATTACTTAGTTTATTTTATCTGGCCGTTTGGAAGCTTGTGCCTAAATTCGTACTCGTATACGAATCAGGTGTGGAAAATGTTTTTCATTTGCTTGAAGTCCTCATTCGAGTACAAGAAAATGAAGACTAATTAGCAAGTTTTAAATTTTCAAACACTAACTCTAAATAATTTCTTAATATCTACTCGTTCTGTCAATTATTTAATTTCTCAAAATTATAAACATATTCAAATTTTGAGAGTAACTTAAGTACTACTTTATTTAATCCCCCCTCATTTAAATATCTCCATAACTTGGATAAAATAAGGATTATATCAAAAAATTATAAAAAAATTTCAGTCCTCTTTTCTAAAAGATTTATTTGACGTCTTTTAATATTTTTTAAAATAATTTTCTCTTTTAGTTTTTTCCAAAGATTAGCATTTCTTTATTTTAACTGCGCAGCTTTACAGAAATAAAATTAGTATATTTCTTTCTTCGGTACTATGCGTTTATATCCCCACAATTCCGCAAATGTTTGTCCGCACTTTTTTCACTCTTTCTCCTCATAAAAGATTAGAAACGGTCAAGTTAACCCGCATTTTTCCTCGCCTTCATTCTCCTCTCACAAAGATTAAAATGTTCAAGAAAAATAGAGGAAGACAAATTTTCGCTTATAGAAAAATAAAAAAGTAAAAATAAGAGAATGTTTAGAAATTATTTCGGTAATATTTGTTTGGTACCCCCCCCCCCATTTTTCTGACCATTTTTTCATTTTTCCTTCCCTTTCTCCCTTATTGGTACTTTTCCGTTCTGCCACACCCCCATAAATTAATGCTCAAAATGTCATATATCGGTAATAAAAGGTGCTGAGTCGAATGGTACCACTTTTTCCCGTAAATGATTGTGGACTTAGATATATGGCTCAAAATGGTCAAAAATCATAGGTGTAGCAAGTATCGTAACTAGTATCGTAACTTTGTCCAATCTTGTTCAATCACGATGATTTTGTTGTCCTCATCTCGTCGAACTGCTTCAAATGAGTATTTGTTTGTACAAACTTTTTTCATTAGAAATGTTCATAGGCCCGTATTTCGGTCCAGTCAAATCAGAAAAATGGGGGGGGGGGTACCAAACAAATTATTACCGAAATAATTTCTAAACATTCTCTTATTTTTACTTTTTTATTTTTCTATAAGCGAAAATTTGTCTTCCTCTATTTTTCTTGAACATTTTAATCTTTGTGAGAGGAGAATGAAGGCGAGGAAAAATGCGGGTTAACTTGACCGTTTCTAATCTTTTATGAGGAGAAAGAGTGAAAAAAGTGCGGACAAACATTTGCGGAATTGTGGGGATATAAACGCATAGTACCCTTTCTTCTTTAATATATTTCTTTTAAATAACGTCAACCTCCCTATAATGTACACTGAGCTAGTTAACAGTATATTGGTTAGATAACTCCAATTTAGGGATACCAAAATCCAGAGTTTTTCACAATCTACGGATTATTTCCAATCATTTTTATAAGATAATTGGATAGGATAAACATTCACTTCAATAAAAGATGAGCCTTCACAAAACCGGCACTCATTACTTTGGGAACTCAGTCTCGGTCTTCTTGAAAAATTCTAATTTTCTCAACCCCATGTCCCGATCCGCAGCCACAAAATTTTGTTTTCCCCGCCCCAAACCCCGCACAAAAACAATTTTAAAACGCCCTACCTCGGCATACCAGCCCCCCAACGTTCGGTGATTAAACACTATTTCTAACTATATCATTTTAACATTTTTTGATTTTTATTTAAATCTGACTTTTTAAACTCCATGTCCCGAAAGTTTTTATGTATATTTTTTCTCAAAAAATTTTTTTCTCATCACATAACAATAATAATTATTATTATTATATTGCTTCTTCTTTTTCTTTCTTCTCTTTTTTTATTTACCCTTTTTATTATTATTATTATTATTATTTGCCTTTTAGATTGAGGCGTAAATAACAAAAAAAATATAAAAATAAGCAGTTGGCAAGACTTTAAAAAATGAAAAATAGCTTTAAAGGATTTGTTTTTTTTGTTTGAATATATTTTTTATATATTTTATTTGAGGGCAAAAACCAAAAAAATAAAAAAGGGGCAAAAAATCTAAAAGAGGCAAACAATGGGAAAACTAAAAAGTATTGGCATTCTGCACTTTATAGCCTTTTAAAAACAATAAATATTATATTTCCTTTTTAATTTTTTATATTTGTTTTAATAATTTATTTTTTATATTTTGACGTTCAATTCAGTTTTAGTCTAAATTGAATTTAGCCGGCTAAATTCAATTTACTTGGATTTTTCTTGGGTATAATATTAATAGGATATTAACTTATTACTAGGGAACTAGTCGACCAAGTTAGCACCCTGCTGACACCCAACATTGACTACGGATCCCCCTCCTCCCCCTTCATCCACTCTCAGAAAAAAATTTTTTTCGAGAATCAAAAAAACTTAGAATCAGGTGTTTATTTTTCTATACTTACATCTGGATTATCCGTTGCTTTTCACTAACTGCGCGGGTGCTTAAAATTTTTTTGACTGCTGACATCCCCATTGGCTATGGCCCTCATTTCCCTTCATCCAACTCTTTAATTTTTTCTAAAATTACACCTTTCGATTTAGTTTTTTAGTAATAATTTACTCATACTTTCATTAAATAGAAGGGAAAAATGCCAAATTTCATTATTTTAATTTCACTATAATATAGGGAATTTATTCTAATATTTAATTTTAATAATTATTTATTCTTCATCATTTTTTTCTACAAAAGACCATTTTTGCATTTTATCGACAAATATTATTATTATTGTTTTTCTTTTTTTTTATTTTATTTTTATGCCACCGAGCTGGTGTGAGTTAAAGAGAAGTGGAATGTAAATAATATATTTTATAAAAAAGAATTTAACCTCACTAATCCCCAGCTATCAATTTTAGCTTTCAAAAAGAAAGAAATTTTTTAAAGAAAATATAAAAAAAATATAAAAAGAGAAAAAATATTTAAATTTACTCGTTTTAAATAAATAAAATCAAATAACGATATATAACGAACTTGAATTGACCAAAGAAAAGGGGGTCTTTATATCGAGAAGTTTGTAAACTCGAGGAGCCATTTTAGGAAGAACTATTAATTTTATTAAGACATAAGGAAGAACCGATCTCGATCCCGACTCCCGTTTTCCGATCTTTAGGAAAAGCTAACGAACTGGAGAAAGGCTTGTTATTTCAAATGAAGGGTTCGTTAAATCTAGAGGTTTATAGAGATGCTCGGGAGAAGAAGAAACTCGGGAAACGGGAGTCAGAGACCCGAGCATCAATAATCTTTTACTTCTAACTAAGGTTGGCGAATAGTTAGAAATCTTTGTATATCCGGATCCGGTATCCGAACCGAAAATTTCCGGATATCGGGCCTTTTTTCGAACCTGTATCCGCCAACCTTACTTCTAATCCCAAAAAATTAAATCTTTAATTTTAAATTATTTTACAAAAATTTTATAATAAATTTCAAATTTATGTCTAAAAAAACAAAATTACGGATGAATGCACAGATTCTTTTCCTTAAAAAAATTTAAACAAAAATTGGTATATACACAACAATAATTACTTAAATAGAAAATATATAATCGTTTAAAGAATTTTTTTATTTTGCAAATATTTTTTGGATAAAAATAAATTTGTTAATAATTAATTCAAAAAATTATTAAAAAAATAACACGTTTCCCTCTCCTGCAAATTTTGGTTTCCAAATTTTTCTTTAACTTTGAATATTTGATTTTTTAAATAATAAAAAAGAAATCTTTAATTGTTGTAATAAAAATAAAATTATTTATTTATTTAAAAAAGTTATGTAAACACATAAATAGAGGCATATTTTATACCTAAATATTAAATTATCATTTCCGCTTTTCTTGCTAATATTTTTATTTTATTTTAAAATCAAATGTAAATTTAAAAAAATCGAATCTAGGTAGATTGTACATAAACTACTATTGGGGAAGTTTATCTAAAACTGAGATATACATGGAATTCTCCTCGTCGCCCTTCCCAACATAGTAAAATTTTACATTGAGTATACTTTAATTTGTTTTGTTTATTTATTTTTAGCCATTACTTTTTCCTTGATTTAGATAATTAAATATGTATTTATTACCTATATTTATTCAAAAATAAATTTTAAAAAATTATAAAATAAATAATTTTTGTTTTTATTAATTTTACTTCCAAAAAATTTATTTCTTTAAATTATTATTTTACCTACCTATATATTTTCTTTATTATTTTAAGCGATTTTATTTTTTTATAAAAATATATTTACGTAATTCCTGTTATTTTTTAAAATAATTTTTAATAAATAAATATTTAATAATCCTTAGCCTTTTTTCTCTAATTTTTACTGCCACACACACACACTAAAACTGTTCAAATAAAATTTTTTAATTTTTATCTTTTCTATTATTGGATGAAAATTTTTATTTTTTAATTAAATTATTAGAAAATTTTTTTTTAATTATTAAAAAAATTTTTAGATTTTATTTCCTCATTTTTTAAAATTAAATTAATCCATCGATTTATTTAATACAGTGGATCTGTTTTAACTATCACCCAATACCAAATACCTCCTAAATAAATTATGTGAAATCTGGTTTTCTTCGATTTCGAGGGTTATATGTATGTAAATGAAATCAGACTTTCAAATAATCCTGTTCCTTTAATTTTTAAGAATTCTTTCCAATAAATACATATAAAGAAGAGGCCCTATATCTACCTATTAGGTAGATAGAACTTTAAATATAGCGAGTTAAGTAAACTTTTTTTAAAGATTTTTAGTTTTTTACAGAAAAAGAAATATTGAATTTTCAATTACAAATAATTTGCTAAATAATACTAAAAATAATTATACATACATATGAGAATATTTATTCTATTTATTTTTTAATCCAAATTTTATTTTTAATAACAAATAATTAAATATTCACTTAGCTTTTGCAAACACTAATTTTAAAAATTAGAGAATAAAAAAATTTTTTTAAGTAAAAATTTAAAATAATAAGTAATTTTTAGTAAAGAAATGGATGAAAATAATTTATTACAAATAAATAAAAATAATTATTTAATTACAACAACAACCACAACAACTCAATCCCCTTTTTTATTTTTATCAGAAGGAGATCAACAACAACAACAACCTTTAGATACTTGGCGTGTTCCTCCTTCACTTTTTGCTGTTTTTGCATTTTTTTATGCAGCTGTATTTTTTGGGGGATTTGTTGGGAATATGTTTGTTGTTGTTGCTATTGCAACACATAAATCTTTGAGGACGGGGACTGATTGGATTTTTGTGGCATCTTTGGCTGTAAATTTTTGATAAATTAAAATAATTTAACAGTCAACCCTCATCTTTATAAATATCCAAAGTTACTCTATATTTAAGCTACACCTAATTATAAGTAGAGATCGGACTGGGAAGTGCCGTACGAGAATCGAGATCTCGGAAAATTCTCATCTCTGTAACCGAGATTTTTGATCGAGATCTCGTCTCGATCCTGTATCTAATTAAAAGACACAATTTCTTCAACCTCAAGGAAGATATCTTAAAATGTGGGTTGACTGTACTGTATTAAAAATCTAAAATATTTTTATTTATTTTAAATTTAAAGTTTGCTGATCTTCTAATTCTTCTTATTTGCCTTCCAAGTACTCTATTAAACAATGTATTGACTGGTAAAAATTTTTAACAAAATTTAAAATTTTAATTATCTATACTTTAGAATGGCAACTAGGATCTTTTGGTTGTAAATTATCTGTTTGGCTAAATTCTACAACTTCTTGTGCTTCTATATTTACTCTTGTTGGGGTGACTGGAGAAAGATATTTGGTAAAAAAATAATTTTAGCTACTCAATTTAAGTTGAAATGTACATTATATGAGGGGTGCCTTAAATAGAAGATAATATTTAGGTAGCCCTTCACCCAGAGGACAACCAAATTTTTAAAATTTGGTTGGTCTCTGGGTGTCTTAAATTGTGATATATCTAGTACATATTTGGTATGTCTAAAATGAGAGCTTTTTTTTAAAAAATAATTTTAATTTCATAATTTTTAAGGCAATATGTCATCCATTAAAACAATTAAAAATGAAAAGTTCCCATTTACAATTTTATATTGTCGGAATATGGCTATTAAGTGCAGCATTAGCATCTCCTAATTTATGGGTTTATAGAGAAATTCTTTATGATTTACTATCTGGAAGTGAAAGTATTAATTTAAATGAGGGGTTAATTGCTAGATTATGTGTAGATACTTCTGAAAATTTTTGGTTATTTATTGTCATTAATTTGGTAATTTGAATTTTAATTAAAGTAAAATAAACTATATTTTTGTGTATAAATTTCTTAAGGTCAGAGGTTTTTTGAAAAAAATTCAAGATATTTTTTTAAATCTAAGGATTAAATATACCAAAAAGTCAATTAAATCCCATTTCTATTCTCTTGTCGTTTACTCTCATAACTTACATTAGCAATCCTTATATTTTTATAGCAAACATTTGGATAACAATTAATTATCTTGGAAACGGCAATAATCACTTAATCATTCCAAAGCATGCCCCTACAATTCAAACCCTCACCTTCTCAAATATCCAACTCATTTTCACTCCTCGTTTAATCCTCACCTATCTTGTTTAAAAATAGGGGAAAATGTCCGGGTTTCGGGTAACCACTCAGGTACAAAGATCTCCATTCTATTTTTGAATTTTTTGTTAGGAATATTCAGAATATTATCTAAACAATAGTCAATCTCTCAATGATATGAACGATAAAAATTCTAATTTTACTCAAAAATTTTTTTCAGCTAATTGCCTTCCTGGTTCCCATCATTATAATCTCATTCTTGTATTTCTGCATTTTTCGTGTTATCTCAAGACACACCGAAAAGCGGCTTGCAGTGGATAATGGTGCTCGAGTTCGTGATGAAAGGGTTAAATTACGTATTGCCCAAATGATGTTTACGGTAGAATTTTTTATTTAAAAAAATTTTTAATTTAAAATTAAAAGGTTATTGTTGTATTTGTTTTGTGTTGGACACCTTTGTACGGTCTTTACTGTTATTTTTTTATGGCAGGTAATAAAGATTCTTCATTTTTTCAATTTGCTTCTTCTGTTCTTCGACCAATATTTCAGGCACTTTTTTTATATACTTATGCCTAATTAACAAGATTTATTCGGCCGGACCTTGCTAAAACACTAATAATTTTCAGCCCTCCCTCTCCCTTGGGGTAAAATGAGAAGGGATATCTTTAGTAGGGGAAATTGCTTAGGCAACTCTTTTCTATCAGGGATGGGTCGAGTTATCCGAAACCCAGAACTTTTTCCAACCCAGCCCATCCCTGCTCCATACCCATAGTCAACTA
The DNA here is from genome assembly GCA_036172945.1 of Meloidogyne incognita. Lineage (NCBI taxonomy): Eukaryota > Metazoa > Nematoda > Chromadorea > Rhabditida > Meloidogynidae > Meloidogyne > Meloidogyne incognita. The sequence goes on from JARQAC010000037.1 coordinate 1,146,650, forward strand.
ATCATCAATTACTCATAATTATGAGGTTATCTCTTGCTTAGTGAGATCCGATTATTATTTTATTTTTAAAGTAAATTAAAAATTTCAGTGGCTTTCTTTACTCTCATCCTCACTCAATCCACTCATTTACATTTGTTTTTCTCAAAAATATCGTCGAGCGTTTCATCAATTACTTTTACTTCCCTGCCGAAAAAGATATAGAAAAATTCAACGTGCTACAAGAAATACTTTTAGATTAAATAGTTCTGCGGCTTGTTCTGAACGCCCATCGTCTGCTACTCATTTACTTCTACAGAATTCTGCAAAATGTAAAAAAAAAAGAATTTTCTCAGAAATATAGAGTCAAGCCTCGTTTTTAAATACCTTCAAAATTAGGAAAACCTTTAAATTATCAATAAAAAAATATTTTTTTCCTTTAAAGCTAACGGCCATTTACCTCTCTCTAAAGGCCATTCCTATACCTCAGCGACAACATTAAAACCAAATAATAGATTAGCTAGAGGAAGTTTAGATGTTAATATGTTTACAAATTGTAATAATAATAAACTTGATATTAATTTAAATCAAAGAAGGCCGAGTTCTGCTGTTGTTACTTCTGCTAATTTTAATGATATTTTAATATCTCCGATACAACAACAAAAATGGAGAAGGAAAGAATCAGAACAAATAAATGAAGAAAATAAAAATGGAAATTGTTCTTCACAAATTCTGGTAAAAATACACAAAAGTATTTGTGGAGATGCATTAAAAATACAATTCTGATTTTGAAAAAAATCAGAATTTTTATTTTCAAAATTTCTGAAAGACATCAGAATTTCTGAAAAACATCAGAATTTCTGAAAAACATCAGAATTTCTGAAAAACATCAGAATTTCTGATAAACATCAGAATTTCTGAAAAACATCAGAATTTCTGAAAAACATCAGAATTTCTGAAAAACATCAGAATTTCTGAAAAACATCAGAATTTCTGATAAACATCAGAATTTTTATTCTCATAATTTCTAAAAAATATCAGAATTCTGGTTTTCAGAATTTTTTGAAAATTAAAAATCAGAATTTTAATTTTCAGAACTTCTGAAGAAAAGATAAAAATCAGAATTTCTTTTTAACCATAACATAATCAGAATTTTCGTTTATAGATGGAAGAGAGCAAAGAAAATAGTGAACTACAGCACATACCAGAATCAAAAAAAGAACATGAAGAAAATTTTGTTGAAATAAAAATTAAAACTTATGAAAAAGAAATAAATACAAAACAATTAAAATTAACTCAACAAAACGGAAATTTAATTAATTCTTCTGAAAAAATAAAAAAAGAAAATAATAATGAAGAGGGAATTGTTAAACCTGATGTTCGGCAATTGAATACTTTAATTTTTACTTTATAATTACTGTACTACCGATACGGAATATATTTTTTTTGTATATATTTTTTGCATGTAAGTAGATATAAATATTGAAATTTTATTTATATTTATGAAACAAATTATTGAAGGTACCCTCATTATAAGCCTTGATTTTTTAACGCTAAGAAGTAGAGATCGGAATTTTGTTCAGTACTTTGTACTGTACTACCGATACGGAATACCGATAAATACGGCCGTAATACGGCACGGTCTGATCTCTACTGAGAAGTATCTAACATCTGACTATATTAAAAAATGTTTTTTTGACTGTACTATAGTTTATCGGCTGCATCATTTCTGTTGGAACACAAAATTCGATGAGCCGAGACTTTTTATTAATAAATTCTTGTTTTTTAATAAATTATTTCAGATAATAAATTTATTCAGAATATTATGATAAAATTGATTTTCTGAAGGAATGTAAGTATTATTTTCTACGTCCAATTTAAAAAAAATAGGAAATTAATATTAAAAATTAAAAAATATTTTTAAATAAATAAAAATAAACAAATTTATTACATAATTTTACGATTAAAAGTTAAGAAAAGGGGAGAGAATATACATATATTTATACCGACAAATTCCATTCCAGCAACAATTTTTATAAAAATATAAAAAACTTAAATATAGAAAAGTGAAGAATTAAAAATAAATATGAAAAGTATCGATATAATGAATTTTTTAAAATAAATAAAAATAATAAATTAGGATTCCATTAATCAGATTGTTTCATTAATCCAATCTACTCGATGAGTTCTTTCAAATGATAGGGTAAATCTGCAAAAACAATGACAGGGTAATCTGCAAAAACCCTTGAAAAGCTCTCTTATCAACCGTGTGTTGATAAATAATCACTAAATATGTGTTCGAAAATTCAACACACAAATTTATATTATAATTTTTATTCTTTATTTTTAATAAAAAAGTAAGAGGCTTTAAAAGTGATAAATGACAACACCAAAATGGTACTTTTGAATATTCTTTATTTTTATTTAAAAATATTTACCAAAAAATAAATATTTATTAAAATTAAAAATGTATTTCTATTTAATTAATTTATTATTTATTTTAATTAAATTAATTAATTCCCAAGAATTATTTACATCCTCTGCAGAATTACAACAATTAGTACATGTAGAAAAAGAAATTCCAAAAATTATAGAAAATTATATTTTATTGGAAAATAAACGTTTGGAAAACTTGAAAAGGTATTTTTTAAATTAAATTTAAATTTAGTAGAGTAGTGATGCATTTAATTAATATTTAAATAAATAGGGGTAGTTTAAATTTAAATAGGTAGGTATTATATATATATATATATCTTTAATGGGATTACTAATTTTAATTAAAGACCGTAATTGTTGTAGAGAATTGGGTCTGGATCCCTCAATATCTCCTATACACATAAAATTCATCTATGAAAAAAGTCCGGTCGGATTTCGGTTCAAAAAAGCCCATGTTTCGGATTAGGGTAACCCCCGATTTTCGGGAGCGAAACTATTGTGATATTCTATACTATTATTTTATAAAAATTATTCCCAAAAATTAATTAATTTAAATATAAATAATTTTCTAGTATAGCAAATAAATATTTAAAAGAAGAAAGTGAATTATTTGAATTAGAACCAAAAAGTGTTTTAAATCCTTTAATTGCTCTTAGAGTAATTAAAAAATTAACAAAAACTTGGATAGAAATTTCAAAGGAAATTCAATCAGATTTGGCTGAAAATTATTTAAAAAATATTTCAAATCAAAGAGAAACTCGTTTTCCGAATGAGGTGGGCATTTTTTTAATTTTTTAAATTAAAAGAGGAGAATGAGGGGAGAGTTTTAAATTTAGATAATTAATTTTGAAATTAGAGACACCCCAAAAATCGAGGAAAATTGAGGAAAGGGACTCTTAAAATGAGAGTTTCCCATCAGGGATGGATTTTCTTCCGCTTCCGCCTTCCGCTTTTTAAGATTCAAAATTATCTATCCCTCCTTCCATCTCCCATTTATCTTCTAATAAAAGATAATATTTCTAAAAAAGGCTGATTTAAATGGAGCAATTCAAGGATTATTACGTTTACAAGATACTTATAAATTAAAAACTAAAGATTTGGCTAATGGAATTGTTGAGGATATTAATATAAACAAACAAATGGATGGTAAATATTTTTTGATTTTAAATTGTATAAAATAATTAATTAAGCAAAAGATTGTTATGAAATAGGTTTAGCTGCATATAATGAAGAGGTTAATTTATAATATTTAATCTTATACTTAATTAAAAAAAGGATTATTATCACTCAATATTATGGATGGAAGAAGCAAATGAACGATATTATTTACTCGAAAAAGAATTTAGAGAAATTAACAAATCTGATATTTTAAATATTTTGTCAGTCTCTTTGTATAAACAAGGAAATTTAAAGAGAGCTTTAATTATTAATGATAAATTAATTGAATTAGGTAATTGAGTAAATTAATTAAAAAGATTATATTTTTCATTCAAAAAAGATCCTTTATATCCAAATGCAACAAATAATTCAAAATTATATGAACAAGAATTATTAGCTAATGGAGTTATTGAAGAAGATTTTCGTTCAAATATACCTCCATTAAATAATTATAGATCATTAAACGTTTCTTACATAGATTCTGTTGATCATTTGGCTTATGAAGAACTCTGTCGTGGTGAAAATGAAATTGTTTGTTAATTAAAATTAAAACAAATCTTCAATTAATTTTTTAGAATATAACAGAAATATCCCAACTTTATTGTTATTATAAAATGGATCTTCCATTCCTTCGTTTAGCCCCAATTAAAGTCGAAATTATTCGATTTGAACCTTTAGCTGTTATATTTCGTAATATTGTTTATGATGAAGAAATTGAAATAATGCAAAATATATCACTACCAAAATTGAATAGATCCTTGTCTCAAGATCCTGTTACGGGGGCTCCAGTGGTTACAAAATATAGAATTAGCAAAAAGTTTTTTTTAATATTAATTTTATTCAAATTTTTTAAGTGCCTGGATTAACATAAAAACACATCCAATTATTAAACAAATAGTTAAACGTTTGAGCTTAATGACTAATTTAAATACGAAGTGGGCTGAGCCTTTGCAAGTAAAATAATATTTTTTAAATTTTATAAAAAAATTAATTGAAGGTCGCAAATTATGGAATTGGTGGTTATTGTGGACCCCATTTTGATTCATTTAAGGTTTATTTTTACTCGAAAACTTTGATCAATATTTTAATTAGTAAAGTTATTATTCAGTTAATTAATATTAAATAAAATATATATAGTCGGACCCGACTTCGTGCAGGAAAAATCTGTTGTTCAGGGGAGGCCTTAATCAGCTTTCCAATTGTCCACTTCCCAACTTTCAGTGCAGTACGAAATTTCGGGATCTATTCATTGTATTCCCAGAAAGTCAAGGGAATACTCAAAATTTTCTGCTTTAAATCCGGTCGTATTCAACTCTTGTGACATTTGCTTAGGGATTACCACAACAGAAATATTAATAATTTTAACTAAGAAATATACATACATTCGTATTTTGTAGAGTAATAAAGATTCAAATTTAACTATGGAAATTGGAGATAGGATTGCAACAGTTTTATTTTATTCAACTACACCAGAAAAAGGTGGTTATACGGTCTTTACTGATATAAAAACTATTGCTAAACCAACTAAAAATGATGCTCTTTTTTGGTATAATTTGTGGAGAAACGGAGATAGAGATTTAAGAACACGGTTAAATAAATTTTTAATCTAGTTTCCTTAAGGATATCCTTGTGGTTAAAACATTTATTAAATTTTTACATTTCTTGCCTTAGACATGCAGCTTGCCCTGTTTTGCTTGGCGATAAATGGGTCTCGAATTGTTGGATACGCGAAGGAGGACAAGAATTTGTTCGTCCCTGTGGTTTAGATCCATCAATACAAGAACGTTATGTTGGGGATTTGGGAGGCCCAGAACCTAAAAAATATCCAAATATATCTCCATATTGTAAAGGAGTATATTGTGAATGAAAATAATTGTGATATTTATGTATTCATTGTGATATTTTTAAAATATTTTAGTTTTTCTAATGTTCCTTTTAAAATTTAAACAAAAATATTTTAGTCATAAATTTTCATTAATTTCCCGTAGTTTTTCTATAAGACCCAGAGGTTATTTTTTCAATCGACCTCTAGCGGGGGCTTATTTTAGAATGGGAGATAAGCCATTTTTATCAAATATTAATTTTTAAAAAATTCAAGAAAAAAGATTATATGAAAAAATATATTTTATATTTTGAGGTGTTAAAATTAAAAATTTTGAAGGTAATAACAAAAAAACTTCCTGCTATTTTTTGTTAAGAAAACAAACGCTACGTGAGGTTTTTTTAAAATAATTACTGTCAACTTTCTATATTTCTTCACAAAATTATGTGTCACCCAATATTTTGTGGAATTTTTAAAATACTACTGTCTGTTATCTTCTCTTTTATGCTGATTTTCAGGGTATCGAGATATACCGTAAATCCTCTAAAATAGGCCCCCCCTCCAAAATAAGCCCCCCCTCTAAAATAAGCCCCCTCTAGAGGTCGATCGAAAAAAATAAGCCCCCCTTCTAAAATAAGCCCCCCTCCTAAAATAAGCCCCCTCCCCCACAAAATTTTTAATTGTTGATAAATTGTTGTGTACCCTCAGTTGAGTCTTCATGGAGGGATATAGAGGGATTAGAAGTGATATATGTGGGTGATTAACAGGTATATAAAGGGATCAACGTAGATATCAAGGGATTTGAGGTGATTAAGAGTGATATCGGAGGATTTGTATGTTTAATGAGATATATATAGGTATAGTGAAGAGTAAGGGTAATTAGGAGGGATATCGTGGGGATTAAGAGGTCTAAATCCCATTAAATCCATTAATAACCCTTTTAATCGTGGGGATTAAGAGGTCTAAATCCCATTAAATCCATTAATAACCCTTTTAATTTCTGAAAATGCTTTTTAACCTTTATTGCCCCGACATCTCTTAATCCTCCAAATTCCCTTGATATCCTTACTATTTCCCAAAACTAATTCCCAAAACAAAAAAACTCAATGGGATATATACAAGAGAGATAATTATCTAAGACGTTTTTGACTTATCTCCAACTTAAAGGCATATCTTTAATGAAGGATCAATTGACAGAGTACTTGATAAGTTTTTAGACAAGGATTTTTCTTGAAAAGACTTAGTATGGGATGAATTTTATCAAATTTTAGAGAAATTTTTTCTAAATATTTGGTATTAAATTTTAGTTTTTAAAAAATTTAGGCATCGAAAAATATAAGCCCCCCCCTCCAAAATAAGCCCCCCTCTAAAATAAGCCCCCTCTAATGGTCGATCGAAAAAAATAAGCCCCGGGGTCTATTTTAGAGGATTTACGGTAGTCCTGTTTTTATTTTTTATTTACTATGTTTGATGGAATTTTTGTAAAATTTTTCTAATGTTGGAACTAACTATTTTTTAAAGTGGACGTATCTTTTATGGAGGATATAAAACGGAATTTTCCTTTTAAAATTTAAACAAAAAGAATCCCGGAGATTTTATATGTAGTATGTATTGGTTGGTTTATTGGTTGGTTATTATGATAATTAACTATTGGTTGTCTAAAAACAACTTAAGTTTAACAGACCATAAAGTATTTTAAAAATTCCACAAAATATGGGTTGACGTATAATTTTGTGGAGAGTAGCTAAAATCTTTCATTATAAAAAAACCTTTGGCTCTATACGCAGATCGTTTTTTTATGCTTTGTGATGTTTTTATGCTTTGTGATGGTTGCTATAAGGAAAAACAGAGAAAAAGTTTAACTTTTTATGTCTGTCCGAGTACGTCGTGTTTTGACTGTCCGAGTGTCCGTGTTCGTCCTTGTTTTGACTGTCCGAGTTCGTCCGAGTTTTGTCTGTCCTGTTCGTCTGTGTCGAGTATCCAGAATTAACAGAAATATACGGGAATGATAGCAAGAATAAATAAGTCACCATTTTTTCCATACGGCAAAATCACAAACATCAAAAATGAAGAGAAATATGTATAACCATTTCGAGCCACTCAAAAAAATTAAGGAAAAATATTAAGCCGGCACGATCTGCGTATAGGGTCAAACCTTTTCTTCATTTATTTTCACTAAATAAGAATTATTAAATTAATTTAGGTAGATAAAGTTGACTGTTTTTAGATAATAAAAAGTATAAAAAATAATCTTTACCGATTAAAATACCCCTAAAGATAATTTAAATATTCCCTTATCAGACTTCATTTAAAGCATTATCAATTGCATTAAAAAAGGTATTTAAAATTCCCTCTCCAAAAATATTTTTTGATCTAATTTCTTTTGAAATTTCTTCCGCGCGTTTTAATAAACTTTTTTCTCTAAAAATTTTTAATTATTTTTTATTGAAAAAAATAAAATTTCTGTAAAAGCACAACTTGTATTTTTTGGGTGCTCCAATAAATGCCTAGTTGGTAGAGACGTCCGAGAGCGAAAATATTCCAAGATTCAAGACTAAGATTAGACCCCAAACCCAAGACCGAAAAAAATCCAAGAAAGTCTTGGAATCAAGACTCAAGACCAAGAGTGTCGGGCTTCTCTACTAGTTGGTTCGATGCCTAGCTTTACGTTTCATTAAATATCTAGGTTGTAAGTTCTAATCTGGTGATGTATTTATGACTTATACCAAAAATATTCACGAAAATTCTGTTAGCATTCCAAAAATCATACACATCCGCACAATAAATTTAAAAACCCCTACGGCTATCAATTCTATTTTTTCTAAATTTTTCTGAATTAAAAAACAAATTTACTTAAATATAATATTCAATATATTTCCAAATTCCTTAATTATTTTATCCATTTCTATCCATTTAGCAATACCCAAATATTCCCCAATAAAAGCATTATATTTTTCTTCTGGCATTTTAGGAATACAAATTAAAGGAATACCGACAAACATGGCCTTTAATTTAAAATTATTTTTGTTAATTTATAAAATTATTTTTAACCTCGTTAAAATTTTTAAATTCACAATCACAAATAAATGCACGCATTCCTGTTTTTCCTTAAAAAAATTTATTTATAATTTTTTTTGGCCAAAGGATACTCAGGACTGACTGACACTTTATTTAGGCTCTTTTCCGAAACTAACGAAAATTTTTTAATGAAAAATATAATTTTTTATTTTGCACATTGCAAAATATTATAGGGTTTGTGGTGACTGGTTTGCTATAGTAAAAGCCATTGGGTTTAAATATAGATATATTGTTAAGGACCAGTCTATGCTAATGGACTGGCACTTTATTTGGGGTCTTTTCCTAGTCGATGTTGTCCTTTTCGTCCATCCTATCCCCAATCCCCAATTCTTCACTATTATTTTTATTGGTAAAGCTGTTATTTAAATGTTTGTCTATTTAATATTAGGAAATCAACAAATATGTATTGCTTTAAAAATTGCTTATATAAAATCAATCCTCCTTCCCTTCCCCTAATTTTTTATTTAAAAATTATTTTATATACCAAAATATTCTTTTTGTAACTTAGCAATTTCGGCTTTATCAACTTGATGTAATTTAATATTTTTAAATTTATTTTTTGGAATTATTATTTGATTTTTATTAATTAAAACAATTAATTTACAAAATTTTGGTTTTTTATTGAATTTTAAAAATAAATTAAAAATTTTGTTAATAATCTTTTTATTTATATAAGAATTGTCTAAATAATTTATTTTCCACAAAATAAAACATTCCTTAAAATATATAATTTTTTAAATTAAATTATTTATTAGATTAATTCCCCTGCGGAATTAATATTTCAACCCATCCGTGGGATGGGGAATTATCCGAGGGAGGGGGATTAATCGAGTAAATACGGTAAATTATTTATATTTATACAAGTTGATGGCTATTTGTGTGGAATTTTTTTAATTATTGTAATCTAACGAAAAAAATTTTTGTGGAATTTTTTGACTGAGATGTTATTTACTACTTTTTGTTTTCTCTTTTAGAAATTATTTCAGAGTCAGGGATAGCCAAAAATTAAAAAATAATAAAATGCCAAATTAAAAAAAGTGAGAATCTGACCATCCCTAATATACAAGCCTTATTTAATCTTGGCAAGCTTATCTTTAGAACATAATGTCAGCAAGATCCCCTATCATTTTCCAAAATATTTTTTTTAATTATTGGGAAAACTTTAAGTTTATTTAAATATTTACAATAAAAATACTAAATTTTCTTACCTTTTCAAATAAATTAAATATTTTATTCTTCTTCTTCTCCTTAATTAACCTTTCATTTAATTCTAACCCTCCAATATAAACAAATTTTTGTTTATTTTCGTTTTCAGGTAATTCCGAATATATAGCTAATGGATGTTGATTAATTAAAAAATAATTAACATTTTCCAACAACAAACTTAATTTTGGGACATTTTTTAATCCAAATATTTGATAACCTTTCTTTTTTAAATTAAACATTATAGCCTCATAATAATATTTAAATAACAAATTATACTCGCATTTAACTATTCTATTATTTAATTGGTTATATTCTTTATTTTTTAAATAATAATTTTGTAATAAATTATTTGAAGAATTTTGTTTAATTAAATAACCATCACCAGCCATAACATTATTATAGGCTTAAAAATAATTTTTTATGCAAATGGAAAAAATATTTTTGGTGATTTTTAAATAGGTATGTTTTAAATGCCATTCGTTAACAGAAAGTAACTTTTAGATGTGTGACAAACAAATTTATTACATATATCCCCCAAGTACAGTATTTGCTAAAATAATTAACTAGGGTAATTATTGTTTCAACCTCTCTCAGAAGGGGTAATTAAAAGGGAGGGGGTAATTATCTGAGAGAGGGGCATTATTTCAGCATTTACCGTATATGTAAATGATGTTGTCGGTTCCTGGAAATTCTTCGAATATCCAGAACAAACCGAGGAATCGAACAAAAGAATTCTCATATCAGGGATCTAACAGATTTTTTGAATTATCTAAAATTGAAACTTTATTTTTATGTTGGCTAAATCCCTGATATTTTTAAAGATTTTAGGTAGATTAATTATTGTATCAATTAATTATTTCTTCTCTAATAGATAAAATAAAATATTTTACCAGGCATTTCTTCATCCAAATTAAATCCAAAAAATTGTAAAAAAGAAATATCAAGGGGTGTCGAAGATATATTTATTATTTTGTTAATATTTAATTGATAAAATAAAATAAAAGCCCCAGCCATTTCACTAAACTCAGAAATTCCCAAATCAAATTTAGTATCTTGTAGCCATTCTATGATATCTAAAGGGGTAGACTCTGGATTAATACAAATAGGAACATCTTCAATTGCAGCTAAAATAAAATGGATTTTTAAATTTTATTTTTAAATTAAAATTTTTTTATCCAAACTTGTCACGAAACAATTTATCATAAATATTCTTATATAAGCCCACCTCTGTTAGAAGCCCCCCTCAATATAAGCCCATCCGAGGAAACCCATTTAAAAATATAATCCCATCTTATAATCAGTTCCCTAATAAAGTTTCTCTCTAATAAATGACTGTTTACTCTATTTTTCAAGACCTTAAAAATTATAATGAAAGGGACAATTATTTAGGAGAATTCAGAATTTTATTTATTTAAATAACACCTTTATATATTCCAACAAATTTATTAAAATCATTCTCGCAAAATTTCAAATTTCTTTTTTCATTTTCAGTTAAAGTATTTTTATATTCATTAAACTCATTTTCTTCCAAAGTTTGTTTAGGTACATTAATAACAATAAATTCTTCATTAACAACTTTGTTTCCCCAAATTAAAAAATACTTAAAAATGAGAATAATTTTAAATTATTTTAATTTACCATCTTGTATTTTGTCGCTAACAATCTTGCCAAAGTTAACTAGGTAAATATTTAAATAAAAATAATTTTTTTAATTAAAAAATAATTTATAATCAGAATAAAAATCAGAATTAAAATATTTTTTAAATACTTGTTAGGCGGGATAATTTTAGAAGAGGGGAGACTAATCTAACAATAAGCACTTTACATTAGAGAGTTAAAATACTGTAAGGAAGAGAAAGAGAGAAAAGATCCAGCTGGCTAGCATTTAAAACGCTGACTGCGGGGGTTTAAGATCTAATAAAAGAGAAGGTGAAAGCAGCGTCCCGGTAGCTCAGTTGGTAGAGCATCTGTACGTGGTGAGCGAAAGCGCCTAGCAATAACTGCCAGGAGGTCGCAGGATCGAAGCCTGCCCGGGATTAAACTTTTACCTCGCTCTTACTATACATTTGCTTAAATGAGTCCACCCCAAAAGACACACCCAGAAGACCTTTTGACCCAAAAGACCTACAATTTGGAAAGCGAACCCAGCTCCATGAAGAATTTTTTTTCTATGAAGAAAAGTACTCTGTTTTAGAACCAACGGCACCGTATTTCGAATAGGTCTCTGGATGTAGGTCTTAAGGGTTGGCCCATTTAAATATATTCCCGACTTTTTTTAATTCTTTTTAATTTTTATTTAAATAATTTTCTTCAAAAAATATTTTTAAATAAACCTACATGATATTCTAAACGATTAAAATTATTATCATCAGATATAAAAATAATTTTTTTACGTTCATCACTCTGATTTATTTCTTCCACTTCTACAATTTCCTCTTCAACTTCTGTTTCATCCTCTTCTGTTATCTCTCCCTCCTCAGTTTCTTCCCCGCTTAATTCTTCCTCTTCCAATATTTCTTCTACAATTTCTTCACGTTCGGGTACGCTAAGAAATTCCCTCAAAGTTTTCCTTTTTGCGATTTGTAAATTTTTTGTTTCTTTTGTTTTTAATTGTTTAAAACATTCCTTAAATTTAAAAGAATAAACACTGGGATATACTTTAGCCGGTGACCCACTCAGAAACGGGACAAATTATATACCATTCGATTCGTCTCGGCGAGCTGAGTCGAATGGTACCACTCTTTTTTTGCGGAAATTTCTACGAGCCGAGATATAGTTCCTTGAAAACCGAAAAACCAAAGGGGGGACCAAGCACTTTTTTGGGGCGAAAAATTCGAATATGCAAATAATATCTCATTCGAAAGAGCTCGTCGAGCTGAGTCGAATGACACTAAAATCAACGAAATCCGACTTGATTGGCCCGAGATATAGATACCTGAAAACTGGTAATCCAAAGGGGTGATTTTTGGAATTAAAAATTTTTTAACCATATTATAGTTCATTCGAAAGAGCTCGACGATCTGAGTCGAAAGACACCAAAATCACCGGGATTGAACAAGTTTAGACAAAGTTACAACACAAAAAACTAGCAACATAAACCTATGGGGCGTCAGCGAGGCGCTTGTGCAAAACCCCGCGCTTCGCGCGGGGTTTTGCGGCACGCGCCTCGCGGGGAGTCTACGGGCGCTGGGTCTGGGCTCGTAACATAAACCTATTCCTATCTCCCTTGCTCTGGATGTATTTGGGGCCTCCGTATCAGCAGAAATCTCCACAGATGCCATAGGTAAGGAGCTAAAATAAAAGATCATAACTTTGTCAAATCAAGTCGGATTTCGTTGATTTTGGTGTCATTCGACTCAGCTCGATGAGCACTTTCGAATGAGCTATTATTTTCATATTCGAATTTTTCACCCCAAAAGGTGCTTGGTCCCCCCTATGGTTTTTCGGTTTTTAAGGACCCATATCTCGGCTCGTAGGAATTTCCGCAAAAAAAGAATGGTACCATTCGACTCAGCTCGCCGAGACGAATCGAATGGTATATAATTTGACCCATTTCTGAGTGGGCCACCGGCTAAAGTACAGCCAAACACTGTTCCAAAAGTCATTATTCTTCACTTATTGGGATTTTTATGGATTTTTCGAAGCAATCTTCAGTGGAATCTAGACGTAACCTTATACTTTATGAAAAGTTAGGATTTATTTTAGTCCTAAATTTTTTTGTTAAGGAAATAAATTTTAAGATATATTTTAAATGTATTTATAAACAGAAAACAGCAAAAGATTGGATGGAGCATAATTCTGAGAGCTCTTCGATTCATGCCCGCTTAAGCATTCCAACACCGACTGTTCTTCTTCATTTTTGGTTTATTTGTCAGGCATTCAAAGCATTTTGTAAAAATTCCAAAAAGATTGGATTTAGGTATATAAATGTTGGGTAATCTTAAACTTTTGCAAAAAAAGTATAAAATTTAACAACAAAATGGCTGTACTTTAGTACGTGGGTGCAGGCTTTAAATTACAAATGTTATATCATTTGAAAGAGCTAGTCGAGCTGAGTCGAACGCCACCAAAATTAGCTCTAGGAAAAATTTTTGAACCGAGATACAGGCGATTGAAAATTGAAAAACCATAGGGGGGACCAAGCACTTTTTTGGGGTGAAAAATTCGAAAATGCAAATTATACCTCATTCGAAAGAGCTCGTCGAGCTGAGTATGTTGGTAGTTTTTTGTGTCATAACTTTGTCTAATCTTGTTCAATCACGGTGATTTTGGTGTCATTTGACACAGCTCGTCGAGCTCTTTCGAATGAGGTATTATTTGTATAAAAAATTTTTTATTCCAAAAATCGCCCTTTTGGATCTTCGATTTTTAGGGGTCTATATCTCGGTCCATTCAAGTCGGATTTCGTTGATTTTGGTGTCATTCGACTCAGCTCGACGAGCTCTTTCGAATGAGGTATAATTTGCATTTTCGAATTTTTCACCCCAAAAAAGTGCTTGGTCCCCCCTATGGTTTTTCAATTTTCAATCGCCTGTATCTCGGTTCAAAAATTTTTCCTAGAGCTAATTTTGGTGGCGTTCGACTCAGCTCGACTAGCTCTTTCAATTGATATAACATTTGTAATTTAAAGCCTGCACCCACGTACTAAAGTGACCCCAACAAAATAATAAAAAAAAATTTAATTTTTAAAATTTGATTTAAAAAATATATTTATTTTTTTACCAAAAATCCCTCAACATAAACATTTTCGTTAATTAAAGACAGCAAAATAATTTTACTAAAAATTACAAGAATAGGAGACAGAATAAAAATATTTTTAAAAATTAATTTCATTTCATTTTAATCTTCTAAAAATATTTTTTAAATAAAAGAATGTACAAAAACAAATTTTTAATTAATCAGAAGAATAATTTTTACTACTATTAAACAATAATAATTTAGCTTCTATGTATTTTTAAAATTTTTATTTTTAATTTTTTTTTGTTTTGGCAAGCAAATTGCTTTAACAAAAATATATAAAAATGCCCTCTATAAAATTCTTTTTCAAATTCTCTTTAATTGCCGCAACCCTCCATCCATAAAATCGATTAAAAATAACTTCAAACAATGCCGAAAACAGCGTGATTGACAAAATAAATTCACGTGATTTTTTAACAAGTCAGGGGAAGGAGTGCGCAAGAGACAACCGATAAAACGCAATGCAAGGCCAAGTTTATTACCATGATTAGCCCTAACCGTGTCACTCCCTCTATTAAATTTTGCTGGATCTGATTCGGCTTAACCAAATAAAAAAATATCCGAAAGAAATAACCCGAAGCATGAAAATTAAATTCGAATCACAACCTTTTACAAATAAAAGTTGCGCCTTGTTGCACTAGCACCATATCGTCCATGTCCCGGAGAATCAAACTTTAAAAATAGTGCCCGGCAGAATCGATTTTTTCTGACCCGGAGCTGGATTTGCAACTTGAGCCGGACCGGATCCGGGCTGTAGCGGTTATAAAATCGTTACAAAGATTCTTATTAAAAATTTAGAATAATTTATATTTTTATTTTTTATTTCCAATAAAAAACAAAGTATACATAAGGGAGAAACAACTAATGAGGATTATTAACGAAGGAAGAATTAATGCAACGGGAAGGAAGGAAGATAAAGGAATTAAAGAATTCGTCACATAACAAACGACGGCCATTTAAGCGCTTCCTTGGATTAAAATTAAGTATTTTAACAAGTAGTGATGCTGGATTTTCTTCTTGAGAATAAGAACATTTTTGTTAGAGATAATTAACTGGAAAGGTATTGGGCGGTCATTCTAGCTTAAAAATGCGGCAAATGTGATTCACTAAAACAAAGTTCTTTCCTTTTCAGCGAATTTTTCAATGAATTTTCCAATACATTTACATAAAACAAAAACAGCTCTTGAAACGGGTAAACTGCTTGAAATATAATGGCTGGTTTCAAACACCTCTTGGGTTTGAAAAAATCATATAATCATAGGGGGTGGGGGTTCATTTTACCAAGTATTAATCAAAATTAAGAAATCTAATATATAAATAAGAGGAATACCCTAATAAGGATATAAGTAAAGAATAAGAGGGTTAAATAAAATTTACATTGACTATACCACAGGTGCTATTATCTTCAATGTCCTCCACTATTAGGTTGTAAACATATTCATAATTCGTGCAAGAATTTAAGGGGCGTGGCACAGACGTCATTTTAAGTTGTAGATATAGGAATAAATTGAAGGAAAAGTTTATTTTGGGCAGAATGATGGTAACATTTAATGGCAACGTATTGTTTTTATAGTATCATTTTCTAGTAGTTTTGCTCACCAGAGTTTATCGTACTTATCCAACTTAAAAAAATCTTTTCCGTTTTACAATATTATTGATAGTCTGCCATATTTTTTCTTTTAATTAATTCGAGATGAGTTAAAATCACTTGTCGAGTTCGATACTTTTCGATCTTTTCCACTTTCGCTGGAGAGAGAATATTGTGAATTCGAACAAAGTAATCTCACGGTTCTGGCCGTGAGATTACTTTGAGATTACTACTAGAAAATGATACTATAAAAACAATACGTTGCCATTAAATGTTACCATCATTCTGCCCAAAATTATAGTATCATTTTCTAGTAGTAATCTCAAAGTAATCTCACGGCCAGAACCGTGAGATTACTTTGTTCGAATTCACAATATTCTCTCTCCAGCGAAAGTGGAAAAGATCGAAAAGTATCGAACTCGACAAGTGATTTTAACTCATCTCGAATTAATTAAAAGAAAAAATATGGCAGACTATCAATAATATTGTAAAACGGAAAAGATTTTTTTAAGTTGGATAAGTACGATAAACTCTGGTGAGCAAAACTACTAGAAAATGATACTATAAAAACAATACGTTGCCATTAAATGTTACCATCATTCTGCCCAAAATAAACTTTTCCTTCAATTTATTCCTATATCTACAACTTAAAATGACGTCTGTGCCACGCCCCTTAAATTCTTGCACGAATTATGAATATGTTTACAACCTAATAGTGGAGGACATTGAAGATAATAGCACCTGTGGTATAGTCAATGTAAATTTTATTTAACCCTCTTATTCTTTACTTATATCCTTATTAGGGTATTCCTCTTATTTATATATTAGATTTCTTAATTTTGATTAATACTTGGTAAAATGAACCCCCACCCCCTATGATTATATGATTTTTTCAAACCCAAGAGGTGTTTGAAACCAGCCATTATATTTCAAGCAGTTTACCCGTTTCAAGAGCTGTTTTTGTTTTATGTAAATGTATTGGAAAATTCATTGAAAAATTCGCTGAAAAGGAAAGAACTTTGTTTTAGTGAATCACATTTGCCGCATTTTTAAGCTAGAATGACCGCCCAATACCTTTCCAGTTAATTATCTCTAACAAAAATGTTCTTATTCTCAAGAAGAAAATCCAGCATCACTACTTGTTAAAATACTTAATTTTAATCCAAGGAAGCGCTTAAATGGCCGTCGTTTGTTATGTGACGAATTCTTTAATTCCTTTATCTTCCTTCCTTCCCGTTGCATTAATTCTTCTTTTCGTTAATAATCCACATTAACAAAGATAGAATTTTGGGTATTTTTAGAAAATAAATTGAAGCAAATAAATTTTAGAATATAGCCCTAATATACAGAGAAAAGCCCAAAAAAAATAAAATAGTAATTGGGGAAAAAGACAAGTAAATATAATTAAATTATCACTTTTTCTTAGATTTTTTCATTTCTGCTTTTTTATTTGTTCCACTAGTTACTGGAGGATTAATAACACTTTTTATTATCGCATGCCCACTTTGTTTTAAATGAATGTGAAGTTTACTTTTAGAATCAAATTCTTCACCACAAGTGTGACATTCACAAGCAACTGGGCCAGATGGAAGTATTTTCTTTTGCTAAAAAATAAAAAAAAGTTTTAATGAAAATCAAAGTGAAAAGAGGACAATTCCAAACTTTATAATTAACGGATTAGAGTCCACCTAAAGATCCACCCTGATTTGTAAGACTTTGAAGACCTACAACTTTTGAAAGGGAATATCTAGAAATTTGGAAGAATAAGAGGGTTATCGATGGATTTGGTGCGATTGAAGGGGATGGAGATTCACTCAGGAGTTATTCACAATGCCGGACCATGGGTTCTAGAATAGAAAACTGGGTAATTATCTCAATATACCCTTAATACCTCGATATTCCTTTCAAAAGTTGAAGGTCTTCAAAGTAACCCAAGGAGTACCTCAGTTTTTAATGCCTGTTTAGCAGCTTTCCTTTTTGCTGTTTTTGTCATCTTTTTAGGAATATTATTTTCCTGTTCAGTTAATTCATCTTCTTTTTGCTTTTCTTCTTCCTCTTCATTATTACCAATTTCTTCAAAATTTTTATTAGAATTTTCTTCTTCTTCTATATTTATTTTAGGCTCGTTTTTTTCCTTTTTCTTTTTTGTCTTTTTATTTTCTTTTGCCTTATCTTCAATATTTTCATCATCAGAATGTTGATTTTGAGCACCATCAAAAAGTTTCTGATCTTCCTCACACATGTGAATTTTTAATAATTCGGCCATTTGGCGATGCTTTTTTGAGCGTTGATGGCTTTCCAGAACATTTCTTTAATTAGAAAAAATTAATTGAATAAAAAATGAAAAGATTGACGGAAAGGTAGAATTTAGGAAACTCAGGTCAAAATAAATCAGAAGACGAGAATGCAAACTTTGTTTACAATAGAAGAGCAGAGGTTGCCAGCTCGTCGACTTAAAACAAGGCAGTCGACATAGCGACTTAACTCGAAAAAATCGTAAAACTCGGCTCGTTAAAACCCAGCTTGAAAAAATGCATCGGACGTCGCATTTCTGCCAAAAAAAAAGACAAACCGACCTTGATTTGAAAGACTTTTCACAAACAATACAATAAAACTGTTCTTCGTCTTCTTCATCAGAAAGGTTTTCCTCATCACTGGCCGCTTCATTTTCATGTTTTTTATTCTCAACAATCCCAAAAGCAGCATCCAATTCAGCCTCAATTTGCTCAAGATCCATTAAATGTTCTTTTTGAATTTCCGTGTCGATTTCAAAGTTTTTTAGCCCTCTAAAATAGAAAAGAGATCAGAAATTAAACAGATATTTATTACTCTAAATTTTTTCTAATAGCTTGTCGTTGCTGTTCTTCAACTTTTTTCATGATAAAAGCATTTCGTTCAGCTTGACGTTGTCTAGCAACTTCGACTCGCTTGTCATGTTTACGCACAAATTCCACTAATCTCTAAAAATAAATTTCTCTTAATTTTTATGCTGATAATTAACAAGAACGTCTCAAAAAAAATTTCAGAATGGGAACTAAAAATAAATTTTTTTGGCTGGATTTGCTTTTTGTTTTTGGATGGGAAAGGGTAGTAGTTCTCAAGCCCAACCCGGATACGTCCTCGTTTCAAAAGAAAAAATTGTTTATTTTAAGATTAACCTGAACTTCTTCATTTCTTTTTTTCTTTCCTTGTGCCCTTTCCCTTCTGTTTTCCCTTTCCATCCATCGAGCAGTATGTCTATCATCAGCCTCTCTCAAATTATATTTATCTAACCAAGCAAAGGAACGACGAGTTGAAAAATTTAACCAAAACGCATAGAACGGTGCAACAACCTAAAAATGATAATTTTATAAAATTTTTAGTTAAAAAAACAAACAGTTTCATAATCGCTATTTAGAGTGCCAAATACAGGATAATTTCTATCTTCAGGGTCATCAATATAAGCATACTCTTCTGCAGCCAGTTGATGGAAAAGATCACGATATACAGAATAAAATTTCTGTAAAAATTAAAAATTCTAATTAGAAATCAATAAAGCATTAAACGTTAAAAATCAAAAACCTCAACACACTCCTCTTCACTTGTAAACACGCTTTGCCAACAAGAAGTGCTCCTGAATGGCTCGAGCTTAACACCCGTATCAACTTTCTCATGTTGAGAATCTAAAAATTAAAAATAATTGATTCAAAGGAATAAAAAACACCCTACCAACACCAGCATAAATAATATTTTCGCGATGTCTGTCATAAAATGCCCTTTCTTGAGGATCAACAAGTACTTCATATGCTTGCTAAATTACTTTTTAAATTAAAATAAATTATAGGAAAAAAACCTGAATTAAAATAAAATAAGCAGCACATTCCTCTTCTCTTCCAGGATTTTTATCAGGATGCCAACGCAAAGCAAGTTTTTTAAATGATTTTTTGATTTCGTCATCTGTGGCATTTCTTTCAACTTTTAATAATTCATAATAGCATCGAGGCTGTTAAGTTTCAAAAATAAAAACAATAAATTGAGTAAATTAAAAATACTTTTGGCGGCTCTGTACTAGCACTGGGTTCATCACTTGTAG
The DNA here is from genome assembly GCA_036172945.1 of Meloidogyne incognita. NCBI lineage: Eukaryota > Metazoa > Nematoda > Chromadorea > Rhabditida > Meloidogynidae > Meloidogyne > Meloidogyne incognita. The sequence continues at coordinate 1,166,723 of JARQAC010000037.1, forward strand.
TAAAAAATGACTTAGCTTTCTCGTAGAATTGATCCCAAATACCCATATTCAATTATCTTAGAAAATCTTTGAAAGTTGTCCAACCTTTGTCAATAAAGTTTGCGTCAATCACGGCGGTTAAACGGGAGAGTGCAGCCCAAAACAACGCGGGCCAAAACTACGCGACCGAAACGGGTACAGCCCAAGTAGGCGCGCGGCCATAACGGCGCAAAGCCATAACCTGCTTCAAAATTTCCGAATCTTAACAAATTTGGTATTAAACGATTCCACTCATCGAGCATAAGAGTTTGGTTTTAAAATTGATAAGGGTAAGAAATTTTCCTGAAAGTTATAGCTTTGTGCTGTTATGGCCGCGCGCCTACTTGGACATATTCCGACCGAAAGGCCAAAACTACGCTTTGTTGATAAATTTATTTTTTTAAATGATTATTTGAGTTTTTAACTTTACATATTAATAATTGTTTATTTTTTTATTTTTAAAAGTATAAAGGTTTAGTTAAATTCAAAATTGCCTCAACAAGTAAATTAGAGAATTGTGGAGAAACTGAAAGGTTTTTTTTATTTTTTTTAAACTTTCGAATAGTTGTTGTTCCGGGATATTAGATGCAAAAAGATGTGAAATGGGATTACTATTTATTTAAATTGTGGTATATCGATCGGGTAATAAAGAATCTAAGACTTTCAAATTGTTGCCATTGTTAATTAAAACTTTTATGTTAAATTACACTCAACCTGTACATATTTTAAATTGAAATAAGTCCAGACTTTAAAAAATTTAATTTTTAGTTTGGATGAACCAGTTAAGAAGAAAGCAAAAAAGACTGATATGAGAATTTTCCCTTATGGCGAAATTAAAGTAACAATTAAAAATGGTATATTTTTATTTAAAATTTATTTAAAAAATATTTTTTATGTGTTCGATATCTTCAACCCTATTGGGACTTATTTAATGGTTTTGCCAAACAACGCTGGATTGGACGTGAAATTTGTGAAGTTTTCCAAAAAGAATTTATTGGTTATCATCCACAATATTCAATAGCAGCTATTAGAAAAGGACGTTTATTTATTAATGGAATTCAAATGACTAATCCACACTATAGGGTTAGAAATAACGACAAATTTAATCATTTAGTCCATCGGGTTAGTTTTTTTATTTTTTAAAAATAAGTACCCAATTTAAAAATTAAAATTTCATGAATTTTAATTTTTCTAAAATTATTAGTCCAAATTCCGCAAGTTTTATTCTTAAATTCATTTTCATTAGAGAGTTCTAAATTTTTTGTAAAAATTTTACTTCACATGGTTTTCTAGGGATTTCAAAAAAGTATTTTGTATAATTAAAATCCTTTTTATAAAACTTTAATTTCGGTTTTATAATAAACTTGTATAATCCTAGTGGGGAATATTTTCTATTCTCTTATTTTTTCAAAAATAATCTTTTATGAAATAAATATAGAGTATGACTTGCGGATTTGACAAATTTCTCTCTTTTTTCTAAATTTTTTAATTATTTTCAGCATGAAAATGAAATTCCAGACCTTCCGATAAAAATTATTGGTAATTTATTTAATATTTTTAAATAATTTTTTATCTTATGTATTAAGCTGAAACAGACGATTTTCTTGTTGTTAACAAACCTTCAGGATTGCCCGTCCATCCATGTTTGGATATTTGATTTTTAATTTTCTTTTCATTAAATTAGGTGGCAACTACCGATTTAATTCAGTGAAAGGTTTATTGGAAAATGAATATGGGAGAGATGTAAATGAATTGAGAAGTTAATTTTTTAATTTTATTTAGGCTTCAATAATAAGATACTCCTTCAATTTAGGATTTGTTTCTTTTAAATTTATTTGTTGACCATTGGTTGGGGAGTCAGAATTATTTAAATGCTGTTCCTTTGATAAAATATACCTCATTATAGGATACAATTTTCAGTCTCACGGAGTATAACTTTTGTTGTGCCTTGGTTAGGATATAATTTAGGAGGTCCTTTATTTCTTTTTTTCTTTTCTTTATTTAATTTTTTATTACTTTTTACTCTCCAAAAAATATTTAAAATTATTTTCAGCATTATATAGACTTGATAGACAAACAACTGGAGTATTAATGTTTGCTAAAAATTATGAAACTGATTTTAAGGTTTTTTAAAAATAAATTTAATTTTTTTAAATATTTTAGTTTAAAAATGATGTCCTTAAAAGAGCAGTTTCAAAGATTTATTTAGCTAAAGTTGATGGAATCTTTCCAAAGTAATTTTATTTTTTATATTTTAATTTAAAAATATTTTTTAATTTAAACGTGAAAAGTTCACCTTAATAAATTTAATAAAGCTTTATGAGTAAGAAATTTATTGAAGAATTTCCTGGGATTATTTTGTTAATCTAAAATTTTATTTTGTACTCTGAAATCTCTATAATACTCTTTATTAGTGAAGAAATTATCTGCGATCAATCGATTTCTATTTTATCAAAAGCAACTGGCATACGCCGCATTGATCCTGATGGGCAAGATTGTTTAAGTCGATTTACGTATATTTATTTATTTTTTATTTTTAACAAATTTTAATTTATTTTAGGTTGCTTTATGCAAATAAACAGGAAAATACTTCTATTGTTTGCTGCCAAATTGAGACGGGAAGAACACACCAAATAAGAGTGGTGAGTTTTTATATTTTTTGTATCAAGGGATTTTTCAGAACTTTTAGTTCTAAATTTTTAGCCTAAGAACTTGAAATAGATATAATAAATTTGCGAAGGATATTTTGTTTTTTTCGAAAACAAGGATTGATATAGTAGAAAAAAGTAGAGGCCGGACTTGGTGCCGTACGGGAATCAAGATCTCGAAAAAAATCTCGGTTCCCGATAACCGAGATTTTCGATAGAGATCTCGTCTCGGTCCGATCTCTAGAAAGAAGTATTAAGTAAATTCAGATCCAAATCTCACAGTTAAAAATATTCTCTTATTTAAAGAATTCTTTTTCAGCATCTCCAATATTTGGGATTTCCAATTTGCAACGACACAATTTACAATAATTTTGTTTGGGGTCCATTAAAGGGTAAAGGAGGTGATTATGGGGGAAAATCTATTGAACAGGTACTTAATATAAAAATTTAAATAATAATTTCTTTGTCCTTTTTAAAGTTAAGAAATGATGTTGTTAAACAACACGACAAAAAATCTTGGATATCTGAATCAGATCCAGATTATGCTCAAAGACTTAAAGAAATTGGGGAAAATGATTTGGTAGAAAAATAAATAAAATTGTTAAAAAGAAAAGGATTCTTTTGGAATTCTGAAATTTTTCTAGAAGCTCTTTCGAGGGGAGGGGAACAAAAAAAAAGCTTTTCCTTTCCCAAAATTTTTGATAAAAAAATTTTTTAAATTAAAAAAAATTAATTTTTAGTATGAACATGATCAACTAGATTTGTTAAATCTTAAATTTGATGAATTGCCCAGTTATGATCCTATTTGTTGGAATTGTGCAACATATCAAAAAAGGCCTTTTCCTGACGAGTATGTCTTTGACTTCGAAAATATTTTTAAAAAATTAATTTTCTTTTCAGTCATTGGTTTATGCCTTTACATTGTTGGAAGTATTCTGGAGATGGATGGTCATTTGAATCACCCCTACCTGAATGGGCTATTCAACATTCTGATTTAATTCAAAATAATATACAGGAAAATAAAAAGGAAATACACAAAATAACTGCCTAAGTTGTTTTGAAATTTTTAATTTGTTTTTGTACAGGTTTATTAATATATGTTATTAAAATCTTTTAAAAGTACATATATTTCTAATCCTGTAAAATCCATTCTTGAATTTTCAAAATATTGTTTCAAAATTAACAGAAAGAATGACTGAAATAAAATGATTATCCTAAAGCGTTTTCGTTGGACAAATTTCTGCGTACTTTTCTTATCTGGATTTTACACCTTTTCCTCTTAGTTTTCCTCCCCTGATTTTTAGCACTAGTGTTGGCGAATCTATATCAGGGCTTCACGAAAAATTTTCCGCGGCCGCAATTTTAATTTTAAAGCCCGCAGTCCACAAGTCAAAAAACCCACGCAATTGCGTGCAGCCCCAATCCGCATTCAAAAAAGCGGATATTCGAAGTTTTCGGTTCGGAAATATAGGATTTCCCAGAATCCGGCCATGCTATTTGGGGCATAATAAAATTTTACTGAGGTATATTTAATTTATCAAAAAAAGAGAAAAAAATAATTGTGTCAAAATGCAAAAATAAAATTAAAACAAAAAAGGTAATAGCACAAAGTGAGTGGAAAAAAAGGGAAAAGTGACTTTTTGTTTTTAAAATTCTAATCATCAGTCTTTGAAATTTTACAAGCTTGCATTTCATACTCAAAACAAACTTCCAATAATTTCTTTAAAAAAATAAAATGTTTTTTTTAGTTTTTTTAAGTCCATAATTGTTTTAAATAATATGTATGTTTTGGATAAATTGTTTTGAATAACATAAATTCAAAATAAACTTACTTTTCGCATTTGCACGCACAAAAGAGCATCTTTCTTTGCAACCATTTGGAGTTGATGAACAATACAACGACCTAAAACAAAAATTGTTTTGAATTAAATTGAGAAAATTAGGATTTGATTTTGGGGGATAAAAGACAGAGAAAGTAAAAATTTGTGGAAATATAAATTTTTACTAATTTTTGTCAGGGAAGGGAATTTCTGAACCCAAGCTAACTCTAAATGTCTGCGCCCAATTTCCCTTACAAAAACACATTCAAACTCTCACCAAAAGATTCATTAACATCATCAATCGTTCCCCCTCCACCTCCACAAACAGAATTAGTACCACAAATAGTAACTCCTCCCCCACTTCCTTCACTTCCACTTAAAGAATTTGTATTTAATAATTTAGTTTTTGTTGTATTTGAAGGCTCTAAAGGTGCTGGAGAATAAGAGGAACGTTGTTGCTGTTGTTGACGTTGATGCTGTTGTTGATGGTTATCATGTCCATTAGTTGTAATAAGTCCATTTGTTACCTCAATACGTTGTCGAAGTAATAAATCCAAACCACTCAACGAATCCGCTAAAAATTGAAAATTATTTTCTCAAAAATAATCAGACCTCAAAATAAGACACCCCCATAATTAAATGTACCCTCAATTTAAGAACGTTTTTAAATAAAACTTGGTTGACATTAGGACGGGTATATCGGGATTTACATTGGTTCTAAAACATAACACATGCCAATGTACCTATAGAACCAACATATCTGGCTCCCATTTACTAAACAACACTCCCCCCCTCCCAATTGAAAATACACATTATAAGGTATACGATTTTTCAGCTCCCAAGGGGTGCCTTTTAACGAGGTTTTAAAGAGATATCTTTCTTAACTACCATAAATATCATCCTTCCTTCTCTTCCTTTTTCCCTTCAAATTTTCATTAGTAACAGCAACAACATCCTCATTATTTTCTTGAATATTATTTTGTTGCCGCTTATTTTGTTGTTCAATTTCAACATTTTTTAACCCTTCATTTTCTTCTTTTGATTTTTTATTTAAATCAGTATCAACAATAATTGTCTCAATATCATCTTCCATTTTTTGTGGGTGAAATTGTTCATTTAAAGCATTAAAATTAGACAAAAGCAAATCTTGGGGAGCGAAAGAACTGAGTAAATTAGACATTAATAAATCGTTTGTTGATTGAGTTTTGGGGTTAGCCAGACTAGACAAACTAAGGAAAAAAATTTTTTGAAATTAAAAAAAAAATTTCTCACTCCTCTTCAATAGCCAAATAACTATTTGTTGATTTGTTGTTGTGTTTGTGAGTAATTGCTGATGATGTTAATCCTCCTCTCATACCTTTTCGACTACGACGAATTTTGTGAGTATCAGGTTCCTCACTGCTTAATTAAAAATTAATTAAAAGCAAAATAATTTTTTTAGATTTTTCTTTTAATTGAAGAAACTATTAAAATGACCAATAGTTTCTGAAAGGAATTCCCAACTTGCTCCTTTAGTTTAAGACCAATCACCGTATTTACCCAAATAATTATCCTCCCTCAATAATTACACCACCCAACGAAAGGCTAAAACAATAATTACCCAGATAATTATTTGGACATATGGGGGAATGAAATTGGGCTTGACTTTAAAACCACATTTTTGGATACACGGGTTTTTTGGATATATATCAGGCTTCTTATAATGAAGCCCGATCCCCTAATTTCAATTCAAAAAACAATCAAAAAACACCTATTTTGACGTGTATTCCCTTTAATGTTAACATCTCCAACTCCATCATCTCCCCCATAATTACTTCCACCACCACATCCCCCTCGAGTACTACACAATTGCAAAGCCACTCCTTCCAACAAAAAATTCATAGGTTGCCAATATGGCCAAGTAATTAATTGATGATCCGGATTTAATTGTAAAACAGTCCCGTTTGGGCTAATATATCCTTCATCATAAAGTTTTTTGACTATACGAGTAAAACAATAACGAAGCTTTCCCCACTCTTCTTGCACTTGAATTCCTTTAAAAATTAATTTTTTTAGAAAATCTTTAAATATCTATTCTCCCTCACTTGTAAAAATTTCTGTCCCGCCCTCCGAAAGCAATTCAGCAACCTCATTAAATGCCCCCTGACGTGTTGGATTGCTTCGAAAACCTTCGTAAGAACTGTCCCAAATTTGTGGACGTTCGTGTATAGCTTCTAAAAAGATTTGAGAGAATTTTAAAAAGAAAATCTAGGAAACCCCTCACCAATTAATTTCATTTTCTGTTCAGAATTCAAAGAAACACCGGAACGATTCATTTTTGTTTTGTTTTGGGAAGACAAAAGATCGGAAAAATTATCCTGAAAATAACAAAATTTAAGTAAGAAAAGATGTTTTTAAAAGGCAAATTAACTAGAAAATATACAAATTAAAGTAAGTTAGTAACTTACCACCATTTTTACAAGGTTAAAATTTTTTAAAGACAATTAGTAAATAAAGAATAAATATGTACTTTAACAAATCTGAAAAGATTTTTGGAGATTACAGTAAAAAACATAATGCCAACAAAAATTGCGGAAATTTAAATAGTAAATTTGAACGCCGACGGAGTTGAGCAGATGAGATTGCTTAACTCACGTATTTTTTCATTTCTTTAAAGTTTTCCAAACTTAAAAAACAATCGTAAACATGACAAAGATTAAATGTCTATGAGTGGATATATGTCTATGAGTGGATAGCTTACTCTGACTAGAAACTAAAATGCTTAAACAAAAAAACAGATCTAGTAGTTAAATAATGTTTAATTACTCAATGTTTATCATAAAAAATTACCAAAATTGCAACCCCAAAATTTGACGAAAAAAGAAAAAAACAAAAAAAAATAGGGAATAGAACACAAAAATGGCGAAAATAAAAACATTTAAGTATGTGTAGTATATAATAGTACAATCATGTGTTTACATGTTTACCCCTAACTTTTTCCCCATTATTAAAAAGTAAAGGGGAAAAAAGAAGAAAAAAATATAAATTTTAGTAGAAGGGTTGTTTTTCTGTTTTTTGGAGAAAAATAATGTTTCTAACTACAAAATGATCTACTAAATGAAAACAACCCTTTTCTTGTTATTTTTTTATTTTTACCTAATTATCGGTCAGAAATGTATTTTTCTTTTTTTTATAAAGAAAAATGTTTTCCCTTAAGAAAATATTCTTTCCTTCTTAAAACAAACATCAGAATTGCAGAAAAATCTACAAATTTCAATGTTTAGAATCAGAAAAAAAACTTTTTTATGTAGATTTGGTAATAGACATGGATTTTGGTATCCGTATCCGGTATTTACGGCGGATACAAAAAAGTATCCAGATATTTACGGATATCCGGACGGATATTATGGATGTATTTGTATCTATATCCATTACCAAGCCTGCTTTTTCTGTTGTTGTGAATCTTCCTCTTTATGGGATAAACAAAATTATATTTCGCAATTTAAAAATAACAAAAACATCAAAACAAGACGAGAAGGTGGCAGGATTGAAAATATAAAAGAGAATGAGCGCTCCAACGGACATTTGGCTCTGTTGTTTGTGAAAGGAAAAAAGGAGGGGGGGGGGGGGATTGTTGTTGTTTTTAATGTTTTCAATGCTTTGTGTGTGTGTACATTTTGTGTGTGTGTACATTTTGTGTGTGTGCACAAAACTGTCAATTTACTTCTACTACTCTTCTATTTCTAAAATACTTAAGCAGCCAATAATACAGCCTCGATTATGTATATAAAGGGTCAACGGGCAAAAAGGGAGGTTGTTTTTCGTGTTGTTTTTATAATTTCATCCGTTTAGTTGGCAGTCTTTGGCAATAGAAACATTTACATAACAGACTAAAGGGAGGCAAAATAAATTTAGCACTGTTGGGCACAATTTGGGCTATTTTGAAAATCTAAATAGCAACAACGCAACTTTTTCCTCCTATCCTTGTTTTTCCATTTTATTTATTATTTTAGATAAGGGTAATTTTAACGGCAACAAAAACATGAGAACTTAAAAATCTAGTAAATTCATTCTCTCCTCGTTTCTTTTTAAAAATTAGAAAAACACCTACTACTTTAGCTAACAAATTGTTTAATCAAACAACAAACATACATACATATACTAAAAGTTTTACCCCCAAAAAATTTAAAAATTAAAAAATAATTTATTTTAAAGGACAACAAAAACTTTTAAAAAATTCTCTTTTAATTAAAATAAAAATTAAAACATTTGAGAGGCTAAATTAAAAAAAAATTTTATGAAGAAAAAATTTCAATAAATGGATTTTAGTTGAGAGGGAAGAAATTAAAATGGCAAACGTCTAATAAGTAGTTGTGTGGCAAATAAAAGGGGAAGATTGCGGGTGGCGCGAGAAACACTCATTCACCCCCCCCCCTCCCCTCCTTCCCAAAAAATTTTTTCTTGCGCGAGTTGTTATTAATGCGTGCGTGTTTTAGGGGGGAGAAAATATATTTTTGGGGGGAGAGGAGGGAGGGGAGTTTATGTTGAGAAGCGCCGTTTGTGTCAATGTTTGCGTGGATTTGGGTTTGAGGGGAGGGGGAGATGCTTGTAGTGTGTGTGTGGAGGGAGGGCAATTGCGATGTCAGGAATGGATTTTGGGGATAAGAAAAAGTGGAAAAAATTGTTTGAATTAACATTTTGGGTAACAACTTGTATATGTTTTGAGTAAAATAGAAACCTCTGAAATTGAGAATTTTGGCACCTCAAGAGGCAAATTTTATAAAACAGAAACTACTTACAAGGGAACATTCTTTACTGTGAGTACGAATTCGGTATTTTTTTGGTACCATTCGATAGAGGACCCCCGACTTACTATTGCAAAGTGCTATCCGTTTTCTTGCAAAATTAGTTTGGGCCGAGTTATGGCCGTTCAAAGTTAGACCGCTAGAGTCTGGATTTATAGGGTAAATAAACAATTTCTCTCTTATTTTTCATCCTCAAAAAACCGGCACGCCCATCTTCTCTTTGTTTATTGTGTCTGACATTTTCTCCCTTCTTTTTTCTTCGCGCCTCTTGCGTTCTTTTTTTCTCTTTATAAAACAAAATGAAGAAAGCAGAGAGAGTGAAAAAAAGGTTATAGCGCGCTTATTTTTGCTCTTCTGCTTATACTCAACCACTCCCAAGGACTGAAACTTTGACTGGCCATAACTTTTTTTAAAAATTTTTTGCAAGAAAACGGATAGCACTTTCCAATAGTAAGTTGGGGGTCCTCTATCGAATGGTACCAAAAAAAATACCGAATTCGTACTCACAGTAAAGAATGTTCCCTTGTTAGGCAAGGATTAATCTCCAATTTTGAAAAAAATTTTTTTTAATAAATTTCTAAAATAATTTCTAGGGTTTCTTCTAAATTTAAACAAAAAATTAGAGTAAAAACATTCCAAACAGCAAAGAATAAAAAAGAAAAATATTTTTAAAAACAAGTTTTGTTCATCTAAATAAAACCTTCTAACAACAACAAAAATGCTTTTAATGTTTAAATCCGAGATGTGAATAAATGGAAAAAAGAAAAGAGGAAAATTGGGCACAAATGGTTGTGTGTAAAAGTAGTAGTATGTAGAGGTGCTCCCAACATTAAAGCTCTCACAAACATTGACGCGCCCAACAAACAACGCTAACATAAAACGAAATGAGAGAGAAAATAATGGAAAGAAATGAGAGAGACAACAAAAAAATTTTTTAGAAAAAAGACATTAGAAAACATATAAACAACAAGAAGGACGTTAAGGACTTTTTTTATATTGTGAATTTCGCAAACAAAACAGCGACGCGACGAACCAAACAAACATATAAAAATATACACACTCTTTTGTGTTTGTGTCTGATTGTAAAACTACTAAAACTTATATTCAAAAAAGCCTCTTTTCTTTCCTTTGTGAAAATAAAAAATAATATGTTATTGCTTTTTCCAACCAAACATTTAGAAAAGGACAAAACATTTATGTGTTTAATGATTTGTTTTTGGAATATACATATATTTTTTACATAAATATTTATGAGATGTTTGATTTTGGTATTCAAATTTTTATTATTTTATTTCTGACTGTAGTGTTTTTATAATTACAATCGAAATTCCTCCATGGGAATGAAAAATATCGCTTTCGTCGATATTTTTCAGGTATCGACTCCCATCTAATGGGCAACAAAAATCCAAAAACGTCAACTAAAAAATTCTTTTCTGATTTTTTAAAGAACTTTTTCCTTTGCTTTATCCGCTATCTAAACTTTAATAAATTTTTAAAAATTCCAAGTTAATACATATTACATTAATATGGAATAATTTAAATTTAAAAGAATTTATTTTTCAGATAAAAACAATTTTCTTTTCTTTATTATTTTGATTTGACTTATCATCATCATGGTTGTTTGTGTTCCAACGTATATTTTTAATTGTTTAGAATTTTTTAAAACTTTTCCAATATTTCTAGATTCCCCCCTCAAGGGCATAAAATTTTTGAAAGATGTGAGGTCACAAAAAAGTTCAATTTTGGGCATGATGTGGCCAAGTTTTTAGAGAAGCTGGAGTACTCAGAAGAATCACAAGAACCTATTTTGTTCATTGACTTTATGGGAATGAATCAAAACCAACGGCAGACTATACTTAATTTTATGGTTAGTTTTATGATGTAAGAGTTAGTTTTTCTTAAGAATTCCTGGAAAATCGCTTGATGATATTTTTACGTTTTTGCCAAGTTTAATAAATCAATAAAAAATTATCTAACGTAAAATCAAACACCTTGGAGGTGTAACAAAATCTTAGATTATTTTTTGCAGGTCCAACAAGGAGCAACAATTGTTGGTACATCAGGCACTGTTGTTAAGTTTGACGATTGGCATGAGTATCATATAATTCAACAAAAGATGAGACGCACATGCCCGTGGGCTTTATATTCTTCTCCGAACAACACTTTGTATGTAAATGGACTTTTAATTTCCCGTGTGCAAACTATAAGAACCGCCGTTATATATTTATTCTCTGAAAACATGTTTCTCAGTAGTGATATACAATTTTTCAAAGTTTGATGAGTTAAATGACATCTGGTTGTGAGACGAAAATCTCGTTAAATTGTGCTTATATATTACTTAATTTTGCATAGCTAGTTTTTTTCAGGGTTTTCGCTAGAGTTAGAAGTTTGTAAGATGCCGGATCCGATTTCCGAATTTTTAATTTTTTAACATCCGGACCAGATTTTCCGGATCAAAAAACGGAAAATTTTATTTTTATCAAAATTCTGGACCACCGGATCCGGAAAATCAAATTATAATCAAAGCTCTTTTTAAATACCTCATGGAGCTGAAAAAATTGTACCTATAATGGGGGGGGGGGGAATTTAAATGGAAGTATTGCTTAATCTTAAATGGCTAACAAAAATTTTTAAAATGTATCATAAATTGTGTAGTGGGTGCAACAGAAATTAATATTTGCCTGTAATTTTTGTCTATTTTTTGGTTTATGATTCAAAAAATTTAAATTTGTTTTTATAAAAATAAAATAAATAAACAAACCAAAAATAACAAAAAATAAATACTTTTTCCTTTTAAATTTGTAATGGAGCCAATTCATCTTCGTCTATACTCATTTCACATTGTTGAATTACTAAACTTGCTACTTCATCTGCTATTGATGTTTGTAACAAATCTTTAATTTTATATTGAGTTGAGGCATTATATGCAAATATTATTGTTGTGTCATAAAGGGGAATTGAATTTCTTGATAATCTTTAAATTTTTTAAAGAAAAATTTTTTAAAAATTAAAAAAAACTCACAATTTAATACAATTTGCAGTTCTAGCTATAATTTCCCTTGTTACAAAAGGAACTAATTCAGTATCATCTACATAACCACCAGTTCCTTGTTCATCTACACCTTTCAAACGAGAAATCCAAATATTTCTAAAAATAAGTTTCAAAGAATTATAACCGTTGAAATTATCATAATTTTATTATTCTAGTTTGTGTATATTTTATAATTTCTTTTTCATAAATTAAATCAGACACGTAGCCAGGGAAAAGGAAAGGGACGAAATCGCAAATTTTTTGGCAGAATCCAAATTTTCGTTTGCGTCTTAAAAATGAATTTTTTGTTTCAACTCCAAAAATAAAGTTAAAGATTCCGAAAAAATGATACGGGTATGGATTAAATTGTGGTTTATTGTTAATTTATATTTAATAATATTAAAGAAGAAATACCCGTTGCATCCCAAAATAACTGAAGCACCAAACGGTAAATTATGGAAATGTGTCTTTCTTTTCCGTACCAAATGTGGAAAGACTCGTACCAAAATTCCTTGGCCTAATTTTCCATATTTAAGACTTCTGGTGTGGAGAGACAAAGCCCCATCATGGAAAGTTTGTTGTATCTTTAAATTTTTTAAAAATTTTTCCTTCCAAATTAAAATAAAGTTAAACCTCAGCACTAACTAAATCTCCTTCCTTCAAATATTCTCTCATCATAAATTCATCTTCTATCGATTTTCTTCTCAATTCACCGCCAGGTAGATTTACACTAGTTAATTGGAGAATGCTGTGCACTCTGGCATTTATATCCACTCTCCAACGTTTTTGTTGAACATCCACAATTCTTCCAACTATTACATCACCAATCTCGCCTTGATATCTAGAGAAATTTTGAAAAAATTAAATTTTTAAAAGAACTCCAAAAAAATTCCCAACCTGGATTTGACAGGTTTTACACGTATTAACTTGTTAGTTTGCATAACAACTCCAGCTAGAGAAGAAAGCAGCGATTCTCCTTCTAAATAAGTGCCGTGACCACGCATTAAACTTAAAAGAAATACTTTGTATTTATAAAAAATTAATTTTAAAAACCCTTTAGCAGAACTAATTACAGCACCAGGAACTGTTAATTGTAGTCTAGAACGTCCAGAAGTATCAGCATAATTATTCGAGTCCTTAAAATTATTAAAATATAAATTTATTTTAAAGAATAAAAAACCTGTTGAAAACAGTCGGCAGCAACTGACAAAACTTTTTTATTGTTTGGAGGGTCTCCAAATATTATTGCCTGATTTTTATCTTGAGCTGACATAGAGAAGTAAAATTAAAAAATAATTTTTTAAAAGAATTTTTTAAAGAAACTTTGAAAAAAAAAAAATAAAAAATTACCATTTTTTAATTTTCCAAAATAATTTTTGGCATTCTGTTTTTAATTTAAATTTGGTCATTTTGTCAAAAAGACGTCAACAAAAAATTTTATTTATAAATTTTCATTTATAAAATGATGATTTTATAAGAGCTACGTGTTTTTATAACATCAGCGGTATTTAAAGATTCTAGTTTAGGAACTTTTTTCCTTGTTCTCTTTGCTATAGTCTAAAATTTATTTACTTTAAGAAAATTCCAAGTTAATGTTATGTGCATTAATATATAAATAATTTTAATGTTGAAAGTTATTTTTCAGATTAAAAAACAATTTTGTTGTTCTCTTTATTTTATTTTGATTTGTCATCATGGCTTCTGTTCCAACGTATTTTTTACTTGCTTGAATCCTTTCTTTAATAATTATTTTTTAGAAAGCAAGATGAGAAGACTAAACGTAATGAAGAGTTAGCCACTGCTATTCTCAAAAACAAACCAAAGCCAAATCGATTAATTGTTGATACCAATCCGAATGATGACAACAGCACAGTTTGCTTGTCTCAGGCTAAGATGGATGAACTTAACATCTTTCGAGGGGACACTGTTTTCCTTAAAGGAAAGAAGCGTCGTGAGACAGCTTGTGTTGTTCTTGCATCTGAGACTTGTCCAAACGAGAAAATTTTGATGAATCGTGTCGTTCGCACAAACTTGCGTGTTAAGCTTGGGGACGTTGTTTGGTAATATTTAGCTTATATTTTAAAGGAGATTAGTTTGAGCACATGCCATGAGTTTGTCTTATCATTTCTGAGTTCCGTGGTCCTCTTCGACTCCATTCACAGAATTCTTTCAGTTAACTTGAAACTTAAATAATTTCTTTACTTTAAGCGTTGTGCCAGCCTCAAACATCCCAAATGGAATCCGCATTCATGTTTTGCCAATTGACGACACCGTTGAAGGTCTTACTGGGTAAGAACACTTGACTTTTCTTATAGTTTCCTTATCTCATTTTCAGAAATCTTTTTGAAGTCTACCTCAAACCCTATTTTGTCGAAATGTATCGACCTGTTTACAAGGGTGACACTTTTACTGTGAGTGCAGCTATGAGGACAGTTGAATTTAAAGTTTGTTTTTATTGAATAGTTTTATAAGTCAGAATCTCTTTTTAAGGTTATTGAAGTTGATCCTAGCCCAGCTTGCATTGTCGCTCCATCAACGATAATTCATTGTGAAGGTGATCCAATTAAGCGAGAAGATGAGGAAGGAAATCTTAATGAGGTTGGCTATGATGACATTGGTGGAATGCGTAAGCAGTTGGCACAAATCAAGGAAATGGTTGAACTTCCTTTGCGTCATCCCCAACTCTTTAAATCTATTGGGATCAAACCGCCGCGTGGAATGTTGCTCTTTGGACCACCTGGAACAGGAAAAACTTTGGTTGCTCGTGCTGTAGCTAATGAAACCGGAGCGTTTTTCTTTTTGCTCAATGGTAATCTTGGGAACGTTTGAGATTTTTTTATCAACTTTTCTTTTTAGGTCCTGAAATTATGTCTAAACTTGCTGGTGAGTCGGAGTCTAATTTGCGTAAGGCTTTCTCAGAATGCGAAAAGAATTCGCCGGCTATTTTGTTTATTGATGAAATTGATGCTATTGCTCCGAAACGTGAAAAGGTTTATTTTGGATCTTTAATGTTAATATATATTTTATTTTATAATCTAGACTCATGGTGAAGTTGAACGTCGTATTGTTTCTCAACTTCTCACTCTTATGGATGGATTAAAGCAGCGTTCTAATGTTATTGTTATCGGAGCTACTAACCGTCCTAACTCTATCGATCCGGCTTTGCGTCGTTTTGGTCGTTTCGATCGAGAAATTGACATTGGGTATTTAGAAAATTAATTATTTTATTTTCATTTATTAATTTAGAATTCCTGATGCAATTGGACGTCTTGAAATTCTTCGAATTCACACAAAGAATATGAAATTGGCTGATGATGTTGACTTGGAAAGGATTGCAAATGAATGTCACGGTTATGTTGGTGCCGATCTTGCCGCTCTTTGTTCCGAAGCTGCAATGCAGCAAATTCGTCAGAAGATGGAATTAATTGATCTTGAGGCGGAACAGATTGATGCAGAAGTATTGAATATGTTGGCTGTTACTATGGATGACTTCCAATTTGCTCTTGGAAAGAACAGTCCATCTGCTCTCCGTGAAACTGTTGTGGAAACTCCAAATATCTCTTGGGATGACATTGGTGGTTTGGAAGGAGTTAAGCGCGAGTTGCAAGAGTTGGTTCAGGTTGGATTTTTCTCATACTAAATTCTTTCAATAGAATTTTAATTTGTAGTATCCAGTAGAGCATCCTGAAATGTTTCTCAAGTTTGGTATGCAACCGTCCCGTGGTGTTCTTTTCTATGGACCGCCTGGATGTGGTAAAACATTATTGGCTAAGGCTATTGCTCACGAATGTCAAGCTAACTTCATCAGTATTAAGGTAATTTTCGAAGAATTTAATATAAAAAAATTCCTTTTGCAGGGACCTGAGTTATTGACAATGTGGTTTGGTGAATCAGAAGCTAATGTCCGTGACGTTTTTGACAAGGCGCGTGCTGCTGCTCCATGCGTTCTCTTCTTTGACGAACTTGATTCTATTGCAAAGTCTCGTGGAGGAAATATTGGAGATGCTGGAGGAGCTGCGGATCGTGTTATTAATCAAGTTTTGACGGAAATGGATGGAATGGGTTCAAAGAAGAATGTTTTTATTATTGGAGCTACCAATCGGTTTGTTTATTTATGATTTTATATTTATTTTAATTCTTTTTTAGTCCCGATATCATTGACCCGGCAATTCTTCGTCCTGGACGTCTTGACCAGCTTATTTACATTCCACTTCCAGACGAGGCAAGCCGTCTCCAAATCTTTAAGGCAAATTTGCGTAAAACTCCAATTGCAAGCGATGTTGATCTTAACTTTTTGGCAAAAACAACAGTTGGTTTCTCGGGTGCCGATCTTAATGAAATCTGCCAGCGTGCTTGCAAACTTGGAATTCGAGAATCGATTGAAAAAGCGGTTGTGAAAGAAAAGGAGCGTCAATTGCGTGCCCAAAAAGGTGAAGAATTGATGGAGGAAGCTGATGAAGATCCGGTTCCTGAACTTACGCGAAAACACTTCGAAGAGGTTAGAAAGGGAGATACGGATGTTTATCAAGTTATTAAATTTTAGGCAATGAAGTTTGCTCGTCGTTCGGTTTCTGATAATGATATTCGTAAATATGAGATGTTCGCTCAAACATTGCAACAACAGCGTGGTTTTGGAACAAATTTCAAGTTCCCTGGCGGGAAAGCAGCTGGTGGCTCTGCAGGAGGAGGACCTCAGCCAAGCGCTGGAGGAAATGATGATGATGACTTGTATAGTTAGATAAATGAATGATAATTCAATGAAAAGATTTAAAAATTAATTGTGTAATGCGATTTCTTACTATATTTAAAGTGCATTGTTCTGCATCCCCATTTTTTGTTTTATGGTCATTTTATAAAAGTTGAATTGGTTTTTTGACTCGTTGATTGCTATTAATCTTGTTCTGTTCTCTACACAGTCATCATTAGGGATCGGATTTTTAGGTTATAACCTATTTTTTCTGCGAAATAGTCCTGATGAATTGAGCTCAAATCCGTTGTTATTTCTTGAAAATCTTTTGTTTACGGGGAGTTATTATGACCTATTTGAACCTATTTTGGCGTTTTGCAACCTAAAATAGGTTGTAACCTATTTTGGATATTTTTGTGATTTTTTCACTTTTTGTCACATATTTTTGGCATTTTTCATAAAATTTCGATCTTTTAACAAAAATTTTCTAAATTTTTTGAAAAACATTTAAAATTTTTCAAAAATTTTGTCAATTTTTTTATCAGCCCAAAAATTTTTTTTCAATTTTTTTGAAAAATATTTCCTCAAAATTCAAAAATTTTTCAAAATTGGAATTTTTTAAATTTTTTATGATTTTTTCACTTTTTGTCACCTATTTTGGGCTTTTTTCATGAAAATTCCATTTTTTTCAAAAATTATTTTTAATTTTTGAAAAAAATTAAAAATTTTTCAAAAATTTTGTCAATTTTTCTTAAAAGTCCAAAAAATTTTCTTCAATTTTTGTGAAAATATTTTTCTAAAAATTCAATATTTTTGTAAAACTAGAATTTTTCAACATTTTTGCTTTGTCGCTGAAATTTATGAATTAAAATAGAAATTATTCGGCATTTTTGCCTTTCGTGCCCAATATGTTGACCTTTTTTTGCAACCTATTTCTCTATTTTTACGACCTATTTGCCTATTTTTGTCACCTATTTTAGCATTTTATACAACCTATTTAGGAACCTATTTTAAGGTTTTTACGACCTAAAAATCCGATCCCTAGTCATCATATATGGGATTGAACAGGCCCGTAGCCAGGATTTTTTTTCGGGGGGGGGGGGGGGGGAAGGGGGGGATTTTTCTGCGCCAAATTTTTGGCGCCGAAGGCGCCAAAAATTTTTATTTTCAGCGCCGCAGGCGAAAATTTTTTGAATTTTAGAAGGCCGTAGGCCAAAAAAATTCACTTTTTCGGCGCCGCAGGCGCCAAAATTTAGATTTTCAGCGCCGCAGGCGAAAATTTTTTGAATTTTGGAGCTCAAGAAGCCAGATTTCTTCCTTTTTTAGCGCCACAGGCGAAAATTTTTAAAATTTCGAAGGCCGTAGGCCAAAAAATTTCACTTTTTTCCCCAAACCCTTCCCCAAATTTTTTCCTTTTTCCCATTTCGGGGGGGGGGGGGGGGAATTCCCCCCCCCTACCCCCCCCCCTGGCTACGGGCCTGGGATTGAAATCGTGATAGATCCAAAATGTATTTTTGAAAGATTCATCAAAAATGGAAAATTGAGCCATATTTTGGGCCATAACTTTTTAAGTTCTCAATCAATTTATACCCCCTGCTGCCGGTAAAGGACGATTCAGTATTCCGATTCAGTATTGGGTAAATTACACTTTCTTAGTGGACAAAAAATTTAATAAGAATAGGCAAAACATTTATTTAACAAAAAAAGCAAATATTTGTATGTGTATAGTTGGACCTCATTATAAGACACCACTAAAACTAGCTACATTTCTATCTAAGAACGTTTTTTTCAATTTGGTTGACCAATGGGGAAGGGAAATGAGAGATACTCCCTATTTAATATATACCTCAATAAGATACGATTTTTCAGCCCCGAGAGTATCTAAAAATGAGGTTCGACTGAATTTTTAAAAAATCAAAGAAAGTCTAAACAGTCTCCATAGTTTCAGCTTCAATTTGACGTAAAATTTCCTCCAACTCCTCAGTAAATAGAACACGTTGAACAATATTCCCCTCATTATCACGCTTCAACACCTTAATATAATAAGTTATATTTCTTCCGGAAAAATTTCGGGATACTAAACAAAACGCAAATGGGTCACACAATTCAGCAATTCAGTCTAATATAAAAATTAGCTATGGGTTATTTTCTAGAGCCACAAATTAGTTTGCCGGCTTATGTTAGAAACTAAAGAGCCAATTGTTCTTGACTAATACCAAGGAAGGGTATCAGTCAAATCTCATCCAATCCTCAAAATCTTTAAAAAATTCTTTTTACCGATATCTCCATATTACGCGCTCCAGTTTGCACAACTGGGACAAGAGCTTTGACCACCAACTTCAAGACCAAGTTTTCGTTTGAAACATTGCCATCATTATAATTCTCCTCCAAATATTCTTTGACAACCTTCTCATTCCGGCCGATTGAGCCAGCAAGTAATTCGTAATACACACCGGATGGTTCAGTAATAAAAAGATGAGGAGTTCCATCGGGATCAAAACCGCCAACAAGTAAAGAGACACCAAAAGGACGACGACCTGTAGTTTGCGTAAATTCCTAAGGAAAAAGAATATTTTCTAAGAAAAAATGGCAAACATGTTTCAAGTCCGCAATAGAGCGGGAGATATGCTCAAGTGTTACGGGATCCTCCAAAGTCAATTTGTAATTTTCACAAGCAACTCTAAAAAAGGTTAAGATTGTAGAAGAGTAGCTAATATTAAAAAGCATTTAAAATTAGTTAGCATTTAAAACGGTTAGTAGATGGAGGGTAATAACTTATGCTCTATTTACCTCAATCAACAAGAAATCGAAAACGGGCTCCTTGCTAATGAGCAAAAATATGCACTTAAGACTTTAGGGCCTTGCCAAGGGTACAAAACATTCTAGAGTACCTAGAGTTCACACCCTAAAACCCAACAAATTTCAACAAGTTCAACCTGGCACGGTCAATCAAAACACGAGCATCTGCACTCAAACCAGCAAAAGCAGCCATTACGTGCTGAAAAACAAATTTAATTTTAGCTATTTAACCCAAAAGCAAACTAACATCATCCAATTTGTGTATCTTTCGAATTGTGCGGTCATCTTGAAGAACAGGAACAGATTTCTGTAAAATTTTAAGTAAAAATAAACAAGTTAAGTAAAGTCAAAAATACAAACCACTATCAAATATTGAAAAATGAGTCCCCGCCTGACCTATACCCTGAAAACATTGCTTGTAGACCCACAGTTTGAAAAGGAATGTTAAAAGAAAATATCGAGGAATTTGGTGTGATTGAAGGGGATAGACCACTGGGTGTACAACAAATAAGCTAGCACCCCTATTGGAGTCTGCGAATGAGACTAAGATCAATGAACAGCCTCACATACATTAGAGCTGACAAGGAACCATATCGAACTGTCAGGAAAAATTTTCAAATAAAAATTATACCATCGTGTAGAGCATGGAAAAAAACCTAATACGTATTTTTTCTTTTTTGGCCCTAACCCCCATTTCGAAAAGTTATAGGCTTTCAAAGTTTTCGAATTTTGGAGCGGTTGAGTCGCCCTCATAAAGAGAGATTTTTCTTTTATTAAGGAGAAAAATAAGACTCCCCTCCTCCTTTTTTCCTTTTCTTTTCTTTTCACATGTTGGTTAAAGAAAGAGAAAAGGAGGAGAGAGGAAAGAAAAGGAAAAGGCTTCTCTGCCATTTCCTCTTTTGTTTTTAATCCGCGCTAGGTGAAAGGCAGAGTAGCCTTTTCCTTTTCTTTTCTCTCTCCTCCTTTTCTCTTTCTTTAACAAACATAGGAAAAGAAAAGGAAAGGAAAAATGGAGAAAAGGAGTCTCATTTTTCTCCTTAGGAAGCAAATAATAAGAAAAGTGAGGGCGACTCAACCGCTCCAAAATTCGAAAACTTTGAAGCCCTATAACTTTTCGAAATGGGGGTTAGGGCCAAAAAAGAAAAAATACGTATTAGGTTTTTTTCCATGCTCTACACGATGGTATAATTTTTATTTGAAAATTTTTCCTGACAGTTCGATATGGTTCCTTGTGAGATACTTGGGTTCGGCAATCCAGGAGAATTGGGGTTTCTTCGAAAAAAAAAGTTTAAAAATAAGAAAAAGGATTTTTCTTGGGTAAAAAAATATGCTGATTACGAATCTGAACTCAGATTTTTAAAAAGTCGAATCCCGGACCCGAATTCGGAATTTGACCCTGGACATTGTCGGACATTGTACAAAATGGTCAGTCTATCATATGCAGGTAGAACTCATCGAGATACATCGAATGACACCAAATTCGATGAAATCCGACGTGATTGGACCGAGATACAGACCCCGGAATATTGAAAAACCATAGGGGTGATTTTTTGGAGTAAAAAAAAGTTTAGGCAAATTATACCTCATTCGAAAGAGCTCGTCAAGCTGAGTCGAATGACACCAAAATTACAGTGATTGATCAAGTTTTGTCAAGGTTATGACATAAGTCGCTGACTCACACAGTACTCCCATAGGTTTACTTTATGTCATAATTTTGTCTAAACATATCCAATCACGTTGATTTTGGTGTCATTCGATGCAGCTCGACGAGCTCTTTCGAACGAGCTATCATTTGTATATTCGAAATTCGGGTTCAGGGTTCGAAATTTGGTTCGAGTCCGGGATTCGACTTTTTAAAAATCTGAGTTCAGATTCGTAATCAGCATATTTTTTTACCCAAGAAAAATCCTTTTTCTTATTCTTAAACTTTTTTTTCGAAGAAACCCCAATTCTCCTGGATTGCCTTGGGTTCAAACGGTTTCGAGAGTGGTCTACTCTTGGACTTTTACCCAATCTAATCTAAAAAAAACCTTCTCAACGCCAATCACAATGCAATCCTTCCCTTTAACGCCCACAGCAGTTGAGCCTTTTTTAACAGCTTCCTGCGCATAATCAACTTGAAAGAGACGACCATCTGGCGAGAAAATAGTAATTGCTCGATCATAAGAAGAAGCCATTTTTAAACAAACAGAAATAGAAGATTTAAAGTAAAGAAGTAATTTATCTAAAAAAATTTAATTGTAGATTAAGGAAAAAGAAAATCTCTAAGAAAAAATAAGCTTTTATACAAAACCAAAATCATCGTTTTTCTATCGTCTCTTAATTTAACACACTCTTTCTTAAAAATAATTAAGCTGATCTTCAAAATGGAAAAAGAAATAAATTTTTCATAATACCAAAAAATGGTACTTATACCATTTAGGTCCCCACCTATTTACTTTACCAAATGATTTTGGGGTTGGACAAATTATATGTCATTCGAAAGAGCTCAACGAGCTGCGTCGAATGACACCAAAATCAACAAAATCTGACTTGATTGCACAAAGTTATACCATTTGTTTTTCCTCCCACATAGGGCTTCTACGGAAAAAGTTTTTGCCGCTGCGGAGGAAGCCGAACATGTCGAGCGGAAGTTCGAGCTGATTTTGGCGTCATTCAATTCAGCTCATCGAGCTCTTTCGATTGACTTATGATTTGCTCTAATCTAAAACCCCCTTGTAAAGTAAGTGGCCAGGTACCTAAAAAGTTCCAAAAAATATCAGTTTATACGAGGGCAGTAAAAACCGAAGGTTGCGTCCCTGAGCCAAATTTCGATCCATAACCTCCTCCTTTATAAAACAAAAGCCAGTCCTGTCTCAAAAGCTTGTCATGAAAAACAATGCCCCTCCTTTTCCAAAAAATGACTGGAAAGCCATTTCTTTTGTTTTGCGCCAAGATGGGCCTGTTCATTTCTCTTTTATCTTGACGTAGATACTTTAACAATTTTTTCGTTGTTTGTATGTATGATGGTGCTTTTTAATATTTGATTTACGGCCTATTGCCAGCGTTACTTTCATTTTCGCTGTTGCTTTTTCTACAATAGTTGGAAAGAATGATTTGTTTTACTAAAATTTAATCAATTTTTTCTATTTTTTAAAAATTCCTTTTCTATTTTTTAAGGGAATAATACTTCAAATAATGAATAAATTTATTACTACTATTTTATTTTTATTAATCATTTTTATTCAAAATGGAAATCCTGTAGTTAGTAATGATGGAAAACTTACTGTAAAAAATCTTGATGAAACGGCAAAGAATTTAATAGCAAATGCAGTTAATCTTACAGTTACAAATGAAAGGTTTGTCTTTTTTGAATAGAGTAAATAAGGTATTTTTGAAGGGATATTGTTGGAAAGGGTTGGGTCAGAACTTTTAATATTTTATCTTTTTAGTCAGATTACTTTTTAATTTTTATTTTGCTTCTATTTCAGCTCAAATTCATCCAAATTACCTTTAATTGCTGAACCGCCAAATGGAAATGGAAAGCAGGCAGAAGAGAAGGCAGATTCTTTAGCAATTTTCTTTATTCTCTTTATTATTGTACTTGCTATACTTTTGGTTCATATTTTGATTAAATTCCAAGTTCGATTTATGCCGGAAAGTTTGGCAATTGTATTGCTTGGTAAGGAGATTTTCTTTTTTCTACTAAAATTGTTTTTCATTGGGTTAAATCAAAATAAATTCAATACGAGACAAAATCTAAAAAAATTTTAAAGTTTTTTCCAATCCAATAATCTTATAAACAAATTTTCCTAAAAAAAATCTACTAATAAAAATTTTTTTATAATTTAGGTGGTCTAATAGGCTTTATTCTTTCTCAAACTCGTTGGGATTGGAGTGAAGTAGAGCAATTTAATCCTTCAATTTTCTTTTTGGTTCTTCTTCCTCCAATTATTTTTGAAAGCGGATATAATCTTCACAAGGGCAACTTTTTTGCAAATATTGTTCCAATTCTTTTATTCTCGGTCGTTGGCACAGCTATTTCTTCTTTTATTATGGGATTTTTTCTTTATATATTTGGACAGGTTTTTTTGAAATTTTTAAAAAATAATTTTAAGAAATTTTTTAGCTTGGAATTGCTTATAGTTTAAATGCTGTAGAAAGCTTTGCTTTTGGTTCGATGATTTCTGCCGTTGATCCAGTCATTACTCTTGCAATATTTCAGGCTCTCAAAGTTTATTTTTTTTTCTTTCAAAAATTATTTTGAAAATTTTCAGGTAGAAGTTCAACTTTATATGCTTGCTTTTGGTGAATCTATGCTTAATGGTATGTTAATTTTGTTGTTTTTCTAAGAAATTTCTTTAAAGATGCTGTTGCCATTGTATTGGCTACAACAGCCCAAGAACTTTCTTCTCCAACTATTGCACAAATGAGTTCTTTAGCAACTCTAAAATTTGCTTTTGATCGTTTCTTAATTATGTTTTTTGCATCGGCAGCGCTGGGTGCAGCTATTGGGCTTGTTTCTGCTTTGGTATGTTTTTAATTACTCGTGGATGTTTTTGTCCTTTTCTTTATGTAATCATTTTTCCGTTTCGAATTTGTGACTTTGCCGACATTATTTCTTTTGAAGCCTTACGGGTTTGAGCTTTTCTTTTTCTCTTCTATATATCCTTATTGTTAGCCCCGCTGAATCGTTTGAATATTGCCAAATGAATTACTCTTACATTTGAAAAATTATTTTTCTTGTGCTTATTTTTGATTTTATTACATCAAAAATATCTTAACTTTTTTTAAAAATATTTCCAAAATCTTTTAATTTTCTATTCATTTAGTTATTCAAACATATTGATTTGCGACGTACACCTTCTCTAGAATTGGCATTACTTTTAATGTTCGCTTATCTTCCATATGGTTTTGCTGAATCAATTTCGCTTTCTGGTTTTTTTTAAATATTTTTTTCTGATTAAGAAAAATTTTTAATTTAGGTATAATGGCTATTTTATTTTGTGCAATTATTATGAGTCAATACACTCATTTAAATATATCACCAATTACACAAATAACTTTTCAACAAACATTTAGAACAATCTCTTTTGTTGCAGGTTAATTTTATTATTTTAATGGGAAATTTTTTTATAATGTGAAATTCTTTTATCTGATATTTTACTTTCCTTCCCAACCTTTTTTATTTTCGATCTTATTGGGAGTTGACCATGTCACTATCTTTTTACTATATCAAATAAAATACCGGCGGACCTAATTTAGGATAAGCATTTGAGGCTAAAAATAGGCATAAATTCGCTTAATCATTCTTCAGCTTGCCAAATTTAAAAAATGTATTTCTACTTGAATATTCGAGTTGTGTTATCTAAAAACGGGGTTTGACGTTTTATTAGAAACTCGGCTTACAATGCTTAATTAAGTCTAATATCGAACTTATAAAAAAATTCCGATCATCATTTTAAAACTATTTATCGTCCGATGTTTTGGTCAAGTATTATATCATTTAGACCTCTAGTTCAAACTTTTTTGGGTTTTTCGAGTCATAAATAATTTTTATTATTATTTTACTATATCAATTTTTTAAAGAAACATGTACATTTGCTTATCTCGGCCTAGCTTTATTTACATTTGAACTTGTTTTTCACCCAATGTTTTTAATTTTAAGTATTGTAAGTATTTAATTATTTTTATTTAAATAATTTTTTATTTAGGTATTACTTTTTGTAAGTCGAGCAGCAAGTGTTTTTCCATTAAGCAGTTTAGTTAATCGATTTAGCAAAACAAAAATTTCTATGAAAAATCAAATAATTATGTGGTTTAGCGGTAAATTTTGAAAAATAAAAAAGTGGAAAATTTTCTTTTTTGAAAGGTATGCGTGGAGCTGTTGCATTAGCCTTGGCACTCCATATGGATGTAGAAACTCCAGAAACTAAAAAAGTTATTTTGACATCTACATTGTTTATAATGTATAATTTAAGGAATTTTTCCCAATAATTTTAAATATTTTTTAGACTTTTCACAATTGTTTTTATGGGTGGTTCTGCGCTTCCGCTAATTAAGGTTTTTATTTTTTTATGGTTCTAGTAATAAGTATATAATAATTCTTGGCAAATTAAAATACTGTTGAAACTCATTTTTAGATACCCCCTTGATATCTTAAAAAATATCTTAAAAAGGTAGTATCGTTTTGGCAGTTCCACCACGCTGTGGCTACCAAGGGGTGTTTTAAAATAAAGTCCGACTTTAGTTTTATTTGAAAATATTGTTAAATAAATTGAATTCTTTTTTTCCGGACATAGTTTCTGGAATTAAAAATTTTAGAATTGGGATATCTAGTCTCTCGTATCTATTTTTTCGAAAAATCTTAAATTGAAAAATAGGTTCACTTCTCTTTTTCAAAATTTTCTCAAAAAATTCTTTTAAAGATTCTTACTGATATATTTCCTGATGAACCAAAAATATTCAAACAACAACGTCGTCGTAGAAGGGCACGTGCTACTAAAACAAATGGTGTTAATGGCTCTGTCACAGGTGGTGCAGGAACATCATCACCTTCAATTGGTACAAAACCTCGACATAATTCTCCAGTTATTTTAAGCAAAACACAAGAAATGGTTTTTAAAAATTGAAAAATTATTTCAAAACAAATTATTTTTAAGGTTATTTTTGACTCTGAACAATTTACTGATGAAATAGAAAATGGATGTGATAATGAAAATAAACGACCAAAATCATCAGTAATGCCTGAAAGGAAAAACTTTTTTACAGCTTTAAATGATAATTTTATAAGGCCTTTCTTTGTGCGGAAGTTTACAAAACAGGTTTCCTTTGTCTATTCTAGCTTTCTAACATAAGATTTTGAGGAGGAGTTAGCGTTTGTTTAAACAGTTATCATTGGGGATCGGGTTGGGAGAAGCTCATCGATCTCGATAACCGAGATTTCTATTCGAGATCTCGGCTCGGTCCGATCTCTATTATTTTCGATGGCTGTAATTTTGCATTAACATTTTCCTTATTAATGTCTCTTCCCTTAACTAAATCCTTCTTAAGAGATTCTTTGTTTATTTTACAATTTTTTAGATAATTTTAGGTAACATTTGAAAAAAGCTTTGGTCGGAGTTTTAGGCGTTTAGACCTCTTTTCTAAATAATCAAACCTTTTTTCTATTTTCTAGGAAAAATTAGAAAATAACAAAAAGTTACGGCATATAGCCTTCAAAGCAATGAACCATGACGGTGTTCCATCTTCATCTATTACTGGAGATGTTGGTGGGGGTGGTGCAAGTTCTTCTGGTCCAGCAATTGGTACAAGCAGTGATGAAGAAGTGTTCTTCCAATCTTCATCGACATTAAATGCCCCAAATAGTGAACCAGCACAACCACTTCTTCCACTTTAAAAGTTTGTATTTTTAATTTTCATTTTATCCGAATTTTAGTCTTTTTAAAGGTCTGAAAGTGTTTCTCTTTTTTTTCTTCATTGCCCCCGGTTCTCTACTCAAAATCCTTCGTGTTTTTTCTAGTAAAGACGTATGTAGAAAATCAAACGGATATTACCAAGTATATATTTAAATTTATATTAATTTACTAATTAATTACTTATTCCCGGATTTTGGATTGAGAAAATCTTTTTTTGAGATTTTTGGTTATTTTATTTTTAAAATACTTTTTGTTCAAAATCCGGAATTTTTTTAATTTTTAAAAAATTTTAATGAGCTATCTAAATTAATTGATATTCCTTTTTTCTTTATTTTTCTTGAACATTCTCTTTAAATTAAAAATATTTTCTTTGTGCAATCTTATTAGATATTCTCTATATTCTAGGATAGTTTATGACCAATTTTAAACCGAAAGTTATTTGATTTTTTTGGTAAAAGAATAAAAATATAAGCCCAAAATTGAAGATTCCCCCATAATAAAACTTGTTTGGTTAAAAACCGAAAACCTATTTCTAAAATATTCTAAAAAACTACTTGCCGGCTTTAAACTTGGTATGAACTGCTTACTCTTTACTATCTCCAATTAACTTCTAGTAGATCTATTGTTTCTATTAAAAATAATTTTTTCAAAAAATTATTTTAAAAATCGACAATTAGAATAATACCGAAATTCTTTAAATTATTAACCAAAAACAAACTGAAAAAACGAAAGAAATTTTGAAATTTTTTTAGCATTTTTAGAACCTTTCTTATTGTTAGAATCTTTTATTTCTTTTAATCAGACATACTCATGGATACGGATAAATATAATATCAAGATGCCTGCGGATATCCGTCGTAAATATCCGGATACTAAATTCAGTATCCGTGAGCAGGTCTGCTTTTAATCTAATCATTTTTTTGACTATAATAATTGTTCTTTACGGCTCACATATGTATATATTATTTCTTTTATTATTTCTATATAGTCAAAACATATCGGGTAGGAAAGTCTGTTGATTAATTAAAATATTTAACAAAAACTACAAAATGTCTCATATATCCATTCCTACGTCCCTCTGCTATTTTTTATCACTTTAATTATGCAAAATTTATTTAATTTTCTCTTGATTATATGTATAATTTTTTAACTTCAAATTATTGACTAAATTTTACAAAAATTGTTCAAAAATTTTGAAGTGAATTCTTTGATAAAATTGAATTTTAATTTTACATTCTTAATTTATCTCATAATCCCCATAAATCCCTCTCAACTTTTCTTAACCCCTAAATCGGGGATAAGGGAATTTAAGGAATAAAGGAGTATGTCAGAGGATATGAAGGTATATCAGAGGATTATTTCTTGGTCAAACATGCACAGATTTACAATTGTGATTTTTTTCGTTTCGTTTCGTATATCAATGAATTTATTTTGCTCGCTTCCGTTTCATTTTTGATTCGGAATCGAAAAATCGTTGGTCATTTCTGAAACAACATCTCCAGCTTTAGAAGAATAAAAGCTACAAAAAATAATTAATATTTTAATTTCCAATTTCTTTAAAAACAATTTTTTAACAAATAAATCATTTCTAAAAAATATTTAATTTTTCCTTTGCCCACCCTTTCTCTGTGCAGCTCTACCAGCTTTTGAATATTTACTTTTAAAATTTCCTTTAAAGTTTTTCCTCTTCTTTTCAAAATGTTGTTGTCGGTCAATTGAAGATTTTGAACGTTTATTTCCAAATTTCCCCTTCTTTCCTTTATTTTCTTCTTTGTTAAATTCTTCCGATTTTTTATTCATTTGTTTATTTATTCCTCCCAAAATATTTTCTTTTTCTTTTGGTTTTTGTTTTAATTTATTTAAAATTTCTAATTGACGATTACGTTCATTAGACAAATCGTCATTTGGTTCAAACTAATAAAAATTAAAAAATATAATTATTTTCTCAATCATCTAAAAAAACCTTTCTTTTAATTCCCATTTTTGGTGGTTTTTCTCCTTTTAAATTCTTTTGAAATTTTCCTGCCGAAGAAGTAGACTTCTTTGCTAGATTTAATTGATGAATGAGCTAAAAAAATTTTGTTTGAAAATTATTTTTCTGAATAAAATGCTTAATTGAATGAGAACTTGTTCGGTTTAATCTCTAGTTTAACCCAAACCAAAAATTTTTTCAAATTAACAAACAAGTTTTAAATTATTTAATTTAAAAAAACCTGTTCTTTAGATTTTTCTTCAACAGAACCCAACCCAATAGGCTGTCGAGAACCCAAAGGCTCCAAATTTCCATTAATTTTCATTTTTTTAGAATTAAATAAAGGTTTTGAAGAAAGTTGAGAATTCTTTTCATTTCTAGAAATATTTTTGAGTCTTTGGAATTCTTGTTTATTAGCCTGTTCTTTTTTATTATTTGAACGTTCAGCAAAATAATCTTTATATGGATCTAAAATAATTTTAAATTAAGAAAGACATTTTTAAAATTTTTACTAGAAAACTATTCAGAGTAACTAAAAAATTTGAAAAAACAGCGCCACAGAAATGGTGAAATGAATAAAAGATTGTTAGGGGCAGATGACCAAAGAATGCAAATTCTTCGCCCGCAGTGCCAAAAATCAATTCTGACTTTTGGGAAAATAAATTCTAAAAACTGTTCTTGGTTTTCTGTATAACAATTTTCTTATCAGCCCATCCCAAAAAAATTTTTTTGGGTACGTCCTTAATGACAACTAAAAATTAATTAAAGACCCCAAATTTTATTCAAAAATTATTTTTAAACAAACCAGCTTTATCAGGTATTTCAATCAGCCAATCCTTCGTTTCATTTCCTTCTTTTAAAGCCCTTTTATATCCATATCTAGGCTTCCATTCTTTTGTAGTTTCATCCCAAACTTTTTTGCTTCGCTTCTTTTTACTAACAATTCCCTTCTCTTTTGCAAACTTTTCCCATTTTGTTGGTTCTTTTGATTTTGGAATCTTTAAAAATTCGGAATAAAATTAATTTATTTTTGATAACAAACTTACAGGTTTTTCTCTTGGCAAAGAATATTCTGTTGATGGAAGCTGAAATATTATTTGTAAATATTTATTTGAAATAAAGAAAACATTTTTGAATGAATTTTAAATGATAAATGCAAATTTGACTACTCAATAAAATTCCCCTACTCTCCACATCTAAATACAAAAAATCATTTGGCTATCCTCTTAATTTTTGCAAAATGCTAATTTCTATTTATTTTGAGAGATGGAGTAATAAATTTAAACGAATAAATTCCAATTGTCCCGAAAAAATTTAAAAAATTTTATTTTGCAAACCAGAGCGCACGTAGCATCCTGAACAACTTTTCTTGGCAAATCCCAAATTTTGTCAAATAAATATTGAGTTGAATTTTGTGTCAAAATATTTAACTGATTATTATCATCAATTTTAAACTCAATAGGATCTTTATTAATTATTAAAAGATCTCCAACGTCCACATAATGACTGGCTTCAGTCGACATTATAAAGCTAAAAATTGATTTACAAAAAAAGGCAAAATATTTTTTAAAGAAATTTGAAAAATAAAAAATTCAATAAGAAATGAGTAGAAAAAGAGAAAATTTTACAAAACATTTATTCATCAATTTGTATAGGTATAATCAAAAAAAGATTCAAGTGAAATATTTAAAAGAATTACTCGTCAAAAAATAAATTCAAAAAACATTCTTAAATTATTCTTCATTTTCCTTTTCATTTTCTTTTGCCAAAATTTTCTTGCGATGTAATTGAGTTGGACGTGGAAGCTGCTCCTCACGCTTATTAACAAGTTCTTTGAGCTTTCCAATAACTTTTCGAGTTTCTGGTGTAAGCATAGAATCTTCTTGTTGTAACAACTGAAAGAAAAGGAACTTGTTTTATGCATATGTCCGCAATTTTTTTGCGGACATATTTATGCAGACTCATAGTGGTCAGAAAAATTTAAAGAAACCCTCCTCAAATAAATTAAAAAGGAAAAGAGAAGTATGGATGCTCTGACCATTAGGATTAAGAATCAGCATAAATATATCCAAAAAATGGTTTGAAATAACCCACAAGTACCAAAGAAAATTTCAAAAAATTAAAACCAACGCTCTGAACAACAGCCTCTCGCTTCTTCGCTTCTAACATACTCATAGAAGTCCCTGTAGTCAATACCGGAGTTCCTCTGACAGAAAACAAAAGTTCACCAAATTTAGAAGCTCGCGGCTGTCCAAGCCTTTAAAAACAAATTTTCAATATAAAATTATTTAAAAAAAACCCTTGAACTCTCGGAGTAATACAAGGAGGTACTTTCATGTGCATTCCTCCAGCAACATTTATAGATTTGTATTTTCCAGGATGTTTAAAGGTTGCGGAACTAGATGATGGCCCTCCCTCAATCACATAAGTCTCATCAACATTGTGCTCTTCTTCCATCATTTTAATGTAGTCAACGAGTTTCATGTCCAAAATTTCCTTTCAAATAAAAATTAAAGTAAAAAAAAGATTCACAAAAATAGTTAGAACCTTTGGAATGATTTTTGCGAATTCATCCTTCATAGCAGACACGAATGCTGTAGAATACTCCCGTTTTGCCATTTCGAGTTCTTTAATATCCTTAGCAACTAAAATTGGAATGATTTTACAAAATTTATTTTAAAAAATAAACATTGTTTTTTAATGGCTTCAACTTTTTCTTTAATTTCTCCTTCCTTTGTTGGTGAAATTGCATTTTTCGGCCTAACCATTTTGAAGAGGAAAATTATTGGAGGGAATTAATAAAATCGACTTTTCTGAAAGATTATAATTAAAATTTATACAAACTAATTAAAACCAAGTGAAATATTTTAAAAATTAGGAGTTGTTTAGAAATAGCGAAAAAAAGTTCGAAAACGCGGGACTCAATAGTCCCCCACTTTCATTTTTTAATTTAGTCAGTTTGGTGCCAATAATTATGACTGATTGAGTGTTAACTCTACCCATAAGTTTGAGTGTTAAGTCCTGATAATGTCAACGTTCAATAGCTATGTAGTCTTGAACTTAGGTGAATTTCATCTCATTCAAAGTCTCGATTACTACAAGTTGGGGGGGGGTCAGCTTTTCTTTTTTTCTTTAGCTCATTATTTTATCGTGTAATTGTAAACTAGTTCTTTCGATTTTTAAAATTTTTAATTTCATTTTAAATTCAATTATCCTAAAAGTAAACAATTTCTTCCTTATTTACAATGGGTCGATTTTATTTTGAAAAAGTAAACTCCTCTAAATACTCTAAACAAATCATCTTTACAATTAACATTCCTCGCCTTTGAAGCATTTGCTTTTAGAAAAAGTATTTAAATGTGGGTGGAAAATACAAGTGACTGCAGTAGGGGTGATTTGCTTTTACTTGTCAGAAGCAAATAGAGCCCTTTTTAACTCTTCACAAAAAAGTGTGCTAAACAAAGAATTGACTTTCATCTTAAGTTTATCTAGGAGGACTCAAATAAGCCTAAAAGGTTTACTTGAGCTATAGAAAGAAAGGCCAATTAGGCGCGCGGCCATAACGGCGCAAAGCCTTAACTTGCTGGAAAATTTCTGGCCCTTATCAATTTCGGTACCAATCTCTTTAGCTCGATGAGAGGAATCGTTATATTAAATTTGATAAGATTTCGGAAATCTTGAAGCAAATTATCGCTTTGCGCCGTTATGGCCGCGCGCCGGGCTGTACCCAGAAAGAAAGATGGAAGGAAGTTTTTCTATGTTTTTCACAAACTTTTCTTTTTACTTCCATCATGTCAGTGTGGTCCAATCATTTGTTGAGAAAAGGATCGACTGTCACTAACTAATTGCAAGATTACTTCTCTCTTAACAAATATAAGCATTGTTTATTTTAGTTGAGAAAAATAATTTTTTTCTTCTCAAGTTTTGAGCAAAACTTGAGGAGAAAACAAACTTGCGTTCTCAAAAGAAACGTTATTTTAACTAGTTTTTAGTTAAACAATTAGTAAAAATGTTTGGTCGTTTTTCGTTGATTTTTCCCCTCATTTTTATTTTCTAAAAGATAATCCTCTGCACTTTTTTTACTAAATAATGGAAACACTAACTACTAATGATTTCCTCTAACATATATTGCATTTTTGAGTGAGGTAGAAAAATTGTGAGAATGGTTTTTTTGAATATTTGTGTGTATATTCAGCAAATCATTGAAGCAAAAATTTTTGTTAATTTAAAATTTTATTTCCAATTTTTAAATTTAAATTTTTGGAAGAATTTTTTGCTTATTTTTGTAAAAATAATTTTTGATTTCCTCTTATTTAGTATTTGTTCTTATTTTTCAGTCAGACCGTTTTTTCAATTTACCCTTAACGTTGAAAATTTATATCTAATATTAAGGGTAGCTTATATTAAGGATAAGTTGTTTAAGCAGCTCCTCTATCCAATAGTCAACCACCAAGTAACTTAAATAGTGTTAATATACCGTATTTATTCTAATATAATGGCCGCCATTCTATTTTTCGATACCCCCAAAAAGGGGTAATTCAACTGAAGGGCCATTCTATTAGTAAATATTTAATTTTGGAGGAGGTAAATCCTAAATTTGATGGAAAAATATTGAACGATATTTAAAAATTTTCAATTTTCACTGGCATTTTGTCAATTCGAGAAATTTTATCCAAAATTAATAAATCACTTAAATCTGCACTTTTGCTTGTTTACAATAATTTTTGTTTACAGAGTTTTGACTGCAGCTGTTATTTTTTTATTTTTCTTTTTTTCTCTTTTTGTTTCATTATTTATTTTTTTTAAAAATTATCTCAGCAGCACAATTTTCTTGGAAATTATTTTAGTAATTATTTAACATTAATTTTTGCAACATTTACATATTTAAATTTGCATTTATTTAAAATTAAAAATGGTTTAGCATTTGATAAAATGATTTTATTCAATAAATTTTAAATATTGATATATTATTTGGGGGGTATATAAAAGTAAATAAATATATATAATCATTCCATTCTTCCCCCCCCTTTTTTTGCATTCTTTTCCCTTCTCTCTCATCATTTCTTTCCATTTTTATAAAAAATCTTGTTCTTTTCTCGTCATATGTATATACAAATTTATTTTTATTATTTTTTAAAATCAGAGATTAACAAATATTTTGTTGTTTAATTTATTTTTGTCCAGGCTTATTTTAAACTTTTTTTAGCCAATTTTGCAATATTGCACTTTGGTCTTTTTTTATTTTCCACGTTATTCTTTAATTCTTTTCTTATTATTTCCCTTAAAAACTCCGAAAAATGTTTTTAGGAAAGTACATCAAACAAATTATTTTTGGGAAATTTTTAAATGTTTTTGGGGAAGAAAATTTTATTTTTTGTTGAAAAATGAAATTTTAAATTTTATTAAATAAAATAAAAATATATATTTATTTTATGTCATTAAACACATGGTTTTTAAATTATTTCCTTTTTTTTGTTAAAAATTTATGATATAAAAATACTTGCTATATTTACACTGTCTTTACAAAATTTTTATTTTACTCTTTTATTTTTTTTGTTTTTTTTATTTTAATAATTTTTAAAGAATTAATTGATAAATTAATATAATTTAATTGATTAATTAATATAGCAATTAATTACTATAGAAGATTAAAAAATATTATTTTTTTCAATTCAAATTTAAATCTCTTATTAATTACTTCCTATATTCCTTCTTTATATCTAAATTTAAAATAATTATTTTTAAATCAATTTTACCTTCATTTTATTTTTACCTTGTTTTCCTGCTAAAAGGTCTCATTTCAAATTTTTCTCCAAATTTAAATATTTTCTTTTTTATTTCTTGTATTTAATAATTTTTTTAATTTTAAAAATTTAATTAATTTTAACTTTTTTAAAGGTTTCTTAAGATCGATGCCTCCAGTCCTTTCTCTTTGTCCCATTCTTACACCATTACGTGTTATTCCTCTATTTTCTCCACAGCCAACAACTACACCACCACAACCTTCACAACACCGAAAATTGTTCATTGGCGGTTTAAACCACGAAACGACAGACGACCAAGTTTGTGTTTTGAATTTTTTAATAAAGTTGTTTTTGGTTAGAATTTTATGCGGAGAGATTAGTGAGAAAATTCTGTCCGCGAAAAAATGTCCGCAAAAATATTGCAGAAAAATAATTTCTAAAAATTTTTTCAGTTATGTGACTACTATTCAAAATGGGGGCAAGTTGTGGATTGCATCGTAATAAGGTTAGAAAATGATTAAATAAAGTTTTGATTAAATTTTTTAAGGGATCCAGTCTCCAGGCATTCTAGAGGATTTGGTTTTGTTACTTTTGCATTGGCAGGTTTTGAATTTAAAAATATTTTTTTAAATTAAAAAAAATTAATTTTGAAGAAATGGCTGATGCAGCGATGGCTGAACGACCTCACACAATTGGGGGGAAGGCAGGTTTTTTAAAAATTAAGAAAAAACCTTTCCATAATTTGAATCTAAAATATTTTATTTAAAATTCAAAACAGATTGTCGATCCAAAGAGAGCAATTCCTCGTGAACAAATGCTTCAGGCGGCTCTTTGCCCTCCCACATTTTTGGATTCTGAACCTGATTTGGAGTGTAAATTAATGCTCTCAGGTTTTAAATTTATTTTTTTGCGATTTTTTGCCTTATTTTAAAGTGAAAAATTCTGATTCACAAAATTTTTGTAATTTCTATTTAGCAATTTATTTAACAGAAAGGCTTCGGATAAAAATTACAAAAAATTTCTGGTTGGAAATTTAACAAAAAAATTTTATTTAATTTTTATCTGACAAAAAATCTTTAGCTGATTGTGAAGAGTACAGACCCCATTTTTTCCTCCCCAATTTTCCCTCTATATTTTTACAAAATGGTCAGACTTTTTCCTTTCTTCCATCCAATTTGCCGTTCTAATTTTTGCCTACAATCAAACAAAAAGGATTAGAAAGGCATATTAAAAAGGCAAATTGGATGGAAGAAAGGAAAAAGTCTGACCATTTTGTAAAAATATAGAGGGAAAATTGGGGAGGAAAAAATGGGGTCTGTACTCTTCACAATTACCAACCTTTATTTTGTCAAATAAATTATAAAATGGAAATTACGCAAATTTTAACGAATTAGACCTTTCACCAAAAAATAAATGGCAAAAATACCCAAAAAAATCCCTTTAATTATTTAAGGTATTCTTTGGGATTTCCACACTGTTGATGACCTTCGCCTTTATTTTGAACGTTTTGGTGAATTGGAGCAAGTAGAAATACTTGGATATCCAAAAGGTTGTGGTTTTATTGTTTTTGAAGAAAGTTCTTCAACAAAATTTTGTTTGGAAAATAATCCCCATATAATAAATGGAAAACAAATTGAAGTTAAAAAAGAAGAAGAAAATGGAGAAAATAAACAAAAAAGAAGAAGAAAAAAATATGGAGGAGGAGGGGGAGGAGAAGGAGAAGGAAATTGTGGAGGAGGAGAAGGAAAAATTGGAGGGGAAGGATTGAATAAATTGGCTGAAAATAATAATAATAATAAACTACGACTATTATCTTCACCTTCATTTTCAAACTAGTCGTATATATATATTCTATTTGTTTTTTTGTTTGTTTTTTTTAATTTAAAGTTGTTTTGTGGTTAATTAATAATATATATTTAATTAATTAATTAATTGTTAAAAAATTTATTTAAAAATTTTTTGTTGTTAGAATTATACACAAAAATATTTTTTAAAATGCTCATTTCTTTTAAGGGTTTCTCTTCTTTAATTTTCTGGTCAGTCACCTTCTCAATTCTATGTCCAGTTAAATCATAAAAGATTAACTATATATTTTCTTGAACATTAAATAACTCAATTTCCCTCATATCTTTACGTTTAATTGTTCCTAAATTTTCCAAAAATTGTTTTAAAATAATTATCTATTAATTTTGTTTTGCTCAACTGATTTTTTAATTAAAAAATTTTTTTTACTCGAGCTATTAAAAATAAAAATTATTTTGTGCTATTTTTAATTTTGGAACGATTGGGGGGGGGGGGGGGGGCTAGTTTATGAGTTTAGATTTATTTTTTAAAGGGTTTTTATAGAAATAAAAAACCCTCCAAAATCTTTTCAATATCCTTTTAAAAAATAATTTAAATACTTGGGGGAGTTCACGACCGGTTAATTTTTACTTGTGACGGTTTAAATGGGTAATTTTTTGGACATTTGAGCTGTCACAGACCACAACTAACCAATCGTAAATAACTCACTAAATTTAAACAAAAGTTAAATTATCAGAAATATTTATGTTTATGCGAATAAAATAGAAAAACACACAAAATAAACCGTAAATGTTCTAATAGAAGCCCTGAGCTTATATTTTTCAATGGATCTTAAGTGGGCCTTAATAGGGTATGGGCTTCTATTTATAATGTGCTTATATTAGAACACTCAACGGTATTTGAGGAATATTTAAATTGAATAAATAAATAAAAATTTAAGTTTTTTTAACTCAGAGAAGAATAAATTTTTAAATAAAAAAATAATTTTTAAAAAATTCTTCTATGACTAAAAAACTTCTTGTTTCTAAAAATATTTTTTGTCACATAAATAATACCTTCTATAAAATCCCCATTCGAATAATTATAACCGTCTCAGAACATTTTGTATTATTCTCCCTCCTTTCATCATTTTCAATTATCCAATCATTATTTAAATTAGAATTATTTATTTTTCCTTCCTTTCCTTCTTCCCCCTTCTCTTCTTCTTCAAAATCTGAAAGTGGAAGTTCTCCAGGTTCAGTACTACCAAAAGATTCATTATCTGATGGAGGTATTTCACCAGGCTCAGTTTCACAATCTGAGGGAGGAATCTCTCCTGGTTCAGTTAAAATATCGTCATCATCTTTATTTTCGTCTTCTTTATTATTTAAAATTGGAGTTTCATTAATCTTAAAAATTAAAAAAATATTTTTAAAATTTTTTTTTAAAATATAAACTAGAATTGGACATAAAACAAGTATTAATCGGCAGCCCCGCTTTTCGATTTTCAGTTAAATATTAATTTTATTTCTGAGGAGAGGAATCTAAACGACACTCATTTTCAAAAATTTTCGGGTTAAAACCGGTCGCCAACAACTCTAATATATATTATAAACCTTTTCATTAATTTTTGTCTGTTCTTCTTGTTGAATAATAAAATTCTTTATTGACATTGGCTTTTCAATAATTAAAAAATCAGAATCTTCAATTAATTTTTTTGTTTTCTGTGATTGTTCTCGTTGTTCAAATTGTTGAATAAAATTCTTTAAAGGTGAAAACGGGTTTTCAACAGATTTTGAAGTATTTTCTTCAATTAATTTTTTCGATTTTCCCGAAAGACTTTGACCACTATCCTTGCTAAGCCATCCCTCATCTTCTTCTTCCTCCATTATTTCATCTTCCTTTCAAAATAAATTTTTAAAAATATTTAAAAAAATTAAAAAAAACCTTTTCATTAATTTCTTTTTCTTCAACATGTTTTGGCTGTTCTTCAATATTTTTAGAATTTAAATTGCTTTCTAATGTTTGAGATTCATTTTGATAATCTTCTTTACTAAACCAACTATCAATTTCTTCCATTCTATCATGTTCCTTTAAAAAAGGTAAATAGTATGTAAAATAGAGCTAAGGTCCCCATCCCGAAATTCGAAAAAATCAAAGAATGAGAGTGTTGTAATGATGAGTAGGGTTGTAGTTTATTTTTTTATTTTATTTATATTTTTTAATAGTAGTTTTACAACCCTACTTTTAATGAGAGTATGGTTGTCGATTCTTGGAAAATCTTCGGATATCCGGAACCGAACCGAAAAATCCTCGGTTACTAGGTTCGGTCCACTAAATGAGAGGATAATCAAAACGGAAATGTTCTACTAGCAGCGCTAGAAAATTCTAATTTTTTAAACGAAATTGTTAAAAAGTTTTAAACAAAGTTACCCAATATAAAGTAAATTACATATACTATCATTAGACCCCCTCACTCTCAAAGATTTTTCTTAAAAATCCCTTGTACATAATTTCAAATTAAAATACCTTTTGACCATTTCCAACAGAATTATCAATTTCTTCAATAAAATTATTTAAAATTAATATATCTGCTGGTTCTGTCCCATCATTACTAATTAATTCAACACTATCCTCTTCTTCTTTATCATCTAATAAAATAATTTCTTTTTGCTTTTCCTTCAAATAAAAATTATTTTTCATTTAAAAAAATAAAAAAACCTTTTCCTTAATTTGTTTTCTTCCAATATTTTGAGAATTTAAATTGTCTTCAAGTGTTTGAGATTTATTTTGACAATCTTTACTAAACCAACTATCAACCTCTTCCAAACATTCATGTTCCTTAAAAAGGGAGATTTACCTCAAAAATGAGATATGCACAAATTAAGAAATATTTTTAGAATCTGATTGCCACTACTGGATACGCGACAAGATTATATGGGTCGGGCTACCCGAAATCAGATACCCGGTCTTTTTTCGACTCGAATCCACCGGAAATCAGATACCCGGTCTTTTTTCGACTCGAATCCCGATCTGACAATGAGTAAAACTTTAAAACCCCAATCTAAACCCGCTTTTTTCTTAATTCGGGCTCATCCCTGATGTGAGTTGTCTAACTAACAATAAGCAATATTTTAGGTACTTATCATTATAAGATAGGATTTATTCAAACCCAAGAGAGTATCCAAAAAGGAAGTGAGAGACTTGAAATAATTTTTAAAAATTAAATTAAAAAAACCTCAATTCTTCCTTCAACCAAATTATTCTTATTAATATTTTTATAATTTCCAACACCCGTTTTACTACTTTCAACTCTTTTTCCTCCTCCAATTAACCAAATAATATCTTTATCAAGATTATCAGGTCCATCATTTTCAAAAAAACTTAATTCCCCATTATTTAATTTATTTGTTTCGTCAAAATCTGTTGGAATTTCACCAGGTTCTGTATCAGTGTCGTTATCTTTTTCTTCAACATAATTATTTTCAAAAATCTAAAAATTAATTCTTAAAACTTTAAATTGTTTAATAACCTTTTCATTAAAATTTTTTGATTTTTCTAAAAGAGAATCCATGGCAGGTGATAATGACTTTTGATTATTAAATGGAGATGAGGACGAATTTGCTGATTTATTATTTAAAATTTGAGTATCTTTACTAAGCCAACCATCATCATCATCCATTTTTTCATCTTCTTTCTTAAAAACTTTTAAATTAGTGCAGAAAATTTTATTTATGTTTTAGGTGAATATATGTAATTAAAAGGGGATATTTATTGACAACTAAAAATAAATTCGAATTCATTTTTAGTGGCCAAAACTTTTAACAAAAGAAAAATAATTTGACAAATTTTGAAAGA
Source organism: Meloidogyne incognita (assembly GCA_036172945.1). Taxonomy (NCBI): domain Eukaryota; kingdom Metazoa; phylum Nematoda; class Chromadorea; order Rhabditida; family Meloidogynidae; genus Meloidogyne; species Meloidogyne incognita. The sequence continues at coordinate 1,207,262 of JARQAC010000037.1, forward strand.
TTATGTAGTTGAAAAAAGGGACTGAAATGTTATGCAAGTTTCTTTTAAATCTTCCCAACTCGTATAAAAATTTAAAAGATTTAATCCAGAATTCCTACAAAAATGTATGGTTGAAAACCGAAGTTTTATATTCAAATTTTAAATTTAAACTACTCCCCATTTAAAAGTTAAAATTAAATAAATAAATATAAACAAACCTCTCCCCCTCCTCCATAATTATATATATTATCGCTCACAAAACTACTTCCAGCAGAATATTTTCCATTTTGTGATATTGAAGACGGATTTGGATATAATGCTGAAAAATTAAAGAAAATAATTTAAATTTAATTATTTTAATACATTCTTGCTGATATTTCCCTCTAAAAGGTTGACATCGCATTTTTAAATTAAATTTTTATAATAAGAAAAATTAAGAATATACTGAAAAACAAAAAGAAAAAATTACAAATTAAAAAAATAATGGAAGAAAAGCATCCCTACAAAAATTATCTGGCTAAAACAGAAGTTTCAGCGACCCTATTCAAAATTTAAAGTAAAAGAAATATAAAGCAAAGGCTCTTGGTAGTAGAGGTCGGGCGCAAAGATTTTTAGAAAAAATCCCGCATGCGAGATCGCGCAAACAAGATTTTAGCGACTCTACTTGCTACTTAGTTCCACTCAGACTCAATTTGTAATTAAAAACATTTTGCCAAATATAAAATTAAATAATTACAAATTTTTTGAATTTAAATAACGTTTTTCGAAAAAGATGTTTTTCTTCCTATTAAAGGTTACTTTACTATTATCGGCAGTTCTTCGAAATTATTATCAAAGTAAGCAGCGTCTAAGAACTTGGAAAAACAGCCTTCTTCAAAAAATTTAAAATTTCCGAGTAAATTATTAAAAATTATTAAAACTTTTTTCTGAATCAATCCAACCTATACAGAGACCAACAAAATTGGTTTATTTATATAAAGGCTATCTGGCCTGATATTTATTAGTAAACTTTTTATCTGTTTGAGTATTCCTCTTATCACGGGTTGAGTAAAAAATTGTGTTTTAACTAATCCGTCATATATCCCCATTCCAAACATTTTTTTTATTTTTAATATAAATATTTATTTTTAATTTTATTAGCTTAAAAATTTTTTTTAATTTAAAAATTCAATTCAATAATTAATAAAAATCAATATAAAATTTGAATAAAATTGATTTTTTCGTCTGATCGATTAAATCGAATTGAAAAATTAAAAAAAAATAGCATGGAAATAAAGGAGATACAAATCTTTTGCCATAAAATTATCTATAGTAATTTAAAAAATATTTTTCTCTAACACGCATTCATATCCACTATAGACAGGCATTACTTAACTCTTAACAACAAAATATTTTATTAATTTTTTAAATAAATAAATAATTTTAATTTAAATATTTCTTAAATTTTTAGACGATTCAACTCCATGCTCCTAACAAGAATGCTTTTACTCTTTTTTCTTTCCCCTCTACTTTTGCTCGATGGAATGAGACAAACTCCACGTGAGTTCAAATTCTTTTAAAAATTTTTCTCTTATTGATATAAGGACAAGTGTTGTTGGTTTCAGGAATTAGTTAAGCTATCTGGGCAAGGTAAGTTTATCCCTTGTTAGTTTTTTATAATGATATGTATTGGATTTTGTATGGATAGAAACACTCAAGCATTGTAAATCCCTATTCTTTCCCAAAATAGTTTTGGAGCCTATTTTGAAGTATTCATGTTCTGGTCTTTTCCCTTAATAGAGAATATTATTTATTTAACTTTCAAATAAAAAATTTTTTTAAATCTATATACATAGCAATAATGCAAAGCGGGAGCATCTCACCAGCACTTATGTCTTCCAATCGGATCGACTTTTGTTTGACTGAGGTGTCTTTAATGATTCCAATTCTGGACATAATTGACAAAAAATATGATGTAAAATTTAAGGATAACGAGGAGGACAACAAATCTATTAAGGATATATTAAAGGAGGAATTTGAAATTAAACTTAGTAGTTACACAAATGAGGAGATTAAACAAAACATGTCTAAAATTGCTGGAAAGATCGGAAAAGTATAAACTTTTTAAGGGATCTGGTTGTCATAAGAATATTAGACTGTTAGGAGGTTTCGATTCATGGATAAAATACCCAAATATTTAGTGAAGATGGCAATGGAAGTTTCGATACTTTTTAAAAATATCAATTAAATTTTTGTTTAATTCCTAAATTAAATTTAGATTTATTAGTAAAACTATAAATTAATTAAAGGTGATTGAACACTATGAAGAAGAAATTAAAAAATATCAAGAACGGGTAAAGGGTAAGAATTTAAATGAAAAAGAGAAACCTTTATTTATTCTTAAAAAACTTGTTAATTTTGGAAAATTAATGGACAGAAATGTTTACGAAAATTTTTTGAAGCGTTTTGGTCTTTATATTTCAGAAAATGAAAAGGAAAATTTGCCTGATTTAAATTCATTAATTAAAATAAGGTTGGATTTAATAAATAATTTATAAGTCACTTATATACATAATAAAGCTTTACTTTTACATACAACCAAACATACCTAACCCTCAATTTATAATTTATTAGCAAGTGGGAGGAGGACTGTCTAAACAATTTTTCTGTTAAGAGTAGAGTTGGATTTTTTGAACCGGGCCGACGTTCGAGTCATTTTTCGGGACGGACCGGTCGAGTCTTTTTTGGGCCTCCTTTTTTTCGAACCGGGCACGGAGTCTTTTTCGGGCCAAAATCGATGCCCGGTTCGATCTATCGAACCGAACCGGGCCCCCAACCCTAGTTAAAAGGATGTACATACATAAAATCGAGATCCGACTTTCATTACCATCTGACCCGTTTTCTCTACTTTTCTTTTAATATCTCATTCCCGCTCAGTTATCTCGACTACCATTACCTTTCAAAAATCATCATAATCCTTAATAATACATTTTTTCGAAATATTTAGGGTAGAAGAAAAAGGACAACTTAAACACTTCTTATTAACACTTTCACAGAAAGCTAAGAATATTTTTATTTTTTACCATTTAATCGCAATAACACGTACACTTATTGTCAAGTTTATAAGAGAAAATGCTGATTCTTATATTAATTTGTTAGATAATGTATTTAAAAAAGATAAAATCCCGTAAGTTAGAAAAAAATTGATTAACGACATATTCTGATTTTTAATTAAAATTGATAGCCACACTATTGGCATAACCAATCACTATGTCATAACTTTTAATGTAGCCAAATCCGCCTATTTTGTGATAAGGGTTGTTGTACATTAAAACTTAAATTACAGCCTTAATAATTTTTGGATTTTTTGCAAATTTTTCGAAAAATATAAAATTTTAGAGCTTCTACTAGAGCTTTGCAGAAAGTTCCAGTTGACGAGAGTCCGGAGAAGCTCTAATATTTAATATCTTTAGAAAAGCTTTTAAAATATAATTTAGAAAACAAATTTCTATTTTTCAATATGTCAAAGCATTTGATTCGCTTGAATTGAAAGCAAACAAAGTATTTGAAAAAATTAATTTAATTTATGAAGGTATTTAATGATTTCATGCAGAAATTTAATAAATATGAGAGGAGGGGGAGGGGGGGGGGTGAGGGTAAACAAAATTTGTTTTAGTAGTTTAAATCATTTAGATATTTAATTATAATTATGTTTTAGGAGATTCATATAAATTGCAAACTGTGGAACAGAATTTATTGGATGCTAATGCTTTTGTACGATTCATAGTGAATCCAGAATTTGAGAATCAATCTTCGATTAAAGACTATTTGGGGATTATTTTTTCAATGCAAAGTATGGTAAAAATATAAATGGGAGAGTTCCGAAAAAGATTTGTAGGACCCAAATGTGGAAATCTTTAAGGATTTTCTGTACTGAAGAAAGAAAAGAGGGACAAATAATCCGATAATACCACAATTTAATAATTAATTTTTATTAAAATTTTTTTTAGAACCTAAGGAAACTACAATCAAAGATAACGAATTAAAACGTATAGAATTCTTTTTAAAAAGAAGTGGAAATAATTTATACAAATTCTTCGCCCTTATGTCTTCAAATAGTAATTACGATGTTAAACTTAAAATTGAGTATTCATTAAATCTATATTTAATCAACAAAATGATTACGGAAAATATAGTTTATAATCCAGAAATGAAAGGAATGGAAAGTTATTTAGGAAACTTAATTCAACCAAAGATACGTGAGGTTAATAATATTGATAATACATATATTAGATTTGTCTCTGATAAGTAGGAATCCCAACTTGGTCGAGATTATGATATCCTTCCGACGTTTTCCTCCGATTTAAAAATGTAAGCTCTTGATTTCCTACACTCAGTCAAGCTGTTCCTATTCTGTTCATAATAACAGGTTAACTGTCTGGGGTTTCTGGTAAATGTGTTGGTGTCGGATTTCGTGTAAACTCGTAAAAATAATATTTTTAATATTCAGATTAACGATCTTCTACTAACTCACGTAGGCGAAAGTAGTGGTCAATGAGGTAGAGGCCAATGAGTAAATATATTTTTGATACAAGAAAGTGGAACTTTTGAATTCTTTAATTCAGTAAAAACCCTTTTAAACACTCCAATATTTTTATTTTGGATTTTCGATTAATTTTAAAATTACATTCAAGAATTTATGTACTATAGAATTACTTTTTTTAATTCCTCCAAAATGTAAGAATCTGTGGACCAAAATTGTTGGTAGATTTAAAAATGACAAAATGTTTTATCCTGCTCATATGTAGCATATTTACCTAGTTGCAGCATAAATTTTTTTCCTCGGTGTGAAAATATATTTTTTAATTTACTAAAAGCCTTATATCTGAAAATTCAATAGAATTTTGTATTTCTGCCACACTTTCATTTCTAAATTGACCGATCAGCAATACTCATTTTATATCGAAAGAAAATCTTCCTAAAAAGCCTTTAGTGCATTCTTTAAATCAGGAATAAGAGAGGTTATTGAAATTTATTTCTTCGACTCGCTGATTTTCCATTTTATTCAACTTGCTCAATTTGCTAAAAATTAATTAAAATTAAAATTAATTACATAACTAAAACTAAACTAATTAATTTTGCTAATTTTTGTTTTTCTAAATTTTTTTTATTCTTTAATCTTTCTATTAATATTAAAAAACAAAAAACAGCCCTATCTAGTTGAGAATGAATTCAAAATATTTAGAAATAAAAATTTACCTAATAAAGTACATTGAGTCTATTTTCACCTCTACATATACAGGAAAACATTTAAAAACACAAAAAAAGAATAATTCTGAGAATAATTTTAAAACAAAACTTAAAATTAATGAAATAAGAAACTCATGATTCTATTTTTGTTTTAATTTTTCTTAATAATTTTTTCCCAAATTTGGAAAAAGAAAGCCTGAACAAATATATTTTTAATGGATAAAACTTTAAATAATATTCTAGAAATTTGCTAAAAAATTTTTTTATTAATTGAATGTATTTTATTCTTTAATCTTTCTTAATTTAAATAACTTCAAATATTAAACCATTAGTGCTTTAAAAAATCATTTTATTTCCAGCTCAAAGATTTTTTCTGAAAGAACTTTTGTTTCAATTAAGAATACCGTATTTATTCTAATACAAACACGTCTCTATTTGAACCACAGTCTCTAATATAACCACATACCTATCTCTCATACTTTTAAATAAGTACTATAATTCTCGTTAACGACAGCAAATCCAGGAAAGCCACAAAATCCAGAAAATTATGAGAGCTAGTGTCGGGGGATTATGAGGAAAATGAGATAAAATGGATTATGAGGAAATATAGAAAGATTTGGGAGGATTAAGAAGATGAGGAGAATTTGATCAATACGAGGATTTAGAGGATTGAGAATGATTAAGATGATTTAAGAGGTTGAAATTCTTCCAGAATTAATAGGATCCATCATATTCTCTTGCTATACCCGTATATAAACTCTAATTGTTCCAAATCCATCGATATCCTTTCAAATACTTCTATATCCCTTATAATGCCTCCATTCCAAAACTTTAATATAACAACGAGGTAGGAGTTCTTGGTAAATCTACTAAGTTCTCTTACTAGTAAATTGAGTCGAGTGTTAGATCTTATTATAGAAAATCGACAGTCTTGTTCTAGGGAATTTTGAAGTCCAGGAACCACCAAATTGACTAAAAATTATAATTATTTTTGGAGAATATGACAAGAAAAACTCCCAATATTTTTCCTATTTTTCAAAAAAAAGATTGAAAAATAAAGCCACAGTCTCTATTTGAACCACAGTCTCTAATATAACCAAACAAAATTGGAGGGTTGAAAAATAGAACCACTGTGAATCTATTAGAATAAATACGGTAAATATTTTAAAATTTATTCCAAGCATAAAAATACGCTAATAACTATTTTCATTGTTTTCTTATAAGCAAAATGTGATAAATAAAATATAGTTAAGAACTATTAAAATAACACCCTAAAATTTCCCAAACTTTTCCCAAAACATAAAAATTCAGAAAAAACATTGTAAAATAGAAGCTTCACTAAAATAGTTTTTTAAAAAATTTATTAAAAATATTTTTAAATTTAAAGTTAAAAGTCTGTATTAATCAAATACCGAAAAATTAATACTTTTTTTACAAAAGAAAAAAAATTAATTTAAAATGAACAGCAAAATCGCTACAAATATTTTTTTCTTCGTTTTATTAAATTTATTAATTTATATCGAATTTATGGATTGTTCCAAATGCTCTGAATGTAAGCATGCTTGTTGCACAAATACACAAACTGGCAATCATTAGTAATTTACTAAAATTAAAAATAATTTTAATTATACATACTTTATTTCCAACAAAATATTAATTTTATTTTATTAAAAAATAATAAATTTAAAAGAAAATAAATTTAGTTGTTGCGTAAAAATTACTTTTTGTGCATGTAAAACTAGATGTTGTGAAGCTGGTGAAATTTTGCCTTTGTTAATTGGAAAAAAGAAGATTGAAAGAAAAAATTGAAGAAATGTGTGGGTGTGTAAAAGAGAATTTGATAGAAACACGATTATTTAAATTTTTCGATAGGGGGATATTTAAAGATATTTAAAAAGAAAATTAATTTTTAAAATTTTTATTTAATATAAAAATGGGAATATAATAATTAAATTGAAAAGTTGATAAATTTTTTTGAATCAAAAAGTTATGTATTGTCTAAAATAAAAATATGTTTTTTAAATAATAAGTATATTTTTAAAGAATAATTAAAAATCAAATTGTTTAGGTTAAAGGAAAATTCCACAATTTTATCAAAAAATTAAAGAGTTAATTTTAAAAAAGTTTTAAATAGGGGCAGGATTAAATAAAAGATTTAAGGGCTTTTAATATTAATAGTTATTCATTCTTCTTATTTTCTTTTTCTTTCTTTTTATTAAAAGATGTTGCCCGTATTTTATTCACAACAATATATCCTGCACTCAAAAACTTTAAAAACCTCCAAAAAATAAAAATTAAAAGAGTTGAGGAAATTGTTGCCAAAATTAAAATATCTAAATTATAAAAAGCAATTGTGCTCATATTTCTCGATTCTGGTAATAATTCTGGAAGTTTTCCTCCACTTATTTCAAGAAAACGAATGCTCCGAAGAAGACGTTCTTCTGCAGAGAATGGTTTGTTTAAAACTAGTTTTTGTATTCTTTTTGCTGATTTTAGATAACTAAAAAGAGGAAAAAAAGAAAAAATATGTAATTTTAGTTATGTTGGATATCATGTAACTGAATTAATAAAATTAATTTTATATTGAGGTGTGCAGCAGGGATCCACTAGATCCGAAATTCTATACCTGATTCGAGAAATTTTCGAAAACTCGATCAAAAACCATACCCGACTTTTTACTCTACCCGTGACATCTGTGGTCCGTGGTATTGAAGGTATCTTATAGTGATGTCTGTTACCCTAAGAAGGAACTTAAAATGAGATTGGATTGTATTTATTAAAAAAACTTTACCTTGGATCCCCAATTACTTGTAAAATAGACTCTTTAAATTCTTCATTTCCATTAAGTAACAATCTTTTATCAAACGGAAGTCCCCAACCATTCCTTTCTGCCACACGTCCATTTCTATACTGATCAGCAAAAAACCCCATAGAAATTAAAGGAATCCCAGCACGTGCTGATTCCATTAAACTATTGTAACCCCCATGGGTAATAAATAATTTTAATCGAGGATGTTTTAAAATAAAAGTTTGTGGAGCCCATGATGTGACAAAAATATTTTTGAATTGTTTGGCAAAATTTAGAGAAAACTAGAAAAATATTTTTTAAAGTATTTCAAGCGATTTAGGCTAAAACACTTCCAAACAAGTGTTTTAGCCTACAGCCGCTAGAATTATCCATTTTTATGATTTTTCTATTTTCAGGAACCATAAAGCTCTATCTCGATAACCAAGCTTTTTGAACGGTCCGAGATTTTGTCCTTTTTGGTTTTCTAAACACCTCATTCCGATGTTTTGTAAATCGGCACCATTTTCTGGACAATATTTTTATTAGAAGTGTTTAGCCCCTTTTACTCCCAAAATTTACATTGTCATCATTCTCAATTTTCACAATAAAATGATAATCAGTCAATTGAGAGAAAGTTAATAATACATTCCTTCTAAAATTTTCACCCATGTCTGTTGTTCTCATTATTGTTCCCGTTGAAAAGAATATAACACCCTTTTTACCTTTAGTAGACATTTCAATATTTATTGGGTCCTTTTAAAAATTAATTATTAAAGATTTTAATAACAGTAATAATTTTTGATATACTACCAGGACCCGTGCCATAAGAAGATAATTAACACAATTTACTGCTATACATCTATGGGAACATTAAAAATATAGGATTATCCGACCGGTCATCTTACACATTAGGTAATTACGAGCTAATTGTTAAACTGCGATTACCTTACGATTACGATATCGTAAGGTCATTTAAACGGTTCCGTGACTTTTGCGCCGAGAACATTTGCGCCGCGACTTATGCGCCGCGACTTTTGCGCCGCGACTTATGCGCCGAGCGACTTTTGCGCCGGGGGACTTTTGCGCCGCGACTTTTGCGCCGGACGACTTTTGCGCCGCCACTATCATTAATAATTATGAAAAACTACAGCTGAACCTCACTATAGAAGATGTAGGATAGTTGGAGATCTTCGGATATCAAGATCCGGATCCGATATCCGACCTGAATTTTCGGATATCCGGCCTTTTTCAGATCCGGATATCTGGACCCGACAACCCTACACTATAGTGCACCCTCTTCTGGCAGAAAATCATGCCTGAACAGGGGTAGCAGACTAAATATCCTGATTTGAAAAAGTCAAGTTCATTGAAGATTGCGGCGCAAATGTCGCGGCGCATAAGTCGCCCGGCGCAAAAGTCGCGGCGCACAAGTCGCCCGGCGCATAAGTCGCGGCGCACAAGTCGCGGCGCAAAAGTCGCCCGGCGCATAAGTCGCGGCGCAAAAGTCGCGGCGCAAATGTTCTCGGCGCAAAAGTCGTGATACCATTTAAACTAGTATTATACGAGCACAATAAAACGGATTTGAAAAGCGAAGGGAGGAACTTAGTAAAAATATGAAAATCGTTGGAAACTTAAATTAAAAACCTCAATTTTATTAATTTTTGTATTTTTTCCTTCTTCCATTCCAAGTCCACCAATATAAATAATATTCGAAAATATTGGACGGGGAAAATCCAAAAATTCATCAACATTAACAAAAACAAAAGGACTTTCTGCAACAATAGTTCTTAAATCAGGAAATGCTGCCCCATAATGTTTTTTAAATATTTTAGTTAAAGGATCTACTCCATAAATTAAATAAACATAACCAGCAAATTGTCTAAATAAATTTGTTGTTCTTTCATAAATTGACATTTTATCAGGTAAATTAGAATCAAATAATGAAGGAATGTAACTTGCTGGATTTGAAAGTCCTAATATTGAAGCAATATGTTCTTGTATTGGACAGCTAAGGAAAGAAATTTTTAAATTATGCTACTTGGACAACGCTATTAGATAATCTTGGGTCTGAAAACATCTTATTTTATAATGAGAGGTGTCTTGATTGGAGATAAGCAGCAGAAGCTTGTACCAAAACTTGTGCTTTACCTCATATGAAAAAAATAAAAATATTACGAAGTACGAACATGAGATATGAGGGCAAAAATGAGTGTGTATAAAGTACGAGTACGAGCAGAATAAAAAGTACAAAGCACTGTTAGATACCCGTGGATTTGAAAAAGCTTATCTTAGGTTATCTTAAATATAGCTTAACATTAGGCATCATCAAGATTTAAAAACCATGTCTTAATTAAGGTATAGCGAGGTTAGACTGCTTAAAAATAATTTTCTTTAAAAAACTACCTAGAAACTAATATATTTGTAGGAATATTCAAAAGATGGCCAACACCAGCTCCGCAAAAATTTAATTGTTCAGATATTATTATATCAAATTTTTCATTTCTAAGTTTATCAAAAAGCTTTTCTGATACAAGTAAAAATTCTTAAAATAGAAAATTAAATTTCCTTTATTTTAATATATGTGGACAAATCACAAAAGCGTGTACTTAGTTTACATTCCATAGGCGAAAGTCAAATCCTTTTGTTCAGTGATTTGTCCCTTACTTTCACTTACTTTCACAAGCATTATTAAAAGTTTGTTGAAAAATTGAACCAATTATAAAATCCATAGGTAAATCAACTTTCTTAAATGACATTTCAGCTATCATGGATGTATTAAATTCCTTTGGATCTATAAATTGACCCGGCACTAATATTGTGTTTGCAACATTTGAAGCATTTAACTCTCCCACCTTTGCAAGAAATTCAACTTCTAAAAGTGTCTGGAAAATAAAATAAATATGACAGAAAATAATTAATGGTATTTTTCCGTTATGCCACCTTCCCCTAAATTAATGTGTGTGTGAGTAATGATGAAATGTGCTGAGTCGAACGGTACCACTAATTTTTCTCGGAGATGTCTGTGGATCGAGATGAGGGCTCGAAATTGTCAAAAACATAGGGGGAGTAAGCTCATTTTTGGGGTAAAAATTCAAATATACAGTAAAAGCTCGTTCGTATCGACGAGCTGAGTCAAATGACACCAAAATCATCGTGATTGAACAAGTTTTGGCAAAGTTACGATACAAAAATTAATTGCTGTTCTTCAATGTTCAGATGCCTGTATCTCGGTCAATCAAATCAGATTTTGTTGATTTTGGTGTCTTTCAACTCAGACGATGAGCTCATTTGAATCAGCTTTTATTTACATATTCGAATTTTTACCCCAAAATGACCCTATGGTTTTTGACCATTTCGAGCCTTTATCTCAATCCAAAGACATTTCCGGAAAAAAGTAGAGTAGTTACCCCCCCCCACAAGGTTGCACAACGTGCAACCTTATGGAGGAGGAAGTCGGCAAATCAAAGGAAACCAAAAGGTAAAGACACATTCTATTTTCCTAACCACCCTTTTCTTACCACCCCTTGGTTGCAGGGCAGTAGTTAATCAACCCAAATCGCCCCAATCGCTCTTCAACCCTTTTCGCTCTTCAACCCTTTTCGCTCTTCAACCCTTTTCGCTCTTCTACCCAAATCGCTCACCCCTTTTATCACCTGTCACATTAAACCTGAGCCTTTAGGGGGTATTTTCTTTTCATATCGCCGACAATCCCTTGGGTGTAAAGAGGTTTTAAGCCATTAGTTTGTTTTGTTACAACCCAAATCGCTCACTTCCTCATAAATAAAACCTAAGCCTATAGGGGTATTTTTTGAATTTGCCACAAACACCTTTCTTTGGAAGTGTTTAAGGGTAATTAATCATGATTAATTAGGGTAATTAATCATTCTATTATTAATTTCCCTTTGACTGATACTTTGTGTGTGTAAAAATAAATTTAAAAAATTAAATAAAAATAAATTTAAAAAATTAAATAAAAATAATTTAAATTAAATGAAAATGATAAAAAATAAATTTTACAAAATTTTGCATAAAATATAAAATGATTTTAAAAAATGACCGGAAGTACAAATGTAAGGGGATTTATTTCAAAATGCCAAATTTAAAAATTGGCGGGCATTTCAAATTTTAAAAATTTTTCAAAAAATTTTAAAATGTCAAAAGATAATAAAAATAAATTATAAAATTTAAAAAATAATTAAATTAAAAATGAGGGAAATAATTTTGACAAAATTTTAGAAAAAAATTAAAATGATTTTAAAAAATGATCGGAAGTAAAATGTAAGGGGGGCGGAGCTAATTATTTCGAAATACCAATAATTTTAAAATGTCACTTTCAAATTGTCAGGTGACAAAATGCCAACCTTCAAAATGTCAAACGACAAAATGCCAACTTTCAAAATGTCAAGCGACAAAATGCAAACTTTCAGAATGTCAAGTGACAAAATGACACACTTCGGCATGTCCATTAGTGTCTAATCTTCCATTAATAAAAACTCAATTATTATTAGACTAATAAAATATCATTGTTAATCAAAACTTGAACACCATTAATTAATTTGAATTATTCTATTTTACATTTATCATAAAATTTCTATTCAAAATTTTATTCGTTAAATTTACGCAGATTAATTTCGTATTTTCACCAAATAAACTTAAATTTATTTAAACTAAACATGGTTCATATTCCCTTTGATCCGAGAACAATCGGATATGATGATCATCATACAACTATCAGTCAAATAGGAGGAGGGACTGATGAAAATTATTATTATTTTCGTGGACTCAATCCTTATCAGCGTGGATACGGAAGACAAATGGGTGGTGGAGTTGGAGATGTACTTAGAAATTTTTGGCGATTCCTTTTACCTTATGCAAAACGTGCGGGAACAGCTGTAGCAAAAGAAGCTTTGGATACAGGTGGAAGAATTTTAGAAAGTGTGGGAAATCCAGAATATGGTAAAGAAGATTCTAATCCAAATTTTAAACAAACAGTGATTAATGAAGGAAAACGTGGATTAGACAGATTACTTGAAAAGGGAGGAATGGCAAAGCAGTTTGGAACAGGATTGCAAGCGAGGGATAGTATAAAAGGACTCAAAAGAAAACGTAAACCCCATTCATCATTTTCAAAAGAAAAAAGTCATCAAATCATTATTGGTAAACCGTCTCATAGCTCAAAAAAGAAACGTCAAAAAATAGACACATTCGGACTTTATTAAATAAAAATGTCTACTCATCAAAAAATTGATCGCGATTCCGGCAATGCAATAACAAATGCTTTATCATTTTTCGAAACTCCTCATACAAATGTTAGTATTAGCAGCTCATCATTTATTGAATTACTCACACTTAACCCTGTAAATATCACCCCTTTTCATTTCAAAATCCACGCAAGCACAAATTATGTTGACCTAGCAAAATGTTATGTTTTAACCGAGTTAAGAATTCGGAAAGAAGATGAACATGGACGTCTAACCAATTTGGAGGCTGCAGACAACAATGTTTCCTGTTGTCAACTTATTGGACACACAATTTGGAAAAATTGCCGTATCAGTATAAATGGAACCCAAATCTTTGAAGGAAATTCGCTTATGGCATATAAAAGTATTTTCGACTATGAGCTTACTTATCCACAAACAGTAAAAAATTCTTACTTATCTTCCGCAGGTTATTACGATGATGGTGATTTGGGGCTTAATGGTGTTGGTTTTGAGAATAGAAGACTCTTATTTGCACCATCAGCTGATGGAACACAAAAATCCGCTCAATTCATGGCAAAATTAGATGTAGACATTTGCAATCAACCACGGTATCTAATTAATCAGTGTGAAGTAGATATTGAACTTTTGCCTAATGAGTCAAATTTCCTTATTGTTGCTCCAGGAGCAACTAATCATAAATATCACTTAGAAATACTTGCATGTAAATTATATATCAAGAAAATTGAGCTTATGGACAGTCTTGCTTTCGATATAGCAAAGAAATTAGAATTAAAACCAGCACGATATCCGATGAGAAAGACTTCGTTAAAATCATTATTCATAAGCGAGAACAGAACAGAATTTAATGCTAATTTATGGATGGATCAAGTACCAAGGAGAGTGGTCCTTGGAATGGTTAAGAATGCCGATTTTGTTGGGTCACAAAAGACACATCCTTTTAATTTTCAACATTTTAATTTAAGAGATATTTCCATAACTGCCGGGGGAGTTACATTCCCAGCAGCACCTTATTCTCTTGATTTTCCAAATGGGAAGTATGTGCGAATATATCATGATATGCAGGAGGCTATAGGATACGCGGGGACTTTAGAAAGTAATGGAATTTCAATGCAACGTTTTTCAAATGGAGGATTTTGTCTGCTAGTATTTAATCTTACTAATAGTCAGGAAGATAATGGACCGGAGATGTTTGATTTAATAAAAAATGGTACAACTAGCATAAGAATGACCTTCAATGAACCGGTTCCAAATGGTGGGATTGTGCTTGTAGCTATGGGTGAAATCGATTCACTTCTTATGTTAGATAGAAACAGAACTATTTCCACAGATATTTCAGTATAAATACTCGTAAATTTTTCCTTATTTTTTATTCTCCAATTTCATTCAAAAATGTTCCATATTACTATTAAAATTGAATTTAGCCTTGTTTGTATTATTTTATTCTTTTTTCTGTATAAATTATCACTACAATATTCCATGATTAATGAAAATGATAATCTTGAATATAGAGAAAAATTAAGAGAACGTATAGGCTATTACGCAAATACAATAACTCCTAAATCAAGAGAACTTATCGATTCGTCTTCAAAAAATTTCCCAATAATTCCTGAAAGAGTTAAAAATACTACTAGACTAGCCTCTAATTTAAATCCTGAAACCATTATTAATATTTTGAATTTTTCATCAATGGAACATGTGAATAATGTACAATTTCCTTCACTTTGCAAGGAATTTCCATCTTCAGAAACATCAATCGCTCAAACTATTTACTGCGTTTTATTGATTATACTCTGGTTTTTATTGTTAGCTATAGCTTTAATATATCAACTGAGAAAATTAATAAAGAATAAAAACGACAGCAAGGACTTTGAACTTGGAGAAGTACAAAGAGAGATATAAACATCTCCTTCCTTCCTTCACAGAAATGGACACTTTACAAATCGAGAAAATTTTAAGACACAATAGAATAACTAGAAAATATTTTATTGGATGCTTTGCAGCAGACAAAATCCCAAAAGAAATTCAAAGATATCCTTGTTCAATGGTCGTCAACCTAGAAAAGGCTTCTCAAAATGGATCACATTGGATTGCATTTTTCATAATAACCCCTGAGAAGATACTTATTTTTGATTCATTATTACTTCCAGAAATTCCTACTCTAATAAAAAAATTTATTTCCAAATTTCCAAACCGTGTAATGAATAATGTTCCCCTTCAAAACCCTCTTTTACCTACTTGTGGTCAACATTGTATCTCCTTCATTTATTTTATTTCTTGTGGATACACTTATAAAAAATTCCTATCCTTGTTATTAAATTATCAAAATCCAGACGAATTTGTTTTTACTTTTATTGTTAAAATGATAAAAAATATATAATAAAATTTGACATTTTTTAGAAATATTATTAATTAATTAATTAAAACTTAATCATTCTGTTGAACATTAAAGTAATAATTACAGTTCCGTGATCAAATTTAACAAGGCTCCCATTCATCCATCTTAGTTCAATTTCAATCTCATTAATCTCTCTAGGCAACACTGGTATGAACATTGGTTGATCATACACTCTTTCAACAACTCCGCCAGACCTATTCTCGACAGCTACAATTCTAAGTAAAGAACTGACAGAATTCCCCATAATTACAGTTCCCGTTAACCCTTTTGAGTAGACAGCAAAACTTGTGAATCCTCCTTTAAGATCAATTCCATATTTTCCAATTTGTCCGTTTACCAAAGGACCCATGGGAAAGCCGAGAACATAGCATAATTGTGAAGATATTGTTATATTTCTAATCTCAGGATCATTGAAAATTACCCTAAAGCGATCAATGCTGTCCAAATATTCAAATTCAATGTCCGAATGTAAATCATTTAAGTGAGATTCCTTTTCTTCAATCAAAGTAACTGTTTTTTCTTTAATTAGATCATCAGTACTTTGTTCATACTCTTTCTCATCAAATATCTCCTCTGTTGGTATAATTTCTTCTGTAGAATCCAAATCTAATACTGGACTTTTTCTGTTTATTTCATCCCAACCTTCTTCCTCTTTTTCGAAACTTTCCTCCTCAGCTACATCTTCCTCTTCAGCACTTTGCGAGTCAAGTGGTAAAAGATTACCATGCTTATCTATTCTTCTTGCATGCTTCAATTTCTCCTTACTTTCTTTCAGAGCTTTATCTTTTATTTCATTTTCCTCTGACTGTCTGACCTTGTCCTCCTCATACCCATGTCTGTCCTTGACAACTTCAAGCATTTCATCTGTAATTACGGGAGCAGGAATTGCAACTGATTTTCCTTGATCATCTAACTCTAGGGCATTTTTCAAATATTCTGGATGAGTTTTCTCTTCAATTTTTTGCATCTCCTTAATTTCATTTTTAGTTGGTGGAATTGGCAGCTCAAAATTTTTCCATTTCTTATAGGCCGCATGATGTATCGCTGTAAATCTATTTCTTCTGTATGAAGCCAATTTATTTAAATTGTCAATCTCCTTATTTAATTTATTCTTTTCTACTTCATCTTGTTCTTGAGAATGTAAATCTCTTTTTTCTCGAATTTGTCTATGTAATTCCTGCAGATCACCTAAATTTTTCTTCAAAGCTGCCCAATGATCTTCAGGGTGGTCGTCAAAAAATTTTTGGACAAATTCTGAGTGAGTATTTGAATTTTGCTGATTAAACTCATCTCTAGTAATTTTCAATTCTCTTTCAATTATTGCAGATTCCAGTACTTCCAAGTTTTTTCGCATACGTTTTATTGAATTAATAAACCTTTGAATTTCTTCACCAGAGCGAACATTTTTACCACCCTCTTCTCTGCTTTCTTTAATTTTATCTTCTAGTTCAATGTACCTTACTATTATATTTATTTCCATTTTTATTACTTGTTCGTGATAATCATCAGGGTGTTGTTCAAAAAACTGATTTGCAATAAGTCGACCATCAAGCCTATCTCTCTTATTAGCCTCCTCTGTTAAAAGGCGAATTTCCTTCTTCTTACCTTCTGAAAGGGAATGAAGATGAACAAGTTCTTGCTGCAATTCTTCCTTCTGTATGTCATCCTCCTGATTAAGAACTTGTTTTGTTTTTTCCTCTATTTTAACTTTATGTTGTTCTAATTCCTGTTCATAATCGCGTATGGCTTCCCAATAATTGTGTGGATACGTAATAAAAAATTCCTTTACCCATAATGGTACGGTATCTATATCTTCCTCTCTCTTTCTTCGTTTCTTAATTGGATCTTCTATTAAATTAATTTCTGGCCCAATAATAATAATGTCATCCTCTAAAGTATCGATTGATACATTACGTCTTTTCCTAGGTTTCTCTTTTTTGGATAATACAAGTTTTAAAAAGAAGCTGAGTCCATTGGGTGTTAACTGTGTTGTTTTAGGAATTCCAATTCTATGCGGTTTCTTTTGATTGTAATTAATTTCGATCCATTGTTTAACGTCGGTGCCAATGGTTGCAGCCCATGATTGGGGGTATTGTATACTGTAGAGCCCACATACCCAGTTTCCACCTTGAAATTCTATTGGTTTCGGAAGATGCACTCTGTATTTATTCGGCTTATTATCTGGATAATCACTAACATTACTAGGAAGAACAACAAAGAAAGTATTAGCCATTATTTATTTCAATAATAATTATAAATTGAACAATAAAATGAAAATTGATTTAAAAAATGTAAAAATGATTTATGGGGAATGAAAAATTGGTCTTTTATACAAATTGATTTTCATCTATCCAATGGGGTTGAGGATAATCAAAAAATTTTACAAGATATTCTTTTCCTCCATCCTTTTTCTTTCTGCTTTTAATAATCTTCTCAATTCTGTAGCTAGTATTCTCATCTTTTCTTACTTTTGTCAGTTCCTCAGGGTAGAAATATCCTTTGAACAATTCACCATTATCGTCACGCACACGGTATCTATTGGGATTAGCTTTCTTTTTAACAAGATCTATTTGAAGAATTTCATCACTGTAATTTGGAAGATAACCTTTTGAAAATATATTTTTACTTCTGCTCATACGCACATGATCATTTTCCTTGAATCTTGGTTTTTTTCTAGGTTTATTTTTACCAATAGGACCAAATACCATTTCTCTAATTTCTTTTGCATTGTTAAAGCTTACATCAACTGGTCTTAATCCTCCCAAAACCCTACACTTTGAATTATTTATTGCGTTTACAATCTTTGGTAATACTTCTGTCCATTTTAATGTATGTTTCTCACTCATAAACCTGTACAACCTCTGTTTAATGTTCCGAATACATCTTTCAGCTAGAGATGCTTTAACTGATGAAAAGGTAGCCGTGTATTTTTCAATATCTTTTTTTCTAAAAAAGTCCATAATTTCTTTGCTGCAAAATTCTGTTCCCTTATCGCTAAAAATTCTGTGGGGGTGCATTTCCATTCTTGCCAAAATTTTTTCAAATGCATCAATCATATCATTAGATTTTTTGGTTCGAACAGGTTCAGCGAAAACTCTTTTACTTAAAACATCTATTGCAACAAGTGCATATTTCTTTCCATTATTCTGTCGCGATAACTTTTGAAAATCTGCCAAGTCGCACTGAACATCTGTCATATATCCAGACGGATATGTTATTGATCTTTTAAAGTGTACGCGTCTGGGACGGTGGATAGTATATGTTCTATGACCTTCTAAATATTGCTGAACATCCTTCTTTTTAATACTTGCATCTATTTTTCTAACCTCTGTCCATAATTGGTTTACACCAGCAAATCCTGCTGGATTCGCTGGATCATTGTAAAGTTTATCTAATATCATTTCCACTCTGCTGGAGGTCTCCATTTTGATTCAGATATTTCTTTGGATTCAGATATTTTTCTTTTTTGTTTTGAATAAGTTCTTTTTGGTGTACAATGCTCCCTCGCCTTCTCTATCAATGGCCAAATTTTATTATCACTTTTTAATTTATTTTCCAGAACTGATGTTCCAGGTGGTGTCAATTCACCCCATCTCAATTTCCCACTTATTCCAGTTCGAAGAATGCACTCTATAGATTTTTGAGCATTGCTTCCCTGTATTTCTTTTCCTCCCTTCTTACTTAAAATTTTACCATCTGTGCTCACGTCATATTTATCTAAATTTTCCTGTTTCATATTCTCAAAAATTTCCTTTGTTTTTTCTTTTATAGTCTTTTTTTGCTCAGTCTTTCCATTGGAATCGGGAGATTCCTCCTCAGCCGTGTGCATACTAAGATCATCCTCATTTAAATCAGTAACTTCTTCTAACGGTGACAATTTTGATGCGGTAATATTTTGCTTAAAATCATTTTGGGGGCTTTCGGTTACTGTACGGTTTTCATTGGAGCTTTTTTGTAGTAGGGGAAGTAATTGTTTAATTTGCTCCAGGGCTGGATCTTGCATTTGCCTTATTGAAACATTCATTGGTCTCTCATTTTGTTCCTTCAACATGTGTAAATACCTTCTCAATTCCTGATTATAATTTATATTTTTTAATTCTGTGTCGGCATTTTGTCTTTTAATATTTTCCAAATTTTCTCGACTAAAATCCAAATTGATATTTCCAGTTTCTGGTGTAGGTTGAGTAAGTAATCCGCGATATATATCCTCAGGAATTAATATAAATTTATTTGCCATTTTATAAATTGTTTGTCAATGTTTTTGTTAATTCAATAATGATTGGTGTTAGAAGGGCAGGAAATAAACCAATTGGTAGACCGCTTCCTTTTTGTATTACCGTACGACGGGCGCCTTTTTCTGTTTTTAGTCTACTCACCCGACGAACAAAATCAGCGAATGGTAAAAGACGAGATTTTTGCCTTTTATTTAGTTTAAATTGATCGCGTACTATATTAAAACAAATTTCAGTGAGGGAAAGTAACTGATCTGTTGAAGCTTTTTTTAAAAGTTTTCTTCTTTTAGTTATTGAGCGTGTTTTTGCGAGTAGTTTAAGAAATTGTAAATTGTCTTTAACAATTTGGCTAATATTAGTTGGCATGATTTAATTTGAGAAATTTTTGGGTAAAAATATAATAGGTAATGAATTATAATTTTCTTCTGATTCTTTGTCTTTAATAATATTTGTCCTTAGTCTAAGATTTGGATCAGATGAAGGGTGTAAATCAATAAAAAGATATGAATAATTACTGATGCTTGTAGCTTGTTGATATGCGTCTAGAAAATAATTTAATCTTCCTGGGAATAATTGTACTCCCAGATTTCGGATGGTCAATGCACTATTTGGTGCGCGAGTTAATACAATATACATAGAATTTTGACGTGCGACTTTGAGTTTTTTCTCGAAGAGATTCTGAGTGATGAAAATTATACCAAAATTAAGATGATGAGATTTCTTTGTGAAAAGTTCCGATAAATATTTTTCGTCAATTGAGTACATTAGGTCATCAAGAATGACTAGTGCAGGTTGTTCTTGCTTCTTAATAAGATCCTCAGGGGGAACTCCAGAATAAACTGAGACTCCGGCTCTTTGTAGTTCGGGGACAAGAGAATTATATTCGCCATAGCAGTAAAGAATAGATTTTGGGATAGGGTCGATAAGTTTATCAGAATTGGAAATTAATTTTCGGACAAACGTACTTTTCCCAGTTGAACTTGGGCCGCTAATAATACAGCCGAATGGAAGTTTTAATTTTAAATCTTTATTTGAAAATATTTGATAGTTCATGATTGACAATGAATTGAAAATAAAAAATAAAAATGATTAATGATTATGAGTTGTATTTGAATTATCTTTTTCTTCTAATATATTTTCTTTATCATATTTCTTTTCTTTTGCTTCTATCTCTACCTTTGTTTTCTTGTGTGAAAACTTCGATAAAAATTCCTTGTTATCGATATGCCCACCTCCTTTTATAAAATCTTTTTCATTCCAGTTTGGTTCCTTGTGCAAAATATTGAAATTCTTCCCTCTTGATTTAACGCGAAAAATACATTGTTGTGGAATTTCGTAAATATGGTCAAACATTACAACCTTTTCTGATTTTAGGCGATTGCAATATAGGGTTACATCCTTCGGTGTAACAATAAAATCAATGTCCACATTTTCCCCTTTACAACTTTTACATTTCCCTGCCAAGTCAAACTCCACAAAACGTGCTGTCATGAGCCGTGGTGAAGAAATTGTTACCCCATACGAAGAAACCGTAAATAATACCTCAGGGATAACTTTTTCCAAGAGTTGACAGTTATTCTCAATTACTGACATATTTAAATATTTCTATAAATGAATTTAAAAATTTGAATGAAGGTTGGCTATTTTCAATTTCAAATTTTATTTTGAAAGAATAAATTAACAGACGAATGAGAGTTGTAAATATATTGGTTTTTATATTTGAACAAGTCCCGCCCTTTCCCAGATTTCGTAATAGTTGCCGTTTATATGTGTAAATTTTGCATATAAAAAGGCAAAATCTTCTATAATCTTATTAGTTTTAAATTCATTTGATATTTTAAGCAAACATTCTAAATTAATCAATAAAAATGAATTCGATTCTGGAAGAAATTTCAAAAAAATTGAACTGCCCAAATTATCTTGTGAGATATAGACTAATGTGTCAAGAAAATGCCGATATGATTTCAAAATTCATAAATGAAAAAGGAAAGCTAGAGACATCTTATTCAGATAGAAATGGATTGAGATATACAATTCGATGTGACGGAATTACAACATCAGGAGCACATTTAGTCAAAGCTTTTGGTGATTTAGGTTATCCGTTTAATGTTTCGGTTGCGGCGTATTTTTATGCTCACCACAAAATAAAACTCCAATATCCGTTTCATCAATGTGTTATTGTAAGAACAAGTACAAAGAATGGAATTTGCGAAAGATACTTCCCGCTTGAGCTGGTATGTTTTGCTCCTACATCACCCCCATCACCCTCGTCAACATCAAGCGGTATAACTTTTAAAACACGGCGCACACGTGCAACTTCGTCTACATCAACAGCTAGTCTAAATAGTATTCCATTATCTGTTGGAAGCTTACCTACACCCACTAATGCAAAATCTAGACCAGGTATATTGTGGATTGAAGCAGAAGGTAATCCAAACCAATGGGAGAAACGCAATATTTTGATATTTTCTGATTAATTCAAAATTTTTAATTTTAATTAAATATTAAACAAAATATAAATTTAAATATGAAAATGATTATTAATATCAAAGATAAAAAATTATTTTTAAAATGATTTACAAATTTTTGAAAAAATCTATAATATTTGAAATGGGAGGTTCATATAGAAATCTCCATCTTGAATACATTATGTAATCTGTTCTATTATGTTTTCCAAATTTGAACTTGTTGTCCCAAAGGTCCCAACGTAGAATCCACCGCCCCATATTTTTTATTTCAACTTGTCTTGCCATATCACTCTTCTTCAGGTGATAGATATCTTTTACAACCCATTTCTTAATTAATTTTTCCTCCCATCAGTTTTATTCAATGAACTATTGTTTAATTTACCGCCTCGTTGAAATTCACCTGAATGATTAAGATCTCTGTTAGGAAATATTGGTGGTGGTGTTCTCCGCCATATTGGTAGTTCCATTAAATTATTTTCATCTCTGTTAGGAAATATTGGTGGTGGTGTTCTCCGCCATATTGGTAGTTCCATTAAATTATTTTCATCTCTGTTAGGAAATATTGGTGGTGGTGTTCTCCGCCATATTGGTAGTTCCATTAAATTATTTTCATCTCTGTTAGGAAATATTGGTGGTGGTGTTCTACGCCAGATTGGTAGTGTTGTTTTCCGATATAATGTTGTCACTAATTCTCTCTTCCTTGTTTTATCGTCCGAACTGTCTACCACTAAGGACAGAATAGATATTAATATTATTGAAGACATGAACATTTTAAAAATATTTGGTGTAATAAAGAAGGTATTAAAGATTTTTTCAAATACTTAGTTTTTAAAAAATTTTAATTTAAATAGCGATATTTTATTTTTCAATACTAAGTAATGGGTGTTTATTTAAAATAGATTTTTTATTATGAATGAATTTTATTAATTTTCAGATGAGGTACAACATAATCCGATCATTTTTGTCTATTTTTACTGAAATATGTGATATTCTCTTAACTTTGCATCATTTGTATTTACTATGCTTAACTTTGTATTAATTGTATCTCCTAACGTTTAACTTTGCATTTTTACCCCTAAAACCTGCATCTTCCATTGTTAACTTTTACCAATTGTACCTTTTATACATTAACTTTCCATTAATTTTATATTCTTATCCTTAATTTTGAATGAAGTATATATTTTTTCTTAAATTACAGCAAATTTATCTTATAGTTATTAACTTTAGCCTAGAATAGTGTGTGCGTACGCACATTAGTATTGTCACACAAGTCCACCCCATTAACATGCAAAGTTGACATTTTGTCGTTTGACAATTTGAAAGCTGGCATTTTGTCATTTTTGACATTTTAAAATAATTGGTATTTCGAAATAATTAGCTCCGCCCCCCTTACATTTTACTTCCGATCATTTTTTAAAATCATTTTAATTTTTTTCTAAAATTTTGTCAAAATTATTTCCCTCATTTTTAATTTAATTATTTTTTAAATTTTATAATTTATTTTTATTATCTTTTGACATTTTAAAATTTTTTGAAAAATTTTTAAAATTTGAAATGCCCGCCAATTTTTAAATTTGGCATTTTGAAATAAATCCCCTTACATTTGTACTTCCGGTCATTTTTTAAAATCATTTTATATTTTATGCAAAATTTTGTAAAATTTATTTTTTATCATTTTCATTTAATTTAAATTATTTTTATTTAATTTTTTAAATTTATTTTTATTTAATTTTTTAAATTTATTTTTACACACACAAAGTATCAGTCAAAGGGAAATTAATAATAGAATGATTAATTACCATTAATAATAGAATGATTAATTACCCTAATTAATCATGATTAATTACCCTTAAACACTTCCAAAGAAAGGTGTTTGTGGCAAATTCAAAAAATACCCCTATAGGCTTAGGTTTTATTTATGAGGAAGTGAGCGATTTGGGTTGTAACAAAACAAACTAATGGCTTAAAACCTCTTTACACCCAAGGGATTGTCGGCGATATGAAAAGAAAATACCCCCTAAAGGCTCAGGTTTAATGTGACAGGTGATAAAAGGGGTGAGCGATTTGGGTAGAAGAGCGAAAAGGGTTGAAGAGCGAAAAGGGTTGAAGAGCGATTGGGGCGATTTGGGTTGATTAACTACTGCCCTGCAACCAAGGGGTGGTAAGAAAAGGGTGGTTAGGAAAATAGAATGTGTCTTTACCTTTTGGTTTCCTTTGATTTGCCGACTTCCTCCTCCATAAGGTTGCACGTTGTGCAACCTTGTGGGGGGGGTAACTACTAAGTAGCACCTTCTATTACCCTATATATTACATTTTGAACATAAATTTAGGGGGAGGTGGCATAACGGAAAAGATAATAAGACTAAAAAACGTTTTGGTGGTGATTTAAGATTTATGTGAGTCAGATATGTGTGTGTGTGACACGTGATCTGTGACACACAAGAGTGACAAATTTGAGTCAAAGTAATTTAATAATCATATCAATTAAAGGCTGTAGTTTAGTATACCGGAGTTTTAGTTCCGATATAAGACCCGTACCATTCGATTCGTCTCGGCGAGCTGAGTCGAACGGTACCACTCTCCAGGCGCGGAGATGCCTGTGGGCCGAGATATAGGTCCCCGAAAATCGAAAAACCATAGGGGGGACCAAGCACTTTTTTGGGGTGAAAAATTCGAATATGCATATTATACCTCATTCGAAAGAGCTCGTCGAGCTGAGTCGAATGACACCAAAATCAACGAAATCCGACTTGAATGGACCGAGATATAGACCCCTAAAAATCGAAGATTTCAAGGGACAATTTTTGGAATAAAAATTTTTTATACAATTAATACCTCATTCGAAAGAGCTCGACGAGCTGAGTCGAATGACATGAAAATCACAGTGATTGAACAAGATTGGACAAAGTTATGATCGTTTGTTTTAGCTCCTTACCTATGGCATCTGTGGAGGTTTTGCTGCTGCTGAGGCAGCCTGGAATTCCCACCTCATTATGATAGGAATAGGACCATGTTGCGAACCCAGACCCAGCGCCCGTAGACTCCCCGCGAGGCGCGTGCCGCAAAACCCCGCGCGAAGCGCGGGGTTTTGCACAAGCGCCTCGCCTACGCCCCATAGGTTTACGTTGACCATTTTGAACCTTTTTATCTTGGCTCAAAATCAAGATATCGAGCTGATTTTGGTGTCATTCGACTCAGTTCGAGGAGCTCTTTCGAATGTTGTATAATTTGCATATTCGAATTTTTCACCCCAAAAAAGTGCTTGGTCCCCCCTATGGTTTTTCGATTTTCGGGGACCTATATCTCGGCACACAGGCATCTCCGCGCCTGGAGAGTGGTACCGTTCGACTCAGCTCGCCGAGACGAATCGAATGGTACGGGTCTTATATCGGAACTAAAACTCCGGTATACTAAACTATATCCCAATTAAATTAAACCCAAAACTAACAACATTATGTCCATCACTAGCTAAAGTATCAGCTATTCGAGCATTGGAAATCATATGACTTCGACTTATAGTTGGACTAAAAACTAAAATTTTTGAAGATTCGACATTAAATAAAAATATTTGTAAAAATAAATATTTAAACAAAATATTTTTCATTTTTTAATTTTAAAAATCTAGAAATTTTTGAAGATAAATTAAATTTAATTTTATTATTAAATTAAAAACTTTTTTTTTGTTTAAATAAAAACAAAATCAATTTAAAAAATTTATTTTAAATTTAAAATAAAATAAACAAAATTGAATGTCTTTTATTTTTTGTTTCATGTCGAAATCTTGAAACTTAAAAACTTTGATTATATGTAAGTTCATTCACTATTTATTTACTTAAAGAAGAAATAAATACGCTTAACTGAACACAATCTGAGTAACAAAAGAAACGTTAAAAATTATTTACTAGGTAAATTTTATAGACAAAAATTTTATCAAAATTTTAAATTTTTAATAAAAAGAGAGAGGAATATGTATATTTAAATAAATAAATATTATCAAAAATTAATTATATATTATCTTAATTATTTAAAAAAGAAAAAGTATTTTATAGTTTATAATGTCAATTATATACCTAATTCTTTTAATATTTATATGACAAGTGTTTTAAAAACAAAAATTAAAATTTAAATAAATTTCAAATGCAAAAATATTTCTAAAAAATGTAAAATTTTAAATATATTTTAAAAATAAATTTATAAAAAACAATTTTAATTTAAGGGTTTTTAATATTAATAGTTATTCATTCTTCTTATTTTCTTTTTCTTTCTTTTTATTAAAAGATGTTGCCCGTATTGTGTAGATTATTAATCTCAAAAACTTTAAAAACCTCCAAAAAATAAAAATTAAAAGAATTGAGGAAATTGTTGCCAAAATTAAAATATCTAAATTATAAAAAGCAATTGTGCTCATATTTCTCGATTCTGGTAATAATTCTGGAAGTTTTCCTCCACTTATTTCAAGAAAACGAATGCTGCGAAGAAGACGTTCTTCTGCAGAGAATGGTTTGTTTAAAACTAGTTTTTGTATTCTTTTTGCTGATTTTAGATAACTAAAAGAGAAAAAAATATTTATTATTATTATTGGAACTTAGGATAAATACATCCTCTATCTTAAATATAAGGTATCGTTAAAGCAGCTCCCTCGCCCAGTGACCAACTAAATTAAAAAACTTATCTTAAACTGAGTATCTAGCAAATATGAGTTCTGCCTACCGCAGAATTCCGTTTTTTAAACGGAAAAGGCAAAGCCCATCCCTGTTATTTAGCATTGGGATCTCTTAATGAGTAAGCGCTATTGGATAGGGGGTTCTGATGAATTCGGAGTTTTCCAAATCCAAAAAGCAACGAAAAAGTCCAAAATATGCACCAAAATATGCATTAAATATACGGCAAAAATAATGAAAATATGCTTTAAAAATCAATATTTAAATTTGAAAAATACAAATTAGCATCTAAATTTCAGTTTAAGAGCAATTCTAAAAGATTTTATGAACTTAAAATTCAACCAAAAAATTTTTTCGAAAAAAAATTTATCGCGAAAAATTTTTCGAAAAAATTTTTTCAACAAAGTTTTATTAAAAAATATTTTGACCAAAAAATTCCAAAATTTTGAAAATTTTGCTCGGTTTTTACTAAAATTTCTCAAAATATGCACAAATTTAGGTAAATATATGCAAAATTTCCCAAAATATGCATCGATATGCAAATATGCACTAAAGTACCGAAATATGCAAAAATATGCTATAGGAACCCGGTCCCTAATGTTCGTACCGACGTAAAAACACCATTTTTAAGCGTTTTAGCTTATAATATGCATTTGCATGTTTTGCCACTCCCTACTTATAATGTTCCTTAGATATCTTATAGCGAGATTCATAACATTGGGAATATCTTATAGTGAGCTCTTAAAATGGGTTTATAATAGATGTAAAAAATCCACCTTGGATTCCCAATAACTTTCAAAATAGCCTTTTTAAATTCTTCATTTCCACTAAGTAACAATCTTTTATCAAACGGAAGTCCCCAACCATTTCTTTCTGCCACACGTCCATTTCTATACTGATCAGCGAAAAACCCCATAGAAATTAAAGGTATTCCAGCACATGCTGATTCCATTAAACTATTGTAACCTCCATGAGTAATAAATAATTTTAATCGAGGATGTTTTAAAATAAAAGTTTGTGGAGCCCATGATGTGACAAAAATATTTTTGAATTGTTTGGCAAAATTTAAAGAAAACTAGAAAATATTTTTTAAAGTATTTCAAGCGATTTAGGCTAAAACACTTCCAATCAAAATACCTTCAGAAAACAGATTTCTTTCAAAAAGTAATCGGTTATCGAGACTGAGCATATTGGCTATTGACAAAAAGGAATAATCATGGCTCTCGAAATAGGAGAAAATAAGAAATATGGCTTTTTGGCCTTGTGAAGGTTCAAATAATCAGGCATATACCTAAGCATATTTTTACATATTTATTTTGGATATTGTGACTTTATTTTTAATGATCTCATTTTTTGCCTCATTTTTGTGGAGCCGAGCCGCATTTTCGAGTTAAGCCATGGAATTTGACACAGTCATCTAACCATAGTTGAGTAACCACGAGGTTATTTATAACGATACTATAAGGAAATCACAAGGTTTACTATTGTCGAAAATCATTTCCAAGTCCAAAATAACCATGCTCTTATGGTATGGGCCCAGAGGCTTAACGAAATGGATACGGCGAAACAATATAAAGGTGGAAGTATTTGATAGTTCCCAAATAAAAACCTCAATCTCTTTAATTTTTGTATTTTTTCCTTCCTCCATTCCAAGTCCACCAATATAAATAATATTCGAAAATATTGGACGGGGAAAATCCAAAAATTCATCAACATTAACAAAAACAAAAGGACTTTCTGCAACAATAGTTCTTAAATCAGGAAATGTTGCCCCATAATGTTTTTTAAATATTTTAGTTAAAGGATCTACTCCATAAATTAAATAAACATAGCAAGCCAATTGTCTAAATAAATTTGCTGTTCTTTCATAAATTGACATTTTATCAGGTAAATTTGAATAATATAACGACGGGATGTAACTTGCCGGATTTGAAAGTCCTAATATTGAAGCAACATGTTCTTGTATTGGACAGCTTTTTAAAAATAAAAAATAATTTTTTAAAATTTTACAGTCGAGCCTCACTATCAGGTACCATTGCTTCGAGGCTCGTACCGAAATTCGTAGTCGTACTCGTACCTTGTTTTCGTACTCGTACCTTGTTGCGCTAAGTAACGGAAGTTCCCAGAGCGATCCAAAGTATAGCATAAACGGCCATTCTCAGAGACACTTATCTGATCGCATTAGCCACATTCACTCAACCTTAAGGCGGTTCTAGGAATAAATGCGCAAGCAATAGAAGCTTTGAGAGAATGGGGAAAAAAGGTTCAGTCGACTAATCTTCTCTTCAATCTTTGTGCAGCATTATTCAACCGGCTGGTGAAGGAAATATTAAAAAACAGCTAGCCTAGTGTCGATCTGGAGGGAAGACGTCTCCCAATCCGGAACTCACCTATATCCAGCGCTTGCCTATATTCTATACTCTGCGGAGTTCACACAAGGACGCTTGCGAAACTCCAATACAACAACCCCATTTAGAAGGCACTGGGAAACGGGACCAACCGCTTTAACTAATGTTGCAAACTTTATATAATGAGGTCCGACTGTTAAAAGAAAATAAAATTTCTTTAAAAAACTACCTAGAAACTAATATATTTGTAGGAATACCCAAAAGATGGCCAACACCAGCTCCACAAAAATTTAACTGTTCAGATATTATTATATCAAATTTTTCATTTCTAAGTTTATCAAAAAGCTTTTCTGATACAAGTAAAAATTCTTAAAATTATAAAATTAAATTACCTTTATTTTCCTATGTGTTAGGGACAAATCACAAAAAATCACTTTCAAAAATCGGAGCCATACCCAGCCTTGGTGTCTGTATACATTTGGGTAACCCTGTAATAGTTGTTTAACCTAATAGCCGCTCTTCCAAATACCTATAATAATAATATGTGCCAGTATTTTATTTTTACAGTGATTTGTCCCTCTCTCACTTACTTTCACAAGCATTATTAAAAGTTGTTAGCCAAATTGACCCAACTATAAAATCCATAGTTAAATCAACCTCCTTAAATGCCATTCTGGCCATCAATGATGGATCATATTCTTTTGAATCTATAAAGGGGCCCGGCACTAATATTTTATTTGCGACTTTCGAAGCATTTAAAGCCACTTCTCTAAATCCAACTTCTAAAAGTGTCTAAAAAATAAAAATGTCATAAAATAATTAATTACTAATAAAGGATTTAGAAAGCTAAAATATGTCTAGGCGGTATTTTAAAAAAGGGCAAACATCATTGCCCAGTTAATTTAGCAAAAACTTGCCAAAGATAACAAATTCGATTCCTTCCAAGTAGCTAAATTTATGTTAACCTCTTATAGATTGTTTAGAAACTCCCTTGTTCTTCAATGTATTTCCAACTTGTTTTTTATATCCCAATTACCGGGTTTTAGGTAATTACCTCATTAGATTTCGGAGTAATTTATATTAAAATAATTAAACCAAAACTAACAACATTATGTCCATCACTAGCTAAAGTATCAGCTATTCGAGCATTGGAAATCATATGACTTCGACTTATAGTTGGACTAAAAACTAAAATTTTTGAAGATTCGACATTAAATAAACATATTTGTAAAAATAAATATTTAAACAAAATATTTTTCATTTTTTAATTAAAGAAAATCTAGAAATTTTTAAAGAAAAATTAAATTTAATTTTTGTTTAAATAAATTTTAAAAATCTTTGTTAAAACAAAAATCAATTTAAAAAAATTTATTAAATTTTTTAAAAAATAAACAAGCAAATCTATTTTGTTTATTTATATAAACAAATACAAAAGTATTAAAAAAAGGAACGTTGCATTAAGGAAAAAAATTAAAAAATCACATTAAGGAAACGTCATGTATAATTTTTGCAAAAAAATTTTTAATTTCACATGACGATAAAATTTATTTATTACCGGCCAATCTTTTAAATGCGGCTGTAATTTTGCAAGCCCCTTACATACTAAAAAAATTGTTATAAATACAAAAATGAATTTAAAAAACATTTTTTAACCATTAAAGTGGCCACATAAATAAATTAATTATTAAATACTACAAAAAAACAAACTACAAAAAAATATTTTTTAAATACCGTATTTCCTAAAATAAAGCCCCATGCTAAATTAGAGCCCCACCCTAAAATAGAGCCCCACTTTGGAGGATAGTTGAAAAATAGAGCCACATGGGGCTTTTTTCACCATTAAAAATTGAATTATTACCATAGGTTTTTTTTCTAAAATACCTAGTTTTTAAATTCTAATAGAAAGAGAAGAATAAGAAGAGTGTTTTAAATGAGGAAATAAATATTTAAATATTATCTAAACACAAAAATTCCTTAATTAATTATTAGAAGACTAATAGGTAATTATTTTAAAAAAACATAATTAAATATCTAATTAAATAAATGAAAAAATATTCTTTATCAGTTAGAATAGAAAATATTATTAACATTCTCAAGTCTTAAACACAAAACTAAATATTAAATTTGTTTTTTATTTTTTGTAATTAAATTTTATTGAAACAATAAATGAATTGTTAACAAATTATAGCAAAAAATATTTTTGAAAAAATATGTAAATATTTTTATTTTACTTTTTAAAAGTCTAATTTTGCATTTGGAAGTCCAATAATCCAGATTTCCTCTATACTAATATATACGGATATCGTGGATATCCATGGATATATTGTGGATATCCACCGGTTAGACAACCTCGTTTTTATTAATCCACCCTTCCCCTCCCCCTCCAATTAAAGGTCCACTGATTTACTTTAAATATACATATTTGGGAACTTTATCACAAATTTTTATAGTTTAAATTTTTATCTAATTATTTTAAATAGTAAATTATTTGTCACGAAATACGCCACAAAGAAATTATGCCAAGGTGTAAACTAATCATTTGATGACTGTAGTAAATTAAGATAAGGAAGAAAAGGAGCAGAAAGCCTTTTGCGGACTGCATTTGCAGAAAAAAGAATTCGAGTTGGACTATTTTACCCCTAGTCTGTGTATTTTTTAACTCTTTTTCCAATAATTTTTTCCAAATTTGGAAAAAGAAGGTTTCAACAAATATACATATTTTTACTTGAGACGCGTGCCGTGATCTGACTATCTGAATTTTTTCCCAGCATTCTCAATGATTTTCTAATTATAAATCAATTAAGTTAAAATCGTTACCTCAAATTGAACGGCACTGGAAGACTTGAGAAAGAATTGAAGAATATTTAAAAATAATTTTTCAAATAAAGTACATTTAGTCATTCACTAAATTAGAAAATATTTCAAAAGACAAAAATTAAAGAATATTTCTTTGAGAATAATATTTAAAATTAATGAAATAAAAATACAAAATTCTATTTTTGTTTTAATTCTTTTCTCAATAATTTTTTTCCAAATTTGGAAAAATAAAATCTGAACAAATATTTTTTAGTGGATAAAACTTTAAATAATATTCTAAAAATTTGCTAAAAAATTTTCATTAATTGAATGTATTCTATTCTTTAATCTTTCTTAATTTAAATAACCTCAAATACATATTAAAGCATTAGTGCTTTAAAAATGCTTTAATATTTTCATATATTTTAGCTTAAAGTTTTTCTCATTTTCCAAAAGAACTTTTGTGTTTTAATTAACAATAAATATTCTAAAATTTATTCCAAGCAAAGAAATACTCTAGAAAAAAATATTTTCATTTCTTATTGACCCCACAGCTTTAATTATTTAGAGATCGGACAAACGGCAAAATCAAATATCAAATCAAACTATTTGATATTTGAAAATATTTGAAAAAATCAAATTTTTCCAAAAATTCATCAAACAAATATTTGATCAAATAAAATTTGATCAAATATTTGATTTTCTGACGTAAAATATTTGTTTGGTCCGATCTCTAGCTTTAATTAAAAGTAAAATATGAATAAATTAGGTAGTTAAAATAACACCAAATTTTCCTAGACTTTCCCAGCACATAAAAACATTGGACTAAAAGTTTTTACTTTTTTAATAATTAATTTAAAAGTCCAACAAAAATATTTATAAAAAAAGAGTCTAATAAAAGTACCGAAATAAGAGTTTATAATTTTTTATTAAAGAAAAAAATTATAATTAAAAATGAACAGCAAAATCGCTGCAAATATTCTTTTATTTGTTTTAATAAATTTATTAATTAATATTGAATTTATGGATTGTAATGGCGAAAAAAAATGCCCTGATGGCACAGAGTGTCCTAATCATTGTTGCAAGCATTCTAAAAATAAATATTAGTAATCCCTAAATTTATTTAATAAAATTAAATATAACTTTAACTATAAAATATTACTCTTATTTTATTTCTCAATAATGATTTAAAAATAAATATTCAAATCTAATATCGATATCTTAAAGTGTAGCAGAAGATATTCAACTTTTAATTTTATTTAAATTTTAAATTAAAAAAATAATAATTTAGTTGTTGCGTAACTGTTACTGCCTGTCGCGGAGGTGAATGTATTCCTACTAATGGAATTATGCCTTTGTTAATGGGAAAAAAGAATTGAAGAAAAGATATTAAATAAGGTGCTTCAAGAGGGAATTTGATGATAAAAACACGATTATTTAAATTTTTTGATAGGGGGATTTTAAAAAAAGAAAATTAATTTTTTTTAAATTTTGTTTAATATAAAAAATGGGAATACCTAATTATTTAAATTTAAAAATGATAAAAGGTAAATTTTTGGTAAGAGTTTGAAATTAAATTATTTTGTCATTTAGATATGTTAATTTTTAGGGAGTAATAGATAGGGGTGAATACTTTGGATACTTTGGATTTGTTGCCCAGAAATTTTTTTAAATTCTTTTTGGAAAAAAATTTTCTCAAAAATTTTCTAATTATTTTGTTTTCGGAAACAAAATAATTAATTTATATCGTCAAAATTAATTTATTTAACATTTTATTGCTTAAATTAAACATTTTTAGAAAATTTAGTGTTAATCTTTAAATAAATACATCAATATTTATTCGTGCCTATTTTGCTTTTTTCGGATTTTTAAATTTTTAATGCCTAAAAATCTTAGCTCTATTTATAGATTAAATGTCTATTAAAAAATACAAGATTTATTAAAAAAGTTAAATTTAATTTATATTTTTAAAAAAAGGGTTGCATTAAATACGAGATTTAGGTGGGCTTTATTAAAATAAAAGAGAGTAGTTATTCATTCTTCTTATTTTCTTTTTCTTCCTTTTTATTAAAAAATGTTGATCGTCTTCCTCCTTTAAATTTTAAAAACTTTAAAAACCTCCAAAAAATAAAAATTAAAAGAATTGAGGAAATTGTTGCCAAAATTAAAATATCTAAATTATAAAAAGCAATTGTGCTCATATTTCTCGATTCTGGTAATAATTCTGGAAGTTTTCCTCCACTTATTTCAAGAAAACGAATGCTGCGAAGAAGACGTTCTTCTGCAGAGAATGGTTTGTTTAAAACTAGTTTTTGTATTCTTTTTGCTGATTTTAGATAACTAAAAGAAAAAGAAATATTTAATGTTGGAGATCATGTATATGTAAATGACTCTATCTTAAATATAATGATCGTTAGAGAAGCTCCCACTCCTCAATGGCCAATTGAATTAAAAAACTTATCTTGAACTGAGTAACAAGCAGGTATGGCTGTCTTCCGCTTCCGCAGAATTCCGCTTTTTTGTCCCTTCCGCCTTCCGTTTATTAAACGGCAAGGCCCATCCTTGTTATCTAGTATTGGAGTATCTCTTAATGAGTAAGCACTATTGAATAGGGGAGGAGGGTCTGATGAATTCGGAGTACCTTATATTGTTCCTTAGATATTTTATACCTCAATGGCCAATTGAATTAAAAAACATTGGCTCCGTCAGCCCTAAGTATGGATCTTGAAATTAAAAATCCACCTTGGATTCCCAACTACTTTCAAAATAGCCTTTTTAAATTCTTCATTTCCGTTAAGTAACAATCTTTTATCAAATGGAAGTCCCCAACCATTTCTTTCTGCCACCCGTCCATTTCTATACTGATCAGCAAAAAACCCCATAGAAATTAAAGGAATCCCAGCACGTGCTGATTCCATTAAACTATTGTAACCACCATGAGTAATAAATAATTTTAATCGAGGATGTTTTAAAATAAAAGTTTGTGGAGCCCATGATATCGCAAAAATATTTTTGAATTGTTTGGCAAAATTTAAGGAAAACTAAAAAAATATTTTTCTTTAATATTAGGCTAAAACACCATCCAAACAAAATACTCTCCGGAAGCGAGATATACCTAAAAAGGAATGCGTGCTCAAACACATTACCCAAGTATGCTATTTATTCTTTAATAATGAAAAGACTTTTAGAAAATTAGCTTGATCACACAAATCAAGTTGATTCTGTCTTTTAACGATGCCTCATTTTTTGCTCAGTTTTGGAAATCGTCACTTTACTCCAAATTGCATTTTTAGTCGGATAGTATTTTGCCCCCTTTTACTCCCAAAATTTACATTGTCATCATTCTCAATTTTCACAATAAAATGATAATCAGTCAATTGAGAGAAAGTTAATAATACATTCCTTCTAAAATTTTCAGCCATGTCTGTTGTCTTCATTATTGAACCCATTGAAAAGAATACAACACCCTTTTTACCTTTAGTAGACATTTCAATATTTATTGGGTCCTTTAAAAAAATAAAAAATTAGTAAAACTTTCAACCTATCTCAAAGCCGTCGGGATTTCAGAACAATCTTTTATCAATTAACATAGGATATATACACTACCAGGGATTTAACGAAACTGATTTGGGACGCGAAAGGCAAAACAACACCCCCGACCTGTATTTAACGGGAGACTCGGGTTCGATGCCTGCTGCAGTTGGCGGCTGCTTTAATTTGGTCCCGATATAGCACTTAAACAGGTGGAACGGCCCGAGTGAGAAAGGAATCGGGTCTAGCTTTGCTTGTGAATCCATAGGCAGCAAGGCATCGACATAGTACGTACTAACAAGTATGTAAAATCTATGGTTGAGCGGTATCGGGATCCCGATCATTCAGATGTCAAATTAAACAATTCTTTACCTCATTTTTATTAATTTTTGTATTTTTTCCTTCCTCCATTCCAAGTCCACCAATATAAATAATATTTGAAAATATTGGACGGGGAAAATCCAAAAATTCATCAACATTAACAAAAACAAAAGGACTTTCTGCAACAATAGTTCTTAAATCAGGAAATGTTGCCCCATAATGTTTTTTAAATATTTTAGTTAAAGGATCTACTCCATAAATTGTATAAACATAACCAGCAAATTGTCTAAATAAATTTGTTGTTCTTTCATAAATTGACATTTTATCGGGTAAATTAGACTCAAATAATGAAGGAATGTAACTTGCTGGATTTGAAAGCCCTAATATCGAAGTAACATGTTCTTGTATTGGACAGCTTTTTAAAAATAAAAAATAATTTCTTTAATTTTTATTAGGCAGCCCTCACTATTAGATAAACTTGGAAACAGGGCTGGGCTAATTTCACATTTGTGTTTTGCATCTTTCGCTTTTTTCACATTTTTCAGCGCGAAAAGTTTCGCATTTCGCTTTTTATTTTTAGATTTCGCCCAGCCCTGTTTGGGAACATCTTATTTTATAATGAGGGTAAATTAATTAGAGATTGGGATTATAGGGAAATTTTGGAAGGTTTATGTTACTGATCCAGAACCCAGCGACCGTTGACTCCCCTCGAGGCGCGTGCCGCGATTCTAAAATGCAAATAAAATTCCCGATTTTTTCCCGAAAATTCCCGATTTTTCAGAAAAATTTCGGAGATCGGGAACGTGAATTCCCGACAAAAAATAAATTCCCGATTTCGGGAATCAAGAATTCACGACCCAAAAAGTCGGGAAATTCCTGATGTTCGGGAATCGGGTCAGCTAGACCTCTGATGTATGTAAACATATTTACATTTACAAGGTCCACCTTTTCTGTGTAATAATATTTACATTTATTTTATTTAATTTAAAAAATACAAAAACTACCTAGAAACTAATATATTTGTAGGAATATTCAAAAGATGGCCAACACCAGCTCCACAAGAATTTAATTGTTCAGATATTATTATATCAAATTTTTCATTTCTAAGTTTATCAAAAAGCTTTTCTGATACAAGTAAAAATTCTTAAATTAAATAGGTAATAATTTATTATTTTCATATATGTGTTAGGGACAAATCACAAAATATCAATTTATTTTTATAGAGTAGATTTATTGTAATTTTTTTCGCATCCCTCCTTTTTACTTTCTGCGGATCTACAATTTTGTTGTTCGACCAAGGTGCTGTTTCCCCAAAAAATATATAATAATTAATATATCTGCCAATACTTTAGTTGTTCAGTGATTTGTCCCTCTCTCTCTCACTTACTTTCACAGGCATTATTAAAAGTTGTTTGTATAATTGAACCCACTAGAAAATCCATAGGTAAATAAACATTCTTAAATGACATTTCAGCTATCATGGATGTATTAAATTCCTTTGGATCTATAAATTGACCCGGCACTAATATTGTGTTTGCAACTTTTGAAGCATTTAACTCTCCTATTTTTTCAAAAAATTCAACTTCTAAAAGTGTCTAAAAAATTTAAAAAAAATAAATGTTAGAAAATAATTAAATGGATTTAGGTGAAGGTTTAAGATTTATATGAGAGAAATCGAAGTTATTAAACGGTTAGCCTCTTAAAGGTAATTCTCCCTCAATTAGAGAGAAGTTTTTCCTTTCCCGCTGTTCCCAATCCTCTCAGAATAATTATTTAAAAAAATAATTTAATTAAATCAAAACCAAAACTAACAACATTATGTCCATCACTAGCTAAAGTATCAGCTATTCGAGCATTGGAAATCATATGACTTCGACTTATAGTTGGACTAAAAACTAAAATTTTTGAAGATTCGACATTAAATAAAAATATTTGTAAAAATAAATATTTAAACAAAATATTTTTCATTTTTTAATTAAAGAAAATCTAGAAATTTTTGAAGATAAATTAATTTAATTAAATTAATAAAATAATTTAAAAAGAATTATTAAATAAATATAATAAAAAAAACGAATTAAACAAGTAAGCCTTTTGTTTTTTTGTCTTTTTTTGTGTCTCTGTTCTTGTCTAGACTAACAAAATTTAAAAAAGAAAAAAAGAAAATAATTTTTTAACTCTTAATTTAACAAAAAAATGCACTTAAATTAACTCAACCTTAAACAAAAAAAATTGATTTTTTAATAAACTCTTTTTAAATAGAAATTAAATTAAAGTTTAAATTTATTTTTTAAAAAAGAATATTTAATTTTAATTTTTTTGAAATTAAGTACGAAATCATAAATGGCTGGCAAAACAAAAAATTTTAAAAACAAAATTACATGTGTAAATTAAATTTTTAATAGAGGAAAAGAAAAATATTTCTTGAATAACTAAAAATTATTTTTTTATAAAATTCACAAATTATACTCTTAATATGTTATTAGAAGGATTTTGTAGTGAAAGAAGAAAAATAGAAACTACATAAATACAAAATACAGGGTGCGGCAAATTGGCGGCCGCTTTTCTTTTTGCTATAACTTTTTAAATTTTTAATGAAAATCATTAATTCTTTTTTTACTGGATTCCCAGCACTCTAAGAATTTTTTTGGTGCCAAAAATAGAAATTTGGTACAAAGATGGTAAAGATATGCCGGTCCAAACATTTAAAAGCATCAAAAAACATTTTTTCTGGTCAAATTTTAATTGATCATAACTTCGTCAAAAATGATTCAATCCCGTTGATTTTCTTACCAATCGACTCGTATTGTTCAGGCGC
This sequence comes from Meloidogyne incognita, assembly GCA_036172945.1. Taxonomy (NCBI): domain Eukaryota; kingdom Metazoa; phylum Nematoda; class Chromadorea; order Rhabditida; family Meloidogynidae; genus Meloidogyne; species Meloidogyne incognita. Next base: position 1,246,047 of record JARQAC010000037.1, read on the forward strand.
ATCGAAATAGCTTATAATCTCATTTTTGAAAATTTTATCCAAAAATTTTGTATTTGCCAAAATTATTTTAATAAATCATTCAGTAGGCCATATCTCGGTCCATTTACGTGATAGACACCTGATTTTGGTATCATTCGAATCAGATTGGAGAGCCTTGAATCCAGGCCAGCTTTTATGCAAAAAATTTAGCTTAAACTTTGAGAGATTATTAATCAGACTAAATTATCAAATTTAAAGGCGATTTTGCTATCAGAAAAATTCTTAGAGTGTCAGGAATCCAGCAAAAAAAAGAATTATCGGTTTTCATTAAAAATGAAGAAAGTTATAGCCAAAAGAAAAGCGGCCGCCAATTTGCCGCACCCTGTACAAACTTTTTTCTATCAAATTATTTAAAACTTTTATTTAATTGTTTAAAAAAACAAATATAAATTAAAATGATTAAATAATTAATTAAATAAAATTTTCTTTTTTTCGAGTCTAAAATAATTAAAATTAATATAAATATCAATTGTTTTATCGTTCAAATATAATTAAATTTTATTGATAAAATGTGAACAAACTAGAAAAAATGGAATAAAAAATACAGACTACTAAATATAAAAAAATAAAATGAATAGACATACCTATTTTCATTATTTATTATAAAAAAAGGAACAGCTGAAAATCGAGAAAAAGGGGTGGTAATTTCTTCAAAATTCCCACTATGATAAAGCCGTTATTTGGTATAAAACAAAATTAAAAACAAATTTAGAAAATTTTAAAAAATTAAATATTTAATTTACATATAATTACATGATTTTTTTCTTTTTGTTTTGTTTAATTCAATCATTTATGATCAAAAATGTTGCTTAATTTAAAGAAAAATATATTTAAATTGATTAAATAAATTAAAACAAAATCTAAATTTTTTATAAAATTAGATCAACCACAAAGAATATGAGGGTTTGTGGTAGTCAATAGAAATGGGACCAAACAAATATTTGATTGATGACATTTGTAAGAAATCAGATTTTTTCAAATCAAATTATTTGATCAAATAATTTGCCGATCTCTATTAGTCAATTTTTATTCTGTCTCAGAATTTACAAGCAAAGCTAAACCCTATAGCCTCCCCACTCGAGGCGTGCCACTTATTCAGGTGCCATACAGGAACTACACGAAAACGAACTTCACCAACTGCCGCCAGGCATCGGAACTTAGCCTCCCATTAAATCCAAGTCAGGTAACCACGGCAATAATTTTTTAAAAGTTTCTTTAAAAAACAAAATTTATTTTTTACCTTTCTTTAATTCTTTAGCTGATTCACTACAAATTTCCCAACTTTGTTTTTTTAATTCATTATTGTTTTCTTCAAATATTATTCGATTTACATGTGGAAAAAGCCCAATTTCCCCCTTTTCTGTACTTAAATAAAAAGTATCAACTTCTTTACTAAAAAGTTTTTTATTATTTTTAAATACAAAACTTGAAGAATTTGCATTATTTAACACAATTTGACAATATTTATTTTCATTATAATCTGTGCCTATTAATGGCATATATTCAATTATCTTGAAAAAGAAAAAATATTTTTTAGAAGATAAATATTTCGGGGGGATATTTTGAGGATTTTGGAGCCCAAGAAGCCAGATTTCTTCCATTTTTTGCGCAGCAGGCGAAAAATCTAGGTTTTTGAATTTTAAAAAATAATATTAAAGGTTTAAAATCGTTCTCATGAATCAAAAAGGTTAAAAGTGGCCTTGGATGTACTATCCAAGGCCACTGGGCCTTGGATAGTACATTGCCCTATTGAAAGTTTTTAAGGTTTAGAATCAACTAAGCAGGCAAAAGGTTATTTCTTTACCGCAATCCCGTAAATGTGTCCCGATATGTTTCCCTACCAAAATATCACCTCCAACAAATAAGAAAATTAACTAAACAGAAGAATTGGCCTAATAACTAGAGTTATCGCTTAAGTAACTCCTTCGCCCAATGGGTAATCAAAGCTAAAAAAAATTGAGTGTGTGTGTGTTGATATACATATGTAAAAACAAGGCTATAATTAAAAAAACATACATTTCCATCAACAATATTTAAATCTTTAATCCATCTAAATAAAGTATATATCAAATTTGTACATTTTTTTACCCCTTCTTCCTTTAAATAATACAAATCCCCTTGTTCTCCAAGAAAAAAGAAATAATTCTTTTTCCCAAAAAGTTTATTTATTGTATATTTATAGAATACTTCAACTCTAATTATTTTCTCATTTAAATTAATTATATTCCCAGTCTCTTTAATTATTTTTTGATTTTGTTCAATAAAATCACAACGGTGACCAGATTTTTTGTAATATTTAACTGTCATTTTATTGCATTTACAAAATTTAAAAATTATTAAAATTAAAAATAAATTAATAATAATTAATTGTTTATTTAACATTTTATCTTTGAAAAATTATTTAAAAATTTTGTTGAAAATTTTTTTGAATTATTTAAAAAAATTTTAAACAATAAAGATTTACAACAAAATATCCTTGAGAAGCTTGGTTTGATAACTAAAATAGTCAAAATAAAAAATAAATGGGTATATATCAACCAGCCTTCACCTATAGATAAAATTTAATTTAAAATGTGTCCTTAAATTTGTCTGGCTTTTGGATGGAAGGGCCCCCTCAATGCTAGCTTAAAAACTCGCATGTCATAAGTAGAAAAGACTAGACAATATCGCGCGTGATTTTGTCTCTCTTTTTAAGTTTTATTATCTGTCGCAAAAAAAATTTTAAACAGTATATGAGCAATATGTATATCCAAATTGGAAGCTCTTCATTATAAGCAGGGGTCGAACGGAGCTAGGAATTCCGACCGACCCCTGATTATAAGATACAATTTTTTAAGTCCCAAAGGTTTATTATTTAAAATATTTATTATCCCAAAATCATCTAAAATAAAATTGCTTTAAAATATATAAAAGAACAACTTTAAATTTAAAAATAATTTAAAGATTAAGAGGAGGAAAGTTAAAAATGATAAAATAACTAAAGAAAGTGAAGTATTTATACAGAAAAATATTTAAAAAATTTTAAAATATGTATTATTATTAAAGTACTTAAGTACTTTTTATTTTTTAAATTAAAAACAAACAAAATTATAGACATAATAAAATGCACTTTAAATAATTCATGAGAAAATATTAATTCCTTACATCATAAAGTTAACTAGACAAAACAATGTTTTGAAATTTAAAAAAATAATATGATTTAAATGTGAAATTAAGGGCATATTCTATTTGTTAATAGACTTTTAAGAAAACCAAGGTGAATGATTTCAACAATAAACGAATAATTTTGAGAGTGGAGGTCGTTTGTTGATATGATTAAAGTTTAAAGATGACCTTAAGTAAAATCAGACTTTTGCGTGAAAAACATGAAGAAAACGGGATTAATCAGGCTTTTTGTTGGAAATCAGGCATGATAAATTTTAAATTAGGTATTTGGTATAGTAATTCTCAACACTCTCGGGAGGGAATTGACTTGGCGTATGATTAAAAGTGACGTGTTATCGACGAGTAGTATTTTTTCGTTAGTTTGAATTACATAAAGGCTGGCGCAGATCGAGAAAAGCCAGGTTGAGTTCTAAAACCTTTCTAGTTATGTCCACAAAAATACAAAATTTGAAAAAATTGAATTGGAAGATAAAAAGTTATAAAATTTAACTAATTCCCCTCAAAAAATGAGAGAATTTGACCATTTTCCTTCCATCTGACCATTTTATAACTCGTCTCTTTCTGACCTTTCTCTTGTTCGCAAAAAAGTCAGACGCACGAGAGATGCAATAAAATAAAGAGAGTAAATAGACATTTAATTTAAATTTTGGCGTTATGTTTAGGAAAAAACTTAGAAAGTTTTCACGCGTGCGTCAACGAGCTGAAAAGTGTTGTGCAGCTGCATTTTTGTCAGAAATTTTGTTGGAAAGCTAAGTTCTGTTTAGCCTTCGATCCTTAATGTACATATAATCTAACAAGATTTTTTATTTAAATCATTTAATTGTCCATACACTGTTTTCAACTATAATCAACCTTTCTTTTTCAGTAAAAATGACTATTGAAAAAGTATCTAAATCTGATAGAAGTCGTTGTTTTTTTGATATTCAAATCGATGGTGATCCTGTTGGACGTGTGGTAATGGAGTTGTTTGATGATTTGGTTCCGAGAACTACAAAGTATGTTTTTACTTAAATGTTTGTAGGTTTAGATTAAAGATTTAAAGACTAAAAATATGGATTATTAAATAAAATTCTTTAAAGGAATTTTCTTATGCTATGTACAGGACAGGCTGGTTTAGGCAAAGTTACTGAGAAGCCACTTCACTACAAAGGTTTTACTTTTTTTATTTTTTGGAGTTTATTTTCATTTAAAGGGTCTCTGTTTCACCGTGTTATTAAAAATTTTATGGTTCAGGTTTTTTCCAGCTTTTACTTTCTATTATTAAAATATGCCTTCTAGGGCGGTGATTTCTCTGCAGGTAATGGAACAGGAGGAGAATCAATTTATGGAGGTGTTTTTGATGATGAATCTTTTCTAATTAAACATGATCAGCCATTTATGTTGAGCATGGCAAACCGTGGTAAGGACACAAATGGTTCTCAGTTCTTTATTACAACAAAGCCTGCCCCACATTTGGACGGTGTTCACGTGGTTTTTGGAAAGGTTTGTCTTTTATAAATTTATAGGCAATATAATTTGGTTTTAGGTAATCTCTGGGCAGGAGATTATCACTCAAATCGAGAATCTCAAAGTCAATGCAAAATGCAGGCCAGTGGCGGATGTAATTATAGCCAATTGTGGTTTGTCTTTTTATTTTTTATAATCTTTGTTATGCTTGAAAAACGTCTTAGAAAATTTGTCTCTATTAGACATACAAGCGTTTTTACTGTTTTTATATGTCCTTCCTCATATCTATACTAATATAAATAAATTTCTTATTTTTTACATTTTAAGGTCAGCTCATAAGGAAGCGAGCTGCTGATGATGTCGAGACTGAAGTTAAAAAGAGGTTATTATTGATACCTTTGTATAAAATTCTATTTAGTAATTTAAGTAAGAAGCACAAGAAACGAAAGCGTGAAAAGGATAAAGAGAGTAACAGTGATTATGAAGAAAGTCAAAATGTCCTTCCTTCAATTGGACCTCAAGCTGTTGTAAATGAGCCAGAAATCATTTCTTCAGTTAAGGCAGACGATTTACCTGAAGTACCGACAACTAATAAATTTTTGATGAGAAGGTTATTTTTTTGTTTCCTTTCCCTAGTAATTTGTTTTTTTCAGATCGAAAACGCCTGAAAATGCTACAAGTCATTCAAGTCGTCCTCCAGTGCGTCATTCTTTTGCTAAAACCCGATCTGGTCATAGAGTCAAAGGTCGTGGATCATTACGTTTTCGGACTCCGTCTGATGATGAGGGGGTAAATTTAAAATTTTTTATTATATTTTTTATTTTATCATTTTTAAATTAAAATTTGTTTAGGTCTATTTAAAAAATTTTTCTAATTGTTTAGTTTCAATAAATCCAGAGCACGTCAACAGGCATTTGATTTAAGATTTTTTGTAAATTTTGGGGATTAAAATTATACTCAATTTAGTTACAAAAATTTTAAAAATTATTTTAGAGCCGTGTTCCTGTTCATTCTCGCTCGCGTAGCGCTACTCCTCCACACTGGAAGCGTGAAGAGCGTCGATTGATTTCAATGAAAGAACTTCAGGATCGAATAAAAATTAAATTAGAACAAGAAGAAAAGGAAATACAAGAGAAACAACAAAAACAAGCAGAAAATGCTACTAATGAAACAGAAACTTTTGGTTATAGGCTTCCAGTGTTTCCTCCGCCTCAGCAAGTTAAGGAAATCCGAGAACGAAATCATTCTCTCTTATATTTATATCCTAGTTCATTCCAGAACTAGCGGCGTTGGGCCCCAAGAGTGGTAACCCACCCTTGGGGCGCGCCGATCCACCTATTAAAAACGAAGGCCTTCTTTTTACTTTTTATTCAACAAATATATTTAATAAATAAAAGGCGAAAGGACAGGCCAACTTTTGATCGGGCCTAAAACTTATATGAATTAATTTGGCCTGTTTTCTTTCGCCTTTTATTAGGCGCTAAAAATGGGCGTTTCAATATTAGTAACTTAACCATGACATTCTATACGCGGGGGTGGGGGATACAACAGAAAAAGCGGATAAATAAAAGTGCGGAAAATGTGAAATGAAATTCTGTTCTCTTTATCTGAATAATCTATCTTTTTTGTATGTGTCTTTTCTTTCTGGTCCAATGTGCTTCTCGTCAATATTTTGTCATCCTCATTCTTTGCTTCCATTCTTTTAGCAATCAAATCTATCCCGCGCAAAACGTAATTTCACTTCAACAAATTCCTGCACTTGTATGTATTAGATCAGTAATAGTAAAATAGGAAAATTTTGGCATGAACGGAAAAAATTATGTATATGCCAGTGGAGCGTCAATCCAAGAAAATGTTAAACAATAAACGCCAAAGTTCACTTTCTCTTCCTCTCCTGGGGGTCGGCAAATAAGTCTGTTCCGTCCGTGGGCCAGTTTTGATATCCTTGATCCTGATAATATTCCTCTCCACAGTTCTCATTACTTTCATTTGGATCCCATTGGCATTCTTCATCGTCATAATATTGGTCATTTTCATGGTATGCGTCAAAATTTGGGTCCATCTGTTCATCATCCCAGTTTTTATCACCCTCTTCCCAATTCTCACTACATCCGGTTGGTTCCTGGAATTGCTCCTCATAGTAATATTGTTCATCATTTTGGTACGGATCCCAGACTTCATTAACCTCCGCTAGCGCCGCCTTAACTTCTATTTTCTCCAGTCTTTTCCTTGTTTCAGCCTTGATTGTGCTATTTAATTCATCAACCCTTTTTGCTTGCGCTAATGCTTCTGCCAATTTTATGCGTGCGCTTTCCTTATTTGATATCTTTTTTAGCCTCCCTGACAATCCTTCTACAAGTGACTTCCACCGCGATTTTTGATCCCCGGGCATTGATTCATAAATCGCAAGTGCAGATCCTTGTAGATAAAGCGGTAGTATCTGCGTACATCTCGGGGGAGTCCAATTGTGTGCGGTCGCAATCCGGTTGAATGTCCTTAGATAGCCCAAAAAATCTCCTGTGCCATTAAAGAAGGTAGGATATGGAAGTCCACTTGAGCTCATGACAATATTATCTCCCTTATCCTTTGTATTATCCCCTTCTTGTCCTGAAATGTCCTCTTCTTTCATCACAAGCCTCTTAATTCTTTAGTCGGTCTTTGTCCGGACTTATTTTATAATTTTTTTTTCCAATTTTATTCCAATGCTCGACTTTTCCTAACACTTCAAATAATATCTCCTCTTTTAGCTAGCTTTTTGCCCACAGTATGGGAACCAGAAGTTATCCTGCAGTGATAAACCCCTGATCTGTTAGAAAAATGATTCGAGCTTTTATTCCTCAATTTAATTTTTTCCACGTGCACGATTTTTCTAAGCTTTGATTCCAAGACTGGCTATAAAATTTCACTAGAGGCCTGTTTCAAGAGATTAAATCCAGAATTTTCCAAAATCCGCGAATAAGTGTCCTTTATCCTTCCCAACAGTATCCTTCTCTCCCTCCAAATGGATTCTGACTCAACAATCAACTCCAAACAAAAAATTTTTTCGCTCCAATTGAACTCCTTCGTTTTATCCTTTTATCCTCCTCTTTATCTGTGATATCCTCAGAATATCCCTTATGTGTTTATTTTCCTTCTGCTCCGTCTGTCCCCTCCGTGTATCCTTTAATGAATCCGTCTGTGTGAAAAATCCTTGTGTATCCTTGATGAATCCGCGTATATCCTTGAATGAGTCCGTTTGTATAAAAATTTCCTTCGCTCCTATTCGGCTCTTCAGTAGTCAAATGTGAGCCATATTGACCGATTGAAAACTCCTTTTTATAGGAATTTTTCGTTAACTTTGGTTACGCCTAAAACTTGCTCGCGCAAAAAATTTTTGGTGTAATATCACAAAAAATTGTTGTAATTCTTGTGATAAAAAAATTTAGGCGTTTCAGCTCTTTCCATTTTCCCACTTCCGGCCAATTGCGCGTTGCAGCAAAAGGAGCAGTCCAAAAAACTAGTTTAATATATAAAAAAAATTTTCCGCTCGCCAAAATTGTAGATTTGATTGATAGGGGAGAAGGAATAATTTTTTTAAATAAATATTTTAAGAATATTTTTAGAAAATAATATTTTTGGGTGGGGTAGGAATTTTTTCTAATTAGGTGGAGATAGTTCAGGAGCGCCATCTTATATTTATATCCTAGTTCATTCCAGAACTAGCGGCGTTGGGCCCCAAGAGTGGTAACCCACCCTTGGGGCGCGCCGATCCACCTATTAAAAACGAAGGCCTTCTTTTTACTTTTTATTCAACAAATATATTTAATAAATAAAAGGCGAAAGGACAGGCCAACTTTTGATCGGGCCTAAAACTTATATGAATTAATTTGGCCTGTTTTCTTTCGCCTTTTATTAGGCGCTAAAAATGGGCGTTTCAATATTAGTAACTTAACCATGACATTCTCAAACTGAGGTTATTTACATTTGTTAATAAAGGAGACTTTATTTATATATTTCAGTCCTCTCGTTCTGAACACGTTGAACGTGGTGATCGCCGTTGGCCAAATGATATGTATCAACGAGATCGGGACAGAATGGCTCGTGTAAGAGATCAAGAACGTGATAATACTCGTAGAGATCGGCGCTATCGGGATGAAGGAACGCAGAATGGGGGAGCAAGAAGTCGATCGCCACGTTTTGGATTGCGAAATGGTGTTGGTGGGCGCTACCCTCAGTCTCCGGACCGTTCAATTTCTCATAATCGTAGGCCAGAAGAGGATCGGTAATTTCATAAAGATGGTTAAAAAATTTTATTTTTTCACTTTTTTAAGTATGTTTGAGCGCCGAAATGAAAACGATCGTGTTCGTAGACGAGATGACGAACGCCCAGCTGAAAGGCGTGGAGTTGGACGGCGAAGTCAAGAACGCGATATTGAAACTTCAAAACGTGCTGTTGATGAAAGTCGTGTGTTTGGTCGTTGGGCAGATAATCGTGATGAAAATGAAGGGATGCCGAGAAGACGGTTTGAAGAAGAGAAAAGATTGTCTCCGTCAAGACATCAAGAAAGAGAAAGGTTTGCAATTTAAGGATCACTTAATTATCTAATAAATATTTTTTGTTTTAATAGGCGCGATTATGGTCGCCGTAATGAGCGTCGCCGCAGTGTAGAAAGAAATAACAAAACTTCAGAAATTGAACGTGAACGTGAGTTGGCACGACGTTTGCATCGGCGATATGAAGAAGAAGAAAAGCGTCATCAATCTGATGAATACAGAAATGAGCTTCATGTGAAAAGTAGTAAATCATCTTCTAAACAAGAAAGGGAGATTGTAAGTTCATTTAAGATAATATTCTCCCTTATATTTTGTTTATGGTTAAAATATTTAAAAATTTAAATTTAGCAATATGAAGATGAAGGTGTTTCTATCGAAGATGGTGAAGTTAGCCCAGAGAAGAAAATTTTAGTTCGAAGACAACGAAGTGAAGAAAAGGAAGATGATGAAGAAACTAATGTGCCATTACCAAATTCTACATTGTCTGGGTTTTTGAGTCATTTAAGAGGGAGCAAAGATAATAAAAACAAACAAGATAAAGAAACAAGTTCTACACCTACAAAACATGAAAAAGGATCAAAGTCATTTGATGAGAAAATTCCAAAGGAAAGAGAAGAATCTAAAGGAGAAAAATCTATTTCATTGGAGAGACCTATTTTATTGGAGAAAGTAAAGAATGAACAATTAACGCCAACAAAAACTCCAAAGAAGAATGAAGCAACTAACAAGAAAACACCAACTACTGAAGGACTTCCTCCAAAGAATGTTTCACCAGCAAAGGAAAAAGATGAAGAAACTCTAAAGGATTCGGATTTAAAGTTTGATAAATGTTTTTTATATAACTTTTAATTTTTTAAAGAGATATTGATCGTCAGCACGCAAATTTTAATGGGCGTGAACGGGATGAGGATGACTTTGGTGATGATGACAAGTATGCTTTTTGGTAAAATATGTCTATTTTTTATTTTAAGAGTAAATGAACGTGAAGAATATTGTGGACGTACCCATGATGAAGTGGACATAAACATGGAATCAAACATTGCTAATGTCGAAACACAGGAGGGTCTTCAATTTACTAGTCAGGATCATGATGAATCTTCAAAAGATGTTGATAAAAGTTGTGATCATTTTGATGAGGATTTGATCAAATCAAGTTATTTCGTTGAGGAAAAGGAAGTGACGAATGAAAATTTTGATGAACCAGAAGATAAGGGTGATAAAATGGAAGGAAGCATTAAAGAGGAGAAAATAGAACAGTTAACTTTTCCTGTAAAGTCTCCAACAAAACAAAAAGAGAAGGGAAAACAAACCGAATATGAAATTTCAAGTGTAAATCTGCTCAACGAAAACATTCCTATGGAAGCAGAAGCTGAACCTGAAGAAGAAGAATTTATCTTTAAACAATTAATTTTGCCTCAGAAGACTAAAGACGAGGAATACTCAACGCCAACATCTTTACATAAATCTCCAGCAAGTAATCTTTCTACTCCTAAAAAGCACTCTCCAGCATTGAAGAATGTATTAAAAGTGGAAAATGACAATGATAAGGTACAGCAGAAAATTTTATTATATTTAGACCTTTATTTAACATTTGAAATTGAGACATGCAAAAGTTGTGTGTTTGATAGGTTAATCTATTAGCTAACCCTTGGAATAACCGTCCTAAAAATTTATCTTAAACTGGGTAGGTGTATCTAATTTAGGGCTAAGGGATAATTCAAACTAAAAAACAATTACTCTTGGATTTTTAATATTTTTAAAATATATTTTTAATATCTTTTTATATAATTTTAGGAAAGTCAACAAATTCCTCAAAACCCTTCACCACCTTCTTCTGCTTTATTTAAACCAGAACGTTCAATTAAAATTGATGAGGATGAATATGATTCTGATGAAAATTTAACTGAAAAGAAGAGTATTAAAAGTGCAGAAAAAGAAATGTCAAAAGAATTGAATGAGCGTGCCAAATCGGAAGAAAGTGTTGCATCTTCTAAAAAGTCAAAAAAATCGTCAACAAAATCTGCTTCAACTGGTAATATGATTAAAAAATTTTTTAATTGTTTATCTGTTAAAATCTTCAATATTTTTTAGCTGATTCAACAACTTCAAGCAGCGAAGACGATTCTCATTCTTCAAGTAATTCTCGCTCTTCATCTTCCTCAAGTTCTTCAGCAAGCTCAAAACGAAGCCGTGATCGTCGCAGTCGACGACGTTCGTCTTCTTCTCGTCGCCGTCAGTCAGCAACGCGTCGACGACGTTCAAGCTCTCGTTCTTCTTATAGGTAATTAAATTTCGATTTCTTTAAAAAGTTTTTTTTTGAGTTAGCGTATTTTTGAAAAATGTTTAAGTACCACTCAAAATCCGTTAATAGTCTTTTCTTTTAGATAACTCCGGATTTATTTTTTAATTATAAGGCGCCGCCGTTCACGCTCTCGACATCGCTCTCGATCGCGAGATTATTCTTCCCGTAGTTACCGACGTCGGAGTACTTCTCGTGATCGAACTCGTAGGAATCGTACACGAAGTCGAAGTTATAGACGCAGCAGTCGACATCGTTCAGACAGTCGTGATAGACGTAGTAGACGATGAATGAAGTGAAAGTAGAGATGGGAGAGGATTAAAAAAACTTTTTTAAAGGTGACGGAAAAATATATATGGTCTTATCTCGATATAATGGCCTCTTAATTAGCGAATCCCATTATATAACGAATTTCTTCGTCATCACTTAGCTTCCGTTATATCGAGATTCGACTATAATTGATTTCATTTTAATATTTTGAATCTTCCATTTAAATTTTCTTTTCAACAATTCAAAATTTTAAAATGAAATAATTTTGGAAGTCCGACAAATGTTATTTTAATTGTCAATTGTTGTTTTTAAGCCTCATTTTTTTTGTTTCCAATATTTTTTTTCAAATTTAGTCTTTACCGAATACATTTGTGGTCGTTTATTGCAATACAATTTTGTGTTGTCAACCCTCTAATATTTTCACCAAAAATATTTTTCAGTTAATCTCCCTTTTGTGTATTTTTAAAAATTATGCATAAAGCCATTAAAAATGTGAGAGTCTTAATTGAAGTCTAAAGAATTATACCATAAAATTTAAATTACAATTTATTTTTCTATGTATTTTTTCACAACTTATGCATGTTGTGAGGCGCGCTCAAAAAAATATTTTCTGCAAGATTTTAGAAATTTTATTCAAATATATATTTTAATATCTAAAAGTCATAATTCATTATACGATAAACATAAAAGCCTAAAATAGAAAAATTTAAAATCATAATTATAATTAAAGTTTTCCTCCATCTGGAAATTTTATTTTTCACATCAGAAACTGCTGTCCTAATCTCCAACTGTAATTCTGTCCGAACTCGTTCCAAATCTACCCGAACATCGTGAATATGTTGAGCATAAGTGGCCTCTACTTCATTAATTCTTTGAACAGATTCAGCTTCTCTTGCTGTCAAAACATTAATATGTTCTTGAAGAAATTTGTTTTTGTTTTCTATAGTCAAAATTAAAAATGCTGCTATCTGTTAAAATTAAGATTTAGAATAATGTTGAGAATGGAATTTTGAAGTTAGGATTTTTGTTAAATTTTAATTAATTTTCTTATTGTTTAACTATCTGTTAATCATTTCCTCACCTTCCTCTTTTTAAAAACATCTCCAACAATTATAGTCAAAATTCTAGAAGAAACCAACAAATTTTTAGAATATTTCTTTAATTGTTTAAATATTTTTGTTGTTGATTCTTCTTCTAATATATTTAACTCTAATTCATTTGGAGGTATATTTAATGATTTAAATATGTCAACAAGAAGTTCATTTGGAATTCTTTTCTTCTTCTTTTTAATTTAAATTCATTTGTAAAATTTTCTAAATAAACTTAAAAATTCTTTTTAAAAATAAAAACAAATTATTTCAGATATTTAAATCAAAAAATAATTTTTAATTATAAAATGACTAAAAAAATGCCATTAATGCGAAAATATAAACAATTAAAAACGTTCGATCTTTAAAACTGAAATTTGACTGAATAAAAGAGGCTGAAACAAAAAATTTTCTCAATTATTTTGAATTTTCGATTAGCTCCATTTAAAAATCTTTTCATTGTATTTTTCCTGAACATGAATATTTTGTAAAACTTGCAAACTATTAGATTTGAGAAATTTTTATTTTATTTTGACATATAAATAATACCGTAATATTTATAAATTATAGTTAAATAAACATTTTTAACTATAAATTATAGCAGGGTTTCGATCTCGAATTTTTAAAAATCCGCAAAATTGATCGAAAAAATCCGCATTTTATATCAAAAATCCGCAAAAAATTATTAAACCCAAAAATTTAATTAAAATCACTTTATGCATGGTATTTTTCGTCTTCTACAATTGAATTAAGCAATTTTTTTTATTACTAATGATCATCTTATGAAAATCCAACAACTATCTGAAAAATCACACTTGCATTTTTGTCGCGGAAGATGTCGCAAATTTTTATTTCTTCCATTTTCAGCGCCGCAGGCGAAAATTTTTTTAATTTTGGAAGATCCTTAAGCCAAAAATCGTTCATTTTTAGGCCAGGAAAAAATTTTTGAGGATTTTGGAAAATCAAGGACATAGATTCCTTCCTTTTTTGCGCCGCAGGCGAAAATTTTGAGAATTTTGGAAGGCCAAGAAGCCAGATTTCTCCCATTTTCAGCGCCGCAGGCGAAAATTTTGAGGATTTTTGAGGTCTTTGCGGAAAAATAATGACATTTTATGCTAAAAACCACAAGAAAATATAAAAAATCCTCATAATCTTCAAAAGACCACAAAAATCCGCAAATCCGCATTTTTAAAAATAATCCTCATCGCCCTATCAAAAAACCACAAAATGAGGAAAAATCCGCAGATATCGAAACCCTGAATTATAGAGAACATACGATAAACCCAAAAACAAATAATAAAACAATTTATAATCAAAACAATACGCAAAATTTTCCTCCATTTGTACATTTTATTTTTCGTCTCAGTAACGTCAGTAATAAACTCATCAAAATCTGCTCGAGTTTGGTTGAAATTTGTCTCAATTTGATTGAAATCTGCCCGAATTTGATTAACTTCTATTACAAATTCAGCTTCTCTTGCTGTCAAAACATCAACACGTTCTTGAAGAAATTTGTTTTTGTTTTCCATAGTCAAAACTAAAATGGCTGCAATCTGTTAAAATAAAGATTGAAAAAAAGGCTAGAAATAAGAACGGTGTTCCTTTCATTTTGAAAGATTTTTGAGAATGGGTTTTGAAATAGGGATTTTTGCTAATCGGTAAGACTATCGCTCAAGAACAGACTGAAATTTATATTTTTCTTGTTTAAAAAATTCAAACGAATGGAAAATACTCAAGGTAATTTTCTTGGTGAATAAACTTCGATGTGACCAAAATTCCCATTCGGCATTAGCATAGGGCAGGTCATCCAGTATTTTTTCGAGGGGGGGGGGCTACCTCACCCCCTGGTTACGAGCCTGAGCATAGGAATTCCAAATCGCAAAACAGACAAGTCACGGAATTACCAAATCACGGAACAACCAAAATAAGGAATATTTTTAAAATGATTTTAAAGATCAGAACTGTTTTAAAAATCAGAATTTTTTGTATTTTACATAAAAAAAGTTCTGATTTTTAAAATATTCCGTGATTAGGTAATTCCGTGACTTGTCTGTTTCTCGATTTGTCGTTTCGCGATTTGTCCGTTCCGTGAGTTAGCATGACATGATTTAATTACAAAAAAATTAATTTACTCGCCTTCCTCTTTTTAAAAACTTCTCCAACAATTATAGTCAAAATTCTAGAAGAAACCAACAAATTTTTAGAATATTTCTTTAATTGTTTAAATATTTTTGTTGTTGATTCTTCTTCTAATATATTTAACTCTAATTCATTTGGAGGTATATTTAATGATTTAAATATGTCTACAAGAAGTTCATTTGGAATTGTTTTCTTCTTTTTATTTAAATTCATTTGTAAAATTTAATTTAAAATCTCCTAAAAGTAAAATAAAACATTTCAAATCACGGTAAATTAGTGATTTTAAACAGCGCTCGAAATTTTGATGTTGCTCGTACTCATACTTTACACAATTACGAGTACAATTTTTGGTACGAGCGTCCAAACACAGGTTCCGACTGTGTTAAGAAATATCAATTTGCCGAAAATAAATTTTTTTAATAACTACATAATATATAAGTTTCAATTTATTCTTATGGTGAATCTATTTTCTTTAAAAATAAAAAACAAAAAAATTATTTCATACATATTAAAAAATTATTTTTATGTACAAAATGTCTGAAAGAATAAAATAACATAATGCCATTAATGCAAAAATTTTTAAATTAAATTTGAATCGGTGGCAAAATTGAAATTTGTGTACAGTTTTAATGTCGTAAGTGTGAAAGACGGTTTGTAAGTACTCAAGTCCAAATAAGTAAGAAACCCATTTCTGCCAGGCAAAACAGGGCAACTTCCAAAATAAGTAAAAAAAACCTATCCCTGATTTAAGGGTATACCTCCTCAAATTAATTTATTAAATTCCAACTAAAATATTTTTAAGAAAATCACAAATATAAATGGATATCACAAAAAGATTTTCATTCACAATCTACTCCTTCTTTACAATATGGAGATATATTTGGATATTTTTTAGGTTCTAGACCTCCCAAATCACCAACATAACGTTCTTGTATTGATGGATCTAAACCACAGGGACGAAAGAATTCCTGTCCTCCTTCATGTATCCATGAATTCGAAACCCATTTATCTCCCAGCAAAACAGGGCAAGCTGCATGTCTAAAAAACATTCAAATATTAATTTTAAATTAACAAATTATTTAACCGTGTTCTAAAATCCCCATTTCCACTTCTCCACAAATTATACCAAAAAAGGGCATCATTTTTAGTTGGTTTAACAAATGTTTTAACATTACTAAAAACTGTATATCCCCCCTTTTCTGGTGTACTTAAATAAAATAAAGCTGTTGCAATTCTAGTGCCTAAATTCAAAAAATGATATCCTTTTTGTGATTCTTTTGTATTTGTTGAATTATCCTTTAAAATATTTTTTAAATATTTAATTTTATAAAACCCTAGCAAAATCAAAATGAGGTCTAAAATGTCCACCAATTCCATAGTTTCCAATCTAGTAATTAATTATTTTTTATTTAATATGGGGATATTTGCACTCTTTTGGGGACCCAACTTTGTGGGTAATTTATACATATTAAATTAAACATAAAGTCATTGACATAAAGGGATAAAAGAGATTTATATTATTCCAATCCCAAGGATATCCGTAAGAAAACAAATATCTTTATACTTTAATAATATTCATGTCCTAATGTTAATTTTTTGAATTTATAAATAGGTATTGATAAATTAATTTGCCTTAATTGTCGTGAAACTATTTAATCGTCGTGCATATTATAATAACATAAAAACCTGTAAAGGCTCAGCCGATCCCATATTCAAGTTTGTCATAAATATCATACGCTTAAATAATTGTAAAACAACTTCATTTTCCCAAGGATAAAGCCAAGCACTTAATATTTAAATATATTTAAATATTTAGTATATTTAAATCATTTTTTACATTTTGCTTATCCTGTAGGGAGCAATGATAGGTTCTCCAGTTTTGAGGTGTTGAACCTTCGATATAGTCATTTTTGGCATTGATAAACGTTTTAAAATTTCAATTTCTTCATCAGCAACAACATTACGAAATATAACAGCTAAAGGTTCGAATCGAATAATTTCAACTTTAATTGGGGCTAAACGAAGGAATGAACGATCCATTTTGTAATAACAATAAAGTTTGGATATTTCTGTTATATTCTAAAAAATTAAGGCACTACTTTCATCCCCCCCCCCATAAGCTCCGCCCTTTTTCCTCTCCCTTCCTTTTCGGGCTTAAAGGGGGGAATGGGAAGGAAATAGAGAAGATAAGATGGGAAGGAATTTTAACCCAAAAATCACCTTATAAGAAAAGGGGCGGGCTTAAAGGGGGGAATGAAAGTAGTACCATAATCAAATGAAAGTTATCTTTAAAATAATTTTATTTAACAAACAATTTCCTTCTCGCCCCGACAAAGTTCTTCATAAACTTGATAATCAACAGAACCTATGTAAGAATCGTTTAATGATCTATAATTATTTAAAGGAGGTATATTTGAACGAAGATCTTCTTCAACAACTCCATTAGCTAATAATTCTTGTTCATATAATTTTGAATTATTTGTTGCATTTGGATATAAAGGATCTTTTTTTTAAATATTTTTTAAATTAATTAATTTACTCAATTACCTAATTCAATTAATTTATCATTAATAATTAAAGCTCTCTTTAAATTTCCTTGTTTATATAAAGAAATTGACAAAATATTTAAAATATCAGATTTGTTAATTTCTGTAAATTCTTTTTCGAGTAAATAAAAACGTTCATTTGCTTCTTCCATCCATAATATTGAGTGGTAATAATCCTTTTTTTTAATTAAATTAGCCGCTCAATTCTTTGGATTTTATCTGATTGACCTTCGGGGTTCGAGCGGGGTTTAGGGACGGACGTTGCCCTCTCAGGTGTGGATACAAATGGATTTTATCCGCAATTTGCAAGTTAAAAAAATCCACAAACTAAATTAATAAATGCTTTGTATCAGTAGAAAGCTTTTATAATTGTCCATAATTCTCATCTTAGCGCCAATAAGCAGTGCTGGGTGTTGGGTATTCTGTGCCTTTTCTTATTACTTTTGTTTTTAATTTCCAGATTTTTAAAATTTTTCGGATTTAGTATTCAGGAGACTCCGCTAAAATTCAGGAGTCATTTAGCGTCGCATGCGGAATTTTTAGCATTTTCAAGGACAATAAATTTTAACCTCTTCATTATATGCAGCCAAACCTATTTCATAACAATCTTTTGCTTAATTAAATATTTTATATAATTTAATAATCAAACAAAATATTTACCATCCATTTGTTTGTTTATATTAATATCCTCAACAATTCCATTAGCCAAATCTTTAGTTTTTAATTTATAAGTATCTTGTAAACGTAATAATCCTTGAATTGCTCCATTCAAATCAGCCTTTTTTTTTAAATATTATTTTTTTATTATACGGAAGATAAGAAGAGAAATAATTATAAAATGTTTTCATTTCACTTTCCCTGATTTCTGGATTGTTTCTAAATTTTCAGAATTAATTGCTGCTTAAAACTATCATATTTTTCTTCTCTTTTAATTTAAAAATAAAAAAATATCCACCTCATTAGGAAACCGAGTTTCTCTTTGATTTAAAATATTTTTTAAATAATTTTCAGCCAAATCTGATTGAATTTCCTTTGAAATTTCTTTCCAAGTTTTTGTTAATTTTTTGATTACTCTAAGAGCAATTAAAGGATTTAAAACACTTTTTGGTTCTAATTCAAATAATTCACTTTCTTCTTTTAAATATTTATTTGCTATACTAAAAAATTATTTAAAAATTAATTATTTGAAGCAAACTTTATAAAATAGGTAATTATTAGTATATTTGTATCTTTTTACACTTATTTACCCTACATTCTCTACATACAGCTAAAGTTGAGCGGGATCGGGATTTGAAAATCGGGATCAGGATCATGGGGGCGTGCAGCGTTTTGCTTTATCTAGATTAATTTTTAACGCAGAAAACGCAAAAATACTCCTAATTCTTCAGAAGGCGGAAGCGGAAGAGAATCCATCCCTGTTCGGTGAGTCAAAAACCCATACAATTTATGCAATATGCAGTCCGCAATCTGCATTTGCTACCAGCCCTGCTAGCAATCCCTAATCAGTCAACCACCAAGCCCTTTGAAAGAAAATGAAAGAGAGTCAATTTTATTTAACCCTTCTCCGATTAACGCCTTTAAAATTAATTTTAACATTCCCATTTAATCTTTTAACTACCTAACCCTTTTTTATTTAATATTAATTAAAACTCTACTAATTTTAAAAAAATACCTATTTAAATTTTCTAAACGTTTATTTTCCAATAAAATATAATTTTCTATAATATTTGGAATTTCTTTTTCTACATGTACTAATTGTTGTAATTCTGCAGAAGATGTAAATAATTCTTGGGAATTAATTAATCTAATTAAAATAAATAATAAATTACCTATTTAAATTAAAATTAATTTTAACATTAACATTATTTGAAGCAAACTTTATAAAATAGGTAATTATTAGTATATTTGTATCTTTTTACACTTATTTACCCTACATTCTCTACATACAGCTAAAGTTGAGCGGGAATTAATTAATCTAATTAAAATAAATAATAAATTACCTATTTAAATTAAAATTAATTTTAACATTAACATTATTTTTCTTATATTTCTTATTATCATTTTTCTTATTTAGGAATATATATCATAATTTATATATCATAATAAACTTTACAATAAATATAAAAACATAAATAAATGTGTATGTATATATTTTTTAATTTTTTAAAATATTTAAAAAATTGTCTTTGTTGTCATTTATTTTTTTTAAAGTCACCAAATCCTTTAATAAAAAAATAAAAAATTAAAATTTATAATGAAATCCTAATTTATTTATAATTTTTTAAATATTTCGGAATTTTAAATTATTTAATTTTTTAATTCTTTATTTAAACACCAAGAATTAATTTGGTGTTAAAAACACCAAACTAATACCTATTATTCTTATGTAAATACACACAAAAGAAACATCTTTCTCTAAACTTTTTTAATCGTAAAATTAAATGATAAACATATTTTCGATTATTTCATTTATTCAAAAATATTTTTAAGAAAAATTATCCAACACTTTATTTTGCCTGTTTTTGCATCCTTAAATATTTTTTAAAAAATACTATGTGGAAATAGCAAATAAAAAAAGACCCACAGACAAAAGACCCAAAATCATTTTTCTTATTTTTATTCCATTGTGCTTCCATATTGGCTCCTTACCTATGGTATTTTTTTGGTGTTTTGCTGCTGCAGAGGATCCCAGGCATGCCCACTACAGTGATAATAGGAATATATATCATAATTTATATATCATAATAAACTTTACAATAAATATAAAAACAAACAAAAAAGCAACACATAAAAACAATTAAATAGTAAATTCTTTTTCCTTTACAAGCTAAATTTTTTACTTCATTTTCCAGGTCATCCGTTCTTTTTATTAAATTATTAAGACTTATTTCAATTTCACCAAGCCTTTCATTATTTTCCCTCTCCAATTCATTTATTCTTTGATTAGTTTCTATCTCGAATTGATCCGTTCTTGTTGTTAAATCAGTAAGACGTTCTTGAAAAAATTTATTTTTGTTTTCTATTGTCAAAATTAAAATTGCTGCTATCTGTAAAAATTAAAATTGAAAATAAGGAAGAAAATGGAGTTTTGAAGTAAATATTTTTGGTTGACCTTTTAATTTTATTGAATATCCAAAAATGTTTTGAGGTACTATTGTCGTTTCCCGCCGTACTTTTACAAAGTCCCTTTTAGGTATTCGACATTAAAGTTAAGAGTTCGAATCGAATCAGAAATATTTTTTTGGTGGCACTTATGAGTAATCAAAACTTTTTTAAAGAAAATTAGGGGAATAGTAGGTTAATGGGGACAGATTTCCGAAAAATCTTAGTCAAATAATCCGGACAAAAATTTGGATGTAGTTTAACGGTACTATCAAAGGCGTTACTGGTAGGATTGTCGGTTTCTCAAATTTTTCGATTATCCAAACCGAATATCCTCTTGTAGGAGTTCTGACTCACCTTCCTCTTTTTAAAAACTTCTCCAACAATTATAGTCAAAATTCTAGAAGAAACCAACAAATTTTTAGAATATTTCTTTAATTGTTTAAATATTTTTGTTGTTGATTCTTCTTCTAATATATTTAACTCTAATTCATTTGGAGGTATATTTAATGATTTAAATATGTCTACAAGAAGTTCATTTGGAATTGTTTTCTTCTTTTTATTTTGTTTATTTAAATTCATTGTCTAAATAAACTTAAATGTTCTTTTTAAAAATAAAATAAACAAAAAACAAATTATTCAGATGTTTAAATTTTTTTAAAAAATTTTCGCATTATAAAACGTCAAATCAACATTCTATTAAAGTAAAAATGTCAATATTACATTCTGTCACTAAAATTTGATGAAATAGAAAAGGTCGATGAATATATAAATAAATAGTAGGTATAATAAAGCAGGGCCACGATTTGCAAAAAATTAGGTCAAAGGACAAAAGTGATGGAGTTCGAATCCAGACCAGATTCTGATTTTCAAGATCAAAATCCTAAAAATCCGATCCGGATAAAAAATAAAAATCCGGAAACTGGATCCGGCATTTTTCAAATTTCATCTCTAAAAAAGAACAAAATTTTTCCGTGTCACGACATTTGCAGATCCGACTTTTGCAGATTAGACCCATATCGCTCTCTTCTTTACCTTACCTATACACTGTGGAGTGTTTGCTGCTGCGGAGGAATCCTGGGATGCCCATCTCATCGATATAGGAATAGGATCATGTTAAGAGCCCAGAGCCCAGGGACCGTTGACTCCCCGCGAGGCGCGTGCCGCCAAGCGCCTAGCCGACGCTCCATAGGTCTACGTTGAATATTTTGAACCTCCGGAAAAAAGAGTGGGTCCGTTCGACTCACTTATCTCTTTTTTAATGCCATTTAGGAAAAAAGTTTCAACACAAAAATTTTAGGCCATTAAGTGCTCTTTAAAATGAGTATAAATATCAGTATACTTTATCGACAGAATTTTATTTAAAAAATTTTAAACAAAAACTACTCAATTTTTGGGGTGGAAAAAAAGATAGGACCAGACTAGAAATATCGACCTTTGTTCGGTCAAAAATTCTATAAAATTTTTTATAAACATTTCCATCAATACTGAGTATAAAATTAAAAAGAATGAAGTCCGAAACTTATTTATTCATCAAGATCTCAAATTTCAAAAATCAACGGAAAATTGTGGTACAGTACTTTAAAAAATATTTTAACCCCCTAGGGCTTAAATTAAAAATTTGATTTTATGCTTATCTGAAAGCCCATAAAATTTACTACAAGAATATCTCAACTTAAAATTGTTCGCGAAAAGATTCATAGAAATAGAGGTTGAGAAATTGAAAAGTTATTAATTTTGGGGTATTTTGGGAGGTTTTGAGCATTTTTAATGTAAAGTGGACTAGAGATAGACAGATATTTTTTTAGAAAAATTAATTTCGGACTACTTTGTAGAAAATTTTATGGGCTTTCAGATAGGCATTAAATAAAAATTTTAATTTAAGCTCTAGAGGGCTAAAATATTTTTAGAAGTACTGTACCCTAATTTTCCGTTGATTTTTGAGAATTGAGATCTCGATGAAGAAATAAGTTTCGGACTTCGTTCTTTTTAATTTTATACTCAGGATTGATGGAAATGTTCATAAAAAATTTTATAGAATTTTTGACCGAACAAAGGTCGATATTTCTAGTCTGGTCCTATCTTTTTTTCCACCCCAAAAATTGAGTAGTTTTTGTTTTTAAATGTTTTGTAAAATTAATTGCTAATAAATAAGGGAATATTTGTACTCATTTGATAGAGGATAAATTATTCAATAATTTCTGTCAATTTTTTCCTTAAAAGATTAAAATTCGAAAGATAATTTGAAGAAAAGAAATGTGTGCGTCTGGTCCTATCTTTTTTCCGGCACTGTATCAAAACCTTTCCACCGATATACTATACTACATATATCCTTTGATTTTTTATGATTTTTAAATTTTTTTAAAATTTAAAATTTTTTTCAAAAATTAATATCTGCAAAAGTCGGATCTGCAAATGTCTGATCTGCAAGTGTCGTATGACCAATTTTTAAATTAAAAAAGCCTTTACAAATCGCATTTTTCTATTAGTGCTCAAATCTTTTATATTTCTCTCACAAATGAATTTTTTTAATCGGAAAAATGTTGCTTAACTAATCAGCAATTTTGGCGGAGGATTTTTTCATAGAAAAGTTTACCCAATCAAATATATGTAAATAAACATATACCTATTTTTTCTCTTAACATAAGAACAGTTTGATCTCATTTTTGAATACCCCCTTTCGAAAAGCTCTTATTTAAGACTGAGAAGTCTCTTTAATTAAGGCTGAACCCCTAAGAGGGAATGGTACCTGAGTATCAGATGAACTTTCTTCTGTAGTACTCTTACTAAGCGTCTCTTTAACCATCTCTATTAAATGGAGCTATAGAAAGGCTATTAAATAAAGAACTAAAAGAGAAACTCCACGGTACCATTCTCTTTCACAATAAAAGAAGGAATACCTGTCTACAAAATTTCATCCCTAAGTCCCACCGTTACCACAGGTACTCTCCTTTGTTAGAAGGGGATGATGCAACCTCAATCCCGTGGCCAACTTGTAAAAACATAAAACCGAGAAGTGATATCTAAATTCGAGGTCCGATTGTAATTATTTTCAAGTAAAACATGTGTAATTTATATATTTATAACACATAATTTTTATCCTACAATATCCATACAAATAAACAAAGAAGAAATAAACAAACAATAAAAACAGCTAACAACAAATATTTGATTTTAGAAATTTTCTTTTTAACAATTTCTAATTCGTTTAAATTTGCTTCAATGTCATGAAATCTTACTATTTGATCAACTCTTTCTTCATTTAACTCTTCTAATTGGGCTACTCTTTCTGTTAAATCGTCAAAATGTTGTCGAATAAGAATATGTTTCTTCTTTTCTAAAGTCAAAATTAAAATTGCTGCAATCTGCAAAAAATGTTGAGAAAATTAATTTTTTCTAGAATTTCCTCACCTTCCTCTTTTTAAAAACTTCTCCAACAATTATAGTCAAAATTCTAGAAGAAACCAACAAATTTTTAGAATATTTCTTTAATTGTTTAAATATTTTTGTTGTTGATTCTTCTTCTAATATATTTAACTCTAATTCATTTGGAGGTATATTTACTGCTTTAAATATGTCAACAAGAAGTTCATTTGGGATTGTTTTCCCCTTCTTTTTATTTAAATTCATTTGTAAAATTTTCTAAAAAATATTAAAGATCACCGTAGAAAAAGAAAACTTTGAGGGAATTAAGAGGAGAGAGGTGCCTGAAAGTAATTAATGAGGATTATGGTATTTAAATTAGGGATTCTGAAACTGCCTTTTATAGTCAAATCTGTAATTCAAATTTTGAGATTTTTTAATTGAAGAGTTTCTTTATTGGTTTCTTTTAACGAACAAATCAGAAAGAATCTTGGATATATTTTATTATTTTTAAAACAAAATACAATCTCTGGTGTCTTTCAATTCAGCTCGACAAGCCGAGTCAAATGATACAAAAAATAAATTATTGGTCGCAATCATGGGCCGAGATAAATACTCACGAAAACTTCTAAGCCATATTAGTGGGTCTATAGTTTTAGCTAAAAAATCCTATCGTATAAATAATAACTTAATATGTATTCAAAAGAACTCGTTGTTATAAGTCGAATAAATTATTTTTTCCTTATAAATAGTAATTTGAAACTCCACCTGAAAATTGTTTTTTAGCTTAATTTTTAACTATTATAGTACAACCACTGACTATTTTTAAAAAATCACAGATTTAAATTTCTTGTTAAATATATGTATATTTATTTATTCATTTTATAATACCCATAAGAACAACCAAAAAATATAATCACACTAGCAACTAATAAAATATTCTTTCCTTTAGAATTTTTGATTCTTAATTGTTCCAAATCTCTTCCAATTTCATCAACTTCATTACGTCTTTGACTAATTGACATATTTAATTGATTCATTCTCGTGACTAAATTGTTATATTGTTCTCGAATAAAAATCCCCTTGTCCACCATAATCTCTATTAAAATAGCTGTAACCTGCAAAAATTGAAATTGAAAATAATTTTGAGAGAATTGTTTGGATATTATACAAAAATCTTTTAATTTATTTCCTCACCTTCCTCTTTTTAAAAACATCTCCAACAATTAAAGTCAAAATTCTAGAAGAAACCAACAAATTTTTAGAATATTTCTTTAATTGTTTAAATATTTTTGTTGTTGATTCTTCTTCTAATATATTTAACTCTAATTCATTTGGAGGTATATTTACTGCTTTAAATATGTCAACAAGAAGTTCATTAGGAATTGTTTTCTTCTTTTGCTTGTAATTTATACTCATTTAAATATTTTAAGATTTTCTAAAATTAAAATAAAATATTAGAAATCACAGCAACAAGGTTAATTTTTCGAATAAAATTTAAATACTTTGAATTCCCTAAAAGATATATTATGCAAAAAGGACGGTTGAGATCTGCCAGTTGAAGGTGAACAAATTGAATGTTGCCGAAAGAATGGCAAATCTCACTTTAATATCCTTTTGTCCGACTTAAAGCTCAATTTCCTATAGGTCTTGGATAGTAATAACTAGTGTTACACACGGTACGGCATTACCGCGGTATTTTTTTCGGTACTACCGATTTGAATAACACTAGCAATATTTGAATAACACCAGTAATAACTACAACCGCACTGTTTTTTCGGAATTTTATTTATCCCAATGACTAAGTTTCTAAAAATTTAACTGTAGCTAGTAAAAATTTTGGGCTCTTGTGCTTAAGCATCCCAAGACTTTTAGATTTTTGTTAACTTTTGATTTTCTTAACCATTGAAAAAATGTTAACCACCGATTAACTGAAAATGCAAGTAATTCTGTCAGAATCAAATTTTTCACAGCTCTAGTTTTTCGAGGCGCAACTCCAGTTTTTATTAAAATTGCAATATTTTAACGAATATTTTTAATTTTTTTTATTTAAAATTGCATAGCAAATAATATATTATTAATTTAATTAAAAAGCATAATTTTAATAAGGCCTTATTTTCGAATAATGGTGCACAAGTGAAATTATTTAAAAAGCTTAATATAAAATTGGGAATTTTTTTGAAATTAATATGAGAAACTGAGAGAAGCATTTTGGTATTTTCCCTATTAATAAACGCAAATTTAAAATTAACTGAACTTTAAAAACTTTTCTTCAGAATGATAAATTTAAAATTATCTTTTTATAGGTATTCGAAGAATATCTGGGAAAAAGTGGCGATAACCGAGGTGAACCTGATATATCTTTTTAGTTAGTCTAAAATCTGCGTGAAGAAATAGGGAAAGCACCAGAATTTCTTTAATAAAAACATAAAATTACAGATAATTTAATAATTTTTTTCTATAAAAAATAATCTTTTTCATCATACTATTTTTCAAAAAATTAGTTTTTGTTAAAATATATTTCTGTAATTATATGATTTTTATTTGCGTAGTGGTACAGTCCTATAATTTTTACTTTAATATTCTTCATTCATTTTCCCTAAATATCTTCTTGTTCTTCGTCTAAAAGTTTATTTCGTCGATTTTCTACATCCCCCATTGGCGGTGATGGTTTTGGGGGCAATTTTGGAGGAATTGAATTTTCACATGATGTTCCTCTTTTTGAAGGAATTGGTGGAGGTGGTTGTTCTTCTTTTTCTTCTTGATTTTCTTCAACATTTTTCAAGCGTTGTTGTAGTAATAAAGGTGAACGTTCTAATGATTGTCCAAGGGCAGAAGTGAAAGGCTCTGGTGAAGAATTGATAATTGGAGTCTAAAAATCAAAAAATATTTTTTAAATAATAATAGAGGTTTATGAGTAGGATAGTGAGTCTAAATATGAGGAACAGAAGATATCTAAAGAGATTAAAAGATGGAATGATAAACTAAAAACTGTTGTTCTACATTTTTTGAAAACAAAATTTTTACCTGTTCTAAAAGATCAACTTCTTCCTTTGCCAAAACTTCATCTAAAGCATTAACAGCCTCCTCTTCTTCAGTTTCTTCCAATTTTTTCTTTCGATGTAAACGTGCAGGTTTAGGTCTATTTTTAGCTAAATGTACAAGTTTTGTTGGGGAAGAAGTTTCTTTCCCTTCTTTTTCATTCTCAAAAAATGCAAAATTTCCAACAACACTCTGTGACATTATTGAAGGAATTACTCCATTTTGTTGATTATTATTTGACATTATTGAAGAAATTGGACGATAATTTAATGATTTAGAATCTGCTGGGGAACGTAATAAAATTCCTTTTCTATTAGATATTGTTGCTGTTTTTATAGTTCCTCCATGTTTTTGCTCCAAAATTTTAAAACAATTTTGATCATCTGAACGTAAAGCATTGTCTAATTTGGAAAATAAATGTTCCCAGGCACATTCACTAAAAAATAAATTTTTTAAACTTATAATATGTACTTTTAAATAAATTTAAAAAAATTTTTTTTGCCTTGTATATCTGTTAAAGAATTGTGTTAATTTTTCTTTAAGTTGATCTTCCTTTGCATGATTTTCAGAAATATTGTTAATAATATCAGGCTGTTGGTTATTGAGTGAACAAATTTCTACACATTCTTGGGCAGCTAGACGATCAGAGAATGATTGTAAAAAATTCTTAAAATTAAAAAAATAAATTTATAAAAATAATTTTTATATACTTTATTATTGTCTTCCACAAATTGCCCAAGTTCTTCAATAAATTTATCCACAATTTTTGTCCTTCTCTTATCCCCATTATTTTTAAATGAATCATTGAATATATTAATATCATCTGATTTTTGCTCTCCAATTTGTGCAATTAATTTTCCAATTTTGTGAAAAGCAACTTTTTTAATTTCACTGGTTTCAGAACCATTTATATTGTAACGATCACATCCCTAAATATTTAAATTTGGAAAAAATTTATTCAAAAAACTAGTTTTTAATTTACAATATTCAAAGAATGCATTGCTTTCATTGCCAATTGTGCATTTGTCGGTCCATTTGTCACAGAAAAATCAACATTACGTTTCAAAGCTTCCTCAATTTCAGCAATTATAGCCATCAAACGAGCTCTTTCAATTGGTATTCTAGCTAAAAGCGTCATTGAATCAGACAAATCAGAAGTAGGCAAATCCAAAGCCAACAAAGTATTGTTAAGCCTTAAAGCACGTGCCAATTCATAGAAACCATCAATACCAATTTGGTTACGATCGAGTGAAAGTTGGCGTAATGATTGGTTTAATTGAAGTGATTTGCCGAGAAGACGAGCACCGCCTGGACCAAGCTTTAAAGAAAGATTTTAATAAAGAAAAAATTTAAATAAGAGAAGTTTAAGAAATACCAAAAAATTAAAATAAAATAAAAATACCAACATCGCAATTAGACAAATTGAGTTTCCTAAGTGATCTAGAAAGCCCCAAAGCATTCAAAAGAATACTTAAATGAGAACCAAGCCGAGAATCAGACAACGACAATTCATCCAAATTCTAGAAAAAATAGTCAATTTATTAATTTTTAAATATAAACATCTCCTCACAGATTCCTCATCCTCTCCATTAACAAGTCTAACAAATTCTGTAACAATAGCAGACAACATTTGTGCATGTTTTTTGTTTGCTTTAAGACCAAAAAAGTTGGCACCACCAATGTCTAATTTACGGAGCCCGCGCATTTTGCAAATTATTGGAAGAAGGCGATATGTCTTCATAAAAATAAAAATTAAATTAAAAAAAAAAGAAATTAACCTCATGCTCTAAAGAATTATCACGTAAAGATAAGGAACAAATACAAGGACATTCAAGCAAATATTGCTCAAAAACATTAACACATTGAGTTGTAGAACCAACAACACAATTATCAAGGCAAAAGGCAAGAGAGGAAGACGGGAGATTTGGATTTGTTGAAATACCTTTTTAAAATATTTTTTCAAAATTTTTTTAAAAATTTTAAAACCTTCAAGTATTCCACTTAAAAGTTCTGTCGTTAAATGTGTCCCTGTTAAGTCCAATTCTTTAAGGGAAAGAAAAGAGCTAAATAATTCATTAGCAATTTGAGCACTGTCTTTTCCACTATTTCGAACACTTCTTTTAGTTTGGGCAATATGACAACCACCAAGACGGAGAACTTCTAGACCAAGACCACCCAATTTGAGAGCAGCCCAGAGACGATCCAATTGAATTGCTTAAAAAATTATCATGATTATTAAATGAAAATGAAACAGGGCAAGACAACAAAACCTCTTTTTGAAAAATTCTCAAAAATAAAAATAATTCAAAAAAACTTTTTACCAGTTCCATTTAAATCCAAAAAACGAATTGCTCCTGTATTCAAAGCCAAAAAATTAGCCAATTGTTCAGCAAGTTCTACTCCACTTCCCAAAGGATTTCCACTTAAATTTAAAGCCTCTAATTGAAATCTTCCATTGTCAGAATTAATTAAAGTATTTCCAGTCACTGTAGCATCTTCACCTTTTGCTGAATCATTTGCTAATCTAATGCCGTGATGTAATCCATTTAAAAAAGCTAAAGCACATTTTTCACTTAAAAGGCATTCAGCGAATGATAAAGCACGCAAAGAAGAAAGTTGGGGAAGAAGAGTACCCAATTGAGTAAGGCCTGTAAAAATGATTTTAATAAATGCAAATCTTCAATTATAATTGGGGAAAGAAAAAGATACATAGTTTTTTAAAAAACAAAAAAAATTGATATTCACGTAAGCTACATCGAAAAACAACGGAATTTCGTTTTATCTTAAGTAAACAAAAGCCACTATTTGGTTCTTCAACAATTTTCAGATTAATTTTTTCAAAAATCTATCCAAAAGTGGAACCAACGCTAAAAAGGAGACACCGATTCGGACAGAGAAAATCCAAAAAATTAAGGATTTACTAATTAATTAAAAGAAAACCTTTTTTATCTTCCAAAACAATTCCAACCAATCGAAGTCGTTCTAAAGGCAAATTAATATTTGTTGAAAGAGCAATAGAGAATTGAGTCAAAAAATCTTTAATTGGAAGAGTGCAGCGATTAAAGTAAAGAGAACGTAAAGAATGTGAACGTCGAATTAATAAAAATAAAGAATCGATGTGTTCGTTTTGTAATCTGAGAGAATCTGCAAAAATTCCAGTGAAGAAACTTGAAAATTGAATAGAGCCTATTAAGGCTTGTTGATCTCTAAAAATAAAATTAAGAAAAGAATATTTTTATAAATTGAAAAAAAATACTTTAGAGAAAGATGACTAAAATCATTTAAATCCAATTCATGTTGCCCATGGAAAAAGTAAATACGTTCAATATCCTGAAAAATAAATTTTAAAGGTTAAAAAAAATTTTTTTTCTGTTAAGTTGGGAAAAGAGAAGAGGAAATTTGAAAGATGAATTTTGCAAAAAATCCTAATCCTAAAGTGAATTCGCCTGGCCGAACTCACAGCCGGGATTCAAAATAAATAAAATTAGAACTCATATTCGAACTCATCTACTCAATTACACCCTGTCAAATCTTTAAAATACGAAGAGCACTTCCTCCTCATTTTTTCTAGAGAGATGAAAAATGAAGAAAGGTGTCACATATAAAAAATATTTAAATTTTCCTACCCAAATAATTTCATCTCTAAAAGGCTGTTCCATCCAATCACAATAAGCAACATAAGAACGTCGAAAATTGTGACAAGGCAATTCTGGCGTAGATAAAGGTAACAAAGCAAAATCAGCGATTAAAGGTGGAGACAAAGAAATAAATAATTTTGTTAAACTTTTTTGAATTTCAGGAAAATAATGTTTTAATGTTGAAAGTAATTCTAATGCCAAATCTTTTGTTTTACTTCCATCCGGTTTGCGAAGAAATAAATGAAGAACAACAATTGGAGTAGAAGAAAAGGATTTTGTGCCACCTGGACGGTCTTCCCAGCCTATTTGGAGCTTTAAAAAAAATTTTTTTTAATTATGAAAGTTTAAATATTTTCAAAAAAATATTTTTAAAAAATCGATTAAAAATTTCGGAAAAAATTTTCCTAAACAAATTATAAATTTTAAAAAATACAATCTGTTCCTGTTGTAGTAATTCCAAATTTCGTAAAGCCAAGACATTAAAAGACTTTTCCAGCTTTATAGTAGAAATACTTTTTCCATAGAGGAGAAAAACGCGAAATTTTGCAATTGCCTAGAAAAAATAAAAATTAAAAAAAGAAAAATAAAAATTAACCAAAAAACGTGTCTCCCATTTGTCAGACTTTTGTTGGGATTGAACAACACAAGCATGTCTACATTGCCAATATTTTTGACCAAAAATTGAATCCGGATTTGCTAAAAGAAATAAAAAATTTTAAATAAAAAAATTAATTATACTTCTAATATGTTGACAAATTTCTTCTGCTTTCTCTCTTGTTAAAGACGACATAAAAAATAAAAAATAAAATAAAAATAGATCTTAAATTAAAAAATGAAATTACAATGAAAAAGTGAGAAAATCAACAAGTTTTCCTAAGATGACGCATAATGCAATTAAACATTTAAAATTTTGCTAAAACAGAATGCCAAAAAAATTAAAAATTTTAAAATTTTTGAGTCTAGTTTTTTGGTGATTCGGTAAATCAGAAATTTTCGTTACTCTAATAATTTTCTTTTCAATGACTGTTTTGAAATTTTTTTGTTGTTTAGAATTTTTTTGTTCTTTAGCTCTGATATTTTATATTTTTTAGCTATTCTTTTGTGATTATACGATGGCTGACGATGATGATCTTGTAAGTTTTTATAGATTGTCTACTAAAAATTAATTTTACTTTCAAGGCTCTTGATCTTAAAAAGAAGAAAAAATCTAAAAAGAAAATTGTCTTGGACGATGATGAAAGCTCCTCTCAGCAAAATGTTGAACGTCCTGTGACTCCGACAGATGTGGAGAAAGATGAGCGGCCGGTTGAAGAAGAATTAACTCTTGGCCCTAAAAAGAAATCTAAAAAGAAAAAGGAAGAATTGGAATTATTGGCGGACGAGGAGAGGGGAGAAAGCGAGGTATTTGTAAATTTAGAATTTTTATTCATTTTTTTTTATTTTTAAAAGAAACTTTCTGTTAGTGTTGCAGAAGGAGTAGGACGAATAAATTTGGTGGATGCTAAGGATCCTGAGAAATGGACAGATTATACTTATGACCAATTAATTGATATGGTTTTTAATATTATGCGAGAGAAGAATCCAGAAGTTATTTCTGGGAAAAAGAAGGTTTATAAATATTTTTTAAATTAAAGAATAATTAACTTTAATCACTCTTAAATGTTCGAAAAATCACTTCGTTTTATTGTTCTAGCATTTTTTAGACATTTGTAATGAAGCCTCCACAAGTTCAACGTGCGGGAACTAAGAAAACAGCATTCACCAATTTTTCAGAAATTTGTCGTTTGCTCAAACGTGAGCCAAAACACGTTTTGCAATTTTTGATGGCTGAGCTTGGAACGACGTTTTAACTTTTTCTAAATTTAAAATATTTTTTTTATTATTTTAGTGGTTCTATTGACGGAAATCAATGTCTAATTGTTAAAGGACGCTTTCAACAAAAACATTTTGAAAATGTTCTTAGAGTTTATATAAGTAAGAATTTGTTATTTTTTATTTTCCAAATTTATTTTTAAAATTAAGGGGATTATGTGACATGCCATACATGCCGCTCCTCTGACACTCTTCTAACAAAAGATATTTCCCGTCTTTTCTTTATTCAATGCAAAACTTGTGGAAGTCGTTGTTCTGTCTCTAGCATTAAATCTGGATTTACTGCGATGGTTGGAAAACGTGCTGCAGCGAGACGGGCTGCTGAGGCGATTGCGGGGAAGTGAGAGAATATTTTTAGAATTTTTGTTTGGATCTTCTATTTACGATAATTTTCAACCCTCATGTTTTTTATTATAAATAATACTTTGGTTATTTTTGTGGTTTCTTTTCGCTTGTTACTTTATATAAAATTGTAAAATGGTGTTATAATTTCTTATTTTGTCTCGAAATATTGCTTTATATTTAATTTTATTTTTAATTTCTCGAATATAAATTTTTAAGGACATTTGGAAAATTAATTTTCAAAGTTATTTAAATTTTCAGATTATGACTCAATTTTTGCAGAATTTTTCTTCTAAACACCAATTATTCGCTGCTGTTGCTGAATGGTTACATTTACCTTTAATTCCTTTGGACGATGCTCTTTCAACATCAGAAAGTTTTTTGTCTGTTCCTGTTCCGTATGTACTTTCTCATGAATTTTGGTTTGATTTTTTTGCGTTGCCTTTAATTAATGAAATTGGTTTGGAGTTGGATTCTCAAGCAAGGGAAGGGAGACTTCAATGTATTCTTATTTCTGTTAATGAGATTATTAGTCGAGTCTCTGATGGATATTGCTGTAGGGATCGGATGGTGGAATTTGAGGTATGTTTACTTGAATTTTTCCTTTTAAAATCATTTATCGCGATTTAAATGTTTTGATTCCATAACAAGGAAACGGCTTTGAAAGAAAATTTTAATTCAAAAATTAAAACACTTTAAAAGACGAATCAACGGAAATCCGGTAAACCAACCAAAAAATATGATTAACTAGAATATCTATATTTTCAATTAATTTTCAGGAGGCCTTCAAGAATTTAATTAGATGTTCTGAACGACCCATAAGTGAAGATGTACGTCGTCTCTCTCAAAGAGCTTTTGCGCGATTACTTAATCTTTTTGAACCTATTGCACAGATGTTGCTTTTATTCCATCTTTTTGAGGTTGTTTTAATAAAAACTGAAAGGAATTAAATTTTTATAGATTAAATTTAAATAAAATAATTAATCCGATAATGATAAATTGTTTCAGTTAGTTTTGGCAAAAAATGAAATTCCTCTTTCTGAAGAAGTTTATGAACCCCAAGTATTGGCTCTACTTATTGACACTTATCGACAGAAATGTTTTTCACAATTTATTGATGATGACAAATGTTTATTCCAGTCGCAACTTGAATGTTTTTACAAAAAATTTGAGTCTGTTGTTTATGAAGGTATATTATCTTAATTAAAATTATTTGATTGCTCTTAAAAATTAAAAAAAATATTTAAAAATTTTCAATTTTTTAATTTTTAGATCCATTCATTGCCGTCAATTTCTACACTTCTATTTTATTATTGATTAATGCCCACGCAACTCATCGTGCTCAAATTTCTTTGTTATCATCAGATGCTCTCAAATTTATTCAAAAAATTCGTGTCCAAGTTCGTGACTGGATGGATTTACAGAAACAACGGAAATTAATGGGAAATAATTCTAAAGGTTTTGATAATTTAAAGAATGGCAATATGGTTGAAATTCTTGAAGAAAAGCAAAGAGAAGAATGTGAAAATCACAATAAAGCTAGTTTAGAAATGTTGACTTTTCAATTGGATGAAGCAGAAAAGAAAGTAATGGAGACTATTTTGAAGAAATAGAAAATTGAAATCTCTAAAATTAAAATTCTTGCCTTTATTTTTTCTTTAAATAGACAAAATTATTTTTTCAAATGTAAAAACTAGTTGGACCCCCTACCCCTATAAAGAAATTAAAACCAGAGTTTCTACCCAGGTCTCCAACCAATGAAAATTTAAAAATTCAATATTATGCGTGTTTTGATTTTTTCAATAAATTATTGCTCAATTTTAACTTAAAAACTCCTAAATAAGTTTTTTTATATAAGTTATTTTAACTTAAAAACTCCTAAATAAGTTTTTTTCTTATTTATTTCTATAATCTTTTAGAGATGTTTAAATCAGGATTAAAAGTTTGTTCGAGGATCTTACCAAGTGCACAAACGTTTTTTAGGCTTGAGACAACTGGTACTCAAGGAGCAACAAATCAGAATGCAAATCAAGCTAAACAAGGTTAATTTGGAAGTTTTTAATTTAAAGTTTTGTGTGGAAAGGGACTATTTAAATTTCAACTTTTATAAAATTAATTTATTCAGCTAATACTAAATGGCAAATTGATCTGGTAAAGCGTGAAAAGTTGAAAGAATTTGCTCTATATATGACCAAATGTTTACCCAAATATATACAACAAGTACAGGTTTCTCTTTATTAGATCTCAAGTTTTTATTCAATTTTTTTGTTAGTTTGCTGGTGGAGATGAATTGGAAGTACTTATTCACCCAACAGGGGTTCTACCAGTTTTTGCTTTTCTCAAAGGCCACCATCCTGCACAGTTTACCAGTTTCATTTTTTGCTGTGGTGTTGATGTTCCAACACGTAAAAATCGTTTTGAGGTCGTTTATGCACTTCTTTCTACTCGTTATAATGCTCGTATACGTATAAGAACTTATACGGATGAGGTAATTTTTTAAGTTTAACACCACATTTCTCTTCAATTTTTATAAAAGATTGCTCCAATTGAATCTTTAACACCGCTCTTCTCTGGTGCAGAATGGTATGAACGCGAAGTTTATGACCTCTATGGTGTTTGGTTCAATAATCACCCAGACTTGCGTCGACTTTTAACAGATTATGGTTTTGAAGGGTTTGATTTTTGTTTTTTGGGGTAATTTTTATGTATTTTTTAGATATCCACAGAGAAAAGATTTTCCGCTTACTGGTTATGTTGAGGTTTTTTGACCGTTTTAATAATTTTCTTTTAATTTTTTCTAGCTTCGTTGGGATCAAGAACTTCAACAAGTTATTTACGAACCAACAGAAATGGCACAAGAATTCCGAAAATTCGACTTGAATACTCCTTGGGAAGTATTTCCAGCTTTTCGGGAGTCTTCGATTACCGCTGGTTTTGACGTTATTCACACAGCGGAAGAGAAACATGAGGAAAGTTGAAAAATGAATAGAAATTGATTTTAGATCTATTTTAAATAGGAGTGTTTTGATGTTCGTTGTCGTTGTAACTTTAAATATATATTAGACACGTAAAATTTAAAAGCATTTAAGGTTTGTTTTTTATAGTCGGGATTTTGTGTCCGTCGAAAGTATTTTGGAAGTTTGTGTTTATGAAGGGAAAAGCATTTCTATCTGACAACAGCCTAAATCATTGATTTACACGTTTAATTAATCTAAAGTAAATTGAAAATGAATATTTATTTGAATAATTTAAATTATTTTCAAAGAAATCATATCGAAAATGTGTCGAATTACGTCGAAAATTAATTATCTGCCTTTTCTCTGCTTATCCCTGCCTCTTCCATCAATTCAAGAACCGTCTTTTCAAGTTGATCGACTCGACTAGACATTACATCAATTCGTTGAATAATTTGGTTTGATGCTGTCTAAAGTGGAAAATTAAAAAATATTAATCTTAAAAATTCTTTAAAAAACCTGAAATCGTTCTTGCGTCTCTTTCAAAACATTTTCAATCTATAAAGATAAAATTTAAATATCAAACGATTCAAACCATTTTAGAAATATTCTCTAATTCTTTAGAATCAGGACTGGCAACGTCATCATCAGCGTCCTTCTCAGCATCAACAAATGTTTCCTTATTGTTTGAATCAACCATATTTTAATTTTCCAGAAAAATAAAACTGAAAGAAAAAATCTAAAATGTCAATAAGTTAAAAGAAATGTCAATAATCAAATTAAAAGGTCAATAAACATAGCCGTTTAGCTAACTTAAGACAGTTAACTAAACGATGTTTTAGTTAGATAGCAGCTTGTTTGTAAGAAAAAACAAGAAAAGATTTTAAGGGGGAAGCGCGAACGCTGTCCCCCACACTCAAAAATTTAGCTGTGGGCCTACCCCAGTTCGGAGCCGCCCTGCGGGTCAACCTCGCCCTTAAGTGCAATGGGGAAGTCTCACCACAGACGCCATGCCTTCTTGATCGCATGAGCGCCCCAGCCAGGTAAGTTTAAGACAAGTCTCATCTCCAAGGCATATTATGAATTAAGGAAAGAAAAGTGTCAGTTTATAGAATAACTCAGTATTTTATAGAAACGCCATATTCTTTTCACATTTCTTAGACTCCCTGTTTTATTTTAATGCACACACTAGTTATTTCTTTCCATCTTTGCTTTACACACTCTCTATTTTTTCTGCTGAATACAGATTGCCAATTAATCAATTTGCCAATAAGGCTAAAAACACTTAACTTGCCAATACTTATTTTGCCAGTAAGGCCAAAAAATCTAATTTCGTCAATTAAATTCTTTCGTAAACCGAAAATAAATGCAATTGCTTCTCGTTTTAATTTACTAATTTTTATAGCTTTTGTTTTATATAAAATAAATTTACATATTTTTTAGAGTATTCTAATTTAGTAAATGTGTGAAAGGATGGTAACTTATTATTTTTTGTCATCACCACATTTTGTTTTAAAACGTTCATTCTCTACTGCTGCATTAAAAGTCCGAGGAGATTATCGTGAACGTCAAGGGTTCAACTTAGTTGACAAGAGAGATGAAAAGAGTCTTCCTTGGTCTAACTCGTATCGTTTGTGGAAGTGGTATAGACCTGAAAAAGATGCAAAGGAGGTTGAAAATGTTTACAATGATGGAATGTACAGGCATAATAATAAAGGTTTTTTAACTGGTTATTTGGGTGGTTGCTAACTCGAGAAATTCCACGATAACTCATGGAATTCCAAATCACAGAACGACCAACTCACGGAATGACCAAAACACGGAATATTTTAAAAATCAGAATATTTTTAGAAATCAGAATTTTTCACATTTTCTAAATTCTGTTTTTAAAATATTCTAATGTAAAAAGTCTTTTAAAAATATTCAGATTTTTCAAAAAATTCCAATTTTCAAAATATTCCGTGATTTTATAATTCCGCGACTTGTCGTTCCGTGAGTTAGCCCGACACGGATTATTTTTAGTTTTTCAACATGAACAAAAAACACAAAATTGGTGGTCGTCTACAAATGGCAAAGAACAATATACAACCCTTAAAAATGGTCGATACGTTTCTGGTCCAACTCGTGAAGTTTCAAGTCATCTAAATTTTCAAAATCAGTCACACTCTAACAATGTAATTATGCAATTAATTTTAAATATTTACTCGCTATTTAGATGACGCGGATAGATGACAGTCCGAATATTCGACGTAGAGGAAAGCTCTTGGATCCTCAGCAGGAATTTGGGTTTGTCTGAATTTTAATAAAGAATTTTTTTTAATAATTTGTGATTTGTCCCAATTAACTTTAATTTCTCAGATCAGTACGTGCCAAACTCAATCATATTCTCTTCGACGAATATATTGGAGGTGAATGTAGTTTAAGCACTATACTGGATTGGGCTGATCAAATGCGAAGTTCTAAAGTGGAAGAAACACCTTTATTAAATTTAATTGGAAGATTGCAAATGATGGGACAACATTCATTAATTCCTCCTCTCTACAATGCGTATGTTTTTTTGCCAGTTTTTAATTTTTTATAATTATAGGTTTTTGAAATCATTTGAAGCTAAGCCATATGCAAATCGTCCAGAAATTTTGCTTCCGGCAATTGCAAATGCATTTCAGGTTTAATATTTTACAATGTTATGACTAGTGATAAGATTTTTAGGTTGTTAAAACTCAAAAATTGGTAACTGAATAGTTTGTATAAAATGCCAAAATAAGTAAAAATGATTTTAGGGAAAAATGTTTTAACCTAAAAACCCGGTCCCCAGTTGCGGTATATCCATACGTCTCTTCGTATTAAAGAGGAAGTTTGGCAAATTTTCTCTTTGAACTTTTTTTGGGGATACGGACGCCCTACTATCCAAACTTATATTGACTATTATTTTATATTTCAGTCAGCAAATCCAATAAAGGAAGTTCGTTTATTGTTCAATCAAATTAATTCTTTATTGCAACAAAATAAACAGCAAGGCAAATTTTTCTAATAAAATTAATTTTTAAATTTAATTTTCAGAATATCTTTATTTATTACAATTCTTCAGTCAATTGAAATTTAAGTATTTTATTTTTCGAGTTGGAAACCGTGTGAAAAATGGAGAATTAAATATGGATTTTTGTGCCTTACAAATACAAGAAATGGCCTCATTTTTGCGTAATTGCTGGCCATGCCCGTTGGCTGATTCAATAGATTATGTTTTCAGGTTAGGTTATATATTTTATTTTTAAATATTATTAAAGAAAATTTAAATTGAGTCAATCCAAAAAGTTTTTTTGCCAAAATTTTTTGCTAGTAAAAGACATTTTGATTATTCTGCCTTTTGAAACAAACTTTGGAAGTTATATTATGTATATCAAGAGAATGAATTTTTGCAAGAGTTGAACGAAACCGATGTACGGACGGAGATTTAACTCCTAAAACAAAAAAATATCCACTCGGGGCTAGAAATTTAATTTTTAATTTCTTAAAATTATTTTTTAATTATAAATACAATTTTTTAAGATGGAAGTTGGGGGACAAACTTGCTCTGCAACTTTATCAAGCATTCCTTAGAGAACCATCAGAACGTAATTTATACGCTGACAGATATCATATTTTTTTTCCTTGGATGATTGAAGTAATTGATGATAAAAAAGTAAAAAAATAAAAATAATTTTTTAAAATTAATTTTTGTAAATTTATAGAAAAGAGGACGAAATGAATTGGTAGCTGTTTTAGTCAAATTAATTGATTTGAATTTAAATAAATTATTGCCTAATTTTATGAGAGGAAAATTGCACAGTGAAATAGGAAATCTTTTTAATTATGCCTGTAAAAATAGAAATTTTGATGTTGCGGAAAAAGTTTGGGATTATTGGTAAGGAAAATTTTTTTCTAATTTTTAAATTTTTTTTTTAATTTTTTAGTAAAATTACTGGATTATCGCATAGATTTAGTGTCAATTCTTTATTTTTATTTACACTTTATCATTGGATGAATGGAAGGAAAATGGAAGCAAAAACAATTGCTAGTGTTTTACAATCAAGAATCAGATTTCTTCGAGACGTTTCTAATAATAAATTTAGCGAAGGTTAATTAATTCGAAAAAAATTAAAAAATAATTAAATTTATTTTTTAGATAAAGTAATGGAAGAAATGGAGGAATGGAAGAATATTCGTGATCGCTTTTTAGAAATTAATAGAAGTTACAAGGATATTATGGAAAAGTAGGGAAAATATTTTTTAATTTTTTGTGATTTTCTAAAAAATTCAAACTTGCTTTTTAGTCCACAAACAAAAGAAAGAACGAGGAAGGTATGCAATCGAGTTTTGAATGAATTTGTAAATGATTTTATAGACAACAAAAATAGAAAGTGAATTAAAAATTGTTATAGTATTTTTTGTTTTTTTAATAAATTAGATGATATTTTATTAGTTTTTATTAATTTGGAAAATTAAAGTTCTAGAGAAGAAAAGAACTTTTGCTTAATTCAGAATTATTAGACCTAATCCAATCTTTAGATTTTATCTGTTTTAACGGGTGCCGGAAATTTGGGTTTTGGAAAGTTTGGGGGCTCCATGAGTTTTCGGAAAGTTGGGCTCTAATGAAAAAATTATTGAGCTTCGAGATGCATAAAATTTCGGATCTGGTCTAGTTTAGTAGTCCAATGAGAGTTTATTATAGTCCATTCAAAGTTTTTGAGTCCTATGAAGTTTATGAGTTTTTTTCATTCCACAAAAATGTCCTAATGAAAATGAGACAATCCAATTCTAACAGATTCTCAGGTACTTATCCCTTATACCACACCCCCTCAAAGTAGTGTCCAAAATGTCATATATGGGGTAATAAAGGGTGCTGATCACGATTATGGTGTTTATTTCTCAATATAAGAACCCCCTCACCCATAAATTGTCATGGTTCATAATGGTCAAACTTCAAGTTTGGACGCATTTGACTACCACAATGGCAGAAACGTTCAGTATGAAGCAAACCGCAATTTTGAAAAAATTTTGCAGCGTTTGATTCCAAGGGCGTATCCAGGGGGGGCTGGGGGGGCTAGAGCCCCCCCCCCCCCCGAAATGGGGGAAAGAGGGAAAAAATTAGGAGAAGGTTGGTCGAAAAAGTGAAATTTTTTCGCCTACAACCCTCAAATTTCAAAAAATTTTCGCCTGCGGCGCTAAAAAAGTGAATTTTTTTGGCCTACGGCCTCTAAAATTCAAAAAATTTTCGCCTGCGGCGCTGAAAAGATAAAAATTGATGTACAAAAAAATTTGCGTTCGGAACGCCAAAGTGAACGCCAAAATTTTGGCGCACACCCAATGTTAGCCCCCCCCCCCCCGAAACCGACCCCCTGGATACGCCCTTGTTTGATTCATCAGGACATCCCCCCATTAGTGTGTCGCAATTATAGGGCATTTTTTATTTATTTTTATTATTATGGGTTCAAATGAATGAAATCGTTTATATACTCATTAAACGACCAATAATCACACAGAAAATAAATATTAAATATTAGTGCATTAATAAATATAAGTGCAAAATAAATATTAGTGCATTAATATTGCTCATACCTATATATTTATTTAAATAAAAACTTGAAGTTTGACCATTATGAACCATGACAATTTATGGGTGAGGGGGTTCTTATATTGAGAAATAAACACCATAATCGTGATCAGCACCCTTTATTACCCCATATATGACATTTTGGACACTACTTTGAGGGGGTGTGGTATAAGGGATAAGTACCGATTCTCATTAATAATAATCGAAGTGTGGCCAAAATGTTAAACTGGAATAAATAATTGTTTAAATTTCCATTTAGGAGAAAATTAGCAAAATAATTAATTGACAAGTATACACAATTTTTCCCAAATTTTTAATTAAATTTTTAACAATAATTAAAATACTATTTATATTATTTCTTTTCAATTATTTTCCAAAAACCAAAAAAAAGTTTATTTATTTATTACTGCAATTCAATATCCTCTTCATTTTAAATATAATGAAAGTCTTGTGGCCATTATTTCTAATAAAATGAGTCATTCTTATAAATAAATATATTTATTTATCTCCTTCCCTTCCAAAGTCTGTTGCAAACTTTGAATGGCAGCACATTTTGATTTATTTATTCTTTCATTTATTTTTGAAAGTTTAGCCCCAATGGCCATTGGGTTTCAGGTCAACGACCTCAATCAAAAAATAAAATTGCTGTCAATTTTGGAAACTTCTTTTTCTTTTTCTTCTTTTTTTTTGAATTAAGCAATTTTTAAATTTGACTATTTTTAAGAATTTCCTTTCAATTCTTGTTAAGATGCTTTTCCTTTATTTTTGAAAGGAAAAACATAAAAAGAAGGCTTCGAACCTAATCTTCAATCCTAACTTAACTGAATCTTTTGTTCCTATTAGAAACTCCCAAATGATTGATGCTCATACCCATATTTTATATCAAGTTGCGGTACAAATTTTGATATAACCTGTGAAAAACTTTAATAATAATAAAAAAAAGCTTTTCATTTTTCGTTTGTGTTTTGATTTAAGACTACTTAAATATATATAATATTACAAAATTTTATTTTCCAAAATAATAATATAAATAAACAAAT
This sequence comes from Meloidogyne incognita, assembly GCA_036172945.1. Taxonomy (NCBI): domain Eukaryota; kingdom Metazoa; phylum Nematoda; class Chromadorea; order Rhabditida; family Meloidogynidae; genus Meloidogyne; species Meloidogyne incognita. The sequence goes on from JARQAC010000037.1 coordinate 1,288,515, forward strand.
TATTAATAATTTAGAAATTTTTATGTAATTTTAGAACTTTTCTCTATTTATAAACAAAAAAAGTATATTTATTCTTAAATTTGGTTCAAAAATGGTTTTTGTCTAGTTTTTACGTCCAATAAAAAATTAAGAGTTCAAACAATATTACACTCCAAACATAAAAAATTGGGAATAGGATTTCAGGAAATGGCGTTAATGGACAGTGATTATAGTTCCTCTTTATTATGGTTTTAGTTAAGGAAATTTCCATTTAAAACGCAAATTTCTTTTCCCTCCGATCTTGCTTCTTTTGATTTTAAATTTTCTAATCGTTTAATAATTCTAATTTTTAATAATGCCAAATTAATGTCAGGGCTATTAAATAAATATTCGTTGTGTGGATATTTAGAGATTCTCTAGGAACACACAAACAAAAAGTAATTAATTTCTGAACAAAACAAATGTTCACAAAATAAGGACAAACAAAAATAATAAATCTTTTATTTTTATTTTCCTTTCTTTCAAAAATATGTTTGTGATTTGAACTTTATATTTTCCTCAAAATATTCTCTTCTTCTTTTAAAAATCCCATAAATTTAGTGCCTTATTCCACATAAATTAGCATCGATTTTGAAGGATTTATTTTTTAAATCTTTGGCCATTTTTTTGCTTTTCTTTAATTTTTTATATTTCCCTTTTTCCTCTTAAAATTATGGCAATTTCGAGTAAAATAAATATTTTTTGGAAAAATAATTCTTTGGTTTCCGTTAAATTTAAATAAAATATTTTTGTATATAAATATCTCATTTATTTGCTCGAAATTTCTGTAGACAAAACTTTTATTCTATCAGACACTTTATTCTCTAGCTATAAATTAGGTATTTTCAAAATTCTGCAGAAATTTTTCTCATAGGAGGTGCTGAATTTTGTAAATCCCCCTATTTTTAATTTTTATTATCATTAATTGCTAAAAATGTTGTTAAACAAATAAAGGTTTAAATGAAATGATAAAGATAAATAATTATTTATGTATTTACATATTTTTTATCAAAAAAACATAGAATAGGGCAATCAAAGATAACATAAATAAAAACATCTATTTTTTGTGGTTTTTAACTAAATATTTACAGTAAATACTTATAAGATCTGTGCTTATATTTTCCAATGGGCAACTCGGATGCGCTTAGTTACCGAAGTAGATTTCTTTTCAGCTCGAAAACTCTATTAAATATTTTATACAAGGATATTTTAGTAAAAAATTATTCTTCTTATTTATAATTTTTTAAGGTTTTTTGCCACAAAGATGGCAATAATAAAAAGAAAATATTCCAAAATAAAATTTAATATTTTACTCCATTTATTATTCTCTTTCCTTTTTGTTTTCTTATTTACCTCTTTAACTTCTTCATGGTCTATTGAATTTCCATCTCCTTCTTCTTCTTCAACACTTCAAGAAGAAGAACTTCCTTTACATCCTTTATCTCCTCCTGAACGTTTACCAAAAAATGACAAAAAAATAATTACTAAAAGGCAGGCATATCAAGTTTATTTGGGCGGAGAAGCTAGTGTTTCTATTGATAAAGGTGCTGAAGATTCTGGACCTTGGGGTGAATGGACAAAGGAAAGGGATTGTTGTAAGTTATTTTTTCTTTGAAATTTTTATTTAACATATTCTGATGTTTAACAAAGGCAGTTGAATCCCACTTTAAAATACTTTCAATAATATGTAGATACACCTCTAAATAAGATAAGCTTTTTAAAAATTGGCAGGCCGGTGGGTAGGGGTAGAACTGTCTAAGCGATACCCCGAACATCTCATTATGAGGTAAAATTTTTCAGCCGCAGATATCTTATAAGTAGTGAATGTTGACTTGAACAATATTTTTTATACGAAAATTATTAATTTTAGCCCGTTCATGTGGTGGAGGTGTTTTAATTGAAAGGAGATTGTGTTCAGACAATACATGTCAAGGACCATCAATTAGATATATTTCTTGTAATATAGAGCCTTGTCCAGTTGGCACAAAAGATTTTAGATACGAACAGTGTTCTCAACACAACGATGACCCTTTGGATGGAAAATATTATAAAGTAATAAATTAATTAAATGTTTTTATTGTTTTTTTAATTTTCTTGAGGAGTTTAAAAAAATTTTCTTTAGGAAAGTTTTTTGAAGTTTCCCCATAGAAATTAATTGATGTTAAGTTCATTCTAGGTTATTTCCATAAATCATTAATTGAATAAAGTTGTTCTTTTAATTTTTTAAATTTTTTAGTGGATCCCTTATGCCGGAAAAAACAAATGTGAATTAACTTGCCGTCCAGAAAATGCCAATTTTTATTATAAATTTGCCGAAAAAGTTGTTGATGGAACTAAATGTGATGCTTACAGTGACGATGTTTGTGTTGATGCTAATTGTTTACCTGTTGGGTGTGATGGAAAACTTGGATCTGGTAAAATTTTTGTAAAGAGAAAATAAAGATTAAAACTTAAAATAAATACCTGGAAGAAGGAGGGTATTTCTATTTTGTTAAATTTTTACTTAAATTTACTTAAAACTCTTTTTAATCTACCTCAACAATTCTAATTTTCGAGTTCCAACTTTATTTATATTCCCCAGTAATTTAATTATTTTTAATTCATCCGTGAAAGAACTAAATAATTTAAACTCCCGTCACTTTCTAATATTTATTAGATCCCACTATTAATTAGCCCTCCCTCCCACTATTTAATGAGAAGTAAAGGTTATTAAAGCTTTTACCCCTTTAGCGTGAGCTAATTATACAAGAAAATACGGATTAATTAACAATTCTAAATTTTTCTTTTAAAATTTAAGTCGCCAAAAAAGACAAATGTGGTGTTTGTAACGGAGATGGTTCTGCTTGTAAAACAGTAGAGGGCATTTTCGATGAAAGAGGATTAGCTTTAGGATATCACGATATTGTGTCTATACCTGTCGGTGCCACAGCAATTCATATAGAAGAATTGAGACCTTCCAGCAATGTTTTTGGTAATTAAATATTAAAAAAATTATTTTCTCTTTTTCTTTAAAGCAATTAAAAACTCTACTGGGGATTGGTTATTAAATGGTAATTATCAAATACAAGTAATTACAAAAAATATTATTGTTGGTGGAAGTGCTTTTAAATATGAAAGTATCTTATTTTTAATTAATTTTAATAATTATTTTTTATTTTTATAGAAGGAGATAGTGGAACTGAGTAAGTTTTTCTAAAATTTAATTAAATATAATTAAAATATTTAATTTTATATTTTTACAATATACTATGTAAAGAGCTAATCAAATCGGGGCCGATCTATATATAACCTTAAGAATTTTTAACTTTCAAGCCAACTTTTCAAGCAATTGTAAACTAAAATCCCTTATCTCTTTTTATGTATGAATACTATACTACTTCTATAAACCTACAGTTAAAATTGCTTATGATTAACAATAATTAATATAATTTTTAAAATATTTATTTAATTATTTTTAATAACAGAAAATTAACATCAAACGGTCCATTAACAGAACCTTTAACTATCTCTTTATTACTTCAAAGAACAACAACACCAAAAACTAGCAGTGCTGTTAAATATGAATTTTCTATTCCCCTAGAAAAGGATATTAAATATTTATGGAAACCTGGGGAATGGTCTAGCTGTTCTGTTACTTGTGGAAAAGGTTTTTAATTGTGTTTTAAATTAAATTTTAATTACTAAAATTTGAAAAATTAAATCTGAAAATTGAACCATCTTTAAATTGAAAAAATTATATTATAATGAGGATAATATTGGGAACATTTAATATTGGCATTATTGACAATAATATAGGCATTCCCACCTTATAGTGAGGTTAAACTTCATTTAATAATATTTATAAATTGTACACATTCTATAAATAATAAAAACTGCTAGAAGTTCAGAAGTTTAACTCCTTTTATTTAAAATCAGGTTTAATAACCCGAACACTTTATTGTACCGATGTCGCAACACATACACGAGTAGAGGATTCTATTTGTGAGGAACAAAATGCTACAAAACCAGAATTTGAAAAGCCTTGTAAAACGATCGACTGCGAACCTCAGTAGAAAATTTTAAATTATATTTAAAATAGATTTAAATAGATATTTTGTTGGTGAATGGGAACCATGTTCGAGTACCTGTGGAGACAAAGGACTTCAATTTAGAGTTCTTTACTGCCATCGGTTATTTATTTTTCTAATACAAAAATTATTTTTTAGAGTTTTTGCTGATGGGCGTCGCACAACAGTTTCAGATGGAAATTGTACGGAACGAGGAATTGAAAGGCCAGAAGCGAGAAGACAATGCAATAGATTTCCTTGTTAATTAAATTTCTAAATAAAAAGTATTTATGTAAATTTAAAGGCCCCGAATGGCAAGCAGGCCCTTGGTCTTCCTGTTCTTCACAATGTGGGGATGCTAAACAATTTCGTTCTGTAACATGCAGAAGTGCTAAAGAAGGTGAAGGAGGGAAAATGTTACCCGCTGATGCTTGTCCGGGTATGTGATTTTTAAAAAAAATTTGAAAAAATACTTTTTTAGATAAAGATGGAAAGCCTCAAACAGAAAGGGATTGTAATTTGGGACCTTGTAAAGGTCTTCAATTTAAAACTACTGATTGGGAATTGGTAAATAAATATTTTTATTTTTGTATTTATTTAATATTAAAGTGCCAACGTTGCAATGACACAGAAGAACGGCGTAATGTAACATGCCAGGACCGTAATGGGAGAGAATATCCCTTAGAAAAATGTTTGGAAACACAAAAAATTGGGGCGACAAAAAAGACGGAAAAAGCAAAAATACCAGAAGATAAACGCCCCTGTGCAAGCCCAGCCCCATGCCTTTATGAATGGCATTTTTCTCAGTGGTCTAAATGCAGTACTGAATGTGGACATGGACATAAAAGTAGAGCTGTATTTTGTGCTATAAATGAGCTTGGACAGACAAAGGTGGTGTTTAGAATTCATAAAGAATTGTAAAAATATAAAGCAAAAAATTAAATATATGTAAATAAATAGTTATTTCTCTCATTAAGTACGATACTATGAGATAAAGGGGAGATTTATTAAAGAGATAATTAAGGAGAATTCAAATCAAAAAGAAAATAAATAATGTTTGTGAATAATATGGTTGTCAGTTTCCCCAATCTTCGGTTAACTGAAACCAGTCGAAAAATCTTTGGGGTTTCCTTCGATTCAGTTTAAAAAGGATAAGATTATTTCTACATAGTACATTATAATAATTAAGTGTTAATTAAATCCCTATTATTTCTTTACTATTATTTTTAGCGCGTAGATGAGTCTTTATGTGGCGGCGATAAACCTATTTCACAAGAAGAATGTCTTAATGAAGAAAAGTGTGAAGGTGTTTACTTTACTGGACCTTGGTCTGAATGTTCAGCATCTTGTAATGGAGGAATCCAAACTCGGGCAGTTGTTTGTTTAAATTATGACAAAAAACCTGTCCCAGAATGGTGTGATGAAAGAATGAAACCTATTGAACAACAAATTTGTAACAATCAAACATGTCCTGGTAAGAATGGATTATTTTAGATTAAATATAAGGGATAGAGTTATCAGAGATTGTGAATTTTAGGGGAATTATATTTTTTTTGAACAGGATATTATTTAATAAATATCCTTTTCCTATTATTAAGTTTAATTTTTTTGTCCATTTCAGTCTGCTCAGAAAGCGAATTTGGTTGTTGTCTCGACAATGCAACATTTGCAACTGGACAATTCTATGCTGGTTGTTCTAATTGTTCAATTTCTGAATTTGGTTGTTGCTCAGATAATGTAAATAATTTTTTAAACAAAAAAAGATTAAAATTAAATAGATAACAGAAAAACAAGGAAAGGATAATCAGGGATGTCCTGGGAGTGAGGATGTAGAAGAGGAAGGTAGTGGAGAGGAACCAATGTATGAGAAATATAATAAAAAAGGAAATTATTTAAAATTTAAGGGAGGGGGAAGGGATTAAAGAAGAACTTTGCACCCTTGAAAGCCAAACTGGTGAACGATTGCAAATACCTTGTACAACAATTGCCCCGTCTGTTGTTGTTGGGGATTTGCTTAAAGCAAATGTTAGTGAAAATGAGACTATAAATTGTTCTAAAACGGTAAAAGTCTTTCTAATTTGGTTGTTTTATCAATTTTTAATAAAGGAATTTGGCTGTTGCCCAGATTGGTATACCCCGGCAGAAGGTCCAGAACTTGCTGGGTGTCCGGTCTTTACTTTAGGGACTTGTAATGAAACTAAATATGGCTGTTGTTCTGATGGTGTTACTCTGTCCCGAGGGCCAGATTTTCAAGGATGTGGAGAACCTACTTGTGCTGCATCGCTTTATGGATGTTGTAAAGACAGGAGAACAATTGCTTTTGGACCTAATTATGGAGGTTGTGAAGGGGTTTTTGGAAGTTTTTTTAATTACTGAATTAAAGGATGTGAACGTAGCAGTCTTTCTTGTGAACTCACCGAATTTGGTTGTTGTCCAGATGGTACAACTCCCGCTTTAGGGAAAAATGGGAAAGGATGTGGGGCAAGTTGTTTATTGACTAGGTAAATTAAAAACAAAATTTTACTTTAATTTTACCCCTTCAAAATTAAGGTATGGATGTTGTCCAGATGGGATTACTCATGCAAAAGGTCCAGATAATGATGGTTGCGGATGTGTATTCTCTCAATATGGCTGTTGTCCAGATGGAAAAAATTCGGCAAAAGGGCCGGGATTTTATGGTACGAAAATATCTTCCATAAAGTTTTCTAAATTATTGTCCAGGCTGCCCAGAAAGTTGTGCCCAAAGTAAATATGGTTGTTGCCCTGATGGACAGACTGCTTCTAGAGGTCCAAATAAGGAAGGATGTCCTTGCCAATATTCTCGTTGGGGTTGTTGTAAGGATGGACAAACAACTGCTATTGGGCCACACGAAGAGGGCTGTGATGATTGTAGATATGGAAAGTGAGAGGAATTAATGAAAAAATAATTTTTGCTAAAATATTTTTGAAAATAGGTATGGATGTTGTCAAGATGGAAGTTCCAAAGCTTTCGGTCCAGACTTTGCTGGATGTCCTACTACAACTCCAGCACCTTATATGTTAGGTGGAACTGTATCTCCTTCAACTATTGGTAAACAAAAATATTTCTTTAAAATAATCATTTATTTAGTGGCAAGTTGTGGATTACCTCAAGATCAAGGACAAGTTTGCTCATCTAGCTATAAACTAGCCTGGTAAATTTGTTCAATATAGGTAAATAAATAAAATTAATTTGTTAGGTATTATGATATGGCAGAAGCTAGGTGTGCACAATTTTGGTATGGCGGTTGTGGGGGAAATGAAGTAAATAAAGTTTTTTTAATGAGTGAAACGAAATTTAGAGGGGTCAACGAAATTTAGAGGTTAAAAATCGAAAAGTCTCCTATTTTTAGTCTTGGTCTGGTCTAAAAATTCGACGGTTTCTGGAACCGGTTTCATGAGCTGGGATACAACTGCACTTGCCAGTGCAGGAGCGCTTAACTATTTTCAGTTAAAATAAAATTATTTTTAAAGAATCGTTTTGGAACTCAAGAGCAATGTGAACAAATTTGTGTTGATCCCCCAGGACTTGGTCTTTAATTTATAAAATTAAAAAATAATTTTATTTTTTAAGGTCGTTGTTATTTACCAAAAGTTGAAGGCTCAAAACGTTGTGAACAATTAACACCTAGATATTCTTATGATTATATTTCTAAACAATGTACTGCTTTTTGGCATACAGGATGTTTAGGGAATTCTAATAATTTTCTTTCCTGGGAAGAATGTCAGGTAAATTTTTTTGAAATATTGATTATTTCATAATGAGCGGGGGAAAGAGAGGGGGGAATATTCCAAACACGTGGTGTTAAAGTCTGCTTTAGGTACAACACGATATACCGTGGTCCAGTCGATCACAGGGCTTATAACTAGGTTTTTAAATCTCGCTGGGCTGAGCCTGCCAGACTTGGATCACGATAGATAAGAATAATCCACAACATAATCTTCTGTCTTTGAAACACGGCCCGCTTTAGCAATTTGTTTTCCTATATATTTTGATTTTAAATAATTAAAAGAGTTTTTGTGCGGGAGCGGATGCATCACAAGTCCAAGTTAATATTGTTCCATATCGAGGACCTATTCCAATATCTCCACAACACAATCTTCAACCTCCTCTAATTCCCCAACAACAATTACCCCAACAACCACCTCCACCACCCCCACCACCACCACAACCACCTCAACAACAACCTATTATTGCCCCTATTGTGCCTTCCATCCCAGAAGAAAGTAGGTTTACATATTTTAAGTGAAAATAGAATACTAAAATATTAAAAAATATTGTTAAAATAAACCGTTTGCTGTTTTTATAAATAAGATTGTAGTTTTGGAATATGGTCCTTTTTTCAATTTTTTATTTTTTTGCTTTTAATTTCTGCTTTTTTAAATAATTTTGCTTTTGATTTTCTAGCTTTAATTTTTTTTAAACTAATTTAACAAAAAAACTTCTTTTTAATAAAATAGAATTATATCCAACACTTCGACCTCAACCTTTAATTATACCTCCAAAGAAACCAGAAATTTCCCCATTTGAAGAGGATGATGCTTGTAGAATGATGTTAGATAGTGGAAATTGTCGAAGTTATGTGGTTGGTTTTTAAAAGGAATTGGAATTTTAAATTTTTTATAAAATTAAATTATCCCTTAACTATATTTAAAAAAAATATTTTGGACCAATCAACAGAATTAACCACAATCTGGCCCAAAACCTATCTTTATATTTAAATGAAAGAGAATTTTCTTTTAAAGATTTAATGGGTTAGAGTAAAATTTCTTTATGCGAATTATTAATCTCCTATTTTTATACTTAAAAAAATAAAATAATTAGGATAAATATTACTTTGATGCATTCAATGGTGGCTGCTTCCGTTTTATTTATAGTGGTTGTGGCGGGAATAGAAATCGTTTTAATACAGAATCAGAATGTACTCAACGCTGTGGACATTTAATTTCATCTCCGACCAAACCTGGATTTTTAGGTAAAAAATTCCTTAAAATTATTCTTTGGGAATTAAAGAGAAAAAAATCTCCCATAAATTTTTTCAATTTATTTAAGGCCATAAGCAACAATTACAACCTTTACCTTCAGCACACAGAACAAATGCCCCTTTACCTGGAAAACAAGCTTTTTGTAAAAATATTTTTTTTAAATTTTTGTTTGTTTTTGGACTGTTGTTAATTATGTGGTTTTTGTTTTTATTTTATTTTGTTTTATTTTTTTCTTTAACAACCCCTAAAGTAATCCTTAAAATAAAAATATAATTTTTATTTTTTAAATTAAAATTAAAATATTTACATATATTCAAGTAAAAACAAAGGAAATGTGCAATCTTCGACCAGACGTTGGTAAATGTGAAGGACATTTCGATAGCTTGTTAGCTTCTTTTAAAATTAATTTAAAGTTTAAATTTTAGTTATTATGAACTAGCTACTGGACAATGTGAACGATTTACCTATTCTGGGTGTGGAGGGAATGCAAACCGATTTAATACTCTTGATGAATGTCAGGTACTTTTTTGAAGAAAAAATAAAATTTATTTCCAAAAATTTTCACTATTTTAGGCTGTTTGCCTTCGCCGTCACGATTTCCCTCCTCCTCCAGGCCCACAAACTCCATTTAAAAGTGTTTCAGCATTTGTCCCTCCAGAACCTAGCCAACCAATAATCCCAGCAGCTGCTGGAAGTATAATACAATTAACTGGAAGAGAAAAACAAAAAAATCAACAACAAATTTGTGATTATTCTAAAGAAACTGGGTCCTGTAAACAATTTGTTACTAAATGGTATTACAATAAATCGGATGGAACTTGTAATAGATTCCATTATGGAGGTATTTTTAAATGTTTTTTAAAATATACTGTTGTTGTTGTATAGCGGTAGTCGTTTTTGTGTTTAATGTTAGCTCAGATAATTATGTTATTGGCATGTCTAAATTTTTTGTCCCTGAGATTTTCTAGAGTTCTGGATTTTACTCACATAGAATTTATGAATTTATGATGAATATAAAGATAAATTATAAACATAAATTATAAACATAAATTTATTTAATTTATGTTTAGAATTTATGATGAGATTTTTCGAAATATCAAATAAATTTAGAAATATTTGTCCCTCAATCATTGTTTCCCACATAAAGGCCTTTATCCTTTAGCAATTACTGAAATTTCAAATAAAAATTTTTTAGGTTGTGATGGAAATTCCAATCGTTTTGACACAGAACAAGAATGTAGAAATACTTGTGGTGATTTTAGAGGTATTAGAAAATATAATTTTTCTAAAAACAAATTATTTTACAAAAAAGATGCCTGTTTATTGCCAAGTGTTTCTGGTCCTTGTGCTGGTAAAGCTGACCGTTATTATTTTGATTTTCATTCAAATAAATGTTCTTTGTTCCAATATGGAGGATGTCTTGGGTAATTTATAGTAGATAAGTCGAATCTCATTATAAGATACACACAATAATAGATACAGTTCTATTTAAGATATTTTTTAAATTTGATTGACATTGCGTGGAGGGAGATGACTGATGGATATCCCCAATCTAAGATACCCCTCACAATTTTTTAATTTCAACGGTGTATCTTATATAGTGTAGTCCGATTATAGTTCAAAAATAATTTTTAATTTTTCTTCCTCTTTAACAGAAATACAAACAATTTCCGTACAATCGAAGAATGCCAAGCTCGTTGCCAACCAAGTACTTGAAAAATTTTTAATTTAAAGAATGAATGAAAAGATGGATTTTGGGAGTGGGGAAAGGGGCATATGCCAACAAAAAAATTAAATTTTTAGCGAAATAATTAATTTTTATTTAAGAAATAATTGTTTTTTTTTTAATTTTCTTGCCTCCAATTTTATGATATTTTCTGTGCCGTTCCATTTTTAATTTACTTTAATTGTTAATTTTTATTCAGTGCTGTTTATTATTACAGATTTTTTCGGTTAAAATTTTTGGAAAAAATAATCCAGTATTAAAATATATTCAGCACTTGATTTATTTCTTTTTCTCTCACTTGCAATTTTTTCTAAACTTGATATAAAATATTTCTTAAATTGATTGATTAATGTTTAAAATTTTAATTTTCCGTAAGGTGCCTTTCCCCACTCCTTCCAGTCTTCTAAAAATATTAAAATTTAATTGATATCTCTGGGATTAGAATTAAAATTGAAAGGAAAACTCAAAAAAATATTTTTTATATTTAAATATTCAACAGATTTAAAAAGTCGAAGAAGACGTTCCTTGTTATCAGAACAACAATTTGTGGAAATAAATAATAATTCGAATACAGATAATTTATTAATTAATAAAAATGAAAAGAATATTTTGAATAAGCAAAAGGAGGATGTTTTTGTAGATGAAAAAGAAGAAGAAATAGGAGAGGAGGAGGAGGAGGAAGGAGGATTGCTTTATGGACAATTACCTGGTTTTAAATTTTTAAAAATTTTAAGAGGTTTTCCCAAAGTTTTTGAGAGTTATTTGTAGATTCTAATCCAAGAAGTGTGACACTAATCTAAATTATAATTGAGAAGGAAAACTCAAAAAACCCAATTTTCAATAGGCTCTCTATTTGCCCCGGAAGTTTCTATGTGTATATTTCACCGTCACTTTTTTTATACATATAAAGACACACCCATCGGACATTCATTCCTACTATCCGGAGTTTCACTTTTCTTGAAATTCTTTTATTTTAAAGAACTTTGCCTTCTACCCGAAGAAAGAGGTTAATTTTTGGCAAAAAATATCAAAATTTTCGGTTTTAAAACCGGACTTGAACAACCCTAGAAGATAACAAAAAATCATTTATCACAAAAGTCCAAATTAATACATATTGGCATGAGGTGATTTTGTTCGGACTGGATTAATCCAGAAAAATTCAGTTTCCGGCCCTAGTTAAAAATCCGAAACTTGAATCTAGCAAATTTTGTATACACCTTTATAAAGCCAGCACCAACGAAAGAGTGAAATCCTGATCTGGGGATTGGTTTCAGTCTAGTATGGAATTGATATGAGGCTTTTGTTGATTCCGTGCACATTTATGATACAGTGTTTTCTTTATCCTTCCAAATTGCCTTTATTCCTCTAATTTCCCAAAATCCCTCGATATACTTGTAAGCTCTGTTTCCCTATATTTCGAAGAGTTAGGATAGTGGAGGGATTAAAGGGATATTGGTGATAATTAGGGGTTTATCAGGATCATTGGAGCTATCGGGGTGTTAAAACGGTTATGTCAATATGGAGCAGATATCGAGGGATTTGGGAGGATTAATTTGTTTAGATATCGAAGGATCTCATGGTTCCCTTCAAACCCCATGATAGTACGGATCCAAAATCCAGTTTCAGGACAAATAGTTAAAATGTATTTATTATATGAATTTATTCTAAGAAAAAGAATTACTACAAAATATATGTACAAATGTCTAAATCTTCTACAAAATGCATTAGTGCAACTACAATTAATATCACAAAACTTAGAATACAAAAATAAATGTTAAATGGTATTAGGTTTATCTAAGCAGCGGCCGTTCGTTGGAGAAGAGCCAAACGCTTCCTACGACCACAACCTCCTCCACAGCCACCGCCACCTCCTCCACCACCTCCGCAACCACATGGTGGTGGTGGTGGTGGACCGCCACAACAACATCCTCCTCCTCCGCTTGAACAACTTATTTTCAGCGTGATTGTTGTTGGTGGCCGTTGACATTCACATCTTGGTGGTTGTGGACATTCACATCTTGGTTGTTGTGGGCATTCACATCGTTGTTGTTGTTGACATTCACATTTTTGTTGTTGTTGACATTCACATCGTTGTTGTTGTGGGCATTCACATCGTTGTTGTTGTTGACATTCACATCGTTGTTGTTGTGGACATTCACATCGTTGTTGTTGTGGGCATTCACATCGTTGTTGTTGTTGACATTCACATTTTTGTTGTTGTTGACATTCACATCGTTGTTGTTGTGGGCATTCACATCGTTGTTGTTGTTGACATTCACATTTTTGTTGTTGTTGACATTCACATCGTTGTTGTTGTGGGCATTCACATCGTTGTTGTTGTGGGCATTCACATCGTTGTTGTTGTTGACATTCACATCGTTGTTGTTGTGGGCATTCACATCGTTGTTGTTGTGGGCATTCGCATCTTTGTTGTTGTTGACATTCACATCTTGGTTGTTGTGGACATTCACATGTTATTGGTGGTGGGGGTGGTGGTGGACCACCGCATCCACATCCTCCACCACCTCCACCGCCTCCACCACCACCACAACACTGTTTTTTCATCCTTAGACCTCTCACGAGGGATGGAAGAAGTCTGGAACAAATTTTGTTTAAAAAATTTATTAGCTAATAATGTTAACTTACATATCACCGTTACCAAAAAGGCCAGCATTTATTTCATTAGCAATTAAAATAAGCGATAGTAAAGTAAAACAAAGACTATACATATTTTTAGCCATTTTTCTCAAATGAAATTATTTTAAATAATTTTTAGAAACTTATTGAAATTTAACTTTAGAAGAATTAATGCTTGTATTAGACTGAATAACCTCAGCTATTTATATCCAAATTTTTGGCCAAAAATTGTTTTACAGTTTAGCAACAATATGTAAGAGCATTAAAAGTGAAACCACGAAAAAAGTTTTACCTTCAAAAGTTTTATTGCCATTTTAAACCATGTAATGTAAAAGAGATCAAACGAATATTTTTGGCTAAAAATTCTTTTATTTATTATTTAATCAGTTTTTTAAAAGAAAAAATATTCCAGATATACATATGTAATTTCCCCATTCTCTCTTAGATAAATAAAAAAACGACATTTTACGATGTTGCTATATTTTAGCTAAAAAGCAATAATTTTAACGGGTTGGTTACAGGTCTATAAAATAATTCTGTCTATATTTATTTTACTTGTAATTTGTTGTGTTCTCAAAGAAATTTTTAATAATAAATATTTTTAAATATTTTTGGTCTCACTCCATTCGGTTAATGCCCGGTTGATGTCCTACCTGTCCGCAAAGATAATGCGATTTTTCCTTCCTTTTCTTGCATGTTTTCTCAACTTCAATTTTTGATTAAACACCCCTCAGATACACCCTCTATTTTAATCCTGCCATTAACTTATTTTAAACAATTTTATTCAAAAAATTTAAATGTTTTCCACAATTTAATTAACAACAATCCAATTATTTTTAGTTCCAAAATTATTCAAACATTCCTTAAATTTACTTTCTGTATACCATTTACCATCACAAATAAAACAAAATTCATGTCGACCAACAGGTAATTCTACCAAAACACCTTTTTTATTTGGTTCTCCTTTTATTGGATCACAAATTAATGCACATTCCCAATTCAGAAAACTTCCCTGAAAAATAAAAAAAATAAAATTATTTCAAGATTAGTCTTCGACATTGTTTGATATAAGAGAAAAGGCTAAGTTGGCATTAATGATGCCGAAAATATCCATTTGCCGAGGACTAATTAAATATCAATTGCGATAATAAGAAATACTTGAATTATTCTGGAAGAAAAGATTGGGATTGTCATTGAATCTAGTCAGCATTTTTCCTTTATAAAGTACATGTCCTGCCCATAATTTTAACATTTTTACTTGATCTCATTGACTATTTGTAATCTTTCTGAGAAAGGAGAAAGAATAATAAAATGTGGGGAGATAAATAATATCTAGGATATATCAAAAGTACCCCTGACATATTCAAATAATTACCGCAATATTTAAATTAAATTTTAAAAAATAACAATTAGAAAAATATCCTTGTCTCCATTAGAATTTGTATCCAAAAGTATTTTTTGCATTGGCATTTTTAATGAATTTTCACTTAAATAAAAGAACAATGTAAATTTAAAGATAATAAAATAATATTTACATATTTAGAAGTGTACATTTATCTCTATCTTTGCGTGGTTGTTTTTTGATAAGTAAAGCATCATTAATACCTCCAAGTGTTTTAACAGAATTAGTTAAGGCATCTATTGTCTCATTTGCCTTTAATTTAAAATTTAAAATAATTACTAGAAAAAATTTGAATTTGGTTCTACATTTTCTTTGCTGTAAGTTCTTAACTAATAAGCAATTAATGTTCCTTGACATTGGCCCCATAAAATCCAAAGAATCTTGGTTTGCAGGACTTAAGCTCTAAATCTTCATACTAATTATTTCTGAAAATGAGGAATTTTCTAAAAATTCCCTTCAAAATAAAATCTGTATTTGACTGAAAATCGAAACCGGAGTTACTGTTTAATAACCGTCGCTAGCTATCACAATAAAAATGCCACTTATGTATTTTAATAATTTCTGAATTAACCTTTTCCATCTCCTTTTCCAAAAATTTATTTTTTCCCTCCATATTTTTTAATTTAATTTCTAAAGCCCCATAATTATTCTTTTCTTCTTTTAAATTATATTTAATAATATTAAATTCGTTTTGAATTTCCAAAACCCTTCCGCTAAGTTCAACCATATGTTGCTAAATATTAAATTAAATAAAATCATTAAACTTTTTAATTACCATAAAGTTCGAATCAAAATTTGAAGATTTTTCATCCATTTTTTATTTTTAAAATCAAATTTTCTAAAGTTAATTAGAATTTAATATGAGGACAAATAAATAAAACAAGAATTCTAATAAAATACTAATAAAATTCCAAGAAGATAAATAATAGTTCTGACAAACTTTATGATTGATTTATCAGAAAAATTAAAATTTCTTTGTGTTTCAAAAATTGGGCTGAATTCCATGGGCCAAAAGATCGCCTTAGATCCAATGGTCCTATTTTCAGAACATAAAAAATGTTATAGAACCCAATTGCATCTTAGAAATTCAAAGAGTAATGGGGTTTTTCCTAACGCCGACAATGATAGAAATGAAAGGTTTTGAAAATATTTCTCTAGACAAATTTATTAGAATAAAAATAATGATTAAAATGGAGATTGGAACACAACATTTATTTACCTGCTCTTTTAACAACGATTGTATAGAGGCAAAAAAGTTATAAAAAGTTTTTAGGTCATCTTCCTTTTTTGGGGGAATATTGCCTCCTTTATTTGCGATATTGCTCCAAAGTTATTAGTAACTACGAAAAATTATAGTAAAAAACTGAGGTTTAAAAAAGTCGGTAAAAATTTTTAATTTAGAATCACAAATATTAATAAAATTCCAAAATTCTGTTAATTCCTTAAAAATTCCAATAAGCCAAAAATATACGGATAAAATTTCAAAATACTAAAATGAAAACACATTCTACAAGCTCAAACCGAACAAGAGATTCAGTGGAGAAGAGCTGGGTAGGAATTAAAATTATTCTATTGAGTAGGATCTATGAGATTAAAGTGTTGATTAAAGTATATTAAATATTCGTGATGCAACTAAAGAAGTAATTGCTTCATAATTTCCATTTTGATAGTAATTTTGGAGGGGCTCCTAAAACAAACTATATTCGCGAAATAAGAAGCAAATTAAAAAAAATAATAAATCAAAATAAATCAAACCCAATGAAAAAGAACTTTGAAATTTAAGAAATTTAAGCAAAAATCTTTTACTCTTAATTGGTGACAGGGAATTTAAAAATAAATTTAAATATTTAATATAAACAAAAAAACTTCTTTTAAAATGGTTCTACTTTTATGAACAATTTAATTTTCAAAAAATTCTTTTGTTTATTTTGATTAATTTTTAAATTTAATCCAAGGTTACCCCTTCTTTACCTTATTTTTAATTAACGTCATAAAAAAGCGTGGAGAGGGAATGCCCTTGTAAATTAACTACTAAAATTCTTTTAAATTTTGCTGAGAAATTAAAGCCTATAAATAGGGAAGATGTTCGCACTTAATAATCATAAAAAAATATTTTATATTAAACTTCAAAAACCTTCTCCAAAATAATAAAAATGTCTACTTTTTGCTTTTTATTAGTAGCAGCTTTAATTGCTCAGGTTGTTGTCTCGTTGCCGATTGCTGATAAAACAATGTAAGGCTTAATTTTTTATATTTCTGGTGTAAATTAACTGATAAGTATGCATCTGGTCAAAAATTAAACCTGGAACTAATACAGTCAGTTATTACTATCTGGATTATTATGACTTTAATTTTTCTTTAAAATAGATTTTAAACCACTAACTAGGCTTTAGCCAGTTGAATCTTCACGTTCTTCCATTATAAGTATTTACTAGGATTTTTTAAATAAATTTAATATTTCCTTATATGTATAAATTTAACTTTTTTATTTAGCCAAAAGAGACATGCCGCACCTGTTTATGTAGCTCCTGCATATCATTATGCCCCGGTATTTTATTAAAATATTATATTCTTGTAAATTCAAAAGGAATTTGTGGAATTATAACTTAAAGTAAATTCTATAAAAGATTTTATGATTAGGGCAATAATTTTCTTAATTATCTTAAAAATGAATATTTTTTAAAGATGTAAAATCATTTCCACTGGATTTATTAGAAATAATTTAAAAAAATCAAATTTATTCTAAAAATTTTCCAGTCTGGCTTATCTAGTTCTAGCTTTGTTTCTGGTGCTGGTGGAAGTGGAGGGGGAATTCAAAGTGTAATAGGTGGTGGTTATGGCCTTCCTGGATCTTCCTTTGTTGCTGGAGGAGGAGGTGGCAGTGGAGGAGGAGGAATTCAAAGTGTTATTGGAGGAGGATCTTCAATTGTTGCTGGAGGTGGTGGATATGTTCATAGTGGAGGATATGGCCATGGGGGATACGGACATGGAGGGTACGGATATGGAGGGTATGGATATGGAGGAAAATAGACAAAGAATAAATGATATAGAAAACATAAATTTTCTAAATTTAAATATTTAACTGTAATTTAATGAATACATATAATTTAAATTTGAATATTATTGAATAGGCTTTCCTCCAAACTTTATGGTCGATTATTTAAATTATTTCGCTTTGTCGGTCTAGCATCTTTTTGGCATTAATATCTCATCGAGCTAGGGAGATTGGTACAAAAATTGATAAGGGCCAGAAAATTTCCAGCAAATTATGGCTTTGCGCCGTTATGCCTCGCGCCGTTTTGGGCTGTACCCCTCTAAATAGTTTTGGGCTGTACCCCTCTAATTTTAGTACTAATCTTTAATACTAAAATCTTTAATCTAATCTTTAATACTAAAAAACAAATTTATTAATAATTAAAAATAAATTTAAAGTAAAAAAAGATCAAAACAAAAAATATTATTAATTATTAGCTTCTTCTAATCTAATATTTGGTGGAGGTAATGAAGGAAGTGGAGGAGGTAAAGGAATTAAAGGAGGGAAATTAGCCATTGTTGGTGTGCCAAGATAACGTTGTTGGGATAGAAAGTCTGTGCTGGAAGTTGGGCTTCTATTTGAAAAATATAAATTAGTATTTAAATTTATTTTCTTTAAATTTGAAGAGAAGGGATTTTCCCTTTTTGATTTTTCTTGATTCTTTTTAAATAAATTAAAATTCCTATATTTTTGATACCAAAAATATTTTAAAAATTAATTTTTAAAAACAAATTTACAATATTCTTTCATCAAAAGGTGTTTGATTTGTTCTATCATTAACAAATAAATCTCTGGTTGCATAATGTAGAAGAGAGGGTCTTCGAATTGTGGCTATTGGAAATTGTTGTTTACTGAAATGTTGGAAAAATAAAATTAAAACAGAAAGAGAGGAGGGATTTCAATTTAAATTTTAAGGAAAATCTAAGAATGAATTTCCAACCAATTCTTTAAATAATTTTGTGTATCATCTGGATCTGCGTATTGACTTTCATTATCGTTTAATATTTTGTTGTTGTCATTTTTATTATGATGTAATACAAGTCTAGCTATATCTATTAGCTCATTTTGTTGTTCTTTGTCATCAACGGAATCGAAGGGAATTTTAAGTAATACGTGGGATTGGGAAGAACATAGGCGACCCTGAAAATAAAGTTTTAGAATAAAGTGGCCGATCTCGCTCCAGAAAAAAACAAAAGATTGGATGGGACTTGATCTTAAAAACTCTCCGATGGAAGTTTGTCATTTTTGTTTTATTTGCTAGGTAGGACGGAAATTTCGTCGGCCTTAAGTTTTCGCCCTGCCTAGTATATCTCAAAGAGAGGCACGGCTGTATAAAACACTAAACTTGTTTTATTTAACCTTTTTAGTTTCAATTTTTCTTCTAGCTCCCTGTAATAATTGTTGTAACAATAATGATTTGGAATGTCGCAAAGTTGAAGGGGAATTATTAAATGAAATTGTAGTTTTAGATGTTAAAGAAGATGTTCCATTTTTGTAGCAATTTTTGGATGCATTTTTTGGAGGAGATCTTTTTTGTCGAGAAGAAAAGAAAATTGAACGAAGGCATAAACAAAAGGCAGTTATTGAAAGACATAATCCAAGGAAAATAACTAAAAATAATAACAAAAGATTTTGTAAAAATTTTAAACTTTTTTGATGACCAAACTATCCGCTAAAATAATGTTTCCCTAAATATATAAATTGGTATTATTTCCAGGGTATTATTTTAAAGGAAATATGGTAAGCGAGGTAGTTGTATTATGCCATCGCTATTAGATAACACTTCTTATTTGTTATCGAGTTTTTAATAATTTCATTGCAATCTCTTTAATTGAAAACAAAGTACCCGAACATATTTTAATTATCCATTAATTCTCCTTTTTTCTAATTACTAGCCCTAATATCAATCCATCTATTGAAATAAACTTACATATAATCATTAAATAACAAATTAAAGATTTATTAATAATATTATCATCTGATGATAATTCTATATAATCACTTTCATCATCTTCATAAGAAGAAGTTAATAAAAGGTCTTTTTCATTTTGAAGTAAATCATAATTATCAATTAAAGATTCATCTTCTTAAATTTTAAATAAAATTTTTCACAATATTTTCAATTAATATTACCAACCAGTTTCAAATTTTATTTCACTTAATAATAACCAATCTGCATTTAAACCAAAAAATAATTCAATTCGTAAACGAGATGCAATTCTTTGAGGAATTGGAATACGTATCCAACGAGCATTTTCGAATTGAGAATCTTCCGGAAATTTTTTCTAAAATTAAATTTATTTTTTCTGGATTTCTTAATTTTCCAAATACCTCAATAATTCGAGTTGAAAATTCCTCTCCATGTGGTGAAAAGTGGAGACAGACAGAGCTAAAAATATAAGCACCTCGCCTTCGAAAATTTGAAGTGTGGAGTAAAATTGCCGACAAATTCTGTTTTCTTTTAAATAAAAATTCGAGAGGAATAAACTGGCCTTTAAAATAAATAAATTTCGAAATGTATTTTCAAATTAAGATTATTTTACCTATTTTTTGACTTTTATGCCAACCAATCCAATGACTTGGAAATTCTTCAAAATTATCCTTGCCTTTAATTCCATCAAAAAGCTGTCCTAAACCCCCACGCATCCAAACAATATCAGACAACAAATTATTTAAATTTATTGAAGATTCGGGTAATTGTGGAACAGTCCAACCATCATAGCTAATATCACGTAAATCCAAAGCATCGACTATGGCGCCAGTTGGTGCAGAATAGGAGATAATAGGCTCTGAATTTATTTAAACTATTAATTTGTTTAGTGAAGTTTGTTAATTTTATAGAGGAGATTGTTTTTTCCTTTAATTGTAAGATCAGAATATAAATATGAGCAATTTAAACAAAAAAATACCTTTATATAAACACCCATAAAGTTCAAAACGTAGGCAAACAGTTCGAATTGATTCACTGACTGGAATTAATCGCACTAATTTGGCAATTATTCCTCCATCTAGTAATTGAAGAACGGCGGTTTGGGTATTCGAATTTGCCGAAATAATCTTTAAAATTATTTATAATTAAATTATTTTTTGATTTCAAATTTAAAAGACATATTATTTAATTTAAATTTAAGTTTTGTCGAAATTCTCTTAAAAATATCTTTCGCGCAAGACGCTCCATTAAAACAACATAACAAAATATCCCTTTCAAAAATATATCCATAACTCCTTTATTCTACACTTTCCATAATTTTTGAAATTTTTAATATTCTTTAAACAAAATATTTCAAATATTTGTAAAAATTATTTTTCTAAATATTTAAACAAAAATTCTTGGATTCTACAAGTTTTAAATAACGTTCTAATTTAAAATAAATATCCAAAATTTATTTAATATACATACAGCTTTAAACTTTATATCCCCCCCCCCCTACTTAAATATATTTAATTTCAAATTTTATTTTTCCTTTCCTCACTTTTCACATTCATTTCCAATTTTTCCTTTTCCTATTTTGGTCATTTTCTTTTTCAATAAAAGCATCTTCTCCCCCCTTTAATGCTTCATCAAAGATTCCGTTCACTATTGTGAGACAATTTCCGCTTAAATTCTTTTCAATGCAATAATACTTTTTTTTCTTTATAAATTTTCTAAAATGTCATGGTTGCCAACCAATTGCTTTGGACATTTAATGCGCACATTTTTAGGACAAAAATAGAAAAAGAAATATTGAAAATATAAATGAGGGGAGGATTTGTTAGCTAATGGCCAAAAGAATTGGCTATTATGTAAGAAAGATATATTTTAGAAGAGAAAAAATGTTTATAGGAAAATGAGAGAATTTTATAATATATCAGGGGTATTAGGGATCTCTGGGTTAGGGATTCTGGAAATTTTTATGATGGCAGGATCCCTGATGTATATTGAAGGAGATAAGTAACAAAAACTGATTTTTAAAAATCATTTTTAAATGTATATTTCATCTAAACTAATGTCCATTTAAAAAATAGCGCTAGTATAGCGTGATTTTTTCTATAGTAAAAAGAATTGAAAAATAATGCCGAGAATTACATATTTTAGTGAGAATATGGTAATAAAAGTTTCTTAAATTTTGAGAATAATTTATTTAAGATCTACAACATATCAAAAATTTTTTTGGAAATATAAAAGATTTTAAATATAAAGATTTTCCACATCCGTCTATCCCTTTGATATTTATTCGAATTTTAATGTAAATCCCCATTCTACATATGTGTTATCTTTATGTTTATTATTATTGTAATCCAATGTGTTGTCAATTCAAACAAAAGTGTGCAAATCGGAGAAAATAAAGAAATATAGAGAAATACACAAAACATTGATGGCCTTGACTTGTGCCGATTTTCGATTAAATATAAATTTATGTTTTATTTATAATCAACATTGAGGGGGGGTTTAATAAAAGGAACATTTTTTGATGAAAATATAAGGGAAGAACATCAAAATATACTTGAATTTTAATAAAAAGACAGACGACATGACAAGAGGGTTTTTAATAAAAAAAGATGATGAACGACAGATGCGCGGAGATATTCACATTTAACGTGAGGAAAAGGGGGATTTAGATTTTTATGAGGATAATTTTATTGAGAAGGAAAAGATTTTATTTAGTCAAAATAAAATTAAATAATAAATTAATTATGCATTTTTTAATTAAATAAATTTAGAATAAAGATTTTATTTTTTGATAATTTTGTTTGAGAGCTTTGGTTATTGTTTTGAATAACTGAAAAATTCCAAATCTTTTGATCATCGAGACAAACAACAATTGAATGACGATGATTTCGATACGTGACTAAAGGGGTTTGGACTTTTTATTTGAAAACTACCTAAGTCAGTAATGTTGAGGTTAATAACAAAATAGCTGGAAAGAAGCGAAAAATGTGTAAAAAATAAACTGTGGCTCCTAAAATTCAAAATTTCCAAATTTTTGCAGGGGTTGCTAAAGTTCAGGAATTATCGTAATGACACATCCTAAACACATATTTTCTCAAATAATTTACATATAGTTTTTACCTCATTTCCAGTGCTGTCTTTATATCGTGCCCAACGACCCAATGATGGACGCCAATATTCGATCATGTAAGCAGATGGAAATTCTAACCCTCTCCCTTTATCCCAACGGCCTTGAGTACGTACCTAAATAAATAAAAAGAACATTTATTTTTTTATTATTCTCTCCTAATTACCCCAACAATAAAATATTCATCTGCTAATTCTACTTGAATCCATTCGTGGGACGTATCATTAATTTGAGACGATGGACACCTAAAAAAGAATTATTTAAAAAAAGATGATCACTTAGATGGAAGAAATGAATTTATTTAAGAAAAAAGTAAAAATCAAGTTTGGAATAGGACTGGATTATTTGTGTGATATATAGGTAGGCAGGTCAGGCACTATTGTAATCAAGTTACAAGTCCTGAGTCTAGTTGATAAAGCCAAAAATGGAAGGGATGCCTGATCGGATAACAACAAAACTTCAGAAGGTTATTAGGACCCATTTTAGCTTTCTTATCAAGAAGGTTTGTTAAACAATATATAAAACAAACCATGCCCCGCTACCACTTTCAGTGTTTAACCTAAAATTAAATGTTTATTTAAATTAATTTAAATATTTTTATTTTTTTTCACTTTCATTTATTCAAATATTTTTCCATTCATCTTCTTTTCTATTTTTATAGCAAAAAGTCACAAAACAAAAAAAGTAAAGTAAAAACAAATAAAGAACTTAAAAAAAGTTTTTTTACTTTTTACTGACACAAAATAAAAATTCATATGGGAATTGAGGGGAAAAGAGAGTGGACACTAAAACAAAAAAAAATAAATTTATAATGCAAGGAATATGGCTAAAACATTAATTCAGCTGGAGCTTCTACCTAACTTTTTTATTCAAAAAATAAATAAAAAATAAAGGAGAATAATTTGTAAAATAAATATTTTAATCGACAATAAAAGATACCTAAATTAAAATATAAATTTTAAAATTAGTTAACTTCTTAGGGGGATGGTTTAGAGGATTAATCGAGTTTTATCAATAAAAACACAGTAGTTTATTTATTCGACATAAAATTTTAGAATTTTGTTAAATGAAAAATTAATTTATAATAAAGTCAGGCTCGATTATTCTAATCAAAAATACCGCCCGTTGCTTCCAGTCGGTCTTTAATTTATAATGTTTTGTAATATTTAAATAAATTTTCCAAATTTTATGTAATATTCCCATAATTTTTTCTTTAATTTTCCTATTTTCTATTATTTATTTTCTATTTATTTTTATGTGCTAAACAATAGAAAAAAGATATTTTGCAGATTGTGAACATTTATATATATTTTTAGACTTAATCCCTTCAAATATAGAGAATGAAAGAGAAAAATAAAAATATATAGAAGGAATTTAAAATTAAAAATATTTAAATTAAAAATTAAAAATAACCTAGAATGTATTGGACTTGTACTTAACGGATCAAAAGAAGAAGAGGCACTTATCTGCTCATCTAAAATTCGCCCTGATTCCATTCCAAGTGATTGAATACATTCATCTATTGAAATTTAAATTTAAAAAAATTTTTAATCCTTTCCAAAATTTTTTTCATTAAAAAACATTTCCCTTTTTAAACCCATCATTTTTATTCACCCTTTATATATATTTAAATATAAAGTCCATTAAAAGACCTCCCTTTAATCAAACATTTATATAACTTGAAGGGGGAAGTAATGGAGGGAAATATTAAATGGCTTTTTAAGTGGTTTCTCTCTTTTTTTTAATAATAAATACAAAAATTTGCTGGTTTGTAATTATTTAACAAAAAAAAGAAATTATTCTTTTCTCAACATCAAAAAAATTTTTTTGACAATTAATGCCTGTTTTTTTGTTTAAAATTATTTTTTTTATTCTTAATGTTTCTGAAGAACCTTTTGACCTTCTGAGAAAGAATAGAAAAAAATACAATAACAAGATACTTATTTTTTAAAGTATAAGAGTGGAGTGACTATTATTAATTATTTTGGATCCAAATAAAAGGACCCCTTGTATTTTATTTTTATAGAAGCGAGGAAAACAATAAATATAAAGATAAAGACAATTTTAGCACCTTCTACATATCAAAAATAATATTTTTTGTATTATGTGGGGGGGGGAAGGTTTTTATAAGTACAAGAATTGGTTTTTAAGGAAAATAAGGTAATTTATAGTTAGAGAGAAAGAAGTTGCAAGTATTTTTAATTTAAAAAAACAAAATTCTTTTCATCCTTTTCAAAATAATTTTCGGCCGTATCTGAAAATAATGCTGCAATCATATTTTTTCCTTCATTTTTTCCTTTCCATATTTTTCCTTATTTTGTACAGAAAGGTCAGACTTTTTCACTCGTTCACTTCCAATGAATTTCCCTGTGGCATGTTCAAATGTAATTATAGAGAAAAGATTAAAAGCAAAAAATAAAAAGATATTACATTTTTGTGTTGTAAAACATGGACAGACAAAAAACGGACGAAGACGGACAGACAAAACACGGACGGACACAGACAGACAAAATACGGACGGACACGGACCGACAAAACACGGACGAACTCGGACAGACAGCAAAACACGGACGGACACAGACTAACGGACGAACTCGGACAGACAAAACACGCACACACATCGGACAGAAAAAAAGTAAATGCTCACAAAATTGAAGAAAAATAATCTATTGCGCTTATAGTCTTAAGGCACAAATCAGAAATAGAGAGAAAAATATGAGAAAATTAACCATTTTTAGGAATAAGGAAAAAATATGATTGCAGCATTATTTTCAGATACGGCCTAATTTTCTAATCTATGTAATTAAGAAAGATTAGAATAACAAAAGAAATGAACAGCCAAATGATATGTATAAATTTAAAACAGAAATTCTTTTTTCTCCCAAAAAAATATTTAATATAAATTATAATTTAGAATTATTTTTTATTTTTCAATCCCCCCATAAAAATGTTCAAAAAAAAGAAAAGATTTATTTCTATCCTCTCCTTCGTTCGAAAATTTCCTCCAACATTGAATGCGCATTAAACAGAAAAATATTTAACCAAAAAATTCTTTAGCCGAAGAGAGATTAATATTTTTAAAAAACATATTTTCCCTTCCTATTTTTAGCTTTTTATTCAATATTTTTTATGTTTTCTTCATTTTTCTTCTTGTCTAGTGCTAATCCCTCTAAAGCGAACTGCGCGTCGTTTTTTGCCCTAATTTTTGGACTCTTCTCCTTTCTAATCTCCCTTTTGGGGAAACCCGTAGAGTTAAAAATAAATTTAAAAAACTGGTATTTTATTTAATATTAGGAAATTTTTAATCATTTTAAAAATAAAAAAAATATTTGAAAAGAATTAAGAAAAAGGAAAGTTTGTTTTGGGACGGGAAGTTGTCTTGACCAAAAACAAAAAAAATATTTTTATTTTCCATATGATTGGAGTAAAAGAGAAACTGTAAAAGAGAATAGATTTTCATTATATCTCCTTTAAGAAATGTGAACAGATTTACACGACTTGAAGATTGAAGAACGTGCAGGAAAAGCCATTAGAGAAAGTGCCAATGAAATAAAAAACAGCGAATCTAATTGTTTAGTAGAAAATTCCGATTATCCAAGGCTTGGGAGATTGAGGACTTGTTGTCATCTCTCTACAGAATTTTTATTTTCTATCCCTCTCAAAGATTATCGTAATTAAAAATAAAAACATTCAAAACCAAAAAAAACAGAAAATTCAATCAGATAAATATTTATTTATTTATTATTTAGAAGTGTCTGTTAGATGTAAAAAACCCATAAATTTATAAGTTCGTCACCCTCAACAATTGTTCATTTAAAAAGATCCAAAATCAAAAAATTTTTCATTTGGATTACTGTATTTAAGAGGTGTCAAAATATATAGAGATTTAAAAGTGTGAAAATCCAGAATTGAATTAAGTAGAGAGAAGAAAGACAAGTGTTCGGAAATAAAAGACAAATCAAAATAAAGATTTAGAAAAATATATCTAGTAGTATATTACTGTAATTTTAATTTGAATTACTAAATTTGGGGAAAAATAATTATTATAATTAGCACAGAAATTTATACACATTATTAATTTTTATTTTTTTTAAATTAAATTTTTTTCCAATTTTCCAGAACAGTGACATTTCGATAAATCTTTTTTAAGAAAGTTTAAAAACAAAAAGAAAGGCGGCAATCATTTAAAAAAGGAAAATTTTGTAGAAGCTAAAAAGTGCCGCGATGATTGATGTTTTTAAGCTATTTTAAACATATTTTTTATTGACCTACAAAAAAACAAAGCTTACATATCTTTTAATAAAATATATTTAATTATAAATTTAATAAAATATTTTGAAATTTATGGTGAAATAAAATAATTTAATATTAATAAAGTTTTCGAGTATTTCTGAAACAATTATAAGACATAGGTCACTCTCAAATTAAGAAGTAGCTTAATTTTGTAGGTTAGATGAGGTTTATAACATAAAAGAAATAATCATTAAATATTTAAAATTATTTTTTTTTTAAAAATCCAAAAAATAATTATTTTTCACTTTTCTTTGTCAAATACCGACTATTTAATTGGTTTGAACAAAGAAATAAAGGTTAAACTAATGCCAGAAGCCGTGGCTTTGAAAAAAGGATAAGCGAACGGATGGATGAGTGGAAATGAATATAATAAAAAAATTTAAAAAAAGGAAAAACCGACTCAAAAAAAAATAATTTTAAAAATAACCGGAAGTAGGGGAAGAATAATTTATTAATTATTAAAAAACCTACCGATATTTGGGAGGGAGTTTATTCTTTTAAAAATTGTGAGAAATAAAAAAATAATAAATTTAATAAAAATAGTTGAAAATTGTGAAGTAAAAAAATTAAAATTAAACATTTAAAATTAATAAATAATTATCTAAAAAAAGATTTAAATTAAAATAAATTAACAAATTTAAAATTAAAAGTTAAGAAAAGATAAAGTGGAGAAAAGCAGAACACACAAGTGTGAAAAAGGAGGGAAAGGGATGTTTGCAAATCTAGGAAAAAGAAAGAGAGAGAGAATGGACCGCCCCAAAGGGAAGAGGCGTTTCTTTTAAAAAATTGCAACAATTTTTAATAAATTTTTTAAATTTATTTTATCTGTCACTTTGGGTAACATTACAGAAATTGAAAAATAAATTAAAATTAAGAATAAATATATGTACCTACTTGTGTGTTATTATTATTGTATTTTATAAAATTAGAAATTAAGTGAGGGCGTGATAAATACAAGGAAGAGGGACGGCTAAAAATTTTTACGATAAAAAATTTATAAAAAAAATTAAATTAAAAAACCCTTCAATTAATTAATTTTTTATTTAAATTTAAAGGGATTCCAAACTATATTTATTTAATATATAATTTAATTTCTTATCAGTCTGGTAGAAAAACAATTTAATTTTCCGCTTTTCCCACGGTAATATAAAGAAAATTTTGTCAAAAATGTTTTTGTCTTTCCTAAATATTTTTAGGCCTTATTCTAAAAAATCAAGTGTTTGTATATACATATTTCTTGTGTGAATGAAAGTCAAAAAGCATCAACCGCCCCAAACATATTTTCGCACAAAAATATTTTTAGGAAAAGAAAAATAAATAAATAAAAAGAAAAAAGTCATTAGAGCATTGCTGATCAAATATTCGGAAATTGGTAAAATATGGCAAATAAATAAATAAATAAATATTTTATGCAAAATAAAAAAAATATTATATTGCTGTCAACTAAAAAAGAAAAAGTAAATGGATCCATTCAAGCTTTAACAAAAATATGCAACCATGAAGAAGAAATAAAAAAAAATTTTTAAAGAAAAAGTTATTTTTATGATCCATAAAGTGCCAAATAAAATAAAAAAATTTTTTGCTATTCAAGAAATTCAGTGAAAGTAAAAAATTATTTAATAAAAAATTTTAAATTTAAAATAATAATTCTCAAATAAAATAATTGTAATTTCTATCTCGTTTACCCTAAACAGAAGAGAACGGATGGAAGCAGATACCGAAAGTTCATACAAAAATTGTGGCATAAACCTTTGCGAACTTACTCTAGAGAGGAATAGGATCCAGAAAAGTTGGTTTAATTAATGATTTTCAGAAATAGGA
This sequence comes from Meloidogyne incognita, assembly GCA_036172945.1. Taxonomy (NCBI): domain Eukaryota; kingdom Metazoa; phylum Nematoda; class Chromadorea; order Rhabditida; family Meloidogynidae; genus Meloidogyne; species Meloidogyne incognita. The sequence continues at coordinate 1,317,553 of JARQAC010000037.1, forward strand.
TTTGGATAATAAAACCTAATCTATTGTCTAATTATTTTTCTATGAAAAAAAAAATTTTTTTACAAAAAAATTTTTAGGTGAAAAATAACTCTTTTAAAAGATCGTTTTGTGGATTAAAACTTTTGACTTGTAAAATAAGCCCATTTAAATTATAAATCTTAGTGAAACATTTTTGGATTGTATACACATATTTATTCGAATTATTTTTACAGTAAATTACCCTAACAAACAAAAATTCTCGTTACTACTAATTAGGTAGAATTTTGAAAAGGTAAAACTTTATTTTTGTGAAGGTGCGCAAAAATCATCAAAATAATTTTGGAGTAATTGAAAGAATTATTCGCGATAACTACAAATTGCTTTTTATTGGAAGTGAGAAAAATACAAATAAATAAAAAATCATCGAGAGAAAGAGGAAAGCTCTAAATAAAAATAATTTCATTTATTTAACAACTGAAGCGAAGAAAAAAAAGAGGACTTTCTAGTTGTTTACAAAAATGTCAAAAATGTCCTTTTCATCCCAATCGTTCATTATTTTGTTAATATTATTGGAGAACTGGCGGAAAAAGGGCTTTAAAATATTCTATAAAAATTTTGTTTGGAAAATGTTGGGAGATTCTTTTGAGTTGAAAAAACATTCTAGATATAGAATTATTTTTTATAATTCAAAAATTGGAAGAATGAACTTTGATTAAAGATACTTTAAATTAAATGAAATTGTTTAAAGACTAAATCAAAACTCTTTTCTGATTTTTTAAAAGTAATTACAGATGTTTCCAGGATTTATTTGTATTTTAATCCTTTCTAGAAATATAAATCTTCTTTTTTTAGCTGACAAAAACTTTAAAAACAATGAAAGTTTATGACATATTTTACTTATTTTCTCTTAAAATATTTTTAGCCATAAAACCTCACTTAAATTAATTCCTTCAAATATCTAATCCAACTTCAAATTTAAAAAAACACCAATTTTTGTTTTATATCTACGCTAAATTTTTTAAAATAAGGAAGTGATTCCGTATTTATTTCAAAAATTAGATGAAGACTAAAAATAAAAATTGCCTTAATTTTCAACAATTCTCTCAATTTCATAGAATAAAATAAAAATTTAATTAACTATATTTTCTTTTTTATAAAAAGAAGTCAAAATTTTCTTTTTATTTTCAAAATTTTTTTGGGTAAAAGTGCATTCATCCATTTTTGGAGTAGTTTGCGCGCCTAACTACTAAATTGGAAAAATTCCATTACTGCCAAAAACAGACATTTATGGAAGGCAAAACCACCCAATTTTGAGAATTCAATTTAGCTAATTCAAATAGCCATTATTTGGACAAAATCATTGGACAGATAAAATTATTTTCAAACTTAAAATAATATCCTAAATTGAATTTGTGAAGATAAAAAAATTGGTAAAATTCAAAATATTTGCCAAAAGATCCCCTTAATATTATCAATAAAAATTTAACGAGTAATTATGTTTGACAAATAATTTTACATAACTTGCAAAGGAAACAATCCAACACAAAAAAATACTTTCAAAATTAAGTAAAATACAAACAAAAAAGGGAGGTTAATAATTTAATAAGTTAAAAAAAAGTTTTGAATCGAAAATCTTTGCGAGTATATTAACTAGTCTCAACCTATCACAAATGCCGGGAATTTCCTCCCATCATTAGGTGTTGAAGTAAACATTGGCGAACCAATGGGAGAATCAAGTCGAAGCTTCCTTTTAGCACTTTTAGTGATTCCAATGTTATTTGGAGTTTTGTTGTTTTGATGAGAAGGTTTGTGTAGTTGATGCTGTTTTGTACCATGAGGGCGCCAAGGCTTTGAAGCAGCCTTAAAACAGATAAATATGGTTATTTTACAATACGATAATGAAAAACGATAATGAATCCACATAAATTTTATAAGTATACTAGCACATATTAAAAATAATACCAAAAGATTAACGGGCACTTGCTTATTCTTCCCAAATACAGACATAGCTGGAGATGCACCATTTACAACCTTCATCGCAGGACGCTTCTTTGCAATTGGAACTCTTTCCAAATTTTGTACTTTTGGTATAAACTTTCTTCGGACAGTAACTCTCTCCGGACAGTTTATTTGGGATGGTGTAAATTGAGGATTAGCCACACTAATTTGATTGTTTGCCTAAAATAAAAAATATTTTTAAAAAAATTCGAGTATTTCGAGTTAGAAAACGCAAAAATATAAACTTTTGAGTAATAACCGTCAGCAAGAATGAGTAAGTAATGCAAGAATTTGATTTACAAAGCAAGGGATTTTTACATGAATATTTAACAAATGCAAAAGACTTACGTCTGTTGAAGTGAGCGGCGACCTAATCAAATTTCGATCATTCTCGTTATTCATTTGCATTTGCCGCATATCCGAAGGTTGGGATGGAACATTTATTGATTCTTTCAGTTGGAGCATTTCTAATTTCAGTTTCTCAATTTCTTTGTTTTTATCTTCAATTTCCTTGTTTTTGCCCTCAATCTCCTTATTTTTCGTTTCAATCTCTTTGCACTTTTTCTCAATCTCTTTATCCTTCTCCTCAATCTTCTTCACTTTTTCATCGATAGTCTTGACTTTTTCCATAATTTCTTTATTCTTTTTATCGATCTCCTTGCCTTTTCTTCCATTCTCTAATCGCTCCTTTTCAAGCAGTTCGCCAAGCTCTTTAGTTTGTTCCTTCATTGTCTTCATTTGCCTAATAATATAAAATAATAAATATAAAAGCAAGTAACACTAAAAATTTTGGTTGAGGGTCAAGCCTAGTACCCAATCGAAATTTTCAAAAATTTCTAGCTTTTTTTTCAGGATTCAGGGTCCAAGAATCCTGAGGGTTGGACTCATCAGGATTCGGAGTCCAACCCTAGTTCCGCCCGTCTTTCCTGTCTCACTCTTTCAGAAGGCTGTATTTTCATTCAATTTACAACAGAAATTCAAAACAAACCTCAAAAGCAAGTTCTTTTCTCCATGTTGATTCTCAAGAATACCTTTCAGGTCTTCAAATTGTTCATTAATTCTCAAATTATTTGCTGCTGCATTAGTAATCTTTTCAATCTAAAAATCAAATAAATCTCAAAAGAAATTCTAAAATAACTATTTGATTAAATTCAAAGTCTTGAATTTCAGTTTCTTCAAATTGCCGGTCAGACAAGCTCGTCACCCTGTCAAGCTCAATTGAAAGCTGAAGCTCTTCAAGTTGTTGATCTGAGAGTCTCGTCACCTTGTCATACTCAACAGAAAGTTGTTCACCTTCGAGTTGTTGATCCGACAATCTTGCCACTCTGTCCGGTTCATCAGAAAGTCGTTGATTTTCTGACGATCGTGCAACCCGACCAAGTTCAGTGGAAGGACAAGCAATGTTTTCAACTGAACTCGTCCTTACGCACTTTGGACAATTTTTAGCTTCCTAAAATATCAAAATATTAAAAAAGAAAAGAAACGAACCCTAATCCACTTAATTATGCATTCATTGTGATATAAATGGCCGCAACAACAGCCAACGCCGGACATAGTTAATTAAGCTTTGTATGTACACGCAAACAAGAATGGATGCTCCTATTTCAATTAATAATTAAGGCTGATCCAGCTCCGGAGACCTAATTAAAGTATATGAACATTAAAAAAATATATGAAACGGTAGTTAGAAAATATTAATTGGTGTTCAAAATAAAACCAAGTTAAAACAAAAATATTTATGTTAGTAAATTATTTTATAAAAGATTATTTTAAGAAGCAATAATTATATTTATATATTTCGACAATGATTATACTTCGTCTTCTTTACTCTTACTGTCTTCTTGTTCTATATCATTGACGACTGTCACTAATCTTTGACTGCTTATTGCAGTTGGAATAGAATCAGTTCTTGGACTGTGATTTTTCGAATCCAACGAGGAATTAACAACATTAGGATCAACATATTCAAAGTCTTCGTTATTTTCTTCGTCTTTTGCGTTTATTTCTTCTTCACTCTCTTCTTGCTCCTCTTCTTCCTCATCTCTTTCATCCTCTTCTAGATTCCCTTCTTGTTTCTCTTCACTTGAATGCCCTTCAGTCATCGTTGATCCGCTCTTTTTATTTGCCAACATTTTCGTAAAATGCATTTCAGCATCAACACTGCCTGCATTCTTTGGAGGTGCTGAACTGTCTCCAGATTTGTTTGAATGATTAGAAGCTGGCCTTGCTAAATGAGAAAAAACTTTAAAAAGTAAATAGTCTAGCAAGAATTTCTTACGTATCTCCTTAGTGAGCAATGAGCTGAAGAAATTTGCCAACATTGTATTATTACTATCCCCTCCACCAGGTTGACCTCCAGCAGTTCCCTTTCCTCCTTGTCTAGGCGATTGCTGGCCGCCAGTGCGTGCTTGCCCAGGATTAGAAGAATCAAATGCTGTCATCGACGCTAATCTATTCAAAAATACTTGCTCGTCTTCAGCTTCAATTTCTTTTTCGCCAAAATTTTTGTTAGTGAATGAAAGAAGAGTATCGTTTTGTTGAGCGAGAAGAGGAACTTGACCGGAGCCATAACCAAGTGATTCTTTAACAATTGAAAGTTTTTGTTCAGAGTCCCAACCCTTAAAATATAAAAACATGAATTGATTTGTAGTTTAATTAATTTATACCGTCGGTACAAAAATGCTATCCTTTTCGACAATATAGGCAGGTGTTGTAAATGGAAGAGCATATATACGATGGCCAATGTATTTTAAGAGCATTTGTGTATTTAAATCTTCCTTGGCAGATGTATAAAACTAAAATGAAAATATTAATGCAAGAAAAAAGTTTAAAAAATACCAGCGCAGCTCCATGTCTCAAGCAAAATTGTCGAACATGATATTGCACTTTATCAAGTTGTTCAGTACTGAATTCTGTGTGCAAATCGCTCTTGGTGATAACAACAAAAAGAGTAGCACCACAGTTCTCTTCGAGAATTCCTTTTTCTGGAGGTAATAAAAGTGGAGAAGAAGGTCGTTGATCGCCAACCATAGACCCAATATTAGAAGACGGGCCTAAATATAAAATATGTAAAATAAAATTAAATATTGTTACCATCCACTAAAGTAGCTGTGGAATGCAAAGAGCTCTCAATTGGCTCAACATATTCTTGCCAAAAACGAATTTCTGGAAGATTAATTGTAAATAACAAATTATAAAAATATAAACATACGCATTTGTTGAGCTTGGAAAATTTCATCCGCTGAGTAATGCTGCCTTATCTGCTCATCAAGTAGTCTATACCAACGTCTAAGAGTTGGCAAAACATTTCCAGGTTGTTCAAGAGATGTACATAAAATAACTACACATTTAGCTAGCGAAGGAGGGAAAGCAAATTTTAACATAGGCGTCATCTCCTCACGTCCATCAAGAATCCAAACAGGAAGAGTTGCTGACTCAGTTGGACCAAGGAGACCGTTAGCACCACCACCTTAAAAATTTCATAGTTTTTAAGAACGGCATTAAAAAGACGAATTATTTCCCAAATTTTAATATAAAAAAAATAAAAGTACCAAGTTGATAAACATAACTCGCACTAGCATCAGCATGAATTTGAAGATAGTTGTACTCTAGGACAGAATTCATTGGTTTACGTGTACCGCCCATTAAACGAGACATTAGGGATGATTTACCAGAACGTTCATTTCCTTAAAATTTAAAACAAAATAAAAAAGATTAACAAAAACAAACCCAAAATTATTAAACTACTACGCACAGCATTGTTATTTTTATTGCTAACTTCTTGAAGTATTTTTAGCCAAAGTTCGTCGCCATCATCTGATTGACTAGAAGGAATGGTGTTTGCTCTATCAGTACCAGGAGGTAATCCATCCAAATAATTAGTTCCCATACCAGTAATCATAAAAAAGTTTAAATGTTAAAAAACCTTAAAATTTAAAATTTAAGAAAGTTATTCAAAAAATGCAAATAAACCAAACGAAAGTTTTTTGTAAAAAAACTAAAAAAAACAAAAGAATAAAGATTGGCATTTTGTCAATTGACGTTTTGTCATTTTACAATTCATAATCTGCCCCAAAGTTTAAATGTTAATTTGAAACATGTTGAAATGTAAAAATTACAAAATGTTTGCGAAGAAATGTTCTAAATTTTTAATTTATGGGGGAAAGCGAGACGTTCGAATGTTTGTGTATTTTGTTCGTTGTATTGATTGGTAAGCATTTTTTGTAAAATTCACATGGTATTAAAAGCTAAAGAATAATTTCCTATACACTTTTTTAGAATTAGCTATGAATAATTAGAAAGCACTGATAAAATAAAAGTAAAATTAGAGCAGACAGAAACTAGACTAGTTTATTTTTTTAAATGGTTTTCAATTAATTTAAAAATATTTTTGTAAAAATTTTTCAATTTTTATCTCATTGATTTTTTGTTTAATTTACACATTGTTCCATTCTTTTATTCACTGGCGTATTAGCCATGACTGTGTAGCTAATTTTAAGGTAATAATTGTCTTCAAAATTTATCTATCTCATATATGTAAATATTGTTGGGTTTTTTCTTTTATTTTGATCACCTCCATTCGATATGTAAGCATTTCTTAAAGAAAGTTTCCAACTCGACGCGTCAAAAAATATTTTCTCGAACATGTAAATCTTACTAATTTGTATACTCCCATTAACGATTTTTAATTTTTTGTTTATTTACATGAATACCGAATTTTCCTATTCTGAAGAATATTCTTTAATTTATTATAAGATAATTTTTTTATTTTAGATTAGATATTTAGTCAAGGAAAAGTAGAGGGCTGTATAGGAGGTTTGACAAAATATTTTGAAATGAGGGAAGAATCGGAAAAAACTAGTGACCAGTTGCATTCTCACGACGAGGTAATTTTAGTAATTTAGCAATACCTTTATTATTTATTTTTTATGTTTAAGGACGCAAACAGGAACGACCAAGACCAGGAGGACGATGAGGTATAAAAATTGGTGTAATTCATTTTAGTTTTTAGATTCTCGAGGAGTCGCCATGCAAAAGGTGGTCTAAGCGCTGTGAAAAAGTGAAGCAGCGCGATGTTCCTGGGATTGACGCATCGTACTTGGCAATGGACAACGAAACGGGAAATGAAGTAGTCTGGAATGAAGTACTATTCTCCGAACGTAAAAATTTTCGTGATCAAGAGGTTATTTTTTCTTAACTTAACAATACCTTGGCAAATATTAAAGTTCTATATCTTTACTGATAATTATTCCCTACTTTAAGTTTGAATTATTCTTTAAATAAATTTTTTTATCCAGGAGAAGATTAGAGCTGTTTTTGATCATTTGACTCGTCTTGACCATCCAAATCTTGTGAAATTTCACAAATATTGGGTTGACACTAAATCGAATAAACCAAGGGTATTTTTTAAATTATACTAATAATTCGATTATTAATTATATAAACAATGTCATTTCCTAAAAATTTGTCAGAAACAGTCCCTTGACAAAATTTTCGCCTGCGGCGAAAAAATTAAAATTTTTGTCCCCTTCTATGCCAAAAATTCGGCGGCGGAAGTAATTTCCCCTAATGTCTCTCCCCCCTTAAATTTTTCCTGGTTATGAGTCTGGTCTGGAACATGAAAGATTTTGGCTTTTTCCTATAATCACATTTTTTGCCAAAATTTCCCTTATAAGTAGAATATAAAATCCTACATCTTGATTTTTTCTTTTAGATAATTTTTATAACCGAGTATATGTCTTCTGGTTCAATGTCTCGTTTCTTACAGAGAGCTCGCTCTTCAGGCACACTGTTAAACATCAAAGTATTAAATTTTATTGTTTTTTAATCTTAATTTTCGTCCAAGGCTTGGAAGAATTGGAACCGCCAAATTCTCTCTGCTCTTTCTTATCTACACTCTTGTGATCCACCAATTGTGCATGCTAATTTGACTTGCAATACAATTTTTATTCAACAGAATGGCCTTGTCAAAATTGGTTGTGGTATGTATACTTGAAGAAAACAAGTTTAATAATTTTTAGTCGCTCCGAATACAATTCAACATCATGTCAAGACTTTCCGGGAAAATATCAAAAATATTCATTATATGGCTCCGGAATATGACCGTGAGCGATTGTTCTTACATTTAATTTGCCAATGTAATTTTTTAAAGATATGACTGAAGCAACAACCCAAGCAGACATTTACTCGTTTGGCGTTTGCGCTTTGGAGGTTTTTTTTAATATTTTGATAGTCAATACGTTCTCTTATCTAGATGGCAACAACTGGAGCATTGCTCAGTGGGTCATTAAATGGTGGTGGTGAAAAGGAAAAACACGCTAATTCAGCTGATGGTATTACACCTACAGTATCTTCATCTGTAGGCTGTGGTGGTTTCCATGTAGTGACTGAGGAATTGCTGAGAAAAGGGATCGATTTACTCGATGATCTGGAGCAAAAGGCTAGGAACTTGAAATAAACAAAAGTGCAAAACAATAGTTATTCTCCGTTATCTCTTTGGGGTACCAGGTATAATATGGATTAATTGGGTTATGTAATTGGAATTGATGCGTGACCAACTGCCTGAGTTATCCATGTTGTTTTTCCTGGTCACGCATGAATCGCATTTGATTACCTATTCTTTCCCTCTTAAAGGTGACACCATAGAGAATATGTGAGCATATTTTCATATTATTTTAAAATCTTGCATCTACATTTTTAAGTGTTATACAATAATATTTTTTAGGAATTTATTGAGCGTTGTCTTGAACATGATCCGATTCGTCGAGCAAATGTTGAGGAGTTGCTTAGTCGACTGGGACTTCCTGAACCTGATAAACAAGATGAGACTAGTCTTGATGAGGATGGCTTTCTAGATGATCAACGAAATCAAGATACTGCTCATTCATCTCTTGAACCAACTCATGTTGTAATTCCAGAAAGGGCAGTTTCTTCCCCACCGCAAGAACCAGCACCAAATATTGACAGATATAAAGCAATACCAACGGCAGCAAATACTCATAAACAGACTGCTGCAAATATTGCTTCAAACACTAAACAAGACGGGTATTTTTTAAATTAATTTAAACCTATGAATAGGCTTTTTATTGTTTAGTTGGTGTTTTAATTAACGTTAAATTCTTTACTAGTCCTTATTTTTAGGTATAACATTCACTTTACAACAATTACGCCAATAACTACTACAACAAACTCAACAGCTGTTTCTGCAGCTGAAGCTGTTGTTTTGACCACTGCTGCTACATCGACAGTTACGACAAATACATTGCTTAATCCACAGAATACTTCTATACAAGATGAGGGTTATCACACAAATCAAAGCATCGGGGAAGCACCTGGACAAAGTTTGCCCTTTTTGAATCTAATTCTTTTTAAATCGTATCAGAAATCCTTAAATTCATAAATGTTTTTTATTTAGAATTATTTTTAGAATATTGCGATATTTCCTAAAATGTTTAATTATCTTATTTCAGCTAATGATACTTCAATATCTGAAAAATCATCTGTTTCTCAACATCAACAACATCAGGAAACTCGCCTAATTACACAAATGCATGCTGAGGTATTGGAGCAAGGAGGAGGGTATCATTTGCGTATTCAACTTCAATTGGACGATCAAATGAATAGACAATTGACTGCGCCACTTAAGGAAGAGGACACGGCTGAGACATTATCGGAAGAATTGGTTCAGCATGGATTTGTTTCTGAAGTAATAGTTTTCTATAATTTTAAATGGGTACTCGATTAGAATTTGAGTTACATGGGGGTCCCTTGTTATAGGGAAAATGATAGTTTTAGCCTATTTTTGCGATTTTTATGGTTGGTGACATGGATGTCACTAACCGATCTTTAAAAATTGGGGGTGGTTGAAAGTAGAGTAAAATTTAAATATGTAAGATGGAGTTAAGCGAGAAAGTAAAAAAGTAAAAGCAATGTATATGCTCAATTTTAGAGTAATTCCTTGAAAGTGCGAGAACTATTGGACTCAATTATCAGTGAATATCGACTTAGGAAATTGAAAAAAACCGATCGTTGACTGTATGGGATATAATATATATGTACTTTTTCGTTATTTCTATTGACCTTTTACCCAATCATAATTGCAAGGACGTAATCCGGAGTCGAATTTCAGGGGCTCTATAATAGAGTGTAAGCTAAAACTTTGGCATTTAGTTTATCGTTCTGACCTTGGATACGCCCTTGCATAATTGTAATTGGTACCAGCCCTTATGTTGAATTTTTACATTTTTAAATAAATAAAAATTCAAAACTCGCTTATATACATATTTAAATATATTTATTTTTTTGCCCGTAAATTTCCGCCCATAAATTTCCGTCACTAAAATTATCCAAAAATTCATTTCACACAAAAGTAAACTAGTGCTAGTGGAGATAATTTGAGGGATGTCTCCGACAGTGATGTCCCTCTCCATTATTTCCACAATTCCCATGCTTCTCAAACTTCCTTTCCTTTCTATGCTTTTATTTTTTAAACAATTTTCCTTTAAAAAGATTTGTGCTTTAAAAAAGATTTTTTTACAATTAAAAATTTTTTGTTTTTCTTGAAGTATAGATTTTCACATTAGGCAAAAAATTGTAACTTTCTGTTAATAATCTTTCATATTAGGGGAACTTGATATATAAGTGTGTCCATAAATATTTTATTAATCATTCTAAAAATGCAGTAAATAAATATAGTAACAATTATTTGGAATTATTTGGTTGCCTAGGAGAAAATAGAGCTATATTTTTTTATATTTTTAGACAATAGGAATAATTTGAATTATGGGTATACCGAATTATTTTATAAAACAAAATTATAAAAATAAGTACACATTTCTTTGTAAAATTTAAAAAGAGCCTATGACAAAGCGCTGCAAGGGCTGTCAATTTTTATATTTTATCGACTGAAACGGAGTCGTCTCACTAACAACAAAAAAGGAAAAAAAATAATATTTTTTTTGTTATTCCTATAATTTTTAAAAATTAACTTCCTTATTAAAAAAAACAACTCTTAATGGCCGATGATGAAGATTTTTTAAGTGAAATGCGTGGAAATGCTGGTCGTCTTTCTGATTGTTTAAGTTCACTCCTTCATCGAATAGAGCAATTAGAAACACAAAAAATTATTAAAAATATTGAAATTAATTCGAATCATAATGAAGAAATATTATCATCACCTACAATTACTGATAAATTGGTTTTAAATTAAAAATTATAATTTAAATTTAGAGAAATCGAAAATCAAAAGGGAATTTAAATAAATAATTTAGTTTATGAGAGGAATTCTTTGGATTTATAAAAATTACTGTCGGATCTTAAGTTCAAGTAACTCTGAGTCAAAAAATTAAACCTGAACTCAAGTGTGAAGGATCTGAACAAAGGATTTATCTAGCCGATATAAAAATTAAATTTCCGATTTACGGGAATCGGGTCGTCTAGAACCCTGGTTTAAATTAAGTCTTTTTTAATTTTTAGTTAAATGGAAAAGGAAAATTTTACGATAGTCAATTAACCTCTCGTCGTGAATACCTCAGTGTCGATCCATTTACTGGTCAACGCAAATTAGTTACTATAGTTGAACGTCCATTACCTAGTGGCCCTTTACGTGCCCAATCACCCACACAATTAAATAGTCCAGAAACCGAACAATTAATTCAAAATAAAAAACATTTATTGGCTAGTGCTTATGAATCTAGAATTGTTGAAATACAACCAAATTTATTAGAAGGATTAGAAGTAGAACAAATTTGTGGTAATTTTGATGTAAAATGAATTATTTGAAATATTAGAATAGCACTTTTAGATATGTCCTCCAGGGTTAGATACTTCAAAGTAAAATACGTTTTTTTTAAATTAGTTGGGCGCTTGGTCAAGGGAGATAACTAAACGATACTTTTATTTAAGATAAACTCTTTATCCCTCATTATGCTACTTATCCTTTAAATCACCTTTAATCAATTCAGAACTCCTTTAATCGGAGGATATCATGGACATCTATCCCCTTATATACAACAAATCCACATATCTAACGCCACAATCCTTCTTAATCCTCAAAGAATTTTTGGCTCGGTTAACCGAAAAATCTGATGAAACTAACAACCTTACTCATAAGATCAAAATTTTTCCATCTTTAAGAGTTATTTTATATTGAGTTCACTTTATTATTAATTAATTTATCTTTTAAAATATGTAATTATTTTTTGTTAAATGATTATCTGATAACAGATAATAATTTTAGGTCAATTTGTAGCTGTCAAAGTAACTCCAGAATTATCAAAATTTATTAGACCAGGAGATACACTTGTTGAGGTAATTTTAATTAAATTATTAAGAAAATAAAACATTTATTTTTTAGTTAGATGGACAGCCATTTATTAATAAAAAACAAATTTATCAACCCAAAGGAGCTGTTCAAATAAAATTAGTTTTGTCTGATTTGTATTCAGCTCCAATGGTTTTTAAAAAATAAATTTAACAAAAATTAATTTTTTTAAAGGAATTTTGTCGAGTTTTAGATGATTACAAAGCTAATATTATTTCTGAAAATATAAATCAAAATTTATTGCCATATTTATCTTTTTCATTACAACGTGGGGATATACTTCAAATTCTCTCAAAAAATGAAAATTATTTTCAAGTAATTACAAAAAATATAGTATTTCTAAGGAAAAATTAACATTAATGCCTACGGATACTTTTGGCTCCTTGTGAAAATTTTGGAGAAATAAAAATTTTTTTTGAAAAATGGATATCTCCCTTGATATCAGCTGTGGATATTACCAAAAATGGTTGCGGATATAAACGTTCAGGATATAACCTAAAAATTATTTGAATATGGCCATTAGGGCAATCCCGGAGAATCGTGGTCCCTGCGAAAAAAAAGTTTAAAAATAAGAAAAAGGGTTTTTCTAGGGTAAAAAAATATGCTGATTACGAATCTGAACTCAGATTTTGAAAAAGTCGAATCCCGAACCCGAATTTAGGTCCTTGAATATCGAAAAACCATAGGGGGGACCAAGCTGATTTTGGAGTGAAAAATTGGAATATGCAAATTATACCTCATTCGAAAGAGCTCTTCAAGCTGAGTCGAATGACACCAAAATCACCATGATTGAACAAGATCGGACGAAGTTATACCACAAAAAACAAACAACGTAAACCTATGTTTTTTGTGTCATAACTTCGCCCGATCTTGATCAATCACGATGATTTTGATGTCATTCGACTCAGCTCGTCGAGCTCTTTCGAATGAGATATTATTTGACTGAGTTTATTATTCGAAATTTTTCCCAAAATGTCAAATGTCCGAATTTCGGGTTCGGGATTCGACTTTTTCAAAATCCGAGTTCAGATTCGTAATCAGCATATTTTTTTACCCTAGAAAAACCCTTTTTCTTATTTTTAAACTTTTTTTTCGCAGGGACCACGATTCTCCGGGATTGCCGCCATTAGAATTCAGTAACTTTGGGCATGCCTGATAAATTCAAAATATACTTACCCTATATGTATAATTTTTAAAAATTTAATCCCTCTTTTCAAAAAGGCTAGAAAAGTTAATGATTTATCTACTTCTGGTTTTGTCCCAAATAATATTCGAACTCGCCCTGTGGCAATGTTATGCCCTTATGGAAGAAGAGTTATTGCATTAATCGGTGCTAATGGGGTTGGAAGAAGAACATTAAAGAAAATGTTAATTGAATATAGACCTTATGAATTTGCTGGGGTTGTTCCAAGTATTTTATTTAGAAAAATCTTTATTTTTTAAATAAAAAAAAGTTACTTCGCGAGCACCAAAACAAGGAGAACAACATGGAAGGGAATACTTTTTTGAACGAAAGGAAGACGTTTTACAATTAATTCGTGATAGACAAATGATTGAATGGGGGGAATATAATGGTAATAAAAAATAAATTTGGATCTCATAAAATGCCTCCTTGGGGCTAGAAAAATTGCATTTTATAATGAGGGATACATCAATGCTGGGTATTGCTCCTGTAGCTAGCTCATGAGCTAAAATTTTAAAATACCCGGATCTGGAGCCAGAGTTTAAAAACCCCGGAGATAGTGCAAGATTTAGAAAGAATCGGAGTCTGAGCCGCAAAATGCCCAATACCCAACACTGCGTACACCCCGAATTTGTATCAAATTCGTCTATATCAAATCATATTATTAATCCTTAAAAATGCAGACCAACTTTATGGGACTACAGCAGAATCTGTCCGTCAAGTTATCCGTTCTGGACGTGTTTGTGTTTTGGATTGTTCACCAAAAGCAATATCCAGTTTATATAATTCTGAGTATTTTTATTTATTTTTTAAATAAATAAAATATTTTTTAAAAAAGATTTATGCCATTTATTGTCGTTGTTGCCTCACCAGAATTAGACGAACTTATTCAATTAAATAAAGAGCAAACAAACAATTTAGAAAATTTAAAAAATATTTGTGAACAAAGTTGTAAATTTGTTAATGAAAATGAGTGGGCAAAACAAGCAGATTTATTATTAATTAATAGAAATAGAGATATTTCTTTAAGAAGGTTAAAAAAATTTTTTTTTAATTAATTTTTAATTTTTTGCAGACTTTTGGATGCATTAGAATCATTAAAATCGGAATCTCAATGGATTCCTTTAGAATGGCTACAAACTAATTTCCAAGCCCCTCCTCAACAAACTACTAAAATAACTAAAAGGAAATAATTTTGATCTCCTTTAATTTTGTAAAAATTTTAGTTTTGAAATATTTTTGATTGATTCATTACAGAATTTTGTATTATTTTTTAATATTTTTATCAAAACCTTAGAATAACTTCCCTTGTATTTTCAAATTTAAAAGATCTCCTTATTTTCTCTGTGTATCTCAAAAATAAATTTAATATTAATTTTATTTATAATTTTCGATAAATAATTACACTAAATAGACTTTATTTTTTCTTAATTTAAAATAGAATTTAGTGGAGGGGGGGGGGGGAATTGCTAATGGACTTGATTAACCTTCATCAACCTTCTTTCTAGGTAGCCCGATCACAATTCCATTTTAATATTCCTTTATATTCTGGGCATGGTTGCTGCACGACTTCGGCAATATTAAATGGATAATATAGAGGAGGTTATTACTCCGTTATTGGAATTAATACTGAAAGTATAAAATAAAATATAATTTTTAAGAAAAATACAAAAAAATTCAATTTAATTATTAAAACACAAAACTAAAAAAAATAAAATGTTGTTTAAACATTGACAAATTTAAAAAGTAATTTCAAAGTGATTATGTATTTTTAGAATAATTTTTTTAAAAATTGGCAAAATATATTCAGGTGCATTTTACATTACATTATTTACAAAATAAACAATTTTATTTCAAAGCAGAGATGCTTTGAAATTTTGATTTCGATTTTTTATATCTTTGGAATATTAAAGCTTCTATCAACAATATATAAATGCACGTAAACATATTTTTGCCAAAAATATAATTTAAAATTTAATAAAAAAGATTTTTCAAAAATAATCAAAATAAATTACTTAAAAATACCCAAACTACAAAAATATTTTTAAAAAATAAACTACTATTTTATATGCAAAATAAAGTATTTGAGGATTATTTAAAAAATAAAAAAAACTTAATTAATTTCTAAAAATTACCCAAAATATATATTCATTTAGCAAAATATTAAATTAAAAAAGATGAAAATCACATGAAAAATATAAAGTAAAAAATAATTATTTACTCATAAAAATATTAATTTACATACTACTTAATAAATAAATTCAAAATAAATAAAAATATGTATTATTTATCCCTTTAATAATTATAAAAAATATTCTCAAATATTTCTCTCTCGTTTTATTAATAAATTAATTTAAAAACTTTTTAAAAATAATTTTTCTTTTATTTTAATTGAAAAATAGAAGCTTAGGGCTTCTATTAGTACATTTATTTTTTAAATTTTTTAAAATATATTTTTAATAATTTTTTAGATAAATTAAATATAAAATGAAATTTCTGTTTTTCAATTTTTTTATTTTAATAATTGTTCTAATTAATATTGGAAATCCGTCATTAACTGTTTTGGCAAAAAAGGAAAAAGTTGAGAAAGACAATTTGGTTATTGAGAAAACTAGACAAAAACGTCAATTTGAAAAGGTTGGAGTAATGTTGAAAAAAGAAAAAGTTGGGGGATTTCAAATAAATGATGGACAATGAGATGAAGAAGAATAAAAAGAAAATAATGAGAATTGATAATAAAAGAATTAAAAGAAGAAATTTGGGTTAAAATTATTTAAATTTGGGATTTAAATAAATATTTTGATAATTTTTAGAAAAATAAAATTGCCTAAAAAGACTTTAAACAAAACAAAAAAACATAATTATAATTGGACACGGCCCTTCATCAGGGTAATTAGCAGCAAGTGTAGCAATTTCCATATGAGTAGAAGATTTCTACTTTTTTTTTGTATTCAACCTGGACAAATCAATTTGGGCAAAATTCAATAGTTACTAAATAGATTTTATTGTTTCTTAAATATAATTTAAAATAGAATGCAGTGTAGGGAGAATTGCTGATTGGCTTGATCAATCTCGGAGCCCTTCCTATGTAGCCCGATCATATTTCACTTTTAATATCCCTTTATATTTTGGGTTGGAGAATATGGAACAGTTTGTAGCTTTCATTACTTTCTGAATTCAAATAATTTAAAAATTTAAATAAAAAATATTTTCTATTTTTAAATAAAGCAATATGTAAAGCTGATATGGGCTATATAGCTATTTTTCCCTAAGTTAATACAAGAATATGGAGGAGTATTCGGCAGCTGAGAGCGAACAGAATCTTTAGTTGACCACGCCGTCTCTTGCATAGCCTTAGGAATTAAACAGCTTTACATACTTGTAAAAATACAATTTTAAAAATAAAATTTTTAAAAAAAATTTCTAATGGGTTGTTAGATAAATAATGAGCCCTTTGCGCATAAATAAAACAATCTACTATAACTAATTAATGAAATGAAATCAAGAAACAATCTAATGGCCATTATTATCTAGCACTTCTTACCACATGCTAGGCAGTTTTTTAATTTCCATTTGATAAAATTTAGTGGCACTTTTGGAATTAAGAAAGTTGGCAACCCAATTTGAGAGTTGAGCTCAATTTTGGAACCTCACATCTCGCAAATGATTTTTTATCGAACGGAATAAGTGGTAATCAGACGCCGCAATATCCGGAGAATAAGGAGGATGAACTCAAATTTCCCATCCGAGTGTCTCCGTGATGTGGGATCGAGTTGCGTTCGCGCGATGCGGGGGTGGATTTTCCTGCTGAAAGACAACTTGACCATAACGAACCCCACGAGCAATGAAACCACCGAAGGAAATCTGAACTCTGTCCAATATTGTTTTGTAGAGTTCTTCTGTCAATCCTTTGCCCTTAGGAGTTAATTTCCAGTGTACAACCCTAAATTTAGCTCAAATTTGGGGTTTTCGGCTTCTAGGCCCATATCTCCATTACGAAATTTTTTGTACTATCGCTGAATTGTTGCAAAAGATGCCCAACTTGTGTCCTTCAAGGCGGCATTTTCCTTTTTTGCTTGAGTTGTACCTAGACCGCGTTTGAGGCAATACAAAACAACAGCCCGAATTTCAGATTTTGAGGACATAATTTTAAAAAATTTAAAAAAAACTGCAAAAATCAAAATTAATTTTTTAAATGGTTTAGAATAGTAGAAAAATGCGTGAACTATAGACTCTAGTAAATATAAAATAATTTTAACTAAAATTCGAATACCTATACATAAAAAGAGCCTAAAAATGCGCAAAGGGCTCATTATTTATCTAACAACCCATTATAATTAACAAAATAATTCTTCCTCTTCTTCATTCTCTGTTGTTTTGTCTTCATCTAGACTAGCAATTGTACAAACTTTTTTTAAATTTTCTTTTTCTACAAAATCATTTTTAATATTTAAATTAATCCCCCCATTTCTCCAATTTTTATTTTCTTCTTTTTTATTTTTTAATTTAAATTGTTTATTTAAAATTAATGAAGGATAATTATTATGCCATCCAGAATGTATTTCTGAGGAAATGGAAGAATCTGAGAATGAACTTGATGAGAACCGTTTTCTTTTCTTTTTAGGGGCTGAAATTGTTGTACGATGGAAAATTCTTTTTAAAGTTGCCTAAAAATTAAAAAAAATATTGTTTTTAATTATATGTAGTTAAATAAATATTCTTGCTATCTTTAAATAAAGAAAATGATTTTTGCTGCTTAAGAGTAAGCAATTTATAAACTTTTAGGCATTATAATTTTTATCTAAAGTAATTCTTAAAGTTTGCCATTACAGAAAAATTATTTTGTTAAAATAATTTTTTAAATAAATGTCAAATAGATGTGTGATGTGTGACTGTCTTATTGGGATGTCTCGTACAATTAAGGTTCACTATATTATTTTCTAAATTAAAATATAAATACTACTAACGCGAGTGGCTATAAGCATTGGTTTATTGCAAACACAATAAATTGGAAATCGAAGAGTGCTAAAAATAAAAAATATTTTAATAATTATTTTAAATTAATTACCTTGAAAGTAATGTCAAAATAGGAATAATATCGTTGGCATAAGAATAAATTGGACGAAACTCTTCTTCAGTAAGTCTTTCGGGTGAAAATGTTTCAAAGAAGGTAACAGCAACTTGTAATACTTTAGACATTAAATACATTGAAACAACCGAAATTAGTGCTCGTGTTGCCGCTCTTAAATTCTTTTTTTGTGTTTGATCTTCAATTTTATTAATATTCTGAAAAAAATATTAATTTAAATTTGTTTTAAAATTAATTTAAAAATAATTATTTCCTAATTTATTTAGTCTTTCTCTTTTATTTTATAGACCATACCACAATTAATCATAATCAGACCATCTTTAGTTGTCTTACCAAGGTTGTGGTCATAATTCAGACCGGAGACGGGCTAGAGAGTGAGACGGGCCAAGAACTAATAACAAAAGAAAGCAGAACCAAAAACACGAAAATATTGCGCCCGTGTGCTTACGCCCGTCTCTGATTAAGGTTACTAACATTTGTTAATTAAAAAAATTTTTTTCCAATTAATATTAACTCAAAACATATGTACTTAATTATAAATTAATTAAACTTACAATTATTTTTTTATTTTTATTTCTTAGCCAAGTCTTATTCTTTAAACTTTCTCTAATTGATCTAAAACTAGCATTATTATTCTCCTTTTCATATCCATTTAATATTAATGAATTTTGTTGAATATTATTATTACATAATAAACAAGAAGAACAAAAATTAGAATGTTGTGAGCAATTTTTATTAAAATTATTTTGATTAATAACTCTTTTGCTTTCTCTTCTTAATGCCCGGACAATATGGAAATTTAAAATAACTAATATAAAGAATGGCAATATGTGATCAACCTTTTAATTATAAAAAAGAATTTAAATAAAAAATAATTACTTACCAAATTTCGAATAACAAACATCATCCAAAATCTTTAAAAAAATAAAAATAAGTTTAAAACAATCTTTATCCCTCCACAATTTATTTTCAATTAATCAAAACACCCAGGGGCGGGGTTTTCGGGGTACAGGGTTTTCAATCGGGAATAATTGTTAAAAAATCGTTCGGGAACAGGGTCGTAGTGCAACTTTAATTTAAAATAAATGCAGTTGAATCTCGGTTAAATATCACCAAAATTAGGGTATTTTTTAAATTCAAGTTTAGCTTTTAAAAGCAGTTAAAAGTGCCCCCCCCCCCATTATAAGATAAATTTTTTGTCTCTAAGATTGTATATAAAAATGAGATTTAATTGTATTAGAATTTACAAAAAAATTATTTTAACTTTTATTTACAAATATTTAATTTTACCTATACTTATCAGCACCAAACAGCCTAAATAAAGGATTAGGATTATAAGCATGAACAGCAGAAATTACTTCAAATTGTTCAAATCTTTTTAAAAAATATATTTTATTTATTTTAATTATTAATTAATTTACCCTTCACAATCTTTATTTTCAATTAATTCAATTTCAAAATATGTACATAATTTATATGCAAAAGCTATAGAAATTACAAACAGGGTAACTTGTCTTCTATTTCTTTCCAAAATTCTTTGAAAATTTTTAAAATTATTTTTAAAAATCTAAAAATTTCTGTCATTACTTTCTAGCTTTTTTTATTTGTTTTCCTTCAAATGTAAGCAATAATCTTTCTGTTGTTGCCAATAAAATCATCAAAACAGAAGCAAAGACAGCAAAGTTTGAAAATGTTAACATTGGACGTAAATAGGAAACAAATAAATGATAAAGCCAAAGCAATTCAAATTTGTCCACTTTAAAAATTAAAAAATTTATATAATTTTTTCATTTAATAGTAGAACTCTGTAAAACTTTCTTTTGGATTTATTGAAATAATTTTTAATTTTATATAATATTTAAATAAATTAATTAACTATAAGCAGGCACAGCCATTAATGCAATATAAAGCCATGCCAAAGCCAAATCTAAAATTGCCAAAACACCAAAATAAAAAAGTGGAGAGCGGCCAAGTTTTGGATTTAAAGCAAAAACTAAAACCTAAAAAAAATAAACAATTTTTAATTAAATATTAAATAAATAAATTACAAGAAAGGCATTAAGCAAAAAAGATATTAAAGCTAATCCACTAGCAAAAACTCCAATCTAAAAAAATATTATTTTTTTAAATTAAAAATAAATTAATTAATTTACCAAAATAAATTTAACTTCAATATATTCTGTCCCCTTTAAATTAAATTAAAATAAAAATTTTTAATTTATTTTTAAATTTAATAATTACCTCATAATGACAATTAATTTGTTCTTCCATTATTAATGAAAGATTTTTATGATCATTATAATTTTCAGAAATATTTAATAAAATTTTTGTTTGATTAATTGTTGAGCTCTCCATTTTTATATGGAATAAATTATCTAAAAATAATTTTTTAAATCAAAATATAATTAAATAATAAACAATTCTAGACGAATATTAAATCACAATAAAGGAAAGATAAGAGGTTAATTAATTAGGAAGTAATTATATTTAAATTAACAAATAAAACCAAAGAGTACATATTTTTTTTTATTTAAAAAATAAAAGAAAAATTTTCTTTATAAAAATATTTTATTAAAAAATATATTTAATGTATAAGTGTAATTGGCAGCTTTACACAATTCCAAATTATTTAGAATTTTTTCGTTAGAAAAATAGATAATATAATTAAGAGTCTGTTTATTGTCAAATACAGAATTATTAATTGAAAAATAAAAAAAACGGAAGTGGAGGATGAATAAATAAAGGAGAGAGAGGTAATGAATATATTTTTAATAACAAAAAGAATAAATAAATTATTTAAATAAAAATAAATGTTTCGATTTTAATTTTTTTGAAAAATTCTTAATAAATACACTAATATGTATACAGGCAAGTATTCAAATTTTACAGGACTACTTTTTGAAGTTGTTCGACTGTACATGTTTTACCAACACTTGTAGAGGAACAACCCCTTGTCCTTAGGAAAATTATGGTAGAGAGAGAGGAAAGGAGTAGAATGCAGCAAAAATTCATTTTTGCAGAAAGTCATTTGCGGACATGTGGATCACAAGCTGGATATTTACCAAATGGGGCTAAGAATTTTAAATTAATCAGCAAACTGCTAATAAATTGAATTTTTAAAATGATTACTTAAAAATTAACAAAAAAATATTTTTTTTCAAATATTAAATAATTTAATTCAAAAATTTAAATAATTTTTAAAATAATTGATTTAAAAATAAAAATAATAAACAAAAAAGAATAGCTAAAAGGATTTAAGTTTTTTAATGAGTTTAGTCTCACATTTCTTTCCTTTTTTTAAAACTTTTTTTTTGTAAAAGCCATCTTTGAGGGTTTATTTTCTCCCTTATATTTTGTGTGACGCTAATGAAAATAAAAAATCTTTTTTTTTAAACAAACGACTAAATATTTTTTGGTTTTTTAAAAAAATGAGCTTTTTTAGAAGGAAAAAAGGTAAAATTTACCATGCATTTTTGAGTAAAAAACAAAAGAATTTATTAAATATAACTCTAAAATAAATTGACCAAAGCACAGAAGAAAAGTTTATTTTATTATGATTATTCTCTCACGACTAAAAAATTTTTTGTCGGTTTTTGGTCTTTTTCTTTGTTTTTTAATTTACAAAAAATTGTTTCAAGAAAAAGAGAAAATAGATACAAATTTACGTGGATACTATAAGAGGAATTACGTATGTACCAGGGGAGTGCAGAAACTGATTTAAAAAAGGGAAAGACGAAAGTAAATTTAAAAATAGGGTTGGGGTTTTCGAGTCGGACCGACTTTCGAGTCATTTTTTGGGCATCACTTTTATCTCTCTCTCTCTCGAAACCTTATTTAAAAAGCGAAACAAGAAAAGCGAAAGGCACACCCCTGTTATGTACTTATTCATATTTTTAATTAAAAATAAAAATATTAGTAGAGGGAATATACTTTTAATTAAAATTTCTCCATCAGAATTTAAGAGAAGAAGAACAAAAAAATAATTATTTTGTCAAAACTTTGAAAATTACTGACAATTTTTGTGTATATTTCTTTAAAATTTTTTTTATTTTTAAATTAATTTACATAAATTTTTGCAGCAAAATAAATTAAATTAAAATAACCAAAGGAATATTTTTACACAAATATTCAAAGAACAGACTTAATGAATTTGTTTTTTAAATAAATTCTTTTGTTGAAAGACTACTTCTCTCGAAGAAGAACATTAATGGATGCTTACTAAATTAATGAAAAAGAAAAAAAATAAAAAAAACCTTTTTTGGAGAACTAAGGGGCAATGGGACTTAAATTAACTCCAAAATATTTCTGAAAATAAATAAAAATAAAAATTGTTTTAGAACTTATTTTGAAAGTATAGGACGTTATTCTTTACCAGAATGTCCTCCAACCGGCGGTCCTTTTAATTTTTTTCAAAAATTTTACTTCCTACTTTTGTCCTAAATATTTCGAAGTAACATTTACATAATTTAAAGACCTTAGAGCTAGCTGACAGATGATTTATAGACCAGACATTAATAAGGCTAAAATAAGCTAAGAAAATATTAAAATAAAAATGGAAGCAGTAATAAACTTGGGGGGATTGGAAATTATTTTATAAAAAATTAAATACAAATTTATTTATCCAATAAAATTAAATAAAGTTAATTTGCTAAATATGGCAAGTAATTCTAAAATAAAACTTAAAAGTTGTTGCTATAAATGACGAAAATTAATAACTGGCAATCCTTTTATTTGTTTCTATTTATATTGAAATTGGTTAATATTTTTTTAAATAATTTAATTAAAAAATAATAAATTATTTTTGTTAATTTGACGTAATAAATACAAATAAATGTTTAAAAATTAATCATAACCTATTAAAATTTTAAAAATTATTTTAAAGTAAAATGGAAGTTTAGGTGGAAATCCCGAAAAATCTGCAATAATTAATTCATTTAAAAATGAATTAATTTTTAGATATTTAAATTTGATTTAAACTATTAGCTATTAAATGTGAAATTTATCATAAATATTTAGCAACAAAAATCAAAAAATTAGTACTTTATAATTATTGTAAAATATTTTTTCCTCATTTCTAATAAAAATAAAAGTAAAATTTAGATTTTTTTATTTAAATATTTTATTGAATAAAAGTTAAAAATCTAAATTATACCCTCAGGAATAATTAACAAAATTAAAATAAAATATTTAAAAAAATTAATAAGTAAATGTGGGAGTCTGTCGAATAATAAAAAAAGCCCCCATAAAAGGCTTTTTCACAAAAATATATATTAATAATTCAAAAATATTTTTGGGTATATTATTACGTAAAACAAAAAAAGGAAGGATTTTTTTGATTTATTAAAGTAAAATATTTAGAAATTATTATAGTAAAGTCATTTATAATTTTATCTAAAATTATTTTAAAAATATTTTTATTTTCAAAAATTATTTTTTAACAAAAATAATATCAAAAATTCGTGACAGAAACCTTTCAATTTCAAAGAAAAAAATTTTTTAATTCCAAAAATAGCAAAAACAAAAGACAGAGATCTAATTCAAATGTGTTTTAGTTTGCAAGGAATTCTGGAAAAAAGAAAATTTATTTAAATTAGTTGGGAACTAGAATTAATTGTGGTGGTCTTTGAAAGGATTTTTTAAATAAAAAGAATTTGAAATTTGGAAGAAAATTAAATTTAAGAAATAAAAAAAATTAACAAATTTTTGTAATAAAAATAATTTTTAAAAATAAATTTAATTTAATTTTAATTTTGCAATTTCAAGTCAAGCGTAATTTAAAAAAAGTCTATCCTTATTTAAATGATTTACTAAATATTTTGAAAAGTCAGAAAAATAAATATGTATGCCTTAAGCTATTAAATAGCCACATAAATTTTTTAAAGAATAATGGGCCAATGATGAAAGCAAAAATTTTATTCTTTTTCCACAAATCGGAAAAAAATATGAGAAAATATTATTTTGAATTTAAAAAAGAAAGGAGGAATTAGTAAATTAATTTTCTTTATAATTTATTAAAATTCATGTGGGAGAAAATTTCGGTAATTTTTGTGAGTGAAGGAATTTATTAAAATAAAATTTTAATTAAAAAATATTTTTAAAATTATTTAAAAATAAAAATAGAGTCGAAGTTATGGTCCATTTTAAAGAGTACAAATTGGGCTACAAAAATAACATAAGATTATGTATTCATTGAAAAATTTTAAATAGTTTTACAAAACTTTATAATTTTATCCACTACTGTAAATACATATAGGTACCATATTTAAAAATAAATAATAGTTAAAATAAAGTATACATATTAGTTTTTTTAAACTAATATGTATACTTACATATGGGACACTAACTATGTAAGGATTTACACACATACGTATATTGTTTGACAATTTCATCAATTTAAAAAAAAGCGAAAGAATGTTTCATTTCCAGATGGGGTAAAATAAATTAATAGAAAAATATATTTTGTTTGTCTAAAAATAATTTAATAAATAAAACTTAAAAATATTTAGAAAATTCAAAGTTAAAAATATTAAATGAAAAAATATTTTGAAAAAATTATTTTTCGAATTATAATTATTTAAATTACAATAAATAAAAAAATATTGCTATTATTATTCAAAAATGATAAAATATGTATTATTTTAGTATATCACGAATTTAATTTTTTTGAAAAATTAAAAATTCCAAGAAAAATCTAAAATAGAAATAAAAATTTAAAAAAAAATAAAAAATTATTTTAAATTTTTGAAAGGTTTTCTTTCTCATTTAATTATTTTTTATTAAAAAATAATTGTTTTGGTTTATTTTAGAAAATATTTCTAAGAAAAATTTTAAAATTGTAAAAATATTATCTGAAATATAGAAAATTAAAGAAAGATTTTGACATCGAAAAATCTCAAAAAATCGGAAAACATTCTCGATCAATGTGTGGGACCTCAGATATTTTTAGCCCTAGGAGGTGCCCATAGAGGTTACTTTTATGTTCATGAAGTTTTAATTCTTTAATTCATTTCTCTAATAACAAATAAAATTAAATTTAAATAATTTTATTTAAATATTTTAAATTTAATATTTACTACCTAAATAGTAAATCTCAAAAGAAAATTTAATTATTTAATAATTTAAATTAAAAAAAATAAATTTATGTATATTAATTTTGAATATTATTTATTATTTGAGGCAGACATTTCATCCATCATTTCTAATTGTTGTGAAATACTTCGAGGAACCCGTCCACCAATTATTAAGCTCTGAACAATTAAATGAGGTAATCCATCAATTTCTTTGTATAAATGAGGGTAAATAGGTGAGGATGTTTCGTCTAATTCACTTAATGTTTCCATTTCTGAATTTTTTTGGGGAAAATTATTTTTTAAAATTAAATATTCAAACCAGCATCAACATTTCCAGAAATGCTTTTATTATTTATTTGTTGTTTTTCCTCATTATTATTTAAATATTTTTGTATAATATTTAAATTATTATTAACAACTTGAGAAGATAAAGCAGAAGAATCTGTTGTTGTTGTATTTATTACATAACTACAACAACTGAAAATTAAAAAAATTATAGTAATTTAATATTCTGATTATTTGTAAATTTTGGTGTGAAACTTGTTTAAGAATTTTAATGTTTAATGTTACTATAAAGAAATAATATTTTTTTCAAATGTAAGAAGTAAGAAATTCAGCCGAACACAAATTGATCACCGAACACAAAATTTCTAGCTAATTATTAGAGCCCAGCTCGATCTGATTTTTTCTATTTAATCGAATCAATAATCGACAATCTCTAAGGGCGAGCTCTCTACATATTAATTATGAATTCAGACCTTATTGACACATTATTGCTTTGTAAATTATTTGTATTAATTTCCTGTTCATTATTAGAAGTAGGGGCTCTGGAGGTGAATAACTTGGAGGAGCTATCTAAAATTAAAGATTATTTTTTTAATAACCCCAAAAAAAACCTCATATTTAGGAGGAGTATATATTTTAGGTAAAGGGGATGAAAGTCTAAACATATAATTATTAGAATGTTTAAAATATCCAGGAATTGTAAGTAAATGATCATTTGTAGCTGTTGAGTTAGATATAAGTGTCTTAAAAATATTTGAAATTTAATTTAAAAATATTTTAATTTCTATTTATTTACTCTGTCAATAGAAAGTATTCCTTCACTAATTGTTGTTGATTGATCAAATTCTGCCATATCTTCTTTTATTGTTTCACAAAAATTATTTGTTCGATTATCTTGTTGAGGAATATGTCTTTGATTTTCTCGATCAGCCATGAGTAAAATCTTTGAATATTTTTAAAATTAGAAATTTGGAAATTTTTTTTGAATTATGGTTGTTTCTCGTGTCGCTGTCGCACGAAAAGTTCTTCTAAGCCCTCCCATATCAGGGATTTTTTATTAATTTTCTTTCAAAAATTCAACAAACCAAAGCAGGCACTCTTTTTTTATTTCCTCCAGTTAAAGGCAAAACTTGTGTTTTCCCTCCAGGTAATGCCAATCTTCTGGGTGGTGGGGGGCTTTGTTCAGCAATATTTGAAGTAATTGAACGTTTAAAACCATAATCATTTTGTTGATTATTTATATTAAAATCACTTTTTATTAAATTTCTTTTATGTTGAGTTATTGGAGTCAGAATTTGATTTTCTTCTTTGATAGAGTTTCTCTAATAATAAAAATTAATTTTAAATATATTTTGAGAGGAAAGAAGGGGATATTTAAAAATAAAAATTAAATTTTAAAAATTATACATTTAATGAATTTTGTCTATTTAATTCATCAATATTTGAATTGTGATCATTTTTCAACGAGGTTGATGTTTTGGAATGCACTAGTATAGATGTTTTATCAGTAATTAAAAGACGACGCTATAAAGATATTTAAATTAAATTATTTAAATAATAAAATATTTATCCAAAAAACATACTCTCTCTTCATTACTACAACTAAAAAGGCCATTTTCATATTTAGAGGAGTAGGGCTGTTTTCTTTTATTAGATTGTTTTGAACGTTTACATGGTAAATTCAAACAACAAATTGTAAACATTAACAAAAACTTAAAAAAATAAAAAGATTTAAGATTATCAAAAAGTGTTAATTACTCTAAAAAAATTTTTTGGATAAAACAAATTGCAAAAACAAATAATAAATAATTTTTAAGAAGAGATTTTCAATTCCTCCAAACCTTAAACAGATTTTAAGGGGGAAGCGCGAACGCTGTCCCCCACACTCAAAAATTTAGCTGTGGGCCTACCCCAGTTCGGAGCCGCCCTGCGGGTCAACCTCGCCCTTAAGTGCAATGGGGAAGTCTCACCACAGACGCCATGCCTTCTTGATCGCATGAGCGCCCCAGCCAGGTAAGTTTCCGAGACGCAAACTTTTAAAAAAATATTACAAATTTATTAAAGAAAAGTATCAGTTAATAAAGAGGAAGAGATTTTTATAAAAAACTGTAGTATTTTTATTTTTCCCAACATCTTTCCTATATATTTTTATTATAACACTCCTCTCCCTTTTTCCTATAACATGAGTACTATTTATTAATTTGTATGCTTGCCTAGTTCCTAATAAATTAATAATAAATAGTAATTTCTAGAAAATATTTTATGAATTAAATTATTAAAAAAGCCTGCAAAGTCGACTTAAAGTTCGACAGAAAAAACAGAAATTGTGTTGATAAACAAATAAATGTGATTAAAAGATATATATTTACGAAAATAGCCTAGATTTAGAATTTAAGAAATATTTTGTATGAAAATTATTTAGCAGAGATATCGGAAACTTTCCGAGAAAAATTATAAAAAACTATTGGGCTTGGATATCTCTATTATTTAGTATTTACTTAATTTTATTTATATTTTACGTATATTTTAAAAATAATTCTTAAAATTCTTAAAATACCTTAATAAAAATAGTTTGAGAATTGCTAATATATAAATATTAATTTTGAGTTACTAAATAATATTTTTTTTATTTATTTTTATTTATTTTCTTACAAAAAGGCCAATTAATGCTGCAAATAATAAAACAAATTGGCCTAATTGAATGCTGTCAAATTGAGGAAGAATTTGCCAAAGGAATTTTTTCAATTCTCGGAAACGATGACTGCTATTAAGAATTGTTTTTAAAGAGGAGGAGGAGGAAGAAGAATTGTTTGAAGTAAATAATTGCTTTTGTTGTGGGAATTCCATTCAATTGTTTTTACTAAAAATAAAAATTCTCAGATTTGTTTAAGTAAGAGGGAGGGGATTTTAAAAGAAAATAAATTTAAAAAAATTTTTTTTTAATTTTTAAAGACCTGTAAATGTTAAAAAATAAATTTTAAAATTATTAAAATAAATAAATATTATATTTCAATTTCCAAAATATAACCAAGAAAAAGAAACAATATTTAAAATTGCCCAAAATTTAAAATTGCATGAGAGAGCTAGTCTAAAGCCTTTGTTTTCTTTTTTTTATTCTTTATTTGACAATGGGTGAGTGAATTTTGTTGTTATTGTTTGGAAATGCCAAAGAGCAAAAATAAACAAGTAAAAGATAAAATTTGGATAGAAATATGGAATTTATGTATATTTAAATAGAAAATATTAAAGGCAAAAAATCATTTTATTGTCCTAGAAAATGTCAAATTTTATTTTTAAAGTAATGTTTATGTGTATAACCTTTGGTACATAATAACTAATCTTGTGGCATAAAATATTTATTAATGTAAATTAAGAATAATTAAAAGGCACATGAAACAAAATCATAATAGTAAGAAATTAAAATCCGAACGGAAACAGGTCAGAACAAGTTTGTTCTATATATCAACATTGCGAGCCTAATCTCTTTCCGGACAAAGGTGGGTTGGAAAAGCCTGAAGTGACGGAAGTCTAAAGCCTTTGAAGTCAGAAATTGGAAATTAAAAAAATACTTTTAAATCAGAAGAAAAAAAGACTTGTATTCATTTGAAAAAGGGAAAAAGAAGGAAGAAAAGGGGATCGTAAAATCCCGATATTACCTATCAATTATAAACATTTTTGTTTACTATATATTTAAATATGCAATTTAAAATTTAAATGAAAATGAATGAAAAAAAGAGAAAAAGAGAACAAGCTTTTTCTAACAAAATCAATGCTTCTTCAAAATGTTCCTCCCTACAATTACTCCCAAGAGGAAATAAACACAACAACCGAGAATTGAAGCAAAATTGCATAAAAATGAGGGTTTGGCACTAATAATGAGGAAATTCTTTTTTGATTTTATTTTCTAAAAAATTTTTTATTTTAAACTAAATTGAGGAAAAATAAAAATATTTAATTTAAAAATTGAACTTAAAAAAAAAGAAAAGTAATTATTATGTAATTAGAAATTTCTCTAAAAAATTAATAAACTCAAAATTTATTTTGGTAAAATTAATTTATTTTTATTCTAGCTTTTAGCAGATTTTGTTTTTAAATATTAATTTTAAAATATATAAAAAGTCAGTCACATAACAACCGCATCGTTATAAAAAATATTAGCAACATATAGGTAGTATAAGTGTATAAATATAGTTTGCTTAGGTATACATATAATAAAACTAAAAATCTATGTAGTTTTGCTGTTAGTTAGCTAAATATATATTTAATATTTTCATCCTTTAGAAAAAATAATAAATTATTAAAGGAAATAATTTGCAAATTAAAATTAAAAATTAATTTCTTTAAAAAATTTTTATTACAAAAAATATATACAAGAAATATCTACAAAAAATATCACAAATTTTAAATTATTTTTAAATGCCGTATTTTCTTTAATAAATGCCCTGGGCATAGAGGGGGTCAGGGCAAAGGTTGATCCAAGACTTTACTTAGGTTTTTTTCTGTCTTGATCTTCTGGGTGAAGTCTTGACTTGGTCTTAGAAAATCTTAGTCTTGAGCATCTTAAATAATTAATCAAAGAAATACGGCAAACATTTTTATCAAATTTTTAAAGAAAAGTACTTGTTTGGCTATCAATACGTAACAAACAATGTATGGAATCAGATGCATTAAATAATAAAAGGGATTTTTCTTCATCTTCAATTCTTTCAATATTATTATTATTTATATTTTCAAAACTTTTATTATTATTTTTATTTTCTAAATTATTTTCTTTCAAAATTTTTGGCAAAGAATGTTGTCTATAACGAAAGTTTTGGTGTTGATTATTTATTTTTTGAGAATGTTTTGAATTAAATGATGAATGTCTTTCATTATTAGACATTAAAAGTGCAAGAGAAGAAGACTAAAATTAATTGGTAATTAAAAATAAATTTTAATTTGAAAATATTCGGAGGATATTATACATTGATAGTATTGGATATCACGCAGTTCTTTTGGACTGCGTGATACCATTCGTTTTATAAAATTAAGGAATGAAGATATTGGAAATTTCAGATCAGGACTTTAGGTAAACAAATTTTGTAAAGGGATCCCTTTAAAATATTAAAAAAAAAATAATTTTTAAATACAAACAGAGCTGTGTGATCTTAATTGAGCAATTGAAGATGCTCGATTTTTCCAATTCTGACAGCCAACGTCGGCAGAAATAGAACAAGAATTATTTCTTTGTCTTTTATTTGTTGAAAAACTTTGGTGGCGAGTAAATGGATCTTCCTATAAATTTTTAAAAATAAATAATATTAAATTTTGGGATATTTTGGAAATTAAGGAAAAATATAGGAAGTCGAAAAAAAATATTTCTAATTTTTACAATGCTAGAAGAATATCCAATAGTTGATTTAGGTAATAAAGTAGTTGTTGTTGTAGTTGCTGCACTTTCAGCATTACTTTGCCCATTTTGTGAAACAAATAAATTTTTATTTAAATAATTATTTTGTTGTTTTTGTTGTTCAATTGGTTGTATTATTTCACTTAAATGTTTTCTTCCATCCCCTCCTCCTCCTCCCCCAACATTATTTAATAATCCTCCACCCAAACAAGAATTTGTGTGTTGTTGATGTCCAGTTACTATACCATAATTACCGACATTTGGGTGATATGTCCCGTGTCTTACACGTTGTTGTAATTGTCCATTTAAAGCACCTAATAAGGAGAAAAAAATTAAAGAATTATAATTGTATTTTTAAACAAACCATATAAAATCCAATTTACAGCACTATTTGTAAATGGCAAGGCATGAATGAAGTACCTTAAATAAATAAATATTTTAATTATTTAAAAATAATAAAATTGTTTCCGATAATTTTTAACAAATCGAAAGTAAAAGAATAATAATTAATTAGTTATTTTTTTGATTTGGGAGACCATGGTCCTTACTCTCGTACCAAAATTCTTATTTGTACTCGTAATTAATATGAAGTTCAAGAGCACAATCGAAATTTCTAGGTTCTGCTAGTTACCTACACGGAAAGAATATTAGAAGGTCAAATATTTGAATATATTTATACCTAAGATAGTTAATATATCTAAGATTATTTTTAAATTTATTTTTCGGAAAAATATTATTTATTAGAATTAAAGATGATTAAAAACTATAATTTATTTCTTTCATTCAAAAATAAAAAACCAACATAAAATAAACAAAAACTGGAGGTACTTGTCCATTTTGTTCTCCAGCATATTCTAAATATACAGCAAATGCAGTAGCTACCCAAAATGGGGTCCAACAGATAAAATAAAAACAGGCAACGGCCATTGTATATAAAGAGATTCTAACTAATGGAATTTGTGAACGAATTTTTGAGCTCTAAAAGGAATTTTAAAGAAAATAAATTTAAAAAAATTTTAAAATTTTTACTTTAAATTGTCTAGCATGATGATATAATTTAGACAATAATTGTGTATAAAAGAATGTAACCAAAAATAGAGGAACTAAATAACAGAGAACAAAAAGAAAACAGGTAAATATTGTAAATTTCCATCTAACCATATCCATCTAAAATTAAATAGAAAATTTAGAGATTTAGATATTAGTTACTAGGGTTGAACACAAACGTTAATTAATTAACCGGTACCCTCGGTTTTCAGTTATCTATTGTTTTTGACCTCCACTTTTCGGTCCCGATTAATCGTTACCCCTATTGGTTTACTTATTAAATAAAGATTCTTATTAAAATATTTACCATTGTACATTTTTCAATTCTCATTCTCGTTACTTTATTTGGACCAGTTGCCTAAATAAATTAATTTAAAAATTATTTCCTTAAATTTAAATAATTTACCTTTTGGAATAAAATAACTTCTCGAGCTTCAAAATTGTAAAGTAAGGGGCATAAAGCTAATAAAGCATAAATTGCCATACCTTAAAATTAATTAAAAAATTGTTTAGAATTTCTAAGATTTTTATAATTTCCTCTCAAAATATTTATTTTATAAAAAATAATTTAAAATTTTACCAATTAAAATACAAAAAGCAATTCTACGTGAACGAAGCATTCTTTTCTCTGAATGGCAAACACTTGCAAAACGATCAAAAGACATTGCTAAATAATTAATTAATTAAAAATTATTTTTAAAAATAAATTTTACCAGTTATAATTAAAGCTGAGAGAATTTTTCCAAAATTTTCGAGGACTTGAAGAAAAAAATAAATTTTTAAAAATATTTATTAATTTAATTTACCAGCATGTAATTTACACATTGTAGAACCAAAC
Organism: Meloidogyne incognita; assembly: GCA_036172945.1. Lineage (NCBI taxonomy): Eukaryota > Metazoa > Nematoda > Chromadorea > Rhabditida > Meloidogynidae > Meloidogyne > Meloidogyne incognita. The sequence continues at coordinate 1,350,752 of JARQAC010000037.1, forward strand.
ATCCAAAAGCCAAGAATTTGGTCAATTACAGTGAAAGGTAAGGAAAGACATCTAAATAAATATAGTATATGTAAGAATGAAAAGGAGCAATAATTAACAAAAATTCGCCCGGAAAAATGCTCAGAATAAGGAAAATTGGGAAAAGTAATTTAAGTTAGTTGATGTCCATTCCAAATTAATCCACAAGATTAAAACCTATTGTTCGATCGGCTAAGAACCTGATCAAGTGGATAACCAATATTAGAAACCTTAGGAAATCTACAACTCTAGATCTTCATATTTTCTCTTAATTAGAGTAGGACCCTCTAATTAAAACATTTAAAACATTTATTAACTACTTACACTCCAAAATCCACAAAACTAAGCACAACCATATAAATTAATGTATTGTCTAAATTTGCACGTCTAGAGCGAACCTTTTTATTTGAAAAAATTATTGTTTGGAAAAACATATTTTTTTAACTACCATTTGATATATTGTAGTAAGTACAGCAACATTACCACAAGTCCCCAACAAAAAAAGGAGCATATAACAAATAGCCATTACTTGAACCTTTTTAAAAAATATTTAAATTAAATTTTCCTTTTGGATAATTTACTTGAACATCATCATGATTTGGAGGAGGTAATACATCAGTAAGTTCAATTGGGGGTTGTAAAGCCATTAATAAATGCTTAAAATAAATTAATTAATTAAAAAAACATTTTTAATAATGAAAAATAGAAATAATTAAAAGGAAAAATAAATTGAAATTAAATATTTGTATAGAATATATCAGGTTATTTTTAAATTTTCTTTAATTTTACTTCGTCATTTAGGTTTGAAAAAATAAATTCATTCGCGTATTACGCTTAAATATTTTTAAGCAATAAATTTCCTCATTTAAAAATATTTAAAATCTTCTTAGAAAGATTAAAAATAAATAAAAATATTTTTAATTAATTCTTTATTTAAATACCTATTTAATTTTACTCATCTTTAGAATTTACTCATTTTAATACTCTTTTATTTTTTTAAAGAATTAATTTGTAATAACAAATAAAAAAGATTTTTTATTTAAAAAAACTTTTTATAAAACAAATAGAACAAAAATAAATAAACGAAAATATTTTTGAAAAAAAAAATAATTTTTTGTTCATTGGAGCTTTGGGGGTTTCCACGTAAAATATTTTTTTATTAAGAATTGTATAAATTCTATATAAAATGCCTTAGGTACTGCCACCCGCATTTTTACTTAAATAAACTTTATTTGATATTTAATTATTAAATTTTAATAAAAATTTAAGAGAATATATTATTATTAAATTTAAAAAATTGTCAAAAATTAATCTTAGAGGATGTAAGAATTCTGAAGAAGGTCGTAAGTTTCTTAAATCACTAAAGAAAGTAGTCACGTGTATTTTCCGGAAAATTTATTAAAAGGAAAAAAAATGAATAAAGGAGTAATCCTTCAGCTCTAAACCTCGACAAGTTTTGCTGACAAATTCCGAACAAGACACACCCCCTCCACCTCAAAATCGTAGTTTATACTCTAATTTAGAAAAATGAAAACATTATTTTTATTATTTTTTTTTAATATTTATTTATTTTTATTTAATAAAAATAAATAAATTTTATTATTACAGTTTTTTTAAACTAAATAAAATTCTTTAGGCTTAATAAATCCTTCTTTATCATTTAACTAAATTTAATGGCCAATTTTGGCATATCCTTTTTAAAAAATAAAAAAGAGAATGTACATATTATTATTCCCAAAATAAATATTTTTTTTAAAATCTTTATGCATTTTAAAAACGTGTTTGTGTGTTCATTTTCCACTCTTTGGACATTTCCGACAAATTGAAAATAAAAAAAGAAAAGAGGAAGTTGCTAAATTTTTTTCTATATTTGGGGAAATATTAAAGAAACTAAAAAAAATTTAAATTTTGTCTTTTAATCTTTATTGACAGTTTTTTAAATTTTAAAAATAAATTTTTTTGGGGGGAATTTTGTGTGGAAATATCAATTTAGAAAAATGTGTGTATTGAATTTTGTTTGAATTACCTATGTATATACTATTTAATAATTTAATTCTAAACAAATTCAAAATATAAAATCCCCATTCTTGAAACTCCCTAAATATATTTTTCTTAAATTAACGAGAAAAAAAGGTTTAAAAATATTGTTGCCAATAAAGAAAATTATTGAATGTACATAAATTTAAAAAATTGGATTATTGATTTAGTTTTAAAATTTAAGAAAAAATGAGATAAAAAGGATTTTCTAAATTTAAATATTAATAAATAAATACTTTCTTTTTTTAAATTTAACACCAAAAAATAATTTTTATTAAAGAATCTATGCCCCCAGACAATCCCAGATAATTCTCTTATATACATAAGCTAATTTATTGGCTAAGATTATTATTTTAAAAGCTATATAAAAATTAGTGAATTTCATAAAGTCTTTAAATAAAAATGTTAAATTTATGAAAGTATTTAAAAAAGGAACTACTAACACGTTTCTAAATTTAAATTAAAAATACTTTTCTAAATAATAATATCCGTTGACTAAAGCCATAAAAATAACACAAAAAATAACACTTATTATTAAATAAAATAATAATAAAATAAACAATATATCAGAATATGTACTATTATTATTAAATTTTAATATATAAAAGTCTAAGTAATTAATAAAATAAATTTATACATATATCCGTTATGTAAAAGAGAAAGAAAGTGTGTGAATTAAGTTAAAAATTTAAAAATTAAATTTTTATTAAAGTGTGGGAAATGACATTAAATTTAATTTTATTGAGAAAAAGGTAAATTAATTTTTATTTAATTATTTATTAATTTTTAGAAAAAAATTATGTTATATTTAAAGAAAAAATTGATATAAATTTATTAAATAATATTTTAATTTCGTTTAAAAATATATATTTTTCTTAGAATTTTGGGTAAGAAAATCAAAAATAAATCAAAATAAAATTAAAAAAGAAAGTGAGTAAACTTTTAATATTTTTAAATAATTTTTTTTGTTTAATTAACAAAATAATGTGATGTGTAAAATAAAAAAGAAAAGATTTTTAGACTTAATTTCCCTAAAGAATTAAAAGGTTCCAAATAAAAATTATTTAAAATGGAAGGCTTGCAAGCAAATATTCGGAAATGTAATTATAATAAAAAATAGGTATTAAAACTAAGGACCGAACCAAGACGAAATCACGAACAAAAATCCTGGTTATTGAGTGTGATCTTTTTCGAGATATCTCCCAGTTCAATTATCTCCCAGAGATATCTAGATATCTCCGAGACATATCTCCCAGTCCAATTTTTAATTAAAACACTTGAGTTTATCAATTAATATTCAAAAATAAAAAAAAATATTTTCAAATATAAATTAATTTAATATGTAAATAATATACATAAAAACATTTCGAAACAAATAAATAGAAAAATACTTTTCTTTAATTTTCTCAAAAAAGAGTGTGAAGAGTGCATTACTTTAATTCTTCTCATCTCCTAGTCCTTTTGGATATTGTTGATTATCCGAAAAATGTTAATTAGATGAGAGAATAAAGAAATAAATAAGAAATGAGGAGGAAATATATAATTCCTATTTTAATGAATAAATAAAAATATATTATTATTTAAGATGGTAAAGAAGAAATTCAATTTTTTTTTGAAAATGGAAGTAAATTAATGAATTAATAATTTTATTTTAAGAAATTTATTTTTATATATTTAATTTTGTAAATTAAATGTCTACATAATTTTTAATAAGCTTTTCCTATCAAGAGGTCCGACACGAAATGAGAAAGATAAATGTATCTAAGGTTATTGAAAAGAAAAGATTTGGTTGTGAGAAGAAATTGTAATAAATCTATTTTTAAAAATTTTTGTAAAATAAAAAGTCTAAGAATTTTTTGAAGTTAGAAAAAAATTATTTAAATATCATATGGGAATTAGATATAAAAATTTTTAAAATAAAATTTTTTTAATTTATTAAAGTCAAGAAATTATGGGAAAAATATGAAAAGTTATTCAATGTATGCCAAAGAAAGTTATCTAAAAATATTAAAAAAAGTTAAGTATTTTAGACAAATTGTATCAAATCGTGTAATAAAATACCACAAAATTAAGTTAAATGATGGTTGGGAAATTAAAGCATATACGAATTAAAGCATATTAAGCAGGTACGAATATGAGGAGAAATAAGACATGTACGAAAGTAGGAGAAAATTTTAAATACCAGAGATAATTTATTTTACTGTAACCTGACCACTGTCAAGTTTTCGGTGTAGAACTGTGAGAAAGAGAAACAAAAAAAATTTTTAGACTAAAAAACTACTTGGCTTCGAAAAACCTAGCTGGGGTCCTTCACCGAAATTCGATACTATGATTTATTATGAATAGACAATTAATTAGAGAGAGGCAATTTAAAGAATAAATTTCAACTCAAAATTAAAACAGACATCTGAGTTAAATTTTACAGAGGCGTTGACACAACACAAAAAAAATATTAAAATGTAACAAAAATATATGTATATTCGATTAAATATATTTAAAAACTTAATATCACTTAAATTTTTTAAATAAAATTTGTCACAAAATTTTAAAAAATATTTATTAAATTATTCAAAAAATGCCCATCAAAAATCATTCATGTGAATATTATTTTTAGAAGAATGAAAAAAAAGAAAATTTTTTAAAGGTTTTTGGTCGAATGAATAAGTCGATGGGAGGGGGAAGGGGGGAATATAAGAAGGGGGATATATATACCAATCTAATTTTGCAAAAAATGTGAGGGAAAACAAAAGAAAAATAAAAAGAAAATGAAAAAAAGAAAAATTAAATTAATAAATATTTAAAGAAAATAAAGGAATATCCCTTTAGTAATTTAATTTTCTTTAGGAAAAAAATAATTTTTGTATCCAAAAATAAGCATTTTTGAACCAGAAATTTTTGAATTAAATTAATAAACAATTTAAATAATGTTTAATGTTTCTAAATGATTTGACGTAAAAATTAAAATATTTTGTAATTTATTGTTTTTAAGGAATTAAAAAATTGTTTTTAATTTATAAAAATTAAATTTAGATTAAATCAGGGTTTCGATATCTGCGGATTTTTCCTCATTTTGTGGTTTTTTGATAGGGCGATGAGGATTATTTTTAAAAATGCGGATTTGCGGATTTTTGTGGTCTTTTGAAGATTATGAGGATTTTTTATATTTTCTTGTGGTTTTTAGCATAAAATGTCATTATTTTTCCGCAAAGACCTCAAAAATCCTCAAAATTTTCGCCTGCGGCGCTGAAAATGGGAGAAATCTGGCTTCTTGGCCTTCCAAAATTCTCAAAATTTTCGCCTGCGGCGCAAAAAAGGAAGGAATCTATGTCCTTGATTTTCCAAAATCCTCAAAAATTTTTTCCTGGCCTAAAAATGAACGATTTTTGGCTTAAGGATCTTCCAAAATTAAAAAAATTTTCGCCTGCGGCGCTGAAAATGGAAGAAATAAAAATTTGCGACATCTTCCGCGACAAAAATGCAAGTGTGATTTTTCAGATAGTTGTTAGATTTTCATAAGATGATCATTAGTAATAAAAAAATTGCTTAATTCAATTGTAGAAGACGAAAAATACCATGCATAAAGTGATTTTAATTAAATTTTTGGGTTTAATAATTTTTTGCGGATTTTTGATATAAAATGCGGATTTTTTCGATCAATTTTGCGGATTTTTAAAAATTCGAGATCGAAACCCTGGATTAAATAAATTAATATTAATTTTAAATAAATTTTATAATAGGAAAAGCTTTTTCGTTTTTATTAAAAGTATATCGCTTTTTGCTGCATGATTATTCATATTTTAAACCTAATGATAAATACGCAGCTAATAAAGATATTTAAATGTAAACTTAGATTTTAAATTTAAATTGAGGAAGATTGAAAAAATGCGTGTAATTTAGGTAATTTATAATTATTAAATTTAAGGTGTTCATCGGTAGTGGAGAATTAATTTGTAAAATTAATATTTTTTAGCCTGTTTGATACACAAAATCAAGGAATAAATTCTTTTAAATTTAACACAATTAAAATTAATATATTTTTGAAAAAAAACATTAAATAACTAATTATTTTCTCTATTAAATTTATAATTAAAATAAACTTGCCCTTTTCTGTTCTTCAGTAGCATTTTGAAATAAAAAAGAAGCAGAATCCCCATAAAAATCTTCATCAAATATTTGTTGTTGGTGATTATGCTCCAATAAATCTGTATTATTAAAAAACAAAGCATCGTAGTCTTCTAAATCTAAAGAATTGTCGAGAAGGGGGGATATTGGAATTATATTGTTGTTGTTTGGGGGCATTTTCTTTAATAATTAATAAAATTATTTTTTGTTGAAATAAAAATATTTTTTAGAATAAACTAAAAATAATTTTAAATAAATTTTAGAAAAATTAAGAAGTAAGCAAAAAATTAAATAAATAAAGAAGGAATGACGAAGGAATACATAATCTTTGATCATGTATTGGAAATCAGACCGTGAAGAGATCTCGTTTTGATATATAGATCTCAAATCTCGGTGAATTCCCAAGTTCGTTTTTTTGGTATATTTTCTTTAAAAACGCAAAACTATTTTTTTTAATATTTATTTAAAGGAATATTTCCAAATTATTCAAATTTTATTTAATAATTAGATATTGTAATTAACGTTTTAAAAAGCTAAATAATTTATAAAAATAAATTCTTGAGTAAGAGGTGTGTACTTTATTTAATCTATTTTTTGTATAAATTAATGAGGATAAAAAATGGAAGTAAAAATATGTATGTAGGTTTGGAATTAAGATTTAATTCCAATTTAAAAGCTTTTGAATTAAAAAAAAGACAAGAGAATAATTAATTACTTTTTGGAAATTAGTAGGAAATTTAAGTAATAATTTTAAGACAAACACGGATATCTAGCGACTTGAACAATTAAAAGGATACCAAGGATCTATGGGAATTTGATTTGCTGTTATAAAAGTTTTATTTTATTATTCAACCTTAAAAGCTTCTGCTACATGGTAACATAATTTTTTAACTAGATACTTTTTCTGAAACAGTTTTTCGTGATATAGTATTAGTGTTTAAATCGCTTTGTGATTTTCTTCAGTGCGCGGCGCCGGCTGGTTTATAAACTAGAGTTGATTAATCAATTAATTAAGTATAATTAACGTTCCAATTAGCAAAAGAGGTGTGATGGTCTATAAGATTATTATTTTTCAAATCCCCCGTCATCCATATAATAATAAAAAATTAATTTTTAAATTAATATTCAAGACAAAATAAAAATTAAAAGACATATTATTTATTAAAAAAACTTTTATTAAAATTTTATTAATTAAATATTAAAATTAAAAACAAATGAACAGGTGAAATACCTACCTTTATATTTTATTAAATTTCTGTGCTCTTTTGAAATAATAAAATAGCAAAAAAATAGCAAAAAAATTTTTTAAACAATTAAAAAATGAGAAATATTAAATATACGCGCCGTTGGATAAAATGAAAGATTTATTTTGTTTTTTAGAAAGTGAGACTAATAAAAAATTCTTATAATAATTTAGCCATGTTTTGACGGAAGAAAGAACAGACATTTAAAAAAATATAAAATTTTGTTAGTAAAAAGGTTAAGTTTATTGTTTGAATTTGTAAAGCGGAAATTTTTGATGGGGATATATATTTAAATATTTAAAAGAATTTTTAAAGAAAAAGACAAAATTTTTAGTATAATTAAAATGCTAAAATTGTATTTGCGAGATATAAATCAAATAATAAAAGCCAAGAAAAAACTACGCAAATAAAATATAAACAGTCTGGACCACAATTTTTAAAGACTGAAAAATTGTATCTTATAATGAGGGTCTGAGGATACCTCCTATAATAAAAATACCTCCTGTCTTTAAATTGGAATTATTGCATTGCAAACCCTAGTGGTCAACTGAATCTAAGAAACCTTTCTTAAATTAATGCCCTGTATTGGGTGTAAACATTGTAAGGATGATCACCTAGCAGCATTTAAAACGCTAAGGCAAGGCCTTAGTGCCTAAAGGGGTCTTACTGCCTAAAGTGAGGTTTGACTTTAAAATAAGGGGATAAACAAGAATTTGATATTTAAATAGAATATACCAGAAATGTTTTTTAAACGTCAGAAAAAATTTACAAATATTAAATTAAATATATAAATTTAAATAATTTATTTAAATAAAAAGAAATAAAAATGTACTAATTAGATTACTTTAAATATTATTTAAAATTATAACAAAATTAATAAAAATTCTATATATAAAAATATTTTTATTAAATTTAGGGTTTAATTTAGGGTTTAATTTAAACATTTGGTATTTTTATTTTAAGAAAAATAATATTAGTAATTATTTTTTTAAAATAAATATTTATTTATATTAAATATATAATTATACAAAAAGTATTTTTTATGAAAATTATGTATAAATATAATTAATAAAATTAGAATATTTGAAACACCAAATTATAATTAAAATAAAAATAAAAAATATTAAAAATAATCTGGATCTTTGGTTGGAATTTGAGAGATTTTATTATTATTAAAAAACAAATTGGATTTAATATTTATTTATTTTAATGAAATTACAAAGATCCTTTAAATGTTTAAATTAAAAATTAAATATTTTTTATAAAGAATACACAATTCATTATACATTTTTTTAAAATTACCGTATTATCTCTATTAGAATGCCCCCTTCCATTTGAATGCCCTCCTCTAATAGAATGCCCCTCTAGCGGAAGATCGAAAAATACAATGCCCCCCTCCATTTGAATGCCCCCCTCTAATAGAATGCCCCCCCCCCCATTTTTTACTTAAATTTTTCTAAATAAAAAAAGATTTCCGGTACTACCGCGGTACTCCGGTACTAACGAAAAATGTTATAATATCCAAAAATATCTATGTTTAAGCATTGGTTTCACTGAAGTTAATTATAAAAATCTTAGAATTGAATTTTTAAAGATGAGTATGTCCTTAAACATTAATATAGCAGGGGATTTGATTAATATCGTTGGATTAAGGGATATAATTGTATTTTAAGGATATAGGGGATATCAGTAGAATCGAAATTTTTGGAAGCCTTGGAAGTAGTGTTGCATACAGAACTCTATTGACGGGGTTGTCGAAGTACGGGGTTTTCGAATTGTTCGTTGCATGTTTCCGTTCGAGGGAGTAAAATATGGTCGGTGTTAGGATTGGGGTACGTGGGCTTAATAAAAATTTTTTAGAATGTTCTAAAAATAAATCGGTTTGGTCTATTTTCGTTAATTTATTCAAAAATTAAGGAGGATTCGGAAAGACAAAAAGGATATAAGAGAATTTGGATGGATTATGTGGGATCTGATGGGATTGAATAGTATATCGGGGACATAAAGTGAAAACTATTTAGTATTATTTAATCTTTTTTCAGCGCCGCAGGCGAAAATTTATAAAATTTTAGAATTTTGTGATAAAAATTTTTTCAAACTTTAAAAAATTTACTCATCGAAAAATACAATGCCCCCCTCCATTTGAATGCCCCCCTCTAATAGAATGCCCCTTTGGAAGGTGATTGAAAAATAGAATGCCCGGGCATTCTATTAGAGATAATACGGTAGTATAGGTAATAGTAATTAGTATATTTTTCTAAAATTAATTAATTATTTTAATCCAAAAATATTTAAATTTTTCTTTTAATTATTCAAGTACATTATAAATAAAGAAATGATGTGTGTTTGTATTTTAAAGAAAAAAATAAAAAAAAAGTAAATCCTTGGGAAATGTTTGGATGATACATTTAATTTTAATAATAAAAATTAAAATTGTGTGAGAATTTTTAATAAAGTAAAATATACATAAATGTACTTTTTATAGAGATTTGTGTATTTATTAAATAAATATAAAATAGTTAAAAATATTTAAAAAATAAAAATGTTTTTTTTGAATTTTATAAAAATATAAAAAAATTCTGACAAACTCTAAAAAAAGAAATTTAAATTAAAAAATAAACAATCATTATTAAGTTAATAAAATCAACAAAACAATTCACGAAAAAAAATCTAAAAATATTTTTTAAACAAATCAAAGATTAAAGTCTCATGAGAAAAATTCTTTAAAAAATAAATTTTATAAATTATTTAAATAATATATTTATTTATTTAATAATGTGAAAATGTTGCAAGAGAAAGTTTGAGAATAATAAGGAAAATTAATTAGAAAATTAATAGAAAGTGTGGGAAAAGTTTATTTAAAGGATTAATAAAGGTTAAATTAACTACCCTGGGTAATTATTGTTTCGTTCCGCTGAAGGGAGTAATTAATCGAGGGAGGGTAATTATACGAGGTTTGAAATTTGAAAGTGTTTAAGGGCATTTGATGGGGGTATAAGGTAATTAATGGAAGTGGGGTTTGAGGGAGGGAAGGGGCAATTATTACAAATTATACGGTAAATTAAAAAATGAAAAATCACAAATTTTAAAATTTGTGTTCGACAGAAATGTGTAAAGTTTGCAATAATGTGAACAAAAATAAAAATAATCTTAATTAAAAATAAGCTGAAATGTATATTATAAATAAAAAATAGAAATTGTTAAAAATAGAAATAAATACCCAATTAATTAGTTAACTCCTTTAATTAAAAAATACAAAATAAATAATAAAGTAAATAATTTTGGATTTTTTGAGAATAAAAAAACAGAAGAATGGGAGCGAAAAAAATTTAAAAAGTAACTGTTGATTTTAAATAAAAAATAGAAAAAGTGTAAACTATAAAATTATCTGAATATTTAAATTAAAAATAAACTCAGATTTTTTTTTCAAAAAAATTGTTTAAGAAAAATATTTATTTATTTATTTAAAACATACTCAATACTTAAAGTTTTTCTAAAAATTTAGAAAATAAAAATGCGCAGAAATGAGAAGCATTTTCTTTAATATTTTTCTTTTCTCATGCATTTTTGAGCAAAATAAATAAATAAATATATCCATATCCCCCCACTCTCTCAAAGAAAAATTTATCAAGTGGGGACGGAAGTTTAAAAAAGAAGACAAATAAAAATATTAAAAATAAATAAAAAAATAAAATGTGTTTTGAAATATCCAAGGAAAAACAAAAGTGCATTTAAAATATAATTAAAAATAAGGAAAAAAATAAATTTATTTCCGATAATTATTTTTACAAAAAATTGTTTTTAAAATTAATATAGGTAGAAGGAAAAAATAATTTTAAAAACATGGGAGATGTTTGATGAATTAATTTTTAAAAATTAAAATAAAAATGAAAAAAGAAATATTTTAAATTAATTTAAATAAACTATAAAATACAAAAAAAACAAAAAATATTATTTAATTAAAAAATAGAAAAAAATCTTGTTTGGTGTGAAAAGGAGGATTGGGATTAGAAGAGGTATATTCTATTTAAAGAAATGAAAAACACAAAAAAACCAATTTCTTTAAAAATTAAAAAAATTAATAATTATTATTGATAACTAAAGCAATTTAAATCGAAAGTAACAAAATTTTAATAAAATTAAAAAAATGATTTAAAGTAAAATATTCTATGTAAATAAAGTATCAAGTCGGATATCTTTAGTATCGAGTATCTTTCTGATCCTGCCAAGATAAAAATAAATCTCCGGTTTCGGGAATTAGGGTTTCCGAGTCAGAAAACGTCCGGAATTCTCGATTTTCAGAAATTTTCGGGAGACTTTGGGATGTCAGGCAGGCTTATAATCTGTCTAGGATTTATTTAATTGGCGACTTAACTGTCTAATGCTACGTTTACAAAAAAAAACGCGCACATCTTGCCGGAAAAAAGATAATGGAAAAGAGGAGAGAAAAGACGCGAGCATCTTTCGCCGGCGTCCTGCGTTTTTTATGCGAAGCATAAGCGATTTCGCAAATTGTGTACATTTCTTGGAGAAATGTTGCTTATAGAATGCAAAAAATAATAAAAATAAACAAAACATTCAAGAAAAGACTAATTTATTTTTAAAAATATAATATACTATTTTTTCATTGGCATTGGTTTTACATCTTCAAACCCAACACATATCTACATAAAAATATACATTTCTAACAACCAATTTTATTACACATTGGCTTATACATAATTCTTTTCTTCCAATTTGCATTTTGGCAGAAAAAAAACAAAAAAAGATTTATAGTATATCTTTTTATTTTTATTATTCACCAAAAAATGAGGAAAAATATTTATTAAAATAAAAATATTTGGATATTTTAATCGAGAGAATAAAATACTACATACAAAAATATTGAGACATTCAGAATAGTGAAGCATTAAAGCGCAATGAAATAAATAATATTAATTAATTAATTAAGAAAATATGTAGGTAGACGTGAAATTTGTAAAATTTAAATAAAGAAAAATTTTTAAATATTTTTTAAAGTTTTTATTTTCCCGAAATAACTAGAAACAAAACTTTGAAGGGAAATATTTGCAAATCCATTCTGATTTAATAATTCTTCAATTTCTTTAAAAGTTTATCGGACAAATTTACAGTAAATCTGTGTTTAATATTTAAATGTAAAAGTAAACACTTTCGCAGCAAATCCGGATTAAAATATCAGAAGAAATTTTTTAATGAAAAATGGCGAGAAGAAACAGAAAATTAATTGGTAATTTTATTTTTTGAGTGGGAAGAAGCCTTTCATTTATTAAAAAATTGAAAAAAAATAATTTTAAAAATTTGAAAATTAAAAAAATTTTGCGTGGTATACAAAATAGAGAGGAGTTCGCAACATTTAAAAATATTTTGCTCTAAAAAATTAAAAATCTTTTAATTTTTAAGAAAAATAAAGATTAGAGATATTACAAAAGCCATTAAAATAACACATGACTAATAAAAAAAGGATTTTTATGTTATTTTTTAATTTATGAAAAAATATGAACTTAATAAAAAATATGGATGGAACTTATAAATATCTGAAACTTAAAATAAATAAACACAACCGCTGTATATTAAAAATGTTTTAAAACTTTTGTTATATAAAAATAAATTTTAATTTATTCAAAAGAAAGGCAACAAAATTATTTTTAACAAATATTAATTGGATTTAAAGAAAATTAGATGACCAAAAATTAAATTACTCGAAACTCTAAAATAAATAAAATTATTTTAAATTAATTAAGAATCAAAGAGAAAAATTAATTAAATTTAAATAATTTTTAGAATTTAATTTAAAATAAATGGATTACTCTTTCTATTTTGGGAAAGATCCAGGGGTTTATTGCTATCCTTTCTTTATTGCAATAAGTTCAAAATTTTCACATTTAAATCAAAATAAGTACATTTAGTAGATTATTTGGAAAATGATCAGTAACACTGAACATCTTTTAAGAGTCTATTTTAGGAAACACTTCATTATTAATAAATTCATCTAAATAATGAACTTCATTTTTAAATTTTATTATCAAAAAAATAAAAATATTTATTGAAAAAATAAAAAAAATTACAATTTATTTTCAATTAACGTGTCAATTCCCCCAAAAATATCCTTTTATCACTTCCAGCAGAAAGAACTAAATTAATTTTAAAAAAATAAAAAAAAATAATTTTTTTAAATTACTTATTGGCTCTGTTGGGTGAAAATCAACAGCATTAACAGATCCTTGATGTCCAGGAAGTTTATAAGCAATATTTCTAGAACCAACATCCCAAACATAGACAAAACGATCACTTGAACCTTTAAAACAAAAATTTTTATTAAAAAAACAAGAAAAAACAAACCACAAGAAACTCTATGGGAATCGGGAGACCAAGCACATCGTAATAAATTCTTTAATTTTTAAAAATTAATAACTTTAGTCTTACATTAGTTTATGCGTTCCATAAAGTTTAGATTCGGAAAACTATTGAAAGAAAACTAAAAAACGGGCATATCTAGAGGGCGGATTTAAAGGAATAAAAATGGGGACCGTCCGTTTAGTTTATTAAATTTTAAAAGATTCGGATATCCTGAAATTTTTAGAAATTTGACTAAATTTAGCTAGGACATGATTAATATGAATAGTCTGAAATTTCTGGATCCAGTGGATGTAGGCATAAACACAAAAATGTTGTGAACCCCAAAAAATGAAACCCAAAGTAAGATATAAATTTCATAGAACGCATAATCTATTTAAAAAATAAAAACCTTCTCAAAATTATGTTGATGTCCACTCAATGTTTTTACACATCTTTGTGAAGTTGAATAAGGACGAATATCCCAAATGCGTGCTAAAAAAGTAATTTTTTTTTTAATTTTAAAAATTTAAATTTACCTGTACAATCCATAGCATTAGATAAAACAAAACTTCCATCTGGACTTAAACAAAGTCCTGTAACTGTGTCAGAATGGCCATGCATTGAATGAAGAAGAGAATTTTTACGTATATCCCAAACCTTTAAGAAAGAATTTTTTTAAATTAACTTAAAAAATTCAAAAAAAATCCAACCCTCAAAGCATTATCGATTCCACCACTCAAAACCAATTCAGCTGTATCATTAAAAGTAAGGGTTGTGACTTGATATTTATTTATGTTTTCAAAAATAATTGCCGGTTTTCTTTTTCGTAAATCATGAACCTTAAAAAGAATTGATTAACAAAAATTAACTTTAAAAAAAACTTGTATAGTTCCATCATCTGACCCAGAACAAACAATATCAGGCCCTCTTCTAGCTGGATGACAACCATTAACAAAATCCTTAAATTTAAAAAATTAAAATTGATTTTAGAGAAAAGTAACCGAATGAGAGCGAAATCGTCTAACACAAACACCTGTTTCCATATCCCAAACACGAACAGTTTTGTCTGTTGAACAAGTATAGAGATAACTTTAAAAATATTGAAAAAATATATTCTAAGAATTTTAATAAATATATTTTAAGTTTCGGTAACTTAGGTATATTTGTAAATTCAATTAACAGATAATTAATAAAAATTTTGATTGGCTCAGATTTTCTAAATTATAAAGTGATGAATCAAAACAAATCTAAACTTGAAAAAGTTCAACGTCCGAGACTAGACGAAGGAGAATGAGTTGGATTGAAGATTTAAGTCGGATTGAAAAAAAGTACTAATGCAGTTACCGAGCCCTTTTTTTCTCCGCCATTAACTACATATTACCGAAAATCCCAACAAAAAATATTCCCAAAAAAGAAAGACAGATCTTCGATTTATAAAAATTTTTTAGAAAGTCCCCAAAAGATGCGAAATAAGACTTAAAATAATTTTAAAAAATTAAAAAAAATTGCCTTGTATCTGTATTAAAATGTACATCCATAATTGCTCCTTTATGTCCAGTAATTGTTGAGAAATTCTCACACTCTCCTCGAGAAGTCCACAAAACTAAAAAATTTTTTAGAAAAATATTTACCTTATAAATCTCTTTAATTACATATTTTCATATCAAATCCAACAGATGCCAATATATTTCCATCATGACTAAATCTCGCCCCAAAAATTTCCCCTTCATGTCCAGTTAGAAGCATTATAGGACTTTGAAGTGATGAAGGGCGTTGGTTACCATTTTCTTCTTTTCTTGTTCCTTCAACTGGTACAAGCGCTCCTTCATCGAGTCTTGGACGTTTAACATCTTTAAATTAAATTTAAAAAATATTAAGTATATAATAACCTCTAGGAGCTAATGGCAATGCAGGTCTTCTAAATACTTGGGATTCTGCCATATTAAAATTTCTATAAAATTTATATAAAGTTTAATTAAGGAAATTAAGTAAACTCTTAAAAATTAAAAATGAGTGCCAATTTTAGGGTAGGGGGACGACTCAGTACCGTCGATTCACTATCAGTTTTTGGATCATAATATCACTAGAAACCGCATTACGAGACCTTTCGAACGATATAAGAATCATTAGAAACGGACGAAAATCAAGAGGGGTATGACCATATACTGAATCGGCTGACTTTACTGCCAATTTCCAATCAGGACAGTTGAATGTCGAGAGTTAGATTAATTACTTGTAAGTACTTTAAATGTACATTTTTGGAAATGCTTGATAAAAAATAAAAAAAACCTTTACTTTTTTTATTGTAAAAAATTAAAAAAAATTTATATTTTGGATTAAAATCCTAAAAAAAATTTCCAATGCCAATATCACTCTTATATATCAAATTTTATGAAAATAAAAACAGATAAATAAAAATTAATAGATTTAAATTTCTTTTAGTTCCATTAAATTATATATTTGAATCAATTCATTTTAATTGAAGCAATTCAATAAGCGCCTCTGGTACCACTTTTTCGAAACGACCGGGTTCGTAAACATTAGTCAAATAATTAAATAAAAGGCTTATATTATATCCAGTTCTGAAGCATATTTCGATTAATTGAAGCAATTCTGTATATCTTTTTACGCCTGATAGTTGGCCATGTCGTTTCTATAAATATTTTTATATGAATATATTTTTAAATAGAAGGCTGAATTTGAAGATTTAAAATTCAAGGCTATTATCGAATATATCTCCCCGAAGGCTCTGGTTCTAGTTCAGGCTAAATTTTAGGTGTTTTTGAAACATATTCAATGTAGTTATTAGGGTTGGTCCCCGACGGGGGGGGGAGGGCCACGGGGAAAATTTTCGGGGAGGCAGCGCCCCGGGGGGGGCGGGGGCGGGGACGGGGAAAATTTTTTATTTTTTTACGGGGGGGGGCGGGGACGGGGGAAAAATTTTTACGGGGAAATTCCGGGGAATCAAAAATTTTTTTGGCGCCTTCGGCGCCAAAAATTTTCATTTTTTTGCGCCGCAGGCGAAAATTTTGAGAATTTTTGAGGTCCTTAAGCCAGATTTCTTCCATTTTTTGCGCCGCAGGCGAAAATTTTGAGAATTTTTAGGTCCTTAAGCCAGATTTCTTCCATTTTTTGCGCCGCAGGCGAAAATTTTGAGAATTTTTGAGGTCCTTAAGCCAGATTTCTTCCATTTTTTGCGCCGCAGCTGAAAAATAAAGAGTTTTGAATTTCAAAAAATAATATTAAAGGTTTAAAATTGTCTCTTGTATCAAAAAAGTTAAAAATAATCCGAAAATAATCTAAACCGATGTTTAGTAATCGAACCAAACTCTCCTTTAAATAAAGGCAAGCGGAATGCTTGATAAAAAATAAAAAAAACCTTTACTTTTTTTATTGTAAAAAATTAAAAAAAATTTATATTTTGGATTAAAATCCTAAAAAAAATTTCCAATGCCAATATCACTCTTATATATCAAATTTTATGAAAATAAAAACAGATAAATAAAAATTAATAGATTTAAATTTCTTTTAGTTCCATTAAATTATATATTTGAATCAATTCATTTTAATTGAAGCAATTCAATAAGCGCCTCTGGTACCACTTTTTCGAAACGACCGGGTTCGTAAACATTAGTCAAATAATTAAATAAAAGGCTTATATTATATCCAGTTCTGAAGCATATTTCGATTAATTGAAGCAATTCTGTATATCTTTTTACGCCTGATAGTTGGCCATGTCGTTTCTATAAATATTTTTATATGAATATATTTTTAAATAGAAGGCTGAATTTGAAGATTTAAAATTCAAGGCTATTATCGAATATATCTCCCCGAAGGCTCTGGTTCTAGTTCAGGCTAAATTTTAGGTGTTTTTGAAACATATTCAATGTAGTTATTAGGGTTGGTCCCCGACGGGGGGGGAGGGCCACGGGGAAAATTTTCGGGGAGGCAGCGCCACGGGGGGGGACGGGGACGGGGAAAATTTTTTATTTTTTTACGGGGGGGGGGGGGGACGGGGGAAAAATTTTTACGGGGAAATTCCGGGGAATCAAAAATTTTTTTGGCGCCTTCGGCGCCAAAAATTTTCATTTTTTTGCGCCGCAGGCGAAAATTTTGAGAATTTTTGAGGTCCTTAAGCCAGATTTCTTCCATTTTTTGCGCCGCAGGCGAAAATTTTGAGAATTTTTAGGTCCTTAAGCCAGATTTCTTCCATTTTTTGCGCCGCAGGCGAAAATTTTGAGAATTTTTGAGGTCCTTAAGCCAGATTTCTTCCATTTTTTGCGCCGCAGCTGAAAAATAAAGAGTTTTGAATTTCAAAAAATAATATTAAAGGTTTAAAATTGTCTCTTGTATCAAAAAAGTTAAAAATAATCCGAAAATAATCTAAACCGATGTTTAGTAATCGAACCAAACTCTCCTTTAAATAAAGGCAAGCGCCTTAACCACTCAACCAACCGTCTATTTAATTATTTCTGAAAGAAAATGTATTTCCCTTACTGAGTAAAAGAAATATCAAGTGAAAGAAAATATTTTTAGTTATGCATAAAAATTTCGGGGAGAGCTCGGGGAAAATTCTGCCACGGGGGGGGGGGGGGGGGGGGGGGGGGGAAGTTTTTATATATTTTCACGGGGGGGCGGGGGGGGGGGGGACGGGGACGGGGAATTTTCAAAAAATCTCTCAAATTCCCCGACTTTCGGGGACGGGGACCAACCCTAGTAGTTATCTAATTTAAGATATTGAAGTTATCGAAATGCGTTTAGGAAGGGAGTGAAGCTAAGGAACCAGGAAGTGAAATGAAATTTAAAATTCATTTTTTAATTTAAAAAATCCTTTTATTACTACAAACTTGTAATAATTTCATTAATATTTTTGAATATTTCTCTGCCTCATCCAACATTATTTTTTGGCCATTAAGTGTTAAACCATTTGTGACAAAATGTGAAAAAATTATAGCACGTAGAAGAACATACTCCTCTTCATTTATCATTAACCTATTGAAACGTTCCATGATTGTTAAAAATATTTTTTTACATAAATTATTTATTCTAAAATAAAAAAAGGAAATTTATTTCTACATAATTTTTATTTCTACTTTATTTTCTTTATATGTATTTGGTCTTAAATAAAAATTTATTATCATAAATTAAATACTTAACGTTAAATTTCCTCTATAATAATCTCCACTGAAAGCTGCAAACATAGGTAATCTTTCTGTTGTTATAACAGCATCTGACAATTTTGTACTAGAGTAATATGCAGTTGCTAAAACTATAATGGCCCAAGAAATATTTTTAAGTTGATTAACCTTCAAAAAATAAATTTTTCTTTCAAATTTTTTAAAAATTTCTTTACAATATCAGACATTTCCAATTTATTAAAGAAAGGCATTATTTTAGCCATATTAACAATTAACATAAGATCCTCAATTAATGAGTGTGGATGGATAGCGAAAAGTCCATTTTTGTTAAGAAACTCAAAATAATCTGTATCGGGTATTTTCATTTCTTCATCCTTTAAATTAATTTAAGAAAATTTGGCTCTATCTGAAAGGAGGTGCGGGATCATATTTTTTCCTCCTTCCTTACACTAGCTTCCATTTTTCCTTAATATGAAAAAATGGTCAGTCTTTACCTCAACCTTAATTTTTCCTGTGGCATATTCAAATGAGAGACATTAATATGGAAAGGATTAATTTTTCTCAATGCCATTGTCAGAACGGAATAGACAGGAGACGGAACGACAAAACAGGTCGGACAAGTCACGATCTTACCAAATCATGGAACGACGAAAATACGGTCCATAACAAAACACGGAACAGACAAGTCACCGTCTTACCAAATCACGGATCTGATCTTCGGTCCATTTTCGGTCATTCCGTGTTATGATCGTTCCTTGTTTTAGTAAGACGATGTTTTGTCTGTTCCGTGTTTTGGCATGGTCCTTGTCTTGTATGTTCCTAAATGTTCCTAGCCAGACACGATTCAAAAATGATAAAAGCGACCTTTTCATTTGAATATGCCACAAGTAATTTTAGTAAAATAAGGAAGGAAGAAAGACTGACCATTTTTTCATATTAAGGAAAAATGGAAAGTTGTGTAAGGAAAGAGGAAAAAATATGATGCCGCACCTCCTTTCAGATAGTGCCGAAAATTTTATTTTAAATTTAAAAACAAACCAAATATTCGCAACTTTTCGAAATTAAATTTTCTTGTTGATTAATTAAATCATTTAATGTTTTACAAGAATAATTATAATGTTTGTCAATAACTTTTGTGGGCGAAATTCTGATCCTTTGAACATTATGTTCTATTAATAAAAGATAGTCGATAATTTGGCTGTCTTGATTTTCGATTAAATTATTTTGCTAAAAAATTAAATTTAAATTAGATATTCAAATTTATTTAAAAATATTAATTAAAGTAAAGCGTCTAGAAAATAAAGATAATGATACTGGGAGCTCTCCCAAACACCGTTGTTATTTGTTCGAAATACCGTAGCACCCCGAGCCTTCGGGAGCTGGATCGTTGGGGATCGGGCTTTGCCGGGGTAGTCGGTTCGGGGTTTTTGTCTAAAAATTCATCTGGCGCTACCCTAGTTGAACCATCCCAAAAGGGATTGTGATTTCCATTTTTGATTTATTAGGGATCAAATTGATTAATTTTTTAGTTAAAAAATATTTAGTAATTTACCATAACAGAAAATACAGCATTTAAATTTATATTAACATAATTTTCAATTTTTCTTTCTACATATTTTCCATTTAATGCTAATTCACCAATTCTTTGTTCAATTAATGAACGGACATCCCATATAGATTTAATGTGAGGACCTTTCAATTTTTCTACATTCATTCCTTTTAAAAGACATTTATCGAAACGGCAACTTTTGCATTTGTTTGGAACTGTAATTAATTTTGTTAAATTTATTCTGAGTTAATTTAGTGATTGGCGATAAATTACATAATAATCTACGCTCGCATTTTTTGTTAGGGTATGAGAGGTTTTTTACAGTTATCCAGTAAACCACTGAATGTTTTAGGAAAAAATCGGGATGCCTCAAATATTTATTTTGCCGGTCACTAATTTAAATTAAATAATTTAACAAAAAATTAATTTCCTACCATTCATTATTTCACAATTTCCTTCAGATTTACATTTAATTTCATCCTTTGTTGCAATACAACGACGAAAAAAATGTTTACAACCTAAAAAATAAATAAATATTTTTTTTTCTTAAATTTATTTAAAAACAAACCATCACAACACATAACCCCATAATAAATATAACCACTAGCTACACCTCCACAAATCCGACAATTTATTGGGAAGGCTTTTTTAGTTATTAATTTTTTATTTTCATTTCCCTTTATATTTTGTTTAGAAATTGGGTAATTTAAATTTTGTTGGAAATTATTATTTTCTTCCATTTCCTTAAAATTATTATTATGCTTCCTTTAAATTTTGGGTGGCCACTGGGTGAAGGACTGCTTAAACGATACCCAAATACTCTAATTATAAGATAGGATTTTTCTGCACCAAGAGGTATTTAAAAATGAAGTTTGAATGTATTCTAAAATTTTTGTAATTTAATTAAATATCCCCAAACCCGGATATTTGTTTTTAATGTTGGAAATTGTCCGGGAAGTAATAAATGAAATGAAATATCAATTACCCATCAATTACCATTTTTCACCCCCCCTCCTATTTTGAGTCTCAGAGTTTTCCTTAAACGTAGAAAATGGTCAGAGATTATTTTCTTCTCCATGTCAATCTTTTTTTTCTTCTTCAAGTATTTTGCTTGTTTATTTTGCCTTTTCACATATTTTATACTTAAATTTCACTCATTTCGTTTCTACATTTACCACATTTCACTTATTTTGCTTGAAGAAAGAAAAATGATTGACATGGAGAAGAAAATAATCTCTGACCATTTTCTACGTTTAAGGAAAACTCTGAGACTCAAAATAGGAGGGGTGACATATCCATAAAGTACCCCATTTTAATATAAAATAAATTAATTTATTTAAAACAATCCAATAAATTTTTTTACGGTAAAAAGTAAAAAAATATTTAAAAAAAATCTTTTTTAATATTTACGCAGCTGTATTATAATATATTAGTCAGCGGTACTTAAAAAGTAATATTTTAATGATTTTAAATATTAATTTTTCCTTTGGAAAATAATATTTTAAAGTTGCTTTGGTAACCAAAAAAATAAATATTTAAAAAAATTATAGGAAACAAATACATATTTACTTTGTAAAATCAATTTTTCAAATCTATATTTTAATAATAAAATGCAAAATAGGTAAGTATAATTATTGTTTATATTTATACATATATACACAATTTACTTTTTTTTTCGTCATAAGATCATTTTTTTATTTATTAAATTTTGCCTCATCAAGTCAAAGTTTAAATTTAAATGAATTCAGCGAATTTTATTCTTTACAATTTAAAAGACTAAAATTTAATACGTAAATGACCCGTAATAACAATTAATTTTATTTTATACTTTAACAAAAAATAAAGTCTAATATGGTTATCTTTTAAAAATATTTTCCTTAATTTTAAAAAATCGTTTATATTTAAATAATTATCTTCCACAAAAAAATTTTAGAATTATCAAGGAAAGATTAACAAAAATTTTAAACATATAATTCAAAGTAAAGTACATATCCGAATTGATAATTTTATTTTGGCCACTAAAAAAGAAAATTGAGAAAACAACACAAAAACTACCCCCCCCCTACACATTTTTATTTTATTTGTTCGTCAAATAAAATAGGTGAAGATTTTATTTTTTCTTTTTAATCTTTAATTCTATTTAATTATTTTTGTTGTTTTTTAAATTATTTTTATTTGTTTTTGATTAAAACTTTAATTAAATTTTTGGTAAAGAAGAAAATTTTTAAAACGAAAATAGTGATATCACTTGATATTAAAATAATTAGGGTTTAATTAATAAATAAAAAATGAAAAAGTCATTTTAGGTACTTTTAATTTTATTTAGTAATTAAATAAATATTTTGGACATTTATTGGTTAAATAATTAAATTTTAAATTAAAATTAATTTTTTTAAATTTATTAAGGACATCCACTTTTTTTAATACAATCATTATTTCCATCCCTAACAAATCCTTCTTTACACAAACATTTTGGCTCGTTCTCGCAACTTTGAATACATATCGGATCGGGATTGTCACAAGTTCCATCACATCCACATTCCTGTGGGGTTTCGTCTTGTCCACAATCTATGGCTTGAAAATTTATTTTTTTAATTAATTTTTAACAAAAATACTTGCCTGCATTAATTGAATTATTTATTAAAATAAAAATTATTGGAATTAAAGTAATTAAAATTTTTGAAGAAATATTATTATTCATTTTTAGTTTTTAAAATTAAAGTAAGGATAATTAACTACATTATATATTTGTTTAAAAATGTACAAAATTAATTTAAAATTAATTTTGTTTATGAAACTTAAAGTAATTGTAATTTTTTAAAAATTATTTTTGTTTAATACTTTATTTTTCATTGTTAATAGTCAAAAATACACGATTG
Organism: Meloidogyne incognita; assembly: GCA_036172945.1. Taxonomy (NCBI): domain Eukaryota; kingdom Metazoa; phylum Nematoda; class Chromadorea; order Rhabditida; family Meloidogynidae; genus Meloidogyne; species Meloidogyne incognita. Next base: position 1,374,096 of record JARQAC010000037.1, read on the forward strand.
AACTTCAGTTGTTCGCAGGATAAAGCCGTGACTCCTCCAGTGGCCAACCAAGTAAAAAACTAACTTAAATGTGAGAATGAAAGACAAATACAGTTCGACTGTATTATGGGCAGTAACGAAATCTAAGTATTAGTATTAAGTAATTATCTGACTCCGTTTCATAATTTAATTTAATTTGGAAAAAAAGAATTACTCAATTAATAGACGAAGGTTGAACTAAAGTAAATAGTATAAATTAAACAAGGTTATTTAATTATAACACTATTCCCTAATTTTTAGAAATATTTTATTTAAAATATTTTTAACAAAATAATTTTTCTAAATAAAAAAGCATTTCTTTTATAATGATTATTATGTATTATTCAATGGTTTAGTAAACAGAAGTAAAGATATTTTTGCTTACTAATTCTAAAATAAATATCAAATTTTAAAGGTTATTTTAAAAATTACTAGATGGTACTAAATAATTAAATAAATTATTTTTTAAATATTTATTTTTAAAAATAATCTAGCTTTTTTATTATTTTTAATACTACTCAGAGTATTTAAAAACTATTTACAGTTGAAATTCTCCTACAACTTTCGGACCGGATTTATCAGACTTATGAACAAAGGTGTTATTGGCAAGATATTTTTATTTGATTGTCATTTAATCTTAAGAATTCCTTTGAAATTTCAAGTCAATATTATTTTCATATTTTATTTGTTCCACACCAAAGCTTAATAAATTTGTTACATAAAAGAAAAAATAAATTAATAACAATAATTTATTCTTAAAATATAAAATAATAGAATTTACGGGCATTTATTCACATCAATACAAGTTTTGTTTTTATTCCTCACAAAATCAGACCTGCAAACACAACCCTTTTTACAAATTGCTGGACAGATTGGATCTGGATTTGTACAGGAACCATCACAACTTCCACATCTTTTGAATACTTCGTTTATTCCACATTTTACTATACCTTTAAGTTAAAATTATAATTAATTTTTATATAAATTTTTTGCCTTCGGCATTTCCATGATTAATCAAGAAAACAAAAATTAATAATAAAATAATCATTTTTGAAGTTGATAAATTCATTATTTTAATAATTTAATTCTTTATTTAATTTTAAAAATGCGCAAAATTTGAATCAATTAAAAATATAAGTATTAAATTTTTAGTCATTTATTTTAGCAAATCACTATATCCTTTGTTTATTTTATTACATATATTGAAAAGATATAATAAAAACAAAATATATTAAACTTTAATTTGTTTTTAAATATTTAAATTACTCAATAAACAATTTTTATTGAATTTATTTCAAAAAAAGTAGTCTAAAAATAAAAAATTTTCTTTCATTAAATAAACACAAAAACAATTTTTGATCACTAATAATAATGATTAAATGTTTGACAAAAATATTTCTTCTGTTAAAAAGTGCAAATTATTTAAGTAATTAATTAAAATTTCATTAAAATTAGCAAATAAATTTTTTAATTCAAAGATTATAACAAAAAAAGGTTATTCAGAAGATAAATTGACTATGGTGTAAGCTTATTTTAAATATTTTTTTAATTTTCTGGTTAAAATACTAAGTATTATGTACTTATTTAAAAGTAAAGTTAATTTGAGCTAAAACATGAAGATACGGATATATTTAGAGGAGTCCGGGAAATATTTTTATAGGAGTAAACGGAATTATTCAAAAAAATTAAATATTTTTTAAAAAATTGTATTTCAACGACAAATACATAATATTATTTTACTTAAAACTAATTTTAATAATAATTTTTGAAAAATTAAAAAGGTAATCCGTATATATTTAAAGGAGTCCGGAAATATTGTTATAGGAGTAAAACAGAATTGAATTAATCCGGAAAAATCCAGCCGGCCTGGTCTTGCGTGAGATCGAACTACTTGATTTTTAAGGTTTAGTCTACCTCTTTTTTTACCTCTTTTTATGGGAAAAATGGAAACATTAAATAATGAACGTTAAGTCAGTGGGTTAGTCAATATACATAGGTCCTTTTTAATATTTAAATCTTTTATTCAATTGCAAACATTCAATACATTCAATAACCACATTTACACGAAGATATTGAAAATTTGGTAAATTTTGTATATACTTATAAAATAATTTTTTAATTTTTTTCATTTTTAAATCTAATCATTCTCATCATTAATATATATAATATTTCCACAAAAAATTTTGCATATTAAATTTCATAGTTTTTGATTATTTTGTAGTCTACAATTATTAATATTAGACTATATTTAATATTTAAATTAAACATTAAATTATGTTGTCAACGCAACATAAAAATAATTTTCTCAGATAATTTGGAGAAAAATGCAAGCTAAAATTAATCTCTTTATATAGACCCAGGGATCCTGCTAACATAAATATAAATTCACGATTTAGAGAATCGGGAATTCCCGATTTTTGTGAATTTTATTCGCCATTGAATAGAGATAGATGATGGACAACAAAAATTCAATAGTTTGTGTGTAAACATAAGGACCGTCGTTGTTGTTATATTTTTTATGTAAATTGAAAGATTTAAAATTTTTGAGTTATTCGATAAAGATATTTTTTAAAGATTATACTTAACCTATACTTAATTTTTGTATTGCCAAAGGCAAAAAAAAAATAAAAATAGGTAAAGTGAAAAAATCTCAGTATTACCATTTTCAATTTACGATTTTGATAATCTGGATTCACAACAAAAAAAACTCAGAATTCCCGATTTTCGGGTATTCTTTCGGACGACAGGATCCCTGGTACATAAAATTTTCCATTTTTTCCAAATTTTTCATTTTAGTGGCAACGATTTTTTAAAACAATTCTCTTTCCATCTGTTCAAATATCTAATAGTTATTCTCCATTATTAATTATTTAGAAGCCTAAATATTAAATGAGAAATTTTATTTCGATTAAAAATCAATTTATTTTTTAATCTTATTTTTTAAATTGTACATAAATATAAATATTTTATTATTTTTAAAAAATTTTATTATTTAATTATAAATAAAATAGATAATAAAAAATAATCGGCTTTTACCCTTTTTATAAAAGCTGATGGAAGAAAATTAATTAAATTATTTGAGTGGGTAAACTGTTAAGCTTCAAGTTAATATTAATTTGATTTTCGATTCGAACCTTATTTGTTAGCGTATGAATAAGTGCTTCTTTAACCTTTTTCCTTTTGAGTAATTTTTGAGGATAGAAAAGAATAAAGGAAAAAAATATTTTTAGAGAGAATATCAATGGAAATAAATAAAAATAAATTTCAATTGGTGAAGAAAAATACTTCGTTTCCGACAAGATGTTGTATTTGTGGATATATTGCTAGCGGTTTTATTTATTATAATGTTATGTGTTGTGATGGTATAAAATATTTCCAAAAACATTTTTTAATTTTAATTTTTCCAAAGGTTGTAAACATTTTTTTCGACGTTCTCTTAATGCAGAAGAATTGTTTAAATGTAAATTTGATGGGAATTGTGATGTTATGAGGGGTATGGAATTTATGAAAATTTATGGATTTAATGACTTAAGTTTAATTAAACGATATTTACTCCTTTTTGTTGCGACCTGTTCTCGGGCATTGACACACTTATAGGTTGAGTGGTCATTTCTTTAGTTTTTTAGCAGAGTTTGATTCCGCTTCAACTCTAAACATTTATCATTAGAGGGCGGATTTTTATGCTTAGAAAATTCAAAATATGCACTATAATAAAATATTACACGCTCACCCACTATTCATTAATTGTGTTCGATGCTAGAAGGTTCTCATTAATTTCATTAATCATTTTTAAAGTGTCTAATAAATGCAAAAGCTGCCGTTTTGATAAATGTATTTTAATGGGAATGAATATACAAAAATTACGAAATCCCCAACAATCTACAATCTCTTTATGGGAAATACGCTCAAAAATTGAACAACGATTAGGTGAACTTGCCCTAATTGGGAAATATCCTGAAAAAAGAAATAAAATTTTTGCTAGCAGTGAGGGAATTGATTTCTCGTTTATGGTAAAAAAATACGTTTAAATATTAAATTAGTATTTATCTGCTAAAACAGTCCTTACATACACCCTTGGGACTTAAAAAATTTTTATCTAAGAATTGAATGTAGCAGGGGTGTGCCGAAACAGATTTTAAAAAGCGAAAGACGAAAGTCAATTTAAAAAAGCGATACGCGGAACACAAAACTGGCACACCTCTGGAATGTATTTGTGAGTACGCTTAGGCAGCTCCTCGACCCAGTAACCAAAAATAGTATTTTAAAAGCAGGGTTCTTTTCTATTATGGCCGTAAAAGTCTGTCAGTTTTATAGATTATTTTAACATTGATGGTTGCCTAAATAAAATTAATTTTAAAATATTCTTTAAGCAAACAATATTTCTTGAAAATGAAGAAACTAAAATAATTGGAAATTTATTATTATTAGAGGAAAGTGTTGGAAGGATTAGAAATTCGTCTACACAGATAACTGATAAAAACTATGATTTTTCTTATAAAACATTAGAGGAAGTAATTAATCGGAAAGAAAATTCAATTTTTTTATGTTATGATTATTTGGTTTGTTTTTAGATATGGGAGGGAAGGCGTTAATTTAATGACAATAAAAAGTTGCTTTAGTTGGGGAAGCCTGTTTAGCGAAGTAGATGCCAATCGTGTTTGATTAATTCGTTAATGTTCGAACCACCTATTTTTAACTATTATACGCGACAAAAGCTTGTTCATGTTTTCGTATTAGGAATACGGGCTTAATCTGAATCCCCCACCCCCATGCCCAATTTTTTGCTTAAGATGGCATAGGTAATGGTTTTTATTTTAATTTAAATTTAATTAAAATTATTTTTTAATAAAGGAAGAACAAAACTTTCTAAAATCAGATTATATTGAATTTGTTCATAAAAATGGCTTTTTTTCTTTGCGACCTATTACATTAATTGATGACTTAATTTTAATAATTGATATGGCAAAGACAATGCCTTTCTTCTATAAATTGGAATTAACTGATATTGTAAATATTCTTAAATTAATTTATTTAAAGTATGAATCCCAAGAAAATGTAAATTCTGTTTTAGGATCATAGGCCAATAGCTTTATGAATTATTTTAAAATTAACTACATATCTATACGAAATTTAAAATTAAACCAGATCCATTGACCGTAAGTCCCAAAATCAAAGAAATAATTTCGGACACTAAAGTCAACTTTAAACCTAAAATCCACAAAAAATTTTATTGCGAAATAAACTTCCTCACGTCCAAACTATAGCTAAAATAATATTTCATTAAACAGATTTATCAAATTACAAATATATCTATGCCTCTTGTAGTGTTGGCAAACACTTGGTACTCTTGTAATAAAAAGTCAAAAACAGTTATATCACCAGATGGAGTACCTATAGTTGTAGCCTTTAGTGGAGAATATTATAAAGGAGATTTAACGTAAAATTAAAAAAATATTTTTTAGTATATTTTTAATTTTAAAGATTAAATAAATTACTCCAAAAAATATTTGTAACATTTATGGAGCCTTATATTCGAGTACAAATGGATGATGAAGAACATGTACTTATTCGTTCCATAATTTTTTCACATTTTGTTACAAATGGTGTTAGCAAAGAAGGACAGAAATTTTTACTTTCAGAGTCAGAAAAATATTGTGGAATATTAATGAGAATGTTACAGGTAGTTTTTTAAGAGAGCTTCTAATAATATAAAATTACAATTAGGAACGTTATGGTCAACTAAGAGGAGCAACAAGATATGCAGAATTGCTTCATTTAGTTGAATTTTGCTTCAAATGTGGAAATTACTTAAGCATTTTCCTTAATTATGTGGATAATGTTTTAGAACAAGGGCGTTTCGAGAAAGTAATGCCTGCCCCATTAATTGATCTTTGCCTTCGCTGCAAAAATGTGAAATTACCAGAAATTACAGGAATTTAAATTTTCTTAAACAGTTTCAAAACAGGAGTGTCAAATCCTACTATCTTTTCAACCAACCATCTTTTCATTTTTAATTTAAAAATAAGACTTTATTTGAAGTAGTAAGTACATTCTTTAAATTTTTAAAAATATTTTCGTCTCCTTACAGGCTTATTAAATATTTTATTACTTCCCATTAAATTTGCTAAAATATTTAGCACTAATTTTCATTTTCCAAAAAATAATTTTTATTAAATTAATTTATTTTGTTTTTTACTATTATTCATCATCTTGTTCAAGTAATTCTTCATTTTCATCAATTTTGGTTGATTTTAAAAATGCTTTATTAACAAATTCAGAAACTGATCCAGTGACTGTTGTGAATAAATTCATTCTTGTTTCATTATTTATTTCATTATTTTCATTCCAATTTGCCTAATTTTTTCGAAATATACTACATAAACAATTAAAACAAACCGGAATTTCTACGTTTTCATTTGTTCCCCTTCTCCATTTTACATTAATATTTAAAAAACGTTCATTTCTAAGACTTTCGGCAATAAAAAGACGTAAACTTAAATTTTTATTTATTTCTTTAAATTTATTTTTGAAACTAAAAATTACCGTGGATTCCTTCTATATTCTGAACGTAAAGCTAATATCAATACAACTCCACAAATTAATCCCAAAAATAGCCAAGGCACTAATTCCTTAAAATGTATAATTCCAACTTGTCGTGAACATTGTAATTTTAAATCAAAATAAAATTTGTCTTCATTTTCGACAGAAGGTTGATATTCTATAGGGAGATGGGCTTAAAAAATTAAATTTAAAAATTATTATTTGAATTTTAAGGAAAAAATTTTGAAATAAAAAAATTATTATATTCGAACATCTTCTTTGGATAACACAGAATTATATGCAACTCAGTACATTTTGGGTGAGAGATAGGGAGTTTGCCTAAGTTACATCCCAATTCTAAGACCCCTCCTTACAAGATACTTTTTCCAATCCCGATAGGATTGTAGTGTTTCATTTGTCTAAATAAACTTATTTTTGATTTTACAATATAAATATTAAAATAATTTTAACAATTAATTCCTTGCTGAATTCTCTTAAATATATCCCAAATTACAGAGCAGAATTGATTCTCATTATAATTGGATGGATGTTTATTTAGTATAGAAATCTTAAAAATAAATATATTTTTCTAATTCAAAAAGAAAACTTGATATAAAGGATGGAAATCGTCATTATCTATTCGAACAAAAGAAATTCCAGAATCTTTTGGAAGCCATCCAAAATCTTTAATTAATTTTCCATATTTTTTTATAATTTCAAGAGATTTTGTAAAATTAAGAGTATTTTGTCGAAAACTTAAAATTGCACCTATAAATTGTGAAAAATATAAATTATGAAGGATTGAATAGAGAGAATTAATTTTAAAAATAAATTTTACCACATTGCTCGCAACATTGCCCTACAGGTTTTAAAGGAAGAGAACAATAACTATTAAAAGGCTCACAGTTAACAAAAGCACATAAAGCAGAAAATAGCTTTAAAATTTTAATTAAATTTTAAGAAATATATTAATTAATTAATTTTCAAAGTCAAAAATGATTTTAAATTTACTATCTAAAAGGAGTGTAGCATAAATAGAAAATTTGAAAATTAAATAATATTTCTGGACTTTAAATATGTATGTATATTTTTGAAATATTTTTGACAATGATTTAAATAATTAATTAAATAATTAATTATTTAATTAGTTAGGGTTATCTAAAAAATTAAATTTCCAGTCTTACCGGTTCAAAAAAATTTGAATTTGGGTTTCCAAAAAATATTTCTCTTTCCTTCATCTTTTCATCCTTTTTCCTTTTTTCTTCATTTATTTTTAACACCAAACCAATAGGTAAATTAAATATTAATGATTTATTTAATTTTTTATATTCAATGCTAACTCTATTGCCAAGTATTAATTGAAGTTGGCCTTCTATTGTATATGGAAGGTGCCTAAGTTGGTCATTGGACAATAACTAAATATTTTATAAAAGAATATTTAAATTATTTAGATGTAAAATTTAAAAGTTTAAGACATTTATGAAAAAGGATTCCAAGACTTACTCTTCCGAATTCGTAATTTTAAATCAAGAAAAATTCAAATAATGCCAAAAATAGAGGATATTATTAGTTAATTTATAAATATAATTCAAGTTTATTTACACATTTTATTCTTATATAAAAATAAAAAAAATTTTACGTTTCCAGAGAAATTAAGTGATCGAACTGTAGTTTGTGCATTTAAGGAGATTTTGGAGGATTTTTCTTTTGGAAACAGAACATCATCCTTTAAAATATTTTAGAAAATAAATTAAATTTTTTAAAAATATTTTAAAGTTCAAACGAATTATTATCGTTAAGTCTTCAAGCAACAACTAAAACAAACAATTAAATAAACTCGAAGAATTTACTCACTCTTCAGCACTACTCCCCACACAAAACAAAAATCAAAATATAACCAATAATAGTCTTGAAAACATTCAAAGAAACAAAACAAAAACCATAAGACATTCAAAAACTTCATAATAAAATCACCATAATCAGTGTCATCAATCTCTTGTCCGTTTAGCGTCTTTACTATTTAATTATTTTAACATTATAGTCTATTAATTTATTTTAATTTTAAATTTTAAAACATTTAAAATTTTTTTAAATTAATTTAGTACTTAATCAGGTGATACAACAAACAACTCTTACTTAATTTTAATTTAATTAAAATAATTTACTAGAATATTCAAAAATTGCATCATTATTATTTTATTTGTTTCATCAGATTATTCCTTTTCTCTATTATATGTAAACTAAATTATTATAACCACTAAGTAATTCTTTTAATTGTCAAACTACGGAGAATACAAAATAGAGAATGAATGAGAATTTAGAAAAAAAGATTAATGATTTTAATTTTTTAAATTTTATTTTAAATAAATAAAATTGTTGAAATATACCAACATGTATATTAAGGAGTAAAATGATATCGCAGATTAAAAAGATTTTGGGAAGATATTGAGGGATTGTCTCTAATGTTTTCTCCTCATAACAGAAAAACTAAAAAAAATTCGCTTTTTTCACCATTAGCTGATGTGTATGTTTGTTTCGTGTGTGTTTTGCCTTTTCTTATTTCCTTTTCGTTTATTAGATTAAGCTTAGCTTTCCATTATTCGTCGTACATTTTTTAAATCAGTTTCGAAACACCTCTAATAATTAGTTGCTTTAATATGTAAATAAGCTATTTTGGTAATAGTTTGGAATTCGCCCCCCCTTTTTTCACCGTTTCTCTGACCATTTTGAGCTTTTTTGTTTGAAACATAATTTTATCATATATCATTCGAAAGCTCTCTACGAGCTCGGTCGAATGATACCATGATTGGCTAGATCTGATCATTCTTACCAAAATTATGAAGCTAAATCCTATTTGGGTAAACTTTTGTGCCAATGCAAGTGGATAAAATAGGTGGTCACAACTTTGTTTACTTAAGTCAGATCTCGTTGATTTTAATGTCATTCGACTCAGCTCGAAGAGCTCTTTCGAATGATATATAATTTGCCATAAAATGAGAAAAATCTAAGAAAAAATAGAAAGGAAAAAAAGGGGGGGCGAATTCCAAACTATTACCGCTATTTTAATAAAACAATCTAATTAAGCAATTGTGTAAAGCACTCAACAAACTTTTAATTTTGACATACATTGTCAAAATTTATTTTTTAATAATTGACTCTTAATTTATATAAATTATTAGATTATTATACGTACATATAGTCTCTCTCTCTTTAATCCTATCTCCATCATTAACTAAAAATGTCTCGATTTTTCAAATATCTTTAACTCTAAATAAATTTTAAATTTTTTCTAAAAATACAAAAACCTGTATTTTGTTAGTTTATGTACATAAATCTATGTATTAAACTACACAAAGTACTAGATTAAACAGATAAATAGATATAAATTTGTTTTTTTTCATTTTTTGATAATAAAAAGTGTTTAGGTAAAAATACCATTTTTGGAGTAATAAACAAAAAATGAAAAGATTATTTGTGTTTGAGCACGATTGCATCAGTTTTGATACACGCTGCGCTTTTTTGCTTTTTTTTTGTTATTAAATAAAATATTTTTGGTAAATAAAAAGTATTTGTGTATAGTGTTTTGGTTAACCAAAACTTTGTTTTGGTCTTTAATTCTGAGTCTATATCCCTTTGATTAAGACTTCTCTTTTCTCTTATAGCTGATCATTCAAGTTTCTGATCATTCTTATGTTGATCAAATACGAGACCCTCTCCCCATTGTTTGTGTTGTTCTGTGATCCTCCCCCCTTCCTTCCCCCTCAATCCCCCCTCCACATTCTCTCAACATCCAAAATTATTCCCATTCCCATAGTAACACATCGAAAACGTCAAAGAAATCACTGACAGCGATCTATTGAGCGGCGATTCAATAAAATAAAATTATTTGTTTGTTTCTTTCTTTGGGTGAATGGGTGGCTGTTTTTGTGTGTGTGGAGGTTGATCAAAGAAATGATTGAAAAGAAAGGTACAACGAGACACACATTTTCTTCTATTTTGCCTTTAATGGTATATAATGATAAAAATTGCTGTAAAAGATGATTGATATGTTAATATTTAAAATTAAACACACGAGGATGATGAAAAAGAGAAAATAAAAACTTTATATTTTCTGGTTTTTTTAAAGAAAAAATTCTTTTTTTGATTTGACTTTTATTAAATGGTTATTTTTGGTGTTTATTTTTTTATTAAACAAATATTTGTTAAATATATGGTAGATAATTGGAAAATAATAAAAGTATGATTAATAATTTTTAAAAAGAAAAGGAAAAAGTTTCAGACAAGCTGTAAGCTATAAAAATTATACTCATTAATTTTCCTAGTGTATTTGGAAATAGACAGATTAATTAGAGAGAATTAAAAAAAAGATTTTTTAAAAAGAAATTCTTTCATCATTTTTATTTTAAAGATAAAACAAATAAAAACTCAAAAAAAAGCAGAAAAGCAAACCCTTCGGGAAAAGAAAGAAAAAAATCCTTTCCTCTATTTTCGAAGTTATTTGTTGTCTCTGACATTCAAACAAATGACTACGACTAACTTTTAATGTTAACGGAAATAAATATAAAACAAAAATTGCGTCAGGTTTATTCATTTCTTCCCACCCCTTTAATTTTCCCTTTAAAAATGGCCGTGTTTTGGTAATTTGGCAACAGTCTTTTAAATTTTTCTCTTTCATTTTTTTCCCTCAATATTTTAATAAATTTAAATATTTTCCCTCCTCCCTCTTCCCCTCCCTCGTCCCCTTTCTTTTTAAATATTCTTTTTATTTAAACTTATTTTACCTTTATCGAAGGAACTTTTTCAGCATCTAACAGAAATATATTTGATGAAATACTTTCTTCTTCTTCTTCTTCTTCATTTTCATCATCCTCTTCTTTCTCTATTACACTTTTTATATTTTTTATTTGCCAGTTGGCCCCATCAAAAAAATTAGGCTCATCTATTTTTGGACTGTTGAATGATTCTAAATTTAGAAATTAATAAATAAATTAGACAGACATTTTATTTAAATAATTTAAAAACCTTCTAAACATTGTTTCTCTTCTTTCTCATTATTTTCTTCTTCCTCAATTTTAGCTTTATTTCCAAAGAAAATAATTCCATTTTCAGGTAATACTAAATTATGGACCTTAAATATTTATGTACATATATTTAAATATTTACTCACTAAAAAATTATTATTATTTAAATTTTATTTTTGTATTATCTAAATACTCTTTTGAATGCCAGACTTTAAAATTTTTAAAATAAAATTCCCAATAGAATTACCAATAATTTTTAAATACAATTTTTTTCTTTTAAAAAAGTAACGATTTTTTTCTTTCTTTCTTTTTATTCTTTTCAATATTTTGAAAAGAAAAACTTGCGGTTACGAGAATATAAACTTTTACTTATTTTGTTATTAATTTTATAATAATTATTTTCCAAAAAAATAAAATAATTATTCTTGATACTTACACAAAAAATTATTTAGACCAAAACATAGATGGTTATTTTTGGTCACAACTTCGAATTAATTAATTAGCTAAATTAATTCAAAGAACAATCATTGTTTTAGTCCAAAATCCCCCCAAGTTTTATCCCCAATTTCCCTTTCCCTTTAATTTTTTACTTGCCTTCATTTCCCCATTAAGTATTGCCACGAAAGAATTATTTTTATTTTCTCTTTTCTCGCAATTCTCTTTATTAATCCAATATTTTGTTTCAGACAGTTGGTTAGAGGGAATCCATTCAAAAAGTAAGCTTTCGGCCAAAAATTGTTTTAAAAAAGGAAGTAAATAAATAATTATTAGAAAATTAAAAAGGAATAATTTTGGCATTTTTTGTGTGTATTTCTGATAATTAATTAATAAAGATTATTTAGGGAAATAATTTTTCCGAATTTTAATTTAAAATTTTTTTTCTAATTTCTATTTTTAGTTACATTTTTTTTATTTTTTCAGAAAATTTTTTTATTAAATTTCCAATTACACAAAAATAAAATTCCTGTATTTTATTTAAATTGCAAAAACAAATATTTATTTATTTTTAGTTTATTTACTGATTGTAAAAAAACAAAAATACTTTTGTAGTAAAAATAGAAAAACAAAAATATTTGTACTTTTTTAAATAAAAATATTTTTTTCAAAAAAAATATTTTTTTGGATTAAAAAAGCTAAAAATTATTTTATAAAATAAAATCAGAAAAAAATATGAATTTTTAGAAATTTATCAATAAAATATAATTTTCGAGAATAAATTAAATTAAAATGGACATCCATTCATTCTCTCTCTCTCACTCAATTTTTGTTTATAATTCTCTTTAATTAATTTAATACTTTTTTGTTTATTTTTGGTTGGGCCACGCGTTTCGTTCAAATTACAACAAAAAAGAATAATATTTTTCTCAAATAAAACAGGAATATTTTAAGTAAATAAATTAAATTTTGAGAGTTAATAATTATGATTTTGTTTTTTTTTAATTTAATTTAAAAATTAAACAAATATTTGTTTACTCTTTCTGTGATCAATTTACTGAGACCAGTTATTTGGATCCACTACTTTAATTCTTTATCAATGTTTAAAAAACAATTATTGATGAGGAATTAAACGATTTCCTGAGGTTCCTTATTTTCTGTCAAAATAATTTCCGGAAATAAACAATGAAACTTTTTCTTGATTTTATTTTAAAAAAACTTCGAGTATCGAGTTACTACCTTCTTACAGCATGAGAAAATATTTAATATACAATTTTAATATCAATTTATTTGAGCACATGGCGTTCAAAGTATACTATAAAGAAAGTATACAGAGCAGTAAAAGGCCGATCATTCCATCGCCCCTCATTATTTTAACCTTCCTTTATCATTCACCAAAACAATTTGCCCTAAACTATCAATCAAATAATTATCTTTCTATTTATTTTACCTTCCCTTTTCTCTTTTTATTTTTTTCCCAAACGCACGTTGCCGGCTTTCGTCATCATTATAAATTTATTTGTCTTTGACATCTTTTTTTATAATTATTATTTTTATTTTCTCCGCCCATATTTACCCAAAGCAGCGTTACTAAAAATTATTATAAAATAGTACTAGTTTGTTCCCTGAATCTTCATTCTTCTAACCATTTTTAGAAAACAAAAATATTTTTAATGGTTCTACCTTAATTCATGTTTTTGTTATGAAATAATTAACTATAAAAGTTTCTATTTTGCTTATCAGTTTCTCTGATTATTTCCACAATTTCTCCTTAATTATATTTATTTTTTTAGATAATAGAGCATAATTAAAAGCTCTTTTCTAACTCAATTTATTCACTAAATCTTCAATTAACTCAACTGATCTAAAATGGTTAACCAACCAGAGACTCCCCTCATTAATGGCAAATCAAATGGTTTTGCAACAAAGAATGGAATTTTGAATGGTAAAATTGTTAATGGAACAACAAATATTAGCAACGGACATTCGCCTAATGATCAACAAATAAAAATTCGATTAGCGAAGCCTGATGATGCAAAAGTTTTGCGATCACTGATTCAAGAACTGGCAGACCATCAAGAAATGCCTGATGGACCTCGAATCTCTGCTGAACAGATTGCACAGGATTTTAGGTGAATTTTGGCGTTGATTTTGGAATTTTTTGAGTAATTTTGAAAAAAATTTTCAGTTCTGGTTTTATGCATTCATTGGTAGCTTTTGGATCCAAAGGAGAAATGGCAGCTTATGCTCTTTATTATTTGCCTGGATCGAGTACTCAAGGACAAATATTGCATTTAGAGGATCTTTACATTCGACCGCAGTTTCGACGACGGGGAATTGGTCTTCATTTGTTGAAGGAATTGGAAAAGGTGCTTAATTATTTGTTTTTAACTAAATAATAATTTTCCTATCAGATTGCCAATGCTAAGCATCTTCCTTTCTTGGAATGGCAAGTATTACGTTCCAATCACGGTGCCATTCACTTTTACAAAACACTGCCAGGATTAATTGATGAGACTGATGGGAAGGAATTTAATAAATCTATCTTTTGGCGTTTATCTTTTCATGCATTCGGGCATATTTTGCGAAAGGCAGCGAAACAAGAGCAGAAGGAAAACAATGAAAAATTGGTAATAAATGGATATTTTTGGGGGAAAATTAGTTAAAATTTTCTCAGATAATGGAAGTTCATTTGGATGAATGCAGTGGCAGTGCCCAAATCTCTGAGAGAAACGCTTTTCACCTTGCTGATCAGTGGCATTCTTTGGTTAACTCGCCGCGAAATGGAGAAATAATTAGAGAAGAATTGGAAGGAGACGAGGAAAATAATGGAAGGAAGGCATATAAATTCCTTAATAGACGTTCTTTGGCAAAACAAATAAATTCTGGTTTACTTGGAGCTATTGTTGTAAGGAAAGAGCAAAAAGCAATAGAAGAAGAAATGAAGAAAATTGTTGGGATGGCTTTCTTCCATAGAAGGAGTTATTCGACATGGCAAGGAAGGGTAAGGGATTTCGAGGAGAGAGACTTACAATAATGATTGTCCTTTTTTAGTTCCCCGTTTTGGATAATATTTTTGTGGCGGATTCTGCTCGTCGAAAGGGTGTTGGAACTGCAATTATGGCAGAATTAGTTAAGGTAGTAATCAAAAATTAAATTTTAGACAATTTTTGAATAAAATATTTTTTAGATTGCTCACACAATGGGCGCCACTAAAATTCAGTGGGATGCACATGAGCCAACTGCAATTAATTGCCAACACGTGCCTTTCTTCAAATCGGTTAGTTTTTGAATACAAATGTCAAAAACAAATCTTAAATTTTCCATTTTTCAAAATTGGACATTTGATCCCAAAAATTTATTTTTTCTAATTTTCAGTTAAATGCCGATAATTTAACTGACGACGAGGGCTGGTTGCTATACCGCTGGCATTATAACCAACAAAAACAATATACTAATGGAGAAATAACTGAAATTAAAGAAAATGGTGTTAGTAAAAAGAATAATATTTTGAATGGATGCTAGCTAATGAAAAGAGAAAAGAAAATTTTTAAAAAAATTAAGGGATAAAGCAAAATAACAAAATAATTTTATTTAAATTTTCATGCATTTCCTTTCATTTTTTCTTTCTGTTGTTCATTGTTGGCAACGATTACTTTCCTTTTAACAATTTTTTCTTTTTTTATAATATTGTCTTTTAAAAGTAATGGAATTTAATAAATATTTTAAATAATTGAAAAGCTTTATTTTTTTAATTAAAAAATGACACATAAAAGTAAAATGAATGATTCTAATAAATAGAAAATTGGCAACAAATGTGTAGGGTAGAGTATACAGAAAATAGGAAATAATGAAAAAATAATAACAATAATGAAGGAATTAAAACAATTTTTTTGTTGAAGGAACAAAGAAATTAATTGTTTCCTGCCTCAATTTGAAACATTTTTATGTATTTAATTTTTGTTCTGTTATTAATTTTAGGTTTGAATCTAGGCGAGGGCGTAGGCTGGGGGTTGATTTCAGAGATTTTGGCGTTTCGAACGCAAATTTTAGATATATTTTTATTTTTTCGACGCCGCAAGCGAAAATTTTTTGAATATTAAGGACCAAGTACAGAAATTTTTTCATTTTCCCCATTTTTCATTTCCCTAGCCCCCTTGGTTTCCATTGGATCTAGGTATTTTTAGATTACTTAATCATAAAGTAATTTTTATTTTTTTAATATCCCATCTCTATAAATTTTAAGGTCAAAATTTAATTCCCAAAATTAATTGTTTTAACTTCAATAATAAATTAGAATAAAGAGAAAAAAGAAAGAGTAAAAGAGAGTATATGTAGGTAATTTACTAATATTTATTTTTCTGTTTTACAAAATATCCACAGAATCATTGCGCAGTTAACTTGAGCTTTTCTGCCCTTTCGACGTCATTAACATTTAACTAATTTATTTGCGCCGACCAGAACTTGGATTTTGGAAGAGATATTCTAATTGGGGCGGTACAGTAAATAAATTAGCTGTTTCTTGTGGGGGTTTGTAGTTTTTGGCAATTTTTGCAAACTAAAAAATAAAATAAATAAAATATTTATATATTTATTTACCTGTTCTTTAATTAAATCCAAAGCCCCTCCAGTATTTGCCCACCGCTGTAACCTTTGTAAATTGTCAAGTCCAAAAGCGCGATCAACATGGCTGAGCAATTTTGCTTGACTGTCTAATTTTTGACTACCTAAAGCTACCTAAATTAAGAAATAAATTTTGATAGAATTTCCAAAAAAAAAGGATTAATTACCTCCATAATATCAATAGCAGCAGCTTCTAAAGGTGTACCCTGTTCAAAGTGTGTAATCACTTGATTAAACCCTTCATCTGCCTTGTTAATAATATTTAGGAGAGCAGAAGGTTTTACCTAAAATTCAAAACAATTTTTCAAAGAATTTAATTCTCTCTTACAGTTGTTGCCTCATTTTCCGGAACAGCCTCTTGTGGAGGAGCTACAATCCCCATACCAGCAACTGGTGGAATACCTATTGCATTAGGTATTGGACGAAATGGTGGAAGCATTGGAATACCACCAGATACAGCCCCGCTAGTTCCAATAGGTGGAGGTGTTTGAGGAAGAGCAGAACCGGGAAGCGAGGCAGAAGGCCCATAACCATCACCATCTGGACCTTTTTTATTTGGAATTAATGCAGAATCTCCCGTATAAAAGTCTTCGGGTTTGAGAGGAGGTTCAACTTGGGCATCGGGAGGAGGGGTTCCCAACCCCCACGACTTTTGCCTAAAAATTAATTTAAATAAAAACATTTTATTACTAAATTACCATTACTTCCCCCAATAACTCCACTATTTCCAAATCCTCCACCTCCACGACCTGCAGAACTACTGCCAAAACCTCCAGCTCCAAAAATTCTTTTGGCGGAGCCACAGGACGAAGACCAGAATTTTCAGGAATAACAAAAGCTTCTTCTGGGGGAGGGGGTGGCGGTGCTGGAGTTCTAAAAATATATATTTTAATAAAATATTTTATTAGTAATTTATAATAACTCGAAAATTCTACTCTAAATTAACTTGGTAGAGAATATTTTTAAGACTTTAAAACCTTCCAAAATATTTTTTAGTTTAAAAAACATGAACTAATTTATTATAAAATAAACAAACTGTGTTGTTGTTGTTGTTGCTACTTCTGTTGTTGTAGTAGGTATTAATGTAGTTGATACTTCAGTTGTTGTTGTTTGTAATTCAGTTACTGTTGTTGTTGTCTATTAAAATATTTTTAAATTAAAAAATAAAAACAATAATAATTACTTGAGTGCTCGTTGTTGTAGTTGGTGCTTCTGTAGTAGATAATAATGTTGTTTCTAATTCAGTTACAAAACCATTTAACCCAAAAGATTCTTTTAAACCAGGCGGAAATGTTCCAACCTGTAAAAGTTTAAAGAAAGGATTTTGAAAGATAATAACTTTATTTGGACTGTTATTTTAAATATTTTTAATTATAAAACTTTTAATAGAAATTAAAATTTTTTCTTTAATTTTCTACCTCAGGTCCAGAACCAAAACTCAATCCATTATCTTCTGCACCATTAGACAAACCAATAAAACCGGCACCAGCTTCAGAAAACCCTGGAGGCAAAGGACCAGGCCCATCTCCCACAAGTCCACTATTTCCTATAATTCCACTGTCTTCTCCATGACTATTTCCACCATTTTCCTCAATTTTTTGGGATGGTTGTGTGGTTGTTTCTTGGGCTAAATTTTAATTAAAAATCAAAATTAATTTAAAAAAAAACTCGTAGCAGCAATAGTTGGTGGTCCTCCCTCTAATTTCATTGGTGGCTGTTCTCCCATAGAACCAACTTCCATTGCTGGTGCAGGTAAAGGTTGTGATGTAGTCGTTGTTGTTGTTGTATCAGTTGCTGTTGTTGACGTTTCTCTTATTGTTTGTGTTGGAACTTGAGAAGGAGGGGGCTCTCCCGGTGCTGGTGGTACTGGAATTGGCTGTTCCGAAGGTTCTTCCCCAAACAAACTGAGGGAGGGTAAAGCAATAGGTAAATGACTCCCTCTTTTTTGTTCAGTTCCAAAAGCTGAATTTTCTGGTAATTGAATATTTGGACGTTGTTGGCCGTTAATATTTTCAATATTTTGGGGTCTTCTAATTTTAAGTCTAGGGCGAAATACAACTTTGTTTGGAACTAAACGGAAACGGCGTTCAAGCTAAAAAAAGGGGGGAATTTTATTCCAAAAACTTTTAACAATAATTTACTTGAAGGGACTGTTTTCCCTTCTCGTTATTGTCATCATTTCCCTCAAGTTGTAATAATTCTTTGCCAAGTTGATCTTTAATTAATTCATTTTGTTGTTGTTGACGATTTCTTATACCAAATTGCCGATTTCTCCAGTCAATAGCTAGCAAATAATTGTTTAAAATTTGTTATATTTAGTCGGAATTTGATTTTATGAACACTCAATTTTAATTATAATTATTTTAATTTGTGTTTGCCAGCGGGTGAAGTAGCTACCTAGACCTTCAATTCCAATACTCCTCATTTTTACGAATAATTTTGTCAGTTCATTTATGTTTAACAATCCAAAAAATTATTTCCTAATTTTCAATAAATAATCATTTAATATTTAGTTATGATTTATTTCGTAAAATTATACAAAATACCTAAATTATTATTTTCATCTCCAAATAATTGTCTATTCAATAATTGTTGTTTTTGTTTATTATTACGTATTGTCTGAATAACACTGTTATTATTATAACTTTTTTGTTCTTCTAATAATTGTTGTCTATGTCTGTGTCTAAGCATTCGAAGTGATGGTTGCCAAGGTTTTGGTTGTTGATTATTTGCTTCATTTTGTTGTTGTAATCGTTGTTGTTTTTGTTGTGATAATTGAGCTTCAAGAAGTGCACGTCTTGCTGAGGTTAAATCGAATTGGTCATCATTATTTTTATTTTCCTGTTCATCAATCCCCGCACTGCTACTACTTTGAGAAGGAACTATTAAAAATTAAAATTTTTTAATCAAACAGTGAATTGGTCAGGGAAATGGAAAATAATTTTAAATAATCCTCTGGGAATATATTAATTAATAAGGATGATCTAGAATCTTGGGATAATATAGGTATACCTAAATCAAGAGAAATCGAAATCAATGGAGCGGTCAGCACTTTTAACTATTGGAGAAATTATGGTAAAAATGTTTTTTCCTGATAAGCACAGAATATAGACCAGGGATATAGTAGCTAAATTATTAGTCATGAAAACGTAAATACAAGATAACAATAAAGAAAAATATAATAAAAGGCTGTTTCTAAACAAACCAATTCGATTATGTCCACCAGTCAATTTACGAGCTCTTGGAACATTTAGACCATTTCTCCTCTGAGGGCGAATAGACGTATTAGGTAATTTAATTGTTGTTTTTGGTGTTGACTGAGTTGTTGTTGTTGTTGTAGGTGTAGTAATTGTTTGTTTTTCTGTTGTTTGTGTTGTTATTAATGTTGTAGTTGTTGTTGTAGTAGAACTTTCTGTAGTTGATTTTGTTCTGTTTAAACTGTCCCTTAGTATTTTACGTTGTTGTTGAATCTAAAATGATAATTTAAAAAACAATAAAAAAAATTTTAATAGTTAAAGATTCAGATAATTCCGATTATTTCTGATAATCAAAAAATATAGAAAAACTAACAAACTATTTTTTAAGTTTTAAAGTCTTAAATTTCATTAATACTTTTAAATTAAAAATAATGATAGAGAAGTATCTACCGGCATAAAGTTGTGGTTAATACATGCGTTTATTTACGATTGTTTTGCGTTTTAAAAATCAAAAATTTACCAATCTAAATTTTCTTATAGGTAATAGAGAGGATGATCCAGCCACAAAAGAATTATTAGAGAATGGAGGTATTTCAGTTCTTTCTTTTTTTGTTGGTTTTGTTGTTGTTGGTGATGGCCTTTTAGTTGTTATTGTTTGCTCTTCACTTTCTTCCTCCTCAGATGAAGAGGAGGATGAAGATGAATGTTCAACACCTGCTTCCTAAAAATTTAAAGTTTAATAAAAATATATAGTGGATATTAAATTAATTTAATAATATCAAATAAACTTAACTGGGATATAATTAAAATTTTACTGGCCTGTTTAGAATATGTAACTTTCTTTATTATCTCTAACCTATAACTTTTTTAACTTAAAATTTTTCATAAAAATAGTAGAGAATATTAAATAAATTATTTAGTTAAAAACCTGTAAAAGTTTAAGTGCTAATTCCTCTGCTTCAGCAGAACTCATTGCCATAATTTCTTTCCCTTCTATTGCAGATGCAATTTTTGGAGGAATCTTAAAAATTATGTTTTGATTTAAAATGTTAATATTTTTTAAATTTAGGATATTTTTTAAGTTTGATATAAGTAATATAATTAAAGTAATTAAATAAATCCTTAGCATATTTCATTAATAACACCTTTTAATTTTATTCAAAAC
Source organism: Meloidogyne incognita (assembly GCA_036172945.1). Classification (NCBI taxonomy): domain Eukaryota; kingdom Metazoa; phylum Nematoda; class Chromadorea; order Rhabditida; family Meloidogynidae; genus Meloidogyne; species Meloidogyne incognita. The sequence goes on from JARQAC010000037.1 coordinate 1,395,095, forward strand.
CCCCCCCCCTCCCTACTCGAGCTTTCTGAAGCATTGTTGTCATTTTTCTCCCATTTTTGACATTTGTTGGCCCATTACTGGCTAAAGAATTTTTATTTTGTTGTATTGGTTGAGAAGCAATATGCCTTAAATGTCTATGTTCTAAACTATTTAAAAATTCTGGTGTTTGTTCTTTTGTTTGTGAAAATGTTTGTAAACGACGAATTCCTTGTAAGTGGTTTTTGCCTGGAATAATGGCTGACGGAATTTTTGGCAATAAATTTGTTTGGCGAGAAGGAAGACGATTATTGTTTGTTTGATGTTGTTGTTGTGACCTAGATTGGGGCCAATTGGAATGTAAAATGGCAGCTCCTTGTTGTTGTGGATATTGCTAATAGAATTAATAATTTTTAATTAAATTAGAAAAAAGACTTAAATTTGAGTATATAAACAAATGAATCTCGATAATTTACATTTATCTCAGTAATTACGAGAAATCTAAGGAGATAGGGATTAAGTAGGGTTTAAAATACAAATATTAAAAGAGATGGTCAAATCAGCTTTCCGATAGTTCAATTGGTTGAGCTTTTGCTTGACAAAAGCGCCCAGAATAACTGCCGGAGGACAACATAACTTGGCAGTTATTTAAATTGGCAGTTAATTATTTTAAAATAAGATTAGGAACCGGAAAAATTTTTAGATTTAACTTGAATGTTTATTAAATTTATTAATTTAATTTTTATTTTAAAATAAAATTTTTATATTTACCGCTGAAACAATTGACAAATTAGTTAAAAACCCAATAATTAAATTAGGGAAAATAAATAATTTAATAATTAAATCCAAAATTGTTGTTGTCTGTAATCTTTGGTTTACTTCTTTCATTATTTTTCTTCTTCTTTTAAAGTTTGTGAAAAATAGGTAATTATGGCATTTCTGCATTGAAGAAAATTAAATTGGAATTTTTTAAATCTTTTTGATTGGGGCATAAAAAAGATTTTTGTTTTTAGTTTAGGAATATTTTTAAATTAATTTTCATCTTAAAAATATTAAAAGAAATTTAATTAAGATTAATTAAAATTTACATGTACATAAAAACTCTAATTGAAATCCATCTCTACTAGAAACCCGTATTTAGTATACACCTGAATGAGACCCTTTAATAGACTGGAATTGAGTGTTTTACAATAATTTTAAAAATTGAAAAAAAATTATATTAAATCGGACAAAATTTTTTGTTTTGTAAAATTTCGTGTCTCGTGATCCTTTAATAAACCCTCATTGTTTTTCTTAACTTTCAAATCAGTCTAAAAATTAAAAAAAGGGATAATTAAAAGGAAGAAATATAATCCTCAACACAAAATTTTTTTTCATCAAAAATATTTTTTTATTTTATTTTTTCTCGCCTAATCTAATTGAATCTCTGTTAAGGCTAAAGAAATATTTTTAAAAATAATTCCTGAATGAGTTGAAGTAAATGTTTTTAATTTCTATTATATTTAATGTGTTGCTTAATGTAATAATAATGGACTAAAAACGGGTTTAGTATTTATCTTTTTATTTGTGGCGCAAGATTTGCGTTAATTTTTCTTCTCGAATATTCATCGCCATAATCATTAGAATAAAAAGAAGATTTTAAAGAATAAACTATTTAATCAAATATCGATTATCATCGATTAAGCTAGATTTCTCGAACAAAATATTTAAAAAACATAGGTTATAAGCAATTAATTTAAAAAATTAATTAAATGGTTGAAAATGATATTAAGAAGTTCCGTTAACAATACAAAATTATTCTCGATTCATTTAGATGAGGAGAGTCTTGAGATTTAAAATATTTATAAAAAATCGAGAGTTAAGTGGCCAACCAAACTTTAAAAAGATATCCTAAATTGAGGTAATTTGGTGAGGTTTCGACGGTATAAATTCTAAAAAGGAGTAAATAATAAACCACCAATCTGGTCTCTGTTCTATTCTACTTGTATTCTTCTTTGTATTTTTAACTCACCATCAGGCTATCAAGCTTGGTATTTATAATTTCACAATTTAATAATATATTTCAAAAAAAGATTTCTTTAATTAAAGAATTAAATATTCAAGAGATATTTTGAGAATTTATAAATGAAGCAGGCAATAATTCTGTTGATGCGCAGTTAGTTACAGACGGATGCGCACCATGGGCGTTTAAAAAATAAATAAAATAGCAAAATCCGGTCATGGCTTACTTGGCTGCTGCCCCAGATGCGGTTTTTGATGTGGTTTACTTTTTTAGTTTTTCCCATTGCTTTTTCTTATGATTTTCCCCTCAATTGGACTTTCTATTTAAAACCGGCTTTTTTGAATTTGTTCCTTTCTTAAAATTTGTGTAAAGAATAAAATAATATTAAAATGTATTTTTATATTATTTTTAAAAAATGTTTTATTATCTAGATCCAGTATATACAACACAATTTAAGATAAGTTTTTTCGAATTTATGTTGCCTATTGAGGGGAGTCTGCCCATACGATATCTACTAATAAAGATAATCTCATTATAAGATACCGACAAATTTTCTATCCCTGAGCGTTTACCAAAAATGAATCCAGCTTTTATATAAAAATTTAAAAGTCCCTTAGTCATTTTAGAAAATTTCCTTTCTAAATAAACTTTTATTTATTCTTTATACAGCTAGTAAAGAGGTCAAGGTTTGTAAATTCACGAAAAGAATTGGAGAGAATTGGAAAAAGAAAAAATCATTTGCATGAGGATGAGAAGAAGAAAGTGAATTTTAGTGAAAAAATTTCCGGTTTGAATTGACTCGGATAAAAAAATTATTAGAATAATTTTTAATTAAATAAATTTATTTATTTAAAAAAGAATTTGATAAGAATTTAAATAAGAACGTTAATTTATTTTTAACAAAAAAGAATTATTTTAAAAAATTATTAGATTTATGTACTATAAAGAAGATTAATTTTATTACAAAATAAAAGACCTAAATAATATCTTTATCGTTAAAATGATATAATTGAGTGTTCTATTTTCTATTTAATGTTTCCTTTTTTCTCCACAATTCTTAAAATATCTTCTCCCCCTAATTTGCTTTGATTTATTTTAAATAAAAAGAAAATTCAATGGTTGTTGATCTAAATACCAGAAAAATTGAAAATTGATGATTTAGCTAAAGAAAAGAAGGTGGGAAGAGAAAATAAAAGATGGCATCTTTTATTTCCTTTTATTTTAAAATCTTTTTTTCTTTGTTTTTCACCCAAATAGAGAATAAAGATGAATTTAGTTTAAACGTTTGTTTATAGTCAATTTGTGCGTAAATCTTTATTTGTTTTTAAATTTTGTTTCTCGTAATTTAGCGCAATCAAATGTTTCCGCTAATTTAAATCGAGACAAATAAAAAATAAATAAAGTTTTTGTGGAAACAAATAAAAATTAATTTAAACAAATGATTAATTAATTAATTGATAAGAGATTACAGCATTAATAAATTTAGACTAATCGAGATTTGGGGAAAAATTAGGATAAAAAAACTAGATAATAAAATAATGTCCAATATAGGACAGCGCGGAGCAAAAATTTGTAGAGAACCTAGTAATAATTCTAGTAATACTAATTCAAATTAGTTTGTATTCTTTTTGCATTTCTAAAAATCATAAAAAGTTCCATTGGCAAATTCCTACTAGTTACAACCTTTTAATTATGATAAATTGTAAAAACCGTCAACTATCCTTAGGGCATTTAAATTGGAAACATTTGTGTAAGGTCCTCATTTTTGTTAGCAAGAAATAATTTAAAAATTATAAAAATTTATTAAAAACAAAAATATGTAAAATAAACAGCCTAAAAATTAACAAAATAATTTTTTGGTCCATTTCTTTATTTTTATAAACAAACAATAAAGTTGGACTTGGATTTCTTTAGCAATGCCGACTCATTGCGCGTCACATTCTTAAATCAATGACTGACCAGAGACTATTAGAAAAAGGCGGGTTTGGCAGCAAATGACCAGAAAGCAAATAAAGATGGACGAGAACAATCACGGCTGGAAGCCGGAGGCTGTTTTTTTTTTTTTTTTTCCACTTGTAGATGATGTGATCAACAAAGCAATATATATATTTATTTATTTGAATGTCTAGGGGAATATAAATAAATTATGAGAGAGATATAGAAATTTGTATAGAATGAATGATGCGTTATTATGCGCATTTTTTTACTTGATACAAAAAGTAAATAGGACAAAAAAGTAAATAAAACTTGGAATTTAGAATATTTACTGTAATTAAGGATTGAAAAAAATATTTAAATCAGAATTTGTCGAAAAAATCAACATTTTAAAAGAAATTATTCAAAAGTAAATTTTAATTACTATTAAAAATATAAAAATAAGAAAAGTTGTGATAAAACTAAATTATAATATTTAAATTTTTGTCATAATAAAAATGAATTAAAGCGCTCCTCTTCTAAGTAAGAGTGTCTTTAACAATGGTGTCTGTCTTTAATGATTATTATAGCCAGTTATGAAAATAAACCCTTTAGAACAAGTCAATTTTGATAGATTATATTTTTAACAATCAATTTATAGTTTTTATTTTATCAAAAATTTTTAGGATTTGGTAAGAAATGGGAGACATTTAGGATCTATAAATTTATCTAAATATTCTGGATTATTTAAATATTCATAAAATTAAATTTAAAATAAAATATAAATTGTTAAATAAATAAAAGTAAATGAATATAAAGTGCAATCTTCAATACTTTAAAAAATGTGCGCATCTTCTTTATTCGGTGGAAAAAATCAAGAAATATATCTTTAACTTGAAAAAAAGCCTTACTTTAATTTCCAGCTGACTTTTACAATTAATGACTGAATTTTTTTCTTTCAGTCGATTTAAAGTGCGCATATAGCTTTTTTAAACTGTGCAGAAGCCTTCTATTAATTCCACATCGCTAATTCCCTTTCTCCCTTACACATTGTGAAGAAAATATAAATATATTCTTCTCTCCTTTCTCTTCTCTCTTTCCCCCTACCAATCACTCACCTTTTATATATAAAGATCTCTTGAAAAATTGACGGCAAATTAGTGTATATTTGGTTAGTTTTTTAGCTTTTAAACATCACATCCAGCTGTGCGATTGAGAAAATATATTTATAGATGAGGATTAAAAAAGTAGCCAAAAATGTTCTCAATAAAATTAATGACCATTTTTTGGAGAAAATAATAAAAGGTTAAGCTAAAAAATATAGGTAATTTTCACGTTTAGCTAATTTGTTCTAAATTATTGTTATTTATTAAAATATTAATTATTCGAGAACTTAATTTAAAATATTGTAAGGTAAAATTCTGCAAAAACTTGATTCTTGAGAACTACATATTTATCAACAAACGAGGACTTTTAAATTCACAAAAAGATAATTTTTATTTTAATTAGCAGAAACTAATAAATATAATAGGCCAACCTCAATTTTTTGTGTTTACTTTTAGTTAATTTCATATCATAAATAGAGGATTTTTAATTAAAATTCAATTAATTATTAATCTATTTTAATTATCTAAATAAAGGACTCTATTTTAATTAAATGCCTATAAAATCTCTAATCTAATTCATTACCAAAGTCTGTAGTCCTAGAAAATCCCAGAAAGCTTTTAAATGCTAACCAAAATAATAAAAGAAACAAAAATTGTTGGAAAGAATTTATTCTGCGGTAAATATTATTTTGTAATTTTTCTTTGGAATTTTTATCTTTGCGTTTTTGTATTAATTTTTAAATTTTTTTCCGCGTTTGAATTTTTAAAAATTTTTTTTCTTTCCCAAAATGTTCGCTTACCCCCATAAAAGGGTTAAAATGGAGAAAATGAATGAAAAATTATAACAAAATAGGTAATTGCCAGAAGAGCGAATTTTTTTTGAAATTTTTAAAATAAAATAAAACCTTAAAATAAACAAAATTCGCCCAAAAAATTTTTGAAAACGAAAAAATTCATATCGACCAATTATTTAAGAGAACAACAAAACTCAAGCCATAGCTCTTCAAAGTGATCCCTCTTTTCTTATCTAATTTGAGCCATCTTCATCAAATCAGTATGGTGAGAAAAATGCTGCACGTCTTCTTAAAATTAAATTTAGAAAAAATAAATTAACATAAAAAGTTCTTCAGTTATTGCTAGAAAATTGCAAAAAGAAAATAAAAAAATCTTGAATAGAAGAAAAATTTCTAGGAACATAACAAGTGTAAATCTAGCTAATCTATCCTAATCCTGATCTATCCCCTCTTTTTCTTTCATTATATTATAATTCGTTTCATAGTGAATTTAGAAAGAGTTCTAATTAAATCTTTGACGAGATTCAATTGTGAATTCACCCACACGAGGCCTAGTCCCGACAGTTTAGTGGGGGATATATGTTAATTAATGCTATATTTCTTAAACACCGCCTTATTGCCAAAAGTTGGTCTCATTTAAATAAAAATATAACCTCGACGCTCGTGGTCGTCCTCGCATTCCAGGATAGATATACTTGATAACAACACGTGCACGTCCGCTAGTAGAACCTCTCCCTCGTGGCGGTCGATTAGTTGTACTAATGCCCGGCTTGTTTGTACGTTTTGGCACAACTTTGATTTGACGACCCAAAAAGAGTGAATCACCGAGAGACAGCGAATTCTGCATTCCATCAATATCGGCAAATTGCACATAGGCAAAACTACAAAAAGTTAAATTAGACAAATTAATTAAAGGCCAAAGAAAAACCCTTTTGGATGTCCAGTAAATTTGTCTGTCAAAATTGTAACACGCTCAATTATACCACAGCCGCGAAAATGTTCCTCAAGTTGGTCAGGTGTAGCAGCATAATCGACCTTAAATAGATTTTCTAAAATAGAGTTTCTCATTAAATAGGGAAATTAAACATAAAGACAAAAGCGATCTAGGGGCTAAAAAGGAAAAACAAATTTTAACGCTGCCTCAACTCAATAAAAAATTTTTTGGATGGATCCTTAACAGCAAGATAAAAATTATATAAGGGCACAAGTTAAAACATAATTCTCAAAAAATATAAATCTTAAAATGACAGAAAATAATCAGTAAAGTTTTATTAAACTCACATTTCCAACATAAATAGACCGTCCATCAATTAACATTTTATCCTCAACTGACAGACTCGGCGCAACACCTGGACTGCCATTGTTCGATCCTTGGAACTGCTTTTCAACTTCACTTTGCATTGCACGAATCTTCTCTGCTTCTTGTTCAATCTGCCGCAGTTTTTCATTGATGTCTTCAAAATCCTAAATTATTTAAATAAAATTATCGTTAACCTTAATTATTGAAAGACGGCACAATTTTTATGCCGCAGTGTCTTTTTTCCAAGATATATGCAGTTAATATATCACCCAAAATATTTCTTTACAATATTTTTAAGAACCCCTATATCATTCAAATATTAGAAAATATACATTGTCCTCTGACATAGCCACTGAAATAGAACCGGTAGCTCCTGCGCCATTTAATGCTGGATCATGATCATCACTTCCAAACGAAAGTTCGTCCTCATTGTTTGCCATAATTAGTATAAATAAATTTAAATGCTTTCTGAAAAATACAAAAAATGTATAAAAAGACAGTGTTTAAAAATATTGGACATTGAAAAGTAGTTTTATAATTTTTAAGACAGAATAACCTTAAAAATAATCGAAAATAAAAATTTTAATTAAAAAAACAAGCTGAATTATCACTTTAAAGCTGCATCGATCGAACTAAATATCGTTTTAGTTCCGAATAACTTTTTGGCATTTTGTCAAAAAATTTCCGTCACACCTTTTGTCAATGGAGATTGCGTCAATAAATGTTTCATCATTCACATTAATCGTTTAGAAATAGGATAACTTACCGTCAGATTTTTCACTGAAAGAACATTTTGACAAAAAATTTTTAAGGGAAAAAATAATAATAAACTTTTGTAATTTTATAATCCTAAAATAGTAAACAATCTGTAAGTTTTATCTCATATAGTAATGTTTTTATTTGAAAGAAAAATTTGAGCGAGTTAACAGAACCATAAAAAATTTGTTAAACTACATCTTCATTTTTTTGCAATCATTTGCCGGTTCCACTTCAGAAACAATAAATTTACAATAAGCATCACGAATCGTTTGAAATGCTTTGACATCTGCATATGGTAACCTTGTAATAGGGTCCATATAGCGAGCCGATTTCCCCGTCACAGAACACACACGATATTCGCGTTTCTTAGGTCTGGAAATATTTTAATTATTTTTCAAATATAATGGATATTTAGAAAAATAAACAAACTTCGGGAATAATTTTTCACTTGGAAGTAATTCAGGAACCAAAACTAAATGCTTGCCATCCGCAGTGAACATTTCTTTTATTCGAGGACCATGCAAAATTTGGCGCGGGATTGCTTTTTGTTGCCGTTTTTTCCGTTCCAATTCAAATTGTTCGAAGCGTTTAAGGGATTCAATATTCTGTACAGCCTGAAAATAAAATTTAGAAAGAAAAATAAAAAAATCAAAACTGTTTTCTTTGCTTCTTCCAATCTCTGACGTTGTGTTTTAGGGTCACAACTATTCTCGGGAACGGACATTTTGTTGATGCGAGCAATCGCCCAATTTTTATCACGTTCTAACATTTGTTTTTGCCTTAATCTCTAAAATAATAAAAATTCTTTTTTTGTATTATTTTTTGTTTATGGCAATTTCTATAATTTTTAAAAATTTCTACATGCCGAGCACGTCGCCAGCCAATTTATTTTTAACAATAATCCCGAAATCAAAATGTATAAATAATTAACCTTTTGTCTTCTTTCGGCACGTTCAGCCTCATCAATTAGGCCGTCCTCTTTCCCTTCCTCATCGTTTTCCTCTTCCTCAGGTTGATCAAAGTCAGAATCTACTTCATCATCTGAAGAATGAGGTGGCGATTCAAAATCATCATCTTGATCCACCTGAATTAAATAAAAGAATTTTTTAAACATTTTCATAAAAATGAAAGACAATGAGAAACAAATAGCAAAACTTAGGTTCTTCAATATGGTCATTTATAAGGAAAGAGACTCATTTACTTGTCAATCAAACTTTTATTTAAAATATAAGCAAGATACGATCAAAAAAAGGTAAAGGCATATAGTTGACTGGTCCAGAGTAAATTATCCAATCACTTATTCAATTTTGACTAACAAATACTCAATCCCTAACGGATTTTGTGACAATAACGAAGAATCAGAATCAAAAATAAAAACCTCTTTAAATCCTCCATAGATGGCTGAATAAAATTCGTCATTATCCCCTTCTTTGTTTAACTGTTGCTGGATAAGTTGTTGCATATTCCGACCGGCATTTTCCCGTCGAGATCTGTTCGGAACCATCTGTTATTTAAATAATGTATAATTCCCCTATATCTAATAAAATATTAAAAAGATATTTATCAAAAACAATTATTTTCAGAAAATATATTTGTAAAACTGAAATACATATAAATAACAAAGTCAAAAAGGAATAAAAATTACGATAAAATTATGACAATGAGATGTACATTTAAATGCATAATTGACGAAATTCTGGTTATAAAAATTGTAAAAAATGAGATATTTGTTTAAAAATTCTCGCAGATTAAATAAAAGACTTTCAAAAAAATTTTTGTAAAATGTCAAAATATAAAATTTTCAAGAATAAATTAGTTATTCTTACATATACAGGTAATTATGTTTGATAAAATAAAGCGAGATTCCTTTTCTTTCGTTGATAAAATAAACATCCAAACCAAATTATCTATCTCCTCTTCCTCCCATTCCGTCATGTTTTGATAGGAAAGTGTCGCCCATCCTTGTCTTAGCAAACTCAATACGAATTCCTGTGCCAACACCGTTATTTGCAGAAAGTCCAAAACCTTGTAAGGCATGCATAACATGAACTGCTTGTCCAACTTCAAAGAACTCAACAAAAGCTACAGGAGAGCCTCTCTTAAAATAAAAATATTACAAAAAATAAAATTGTTAATTAACCTTTGTGTGCATTCTAATACGTGAAAAACCCGGAAAAACTCCAAAGACGCTTTTCAATTCTTCTTCAACAATAGATGGAGAAGTCGTCGCTGCTGGACCCAAATTTCCTACAAAAAGTGTAGAACAAGGCGAATTTTGTTGTCCAGCCATTAAAATTTGTTGTTGGCCATTAGAAGGCCAATGAGTTGCTAAAGAACGGTGTTGATGTTGTTGTTGAGCAGCAAGTGCAGCAACAGCAGCTAATTGGGGGTTTGTCGCAGCGAGAGATGCTGCATTGGTAGTATTGCCTAAGAGAGTTGAGCCGCCCTGTTTTGTGAAAAATATTAGGAAAATAAAATTGTAAATCCTGTTAAATTTAATGATGAAAATTTTCGAGAACTATTTTTATTTTTCAAAATAGTAGTTGAGATATTCTATTTCACCCTTAGAATCTCAAAACAGAATAGGATTTCTATTCTATTTAAAATATAAAAGTACCGCTGCAAGCGCAGCCAATTGCTGTTGAATATCAGAGCCACTAGCCGTAAATGCCAAATGTCGTTGATGATCAAGCGCTGAGGCTGCAGCCGCCAAAAGTTGTTGTTGATGTTGTGCTGCTGCTGCCAGAACAGTTCCATTTGTCCCTCCTGTATTGACAACAGAATTATCGTGATGTTGGTTAAGAAGGACGGCCGTTAATTGCTAAAAATGCATGTTTTAAATTCTAAAAAAATCAACGGAAAACCTGCTGTTGAATAGCAGCTAATTGAGCAACAGTTATATTATGTGCCAAAACTGAAGAAGGTGGTGGAAGAATTGCTGCAGTTAATCCCGATGTGACCGGTGAAATGTGATTTGCCTGGGGTGATTGTTTAACAGGTTTTGTAACCTGAAATTAAAATTAGTTGAGTATTTTTGCATAAATTTTATTGTTTATGAAAAACAAAAACTAAACGGTTATATAAAATTCAAGAAATTTTTCAATGAGAAGAAAAAATATTTAAGCCATAAAAATCTTTAAATTTAAAAACCTTTGTATTGGATCTCGCCAACTCCAACCGGAGAGTTTGAGAAAGTTCAGGATCAAACTTAACACCTTGCAACTTTTGCCGAACATCATCTGCATCTTGTCGACTAGCAAATGTCACAAAACCAACTGGAGTTGATGATTTCGAAATTCCATTTCTATTTGACAAAGTCATTTTAAGCTGTGAAGATTCATATCCCGGATAGGCACGAAAAAGAAGGTAAAGCTCTCGCGATTTGACATCAGCAGGCAAACCAGAGACGAAAAGAGTTCTGACCTGAAAAATATTTTTTAAAAAAATATTCAATATAAAAACCTGTGATTGAGCTTCCGAACTGCCATTTCCATACATTGCCCCATTATTTGTTGAAATAACCGAATCCAATGATTCCATTGAAATTGCATTAACCAAATGTTGATTATTATTATTTCGTTTATTTGCAGATAAAATTGCATTTTCATTTGATGAATAAGAAGAAGCTGTATTATTTACCATTTTCATTAGTTATAAAATTTGTGCGAAACAGTGTTGTTTGTGTGGAGTGTATAGGAGGAATGTGGCAGAAGAAAAGTGATTGGTGCAAACAAAATTCGCAAAATATTTAGATTTGTGCGTGATTTTTAAATAGAATGACTGTGCTGGATGTTTAAAAAATTAAAAAAATAATAAAAAAAATTTTAATTGGACAATTAAAAATATTGAAAAGGTCCATTTGTCAATTTGTTAGAATTCCCGGTAATATTTTGAACCGGACAGACCCCCTTTTTTCTTCCCCAATTTTTCCCTTATAAATGGGAAATAAAATATCAAAAATAATCCCTTTTTGTTTGATTGTAGGCAAAAATTAGAAAGGCAATTTGGATGGAAGGAAAAAGTCTGACCATTTTGCAAAAATTGGGGAGGAAAAAAGGGGGCCTGTCCGGTTCAATATTACCGAATTCCCCGACTGACGATCCCGTTTTCCCTATTCCAGAGCTCCTTTTACTCCAAACACGTCTCTAGAACATAATAAATATGGAGAAAGGGTCGTGCTAACCAAAGAATTTTATAATATCTCATTCGACCCAAAACCTATAGAAGAATATAAATATAGCAGCAATTTTTCCTAAAAGCGATCGCTTATTCACAACTTTAATGACCTATACTAGATGGAAAGCAATACATACATATGTACATAAATAAATATATGCAGGTCATGTTTTTTATTTTGTATACTACATAGTCTGTGGGTATTTCACGAAAAGTGTTTTATCGAGCAATTTTTGTATGAGGGCGGGCAGGCGAATTATTGAGGGATAAAATTAATTTTTTTGGAAATTGGAATGATTTTTCTAGAAAATACATATGTACATAGTTTTAAATAATTTTTTTCCAAAAATGAATTTTTAACTTTCTTTGAAATTTTTGTAATAATTTAATAAAAATAATTGAGAAAATAATAATAAACAAAGTTAGGTATATTCAGTTAATACAAACAAAGAAAGAAAATTTATATAAAAGGGGGGATGTTAAAAAAATTGAAAAGTACTAAACTCTGTATAAAAATTGAAGTTAGTCCTTATTGTAAAAACAAAAAAAAACTAAATGTGTACATAACTAGGATAATTTTCTTCGCAAACAAGAACGGTTGCTAAGCACTAACTAACAAAAAAAAAGTACGAGTGCGCAAGCTAGTTAACTAAAACGAGATCAATAAATATTGAAAAAGAAATTGGATATATCTATTTTTTGGGGGATTTTAAATAAATTAAATTTAAAAATTTTATTTAAATTTTACTAAAAACGGGTAAAAAAAGTAAAAATGCTGATAAATTTAAATGCTAATTTAATATGTATAAGTTCATAATACTTAATAGTATACTAACACTTGAGTTTTGGCTCAAATGTAAATATCCGAAACTGAATAAATCCAACTAACGATAAAAACATACATATAATATGTATCGTATATACTCTATTAATTACTCTGGGTAATTATTGTTTCGAACTCTCGCAGGAGAGGGTAATTGGTAGAGGCGGGGTAATTATTTGAGGGAGGGTAATTAATAAAGTATATACGGTATATGACATACAGACTTTGAGAAGAGAAAATAAAATTTTAATCCAAGTGAAACTTTAATAAATATTAGGACACACTATTTTAAAAATTATATATTAATATAGAGACATACCCAAATATAAATAAAATACAATTTGTCTAGTAGAATGGAAGCTTTTTAAAAAACTAAAAAAGCAGAACATTTTAGAGGCTGTCTCTAATTTTTTTTTCTTTTCTCTTTTCAATTTTTGTTCTCTAAAATATTTAAAGTAAAATATAGCTAGCTAGCTACTATTAAATATTCTTCTACTCAATAAAAATTCTTCTATCCACCCGCGCTTTTCCTTCTCGTTTCTTCCAGCTTTTTCCACTTTTTTAATTTTTTTCTATTTAGTTTTGTATGGAGGGCCACATTTTTTTAAACTTTCTTTTTTGATTTTTATACATTTTATATTTATTTTCAACAATTTCCCCACTTTTTATAAATAAAAAAGAATCAATTAATTTCTCAAAGAAAAAACTTTTTTTTAAATTTATTTTGGTTGGATTTTAGTTTAATAAAAATTGTAAAAAATAAATAAAATTAATACATATGTAGCAATTTTAAATTAAAAAATAAATTTTTGAATTAAATAAATCAAATAATTATATACCTATTTATTTTTTACTTATTTTATAATTCATTTAATTTAATTTATTCATTTTATTTTTCTTTAATTTATAATTATTTACACCTTATACAAATCAAAATTTAAAAAATTATTTTCTTTATTAATTTAACAAATTAGGGAATTATTTAATTAAAATAAATATGTAGTATGTGTTTGATTAATTAAAATGACAAAATTAACTCTTTGCCTGATTTAATTTTTAATTAAATTAATTAAAACACCTCTTATTTTTATTTAATCCTTTCTTCTCTCATTCAAACTTTAAATTGTTTTTTCTAATACAAAAGCTTTAATAATTTTTAATTAATTTTGCTCATAAACTTTATAATCACTTAATCCAAATTATAAAACACACAAAATTAAAAAAAACTTTTTTTAATTATTCAATTATATTTTAATTAATTATTTACAATTATTCGTCATATAATAGGTATTATTTTTTGCCTTTCTTTTATTTTAATGAACATTCTCTTATTTTACCACATTTTTCTATTTTTATCTATGACGGCATTAATAGAAAATGACGTAAATAAATCCGTTCTATTTACACTTTTTTATTTATTTTACTCAAAAATTCTTTATTTTTATATTGACATTTTCTTGCAATTTTATTACCTTTATAAGTATTTAATTTTTAAATTAATCAAAAGATTAAGAAAATGAGTTCTTGTAATTATTTATTTTAAAAATTTACTTTTCAAATTTATTTTAAAAGTTTCTAAAGAAGGGTAAAGAATAATGGTCAAATCTCGTTTTTAAAAATGCTCCAACTTTTAGTTATCTCTTATTTTTTCATTTACTGAGGAGTATTTAAAAACAAGATCAAACTGTTTTATTTAAATTAAATATTTTACTTATATTTAGCTCACCCAAAGAAAAGTTTTCCAATTATCAAATTAATATTCTTAAAAAGAATAAAAAATAAATAGAAAATTTAAATTTGATTATAACACAATTTTGATTGTTAATAATCTTAATTATTTCCATTTCCTTAACATCTCCAACACAATTAATTTAAAGATATAATAAATTTTTTAATAAAAAAATTAAAAAAATTTCAAATAATTAAAATAAATTTTCTTACAATATTTTTTGAGTCAAAATTAATTATTTTCGATTTACGTATTAATTATTTTTTGTAATTACTTAATAAGATTTAAAGTTTAATCTTCTCTATTTTTATTGATAAAATTTGAATGGAGAGCCAATTCCTTCAATTTGGAGGAAGAAATCTCTTTTGTGTAACAGAATTTAATAAATATTTCAAATTTTAGCTAATTTAAATTTCTTTTTTTAAATATTTCACAAGAAAAGATTCCCTTATTTATTTATGAGTAATTTATATAAAAATAACACACAATCAGTTTCGAAAAGGGTAGAAAGTACGCGAACAAAAATGGTGGAACACAAAATTGAACACAAAAAAGCCTCTTATATTTTTTACAAATTTATATTTTTTTGTGCTCATTCAGCCAATTCCTTCAATTTTTATTCACATTTAATATTTTATTTTTGTTTATTTATTTTTAGATGTTCCAATAAATTTTAGATAATTATGTTTTTCTGTATTAATCCGGTCCGGAAAAAATTCGGAGATCGAAAAAAACCCGGATATGGGACCCAGACTCTGGAAAATCCGGCCGGAGTCTGGTCCGGTGCCGAGCACTAATTACTACAATTTTTATAAAAATAGTTTGGAAATCCATCCATTTTTGAAAATAAATTGGGATATAAACTATCTTTTCTATTAGACCCAGATGCTTTAAATTCTTTACTAATCTCAACTTTACATATTTGTTTTTCGTACCAAATTATTTACATATCTTCTTACGATAGTATTAAATTCCTATTTATCCCGCCTTTACAAAATTTTATCCAGAATTTTCGGGAAGCATTTTTAATCTTAGATTTGTTTTTCTTTCAATAAAAAAATATTCTCGTTCTTTAAATTTATAATAAAATGTATTCTTTTTTAAAGAAAATATTTAATCGAAAATGAGTTTCTTAAAGATAAGAAAATACAATATATTTTCGTAAATAATCAATTAAACTCAAGACTTGAAAGAAAGTGGCAATTCTTTTTTGAATTAATCAGTAATTTTTCTTTATTTTTTTAAAAATAATGTTTTATTCTTTATTATTAAATAAATAATTTTTTAATTTTATGTAAATTCCCTCAAATAAAATTTTAAATAATATTTTTATTTTTATTAAAAAATAAACATTTTATTTAAATTATAATGATCTGAGATTTTTGTTTTTTTTGTTTTTATTTTAAATTATTATTTTTAAGTACAGATTTACATTTACGTAAATATTAACACATTATTTATATTAAAGTATCAACAATATAAAAATATAAAGGCAACTTTACTATATCATATGTATTTAAAAGTTTAGGGTATCTAGTAGTATTTTTAAAACTGAGGATTGTTGGTTTATATATATTTTGGATATATATTTAAACTAGGGTAGCACCCCGTCCCCGTAAACCCGACGATTTTTTGGCAAAAACCCCGACCCGAACCCCGAAGGCTCTACCCCGGCAAACCCCGATCTCCGAAACTTCCGACCCCGAAGGCTCGGGGTGCTACACTAATTTAAACTATCAGTAACTAGTAATTTTTTTGAATATAAAAAATTCATAAAATAAATATACAAGACTGTCATTTATTTTATATTTTCGTTTCCTTATTTTATATTAAAAAATTTAAATCAATTTTTGACACTCCAATTTCTATCCTCCCATTTTTCTTTAATTTTTTACCAATTTTATTGTTTTTTGTTTGTTCGAGACCATTTTTCTTCCCTTCTCTTTTAACATTCTCGTTATTCTTTTAAATAATTTATGGCCAATTTGTCAAATGATGGAAATGTTTGTGTTGAAACTATAAACTTTATTATGGCCAAAAAAATAAAATAATAATAATACTTCCGTTTTGCTCACTCATTCTTGTTTAGTTCAACAAACACCCACCCTCTAATACTTCTTTTTTAATAAATAAATACATTTGCGCATTCACGTCAGTCTATATTTTTTTATTTAATTTTTTATTCCATTTAAAGATATAATTTTATTTTCTTTAATTATTTAGTTGAATTCTTGGGAATTGAATTTTTAATTAAGTTTTATATATATTTTTATTTCCGTTTTTTGACTTTAATTCTTTTATTAATTCAATAGAATTTTTATATTAATTACAAGAAAGTCACAAATCTGAGGGAAATTTATAAGAATTAAAGTATTTCTTTATACCTTTTTACCCCTAAAGTATCCTCACTTTATATTCAAGTTTTCGTCTACTTCCTTTATTTTCTGTAATTTAAATATTTTATTAAATTATTCGAAAATTTAATTTTTATTTATTCTTTAGAAATGTCTAAAAACAATAACAATACTAATAGTTCTTCATCTTTTTGTTCTGCAAGTACTTCTTGTTGTTTTTCACCTCCTTATTCCCCCAAAACAAAAGAAAATCTTGAACATGAGGATAGCGGTTTTCTCTCTTGCTGGCAAATGGATGAGGCTGGAAATGAGAAAGTTTCTATGGAGAATTTTGCGTTGATTAGAGTTCTTGGAAAGGGGGGTGAGTTGTTAACTGAAGATTTGGAAGGGATTTAAATATTTAAAAATTATTTGTTTTTAGCTTATGGAAAGGTATTTCTCGTTAGAAGGATAGGTGGGCAAGATAGTGGGCGTTATTATGCTATGAAGGTGCTAAAAAAGACACGAGTAACGCAAAAACAAAAAACACTTGAACACACATTAGCTGAAAGAAAAGTTTTGGAAAGATTGAAAGGATTACCTTTTTTGGTGAAAATTTTTTAAAATAAAGTCGGGCCTCGATTTTACGTACACCCAAACTTAAAAGAGATTTAAATTTGGAGTAGCTAGCTGCCTAAGCGTTACTTTTAGCCTACTTCATTTTTACTTTCAATTTTCTTAGACCCAAGGGTGTACTCAAAACATTCTCTTTTACTCTTTAAAATAATTATTTCTAGGTAAATATGGTTTATGCCTTCCAAACAGATACAAAATTACATATCGTTATGGGTAATTAATTGAGTCAATTAAAAAAATAAAATTAAAAAAATTTAATCAGAATTTGTTCGTGGAGGAGAACTTTTTACACATTTATGTAAAAGAAAAAAATTTGATTTGTCAACAGCTAGATTTATTTTGGCAGAAATTGCTTTAGCATTAGAAAATGTTCACAAAGCGGGTGTTATTTATAGAGATTTAAAATTAGAAAATATTTTATTGGATGAAGAGGGGCATATTAAATTAACTGATTTTGGACTTTCTAAGGCTTTTGAAGTTGATGAAAATGCTACAAATTCTTATTGTGGAACTATTGAGTTTATTAAAAATTATTGTTTTAGAAAATCTTTTTATTTAGATATATGTCTCCAGAGATTATTCGCCGTACATCTGATGGATATACTCAAGTTGTTGATTGGTGGAGTTTTGGGGTTATTGCTTTTGAATTATTAACTGGATGTTCTCCATTTACGTAATAAAATATTTAAAAATATATTTAGGGTCTGAAAAATATGGGGTGAAAGGAGGGGGTGGGGCAGATCGAAGACAATGGTCATTTAATTAGAAGGGTCATTTAAATAAATAGAATTTTTTGGAGAGAACACAATAAGTGGGAATGCCAAAACATTTTTATCTTGTTGTTACCTCCTTAAGGGATTTTAAAATTTAATCACCTAATTTATTTTCAGGGTTGATGGTGACCAAAACAGTACATCAGACATTGCAAGACGTATTCTCACTAAACGTGTGCCTTTTCCTAAAAGTATGGATCCTTCAGCTCGCGATTTAATTTTTGCATTATTAAATAAAGATCCAAATCAAAGGTGTTAAATAAATAAATAAAAATATTTTTTAAAAATTATTTTTTAGATTGGGAGCTAAAGAAGGTTTAGAGGAAATTAAAAAAGCAAAATTCTTTGCTCCTATTAATTGGTCAGCAATAGAAAAACGTGAAATGCCGGGGCCGTTAAAACCAAATATTACTGGAGGACAAACTGACGTTGAAAATTTTGCTTCTGGTGAGGGTTTTTTGGAAAATAATTTTTTAAAATAAGGAAACTTAAAAGTTTATAAGTAAATATTTACATATTTAGAATTTACTGCACAAACACCATTATTCTCTCCAGCAGAAAAACCTTCACAAGAATTTCATAAATTTTTTAGAGGATATTCTTTTGTTTCGCCTTCTGTTATTTTCTCAAATGATAATGGTAAACTTTTAATTTTTTGTGAAGGAAATGATGATATTCACTTTATTTTTAGTAATAGGTCAAGAATGCCTTGAAGAATCTGTCCAACTTTTAACTTCAAATAATTCTGCCTTCTTTTCAAAATATAAATTAGACACAACTCCTCAGGGATTCCTCGGACGTGGCTCTTTTTCTGTTTGCAGAAAATGTCAAAGATTAAATGATGGAAAAGAATTTGCTGTTAAAATTGTTTCGCAAAGATTTGCAAATCAAGCAATAAGAGAAGTTCGAATATTGGAAACATTAAATCCCCATCCACATATCGTTCCCCTAATTGAAGCAATATCTGATCAATTTCATTATTATATTGTTTTGGAAAAATTGGAAGGAGGGGAATTATTGGATCGGTTAAGAAGAATGGAAAAATTTACAGAAATTCAAGTAAAACAAAAAGAAAAAATATTTTTAGAAATATTTTTTTTGAAAAATTAGGCAGCGGAAATAATGACTCAATTAGTTTCTTCATTACGCCATATGCATTCTAAAGACATTGTTCATAGAGATTTGAAGCCTGAAAATATTCTTTTTGCTAGTAGTGAACCTGGTAATTTAATTAATAATATTTGGGGAATAATTTAAATTGACAGTTTTCCTCTCATTTTTATTTAATTTTTACAAGAAAATAATTAAGGTAATTATTCTCTTCGCCTTGTTGATTTTGGATTTGCGAGAATTCTCCCTTCTACTATGCGTGGAAATAGTGGAAGTTTTTCTTCGTCAACAAAAAATTTAATTACTCCTCTTTGTGGAACATTACATTATGCGGCTCCTGAAGTTTTGGAAATTGAAGATGAATTACCACAATATAATCAAGTAAAAATACATAATGTTCTCTTTCTAATTAAAAATGTTCATTTTTAGCAGTGTGATTTGTGGAGTCTTGGTGTTGTTTTGTTTACTTTACTTTCTGGAAAAGTACCTTTTCATGCAAAAAGTCAAGCTGAATCAGCTGCTGATATTATTGCAAGAATTAAAAGGGCTGAATTTTCTTTTGAAGGGCCAGTTTGGGGAATGGTATCTGAACCGGCAAAAGATTTAAGTGAGTCTTTAATAAACATAGCAGGGATATTCTTGCTTTTTTGACTCTCCCTTCTTACGTTTTTTTATATTTCATTTCGTTCCTTTGCCTTCCTCTTATGAAAAATCACGTTGCAAGATTCCTAATATCCATCAAAAATAAATTCATGACATACTCTCATTTAACCAACTCATTTATTTCCAATTAACTTTTCACAAAATCCTCACTCAATTTATTTATTTTTTCTAGTTACTGGCCTTCTAACAGTAGACCCAACACGTAGATTATCCCTTGCTCAAGTAGCAAAACATCCATGGTTAGATTCAGCAAAAACTCCAGAATCTTCTGCATATATAGCAACAGAATTACCTACCCCAACAATTTTACCTAGAAGTGCCGATGAAACTTTTAATGCAACAATTTCAGCTTTTATTTCAGCTTCACGTGAAGGATTTCAATTAATGGATGTTTATACAGCACCTTTATTAGTTAAAAGAAGAGGAATTAAAAGACAAAGAGTTGGAGGAGAAAATATTGAAGATGAAGGAAGAAAAGGAGGAGGGGAATTAT
Organism: Meloidogyne incognita; assembly: GCA_036172945.1. Lineage (NCBI taxonomy): Eukaryota > Metazoa > Nematoda > Chromadorea > Rhabditida > Meloidogynidae > Meloidogyne > Meloidogyne incognita. The sequence continues at coordinate 1,415,682 of JARQAC010000037.1, forward strand.
TAAATGAAAATGAAGGGATGAATGAAGAGGAACAAAATAATGAAAGACAAATTGTTTGAAAAATTAATTTTTAAGATTAAAAAATAATTTTTTAAAAGGGTTTTGGAAAGCAATCAGCACTTTGTTCGGTACCAGAAGGTTCTGAAACATGTTCACCACCAACAATTCGCCGTCCAACAACCTTAAATGTTTTTAACCAAGAAGGTAAATAAAGGAAGAGAAAAATAAAATAAATTTTATTAAAAATTGTTGGGAGGGATTGTCTAAATTTTATTTTATTAAAAAGTATGAAGAAAAATCTTTAAATTTAAAAATAAAAATTTAAAAAAAAAATTTTCTAGATAATTTAAATAATCAACAACAACAACAACAACATTCACTTCCCCAAATAAATAATACAAAAATTGTTGGAAATTCTTCAGTTTTTACAGAATATAGAGATACAAAACCTTCATATCTAAAATATAGCAGAGATGATGTTGGGGGAAATAATTCAATAAATAATAATGATTTTGAGAAGAAACCGATGAAAGCTAAATTTTTTGTTGAAGAAAATAGTAGTAGCAGTAATAGTAATGAAGATAATTAAAGAAAAGATATTACTTAATATTTATTTAAAAAACTAAAAATATTTTTTTCTAAAAATTTTTGAGGGGAAGGCTTTTGAATAGGGTCATCGGTTTTAATCCGTATCGAAAACCCGAAGAATTTTTTTGTAACTCGACATCCTCATTTCTAGTTAGACTTTCTCCTTTTAACTCCTAATTGTTTGTGGCTTTATCCTTTCCCTTTAAAAAATTGAAAAAATATTTTTATTTAATTTACAAAATTAATGCCTTATTCTGTGCATTTTTAACATTTCTTAAAAAACAAAATTTCCCTTTATTAACCTAAACATATTATTTGTTATGAACATTTCTAAATTTAGTTAATAAAAAAATTAAAAAAATAAATATTTATAAAATTTCTTCTAATTAAATACATTATTGCATAGGTAATTTAGTTTATTAACAAAACAATAATATTTGTAATATATTTTTGTATAATTATTTAAAGTCTAACATAGAAATTAATTTTTTGAAAAAAATATTTTTGTGTGGCAGTCTTAATTAGTAGTCTTTTGTATTTAAATTAAGTTATCTAATGGAGGGGTATTTAATGCAATACCCACTAAAACTCCTACCGGTAATAAGATTAAAGGATGTGGAATCTATTTCACTAAAAAAATTTCCATTCCGTCATTAAAGAATTTTATACATATGTTAGACTTCTAAAATCAATTTAATTACTAATTAATTTTTTCCAATTATTTTCCATTTAATTCTGGAGGACTACTTGAAGGTGGGGGTGGAGGACATTCTTCTGGAGGCGAAACATTTATTTCTTCTGCCTCACTCCTCATAGTTTCCGGACTTTGTTCACCAGATTCATAATTATTTTGTAATCTTTGATGTCGAGGAATTGTTGGAGAATATTCTGGTTCTTCCTAAATAAATATTTTTTAAAATTAATTTTTTCCTCATTTTCAACTAACAGGATCTCCATTCCTTCCATATAACCCTCCATTTTGTTGGCCTCTAATTAATTGTTCATTTGACATATTTGAACGAGAAAACTGAGGCGGTGTCCCCTCTTCTGATAAAGATGATTCTGTTGTTGTTACACGATTTGTTCTTCTTAATGGACCTCCTAAATTACCACCACTGTAAATACCCGAAGAAGCAAGCATTGTTGCACGAGATTCTGGCCTAGAAAATTTAAATAAAAATATTAATGTTTTTATTTTCAAAAAATAATAAATATAATTAAAAGATTTTAACTCTGTTGAACCAACATTTTTAGATACCTGTATTAGCTGAAAAGTAAATAGGAGTAACTTAAGTAGAGGTATTGGTTAGGCAGTTTACTCTCCGTGTGGCCAATCAAGTTAAAAAAATTATTTTTTTTGATTATCTAATTTTGAAGAATTTTGGAGATAAGTGAGGTTTAATTGTATTTGTTTTAATATTAAGGGAAATATTTGTTTTGATTACCAGTTTTATATAATTAGGAATTAAATCAAAAAATATTTTCTTAAAAAATCTACGTTAAAGTGCAATCCTCAACAGGTTCAGGCAATCTAAGTGTGGCATTTTGAGCATTTTGCATAGCTTTACGAGTTATTAATTCAACATTATATGGCCGAGGACCAGCTATTTGACTGTCTACCATATATTCCAAATCAGATTTTGTTATCAATTCTTGTTTTCTAAAAAAGATTTTTTATTTAAAAAATAATTTTTATACCTTTTACAGCACCGCAAAAGTAAATAAAGCATCGTACAAATTCCGAATACCAAAAATGCACTGACAGACAATAAAATCTTTTTAAAAATTAAATTAATTATTTCAAAAACTCTGTTGTAATTCTCTTACAATTTCAGTTGGATTTAATCTGAAGGGAGCTGTTGAACTCCAAACACCATAATCTGGAACTTGAACACTTGCCAAGAATTGTAAAGGAGAATCAGAAATTTTGAGGTTTGGAATAGAAGGGGAATTTGTGTCAGAAGAGACTGATTGAGCGAGAGAAGATTCTAACAATCTATGTAAAGAAAATTATTTTTAAATTGCTTCAATTGAGAATAAACTTAAGTGAAAGGAAAATAGTAAAGAGGGGTTTTCAACTTTATATTTTCCAAGAAAAAAAAACTTTTCTCACTCTTTTAATTTATTAGCAGCCAAAGGTATTCTTGTTTGTTTGTCTTGGGCATAAACAAGTAAATGAGTTCGCTTTGGATCAGCCAATCCATTTTCTCCAATATAAACTTGTTTAACAAGAATATCAACATCCAAAGAGGGGAGAAGTGCATTTAAATGTCTTTTTAAATTAAAAAATAATTCTCAACAAAAAATATAAAGTACCTAACAACGTTAAGTACATCTACTTGATCTACCGGTTTATTTATTACTAAAAGAGCAATATTCGTTCCTGGTTGAAGTCTATAAATCTAAAAAAAATTTTTTATCGTCACACTCAAAGGTAGGTCTGAATTTCGATTTCCTAATTCGGATGCTTTTTAATTTCCAATTTCCGATTTTTCTTTAATTTCCAATTTCCGACATCTAAGTAAGACTAATTTCCGAGACCTCTGTTCCGACCAATCCCTAACCACAATGTAAAAATCAAAAAAATCTTTACATACAGTTAAAGGTGTTTGTATTGTATGTTCTCCATCACTAACACAAACACTCAAATAATATTCATCAGAATTTTCTATTTGTAAAGATTTCATTAATTGAATAACCCCAGAAGTTGAATTAATAGAAAATAATTTAGAATTATCTCCTTCTAAATAAAATTGTAATTGTTTAGGCTGCTCGTCTGGATCAAAAGCCTGAATACGTCCAATAGGTTGAAGTACTGGAGTTTGCCAATCGACAGCAAAAACTGAAAAAAATTTGAGTCTAATTATAAGTAGAGAGAAAGGATTGGGAAGAGATTTTATTCAAAATTCTCAGTCATCAAAAGTTTCATAAGATATCGATAACGATCGATCTATCAATTCCGGCTCTAATTAGATTATTTTTAAAATTAACCAATTTGTCTGTCAGATGTTAAATGATTTATTTTAGGTTCATTATCATTTTGATCAATAACTCTTACAACAATTAATGCTTGATTGTCAGCTAGCTTTGCTTTGATTTCTGAAATGATTAATTTTTTTAATTTAAAGAACGTAGTGAATATTTATTAATCCTTTCGAGGATTTATGATAGTTTGAAAAATAAAATAATTTAATGGAAGCTTTGTTTAATTTTTAAAAATTCAAAAATATGTATAAGATAAATTAAATAAATTATTTTAATTCATGGAAGTCATATCCCTAAGTATAAAGTCATTCTATGTTATCTTCTCCATATATTTAAAAATAAACAAACGTTCAACTAATCCATTAAAAGCCACTTCCCGGCCTTCTTTTAAATTATTTTGTTTAACTCCTCTATTAATTCCATTTTTTCTTTTTAATCTTTTTTGTATTTCTTCTTCATCATTCCCCACTTTTTTTGTTGTTAATTCAGAAGAATCAACTTGTATTTCATTAACAAAAGCTTTGCCTTCCAGACTTTCAATACTTATATTAATAACCAAAAAATGAATAGATTTCTTTTCTCTGTCGAGGGATTGAACAACAAAAACTTCACAATATTTATTATTATTTTCATTAATTTCATCATTTAATTCAAATGCTTCTAAAATAAAAATTGTGGAAGATTATAAGTAGTGCTTGGAAATTTCAGAACTCCCCCCCCCCCCATATTTTGCTCGTAGTTAGTCCAAAGTAGTGTTGTTCCACGACGGGGGCCACAAGGAATTTTCAAAAAATCTCCCAAATTCCCAGACTTTCGGGGACAGGATACAACCCTACCATGTACGAGTAAGAATTTTGGTACGAGCGTATAAGGATTGATAATTCACATTTCTAAATATAATTGTTAGGGAAATACACAGAAATAAGAAGTCACCGACACGCAAAAAAGCAGAAGAAACGTAAATTTCCCTCAGATTCTTCCTCAGATTTAACTCTGCCCAATATTTTCAATTATAAAAAAATTTCTTTACCATTGCTTTGATTTAATAAACAATGGATTTGCTGATTTTCACAATTTCCAATAATATTTAAATTTAAAAGTTTTTGTTTTCCTTGTGTATTTTCTGTTATTTCTGTGTTGTAAACTTTTTGAGAGAAATGGCAGTTCTCTTTTATATTTGTTTCTGAATCTATTTCTCCTTTAGTTATTCCAATTGTTGTTGTTGTTGTTTGAATAATTTCGTTTGGTAATTGTTCTAATTGGACTTTCACCTAAATTTATTTAAATATTTTTTACCGAAGATTTTGTCTCTTAAAAGATTTTCTTTTATAAAATTACCGTTGTAAATGCCCAATGTACTCCATGTTGATGTTCTTTCTGTTGACAATCAAAAGCACTAATATTCAACAACCATTGATGTCCACGTTCAGAATCTAAGGGGCGTCTCCCCATACGAATCTGCCCGTTATTCGAGTCGATAATGAAAAGTTTAGCTATTGGAGGGTCTGAACAATATTTTTTCTTTTATTTTTAACTAAAAAACCCCCAACCAATCAATTCATAACAAATTTGTTTAGAAATTCCAGCAGTTACTTGAAAAATAAAAGTTCCATTTTGTGCAGCAGCCCCACTAATATTCCCAGCATTATATTCTGGACGAAGAAATTCTGGAGTGGCAAATTCATTTCCTTCAGGGAAAACTTCAATTCTTATATGATGTTCGGTACGGAGGGATGGACGGCCACCATCCAATGCGGAAATTATTATTTCAAATTGATCCTGAAATTGAGGGGAAAATAAGGTAGGATTACTTTAAATATTTCGAAGCTACTCCTCATTATAAGATAAAAATTTTTTGTTTCAAAGGGACCTAAAAAAGCGGTTCGACCGTAGTTAAAAACAAAAAAAGAATTTTTCCCCTACTCGAGGATCAACATTCTCAGCAGGCACATTCTTTGCCAAAAACAATTGTCCACTTCTACCATCAATATAAAATAATCCGCCACTTGAATCTTTTTCTATTTTAAAATGCACACGCCCATGAGAACCCTCATCATTGTCTTTAGCTTGAAAAGTTGCTAATTGTGTATTATATGGAGTATTCCTTGCTATTGGTATAGTCCAAATTAAAGGCTCCAAAAAGTGTGGAAAATTATCATTTACATCGAGTATTTGGACAGTAACTAGAGTTTCGGCATTTTGATTAGTTGAGGGGTCAAAAGCCTGATAAAATACTTTTTTTTAATTTAAAATAATTTTTTAAAGCTTATTTGAAGAGTGTAATAATGAAAATAATTATTAGTTATTCTACCTATATTTTAATATGTAAAACAAAGAATTTATTATCTTATTTAGGTATGTAATTTTAAAATAAAAAATTTATCAATTGAAAACTTTCGATTAATTTACCTTAACTTTAAATCGATATACAGACTTTTCTTCACGATCAATTTCAGCAAAAGCTACCAAATCTCCACTATCACTATGCTTAAAATTAATTAATCACTCAAAATATTTAAACATTATTTACCACAAAAAAGGGTAAAGGTGATTGTCCCGAATTATTTATTTCCTCGCTGTCAATAATTGAATATTGAATTCCTTTTGGCATTCCCTACAGATAATTAAAATTAAAAAAAATTCCAAAAAAGAACATACAGTCGAAAGGGGATATGGTCTGAGAGTTAATTGTGCCCCGCTATTGCCATAACGCCCTTCAGGAAGCATTGCTCGAAATTCAGGGGATCCAAACTTTAAATTTTGTTGTCCTACAAAATTAATTTTTTTTAATTTTCTTTACTTTCAACCTTTCGATTTTTGAGTAGATCTAGTAATTTCGGTTGTTGTTTCATTTTCTTCTTCCCTCTCCCCTTGGTTTGTGGTACTAGCAAAATGCATTGGAGATACACTCACTGTAAAGCGGTGAATATTGTCTAGTTCATTTAGTGATGTTGCCTGAAAAATTTTTTTTTAATTTTTAAAGTTTATTATAAGTAGTTTATTTCTGTCAATTTTGCTCTTCAAAGTTTATGTATTCCTTCCTCTTACCTCCTGATCAGAACTTTCAGAAATTTCTATTGTTGTCTCCAAAGTTGTTTTAATTGTTGTTGTTGGCTGATTATTATTCTCAATATTTTTCTCTTTTTGTTTATTTTCATTTGAAGGTAAATTTAAATCAACAGTTACACTTGTCTCTCCCATTATTGAATTGTGTACAATTAAATTTATTCGAAATTCTGCTCTTTGACGTCCATATAACCCCTCAGGTACTTCATTTAAATAAAGATTGCCAGTCTTTAAATTTATGAAAATTTTATTAAATATTTGGGAGTACTTTTAGTATTCCCGATTTTAACTAAAAAGTTTATGTTGATTTTTAATTAAATTAGGAAATCGTGTTTTTAAATAAAATTTTCTAAATTAATTTTAAAAACTACACCTCAGAATCTACTTTAAACCACTGCCTAAATTGTGGAGGTTCAATAATCATTTCAAATTTATTTAACATTTCTTCTTTATTAGAATAATCAATTATATCCAATTTTCCAATCAAAACATTATTTGTTGGATTATTTAAAAGCCAATGATAACGAGGAAGAGCAAAATTAATCTTTTCTGTTGTTTTTGAATGTTGGCGAGTGGAAAATGTTGAAAATGTTTTTGAGGGAGAAGTGGAAGATTTTGTTGGTATTTTTGTGGAGAATGTTGGGGAGAATTCTAAAGGACGGGCAGAGGGAACTTTTAAAGTTGTGGAAGGAGAAAATTCTTCTTCTAAATTATTTGTTGTTGTTGTTGTTAATTCGTCTTGATTTGTTAATAATGTTGTTGTTTCTTCAACTAATTCTTTAGTAGAAAATTCTAAATTATTGGGTGTTGTTGTTATTTCTTCAATTGTACTACTTTCTGAGAACAATGGAGAAGAAATTGAAGATGATGAAAAAGTTGTTGTTTCTAAAGATTCTTCATCAGAAAGTGTTGTAATATTATCAGAATTTGTTGAAAATAATTGGGTAAATGAATTTTCAGTCGTTGGAATTGTACTTTCTTCAATATTATTTGTAGAGGATTTATTATTAAGTGATTGAATGCCTACAGCACTACTTGGAACGAGCCGAACAGTATAAACTCGACGAAGAAGAATACGTGGATTCGAATCTAAAAGTAAAATAAATTTGTGTAGAAATTAATATATTATTTAAATTCAACTAAAAATACAATTAAACTCATTTTTAGATATACATACTAGATAACTTCAATTTAAGCTAATTTTTTTAATTTCGTTTCCCATTGAGGGAGTTGCTACTTTAAAATACCTTTCATTATAAAGTAAAATTTTTTCGGCCTAAAAAGTGTATCCAAAAATGGAGTTTGAATGTATTTTATTTATTTAATTACCTTTTCCATTTTTCTCTTCACCACCTTCATCCATCAAACTTTCCACTCTAACCCTCAATTCATATTCATTATCATCATCTCCTCCTCCTCCTTCCTTTTGTCTATCTATCAAATCTTTATTTTCTTCCAAAAATAATTGTCCACTTTGTTTATCCATTCGAAATAGACCTTTATAATTATTTTCTTCCAAAACAAAATTCAGATTTTCTGACATATTTTTATCAATTTTTCTCATATTTTCCCAGTCGATTGAATCACGAACGGAGAAAATTGGTGCTAAATTATTTCCTCCTCCAGAACTAGCAAATATTTTTGTGTTTTGTTCTTTAATTTCTTCTCCTTCTAAATCAACTGGCGGAAGTGGAAACTCGACTGTAGTGCCTATTTATATATTAAATTATTTTATTCTGGCAATTATTCATTCAATCATTTGCTAGTGGGAGTAATTATCAGGAAGAAGTTAATTAATTGAGCTTATTTTAGAAAGGATAATTATATCTACTTTAAGGAGGTAATTATTGTTTAGTGAGGGGATAGGTGATTTTATTAATTAGATAATTTCTAAGCAAATATTTAACTTCAATTTAGATTTGTTTTTTTTTGAATATTAATGAGTTTATCGATAAAAAGCGAGAGATTGAGTACTCGATCGGCACGATTCTATAGGCATATCGTTAGGACTTAATCGGATACTTTCAATGGGGAAAAGTTCAGGAACGGAATTTTTCCAAGTCTTTCCAAAATATTTAATCCAATTTTTCAATTAAAAATACACCTTTCTCTTCCAAAATTCCTTTTTCAATTCCAGGTTGTATTGATGTTAACTTCTCTCCATAATTTAATAAAATAAATGTAGCCGTTGTCCGAGCACTTAAACCACCAAAATCTTGAACTTCAACAAGAAGAGTATAAGCACCAGGCAATGCTGCATTTTGATCTTTAATAATTAATTGTCCATCTCTTTGAACGTGGACGAGATTAGAAGCATTTCCTTTAAAAAATTTATTTGAAAACCAGATTTATTTTTACCAGAAATAGCTCTAAATGCAAGTGTATCTCCTTGTCTATCAGTAAAATCCTCATCTTTAACAGACAATTTCCCAATTGGATGGCCGGCAAAAAGAGTTTCTGGTTGTAAATAAAATTTAGGGAAAAGGGGTGTAAATACAGGAATATGTTCGTTGTTGTCAATTAACTTAAAAATTAAAAAAATCTTTTTCCAAAGAAATATTTTTCTTCAGATTTACTTGAATTTCAACTTTAGCTCTAGCTTCTTTCCCTTCAGAAATATCTTCTGCAACAACCTAAACACAAATAAAATTAAAATCTTTTTTATTTCAAAATCACCTCCATTTTTATTAATCCCTGACTTTTATCCAACATTTTTTCCATATCCACTTCTTCTTTTAACATTAAAGAACCGTTAGGCATTAATCCGAAATGTTTAAGCGCCCAAACAGTTTGTGGAGAAGTTGCTAGTCTAATTCTAATATTTGAATGTAAATTAGGTTCTAGAATTCTAATTGGAGGGCCGTTCTCGAGAATACTTCCAGATGGTTGACGTTCAGATAAAATATAACGATACAAGGTAGATTCGAATTTTAATGGTGGAATTACTGAAAATTAAGGGGAGGGAATTTTAATAAAAATTAAAAAACAAACATTTTTGTTTAATAATTATTGAAATACTTGCATCAGAAAAATATTTTTGTTGTTTATCATTTAATGCTTGATTAACAGCTCTAACAACAAGAAAAACTTCTCCACCCTTCCCGGAAGGGAAATGGCGAAGAAATGAACGACGAACTCTTATTTGTCCCTTCAAAATAATTTTTTTAAAAATATTTTCTTTAAAAATTACAGTTTTTGGATGTATTTCTATTCCGTCTGTTGGGTCATTACTTCGAGCAGGGAAAAGATTAAAACGAATATTTTCACTTCCACCACCTGCTAAGGAAGCATTTAATGGAGGGAAAACAACAGGGAAATGGCCTTCTGGGTCGATCTAAGAAAATTAAAAATTAAAAATATTTTTTTGAAATTGTATTTTTAAATTTAATAATTTATTAAAATAAAATTTAAAAAAATGTTAAATGTTCTTAATTACTCAAAAAATTTTTTTTACTTTTAAAAATATTTTTGGAATTTATCAAATCTGTTTCAAGTTAAAAATAGAATTTTTAAATAGTTTTTCGTGTAATAAAACTATTTATTAAATTAATATATAGTAAGTAAGAATATTAATTTTTAAATTTTAAATATAAAATTATAATTGTTCTAAAAAATAAAATATTTACATTAAATTCATGACTAATTTTCTCAAAAACAGGATATAATTGAGGCAATTCATCATCAATAACAATAATTCTAAGTTTATGTTCAGCAACATAAATTTTCCCTTTACGTTGAAGACGGGCACGTAAATTAATATCAAATTGGCCAGGTTTTAAAGGATTTTTAAGAAGTAAAGAATTTCCATAAATTGTAAATAAGTTTTCCCCTTCACCTTCTATCCAATAATTTAACTTGAAAATAGATTTTTTTTAATTAAATATTTTAATTAAAATATACGTTGGAGGGCATATTTTGATTATTTCGTTGATTACTCCCTTCTCCTCCATTTGGAATTAAATGCCAATTTCCATCATTTGGATCATGAATACGCACAGACAGACTATTAAATATAATAGAAAATATAGTCGAACCTAACTATAATATACACCAAAAAATTTTTTTAAAGTTGGTTGGTCATTGAGTAGGGGAACTGATTAAGGGTTAATCACATTTAAAATATACCCTCTTTAAGGTATGACTTTTCAATATCAAGAGTATATCTAAGAATCAAATATATATTTACTTAATTATTGTAGAACCAGGTGCTTTGGTTGGAGCTAAAAATATATTTTTTGGAAGAGGAATAAATTCGAGAATTTCATTATTTTGGTTATTAATTGATTGATTCAACAAAATAGTAGAAGTTGGAGGAGATAAAGTAGATGAGGGAGAAGAGGTACTGATAAATGTCTGGAATGTTGTTTCTTCAATTATTTTTGTTTTCTGGTTTTCAATTCTTTTTTGTTTATTTTCAATTAATTCCGATAAAAATATAACATTAATTACTGCTTCAGAACAATTGTTATGGTTTTGTTGTTGTTGATATTTTTGTGTTTGGTAATTAGAACAAGCAAATACCTTTAAATAATTTTTAATAAATATATTTTTTATTTAAATGTCTCAAAACAAATAAATTTGGGCCTCACTACTATAAGTATAAGCTATAAGCTTTACCTACCTCACTATAACCCTCACCTCATTATAATTTATACTGAGAGATACTTTCTATTAGTGGTATCACTTAGGAACTGTGACTCCACCTGTGACCATCCAAATTCATAAAAGTATCTCAAATCTAAGTGCAATTAATTTTAGAGGTAGCTAAATTCGGATGGATATGTTAACTAATTTATGAAAGAAATCACAAAACCTTTCTTCAATATTAATCGAAATTTTTAAATCCTATCTCACAAATATTATTAAAAATCTTCTTTGAAATTTTTTTTAAAAATATTTTTAAAAAATCTCTAAACTTTAAATTTAATTCCTTCTCTTTTATTCAATTCATTTTCTGTTGGTTTTCTCATTAAATGTATTTTTCCACTTTCACGTCCAATACTAAATAAATCACTTGGGGATATTTGTACAGCTTCAACAACTTCTTTTTGTTTATTTTCAATTATTTTAATTTCATTTTTTTGTTCTTCAATTAAATAAATAATTAAAGGAATTTCTGTCAATTCTGTTTTATTTGTTTTTATTTCTGCTTGGATTTGCCCCAAAAATGTTGGAAAATGTTTTAAATTAGACAAATCAACTTCAAAATTAAATTGTTGACGATCGAAGAAAGGCTTAATTGTTGGGGTTGATTCATCAAAAATAACAGAAACGAGGGCTGTTGCCTTAAAGAAAAAGGAAAGAAATTATTTAAAATATTTTTTTGGATTTTTAAAATTAATTTTAAAGAAATTATTCTGAAAATATTATTCCCCATAAAAAATTAACTATATTAAATACAATTTCAAAAACCTTAGTCAAAAGATAAACCAAAGATTCTGGAAACATTATTTCATTATTTTTAAAAATATTCGAATAATTCAAGAGTAAATAATTTGAAGAAAAATCTTTTTTAGAAAACGTACAAAAATCAATCAAAGAATTTTAGTGGACAAAAAAGTGTTAAATACTAAAGACATTAGAAGTAAGTGAAGATAATCTTCACTTAAAAGTGTGCACTAAAAAGTACAAGATTTAGAAAATAATTTTAGAAAATAAAAATAAATTGAGAAATATTGGAAGTTATCTAAATTAAATAAGGAATAAAATTAAATTAGAAAATTTAATTTAGTTTGTTTAATTATATAAATAATTATTATGACAATATAAAAATAAAAACAATAAAAATAAATAGAATGGGTGCTAGTTTAGAAATAAATAATAATTATATTTTTAAGAAAAAGGCGGCAAAAAAGGTGGGCAAAGAAAAGCATTTCCTTGACGAGAAAAAAGGTTGCCAAGCGCCCAATGACCACCCATAATAATATTTAATAACGTACAAAAAATAGGAAAAAGGGAAGAAAGACTAGAGAATAAACTAAAAAATATTTAAAAAAGAAAAATAATGAAATTGTGGATTGAATTATTTTTTTAGAAAAATATTATTGCCAATATATCTTTATTTTTTGATTAAAGGGAACTTTAGTTAAAAATTAGTAAAAGTTATTAGTGTTTATTAAAAAAAATCCAACCCAAATCCGTCCAACACGGGGATGCATAGCTGCCACAGAAAAACGAATTTCTTCAAAACGTTCTGCCCCACCAACTAATTTAGGACCAACAAATAACCGCCCACTAAACATATCTACCCCAACAAAACCATCTATTCCCTCCTCAACTGCGTATTCAATTAATGACTAAAAAAGTAAAATATTTATTTTAAAAATCTTCCACCACCACCTCTTCCTCATTCTCAATGTCTAATATTTCTTCTTTATTTCCATCCCGATCCTCTAAATCACCATCTTCGCCCATTCTTCTTTTAACTGAAGAAACCCATCCAATAGTCTGTCCTTCAAATAAATTCCCAAACATTCGAAAAATATAATTATTTTGGGAGAATTTTATTTCGTTGCGTAAACGAAGGTTTTGATTGGTATTTTTAAATGTATTTGTGTTAGAAGTTATAGTAGAAGTTGAGGATTTGCCTTGACGTCGAATGAGTATTGGCGGAACATCCTAAAAATTTTGTAAGGTATGTTAATTTAAAAAGAAGAAAAAGATGCCGTTTCAATTCCTAAATTAAATTAAAACCCCCGACATCAAAACGATTTTATCTTTAAAAATTATAATCGGACCTCAATTTGAAAAAAATATAATTATTTAAAATTTTCAGCTCCTAAGAGGTATCTAAATTCACTGTTCAACTGTTTACATTTTACCTTATCAACAGTCCTAATTCTTGTAGCCCAAGCTTTTGGACTAATATCCTCCTCTTCTCCCTCAATTTCCTCATTTATAGCCGAACGTTGATGTTTCCTTTCCCCTCTTACTTCATCCAATAATTGTTCATTATTTGTTGAATGATGGTGATGTTGTTGTTGTTCTTCCAAAACTTCTTTTTCTTCTTCAATTCGAACATTAACTGACACTCGAGCAGTTCTTTTATTTAAAGAAAATTATTTAAAAATTTATTTAAAATTAACACCTCGGATCTTCATCAGAATCATATGCCTCCACAGTAAAAGTATATTCTGATTGTGGTTTATAAGGTTGTTGAAAGAGTTGTAAGTGCGTTGGTTTTATCACAAAAAATAATGTAGCAGCACCATCAGCCTTAAAAAATAATTTTTATAATTTTATCCCATTAATTGTGAGGGATATCATAATTTTATCAATACAAAATACCTGAAATAAAACAAAAGGAAGGGGTTCTTCCCCTCCATGTCCATCGGGAACAAATTCATCAAGTATTCGATATCGAAGGTGGCCAAATTCCTCAGCATCTCCATCAACGGCTCGTAATGAGCCAACTTCGGTATTGTTGTAAGGAAATGGGTCAATTCGAAATCGATATACTTTTTGGGTAAATTTAGGGCTGTGATCATTAACCTAAATTTTAAAATTATATTTTATTAACCATTAATATGTTCTAAATTGTTTTATTGTTTTGTTAAAAATATTTTTACAAAAAAATTTTTTAATAAAAAAACAAACATCGTCTATTAAAATCTCTGCTGTAGCAATTTGGCATAATTCTAATGATTTTGGATGTAGAGATGATTTATTAACCTAATATTTTGTTAAAAATTGAAGAGAAATGTGAAGAGGAAAATAAGTTAATAAGCCGAACATCATTATTAGATACCCCCACAGAATTAGGTAATCCGTAATTTAAGATACGTTAATTTAATTTATAAGTAGTTGGAAAATGGAGAGTGGGCTGTCTAAAAGATATCCCCCAATTTAAAGTTTTTTTCAGCGCTAAAGGGTATCTAAAAATGAGTTTTGCCGTGTCCATATTAAATATTTAAAGAATTTTTTCTTTTAAATGATTTTCTTACTCTCAATTTAGCTTTAATTACAATTCTTTCAGTACGTTCTCTATCAATATCAACACCAGGCAATACACTAACTAATCCATAAGGGTCAACTTTAAATAATTCAGTTCCATTAAGTAATTCTACCCCTTCAACCTTTAAAAATAGATTTTAATTTTAATTAATTATTTAAAATAAAAGAACAAACATCTCCTTTAAAATTAAATTGTAATATTCTTGTAAAAGCACTAGGATTTTCAGCTAAATGTACTAAATAATGACATTGAGTAAAATAAGTTAATCTAATTTCTGTTCTGTCAGTTAAAATTAATTTTGTTCGAATAACTTGGCGATTATTGCTGGAATTTTTTGGTAAAAGAGTGGCCTGAAAAAAAAGGGATTATAAAAATATTATTCTCTTATTTTTAACCAAAATATTCATTTCAATATTTTGTGGAGGCTGTTCTGGCAATTGCTCTACAAGCCTTATACGCCCAGAATCTCGTTCTATTTGGAAAAGTGCAGCGTAGGGATTAGAAGAAATATCTAAATCATAAATAATTCTATCACCAGCCCTTTGAAGGGGGAAATTGGCATTAATTGGTTCTGATGGAATTATTTCTGTGCCAGATCTCATTTCCTAAAATTAATTTTTATTCTTTTAAAGTTATCAATAATTATAGCTCTTCTAATATGTATACAAATATATTTTTAATTTTATTTATATAAATTTCCGATATTTAAATTAATCATTAATATCCTCCTCCACTTACTTTAGTAAAATTTCCATAATAAACAGATTTACTAAATTTCCCATTTTCTATTACATTATTTGTTTTTTCTTGTTCTTCAGATATTAAAAGGAAACGTAATTTTATTCGACTTTTACGTTCTTCTGGTATTCCATTATCCTTTAAATTATTTTTTATTATTTAATTTCTCCAATAAAATAAAATAACTAACAGTTGCTGTAATATTAATAATTAATTGCTCTTTTTCATTCAAAATAATATCCTCATCTAATAATTTAAGTAATATTTGTGGAGGTAATTGTTGTTCATGCCAATCCTCTATTCGATTAGAATAGGGAAAATGTAAAGTAGAAAGGAAGTTAACTTGTTCATTAATTGGCAAGGAAGAACGATTACCCAATTCGATAGAAAAATATTTATTTAATGGAGGGTCCTTTTTAAATAATTATTTTTTGATAAATAAATAATTATTTTACCACACTAAAAGTAATTGGATAATGTTCAGCGGGTTCTTGATCAAGTGCTAATAATTGAGTATCAAATAATGAGCCAAAAGTTTTTGAGTTCTACATATTAAAAAAAATTGTTGAATAATAATTGTATTTATTTTTATTTCCAACCTTTGGAATGCTAATTTCCCCCGCTATACTATCCTCGGCAACTCGAATTCCATGTATCCACCATTCGGGAGCATGCAAATTGTGTGTAAGTAATCGGACTGTAAGTAATGGATAAAGACGTCCATTACACCTAACAGTGACGTATAACAGTGATTCATTAATTGATGAGGGATATGCGGGTAATTTAAGTGAAGAATTAACAGAAGTGGTTGTTGAAGAAGTTTGGGATATAATGTCGTTGCTAAATAAGAGGAATTGACCGTTCGGTCTTTTTTCTAATGAGAGCCAGTCATGTATTTGTTCCTAAAATACCTATTTTTGAGGGGTTCTGAAGGAAAATATTTAATAACCTGAGCCAAATTGTTAGACCGGACATTCGCAATTTCTAACTTAGCATCTGGTGGCTCTACAACTGTGTCCAACAAAATTGAACGTGGGGGAGGCCCTGAAGGTATATCAATGAAGAAAGGACGTTCTTCACTTTCCGGAAAATGGCAAACTCTTTCGGTTTGATAATTCTGCCTTGTTAATATTCCTTCTTCGTTTGCAAAGGACAATGATGGAAATATTAAAAAGTGAATGAAGTAAATGAAGCAAGGCATTATTAATAATATAGAAAAGTAAGAAATGAAATAATCTTGAGCATTTTTATTTTCTAAATTTGTATTAATAATATGTAGATATTTTAAATTCACAAGATTCTTTGTTACTTAAATTATTATCAAGATATTGTAAACGGAAACTAATGTAGGACAAGAGAGACTCAAAAAATAACAGATAGATGTGTATAATAAAAAAACAATACTTATTCATTAGATGTTTAATCATAGCGGAAATTACGTTTTTCAATTAAATATTTCTTTTAAAATCCAGGATATATTAATGATAAAATTGCGCGAGATAAATCAATAACAGAAAAAGTAGATATATATTAAGTAATCCAAAGTAACAGCATTGATCATTAGCGCATTTTCTATATCACCAAACCAAAACAATAAATTAAAAATAAAAGAATTTTGTTAAGGAATTTGTCTGAGTGTGTGTTTTGATCTACATAAATATTTGCTGTTTTCAATAATTTATTGTTGCTTTAGTTTATCGCAATAAATAAAAACAATTTATGATTAAAGACAAATAAAATTATGCCAATTAATAAGAGGGTGTTAATTATAAGAAAAAACTATTAATGTAACAATGTAAAGGTTAAATAAATTTTATAAAAATTAGGCAATAAAGAAGATTAATTTTTAGAAATTATTTTATTAATTATTAGCTAATAAAGTTAATTAATTAATTGTTTGGTAAAAATATAAAAATAAAATGTTATTAATTTTATTTAAAATTAATAAATATTTTGTAATAAAAATATGTTTTTAATAAAAAAAGGTAAAAATCAGCAAGCATAATTTACTTTTCTTAAATTCTTTTCTTCATTTAATTTTAGCGCAAACGGATATATAAAGGATTGAATTTGTTAAAGAATTATAAAACTATTACAAACGATTGTCTATATTGTAAATATATTTATTTAATTTTATCCTTCCAATCTTAAAAACAAAATTGGATTTTGAATAAAAAGTTAGGTGAAAGTATTATTAAAGGAGGAAAGAAAGGAAAAAAATATTTTAAGAAAACAGGTAAAAAAGAAAAATCCGTTCAAAAATATTTTACCGAAAAGGAGAGAATGCCGATAAAAAATAAGAAAGAAATAAATGTATTTATGTATGTTGTACTTATAAATATTTAAATAAATATTTATGGTTGTCACGAATTTAAAAAATATATAAACCCTAACAAGAAATGTTCTAATAATAAATAATCCTTATTAAAAAAGGGATAGGAAAAAAGTCGCTTATGAAGTAAAGTTTAAAAAGAGAGGTTCACAAAATACAATTTTATGAGTTTGTTTAGCCAATAAATATGTCGGATCCGGATATCCGAAGATTTACAACTATCCAACAAACTTATTAGCCAAGACCATAAAGTTGACAATAATTGGATAAAAGGATTTATTAAAAAATCAGAGGAATAACTGAAAAGATTTTTTTAAAGTTTTTTTGAGAATAAAATGGTTTTATTAAATATTATTGAAAAAATTAATAATATAAAAATTAGTTTTTGGAGTATTTCTCAGAATCAAAAAAAATAATTTTGTAAAAAATATTTTTTATTTGTTTGTTTGGGATAATAAGAGCGGTTATTTGTTGGCGGTTATTTTATTTCTTTTTGAGTTCTGAGGATAATTAGAAATAGAGGAGAGAGAAAAAAGTAAGAGAAAATAAAAACAAATATTAGCCGCTGCGCGAAGGTCAATAATAATTTTATTTTTTTATTAATTTACAAGTGTACTTGCCAAAGAAACGTGTGGTCATCTTTGGATTATGATCGTATTTGCCTAAAAAGTTGAAACAACCTTAAAACTAAACTAATTTATTTTTTAGAGGATGCGCGAATAAAAATGTAATAAAAATGGAGGATTAATACATATATATTTTATCATCCAAAAATAAATAAGAATAATTAATTAATGTTATTACAAAACATTCTACCAAATAAACGTGTGTCTAAAAATAATTCAAAAGCAAGACAAAGAAGTAACTGACTGGAAAGCAAGGATAGTTCGGAAATGACGAAGGTATCGGAAATCAGAAGAAAAACGGGTAATAGTTCGGTTCGTACCCCCCCCCCCCTTTTTCCTTTATAAATTATTAAAAAATGGTCAGTCAGTCTTAGGTTATAGAACTTGTCGGGCTGTGTCGAATGACACCAAAATCAACTCCAGGTCTTAACTTTGGGCCGAGATACAGACCCTCAAAAATTAAAAAAATAAAAGGGTGGACCAAGCTCGTTTTTTGGGCTAAAAATTCGATTAAACAAATAATAGCTCATTCGAAAGAGCAAGTCGGGCTGGTTCGAATGACATCATAATCAACATAATTGAGCAAGATTTGACAGAGTTATGACATAAAGTAATCTTATTGTTGTCATGAGACGCTTTTGCAAAACCTTTATTTGCGCAGGGTTTTTGTCTGTATCTCGGCCCAAAGTTAAGACCTGGGGTTGATTTTGGTGTCATTCGACACAACCCGACGAGTTCTATAACCTAAGACTGACTGACCATTTTTTAATACTTTAAGGAAGGAAAAAGGAGGGGGGGTACGAACCGAACTATTACCGAAAAACGCCGTAAAAAAATCGGAATTCACACAAAACCTCTGCTTAAAATGAGTTTATGATCAAGTCCAATAAAAATATTTGAAAATAAAAATATTTAATAATAAATTTATATTTTCTGTAAAAAACTAGAATTAATTGTTGCCTTTCACTGACCTCTTTATTATAAAAAAAAAAGATTATAAAAATTAATTAAAATGACTGCTACAATTAACATCATCATGCAATGGCTAACACCAAATAATGTGATAAAAATAAATAAAAGAATTTTTATTTTCCAGTAAATCCCTTTCATTTTTACTTGGCGTGTCCGCGCAAATAAATAAAGAAAATGATTAAAATATTATGCAAAAATTTTGCGGATATTTTGTAATAAATAGGGGGAAATAATTAATTAATTATAAAAATAAATAAGGGAGAATGTTGGCAAATAATATTTTAGAAATTTTATTTTAAAATAAATATTTGGAGGTTTTTTTAATAAAAATTTAATTTTAAATTAAATATTTATTTTTATTTTTACATTTATATATGTTAGTATTTCCGCAAAATAAAAAATTAATTTCTAATTAAATCCGCAAGTTAGCGCTAATTAGTCAAGTCAAGCATTCACGAGAACTGACTTTAAAGGAAAAGGAAAGAGAAAGAAATGGGTCAAAGAAAATTCAAGCTGGGTATGCCAATATTATTTACAGAAAACCGAAAACAAAGACTGACAGCGTTTGAAAGAAAAATATTTTTACTTTGGAAGAAAGAAAATAGGAGAATGATTTAATAATTGTTAGTGATAATTAAAATAATTAATTTTTTTGATTTAGTTTTAAAATTTCTGTTTGTGATTTACAAAAGATATTGGCGAAAAAAAGAGTGGATTTTAATGAAATATATTTTTAGTTAAATAGAGGTGTTTTTACTGACAATTAAATAATTGTCCAGAAACATGATCAAAAATCATCAGCAACATAAATATTTAAGGCAAATCAAAAATAAAACAATAAAATTAAAAAAATAATTTAAAATTTAATTTTTCACTAAAAATTGGATAACAAATTTTATAAAAAATATTAATTATTTAATAATTTCTTTAATTTTTTCAATAAGTTCATTTAAAGGTATTCCAACAACATTTGTATAACTACCATAAACAGCTTTAATTAAAGCAGCCCCTTTGCCTTGAATTGCATAAGCTCCCGCACGATTCCTTTTAATTTTTAAATTATTTTTCTTTTTAATTAGAAAAAAACATTGCTTCTCCAGTATTAATATAATTCCAAATTAATTTATCTCCATTTCTTCCAAATTCTACCTCAGTTTCAACACTAAACACAATCTTTTTCCCCTTTCTGTTTATTAAACATATTCCTGTCCGAACTTGGTGTTTACGTCCATCGAGGGATTTTAAAATATTAAAGGCATCATTATTGGTTAAAGGTTTTCCAATTAATTTACCCTCCATTGAAATCATTGTATCACAAGCAATGAGTAAATCAAACTCGATCTAAGTAAATTTTACAGATATTTTTAAAATTTAATTTTTTAATATTGTTTTGTTAACTTACTTTCTCATTTTTTAATTCCCCCTCGACTTGTTCAGCTTTTTGCTTTGCTGTCTCCTCTACAAATTCTTTAATATTTAGAGAACGGGGTAAATCTTCTGCATAAGTTGAAGGACGAACCAAAAATGGGGTTATACCCTAATAAAAGAAATAGTAAAAACAACTCAGTTAAGTCACATTTCTCTTTTCAATGTTTGCATTACCTCACGTGCTTTAAACGTCCATATGCTTTTTTCTTATAAATTTGTCTATTTATTGAATGTTTTAATTTAATATTTGAAAACACGTGTTTTATTTTTCTTATTCTCATTGAAAATTTCAATTAAAGTTTTTAAAAATATTTTTGGCATTGTGTTTTTAATTAAAAAATTTTTTATTTTTTTTGTTTCTTTTGTTTTATTTTTCAATTCTTTTTTGCAAATTAATTTTTAAACTCACAATTTGTTTCAGTAAAGCTAATCTATTCTCAGACGAACTTGCTAAAATAATTTTTGGTTGATTTATTGTTTCACAATTTGTTTCACTCAATTTTTTGCTGTCATTTAAATGCAAAGAAATGTCTGCTTCACTATCATTACCTTCAAACAGAAGCCAATTGGACATATTATTCAGACAAACACTTATCTTCAGCAAAATGTTCAAAAAATCTTGGGCTAGTTCGCCTGAAATTTTGAAAATGTAAATATTTAAATTAAAAAAAATTGAAAAACAAGAAAAATATTTGGGTAATTTTAGATTGTTTTAGTGCCTACAAATAAACAAATTTTAGATTATATCAACATTCATGTGATTATGCATTTAATGGAAGGGCATTGGAGTTAGTTGAGCGAAATCTTCCTAAAATGTTTATTGAAAATGTAAGTGTAACATTAGAGTAACATTGTTAGAGTACCTTAAAATATTAGTAAAATTGTTAGCCTTAAATAAATTTAATTAGAAATGGGCCTGGTTCTAAATCTAGATCTTGATTTTTCTTTGACTCAAGGTCAAGAATTTGATCAAGGTTCTCAATCAAGTTACGTTTTTTTAAATTTCCTATCTCTAAATTAAATAAATTTAATCTTTTCCAATAACTACTATAAATAAAAATATTTTTTTTATTTTTAAAAGGACCAAGTTCGAAATGGAATACAAATTCAAGAGGGTTGGTTCGTCAGTCCAATGAATGACATTTCTTCTCGTTTCTTCGAGTCTGGCCAAAATGTTTCTCGTGCCTTTTGGAGAGGATACTTTCCTGGCCCCAATCGAAAACGTAATGGGCTAATGTTTGTTAACTTTTATTGTTTAATTTATGAAAATTTTTTTTAGAATTCATTTGGCCCCAACTGGTGATGACACTTATTGGCGAAGATATAATGGATTTGTTAAACCGCTCTTGGCACTTGGTGTTTCTTCAATTCTTCTACAAAATCCATTTTATGGAGAAAGAAAGCCAAGCAGTTTTGTATTTATTTTAAATTTTATTTAAAAAATATATAGAAAAGTTCTAATTAGAAAAATAATTTTCTCTTGGAATTGATTACCGTTACCCAATAAGTTCTTTGGGAATTTTAATTTGGGACAATAAACTTATTTTCAATTTTATCCATAAACAATAAAATAACTTTCAACAAGCCTTATATTTCCCCATGTTTTCTGTTAGGTTAATTTTTGGTTATAATAAATTTAAACTTTAAAATATATTTTTTATTTAATTTATTATATAGATCAATTTCGTTCATCCCTCCTTAACGTCTCTGATTTATTTGTAATGGGTGGAAGTTTAATTCTTGAGTGTTGTTTCCTTACACGTTGGGCACGTGAGCAAGGATTTTCACCAATTGGAATTTCTGGTTTATATTTTTTAATTTTTTAACTTAAAATTATATCTAAAGCCTCTGTAAATGCATTTTCTAAAATTAAGGTGTATCCATGGGTGGTCATATGGCCTCACTTGCTGTCACAAATATTCGAGATAAACCAGTTTCTCTCATCCCTCTTCTCTCTTGGACTTCAGCGTCCCCAGTTTTCACACAGGGCGCTTTAGCTGAAGCTATTGGATGGAAAGAATTGAGCGATGAATTGGAAACAAATAAAGAATTGGAGAAGGTTCTCTGTGACTGCGGTTGGCTTACAATGATGGTGAGCATTTTTTAATTTTAAAATAATTTTATAGGTGAAATTATGGGGCTAAATTGAGGTTATTCTTTTTAGAAATCAAAAATTAATTTTGGGTCCTTATTTCCTTTCCCTCCAAACCCCCGTCCTTTTCCCCCAAAATTCCCATTTTCTTTATTCCATTTTAGGAAGATCAAACTCATCCTGCGTATAAACTCTTCCCAAAATCACGAGCCCATCGACTAATGTGGATATTAATGGATGCCTTCACAAACTTAGCTAATTACCCTGCACCTGTGAATACAGATTCTATTCGTGTTGTAGTGGCGGAGGATGATGCATATGTGCCACGAAGTAGTTATATCCCAGATATTAGTGATTTATGGCCTGGAGTTTCTGTTAGTTGTATTCCGGGTACTGGACATGTTGGAGCTTATTTGGGGTAAGTTTATTGTTAGAGTATTACACAATGAATTTCTCAACGAGAAAACTAAAGCCCGAAACAAGAAATTAATATTGAGGAATAGACTAAATTTCTATTTAATTCCTATTAAAATTTTAAATAATTTTAGATCCCATAAACTCTTTCAAGAGAAAATTTTGGAGGCAATCGGGTATAGCGTTCCCGCGCCAGAAACTACTACACTAATGGATATTCCGTTGAGTCACCAAATTTCCTTCGCCTTGGCAAGGTTGAGAGTTAGGAATGCAATGGAAAGAAGTAATGAAAAGCCAAGAAGAGGTTTGATTTGAAAAAGTGATAATTGTGATGATGACCTTTTAAACTAATCCATAGTGTTATATAATTTTAAATAGATTCCATTAAGTATTATACTCGCCTCGTGACGTCCAAATCTTGGCCAGTGGGGACAATTTTGTCCTTTCCATAATTAATCGCGCTAATTATGTTTGTTGTTTTTTTAATTAAAATTAGTATTACTTTTAGCGCCTGGGATAGAAATTACCTCAAACAACAGTCAATGCTATCGCGCTGGACCTGCTCACGGTATTGCACGCGCGAATACTACAACTCTGATCGAGGTTCAACGTCTGGTTAGTTCAGATTATTTTTCTTATAATTTTATATTGATTTAGCCAGGTCCTATCTTCACCGACAAAATTGTTTTTGAATTAGTGAAGACGGAACTTCAAGTCAACTCGACCCAAGAACTATAATTCCAACCAAAGAGAGGGGCGAGTTCAATGTTCAAGTCAATGTGAGTGCTGTGGAAAGGACCGAAGCCAACTTACCTGCTACAACATCAGCTAGTGCCACTGTTTTTCTCCAGAACTTAAAAAATATTCATTACATTTTTATTTACCAACCGACAACCACAAACAAATTACAAGAACATTTTTCGGTACTATGCGTTTATATCCCCGCAATTCCGCAAATGTTTGTCCGCACTTTTTTCATTCTTTCTCCTCATAAAGGATGAGAAACGGTCAAGTTAACCCCCATTTTTTCTTCGCCTTCTTTCTCCTCTAACAAAGAAAAAAAAGGGCTGATTCGTAAAAAAAAGGGGCTGATTTGAAATTAAAAGGGCTGATTCGAACGGTACCATTTTTTCCCGTAAATGCCTGTGGACCGAGATATGTGGCTCAAAATGGCCAAAAACCATAGGTAGACTAAGTATCGTAACTTGTATCGTAACTTTGTTCAATCTTGTTCAATCACGATGCTTTTGGTGTCATTTGACTCATCTCGTCGAAATACTTCAAATGAGTATTTGTTTGTACAAACTTTTTTTATTCGAATTTCGGTCCAATAAAATCAAAAAAATGAGGGAGGGGGGTACCAAACAAACTATTACCGAAATAGGTAATTTCTAAACATTCTCTTATTTTTACCTTTATATTTTTCTATAAGAATATTTGTGTCCCTCTATTTTTACTTGAGCATTTTAATCTTTGTGAGAGGAGGAAGAAGGCGAAGAAAAAATGGGGGGCAAAACTTGACCGTTTCTAATCCTTTATGAAGAGAAAGGATGAAAAAAAGTGCGGACAAACATTTGCGGAATTGCGGGGATATAAACGCATAGTACCCATTTTTCTATTTATCCTAAAATATTTCCTAAAAATCTCCACATTTCTTATTCATCTTAGGCACTAGCTGATGTTGTAGCAGGTAAGTTGGCTTCGGTGCTTTCCACAGCACTCACATTGACTTGAACATTGAACTCGCCCCTCTCTTTGGTTGGAATTATAGTTCTTGGGTCGAGTTGACTTGAAGTTCCGTCTTCACTAATTCAAAAACAATTTTGTCGGTGAAGATAGGACCTGGCTAAATCAATATAAAATTATAAGAAAAATAATCTGAACTAACCAGACGTTGAACCTCGATCAGAGTTGTAGTATTCGCGCGTGCAATACCGTGAGCAGGTCCAGCGCGATAGCATTGACTGTTGTTTGAGGTAATTTTGTATCCCAGGCGCTAAAAGTTCTTGGCCCACGGCTAAGATTTGGACGTCACGAGGCGAGACTTGAATACCCTCCATTATAGAATATATTCAATAAACGCAAAGTAAACTATATAGAATTTTTTAACAAAAGTAAATTTACAGACTGACATGAAAAATCAGAAGAGGATAAAATATCTAAACGATAAAACACAAGATTTTCCCTAGAATTCCTCAATTTTTCTCTAGAATTTGTTAAAAAAATATTTTTACATTTTTATTTACCAACCGACAACCACAAACATATACTTAAAATATAATTTGCAGTCCGTAACATAACAAATTACAAGAACATTTTTCTATTTATCCTAAAATATTCCCTCAAATTTTCTTAAATTTAATTCAATCTCTTCAATGAAGGAGCATCCTTAGGCGGCGGCGGGAATTTTGAATCAGGTGTCCATTCACGTCCTTTAACTGTTCGGTGGAACCATTTCTCAGACTTAATCTGAGTCCAAACTTTTCGCTTCCAATAAACTAATACAAAGGACACAATCGGTATCAGAAGTGCCAACTAATGGAAAGAAAATTTTTTGGAAGAAATTCAATAAAAATGAACCTTTATGGCATACTGCTTTCGCTTGTCATGCCATTGCTCACAGGCCCAGCGTAAATACTAAAAAAAATTTTTTGACAAAGCAATTATCCAAAACAGACCGTCACAACATCCTTTGCTTGCTGACTCATTGTTGCGGGCGTTCCATCTTTGTATTCAATTCCTTCATCAAATAATTGTTGTGGCATTGCCAGTACACTTCCATTCGGGAAATATGGATTGTAAGCTTTTCCCTCCTCACAAAGCACTCCCTCAGGCGGGTCAAACCCATAACTGAATAGTAAAATTAACGCAATTTGAAAACGTATTAATTGTAAGTATAATAGATAACCATGAAAAATTTTCGAGGGGGATCATTCATTTTGACTATATTAAAAATTAAATTGTAAACCCAGTAAGCAAATGGAAGACATAGTTATCTCCATCATCACGAGCCCATCCCATCAATGACAAATCTGGAGGCTCTGCTCCATTATTAGCAGCTTCAGCGGCCTTCTTGTTTGGATATGGTGACGGAAGAAAGTCATTCAAAAGTCCAGGACGTTTTGCTGGGACACCTTTGTCATCAATAAAATCAACTTCACTTTCGGCAGCCTCAGCCTTTGCTTCATCCTCTGACATGAAATTATTAACAAAATGTCGATAACGAATGTATTGCATGCTATGACAAGCAGCACAAACCTTAAAAATATAATTTGAGTTTATGACAAAAAAGTAAAAATTATCTAGACAAACTTGTTTGTAAACTTCATAACCACGTCGGACGCTGTAAATTTGAAAAATTAATAAATTTATTTTAAAAAATAAATGACGATGCCATATCCAAAGAATCGATTAAACCACCATGGGACCATGGTAATTGAAAAGGATGTACAACAAAATCAGAAGCATCGGCTGTATGTTCTAAGGCATAAGCGAAACCACAAGTAAGCACACCACCGGTAACACAAACAACCCATTTTCCTTTCTTAAAATTTTTAAATTATAATAGAATAAATTAAATTTAAATAACAAACATCATTCAATCGAGGTACACGAAGCCGTCTAATAAAATTCATTTTAAACTTGAAATATTAAAAAAAAATTTAATCTTAAAGTGATAATAAAAGTTCATTAACACACATAGCTTAAACCTACGTACTGGTAAGACAAAGGCTGATAATATTAACAAGATACTAGAGACCGGCGCGGGACGGGA
The DNA here is from genome assembly GCA_036172945.1 of Meloidogyne incognita. Taxonomy (NCBI): domain Eukaryota; kingdom Metazoa; phylum Nematoda; class Chromadorea; order Rhabditida; family Meloidogynidae; genus Meloidogyne; species Meloidogyne incognita. Next base: position 1,442,652 of record JARQAC010000037.1, read on the forward strand.
TCCCGACGGATAAATTGCAGTATTTTATGCACTAAATTCATAAAATGTTGAAATCTTTTATTTTGAAAAAAATCCCGAATCCCGGTCGGGATCCCGGACAATTTTTTTCGGGATTTTTGAAATTCGGGATTTCTTCGGGATTACTCCGTCGGGATCCCGTCCCGGCATCGGTTAAGAAAAAATCCCGACTCGGGATCCCGGAAGTGCGATTTTGCCGGTCTCTACAAGATACCCCATACTCAAGTAAAACGTCCTAGACTCTATTGTAAAAAAATAGACATTTAGTCCAAAAATTTTTTCTAAAGACGGTATGCCAAAATATTTAAATTTATTAAGCGGGATTTTCCGAGAAATTTTTTTATTTAACTCCTGGGTAATTGTGATTTCGTTAATAACCTTATCATTTTCTAGATTTTTGAACAATTCAAATTGTTTTTAGAAATCTAATTTATTCAGTCTTTCATTTCCTTCATAATCGATGGAAAATGGTTTTCGTAACGAGGGGCAGCCTAGTACAAGCCAAGATAGTCAAACAAGCTCAAGAACGACAAGTAGAAGTCTAATTAGTTTATCTCAAAGCGAAATAAAAAGACGAAAGACAACTTATGAATTTCAAACAAGAATGAGAGGTTTTTTAATTTTAGTATTTTACAAATAATTTCAAATTTAGATGAACAAAGACGTGCTGATCAGGGGTTACTTTCCGAAGACCGAATTGATGAAATTTATATACAAGTCAAAGAACAAGGAGAGGACTTGGGAGAGGTCTGAAATTTGTTATCCACATAAATAAGTTATCAACAATTTTGATTTTTGCTTTCAGTTTTTTTAACTTTAACAATTTTTTTTAATTAGGCAAGTAAATTACTATAATTAAATGTATTTTAAGGTTGAAAGCCTCAGAACAATCAAAGCTGATGCTCAAGTACTTCAACAACTTATTCAATTATCAACAACTGAACTTGATAAATTGCGCGGCGAGACAGCAAAGACAATGGACCCGGATATTTTCATCACTCGTATTGTAAGTCTAATAAAATAAAAAGAAGCTAAATTTTTTAACTCGTTTTAAGGAAAAATTCGCTTTGAACCAATTTCCTCAACGTTATCAAACTGAGCATTCATTTATCAGCCTCGGAAGACGTTCATCCAGCTTACTACGTGAAATACCAGATTTTTATTTTCTGTGAGCTTAAAATATAACAATTATTTATTCCAAAAAATTTCAAATAATTTTTTGCATTTTTCTTTTTCACTATAAAATATCAATTTGTTTTAGTTCTTTTGTTTTCGGCTAAAACTTTCGATAATTTTTAATAAATATTAATTTCATTTATTTAAGGCGTCCTTGTATTGAAACAAAAAAATTACCTCAACTTCCTGGAAAGCGCGAGAATAAGAAAGTGCCATATACTCGACCTGTTAAACGAGAGATAAAGTCTAAAACGGTTTTTATATTTAATTTAAATTTTTATAATCTATAAATAATTTAAGTTACATCAACTTCAAAAGGAGACAGCGGCCACAGAGTTTTCTGTTTCCAAAGAGTTGGATAATGTTAGTCGACAACTTCGTGCCTTTTACAAATCACAACGTTCAGATGAATTGGATTACTACAAATTTGTTTTAAATCCTAAAAGCTTTGGCGAGACTATAGAAAACATGTTTTATATGTCTTTTCTAGTCAAAGATGGACGAATTGGCCTGAAAATGGATAAAACAACTGGGTGCCCAAAAATTGGTTTGAAACTTTTTTGTTATGTGTAGATTTAAATTTAAGTTAATTCTATTATTTTATTGTTACCACATTATTTTTAATTCAGTGAAAGCTTCTCATGCTGAACGCGCAGCTACCATGCAACGTAGCCAATTGGAGACAGTTCAAGTTTTAAGCAATCTTGATTATTCTACATGGAGATCTCTTGTCAAGAAATTACAAATAAAAGTAAGAATATCTTTAACTTTTTATTTGAAAAAACTTTTTTAGGAAGCCTACATTAAAAGAATAAATAGCAATAATGTGCAATTGGACTAGAACCTCAATACTCTTCCAACACCTCATTTCGAATATTTTATCTTTTTTACTTGGAGTAATCAATTGTGTTTTGGAAAATATTTAATTTCGAATACGCCTATAATATTCAATATTTTTGATGTTTCTCCTATAACTGACTTTCTTTTTTAACTTCTTTTCCTTGATTTTCTCGATTTTTGATTCAACTTTATTCTACGCAATTACAATATTTTTGTTAAATTTTTTGATCTCCTGAAATAAAATTTGCAATTTATCACATTTTTTATTTTTATTTTTTTGACATGTTTTAATTGTTTATCAAAATTATTTAATAGTTTTTATTAAATTTTTTTCTAGTTTTAGTCGTTATCTAGAAAGTTTCCAGCAAATGCCGAAGAAGTTCCAAGGTGAGAATACAAAGGCTGCAGCTTCGAAAGCTCGGAAAGCAGATGCAAAGGCAGCGGAAAAAGAACGACAAGATAAAGAAAGGGAGGATGCTTTGTGGGCGGATGATAATAAACACGTTCAGCGGAAAATGCAGAGAAAGGTTACTTCTATTTTAAAATAAGACTTAGAGTGAAAGGTGGTAATGAGTAATGAGCTAAAGATCTTCAAAGTACAAAATATTTAATTTTTCAGAATGATCAGGAACAAAAGCGTCAACAACAATTGGATAGAAAAGTAGAAAATCAAAAGGCCTATGAACAAGAAATGACAAAGTTGGCAGAAGTTTCGAAGTCTAACACGGCTAAATTCTCTACACCTGCTAAGGTAACACAAGCACAAATTGAAAGGGAAAAAGAGCGAGAGGTTTTTTAAAAATTAAAGATATTTCTTTAAAAATTCTTTTAATTTATTAGGAATTGGAAAGAAAAGAAATGGAACAGAAACGTTTATTAGAACAACAAAAAATTGTTTCTGAACAGCCAGAATTAGTAGAGAACGTTAATCGACTTCAAATTGAAGGAGATTCTGCAACAAATGTCGACGAAGCAATCCGAGTTTTAAGAGGATCGGTTGATGGTGCTTCATCTTCGATTGTTCAAGTTTGAAATTATTTTTTTAATTTTTTAGCCTATGTTCAAAAATTATTTTATTTTTTAGGACCAACATCCAGAAAAACGACTAAAAGCTGCCTATGCTACTTTTGAAGAGAATCGCCTTCCAAGACTTAAAGAAGAACATCCAACTCTCCGTTTATCCCAGCTTAAGCAATTACTAAAGAAAGAATGGCAAAAATCAGCAGACAATCCTTTAAATCAGAAAATTATGAATATAATTAAATGAAGAGATTTAAATATATAGAAAAAAATAAATTTGTAAGTTAAATTATTATTTTATAGAATATTATTGCTTATTTATTTAATAATAAATAATGCAGAAATTTTTGTTTCTTTACAGTTGAGAATTTTTAAACTTTTTGTTTCAAAAATTATATTTCGACTTTGGGTAATTGATAGATAAAAGTATATTTTTTTGTTAGTTTAAAAATAGGTCTAAATGAAAATTAAAAAATATAAAGAATTTATGAAATTTATTTATAGACAGGGGGAGAAAAATAAATATTTTTTCTTTTTAAGAATAACAAAATAAATTTTAAATTAATTTCCAGACAAATTTATGTATTTTTTTCTGATAATTTTAGAATAATTTATTTAACAATAATTCAAACAATTTTGTTACTTCCAATTCCTTATTTATTTTCAAATAAAATTCATGTAAAGAAATCCTCAATAATTCCGCCTTTTTGAGCTTTTTGTCTTTATTTAAAATAATGCTGTAAAGAAAATAAGGAGAATGAACAATAAAAGAAAAAGATTTGTGAGAGTAAAAAAAAGTCTACCAAATTTCTTTTTAAAAAAATTCCTTAAAATGCGCATTTATATTCCCACGATTGGGTGGCACACAAATTAAACAAAGCATAAAAAGGGATTTTTAAAAGCTTTCTATAATTAAAACAAAGATTAGTTAAAAATATTTTATGTCCAAAAATTAGTCAGACGGAAAATGTTCTTTTTTTTCAATGAATTTTTAAAAGTATTTATTTACTAATTTTTGAGACTTTTTAAAAGATATATAATATTCTTAAGAATTTATATAAAACGCGGACTGAAAATTTTAAATTAAATTCGTCTAGAATTTTAATTTATCGTTTTACACTTTTCTTTGAACTAATCCAAATTTAGAATTTCTTTTTTTATAACCAAATCTATAAATAATTAAAAAGATAAGACAATTGTTTATTTTAATATGGCTAGTCTTTTTATTGCAAAAGCTTGAATGATTTTGCTCTTTTTTCAGACAAAATAATAACGAAAATTTTGAATTGAAAAAGAAATTTTACACCAAAAATCAAATAAAATAATGCAAAGATTTTAAATAATTTTTTAGATTTTATAATTTTTTTCCTTAAAATTCTTTTTCTAAATTTTTAAATTTTTTTAATTTCATATAATTTATTCCTTGCATATTTTCTTGGATAATTTTCCCTTAAATCATTTTTAATAGGTAGTGTGTAAAATAAATTATAAATAAAATACTCTTTTCCAGTTGAAATTTGAAAGAGAAATTTTGGAATATTTTAAAAAGATTTAAATAATTTCACTAAATTTAGAATAGTTTTTTATAGAGATCATAAGTTAGAAAATTTTAAATTTTTATTTAAAAAATCATAAAATTTGAAGATTATTTTTTATAAATAAAAAATGTTGCGTTGGACATCAGTTCGTCGACGTTCAAGTTATTGGGAGCCTTCCGAATTAAAACAGCGTTATGCATTTAATCAAAATTCTTCTTTATCACATGGTTAAAAATTTTTTTTTATAAAATTGACAAAAATATGGGTGATTATTTTAAAGTTTTTATTGTAGTCTAATTGCTATTAATTCTAATAATAAATCGGGGTCATAATTAACTTTAAGATTCTGAATCGTAGACACATTCTCTTTTAAATAATTCACTTGCTTTTACTTTGTAAAAGAGAACATTCAATTTCCTGAATGTATTTACAAAACAAAATGTCAAAATCATCAATTATGTTACTATTCCAAAAACTGAATTAAAGGAATTCAGGAAATTGTCTGTTTTTGCATTAATATTTACATTTTCCCTCTCTCAATATCCGAGTATTTTTAAGGGGTTTCTGAGGATATATCCTTTAAATGAATAGGTGTATATAGTTTTACTGCTTTTTTGACACATTTTTTACTTAAGCATCTCTTTCTTATAATTGGGAAAATGCAACCAAATATTGAAAAATAACTAGCATAAAAAAGGTGTATGTACTAGTGGGTACTCATTTTCTAGAAAAGCCAAAAAATAGGTTTGCTTTAAACAAACAATAAATATATTTATATGTATTTATTACAAAAGAAATGCCGACAGAAAAAGGGCTATAGGTTTTCTCATTGTTTTATCGCGTGAAGAATACATATTATTTTAATATTTACAGAGAAAATAAATTTTTTAAAAATGCTTTAAAATTTTGATTTTTTAATGATAATTTAACCTTAACTCAATTAGAATTAGAACTATATTTAAAGAGATTTATTATAGTGAACAGGCAATTAAACTTTTTTCTTATCCTAGACTAATCCCTCTTATCTTTAAAATCTAGCCGAGCTGCCTAAGATCCTATATCATTACTACAAAATCCCAGAGATTCCTAACTCAGTTCCTAAATATCTTTCGAGGATTGGATAATAAAATATAAATAATCTGTAATTATTTTTTGTTCACTCATATAAACTTTTATAGACTTTCGTCCAGCCTCAGCTCGATCTTCTTTTGGACAAATAGCTAGTACACCAACAAAACGACAATTTAGACGTGCTATGACCATGAATGCTGATAGAAGAAAAACAGAAAATGACGATGAAATTGACAATATAGAAGCTCCTCCAGATGACCCACACCAACCATTAAATTCTTTCCAATTTTTTAATAAAAAAGAAAAACAACGAAGATATAGTTTATGGACAGAAAGATATTCTTTAGATTATTTAAAACAAAAGAAAATTAAAACAAAAATGGTTATTTTATCAAGAGAAGAAAATGAAGAAGAGGAAAAGGAGGAGAAGGAAGAAATAAATGAAGATAATGTTGTAAAAGAAGAGAATTTACGTAAAAGAATGCAACAAAGAAGGAGAAGATTGGGTTAATAATTAATTAATTAAATACATAATCAGGAGTGGGGTTATCGTTTTCACCAAATTCTCTTCTTAACCGAACCGACAAACCAAGCCGAAAATCTCCGGTTTTCCCGTTCGGTTTGGTTTGAAACCAACAACCCTACTCAGGAGAACTTAATTACACCCAATGAGCAACCAAAGTTAAAAAACGTTCTTAAACAATATCTAGTATTAGAGATGGGATATTTTGACTTTTATTATTTATTTTTAGGTGTACGAAAAATATGAAGTCCGACTTTATAATAAATATTTTTTTATTTCTTAAAAATTGTGTAAAATCAAAAAATTTTTTTAATGAATCATATAAAATATCAATTACTAATTATTTTAAAAATTCTTTAAAATATTTAAAATTTCCAATAATTTTTAATTTCTTTTTAAAAATTTTTCTAAAAATATTTATTATTTTGTAACACTTCAAAAATTCACACAAGTAAAAATTTTGTTAAATATTCTACTATTAAAGGGTATTTAACAAAAATAAGAAGTAATTATGTAATTGTTTTTCTTTAAAAAATAAATATTTTTAATTAAAGGATTGCAATTATTTCCAAAATCAGAGGAAAAAATGGAAGAAATAAGGGCAGTAACGATGTATGATGGGGCTTATTGTAATGTTGGATCACCTTTGCTTTCGATTGATGCTGAAACTGAGACTGAAGCAGAAGAAGAACAACAAAGATGTAGAGACACTTCTGTACAGGCAGAATGTAAATAGATACATATATATTTTGAAAATAAATTCTCTCAATTTTCTTCAATTTCCCTCTTTTAAGTATTACCTCGTCTCCCAAAATCTCGTTCTAAATATTGCATAATTCGTCCAACTTCTGGAAACGAAGTATTAATTAATAATAAAGAAGCTGATGGGGAAGAGGAAATGATATTAAAACAAAATAATTTATTAACTGTTGGAATATCAACACCTCCAACATTAAATATGGGGGAAGGAGGACGTCGTCCAAGTATGTTACAAACAGCTGCAGCTATAATGAGAAGGCGTTCTTCTTTTGTGAGAGAAAGATGGGCTAATAAATTGGAATTTTTGTTAGCTGTTATTGGTGGGTAAATTATAATTAGGCTGAGACATAAATAATGAGCCCCCCCCCCTTATGTACAACAGATTAAATAATTGCTAAAATTCAACAATGTGTTAGAAGAATTCAAATTTTATTTTTTATGATCTTAATAGTGTTGGGTTAATAAATACTATATTATTTATTGAGATAATAATAATTTAAATAAATTTGTTATAAAATTAAAAAAATATTTTCAATATTTATCTAGGCTATGCTGTCGATCTAGGCAATATCTGGCGATTTCCTTCTGTTTGTTACAAACATGGGGGAGGTAGATTTATTTGAGATTATTTTAAATAATTAAAATTTTTAGGTGCTTTTTTAATTCCTTATATTGTTATGGTAATATTTTTATATTATTATATAAATTAAATAATTAAATAAATAAGTTATTAATTGGCGGACTTCCAATGTTTTATATGGAATTAGTACTTGGACAGGTATTTTGCTTTTAATTTAAAAAATATTTTTACATTTTTTAAAGTTTCATCGTTCTGGTTGTTTATCAATTTGGAGGAAAATTTGTCCAATGTTTAAGGGTTAATCTAAAATTCGGGCTAAGAAATCTTTTTTCTTCAATTTTTTTAAAGGTATTGGCTATGGTATTTGCTTCATTTGCACATTTATTGCTTGTTTTTATAATGCAATAATTGCTCATGCTGTTTATTTTTTTATCAGCTCTGTTGGGGTGATTTTATATAAAAATAGTTAGAAAATTATTATTGAGATACATAAATGCCTTTCTAAATATTGAAGAATAAATAGAGATTTATTGAGAGGGGAGTAAGAGTTACTTAAAACTAGGCCTGTAATCTTCTTACAGTTATTAACTAGATGCTTCACTAACTACGTTTAGGTGACTGACTGACCTTCTCCAGCCTCATAAGCTTTTTAAATCCTAGCCAGTTGGACATTCCAGCTAGCGTATTCCTCTTTTCACATATTCTAATATATTTCTGGAGATATTTTAATGTTAAATTTCTAAATTTTATTTTTTTAGTGGGAAGTTCCTTGGCTACATTGCAATAATTCTTGTTTGTATTATTATTTAAAAATATTTTTATAAATTTTTAAATAAAGGGAATACCGAATGGTGTCGTGACACTCACAATTCTTCAAATACTTCAGTTAATCCAGCTATAGATGGACAGGAGTGGCGAACACCTTCACAGGAATTTTATATGTAAATTATTCTTTACTTAAAAAATAATTTTATTTTTTAGATATTCTGTCCTAGAAAGTAATAAGTCAACAGGTTTAGATAATCTCGGAGGAATTAAACCTTCAATGGCCTTTTGCCTATTTCTTGTCTTTTTAATTGTTTATTTTGCTTTATGGAAAGGTCCTCAAAGTACAGGGAAAATTGTTTGGATTACAGCAACTGCCCCATATATTGTTTTATCTATTTTGCTAATTAGGGGACTTGTAAATAATTTAAATTTAAATAAAAAAATTTTTTCATTTAAAGACACTCCCTGGAGCTTCCAAAGGAATTTATTATTATTTGACACCTGATTTTGATAAATTAAAAGAACCTGAAGTTTGGACAGCTGCTGCTACACAAATATTTTTTTCCTTAGGACCGGGTTTTGGAGTGCTTCTTGCTTTGAGTAGTTACAATGATTTTAATAATAATTGTTATAGGTACTATTTGTGATTAGAATTCTGCCCTCACTATAAGGATACACTGTTGGGGTTGAAAAAACTTTAACTTATATGGGTATTAAAAAGCAATACTTAGAGCAAATACTAGACAACAATCAGATTTTAAAAACCTACCTTAAATTGAAAGTATATCCACTAGTGGGTCTACCTTATGTGATGTCAGGCTGTATTCTATCTAATTTAAAAAATAATTTTTAAAAAGAGATGCATTAGTTACTTCATTAATTAATTGTTTTACTTCTTTCTTCTCTGGTTTTGTTATATTTTCAACACTTGGTTATATGAGTGAATTAACTAATAAACCTGTTAGTGAAGTTGTTGGGGAAGTATGTGTCTCTTTAATTAAAAAATAAATTTAAAAATAATTTAAAGGACGAATCTTCCCTTATTTTTGTTGTTTATCCCCAAGCAATTGCCGAAATGGATTATTCTCCTATTTGGTCACTTATTTTCTTTTTTATGTTAATCACTTTAGGCATTGACAGCACAGTTAATTAATTTTAATTTTTTGTCTAAAAATCTGTGTTTTTTAGTTTAGCGGTGTTGAGGCATTTATTACTGGATTTTGTGATGAATATCCGAGGATTTTGGCAAGAAAAAGGGAAATATTTGTAGCATTAGTTTTAGGAATGTTTTATATTGGGTCTTTGCCAGCAGTTACTTATGTTGGTTTTTAAATAAATTTTTTAGTTATTAAATTTAAAAAATATTAAATAGTAATTTTTGTTTAGTTTAAAACTGGAAGGGTTTTACTAAAAAGTTTTTCTTTTATATTTTTTAGTCGAACCTCATTTTTGGATATATCCAATACTAACTGCACCTAAAGTTTACGGAAACTGGGAAATCCCCTGATATATGGATACCTTAATTGAACCGAAAATTTCCGGATATCCTAGATACAACTTCTCTAGATACTACGACAACCCTATGTACAACTTCTAGGATTTAAGCATTATCTTTATATTTACAATTTAGTTAAACTTACTTAAAGTTCCTGACTTTCTCTCACACACCCCCACTTTTAATAAAAAAATCTTAAATTTTATTTTTTTAATAAATAGGGGGGTCGTTATGTAATTCCCTTTTTGGATGATTATGGAGTTTCTCTTTCCGTACTTTTTATTGTAATGTGTGAAATGATTGCTGTTTGTTGGTTTTATGGAATTAAAAGATTTAGCGAAGTTCTTTCCTTTTAAAATTATTTTTAATTTATTTAAAAAAGGATATTCATGTTATGCTTGGGTTTTACCCTGGTATTTATTGGCGTATTTGTTGGACTTGTTGTCCTGTTTTTATTGGGTTTATTTTTTTAATTTCTTTGTATTCTGCCTCATTTATGCCAAAACAATTAAATAATTATACTTATCCTTGGTAATTAAAAAAAAATTTTTCTGTCCTAATCAATTAAAAAAGGTGGTCAGTGTCATTAGGTTGGCTATTTAGAATGCTCTCTTGTCTGTCAATTCCTGCTTATATTATTTATATGTTTATTACAACACCTGGCCCTTTAATTAAAGTTGCCTTATTTTGAATTTTAAGTGATAGAAAAATTATTTATTTTTCAGAGAATTAGAATAATGTTGACAGCACAACAAAGAGGTTCAATAGTTTCTAGTGCCCCATCAACAATGAATATTGGAGGAATAAACAATAATAATTTAACAAATTTAGTATTTATAACAAATAAAGAACAACAACAAAATAATAATAATTTAACATTATTACGGTTTTCTGATAATATTCCATCAACAATATATTCAAGCAAAGATTCACTAGATGACGATACTGATTCTATTGCACATTTATAAATAAATACTTAAATTAGAATATAAATAGATCTCATTTTTGTTAGTTATTACATATGTATGTATAAACAAAAATTTTGATTAACTTTAAACTTTATAATAAAATATAAATTAGTATAATATATTTTAATGAATCATTTAGAAAATAATTTTTATTTAAAAATATCAACAAAAATTAATAAACAAAAATTAATCTTTTGTTTGTAATTATAATGATTTATTTACAAAAGTTCGAAATTATTCAATTTAAACGAAATATTTTAATAAATTTAGGATCAACTTACCGATCTCTATAAAATTATTAAGGAGTTTAAAGAATCTACAAAAATGGTAAAAGTCATTATTTAATTAAAATCTGCATGAAGACAAAAAAGAGTAGGGAATAGTAGAGTTGTCCAAGTCCGAAAATGTTTCAAGGCATTTGCGTGCAGCCCTCAAGACCAAAACTGAAGAAGCATTCTTGGACAACTCTGAAGAAAAGCATCAGGCTGCATGCAATTGCGGATTGCGTGGTTTTTTGACTTGCGGACCGTGGCTGCGGAGAATCTTTTCAGGCAATAGTCTGTCAGAATTTGACTGAATCAGATATTGACTACCACCATTAACAGCGTTGCAAAAAAATAATTTTTATAATTACTTAATTTTAATCTATAGGGGGTAAATTTTATATTTTGTTAAATTAATTTGAATAAATAAATTTATTTATTAGCCAAATGCCGCAAATCAATGTGTCCGTGAAGGCATTCAATTAAATATTGCAATTGAGACTGATGAAAATAAAATAGTAAAATTACCAAAAATAAAAATAAAATTAAATTTATAAAAAATTTAAGTGCCAAATTTCAGAAAATTTTTTACAACAAAATTGTTCAGAAAATTCTTTAACTATTTATTTAACGACTTCAAATAGTATAATATTTTGTATTGGAGCCTTTATTAACATTAAAAATGATGAATTAAAAAATTTAATTTTGATTAGGGTATTTTAATAATTTTTTTTATTAAAAAATCTTTTTAAAAATTTAAAGTTGAATTTATTAAATTGCGGGTTTTATTTCAACTATTTCAAGATATTTATTAACAATTTAAAAAAGCTAATAATTAAACAACAAACTTCAATTCAAAACTCTTTCGTCGAAGAAAAAATAAATGAAAATGCAACTGATTTAAGAGAAGGATTAATAATTAAGTAAAATTATTTTTAAAAATTTATTTAATATTTTAATCGGGTCTTTAAAGGTAAATATACATTTTATTCTCTAATTAACTAAATTTTTTGATTATTTCAATTTTTAATAAATTATTTAACTGGGCTTCGAAATTTAGAGAGGTGTTGTTGTGTTCCCGCAGAATTTTCAAAAAAACGAATGAGCATCCTTTTAGACCTTTATAAGCTGGATAAATAATTATATTAAATATTTAAAAACTAAGTAAAGTTAATATTTTTATAAAAATTTAAGTTTACGACGTGGAGGAAGAGGTGGTGGGCGAGGAGGGAGAGGAGGTGGAAGTAGTGGAGGCGGAAGGGGAGGAAGTGGAGGAGGAAGTGGAGGAGGTGGAGGTGGATATCGAGGCCGTGGCTATCGAGGGAGTAGAGGTAGTGGAGGATTGAGCTCATCTTGCTCTTTACAGATAAAATTGAACATGTAATTTAAATAATTTTAAATAAAAAATAATAAAATAAATTACAAAGTTTTGGCTAAAAGTACATTAGTTTGGGCTAAATTTAAAAAGAATGAAAGGTTAAATTGAAACTATAGTTCACTAATTTAAGAATTTTTTGGAAGAAATACCTATTTAAATTTAAAAAAAAAACAAAAAAGAATTTTTTCTTATTTTTAAAGGTTCATTGTATTGCTGGTTATGTTTGTTGGCTTTATAAATTTTAAATAAATTAAAAGAAAAAATATTTTTATAAATAATTTTTTCTAAATTAATATACATTTACAAAGTAATTATTTTACGTAATAAAAATTTAAAATTTAATTTAAATTTTTATTTTTATATATTCCTAAGTCTACATAATTCCCAAATTAATTTTTAAATTTTATCGAATTTACTCATAAAATAATTTATTTATTTATCATTTTTTAATTAAAAACAGCTGACGCTTCCTCTAACATTTTTGAATTTTTATTTATTTAATATATCATAAATATATTTATTTTTATTTTAAATAAATGTAATCACAATTATTTATTTCTTTTTTTTTCTTAAAAAATGTCTGTGATTCATTCCTTTCTCTTTTACATATTTTTCTTGTTTCAATCATTCATTGCTACCAAAAATGAGGAAAGGGAGAGTGAATAAAAAAATTGTTTAAATTCCAAATAGCTTTTACTTTTCTCTTATCAGTTAAAGCCAATGGCGCCAAAAGAATTCATCACAAAATATTTATTTAATAAAATGACTGAGGACAAGTTTGGGGGATGGGGGAGGGGGAGTTGATGATTTTATTTTAAATTTTGTTTTTCCTAAAAAAGAACACAAATTCTTCTAAATATTTAGGTCTTTTCTTAATAAAAAGGTGAGGAATTTATTTGGATCTTCCTATTTATAAATACTATTAAATTAAAAATATACTATTTTAATATTTAAGGCGGGACTGTAATATTTTTGTATTTTTGTATATTTTTTTGTTTTAGTTTCAATTTATTAATTTCCTTTTATTAAATATGTACTTTAAACATCGTTTTCTATTAATTTCCATTACTTTTTCTTGTAATATTTCAAAATTATTTACTTATTTTTAATATACCCATTTATGACTAATACACAAATTTAGTTATTTATTTTATTTCATTATTTGTTGTCCAGTTTTTAGTATTCTCTTATGTGAAAATTTTTATTAACTGAAGGTAAATTATATAGGAACATCCAATTATTTAATAACATTTTATTTTGTTTTTAAATATTTTTTTTAAAAAATATTTTAAAAGAAAATTTAAAAGAAAAATTCTAAAGAAAAATACTTTTCTAGTATAAATATTCTTTAATTATCCTTGCTTTTCCTTATCTTATACAGCCGAATCTCATTATAATAACCTAACTGAAAGTTTAGTATACGTTTTTTTAACTGTGGTTGACTGTGGAAGGGAGATAAATTATTAGGGATTTTTGAAAAACAAAAAGTGATTGAAAGCCAGTCCCTAATAATTTTTATATTTAATGCGCGCTCCGACGCCGTACCCCGATCCTGAAGATTAAAAACTTAAACTCTTAAATATTTTTAGTATTTATATGTATAAACTCCTTTAAATTTATCTAAAGCTTTTCATTTATTCTTTTTTATTTTCATTTATGTACTTTAAAATACATATATTGATGGACATGCATTACAAATGAATCTCCAAAAAAATTTAAAAGCTTTTTATTTCTAATTTTACTAGCTTCTCATTTTACTTTGTTTTCGTTTACATTTATTTTTAACAAAAAAATTTTTTTAGAAAAATGACCGCCACTCATTTTCTTCCATTCTTTTATGTCCATACATATAAATTCTTTTATGATAGTATTACCCTATAAAATTGCCACTCAAAGGGTATTTTAGAAGGAAAAAGGGGTGATGATGCAGAAGAATTAAAAAAAAAAGAAAAAAAAATTTTTATTGGTCGAAAAATAAATTGACTGACACTGGGGGGGGGGGGGGGGTTATTTTTATTTTATTTTTTTTCGCTTTTCACACATTTGGGGACGGAAATTATGGACAGATTTTGTGTTTGGGTTGTTGAGAATAATTATAAATCGAAATATAATTATTTTTATATAAATCTATAAATCGATGCGGCAAATAAAAATGGTTGAAAAATGGTGATTGAAATGTAGGGGAAAGAGAAGAAGAGCTTTTTAAATGCTTTTTATTTTCAAATAAAGCTTTTCTACTTTTAAAAAATCATCTTTTTGAATTAAAAATAATTTATTTTTTAATTTATTTACAGATAAATATACTTTTAAATTAAAAGATATTTCTTCATTACAATTTTATAAAATCAAAAATTAATGGGGCAAAAACATTCTAAAAAATATTCTCTTAAAAATGGTGGAACTAATCGACATTCAACTGAAATTAATGACGAAGTAATTTAATTTTACATTAAAATTTAAAAAGATATTATCCAAACAACTAATTATTATTGGAATTTTTAAATAATATTTACATAATTCAGAATATTTATTTTTAAAATAATTTTATTAAAATTAACTAAACATCCTTTCTTTTATTATTAAAAGGTCGCATTTCCACCAACAGCATCAACCAATGGCCGAACAGCTTCTGACGAACCTGTAGCAGTTTGTATATCAACTGAAAAGAATGATTATATTCAAAATGCAGCAACAGAAATGGCTAAAGTTTGGACAGACAATGCTGTAATTTCTGCTGATAATAACGATGAAAATAATAAAGAAAAATTAGAAGAAACAAATGAAAATAAATTGGAAGAACCAATTTTGGGTAATTAAAATAATTTAAATTAATTTAAATAATAATTAATTTAAAAATTTAAGAAAAAATTCCAAAAAATGAGGAAAAACAAAAAATTCAAAATTTAAAAGAAGCTGACACAAAAATTGAAATTTCGATTGAAAAAGAAAATAATTCAGAACCAAAAGAAGAACAAAAAACTGTTGGTGATGTTAATTTGTTAGAAAATAATAAAATAGAAGAATCGGAAAGTAAGCAAAAGGAAATTCTGAAGGAAGAAAATATTTGTGAATTAATTGAAAATAAAAAAGAAGACAAGGAAGAAGTTATTAATAATTCAGTAAATAATCAAGAATTTTGTCAAACAAGTAAGGAGGAGGAAGTAGAAGAAGATGAAAAAGAACCTGTAAAAGAGAATGGAGAAATTGAAATAATAAAAGAAAATAATTTTGAGGAAGGTAAAGAAGAGGAAAAAGAAGAATTGAATAAATTGTCAAGAGTAAGTTTTATTTAATTTGAAAAAAAAATTTAAAAAAAAATTTATTTTTTAAATTCTTTTACAACGAAAAATTTTAAGTTAATTTTGCAGTCCGTTGAAAGGATAGGATATTTTGAAATTAATTTGGAAATTAATTTTTTTAATTTTTAAAAATTTATTTTTAAAGCATTTGGAGTTGGTTGAAGATGTTCTTACAAATAACAATCATACTATTCCAACAGATAACTTGGAACAATCCATTGTGTGCAATACAGGAAAGCCTAGCGAAATTTGATTAAATTGATAAAAGAGCTAAAAAATAAAGAAAATATTTTAAAAATATTTTTTGTGATTTTTAAGTAATATTGCATTTACATATATAAATAATTTTTTTAAAGTTTAATTTTTAATTATTAAAAATATAACAGAAGAAAAATTAAAAATATTAAATACTAATAAATACTCCTTTTAATATAAAAATACAACTCAGTCTTGTATATGTTTTTTAATTTGGTTGGCCAATGATTGGTAGGTAAATGCCTAACCGATACCTTTCTCTATTTATACAACTCTTTATAATCACGATTTTTCAGTCCCAAGAGGTTAAACTATAACGGGATTAGACTTTATATAAAATAAAGTGAAACTATACATTTTTCTTATTAAAAGTTAGATTAAGTATAAAAAATAAAATCATTTTCTGATTATAATTTATGTCTCATGTCAAATCAATAAAAAATTCTTTTACCTTTTCCCTGTTAATTCAAGCAAAAATTATCGAGTATTCGCAATTTTAAAAAGAATGGAAAATTAAATTTAAATAAATGCAAAGCTATCCAAACTTTATATTTTATGGAATTTAATATATTATATTTAATGTTTGTATTGAGCAAGAGTCAAGTAATAAAGATAGAAAATAGATTTTTAAATAAAGAAACTTTCGATTTTAATGCCAACACATAAAATAAAATTTTGAGAAATTGTTAGCCATTAATTTTAGTATACAAAAATTTATATATTAAATTTTTCTAACAAAATTATTCAAAAGAATTATTTAAAAAATTAAATTTAAAATAATATATTTAATCTAAAATGTATTTTTATTTAATTAATTTATTTATTTTAATTAAATTAATTAATTCCCAAGAATTATTTACATCCTCTGCAGAATTACAACAATTAGTACATGTAGAAAAAGAAATTCCAAAAATTATAGAAAATTATATTTTATTGGAAAATAAACGTTTAGAAAATTTAAAAAGGTATTTTTTTAAATTAAATTTTAATTTATGAACCATAAATAAAGAAGAAAAAATGGTTAGTTAAAATTTAGAAAATAAATTTCTGTATGGAGAATGAGTGAGGAGAAATTAAACTATAATTATCAAAAGGTTTCCTGAAATTTATGAAATTATGAAAATTCTTAAAAAAATCATTTTTTATGCTTGCTATACCCCTAATCTTACTACAATAAAATAATAATTATATGTACATATTGTTCCTTAAAAAGTAACTTTTAAATAATTTTTTAGTATATTGAATGAATATTTAAAAGAAGAAAGTGAATTATTTGAATTGGAACCAAAAAGTGTTTTAAATCCTTTAAATGCTTTTAGAGTTATAAAAAAATTAGCAAAAACTTGGGAAGAAATTTCAAAAGAAATTCAATCAGATTTGGCTGAAAATTATTTAAAAAATATTTCAAATCAAAGAGAAACTCGTTTTCCTAATGAGGTGGATTTTTTTTTATTTTTTTAAATTAAAAGAGAGAAAATGAGAGGAAAGTTTTAAGAAGTGATTGGGGATTCCTAAACTATAAGATGAACTAAGAAAAGGAGGAGTACTCGAACTTGGTACGAAGTATATCTGTGGTAGGAAAATGTATTTTTGTGATCCGGTGCCAGTAGTACTGTTAGGTACCAGTCCAGTATTAGAGAAGGAACGCGGACGTACCAAATCGTGCCGAAAACTAGTTTTAATCAGATTCTTATATCAGGGGCAAACCAGAAATCGCTGAGAGAAATGTTAACCTTAGAATTAGTTCCCCAATCTCTCATAATATTTTTTACTTTTTAAAAAGGCGGATTTAAATGGAGCAATTCAAGGATTATTACGTTTACAAGATACTTATAAATTAAAAACTAAAGATTTGGCTAATGGAATTGTTGAGGATATTAATATAAACAAACAAATGGATGGTAAATATTTGGTTATTAAATTATATAAAATAATTAATTATATTTAATTTAGCAAAGGTTTGCTATGAAATAGGTTTGGCTGCATATAATGAAGAGGTTAGAATTTCTTGGCTTTGGAAATCCTAAAAACCTTCTAGGTACTAGATCCGATGACGGAGCTAAAATTTAGAAATGGTTGGAGCCGGCCGGGCCTACTGATACCAAGCAAAATAATTTAGTTTGCGGGGTTTCTTCCCATTGTGTCCATTCCTGGCAACCTATCTCAAAGCCCGAAGGTCAATCAGATACACCCCCGTCCTCACTTTCAATTGGGTTGAAAAGAAATGAGTGGTTAATTTGTAATATAATTAATTAAAAAAGGATTATTACCACTCAATATTATGGATGGAAGAAGCAAATGAACGTTATTATTTACTCGAAAAAGAATCAACAGAAATTAACAAATCTGATATTTTAAATATTTTGTCAATTTCTTTATATAAACAAGGAAATTTAAAGAGAGCTTTAATTATTAATGATAAATTAATTGAATTAGGTAATTGAGAATTAATTAATTAAAAAATTATATTTTTCCTTTTAAAAAAAGATCCTTTATATCCAAATGCAACAAATAATTCAAAATTATATGAACAAGAATTATTAGCTAATGGAGTTAATGAAGAAGATTTTCGTATAAATATACCTCCATTAAATAATTATAGATGGGGAAACTTGACAAAGAATACAAATGAAACTGATAATATTCAATTAAATAATACCTCAATAAAAGAAGAAAAAGAGGATGATGATTCTGTAGATATAGATGATCAATTACTTTATGAATCATTATGTAGGGATGAAGTTTCTTTGGTATTTTTTACTTTAAATATTTTTTAAAAATATTTATTATGAAATTAATTATAATTTTATAATTATTGCTGGCGGATCTCCAAGCAGAAAAGGAGAAAATTTTTTATTCCAAGGCTGGCGGTGTTTCCTTTAAGCCTAGGCAAATAATACAAAAAGAGAATGATTAGTTGGCGGTGGAATGGTTGACCGGTTAACTAATTGGATAACTTTCACAATCAAGTCCCACCAAATCTTTTGCTATTTTTCGGCTTGTGTTTGGCTGCCTTATACATACATAAATAAGATTAAATATAAAAATAAATTTAATAATATTAAATTTAGATTTCAAATAAATACTTTCACTAATTATTTAAATAAAAAGTTAATTAAAAATAATTTTCTATTAATTTTTAGAATATAACAGAAATATCCAAACTTTATTGTTATTACAAAATGGATCGTCCATTCCTTCGATTAGCCCCAATTAAAGTTGAAATTATTCGATTCGAACCTTTAGCCGTTATATTTCGTAATATTATTGCTGATGAGGAAATTGAAATATTAAAAAAGTTATCTAAGCCAAAACTTAGACAAGCGAAAGTTCAAGATCCAAAAACTGGAAATCCAATGACGGCTTCCTATAGAATTAGTAAAAGGTGGAATATTTCTTTATTAATTATTAATTTTTTAATTTTAAAGTGCTTGGCTAAGAAATAATGAAAATCCAACGACAGAATTATTAGATAGACGTATAGGAATGATGACAAGTTTAGATATGGGAAGAACTGAACAGTTACAGGTTATTAACTAAATTAGCTTTAGAATAAACCTCAAAAAAGCTTTATAAAGAATTGAAATATAATATGTATTATTTTATTTTGTTAGATTGGAAATTATGGAATTGGTGGACATTATGAATCCCATTATGACTTTGCATTGGTATTTACTAAATTTATTATAATCATTTAAAAATAAATATATTTATAGGAGAATGAAGCAATAACAGAGACATCTATTAATTCAATTTCTAATGGAAATAGAATTGGAACAGTTCTTTTTTATTTAAGTACGCCTGAAAAAGGTGGATATACAGTTTTTACTGATTTAAAAACTGTAGCTAAACCAACTAAAAATGATGCTCTTTTTTGGTATAATTTGTGGAGAAGTGGAAAAGGTGATATGAGAACTAGGTTTTTGGAGTATTAAAAAATATTTATTTGTTGATAAATTAGGCATGCAGCTTGTCCTGTTTTGCTTGGAGATAAATGGGTTTCGAATTCTTGGTTACACGAAAGAGGACAGGAATTTGTTCGTCCCTGTGGTTTAGATCCATCAATACAAGAACGTTATGTTGGTGATTTGGGAGGTCCAGAGCCCCGAAAATATCCAAATATATCACCATATTGAAAAGAAATGTTATATTGTGAATGAAAATAATTGTGATATTTTTGAAAAATTTTAATTTCATTTTTGCTAATTTAAATTAATCTTTCAACTCTTTTGCAGAGTATTAAACATAAATTATTTACAACTATACTATAAAACTTTTTTTTCAAAAACAGTTATATTTAAACATTATATAATATAAAATATCTAGCCACAGCATAATATTAATATCGGCCTCTGGCCGGCTTATGGGGGCCAAAGGCCCCCTAACGCAGCAGGACAACCCACCGCAAATGCTAAACACACCACAGGTGTCAAACCGTGTCTGGTGATTTCGCCAGTGAATGATTTGGGCAGTGAGTTATATGGGCAGTAGTGATTTAGGCAGTAAACGTTTTTTAAAAAATTTTCTTTCACAAAAAAACAATTTGAGTATCACTAAAAGAATAATTATGCGTAATCTCGGCGTTATGTATATTTTACTTGAATTTTTTTAAAAACGAATAATTATAAAGACAAGTTGGCATCACAATAGAATTAAACGAAAAGAGAAGGGTGGCTAAACACGTCTCCGGATCCACTATCACCCACCTATTTTTGGAAATTTTTAAGTTCAAGACTCAAACAACGGTTACTGCCCAAATCACTCACTGCCCAAATCACTTCTGTCGAAATCACACGGCACCTGTCAAACAGAGTAATAGTCTAACCAGCGCGTTTGGGGACGAAGGCATCAAATGCCCATCTGTAAAGCGCATCTTAACAGTCTTAAGTCAAAATTGAAATTTTGTCCATACCCTTTTTCCATAGGGCAAAAAAACCTGGGACCTTTTCCCAAAAATTCCATAACTTTTTAATGGATTGAAGTCTTAGCGTGGGCTTCTTTAGAAAAACAGGAAAAAATTTCAAATTTTTTTTGGGTCAAAAAATGTCAACAACACCTCAAAGCTTGGGCCTAACCCTAATTATTTTTGACTTTAAATAACCTATATTAATTAACAAATTTTTGCTAATATTATTTAATATATATAATTTTTTTAAAGAAAATATTTCATAAAGTAAAAAATAACAGGAAGAAAATTTAGAAAACAACAATCTATTTTTTGAATAAATGTACTATTTTCAACGTGGAATTAAAAAAAATTAAATTTGCAAAAAAAATAAGCAATAATGTGTTGGATAATTTTTTAAAAAATTTTTAAATAAATAAAATTAGTCTAAAAAATATTTTTATTACTTAATTTTATGATTAAAAGTTAAGAGAAAAATTTATATATTTACAAAGAAGAATAACATACAAATGACATAGTTTGGGGGTTTTAGAGCCAACAAAAAATGCATATAAAATACAAAAAATAAAGTTGTGAAATTAAATCAATATTTAGAGAATTTTGAAATATTAAAAAAAATTCTTATAAGTTTTGAAAGCCCGCTAATGAATTTGCACAGTGTTATAAGTAGGGTCCAAATTTTTTTGAAATAAATGTTTTTTTGCAAACACACTTTGTCGAGAGAAGCCCAAATATGATATTAGTTTTTCGATGTTATGATTCTGAACAAAGTTGTATTCAATATTTTCGCATATTTTTGCCAAATATTTGTGAATTTTCATAAATTTAGCTATATTTTAATATTGACAAAACACCTTGGCGTTCAGCACGAGCTTGCCGCCCACAAAATATCTCACAAGACAAAAATTCTCAAAATGTCCGCAACCCCCCATCCCCACAAAAAAATGTTCAATCTCCAATTCTTTACATCTCAAAATGTCAAACAGAGTAAAAATAATCAACTCGTCGAACTAAAACATAATACGCAATTTTGAAAACGTAGTAATTTTTTGTTTTGTTTCAACAACGTACATATCAGCTTATAAACTTTTCAAAAAACAAAAACATCATTTTTGTTAAATTTTCCACTTTTGCAATAAAACCCATAATTTATTTCAATATTTCACTAATTTTTGGCACTTTTTGTAAATATTTTGCCAATTTATTTCAATATTTTATGGCCTTAAATGCGATTTTATTTCAATAAAAATCCGGTCCCTAGTTATAAGTATAAGACACCACTGTTTTTTTTTGAGTTTTTCAACCGAAATTGGAATGTGTCTTTGCTAGTTTTTTGTGTATTAAATGCACATGTAAAAAGCCTATATTATCACTAAAATATTTATTCCAAGTGTTTCTTTGAGACATAACGGCGTTTTTTCAAATAATTACTGTTAAATATTATATATATAATCACCCCTCTAAAATGAAAAATTTATCAATTTTTAAAATCAAAATAGATTTATAAATAGTGTTATGGTTATGAATAAAAAATACAAAAGAAACAAAGCTGAAATATATTTCAATCATTGAGATCTTGAACCCAAATATCAACCTAAATTTATAATAAAGATTTTAAAAGAGGACGTCTTAAAATTCTTTAACAGTAATTCTTTAAAAAATGTCCGTATGTCTTTAAATAAAGTACCTAAAATTAATATTTGGGTGATAATCGATGGCTCTCTGATATACATTTAGTCCCAAAAAACTAGAAAAGCAATATTTAAATTTCAGTTTGAAAAAATCAAAAATTTTAGGTGTTTGTTATAATTGTCATTGTATGCCCATAAAAAATCTTATTTAAATTTCATTTTTCAAAGCATAGATTATTGTAAAAAAGATTATTGTAAAATTTATAAAATTAAAATACATATTAGGAATCCAGCACATAAATATAAAAAGTTTTATTATTTTTATTTATTTTTTTTAATAAAGGAAGGGCCTTTAAAAGCAATAAATGACAACACCAAATTGATACTTTTGAATATTCTAGTTATTTTTAAATAAATATCAAAAAATATATGTATATTTAATTTAGGTATCTAAAATGTATTTTTATTTAATTAATTTATTTATTTTAATTAAATTAATTAATTCCCAAGACTTATTTACATCCTCTGCAGAATTACAACAATTAGTACATGTAGAAAAAGAAATTCCAAAAATTATAGAAAATTATATTTTATTGGAAAATAAACGTTTAGAAAATTTAAAAAGGTATTTTTTTAAATTAAATTTTAATTTATGAACCATAAATAAAGAAGAAAAAATGGTTAGTTAAAATTTAGAAAATAATTTATTTGTATGGAGAATGGGTGAGGAAGGGGGAGAAGAAAATGAATTATTTGATAAACGATAATTACCAAGAGGTCTAAATAGTCATCCCGATTCCTGAAAAGTATGAAAATTCTTGAAAAATTTTATTTTTATGCTTGCTAGACTCCAAATACTTATTACAATAAAATAATAATTATGGATGCATATTGTTCCTTAAAATAATTAATTTATAAATAATTTTATAGTATGGCAAATAAATATTTAAAAGAAGAAAGTGAATTATTTGAATTGGAACCAAAAAGTGTTTTAAATCCTTTAAATGCTTTTAGAGTTATAAAAAAATTAGCAAAAACTTGGGAAGAAATTTCAAAGGAAATTCAATCAGATTTGGCTGAAAATTATTTAAAAAATATTTCAAAACAAAAAGAAACTCGTTTTCCTAATGAGGTGGATTTTTTACTTTTTTTTTCAATTAAAAGAGACAAGACTTGAGTGAAACAAGAAAAATGAGAGTTTTAAATTCGGATAGTAATTAATTGTAAATTAGAGGTATGTAAGCCAAAAATAAGGTAGAAATAAAAATGAGAGCCTTAAATGAATCTCTAAATATTCCCTCTATATACCATAATATTTTCTATTTTTAAATTAAGTCAATTTTAAACTAATTTCATAATAAATTAGGCAAGTAAAAGCAGTGATTGAACGCTCT
This sequence comes from Meloidogyne incognita, assembly GCA_036172945.1. Classification (NCBI taxonomy): domain Eukaryota; kingdom Metazoa; phylum Nematoda; class Chromadorea; order Rhabditida; family Meloidogynidae; genus Meloidogyne; species Meloidogyne incognita. Next base: position 1,466,534 of record JARQAC010000037.1, read on the forward strand.
TATCAAAATTCGTACTTGTACTCGTGTACGTAGGAAGTACAAGTATGAGCAAATCTGAAATTTCCAAATTTTAAGTGTTCAGCAAATGAATTTTTTCTGATTCGGTACAAATAGTACCTGTATTACAAATAGTGCCAAACTAGTTTTAAACAGATTCTTATATCAGAGGCAAACCAAAAATCGGGGAGAGAAATTAGAGAGAAATTAGTTCCCCAATCTCTCATAATATTTTTTACTTTTTAAAAAGGATGATTTAAATGGAGCAATTCAAGGATTATTACGTTTACAAGATACTTATAAATTAAAAACTAAAGATTTGGCTAATGGAATTGTTGAGGATATTAATATAAACAAACAAATGGATGGTAAATATTTGGTTATTAAATTATATAAAATAATTAATTATATTTAATTTAGCAAAGGTTTGCTATGAAATAGGTTTGGTTGCCTATAATGAAGAGGTTAGAATTTCTTGGCTTTGGAAATCCTAAAAACCTTCTAGGTACTAGATCCGATGACGGAGCTAAGATTTAGAAATGGTTGGAGCCGGCCGGGCCTACTGATACCAAGCAAAATAATTTAGTTTTCGGGGTTTCTTTAACTTGCAGATTTCTGGCGATAAGACCCTGTTGTGTCCACCCCTGGAAAGGCCACGTCCCAGTAACCTATCTCGAAGCCCAAAAATCAATCAGATATACCCCGTTCCTCACTTTCAATTCGGTTGAGAATAAATGAGTGGTTAATTTGTAATATAATTAATTAAAAAAGGATTATTACCACTCAATATTATGGATGGAAGAAGCAAATGAACGATATTATTTACTCGAAAAAGAATCAACAGAAATTAACAAATCTGATATTTTAAATATTTTGTCAATTTCTTTATATAAACAAGGAAATTTAAAGAGAGCTTTAATTATTAATGATAAATTAATTGAATTAGGTAATTGAGAATTAATTAATTTAAAAATTATTTTTTCCTTTTAAAAAAAGATCCTTTATATCCAAATGCAACAAATAATTCAAAATTATATGAACAAGAATTATTAGCTAATGGAGTTAATGAAGAAGATTTTCGTTCAAATATACCTCCTTTAAATAATACAAGGAGTTCATCTCAAACTAAAGATTATGCAGAGCTCTGTCGTGGTGAAAAAGAAATCGTTCGTTATTTAAAATGGTGTCAACCCTATATATCGCATAAATTAATTTTAATTAGAGTAGGTCGGCGTCGAGGTTTTTTGAAAAAACCGAGCCGAGAATCACCGAGGCTGGAAAAGCCGAGATCGAGGACGAGGGGCAAATTTTGGCCGAGGTTCGAGGATAACCGAGTTTTTAAAAAATTTTTATAAAACATCAAAATCTAATTAAATTTACCAAATTTTATTAAAAATACAATAAATCGTTATCAAATTCATCTTTTTAATCTTATCAGATTCAGTAGAAGGCCAATAAGCTTAAATTCTTCCTTTTCTAGCCAATAAGCTTAAATTCTTCCTTTTCTAAAATTTTGAGACCAGGCTGGAGAATTTTGAATTTTAAAAAGCGGAGGGCGGATGCGGAAGAATGCGGGGTACTTTTCCGTTATCTCCCCCCATTTTCTTTTCCTTCCCCATTTCTTCTCCTTTTCTTTTTCTTCTTTCAAAATGGTCAAAGGCAAATAATGGTCAGGCAAGAGGAATAAAAAAAATTTATCAAAAGAAAAAATTATTTTGGATGTATTTAAATGATGTTTTTATTTTTTCGCAATCTGAAGAGTTTGCAATCCAATTTCTACAATCAAAAAGTAAAATATACCAAAAAAATGTGTGTAAATCGACATGAAATGAAGTTAAGCATTGAAAATCAGGTTATATTGAGACGTCGAAAATCGAATTGTCGTTTGGAAGTCAGTAGTTGTATCGAAAATTGTGTATAAGGTTGGATTCTTTTTGTCATTGGCTGCTTCAACTACTCATATTCAGTTGAAAAATTACATCCAAAATGATTTTTTCTTTAGATAAATTTTATTTTCTTTTATTCCTATTGCCTGACCATTATTTGCCTTTGACCATTTTGAGAGAAGAAAAAAGAAAAGGAGAAGAAATGGAGAAGGAAAAGAAAATGGGGGGAGATAACGGAAAAGTACCGAATGCGGAATAAAAAAAAGTGGAAGACGGAAGGCGGAAGCGGAAGACCCAAAAAAGGCGGAATTCTGCAGAAGGCGGAACGCGGAAGCGGATCCAGCCCTGGTGTAGCAAAAGTTTAGCCACCGGGCAGGATTCGAAGTTCGAACCTGCGACCACCTGCTAGTTGTTGCTAGGCGCTTTCGCTCAATATATGCAGGAGCTCTACCTCTGAGCTACCGGGGCATCGACTTAAGCTTTCCTTTCCTTTTTAGATCGTTTAACCCCCGCCCAAGCGTTTTAAATGCTGCTAGGTGAATCATCCTTACAAAATTATTTTTAAAATAAATTTCCAATTAATTTTTAGAATATAACAGAAATATCCAAACTTTATTGTTATTACAAAATGGATCGTCCATTCCTTCGATTAGCCCCAATTAAAGTTGAAATTATTCGATTCGAACCTTTAGCTGTTATATTTCGTAATATTATTGCTGATGAGGAAATTGAAATAATAAAGAATAAAGCATTACCAAAATTACTTAGATTTGCAATATTAGACAGTATTACGCAAAAACCAATGTTTACCAAAAGTCGAACTAGCAGCTTGTTTGATTTTAAATAATTATCTTTTTAATTTTAACTTTCTAGTGCTAAGATTAACATAAAAACACATCCAGTTGTTAAACAAATAGCTGAACGTATGAAATTAATAACTAATTTAAATATGAAGTCTGCTAAACCTTTAGATGTAAAATTATAATATTTAGGAAATAAAAAAATGATTTATTTTAAAGATGGTAAATTATGGAGTTGGCGGACATTGTAATGATCATTTTGATCTTGTTAAGGTCTATTTTTAATTTAAAAAAGATTATGATTCTGAAAAAAAATAATTAAAATTATGCCATTATAGTGACTAGGGACCGGACTTCGGACTCTTATTGAAATAGGATTTCAAAATATGGTCATAATTTATTGAAATTGGCAAAATCTTGACAAAAAATGCCAAGAATTAGTGAAACATTGAAATAAATGCTTAGAGCTCGACATTTTCACTTTGCCGGGACCGGTATCCGGGTTTTTTTCTTCCGCCCCGACCCGGGCCGGGTTTTCCGGGCTAAAAAGTTTTTTTTAAATTCAAAAAATGATCAAATTTTAGCTTTTTCGCTGAAAATTTTTCTTATTTTGAATAGAAAATTATTAAAATTTGGTTTCATCTTTCATCTATACGTGTTTATTCAAAGGATTTAGAGATATTAATGTCAATTTAACTGATTAAGGGAAATATTGGTGGATTTGGGAGGATCTGGATGGATTAATAGGGATTTACAGGGATTAGATAGTCCCCGATATACCTCTAACTCCTCGTTAATCCTCTCTATGATTATTTAATCTGGGGATTTGGTGATGTGAATTTGGAGGATTAAGCTAGATATCGGGATTTACTTTGTTTGCGAGATAAAGATGAATAATTTCCTCCCTAATATGCTTTTGTATTGTGGGGAATATTTTGTTCTAAAAAATATTAATAAAAGTAATAAAAGATAGATTTTTAGAAATCAAGCAGTAAAAAATTATAGATGTCATATCGGACAAAATCTGATATTAGATTCGTGATCAGAAAGGTCGATTACCTATATAAAATTATTTTCAGGAAAAAATAATAATTTATGAGGTTCTCCCCAATTCTTCACCATTAGCGATTAAGAGGCATATACTTTTTTGGGCTTCTCTAAACTTACATCCTTAAGGATTGAACTTTTTTTAGTTTCCTTATTTTACTTCCAAAATGGAAGAAATCTGGCCTCTTGCCCTTCCAAAATTCCCAAAATTTTCGTCTGCGGCGCTGAAAATTGAAATAAATCTGGCTTCTGGCCTTATAAAATCCACAAAATTTTCGCCTGCGGCGCAAAACGATAGGGATAAAATAGAGGATGGATTCAGCAGCCACCATCACTCAATCACCCAAGTCCCCCAACTTCATAATATTCCTGTTGACCCTCTTAATCAACTCAAATTCACCTTTAAACCTCGATATCCTCCTTAATCCCCCTCACATCCCTCATAATTCACTAAATCCCACGGTTATCCCTCTTAATCCTTTGATATCACTCTATATCCCCTTAATCCACCCAAATCCTATGAAATAATATATTTATTGATTTTCCACTCAGATAAATTCCCCAAAATTCTTTGAATTTCGGATAAATTCTTTGAATTTCGCGTAGATTTTTCGAAATTATAGGTGATTGTGCTTAAGTTGACTGTGATCGTGTCAAAATAACAAAAAATAAACCAAAAATTTGACCTATGGGACCTAAAAATTGTCTTGAGTCGTGTTAATTTTTGGCTTGAGTCTTGGGGTCAAGTCTTGGTCTTGGGGTGTAGTCTTGGTCTTGAGTCTTGGAAAGATTTTCGGTCTCGGACGTCTCTAGAAATTAACATCTGAATCAATCCTTTGGGTCGAGCTATTGCCATTCAAAGTTGGACAACTTGATTCTGGGATTAAAGTGTAAACAAGCCACAATTCTGATATATTTTTGTAGGTTTATGAAGATTCAAATTCAACTAGTGATAAAGAAATTAGTGAAAAAGGAGATATAATTGCGACAATTATTTTTTATTTAAGTACACCAGAAAAGGGTGGATATACAGTTTTTACTGATTTAAAAACTGTAGCTAAACCAACTAAAAATGATGCTCTTTTTTGGTATAATTTGTGGAGAAGTGGAGAGGGTGATATGAGAACCAGGTTTTTGAAGTATTAAAAATGGGTAGGGGATCATTGAGTCCCGCCGGTTGAGCCCTGGATGTGTGGATTATTTTCGCCAACTAGATTGATTTGATCAGATCAACTTACAAAAAGTTACATCTAGTTAAGTGCGCGAAATCGTGATTTTTGATATTTATTAGGCTGTAACTTTTTGTGAGTTGATCTTTTTGTGAGTTGATTTGTGATACGACACAGACGCCGGGTATTGTGACTTATAGGGGGTTTTTTTGGCTGGACCGATTTGGACAAATGAGGTGTCATTCGAAAGAGCTCGCCGAGCTGAGTCGATCGCGGAGTGAGAGAAGTCGATCCGACAATCAGGGACCGAGATACAGACCCCTGAAGTTTGAAAAAGAGAAGGGGGGAGTAAGCTCATTTTGGAGTGAAAAATTCAAAAATGCAAATAATAGCTCATTCGACACCAAAATCACCGAAATCCGACTTGATTTGACAAAGTTATGATAGTTTGTTTTAGCTCCTTACCTATGGTCATTGTTGAGGTTTTTGCTGCTACGGAGGCCCCAAGTACGTCCAGAGCAAGGGAGATGGGAATAGGTTTATGTTACTGACCCAGAACCCAGCGACCATTGACTCCCCGCGAGGCGCGTGCCGCGAAACCCCGCGCGAAGCGCGGGGTTTCGCACAAGCGCCTCGCCGACGCTCCATAGGTTTATGTTGACCATTTTGAACCTGTTTATCTTGGCTCGGAATCAAAATATCGAGCTGATTTTGGTGTCATTCGACTCAGCTCGACGAGCTGAGTCGAATGAGCTATTATTTGCATTTTTGAATTTTTCACTCCAAAATGAGCTTACTCCCCCCTTCTCTTTTTCAAACTTCAGGGGTCTGTATCTCGGTCCCTGATTGTCGGATCGACTTCTCTCACCCCGTGATCGACTCAGCTCGGCGAGCTCTTTCGAATGACACCTCATTTGTCCAAATCGGTCCAGCCAAAAAAAAACCCTATAAGTCACAACATTCCAGACGCCGATTAAGTCGAATGATATGTCATTCGAAAGAGCTCGTCGAGTTGAGTCGAATGGTGAAAAATTTTCGTGCGGACACACTCGACCTAATCGGCGTCTGTGTCGTATACCGAAATTTTTCCTAAAAATATTTTATTATTAATTAATTAGACATGCAGCTTGCCCTGTTTTGCTTGGTGATAAATGGACCGCGAATTGTTTTATATTTGAAATAGGCCAAGAGTTTTTTCGTCCCTGTGGTTTAGATCCATCAATACAAGAACGCTATGTTGGTGATTTGGGAGGTCCAGAGCCCCGAAAATATCCAAATATATCACCATATTGAAAAGAAATGTTATATTGTGAATGAAAATAATTGTGATATATTTATATTTGTGATAATTTTAAAATATTTTAGTTGGAAATTAAAAATTTATCATGTTGAGTAGAGATCGGATCGATACGATATATCGATGGAAAATATCGATATCGATATTATCGAACGAAAATTTTTTTGATTTTTTCGATATTTTTCGATAATCGATATTTTTCGATATCGATATTATCGAACGAAAAATTTTTCATATCGATACCGATATATCGAACGATAAATTGTTCGATATTTTTCGATATTACCTAATTTCTTTTAAATTTTAATATATTGGCATAAAGTTTTATTTCTCTTTTACATTAAATAGTAGTAACCGGCTCCAAACCGGACTCCGGCCGGTTTTCCGGAGTCCGTGTCCCAAATCCGGGATCCGGTCCGGCTCTAGTTGCCTGAGTCATCAATCTGCACGGTTCAGTCTCACTTGTATATCAGTCTCCATAGTTTAATGGGATTTAAAATTCGTAAGAGGGATATCAGGGGATTTGGAGGGAGAAAGTGAAGATCAAGGAACTTGTACGTCACATCGAAGGACCAGGGGATATCGATGGATTTAGAGGATTTCGGTCAGGGCTTTGTACGTAAATTTCGCCTTAAATTTCGATTCCTGTGGAAACAAGAAATTATTGTAACCGATTCATTTGGGAGAGAAATATGCATGAGCAGGACCTAAATTTTTAAAATATTATTTTTGTAGCGTACACTCTGTCCCAAAATTATGAGTTCACTCCTAAATTTCATCATAATAAAGTTTTTAGATTACAAACTCCAAATATTTTTTAATATACCTACATATTTTTATTTAGCATATTCTGAAAGATATTACAAGTTTTCAGACAAGTTACAATATTAAGGCGAGAATTACACCAATATTTCTTAAAAACCACTGTCCCAAAATTATGAGTTCACTTTTTTATTTTGCTTTTTCCAACTGTTGAATTTATTTTAATTAAGTAATCTTTTTTTCAGAATAAAATATATAAATTTTAAATTAAAATGCCAACTGGAAAAAAGCTAACTGATATCGAGAAAGGGGTATTTTATTCCCATTCTTCCACCTTAAATTATATTTATTTGACTTAATAAATATTTTGACTATTTGTCAATTTTCTTTTGTTGTAACGAGTACACAACAACCTTAATCCACCAAATCCACGTTAACCCCATCAATCCCCAGATTAAATAATTATAGAGGATATTGAGGAGTTAGGTACATATCGGGGACTATCAAATCCCGGTAAATCCCTATTAATCACTCCAGATGCTGCCAAATTTGCCAATATTTCCACTAATCAGTTAATTAATATCTCTAAATCCTGTGAATAAACGCGTATAGATTAAAGGTAACACCAAATTTTAATTATTTTCTATTCAAAATAAGAAAAATTTCAGCGAAAAAGCTAAAATTTGATCATTTTTTAAATTTTGAAAAAACCGGGCCCGGGTGTAAAAAAATCGGGTTTTCGAGTTTTCCAGGTTTTCGAGGTTTTAGCCTGGAAAACCCGGCCCGGGTCAACTAGGGAGAAAAAACCCAGGATACCGGGCCCGGCAAAGTGAAAATGTCGAGCTCTAGTCATTTCTGTTTAATTAAATCATCTTGTTGTTTAATAAATTTTTTAAATTTAATTTGAAGAAAATAAAAAATAAATAAAATTATCATTTTTTAAAATTAAATCTAACAATACATATACAGTATTTATTCTAATTAAATGACCTCTTTATTTGAATGGCCTCTCCAATTGAATGGCAATATTTTTGAGAGATATTTTTGAGACTGTTGAAAAATAATGGAAATATAGAAGGAAAAATGAAAAAATGGTCAGAAAAAGAAGTGGAGATAGGGATTGGAGAACTACGATACCGACTATTACCTTTATTCTTTAATTACAATGACTCTACTACTTTAATTTTAGAAATAGCACACTTCTTGGCTTTAATGTCCTACATCGATCCCCGCCAGAAAATATCAAAATTGCCTAATTCACGAAAATTCCCCGAAAATAGGGAATCCCGATTCCCGAAAATCAGAATCTAATTTTTATGACGGCTAGATCCCTGCTTAATATGTGCATATTTGGCGATTCTGAGCGCATATACTTCCTAAATAAATACAAGTCCGAGCTCTGATTTAATAGCAGACTTCATCAAGATATTTTTTTATTTCCAACTAAAATATTTTAAAGAATATCACAAATATACATAGATAAATATGTATGTACATATCACTTATTTTCATTTACAATACAAGCCTTCATTACAATATGGTGATATATTTGGATACTTTCGGGGCTCCGGACCCCCCAAATCACCAACATAACGTTCTTCTATTGATGGATCTAAACCACAGGGACGAACAAATTCTTCCGATTTTTCATGTATAAAACAATTCATGGCCCATTTATCACCAAGCAAAACAGGGCAAGCTGCATGTCTAATTAATTAATAATAAAATATTTTAAAGGAAACCAAACCTAGTTCTCCAATCTATATCTACACTTCTTAACATATTATACCAAAAAAGAGCATCATTTTTAGTTGGTTTAGCTACTGTTTTTATATCAGTAAAAACTGTATATCCACCTTTTTTTGGTGTACTTAAATAAAATAAAACCGTTGCAATTCTATCCCCAGTTTCCATGGTAAAATTTGAATCCTAAAAATACGTATGCATATTTTTCTATTTTTCTCAATAATACTTATTTTTCACATACTCAGGGCTTGAATCTGATGTCGGATTCAGGGTGACTATAATACCCTCTTTATAGGGCATTTGCCCTATTTTTGACCTCTTCGCACTATTTTTTCCCTTTTTTTTATTTGCCATATTTTTGCCCTATTTTTACAATTTTGTAAAATTTTTACAAGCATTTCGTAAATGAAATGACTGAAAATGGATGAAAACTGGATGCCTGCTTTTGTCAATTGTTGATTTTTATAGTAGTGAAGATGATGAAAGAATTAAAAAATACTGTCTTTTAGGCTCACGGACATTTGGGGAGTGGACACTTGTTGAAATGATTAAGGCCTCATTTGAATAATATTTTATTTAATATACCGTATTTCCTCTAAAATAGCCCCCGGGGGTTATTTTTTCGATCGGCCTCTAGAGGGGGGTTATTTTAGAGGGGGGGGGGTGTATTTTGGAGGGGGGCTATTTTAGAGGAAATACGGTATACTACCTATATATACTTTTTAGAATAAAAATAAACCTTTAAAAAATCAAAATGGGGTTTACAATATCCACCAATCCCATAATTTGCAACCTTTTAAATAAATCTTTTTTAAATTTCTAAAAATTATTATTTTACTTGTAAAGGTTCAGCCGACTTCAAATTTAAATTAGTCATTAATTTCAAACGTTTAGCTATTTGTTTAACAATTGGATGTATTTTTACGCTAATCCAAGCACTTTCAAAATAAAAAATGAAAATAAAATTAGTATAGGTATGTATTTTAAACTAAACTTTTTGCTAACTCTATATCTTGAAGGAGAACTAACCCCCGTAGAGTAATTTATAAGTAAAGATCTCTGTAATTTTGGTAATGATATATTTTGCATTATTTCAATTTCTTCATCATAAATAACATTACGAAATATAACAGCTAAAGGTTCAAATCGAATAATTTCAACTTTAATTGGGGCTAATCGAAGGAATGGACGATCCATTTTGTAATAACAATAAAGTTTGGATATTTCTGTTATACTCTAAAAAATTAATAGAAATTTATTTTAAAAATACCTAATTTTAATGGGTCTCCTCCTGAATTTACGTATTATCTCTAATAGAATGGCCGGCCATTCTATTTTTCAATCACCCTCTAGGGGGCCATTCTATTAGAGAGGGCCATTCAATTGGAGACGGCCATTCTATTAGAGATAATACGGTAGATACCCCTATGAATCTAAAAGCATATGTCAACACTAAATTTCTTATTAATTATCCAAAGATAAATTATGTATATATAAATATTGGCGTAAGTTGTTCCTCCCAAAGATGTTTCCTCCAAGTAGTTGGAGAAAGATTCCCCCCCCCCCCCCTCATAAATTAAGATTAATTTATGCGATATATGTATTAGAGCCCGGCTCGATACGATATTTTTTCGATATTCGGTATTTTTCGATATTTATCGAAAAAATATCAACCGAGCCCTCCGTCCGGGCTCTAATATGTATAGGGTTGACCCCATTTTAAATAACAAACAATTTCATTTTCACCACGACAGAGTTCTTCATAACCTGAACTCATTCTTGTATTATTTAAAGGAGGTATATTTGAACGAAAATCTTCTTCATTAACTCCATTAGCTAATAATTCTTGTTCATATAATTTTGAATTATTTGTTGCATTTGGATATAAAGGATCTTTTTTTAAAAGGAAAAAATATAATTTTTAAATTAATTAATTCTCAATTACCTAATTCAATTAATTTATCATTAATAATTAAAGCTCTCTTTAAATTTCCTTGTTTATATAAAGAAATTGACAAAATATTTAAAATATCAGATTTGTTAATTTCTGTTGATTCTTTTTCGAGTAAATAATAACGTTCATTTGCTTCTTCCATCCATAATATTGAGTGGTAATAATCCTTTTTTTAATTAATTATATGAGATTAAATATTATAAATTAGCCACTCATTTCTTTTCAACCAAATTGAAAAAGAGGAACGGGGTATATCTGATTGACCTTCACTCGAGTCGAGCGGCAATGTCCAGTTGATCGCCACCTGTTCGCAAACTCTTTTTCACTCTTTACTTTTATTTTTCCTTCAAAGAGTGGCGCCCATTTTTCCTTAAGTATGGTATGCCGTTTGCCTCATGAAAAGGGGAGGCGCCTTAGTGCACAATTTTCCAGTGCACAACTTTCCGGGAGCCCATGAAAAGATATGTAGAGAAAAATATAATAATAATTAGCCCCCCTGCTCTTTTAAAAAAATAAATAAAATTAGCCCAAGTTTGTTTTCAATTTTTATATTTTTCTCTATATCTTTTCATGAGTCAAAGGGCATACCATACATAAAGGAAAAATGCTTCGTCTCCGGATCTAATATTTAGGAGAATTTTCCCTTTGTCTTCTTTTCAGACAAAATTTTTAGGACTTCCAAAGCCAAAAAATTCCGTGTTGGGCTAACACAAGGAACGGACAAATCAAGGAAAATTCTGATTTTTAAATTATTCCATGATTTGGTCATTCCTTGAGTTGGTATTCATTGAGTTAGCCCCCACCCAAAAATTCAAACCTCTTCATTATATGCAGCCAAACCTATTTCATAGCAAACCTTTGCTAAATTAAATATAATTAATTATTTTATATAATTTAATAACCAAATATTTACCATCCATTTGTTTGTTTATATTAATATCCTCAACAATTCCATTAGCCAAATCTTTAGTTTTTAATTTGTAAGTATCTTGTAAACGTAATAATCCTTGAATTGCTCCATTTAAATCATCCTTTTTAAAAAAATAAAAAATATTATGATTTCATACTCCCCGATTTTTGGTTTGCCTATGATATAAGAATCATTAAAACTAGTTTTCGGCACGATTTGGTTATTCCGCGGTCCTTTCTCTAATGCCGGACTGGTACCTAACAGTACTACTGGCACCGGATCACAAAAATACATTTTCCTACCACAGATATACTTCGTACCAAGTTCGAGTACTCCTCCTTTTCTTAGTTCATCTTATAGTTTAGGAATCCCCACTCACTTCTTAAAACTCTCTCATTTTCTCTCTTTTAATTGAAAAAATAGAAAAAAATCCACCTCATTAGGAAAACGAGTTTCTCTTTGATTTGAAATATTTTTTAAATAATTTTCAGCCAAATCTGATTGAATTTCCTTTGAAATTTCTTCCCATGTGTTTGCTAATTTTTTTATAACTCTAAAAGCATTTAAAGGATTTAAAACACTTTTTGGTTCCAATTCAAATAATTCACTTTCTTCTTTTAAATATTTATTTGCCATACTATAAAATTATTTATAAATTAATTATTTTAAGGAACAATATGTATACATAATTATTATTTTATTGTAATAAGTATTTGGAGTCTAGCAAGCATAAAAATAAAATTTTTCAAGAATTTTCATACTTTTCAGGAATCGGGATGACTATTTAGACCTCTTGGTAATTATCGTTTATCAAATAATTCATTTTCTTCTCCCCCTTCCTCACCCATTCTCCATACAAATAAATTATTTTCTAAATTTTAACTAACCATTTTTTCTTCTTTATTTATGGTTCATAAATTAAAATTTAATTTAAAAAAATACCTTTTTAAATTTTCTAAACGTTTATTTTCCAATAAAATATAATTTTCTATAATTTTTGGAATTTCTTTTTCTACATGTACTAATTGTTGTAATTCTGCAGAGGATGTAAATAAGTCTTGGGAATTAATTAATTTAATTAAAATAAATAAATTAATTAAATAAAAATACATTTTAGATACCTAAATTAAATATACATATATTTTTTGATATTTATTTAAAAATAACTAGAATATTCAAAAGTATCAATTTGGTGTTGTCATTTATTGCTTTTAAAGGCCCTTCCTTTATTAAAAAAATAAATAACAAAAATTATAAAACAAATTTGTGTGTTGGATTTTTGAACACATACATATACACATATTTAGTGATTATTTAGCAACACAAATGTTGGTAACAAACAAGGGAGAATTCATTATGGTAATTCTTCGGTTTTCGCCCCCCCCTTCTTTTTCTAACCATTTTTAAATCTTTACTTCCCTTTCTCCCTTATTTTTTATGAGTACCTAGTCGAGCGTGTCGAATGACACCAAAATCAAAAAAATCGGACTTGATTTGACCGAGATACAGACCCCTAAAAATTGAGAACCATAGGGGCGATTTTTTGGGATAAAAAATATTCATGCAAATGATAGCTCATTCGAAAGAGCTCATCGTGATGAGTCGAATGATACCAAAATCAACGTGATTGGACAAGATTTGACAAAGTTATGACATTATTTAGAGTCGGCGACTTATGTCATAACTTTGTCGAAAACTTGTCCAATCACGTTGATTTTGGTGTCATTCGACTCAACTCGACGAGCTCTTTCGAATGAGCTATCATTTGTAAAAATTTTCGTCCTTATGGTTTTTCGCCCCTATGGTTTTTCAATTTTTAGGGGTCTGTATCTCTGTAAAATCAAGTCCGATTTTTCTGATTTTGGTGTCATTCGACACAGCTTGATAAGTTCTATAACATAAAATTGACTGACCATTTTTTAATACTTTGAGGAAGAAAAAAGGAGGGGGGCGAAAACCGAAGAATTACCTTTATTATCAAGCTTTTCAAAGGTTTTTTAGATTAGCTGAACTGTTTACAAATATTAATACAAAATGTGAATAATAAGGATAAAGATTGGCCGGTAATAAATATTAGATTGGGAAAGTCGGGGATCTCTTTAATTGAGATGGCAGGTCAATTCTTATCATTATTTATATTTTTGTGAAAAGCTATTTTTTAATTTGTTTATTTGTTTTGTGAATGCAGCATTAGCCCTGTATTTATTACTTAAACGAGTTATTTATCATTCGAAAGAACTCATCGAGTAGATTGGATCAATGTAACAATCTGATTAATGGAATCTTAATTTAATATTTATTTATTTTTAAATTCGTTATATCGATACTTTCAAATTTATTTTTAATTCTTCGTTTTTTATAATATTTTTATAAAAATTGTTGTTGGAATGAAAAACACCAAACTATTTACTACATATGTATCGTTGTATAACAGGGTTGCCGCGGGTACAAAAAATTTTCGGGTACGGGTTTCGGGTATCGGGTTATAAAATTTTCATTTCGGGTATCGGGTTTCGGGTTGGCAAAAATTTCGGGTACGGGTTTCGGGTTATAAAATTTTCATTTCGGGTATCGGGTTTCGGGTTGGCAAAAATTTCGGGTACGGGTTTCGGGTTTGGCGAAAAATTCGGGTTATTTTCGGGTGTTCGGCTATTGATGAACTAAATTGTAAGGGGACAAGCTATATTGCATAATAGGATTTTGGGTGATATAGAAAGAGGCAAATTTGAAGAGATTAAAACATTGTGGGATTTGGGGATTAAGAGTGATATCTTGGTAAAATCCCACTATAGTGGTAAATTCCCACCTTGATAAAATCCCTCACTATATACTAATGCCCTCCTCTTTATCTCCATTAAAGCTTCCAATTCTCCCGTTTTCAGCGCCGCAGGCGAAAATTTTGCAAAATTCATGGCTAAATCATAATTTTTAATGCTTTTTCAAGCTTAAAATATTAAAAAATAAATAAATTTAAAAATATAAAATAAAAATCAAATTTTAATAACATTTATTTTTGAAAAGAATATCTTTTAAGCCTCATTTCCGGCCCTGGATACGAACCCACCCCTATGAAAATAACTAACCAGTCGCCTTACCCATTCAGCCACCGATAAACATAATAATTAATGGAAGAAATTATAATTAATTCTTTCCCTTTTCCTTTCTATAATTTTTTAAATTTATTTTAAAAAATCGGGTAAGGCTAAATTTTCGGGTAGAAATTTCGGGTTTTAACCAATTTCGGGTCACGGGTTTCGGGTTGGAAAAAATATCGGGTACGGGTTTCGGGTTTCGGGTTGGAAAATTTTCAATTCGGGTATCGGGTTTCGGGTACAAAAAAAGGCCGGGTTTCGGGTTTCGGGTATCGGGTTTCGGGTTTCGGGCGGCAACCCTGTTGTATAATACATCTTCCCTTTTAACTTTTAATCAAAATTATTTAATAAATAAATATATATATTTTTTGTTTAAAAATATTTTTTAATTTTTTTATTTTGTAACTTCCTTTTTTTTTAAATTCCACGTAGAAAATAGTACATTCCTTCAGAAAATCAATTTTGTCATAATATTTCATAAAATAATTTATCGAAAAACAAAAATTTATTAATAAATAAAAAAGCATAAATTTAAACAATTTGAAATTTAATGTAAATTTAATTTAAACACATAAGTTTTGCTTCCAGCATAACATAATACAACCCAAAATTTTTTTCTGTTCTCCTCGTACATTTCTGTGACAGAGAAAAGAAGGAATTCTGGTTTCTAGAGCATCTAAAAATTTCTTTACAGCGCAAAAAAGGAAAAATCCTTTCGCTGTCGAGGAAACTTATTTTGGTTGTAAAACTTTCAAATAATTTCATTAATTCAATTAATTAATTAAACATTTAAAGCAGGGTTTCGATCTCGAATTTTTAAAAATCCGCAAAATTGATCGAAAAAATCCGCATTTTATATCAAAAATCCGCAAAAAATTATTAAACCCAAAAATTTAATTAAAATCACTTTATGCATGGTATTTTTCGTCTTCTACAATTGAATTAAGCAATTTTTTTATTACTAATGATCATCTTATGAAAATCCAACAACTATCTGAAAAATCACACTTGCATTTTTGTCGCGGAAGATGTCGCAAATTTTTATTTCTTCCACTTTCAGCGCCGCAGGCGAAAATTTTTTTAATTTTGAAAGATCCTTAAGCCAAAAATCTTTCATTTTTAGGCCAGGCAAAAAATTTTGAGGATTTTGGAAGATCAAGGACACAGATTCCTCCCTTTTTTGCGCCGCAGGCGAAAATTTTGAGAATTTTGGAAGGCCAAGAAGCCCGATTTCTTCAATTTTCAGCGCCGCAGGCGAAAATTTTGAGGATTTCAGAAGGTCTTAGCGGAAAAATAATGACATTTTTGCTAAAAACCACAAGAAAATATAAAAAATCCTCATAATCTTCAAAAGACCACAAAAATCCGCAAATCCGCATTTTTAAAAATAATCCTCATCGCCCTATCAAAAAACCACAAAATGAGGAAAAATCCGCAGATATCGAAACCCTGATTTAAAGCAATATATTTATATAAATAAATAATTATATAAGTATAATAATAATTCAAAATCATAGCCATTCAAATAATACCATCAAAACTAAAATGAGGTAACCACAGAGAAAAATACAAAAACTTGTAAAGATAACCAAGAATGGAATTCTAAGAAAAAATAATTAAATATTTTATTTGATTATTCTTGAAATTTAAAATATATGTAAGTATATTCTTCAAATATTCAAATAAATTTTTATTAAAAAATAAATTAGTATATAACCTCTTCTGTCGAGACATTCCCAACCCACTACCTTCAATTCTTCCCAATTCTTCCTCTTCTTCTTCATCAGAAAATTGTTGTACTTTCCCAATTTTATATTGTCTTGCTACATTTTGAGGATATTTAAATGAATAATAGGTATTTTGTTGTTGTGAATGTAGGGAGGATTGAGGAATATTAGTAGGAGGTTGGGAAGGAGGGAGTGGAGGAGTTGGCGGTGCTCTTAAAAATTGTTTATTTTGTTGATTTTTTATTAAAGGAGAGTTTTGTTGACTAGAAGATTGAGTAATTAATTTATCTGTTCCATCGACGGCTCTTAAAAATTTATAAAATTAATTTAACGAAATTTAAAAAACTCATTATCATCATTGTCAATATTTCTAATTCTTTCCATTTCGTTTAGTAATTGAGCTATTGCTCGTTGCCTTCTTTCATCATTAACATCTTCTTTCCCTTCATTACACTTTAAATAAATATTTTAATTAAATTTTTTTTATTTTAACCAGCCTCAGAGAAAGAGGAAGAAGTAGCTTTAAATGGAGGAATTGATGAAGTTCTAATTATTTGATTATAGGAATTAATGTATTTTGTTGAATTAAAGGGAGAAGAAGGTGATGAAGATATAGAGGTTGGTAATACTGAAAATAAAAAGGTAGGAAAATATAATATAATATTTAATATATTTTGTCGATAAAAAGATTTTTTCAACAAAATTTTCAAATAAATTACCAGAAAGAATTCGCCGTTTATAATTTGAAATTAATGGAGATTTTTGTTGTTTTTGTTGATTGCCAGAAAGTTTTGGGCTTGAAACATAATGATGAAGTAATGAATTGGAAGATGAAGGAAGATGATGATGTAAATGACGTCCAAAAGTTGGAACTAAAAAAATAAAGTTTGAAGTAATTTAAGTAATTTATATAATTTTTATTTATTTTTTTAGAAATTTGTCCTTTGATATAAACATGCTGGAATGGGTGTAACAAAATTCATTCTTGTAACTTGGTAAATATAATGTATTAGGGCAAAATAAAGTTTAAGTATAGGTATTGGAGATCGAGATTTTTGGAAAGCCTGGGCCGGATCCTGGGCCAGGGACAAAAAAATGTCGGCCTGGACTCTGGTTACAGGAAAAATCCAGGCTTTGGTCCAGACCAACTCGATCTCTAATAGGATTGGAAGATGAAGGGAGATTTTTTATCTAATAATATAAAAAAAGCAAATAATATTAAAAAAAGAATCCTTTAATTAATTAAAAAAATTTTTTTAACATTTGTGTTGATGTACTCCTAATTTCCGAGACAACGTAGAAATTAAAGGAGATGAATAATTACTTGAATTTAAAGTAGTTGTTATTCTTCTTCTTTGTTTTCTTTCTCCTTTATGCTAAAAATTAAAAAAAATAATTCATTTAAAATATTTTCTTTTTTTAATTGCACATTATTTTGGTGAAATTATTGTTAAAAATTAATTTTTTAAATTATATTTAAGTATTTTTTAATATTTAATTTAACATTTATTTATTCAAAACTTACCACAATTAATTCATTATCAATTTCTCTACTTTCTAAAGGAATATCATTATTATCATTAATTCTTTTTTTGATAATTTTTTGTTTAAAAATAATCACTCGACGTGCAGGGAATGCCAAATCAATTGAAAGTAAAGAAATTAAATGAACAAAAATTCCAGCTAACCAAAAATCCATTAAATTTAATTTTATTGAAAAAGTTGACGAAATATTTTTTGAATAAAGAATATTTTGCTTTAAAAAAGAAAATTTTTTTAGTTAAATTATTGGAATATTTTTAATTAAATTTTAATAATCTGTGCTATATTTAAAAGTTAAGAAATTAAAAAAATCTTTTTACCATTAAAATTAAACAAATAATAACACCAATTAACACAACAACTTGAATTTTTCGTCTTTTCCATTGGGCAAGTAATGCACAAACAAAAAGCATTAAAGAAGGTAAATATTCACAAATTAAAGCTTTTTTCCATTTTAATGAACAAAATTTGAAACGTAATAATAACCAGGGCCATTGTTCTAGATTAAATAATTAATTGAAATTATTTGTTTAAAAATTAAATATTTCTAATAAGTGAGGAATAGTGTCTTCCCCGACTGAACTGAACTTTTCGAGAAGACATCGCCACAGAGGGGGTATTTTTAAAAATTAATAATGGTATATTACCATATTTGTTGCCGATTTTATTTATTTGTTCTGTTGGCCGAAGATCTCGAATAACCGTTAATTGTAAACGTTCATCTATATTAAAATTAAAAAAAATATTTAAAATTTAAAAAATAATTTGTTTACCAAGTTCAGTTTCAAACCAAAATTGACAAGAATATTTTTCAAAAGGTTCTTTCCAAATATCAGAATTACAAAAAAGTTGTCCAGAAAAACTTTTTTTAAATTAAAATTAATTTTCTAAAATTAATTACCGATAAACAAAAGTAATTAAACCATTTTTTGGATTTAAATGAATACTTTTTTGTGATTGAATTGTTTGTGTTGTTAAAAGAGGAAGTATTTGAATACGAGGCTTTTTAAAATAATTATTATAATTTAACCTAGGGTAGCACCCTGAGCCTTAGGGGAGGGATCGTCGAGGATCGAGGTTTACCGGGGTAGAGCCTTCGGGGTTCGGGTCCGGGTCTTTGCCAAAAAAATAGTCGGGGTGCTACCCTAATTTAAACTGTTTTTTGTGGAAATAAAAAATAAAAAAAGAGAGAAACTAATTGAATAATATTTTCCAATATTTTTCAAAAAATATTATCTAACTTAACTTCCATCCCGGATAATTTCAGAAAATACATATATTTAAATATTACTATTTATTTACCTGCCAAGGAGTAAATTCATCAGGTAAAGAAATAGGTAAATCATTTAAATCCCTAAATTGCAGTCTGTCATCACGAAAATGGACAAACAAAGAAAATTCTAAACCGAGATAGTTTGGGGAATTCTTTTAAATAAATAAAAAATTAAAAATAATTTATTTTAATCTCTCACTCCAAATTCAAATTCTCTAGTATCAATTAATTCTAATTGAGTTAATAAACGAAAAAATGTGCCTAAAAATAAATAAATAATTTTTGAAAATTAATTTAAAATAACCATTAATTGTATTTAACATATTAAATTCTTCTGAAGGCCTAACAGATTTATGATAATATTTAAACTTTCTAGCTATATCTGCTCGTTCTTCGGGAGTTAAACTAAAATATTAAGTACTATTAATTTAATTTAAAAATTTTATTTTGCCTCAGAGTAGAAGAAATTAAAAGAATAAATTGCAAAAGTAAAGGAACAATTAAATTCTGTTTTCGGTTTTCTTTCAACAAAATATTTTTTAAATCATTTTTAGTCATTACTGTTTAATTAAATCATTTTGTTGTTTAATAATTTTTTTAAATTTAATTTGAAGAAAATAAAAAATGAATAATATTATCATTTTTTAAATTAAATCTAACAATAAATATATACAGTATTTATTCCAATTAAATGGCCCCTCATTATTTGAATGCCCCCTCCAATAGAATGACTTTTTTTGAATAAAAGAAGAATATGACATTTTTGAGGGTATTGAAAAATAGAATGGCGGCCATTCAATTAGAATAAATAAGGTATTTTTATAATAATTTAAATAATATAAATATTTTTAGATGAATTAAACTTCCTTTTGAAGTGGCAAGAAAGTATCTAATATCATTAAATGGGCCGTTAACAATAATTGGTAGTGTTTTTCAGGAGTCCTGGTTCTGGCCGAATTTTTGCTTCCGGTGGAACATTCCCTTCATTTTCCAAAGATTGTCAATTTTGCAGAACCATATTCTTGGAACAAACCAAAGAAAAATATTTAGCAAAAATCAGAATGCTCAAAAAAATGTTTATATAATTTAAAAATATTTAATAAACTTATTTTTAGTCGAATAAACTAGTAGAATTTTTTGATAGATTTATATCTTTATTTTGACAAAAATGAGTAAAAACTTTAAAAGCGCACGTAAAAATTAAAAAAAATTAAACAAAAAATCGACTGTTTTATTTA
Source organism: Meloidogyne incognita (assembly GCA_036172945.1). Lineage (NCBI taxonomy): Eukaryota > Metazoa > Nematoda > Chromadorea > Rhabditida > Meloidogynidae > Meloidogyne > Meloidogyne incognita. The sequence goes on from JARQAC010000037.1 coordinate 1,486,974, forward strand.
ATTTTGTATGTTCTATTTATTCACCTCGATGATTTTACGCTAAATAAAAGGTGCTAATTTTACAAAATAACCTTAACATAATGCACAAAACAAAGAAAACAAGTAAAAGAATGCATTTAAGGTCAAAAACACCCAACCGAAAAAAGTGAGACTATTTGACGCAATTAAAAAATCGAATTCTTTTTTTATTAACTTTTAATCACACTTTACCGGCTATTTTATTATTCTTTTAGAGAAAATAAAAATCATAAAGTAAAATACAAAAAAACATAAAAATTCAGGTTTTTTTTAATATTTTTGTCATTTAAATCTGGAAAGTAATAAAAGCGCAAAATTGTTAAAAGACAATGAGAGAGAGAGAATTTACATCAGAAGAATAACAATAAGCATAATTGAAATACATTGGTTTTCTATTAAAAATTAATGCAATCCCTTTATAGAATTTAAGACAAGAAAGTATAAATAAATATCCTAAAATAATAATAGTAAAATGCCTCACAAATCAGAATATAATTTATAAAATAGAAAAATAACTAGAAGATTTCAACAATTTAAGAGTAAAAAATAACAATTGAAAGAACTGAATAGGCAAGTAAATCATAAAAAAGCGCGGATACACGTAATTGCTCTTCGGCGGATGAAAATAAACTATTAGCTTTTGACCATCATCACCGACAGAATTTTTCTCTTTATTTTTCGAAAATTTGACGGAAATCGTTGGAATATCTGGAAATTTTTTTGTATTTTTTTTGAATTTATATTTAAAAAAGTAGATTTAAGAAAAATAATATTAAAGTTAGCTTAAAAGCTAATGCAATAAGCAAATGCAAGAAACTCTAGTCCACAATAAAACCGAGGGTCAGTAAGATGTACCCAATAAATTCGAATTGTCTTTGAGCTAATTTGTATATTTAAATATTCCCTTCAAGTAAAAACTTGCGATCTTACGATTTTTTGAAGGAGACCAGGGATGGCACTACCGTACCTTAAAAGCGGAAGACTGAAGGCAGAAGAAAACGAAAGAGGATGAGAACGGGAGGGTACTGATTAAGTGATCAACCTGGAGATTGATCAGTCGAGGCTAAAATTTTGCGGGATAATTCCCTAGGGAGTTATCCCGCATGCGGCATCTCGCAAACACGATTTTGCCCGTGTCTGGTGATTTCGCCAGTGAATGATCTGGGCAGTGAGTGATATGGGCAGTAGTGATTTAGGCAGTAAAGATTTTTTTAAAAATTTTCTTTCGCGAAAAAACAATTCGAGTAATACTAGAAAAATAATGATGCGTAATCTTGGCATTAAATGTATTTTACTTGAATTTTTCTTAAATGAATAATTATAAAGACAAGTTGGCATCGCATTAAAATTAAACGATTAGAGATGGGTGACTAAACACGCCTCCGGGTCCACAATCATCCACCTATTTTTGGAAATTTTTAAGTTCAAGACTCAAACAACTGTTACTGCCCAAATCACTTACTGCCCAATTAACTCACTGCCCAATTCACTTCTGTCGAAATCACACGGCACCATTTTGCCGACCTTTAAATTGAATATGAGAGTTATTTAAATTGTTTGGCATTTTGTAATTCAAAAAAAGTGCATATTGAGTCTTGTTCACGTTTATCATTGAAAAATTCTCCCTTTGATAAGCTCGATCATTTTAACTGATTTTTTGTTTTAACTTTGTTTTAGGCGTTAAATAAGCACTTAATTTAATAAAGATGGAAGGTATGCCAGCATTGAAAAAGGCTAGATTAGAATTCCCATCAGAACATAAACAATTATCTAACAGCAATGAAATTAATGAAAGTGCTAATTGTCTTATCATTCCAACTTCCTCATTAAGAGATTGTACTGATTTATTTGGTTTGTTAATTTTAATAATTAGCTTCTTTATTGGTAATCGTACACAATACAGACTACGCATTTAAAATTTTAATGAAAATCAGTTTTTATTTTATTGAAGGCAGGGGTTTTTATTCCGAAAACGATGTCCGGTATTCAAAATTTATCTTTAGATTCGTGATCAACTTAAATACCCATAACAACATTTATCAAAACAATAAAATTTTAAAGATATAGTCTGCATTGTGTGTGTGTGTGTGTAACCGTTTATTATTTTAGATTTTATTTAAGAAAATTTTTATTAAATCCAAATTCTTTTAAGAATTTTCTTTTTCAAAACAGTTGATGATATTGCTCAATTACTTCTTGTTAAAAATTTTGTTGTTGTTCAGGTTTAGTATCTCTTTAAGCTTTTTTATTGTATAACTTTTCAGGGGCCTTCTGGTTCAGGCAAAACCCATTCAGCAAAAATTATCAGTGAAAAATGCGGACTTAATTTAAATATTTTACAAATTAGTCACCAAGTTGATGTTAAGGTTTAATTTGATTTTTAAACAATTTTTAATTTTCTATTAAGTTGTTATATGGAAGTTACACTTGCACCGAAGTTCCTGGAGAATTTGTTTGGAAACCGTCTAAATTTGCTCAGGTAATCATTTATCTGTTAACTTGTTACTTTTATTTTTATTGATCTACAAAATTTCAATTAAAATTTTTTTAGTGTTTACAACAAGAATGTCTTATCCTTTTGGAAAATATTGATCATGGAGGTCCAGATTTAGCCTCAGCTATTTTACAATTTGTCAATAATGAATGTATTGAATTACCTAATGGAATGAAAATTAAAATGAATAAAAATTGCCGTATTTTGGGTTCTATTGAAGAAAATGCTCAACAAATATTTTCAATTCCTTTAATTCTACAAGAATATCCTTATAAAGTTAAATTGTCTGCTCCTTCTTTTAATCAATTAAATAATAATATTAAACAAAAATATCCAAAATTGGAAAATATACGGGAGAAAATTATTTCACTTTTCATCGAAGTGTCAGATTTAATAAAAACAAAAAAGGTTTTTTAATTACATTATTAACCCATAGGAGTAAGAAATCATTGTTTAAATTTTAAGATATCAATTGATCGTTTACTCAACACACGGGATTTATTTGTTGCATTGTCTCGTTTATGCTCTTCTCCAACAAATATTTTGAATGATCCTCGTGCACTTTTTCTCGAATTATTTGATGTTTGGGCAGTTCATTTAACATCAATTTCTCTTAAATTAGATGTGGCAAATTGTATTTCTGAAGCTCTTTCACTTTCAAAAGAGGAACAAAATTTCTTATTAAATATTAGACATCCTAAAGTGGTTGTTAACAATGAAAATGTGGAAATAGGAAGAATTAATTTAGAAAGGAGATTGCTTACAGACAGAACGTATTTTTAAAAAGAATTTTTTTTTAATTTTATTTTTTAGTTCACAATCTTCAAATTTTGTTCTCACACGTGATGCTACATGTTTACTTGAACGTTTGGCTATTTCAATAATCCAAACTCCGCCAGAGCCAATTCTTCTAACGGGTGAAACTGGTGTTGGAAAAACTAGTTCAATTCAATATTTGTCTCATTTACTTCGTGTTCCTTTACGTGTTGTTAATTTAAGTCAGGAATCGGAGTCTACTGATCTTTTGGGAGGGTAAATGAATTTATACAAAAATTAGTAGAATTTTTAGATATAAGCCAACATCGCCATTAAATATTCTTCGACCTTTGGCTGATGAATATTTTCGTTTGTTCAAAATTTCATTTGATTTGGAGAAAAATTCCAAGTTTCTGAATAACGTCAATGTAAGCTTATGAAAATTATTATTTAACTGTTTTTATTTATCAAACAGAAATGTTTCAACTCTCAGCGTTTTGTTGATTTTCTCCAACTTATTTTGAAGTCGAGCACTAGAATTTGTCGTAAATTGCCCGATGCTCGTAATGAGTGGATTCATTTGGCAAAGAAGACTTCTCGAATGATTAAATATTTTGCTGATAAAAATGATGGCGAAAGTTGGCGTCGAAGAATGTTTTTTGCTTATGTCAAAGGTGTAGTTACGGAAGCAATCGAGCAAGGGCAATGGCTTTTGGTAGACGAGATAAATCTGGCATCTGCTGAATGTTTGGATGTTATTGTTGAGGTTTTAATTTTTACTTGATTTTTTGTTATACCTTTGAAGTTGCTCGAGTTGTCAACTGATGTTCATAAGAACTTTCGTCTTTTTGCTTGTATGAATCACGCAACAGATATAGGAAAACGTTTATTACCAAGTGGAATTCGTGCAAAATTTACCGAAATTTTTGTCTCTGAAATTGTGGATGTGGATCAATTACATATTCTTATTCGAGGTCATCTTCCTTCGCTTCCAAAAAATTTGATTGATGGAACACTGAATTTTTACAAAGAAATAATTGCTTCATTTCCTCTTAAATTCAGGTTATTTATTATTTCATCTTTTCTTTATTTTAGCTAATTTCCTTTTTTAGTTTACGTAATCTAAGCCGTGCACTTTCAATGGTCGGTGACAATTATTATAACAATGGCCAGCTTACCTCAATTTTGAGTGCTTGCCGTCTTTCATTTTCCAGTCAACTTGGTGTAAATCAGCGAATTATGATGTTTAACATCCTGGCTAAATCATTTGGTTTATCTTTTCTTCAATTTCCAGCACCAAAACCTGACCAAATTGATGATTCCAAATTTATGTAATTTTTTAATGTTTCATTTCAAATCCTTAACAACTTTTACAGATTAATCGAAGGTTTTCCAATTCCTCGAGGCTCCGAACCAGTTAATAACGAAGGTGTTTATGTTTTTACTCCATCAGTCAGAGAGAATATAAAGTTATTGGCTAATGTTGTTTCTACTCGAAAATATCCTATTCTTCTTGAAGGAGAGACTTCTGCTGGAAAAACTTCCATGGTTATTCAACTTGCCAAAATGAGCGGTAATTGTGTCTATCGAATTAACAACCATGAACATTCTGATATCCAGGTTTTTAAATTTATCTTTACTAAATATTTACTTATGGATTAGGAGTATATTGGCACCTATGCTCCTGATATGGATGGAAGGCTTGTTTTTACCGAGGGCCTTCTTTTAAAAGCCCTTAAATTTGGCCACTGGATAATTCTCGACGAGTTAAATTTGGCTCCTAGTGCTGTACTTGAAGCGTTGAATAGGGTATGTTCTACTATAATTTTTATACTAATAACTCATTTATCTTGTATTTAAAGCTTCTCGACGACAACCGTGAACTTTTTGTGCCCGAACTTAATTACACCATCAAGGCCCATCCTAACTTCCAATTATTTGCTACTCAGAATCCTTTTGGTGCTTATTCTGGTCGTAAACGCCTTTCTCGTGCATTTCTAAATAGATTTATGGTAATTCAATGTGATATAATTCCGCTCTCTGAACTACCTCAAATTGTTCAACATCGCTGTGGTATAGCACCTAAACAGGCAAAATTGGCCGTTGACGTTTTATATGAACTGCGTAATCGGAGAGCCATCTCAAAAATATTCTCTTCATCAGATGGCTTAATGACCTTGAGGTTTTTGATTTAACAATTTGTTTACTATTCATTTACTTTTTAAAGGGACCTTTTCCGTTGGGCTAATCGACTTGCCTCTCAGAAACAAGTCGATGATTGGCGACAATCAATGGCCGATCATGGATATTTTGTACTTGGTACTCGCTGTCGCACACCTCATGACGAACGAGAAGTTATAAATGTGTTGGAACAAAAATTGCAACGTAAAATCAATGTCGATCTTCTTTTTGGTCAAAACTCTCCATTTATGCCCAATATTGTCATCCCTCAACAAATAGTACTAACTGCACAATTACGTCGGACACTTATTCTTTGCTCAGAGGCTTGGAAATGTGATGAACCTGTTTTACTTGTTGGTGATACAGGTTGTGGCAAAACGTCTGCTGTTCATCTTTTTGTACGTTATTTATTTTATTTTTATAAAATGATTTTTAATTTCTAGGGTGATCTTCTTTCAATAAACTGCCATGAGCGAACAGATGCTTCTGATCTTCTCGGAAGTGTTCGTCCGTTTCATGATTCAAAAATCGGCCCAACTTTCCAATGGAAAGATGGTATTGTTGTGCAGGCGATGCGTCGCGGTCAACGTGTACTAATTGATGAGATCTCGCTAGCTTCTGATTCCGTGCTTGAAAGGCTTAATTCATTACTTGAATCGGAACGTACAATTTTGCTAACAAATCCTGCTTCGTCTACTTCTGGAGATTCTAATTCAATTGAGCAATTGGTTAGGGCGATTTGTGGTTTTCAGCTCGTAGCAACAATGAATCCTGGGAATGATTATGGAAAGAGAGAGGTTTATTTAGAATAACCAAACTAAAATAGCATATATTATTAAGCTTTCAAAAGCATTGCGCAATCGATTTACAGAAATCTGGTGTCCAAACAATTATAACAGAGAAGATGCACTAGAAATACTTCGCCGGCGTTTACAATGTGTTACATCTGCAAAATTGACTACGGAATTAATGGATAATGTTGCAAGTGTTTTTATAGACTTCACTGAATTTTTTACCAATCAACTTGCTGAAATCATAAAGTATCTTCATTAAATAATTTAAATTTTTTAACTATTGTAAGGAATATAATTTTAACTTTTATTGATAAAAATTTAATGTACGACAAGATTGATATCCTTAAATTCAGATTTTCTCCTTCATTGCGAGACCTGGTTGGATTGGCGGAGCTATTCATGGAAATGCTGAATACGATTGCTTCAGATGTTAATTTATATACGCTTGTCAAATTACTTTATCATTCTATTGAGGCAACTTTCTTAGATGCCTTAGGAGTTATGCCACAGCGTATGTCTTTCAATAGAAACTCGATAATTGAACAGTGCCGAGCTAAGGTTTTGAAAAATATTTGTTCGATTAATGTCTTTTTTAGTTTTCAACAATTGTGCAAAAATATGGTTTTATTTGTGAAAATGTTCTACCTCATTTTGGATGTGATGATATCATTGTAAACGATTATGGCCTCTCAATTGGACCTTTTTTCATTAAATGTTCAGACGAAAATGTTGAAGCTTGCAAATTTCCTAAAGGATATTCGATAAACTCTCCAAGCACTTGTAAAAATTTACTCCGGATTGCTCGTGCGTTGTCGTCAAATAAGCCAATAATGTTGGAGGGTAGTCCTGGCTCTGGTAAATCAAGTTTGGTGATGGCATTAGCTGCAGCAACTGGTCATAAATTAATTAGACTTAATCTTTCTGAACAGACGGTTATTAATTTTATTTTAAAAAGCTTTATCAATTATATTTAGGATGTTTACGACTTATTTGGAACAGACGTTCCTGTTGCTCAATCTAATGGAAAATCTGCCACGTTTGCTTGGCGTGACGGTCCAGTTCTTAAGGCTATCAAAGAAGGCAGTTGGATTTTATTGGATGAGGTTTGTTTTAACTTTGTTTGATTAAATAATTCCTATAATTAAAAAGATGAACCTGGCTTCTCAGTCTGTTCTTGAAGGCCTCAATTCTTGTTTTGATTTTCGGAAGAATATTTACATTAGCGAATTGGATCGCACTTTTGATGTTGATGCTCGTAGATGTCGCTTTTTCGCTTGTCAAAACCCTCATAGTCAAGGTGGTGATCGAAGGGCACTGCCTAAATCATTTGTTAACCGATTTACTTCAGTAAGTAATTTCTATATTAAATAAACAAGATAAAAACTATAATTAAACTTATATCTATGTAATGATTTTATATGATACCCATTATTTTTTTTAGATTTTCATTGAAGAAATGACTGACGACGATTTTATCTTTATTTTGACTGAATATTCTAAAACAGTTCCAAATGGAAATTTATATCTTTCTGATGAACTTATTGCAAAAATTATTTTAATTAACAAACTTTTCAAAGAAACCAATACTTTTATGAAAAATAGCTTTGAATTCAATTTACGAGATTTATTCCGATTTTTGGAGGCAATTGTTTTGGTAAGTCACATAATAATTTGAAATAAATTTTCTAACAAAAATTATTTTATAGTTTCGTGGGAATGTAGACTTCAGTTTTGATTTGGTTTATTTAAGTCGTTTAACATCTAAAGAGGCTAAGCAAAAGGTTTGTTTTCTAAATTTACCACTTTATATTGAAAATCTAATGAATGGCATTTCTGAAATTACTTATTAATTAAAAATTTTTAAAAATTCTAACAATAAAACATGGCAAGATATTAAGATCTTTAAAGTTCTGATGTTTTCGAGCTTTCTTTTTCGTTTTTTTCTTCTCACCTTCCTTGATTTCCTTGACTTTTTCCGCTTTCTTTGTCTCATTGTCAGAAACTTTCTTTTTATCTTTCTTTGTTTCTGGCGCTTCCGGTTCCTTTTTTGGTGGCGGTTTTACAGGTTTAAGCTTGTCACCTTTCTTCTCACTCGATAATTCAATGCCATAATGGGCTATCACTTCTTTCATAGAATTTAAAATGTCTGCAGGACTTGGGTAATAATAAGCATAGTTCTTGTACTCCGCCTTTTTATTCTTGAAATCAGGAAGCAAATCACCATTTTTATCTGTTCAAATAATTTAATTTTAAATTCATTTTAATTGAGTATGTTTAGATTTTTGTTTAATTGCTTTCTCTTGAATTTTTAATACCTAAGAATAGAATTCTCGGAACATATTTTCCATCAGGTCTGTACTCTTCTTCGTAGGGTTCATCATCATCTGCAGTATTTACCATAACAAAATATTCACTAAGTTTTTTGAATGCTTTTCTTGCATTTGACTGTTGCATTACTTTCTTTAGAGCTATAAGTTTAAAATTCAGTTAAATTAAAAAAATATTTCTACATTTGCACGCGTGACACCATGTCTTATGGATTAAAAGAAAGACAGGTTTATTCCTTTCCAAAGCTGTCTCCACTGCATTTTCCCAAGGTATCCAGTCAATATCATCACCAAAACCTACGAATTTATATATTTTTAGTTCAAAATTATCAGTCGAATTTTGTCTATACCATTTGATAAGGGGTTTTTGTACATCTCGGTCAGATCTACCTTCTTTTCATTGTCATGGGCATTTATTAAGATTCCTGATGCTGCAATCAATGCAATTTCTATAAATAATCTTGTTGAAGCTTTCATCTTTATAGAATAAATTTATCAGATAAGCATTTGGAAAGATTATGTTCGTTAGGATTTAAATTGTGTTTATGAGAAGCGATCTTTCTTATAGTCAATCGAACCTAGAACATTGACGTGTCGCTTTTCTTTTCTTCGTTGCTTTAAATTTGTGAGCAGAGAAATCAAAGTTGCGCGCAGGGTTTTGCTGACGAAAATTAATCGTAGATCAAGTTCTTTGACCAATGAATACATCGCGTTTAACGTTGTATGTGAGAAACTGCGAGAAATATAATAAATTGTTTATGTTTTTTATGTTGCACGAAAAATATATATTAATATAATTTCTATAGTTTTTTCCTCAAAAACGAACCTTATTTGTATAAAATATTCGACAATAAAATTTAATTTAAATTTTCAGGTAATAAATGCTATCTACAATCGAGTATTTTCTCCTCGAAAATGGATGCCCAGTGTGCCTCTGCCTAAAATTGATCTCAATTCCTCAACTTTGTCAATTGGAAATGTTACATTAAATTATATTAGAAATGAGATACTAGATGAAAATGTTGAAAATGATCATCTTTGCCTTTTGGCAGCCCAGATGGAATTATTGGAGAAAGTATTTATTTCTCGAATAGAACTTAATCAGATTATAAAATCCAGGTAATTGCATGCGTGCAGGCAAATTGGCTTCTATCGCTTGTTGGTCCCTCACACTGTGGCAAACGCTCTATAATTAAAATTCTTGCGGCATTGAATGGAAAGCAACTTCACACTATGCGTCTCACTTCGGGAACGGATGCACTTGATTTATTAGGATCGTTTGAACAAATTCAGGTTTCCGGATACTTATTTTGATATTGAAATATTAAATACATATTTATCTTTATTTATAAAAAAAATTATATTTAATTTATACAGGTAGAATCTTCTCCGATTTTACACAATGAGAATGATGAGAATTTGGCATTGGATGAATTAACCTTTCCTGATGATGATCGTGGAGAACTTTGTTTCAAATGGGTTGAAAGTATATTTTTGCGTGCCTTTCGTGATGGACATTGGTTATTGGTTGAAGATTCTAATTGTTGTAATTCAGCAGTATTGGACTGTTTAAACTCTTGTCTTGAGAGTACAGATGGTGAACTTCTTTTACCCATGGATGATTCACAAGTGGTTCATCGTCATCCTGACTTTAGGCATGCGTTTACCCTTTACTTTAAGAAATTACATTTTCAGAATTTTCTTTTCAATGAATCCTCGAAATGGTCAAATTTCACGAGCAATGAGAAATCGTACATTAGAAATCCAATTTTGTGTTGATCATTTGGCTTATCAGGAAGAATTCTGGAATAAAAATATTTATGATGCTCTTTCAATTATATTTAATCCTTGCATTGATTTTCAAACTAATCTTGCGAATTCAAAGCTTATGAAAAAAGAACTATTAATTTGTTGTCTACCTCCAGAACAATTGTTGAAATGCGCTGCTCTTTTTTATGCAAAGATGAAATTTAATTTAGGCATTGAGTTTAAAAACGTTTTGAGTTTGTTTCTCGACGTACTGACAAATCAAAATAATAGTATTTTTTATTCTATTTTATTAATTTATCATATTTTTTTTAGATTTATCATCAGCAGAATTACCAATTCAATGTTACTTTCCTTTATTGCGACCTTCTCTTAAAGGCGATTTACCCAGTAAGAATAGAAATTATAAAATTTATTTTTATGGTTAAATACAAATTCTATCTTTTAGTTAATATCATCAATTATTATTGCCGTTGTTGGGCTACAATTTTTAACAAATCAATTCATTTAAACATTCCAATAGAATTATTTATACAAATGGCTTTTGTTTTTCCTTTCGAGCTTGTGTTAGACAATAATTCTTTTATTCTTGATTGTCTTACTAATAATTTTAATTCTTTTGGTAAATATTTTAATTTCTATTAGTATAGATGTTTTTTTATTTGCAGAACTTCGTTTATCAATTACAAAAATTTGCGATCAATTGAAGACGTTTATTTCAAGAATTCTTTATGAAAGTGACAAAGCTGTTATTATTGATGAAATTATTCTTTCAACTTTTGAGAACTTACAATTTCATCATTGCCTTTGGAATCAATTACAATCTAATATTACAAATTCAACTTATCTTGGAGAACAATATTTGTCTTCTTTACGTGTCTCTGCTTGTTTGTGCAAGCCGTTTACTACTTATGAGCAAATGTGTTTGTGTTTAGAACATTGGAAATATGAAGAGAATTTGCTAGTTAGTAGTTGCCAAAACATAGAAGAATCGGTATAATTTTTGACTTTATTTTTTTAATTTAATATATTCCTTTTACAGAAATCTATATTTGCTCCTTTAAAACATCATTTACTTGAACTATTAAATAAGATTGGTTATCTATTTTGTAGCAATTCAACTTCTACTTCTCTATTTGATTGGATTAATGCAAGAGGAAATGAACGATTATTTCTATTTTCTCGATTTATGAGTAACTCCAATTTAATTCAGAATATTAATTGTAATGAACAGCCACTATCTGTAAGTTTGAATTTTCAGCACTTTTCCGAAATATTTTTTATATTTTTTTACTCTTTAGTTGTTTTCATATTTGAGCAATGACGCATTTATTACACATTCTGCCAATTCATTGTTGTGGTCTCGTCTTAATTATAACGATAATCTTTTGCTACATGTTCGAGTTTGTGAAATGTCTAATGCTTTACATCAATTAGAACGGACTTCTGAACTTTTTTGGGATATTGTCTTTGCATCAAAATGTGTAAATAAAACAAACAGGTGAAGAAACGTTTTTTCTATTTTTATTCTTTCTTATTTTCAGTATTCTTTTATCTGAATGTGAAAAATATTTTTCTATTACATCAGCTTCTAGCCTTAACCAAAATTTTTCAATAAAATCAATTTTATTTAAAATAAATTCATTGACTCCACCCAAAGGATTTCTTGATCATATATTTTATATTCACAAGCATAAGAATTATTTACAAATTAAAAATCAGTATCTTGAACATTATTTTTGTGTTTTGAGAGATTTTCTTCAATTAACGGTTCTTTTAGATTTTAAATTATTTTATATAAATAATAAATTTTTTAATAGATTTCTAAAGATTATGATATCGATCAAGTTTGTACAATTTCCTCCAGTCATTCAAAATTATTTGCTGCTTTTTCTGATGTAAGACAAGCAACAATTTCCAAGATTAATAGTTTAGAAGAAGATTTTTGTTTTTGGACTAAAGACCAGCATGTTTATCGAATCGAAATGCTAGAGCTTGACGGAATGACATATAAAAAAGTAAAACTTTAATAAATTTTAATGATTTAAGTTATTTCTTTTAGAATTTCCAAGAGAATATTGTTTTTGAATTATATAATTGTACTACTGCTTTAAATGAACTTTTCACTTCACACTTCTTGGAAGATTTAGATAAATTACAAACAATAACTACACAAAATGAGTTAGTTTTTTGCGTTTTGGAATATCTTATTAAAACTCTAAACTATTTTCAGAATTGAACGATTTTGTTCTTTATTATTGAATGCTTTCCAGACAGTTCAAGTTTTGAGAAAACGCTTATATTCTTTGTTTTGTTCTAATTTTCCTACAATTCTTCTTTTTCCGGATATGTTTATTCCTTATTTATTTGCTCTCAACTGCCTTGTTATTTCCTTATCCGAACAACATAAACGTGCAAAGGAAAGATTAACTACTATTTGTTGTATTCAAAACAATAAAATTATTAATGTGAGTTTAATTAAATTTAAAATATAAAAATAAATGTGACATTTTAGGTTTTTCTGGCCCCATTTGAAGAGCAACCCAATGAACAAAATAATTTAAACATTCTACTTAATCACTTACTATCCGACGATGTTAATTTTTCTCCTCGTCAAAAACTTCCCATTATTCTCTGGTATATTAATTATATCAAAATAAACTTCAAAAATTCTTTGTTTGAAAAATGTCAAATAAAGTTTTTACAATGGCTTTTTAAACATTGGGAGCTATGGCATGAAAAATATGCAAAAGCTAAGAAAGAGCAACTTTATGTCGTAAGGAAGAAGGTTAACAATGAAGATCTATTAGACGATGATGGACAAATTATTAATTCAAATGATGTTGATAAAGAAGAGGTAATAAATTTTGTTGTTTTTGCATATTTTTTTTATTCTAGCTCAACAACTATTTGCCTGACTTCAGCTTATTTACTGAAAACGAACCAACTACCAAGACACCAATATCCGAAGAAACTGATTTATCTCTTGACGGCGATGATATTTATTCAGCACTACAAACGATACTTTTATCCTCTGAAAATCTGAAGCTTCCATTTCTTAATTTTATGTCCTTCTTGGCTGATCCTAATCAGGGCTTATTTTATCGCAATTTATCATCAACAACTAATGAAGATTTTGCATGTAGTTTATTTTTTGAAAATAATATCCATTTATTTTTCTCTTAGAATTTTCTTAACTCAAAGAATGCTTTATTTTTCTTTAGTGTATGCTAATTTTTATTTTTTAGTCTATCATCTTTTACAACTCAACGAGCTATATCAAAAATTGGGAAAACAACCTAATGAAGGACGGCGTCAAATAATTTCTAAATGTCTTCCGTTAAATGTTTATAAGGAATCTGAACCAAGCTCTCTTATTCAATGTTGTGAACTGCTTGAACCACTTCGAATGTCTGCATCTCGTTTACTTAATGAATTCCCTGAAAATATTCATTTGCTTCAACTTTTATCTACTATCGATATGTTTAATAATGCACAAGCAGGAGTTCCGCTTATGAAACATGCTGCACAATTGGAACGAATTTTAGGTAGTTTAACATTTTCTTTCTTTGTTTCAAAAAAGTGTATTTATTTTTATAATTTTTAGAGTATGCCGAAACATGGGAATCAATTTCGGATAGAGCACACTCTATGCGTGAACAAATGTATCCTTTACAAGAGTTACTTGTAGAATGGCGCCGTCGTGAAGTTCAATGTTGGAACGAATTAATTAGTTTTGTTAAGCGTGACACATCACAACTTACTGTTATGGTCAGTTGGCCACTTTTTAAATATGCATTTGAGTTGGAATGTGATAAAAGCAAATTATTGTTAATGCTTACTGAATGGCTTCAGAATTCAACATTGGGTGATTTTGAAACTCGTATTTGGACTGGTCGACTTCTTTCGCATTTTATTTCATTATTTGAACAAGAGAATGAGAAAATAAGCGAAGAGAAATATAAACTTTCTCGTTGCGTTTCATGCGTTGTTGATCATTTTGAGCGGTTTAAAGATCAAGGTTTGTTTCTTACTTCCATTTTTTAGTTCTTAAATATTTTGTTTCAATTTAAGCTAAAGAACGTTATGCACAACTTTACAGCCCAATCGAAACTGAATTGCGTAATTTTACTCGTGTTGTTTCTTATAATGATCTGAATTTATGGAGTGTCCGTGAATCAGTAAAGCGTGCGCATGTTCAATTATCTAGGATTTTACGAAAATTTAAGGTTATTTTAAAATTTAAAACAATACTCGTATCTTTAAAATTTAAAACAATAAATTATTAATTATTTTTACTCCTTTGAATATAAAATTATATTCAATTTTTAAGGAAATGTCCAATGAATCACTTTCACCTATTTTACTTGACAAACTGCCAGTATTACCACCTCAAGCATTAAATCCTTTCCCAAATTCTCTACCATCATATAATAAGCAATGTTCTGATTTAACTCTTTCCCAAATGATCAACAATTTCGAAATAAGATTTGATAAACAATTACAAAAGTTGGTTGCATTAGATGAATTGTGCAATATCAAGGAATCTGCCATTGATTTTCTTCAATTAGTGATGAATAATGTTTCCTATCAAAGCATTGATAAAACAAGTTAGTACTCACGATATTTTTATTATCTATTATATTTTTATTAGATGACTCTTTAAATAATTCTGACGTTGTTGACTCTGCAAATGTAAAGTTACATGGGCGGGCTTTATTCGAACGTCAACAGCACTTCTCTCTTTTAATTCGTTCTTTGAATCGTCTTGGGCTCGGTTCAAGGCGTGCACATAAAATAGATTCTGAGAAGCTGACTGTTGAAACACTTACACAAGTGACACCGGATGTCAGGAATTTACTCTTAGCTGGCGATACGGTTTTTATTTTTTACTTTAAAAGACTAAAGTTAATTTTATTTAAGATAAATTTATTGTTTCGTCATACAATCGCCTCGAGAAATGTCTTTATGCGAAAGTTTGCTTCTTGGCGTCGCTGCTCTCAAGATGCCCCTCATTTGGCCGAACAACTTTCTCCTTCCATCTTGGATAATTTACGTGGCACTACTGAATTTGGATTATATTGGATTTTACGTGCACTTAATGGACTTGCTACAAATGGAGCATTAGAGGTCAAGCGTTTACATTTAGTTTCTAAATGTTTTGAGACAGAGTTAGAGAATCTAAGGAGACCGAAGGTTAATATATACAATAATTTATTGTTTTGATTAAATTTATTTAGGATAATTTATCTACACTTACCCATAAACAAATAACTGAAAAATATGCACAAAATTGTGATTATATTAAAAATATTTTTCAAATTGTTGATCGGATTCGGAAGCTTCTTTCTTGTTGTCCAAAAGAACATTACAATCAGACTTCTCATGATTTGGGAAATTTACAGGAACCTCTTGGCATTCTTCGCCAGTCTGATTTACAGTTTTCTCAATTAAATAAAAATGTTGATGACTTGCTCGGCATTATAACAAAACTTTGTAAACTCAACGAGAATGAAAAAGAATTTATTTTACATTTGCCTGCTATTTTTGAAGAAAAAAGCAATATTTTAGAGAAGGATATTTGGAATAAGTATTTTTTAGATTTAAATCGTATAAATAATATTATTTAAATTTGCAGGACCCGTTTGTCTACATATTCTCAAAATTTCTCTTTGTTACTCGAAGATCTTAAATCTATTGTTGTGACAATTAATATTCAGCACTATTTTCCTGAGGATTCCAGACGGATCTGTGAAATTATTGACAAAATCTCTTCTTTCAACGAGTGTGAGAATGTAATAACTCAATTAGTTCACAATCAGTCAAATTTCAATGAAAATTCATTTGATGAATTGCAGCATTTACTTTTATTTCGTCTCCAAAACATTTTCAATCAAATGGAATCTTTGATTAACTCCGAAAGTATGAATCGATTCGATGCGATCAAGAGCTTGATTGAATATTTTGGACAAAATACATTTAAGGTTTTTTTGATTTTTTATTTTAAATATTTCCATTAATTTCAGGCAAGCAACGAACTTATCAGAAATTTTCACATAATTTTTCTATCGTCTTCAATTCAATCTGACACATCAACTGATTTACTCAACAAATTCTCAACCCTGGCAATTGGCGTTCACAAATTATATGAGCGTTTATTGCGTCATTTATGCGAATTTATTTTCAATTCAATTTCTCTTCACGAACATTGGGTTGCAATTGGATGGTTTTAAATATTCTCTTTATTTATTTTAAAATTATTTTTAAGTCATCTATTAACTAATGGGTTTGTCAATCCAATTCCAAAATCTGGACCAGCGTTACAAGGAGATGATAAAAGAGTTGAGAATATGTGTGGATTTGGTGATGGCGATTTAACTAATGATGCTAAGGACGTTGGTGGGGAATTAGAAGCAATGGAACAGATTGAGGGACTTAAGGTTAATGAAAATATAAAAAACAGTTTGATTTTTTATCAACCTTAAATAAACTTTAATTACTATAATAATGTTCTTCTAATTTTATTTTAAATTTAAAGAATGGAACGGAAAATAATTTAAATGATAATCAAGATGTAGATCAGTCAAATGAAAACCCTTCTGATGAACAACAAAAGTTGCCCGAAGTTGATAATCCTATTGATGTAGATGACGATTTTGCTGGGTGTATTGAGGGATTAGATGCGCAAGATGGCGAAGAGGAGGAGAATGGAGATGATAATAATTGTTGTTTTTATTTTGACTTTTTATGAATTATCTATGTTAAATTAAGGTGAAGAAGATCCGAATGCTGATTGGAATTTTGGAGAAGTGGACGAACCAGAAGAAAGACAGTTGGATCCAAAGCTTTGGGAACAAA
The DNA here is from genome assembly GCA_036172945.1 of Meloidogyne incognita. Lineage (NCBI taxonomy): Eukaryota > Metazoa > Nematoda > Chromadorea > Rhabditida > Meloidogynidae > Meloidogyne > Meloidogyne incognita. Next base: position 1,504,169 of record JARQAC010000037.1, read on the forward strand.
ATGAAAACGACGAAAATGAACAGGAAATGGAAGAAGAGGAGAATGTTGGAAATGGTAATCGTGTTTTGTTATTACCTTCTATAAATAATTCTTAAAGGAGCTGATTCATTAACTGAAGATCTTGTTGCTGCTCAACAACAAAAACAACAGAAAAGCGATGAGAATCAAGAAAAGGGAGCGAAGTCATCAGACACTTATCAAAGTGAGGATGAAAATGTTGATGATTATGACTCTGCCGAACAGGACGAGAAAGGAGAACGTAGAGATGAAAATGAGGTTTGTGGAAACCAAAAAATGACTAATGATGTGTCTTATATATTTTTAGAACAATGCTTCTGATGCAGAACAATCTGCTGATAAGGATATTGACGATCTTGAGTTAACACAAGAGAATGACTATACTGAAGAAAAAGATGACAATGAAGAAAGAAACGGTGAAGAATATTTAAATGAAGATAATCAAAAACAAAATGAAAAACAAGAAGATAAAAATGGAGAGGGGAATTCAGGTGAAATGGAAAAAGGTATTTTAATAGACTAATAAATTAATTCCTTATATTTATTCCAAATTTAAGAGAAAGATGAAGATTCATATGATGAATATCAAAACAATGAAGCATGTAATAATGAATTTGAGCAAGACGCAATTGGTGATACTGAAGGTACTCCAAACGCTGCTCGTCCACCTGAAATAATTGATAAAGAACAAGAGGAAAAGAATGATGCCAGAACACAGGGAGAAGATAGAAATTCAAATGATAGTGAGTGTTTTAAAATTTAATTGTTGTGATTTAATATTTTTAGCCGATGCAGATGGTGAACAAAATCAGAGAGATTCTGCTTCTAGAAACCCAACAAAATCAGCACAACTAGAGAAGGATTCCCAGCAAAATGAGGAATTGAATGAAGTTGAGCCAACCAAGGATAATTGTAATAGTGGAAATGAAAGAGGAGGTGATAATTCTGTTGATGAAGAAATGGAAGAAAATGTTTTTGATGAAGTTGAACAAGAAAAGGTTATTTTTAATACACTATTCAAATTGTAAAATACCTTTGATTTTAATTTCTCGCTCTAACGTCTCTTTTTAAGTTATCTGTTACCGGAACCTCAACACTTGAACAAGCAAATCGAACTCGTGCATTATTTGACATTTCTTTACGACGGTTGCGTAAGGAGGTAAAAACAAATGAATTGGCAGAGAATGCTTCTGACCAACAAAATTTGAATAAAGAAAAACAGAATGATGAGGCAGATGGTGAAATTGAAATGGATAATAAAGACAATGCATTTATTGAAATTATTGATGATTCTTCTGCAAAGGAAATGTCCAATGTTTTTCTTAACATCACTGAGAGACAAAATGTAAATTACTATCTTTATAAAAATACTTTAATATCAACAAATTTAAAAATTATAGTTCAATTTTGGAATAAATTCAAATGAACACATTGCAATGGACAGTTTATGTAAAGAATTTGATAGGCTAGAACGAGAAACTCCGACTACTAGTAACGAGGAGGATATTCGACAACTTCAATTGAAATGGGCTCTTATTTCTGAAAGTGTTACTTCATTGGCTTCTGAATTGGCTGAGTCTTTACGTTCAATTATTGAACCAACTGTTGCTAGCAAACTTCAGTAAGATTTCAAAACTATTCAAAGGTTTTGGGATCAAAATATTCCTATATATTTTTTCAGAGGCGATTATAGAACAGGCAAAAGATTGAATATGCGGAGGTTGATAGCCTATATTGCTAGTGATTATCGAAAGGATCAGATATGGATGAGAAGAACAAAATGTGCTAAAAGAAACTATCAAGTCTGTATTGCTGTTGACAATTCTCAAAGTATGAAGCACAATCATTTTACTGAGGTAAATTTTTTTAATAATGAAAGGAAAAATTATTTTTCAGATTACTTGCAATGCTCTTTGTCTAATTGAACGAGCTCTTAGACAGCTTGAAATTGGTCAATTAGCAATATGCTCTTTTGGATCAAATGTGCAGATGCTTTCTGATTTTCAATCTGTCGAAGACCCTTCTTTAGGACTACACATTCTTCAAACATTTAAATTTGATCAACAAAGAACTGACATTTCCCAATTGCTAGAATCCTCTATAGCGCTTTTTAAAAGTGGGAGAGAATGTTCCATACAAATACCCGAACAAATGCTTATTATTTTGGGCGATGGAAGAGATGTACTTGCTAATGGTATTGCTGATATTAAAAAAGTAAGAGAAATTGTAGCAAGTTTTTCTCAACTTAAAATCTTTTTAGCATTTGGAACATCTAGAACATGACAGAGTTACTGTCCTCTTTCTAATAATGGACATTGCTGAACAATCTATAACAGAAGTGCGTATAGCCGATTTTGCTGATGGAGGGTGCTCATTCAGACCTTACATGGAATGCTTTCCTTTTCCTCTTTACGCATTAGTAAGAAGTGTAAATTCATTACCAAGTACAATTGCTGAGGCCATTCATCAGTGGTTTGAATATACAAGAAACGAATAAAAAGAATTATAGATATGTATGTTTTAATATTTGTTGATTTTTTTGTTATTTTTGTTATTGTTTTTAGATTTTTATATATTAGAATTATACGTCTAGTTTTCTGGGGTTTTACTGAACGTGCTTCAAAAATAAGAAAATACAATGAAACCAGAATTATTAGGAACGATTTTTAAAACAAAAAGACTTCCAATATTATAATAGGTCAACCAGTTTTTGGTAAATCCGTTAAAAACGGATCGTGACAGCAAGTATAGTTGCTGATTCATTACCAAGTACAATTATTGAAGCCATTCATCAGTGGTTTTGAATTTACAAGACATGAATAAATGGAACTGTATAGTGATTTTGAAAGACTAAAAATTATTTTAGCACTTTATGTTATCCTTTTATAAAGTTAATACAAAAATTACGACCGAATGTTAATTGGAATTTTGGGGAAGTGGATGAACCAGAAGAAAGCTTTGGGAACGAAAAGAGTACTCATTCGTATTCCGATAAACCTTAAATTTAATCTATTTTTTAGTTCCAGCCTATTGTAGTCAAAATGGCCTCTAACAATTCTTTCAGATGATGCAACCAGAAACAATAGCAACAACTACAAATTCAACGAATGTTCAACATAAACAGAACCTTCTGTTATAACAGCAACAGGAACTGACGAACGTGAGGCAGTTTTTTGGAAGGGACTGATGGCTTTAACGACAAACTAAGGGAATGATAAGTACTGTTGCCTCTTTATCAAGAATGACTGCATATGTTGCACAAGATAGGTCGGTACATGTAGCTGATAGAGCATCGTTAATTTCTCAGGCGTATGACTTGTTAGTAAATGCGTTGGAGTTAACCGTTGATGTTGCTAGAGGAGTTGTTCGTGTTCTTCAATTGCCAATGTTAACTACTACAGAAGTAATAACTTCTGTAAGTGAAGCAAGTCGACAAGCTACACGTTCATGTACAGAAGCAGCCGAGGCTGTTGCAAACGCTTCAACAATATTAGCAACCAGTTCATCTACTGGAACGAATCAAACATTGAGTGAAGCACTTGCTCATAATTCAGCATCAATGATCAATACAGCAGTTGCTGTGGCCAGCAGTGGAGTATCTCAACCTTAACTGCTATTCAAGCGACAAATTCTGACATGGGTTTGTAATAGAATAGAATGATAGAATGAACTTCATTCAGAACTTCATTCAGTTCATTCTAACTTCATTCAGTTCATTCTATTCTATTACAAACCCATGTCAGAATTTGTCGCTTGAATAGCAGTTAAGGTTGAGATACTCCACTGCTGGCCACAGCAACTGCTGTATTGATCATTGATGCTGAATTATGAGCAAGTGCTTCACTCAATGTTTGATTCGTTCCAGTAGATGAACTGGTTGCTAATATTGTTGAAGCGTTTGCAACAGCCTCGGCTGCTTCTGTACATGAACGTGTAGCTTGTCGACTTGCTTCACTTACAGAAGTTATTACTTCTGTAGTAGTTAACATTGGCAATTGAAGAACACGAACAACTCCTCTAGCAACATCAACGGTTAACTCCAACGCATTTACTAACAAGTCATACGCCTGAGAAATTAACGATGCTCTATCAGCTACATGTACCGACCTATCTTGTGCAACATATGCAGTCATTCTTGATAAAGAGGCAACAGTACTTATCATTCCCAAGTTTGTCGTTAAAGCCATCAGTCCCTTCCAAAAAAACTGCCTCACGTTCGTCAGTTCCTGTTGCTGTTATAACAGAAGGTTCTGTTTATGTTGAACATTCGTTGAATTTGCAGTTGTTGCTATTGTTTCGTAGTTGCAGCATCTGAAAGAATTGTTAGAGGCCATTTTGACTACAATAGGCTGGAACTAAAAAATAGATTAAATTTAAGGTTTATCGGAATACTAATGAGTAAACTCTTTTCGTTCCCAAAGCTTTGGATCAACGTATTTTCTTCTGGCTCGTCTACTTCCCCAAAATTCCAATCAGCACTCGGATTCTCTTCACTTCAATTTAACATAGATGATGCGTAAAAGGACGAAAATAAAAACAACAATTATTATCATCTCCATTCTCATCCTCTTCGCCATCTTGCGCATCTAATCCCTCGACATCTTGATTATCATTTAAATTATTTTCCGTTCCATTCTTTAAATTTAAAATAAAATTTAACAAAGTTTATTTAAGGTTGATAAAAAAAATCAAACTGTTATTTTTATTTTCATTAACCTTAAGTCCTTCAATCTGTTCCATTGCTTCTAATTCCCCACCAACATCCTTAGCATCATTAGTTAAATCGCCATCACCAAATCCACACATATTCTCAACTCTTTTATCATCTCCTTGTAATGATGGTCCAGATTTTGGAATTGGATTGACAAACCCATTAGTTAATAAATGACTAAAAAATAATTTTAAAATAAATAAAGAAAATATTTAAAACCATCCAATTGCAACCCAATGTTCGTGAAGAGAAATTGAATTAAAAATAAATTCGCATAAATAATGCAATAAACGCTCATATAATTTGTGAACGCCAATGGCTAGGGATGAGAATTTATTAAGTAAATCAATTGATGTGTCGGATTGAATTGAAGACGATAGAAAAATGATGTTAAAAATTATAAACACAACGCCAACCACGGTGCCAAAAGTCTCGCATAAAAAACAAACGCACAGGAATTTAAATTAAAAATCTCATCAAATTATAATTACTTTTATCTCATTGATGGAAAATTTGTAACTAAAATTAGGTAATTTGCCAGCTGAATAAATAATTTTATACTGATTTATTGCCTTAAATTTTCATGTAAGTAACATTTCTTCCAAAAATAGTAATTAGGTATTCAATGCCTGATAATTTGAAAATGGAAACGTTTTCTAAATATAAATTGCATATTATTTATTGTTTACTACATATTTAAATGATTTATATTTAAAAAATATTTTTGAATATAATTATTTATTTTTAATGCAAAAAATTATTTATCGAGAGTTTTTGTTAGTAAGATGTTTAATTTAATTTAGCCTAAAAATTATGTACATATTATTTTTAATTTTTTAAATTATTAAATCCAAATTTATGCATAAATTTCTATTTTTATTCATTCTTAAATATTTCCTTTTCGATTTTTAAAATTTTGCTATTTTATATTAAAATATATATAAAAAAGAAATCCAATTACCTCTTATAAAAATGAGAGGAAAAAGGGGGAAAGATGAATTTGTGAAATATGTTTATTTGTAAATTAAGTTAAAAAAAGAGAGGAAGGAATGGCAATTTATTTGGTTGAATGCCAAAAGCAGAGATTTGCCTTTTTTTGATTGAATTTATATATATTTGAATTTATTAAAGCTATAAATAAATAAAGATTTTTTTATTTTGTTAAAAACAATTTTATTTTTAAAAAGATGACTATATTTTTTTCTAATTTTAATTAATAATTTAAAATATTTCACAATTTCTAAACTATTTTATTTTTAAATAAAACCAAAACTTTAATTTGTGATTATTTTATTTGTTCTTTATTTTTTTTGTAATTCTATTGTTTAAAACAGACATGGTCATGGATACGGATATGGATACAGATAATACCAAAATGCCTGTGGATATCCGCCTGTATTTATTTTTTGTGTTTTTTTCCGCCTGTATTATTTTCCGTCTGTATCCGCCGTAAATAGCCGGATACGGATACAAAAATCCGTATCCATGTCCTAGTCTGGTTTGAAATAGACTTCTCATCGCATTAAAACTAAAGTAATTTTTTCGGTTAAATTCTCATCTTTATGTCGTCGCAGAAATTAAAATTTAATTTAAAAATATTTTTTAAAAATTTAAAAAAGTTCTAAATATTTTTTCTATTGGATGTAGTATCTATCTAATAGTCTTTTTTGTTTTTTAAAATTTTAATGTCAGACAAAACAAATTAATTGCTCCCGCCTGGTTATAGATAATGTGTACATAGTACTTGCTTAAAAATACTAAAAAAAGTATTTAAGTAGGGAATGAATTTATGTCAATGACAAAAAAACAAACCAAAAGCTTTAATGTATGCTTGAATATTTATATATCCCTTAGGGGGAAAGAAGGAGAAAGATGCAGAAATGAACGGCTTAATGACTTGGTAAATTACTAAAAAGAAATATTTTTTATTAAAATAAATAAAAAAATAAATTTAGTAAATTAATAAAGCTAATATATTTAATTTTTTGATAATTAAATTAAAATAATTAATTTAAAAATAAATAAATGTCTGTTTTCCTCTTTCCCCCAATATCAACTAAACAACAACAACAAACAACAACATCTATAACAACAACAACAACCTCTTCTGAATATAAATTTGTAACAAAATTAAGTGGATATTCAAACAATCAACAAAAACTTCATTTAGAACCACCTCACACATCTTTTGGTTATCAACAACAATGGAAAAGAAATTCTTTTCACGGATTTTGTTTACCTGGTAAAATATTAGTGTTCGGCACGGTATGGTAATAGAGTTCGGGAATTAATAATACCGATAGGTAGATTTCGGTATTACCGTTAACGAAAATAAAAGAGCTTCGCAGGAACCGCAAATCTGGCCGGAACCGAAACAGGAACCAAAAAATCCCTGAACTTCCTGCCTACCGGAACTTGTGGCGAAGCTCTAGAAAATACCCATTTGCCAAACACTAGTAAAATAATAATATTAAATTAATAATTATTACTTAAAAATTTTAAAAAATAATTATAACTTTCCATTTTAAAATTTCCGTAAAAGTTTTTTCACGTGAATATTAGAGAATTTATATTTAATAAATTTTCTTTGATATTTTTAAAATTTTAAAAAACACAAAAAATTTATCCTCTTTTTCTCTATTCTTTTTTTCAAATTTTTCTTACTTCAAAAATTATTTTAGTTAAAATTTAGTAAATGAGTCAGTTGTCAATTTGTGTTAATTTTTTAATCAAAATGTTTTTTAGTCTTTTTTTCTGTTAAAAAATTATTAGGTAAAAATGAATTTTTTAAAGTTTTTTTTCGCAACAAATTTAGGGTTTTATTTTTGGTAATCAATTCATTCTTATTTATTGCTTTTTTAAAAAAATAGAAATTTTAAAAAATTAATTTTATTTATAAAATTAAAAAACAATATATATTTTTGTAATTTTGGGTAAAATTGTGGAAATAGTAAAAGAGAAAGGGAACAAGTAACATCCCTAAACTCCTCTATAACCAACTACTTTCTTAACTTTTGCTTATTTTTTTTGTTTTTAGGCACACCGATTGATGATATAAATCTTTATCACCAAATAAATAATTCAAAAAATTCCGGAATTGTTCGTTGTCTTCAATGTACAATGATTTTAAATGATGGAGGAGGGAATTTAAATAATAATTTAAATAATAATAATAAACAACAACAAATTCGTTCAACTGGAAGTACTTCTAATTTATTAGAACCCCCAAAATATATTAATAATAACAACAGCAAACGTTATATAAAATCAACAACTTATAGTGGTTATTTACAAAATAATGGGGGAATTAGTAGCAGTGCAAGTTGTAGTCCAACACCCAGTTAGTAAATAAATATCTAAATAATTATTTATAAAGATGAATTTCTATTTCACATACGACTTTGGGATTGAAAAAAAAATCTTAGATAAAATTAAGTGTATTTGGGGAAATAAACAAAATCGGTTGACAAGCAAATTCTTAAAAATGAATTTTACCTATTCGAAATTATTACACTTGCAAAATTTTAAAATTTCATGAATTTTGAGTTGTAGCTTGTTTTTGTTATTTTTTTTAATTAAAAAAATTTTTAATTCTTGTTACGTTTTACTACAAAAAGTTTTAATCCAATTCTATACAGAATTTTATTTTGATTATATTTAAAATAAAATTATGTACAAAATCTATTAAATATCAAAATTTGTTTAGAATTTTCTTCAAAAAATCTTTAATTGATTACTATTTTAACTGACATCATTTTCTAAAATAAAAAACTTTTTTTAGATTAAGCAAGTCCATTTAATTAAATTTGTAAAAACAAAATTAAATTTTTATACGGAAATTATTTTTATTTTGAAAAAATATATTTAATTATTTTAAAATTAATTCTGAGTTATTTTTTCGAAAAAAAAACAAAAATTTAATAAATAAGAACTTAAGTTTTTGTTTTCAATACTTTTCGAGAGTTTATTACCCTAACTTCTTTTCATTTCTCCATTTAAGGGACAAACATATCTATCCAATTCCTTCAAAAAAGTACTCTTTATTTATTTATTTATTTAAAATATAAATAATTTTACTTTTTTATTTTTATCTAAATGCCAATTTTATTTTTTTTTAAATTTATTTTATCAAAATAATTGCCTGTTTATATATTTCCACTTCAAAAAATTTTTTCAAAAAAAAATTCCCAAGAGGACTTATTTTCACCTACATAATTATCTATTCATTCTCTAATAAATATAAACAATTCTTTTTTTTGTTTTATTTTCTCACAAAAAGTTGCGGTTTTTAAAGTAAAATGGAAATTCTTCTTCTATTTTTTATGTTTTATATGGGCATATGACACCTTCTTTAGTTACTCTTGTTTTAAATAAAATATTATTTTTGTATCGTTTTGATGAGAGAATTTTAAAAATAATTTAAGAATCACTTACATACTTTACCCAAAATTCTCAAAATTTTTTAAATTAAAAAAATATTTTTTCCTATAAATCTTTATTTTATTTTCTATTGATTGTTTAAATTTAGTCTTTAAAATATTTTTTAGTCATTGCCAAAGATTAATTAATATATAAGAATTGACTGATTTAGTTAGAAAAAAAAGAGAATAACAAAAAAACATTTAAACAAGCTTTAAAACAAATATCCCTCACATATGTTTTGTGTAAATATTTATTTATTTATTTTTGACGTAAAAAAAATTATGTTTTAATATTAGTTAAAGTACATACATTTACTAATTACTAAAACAAAATAAAAAAATGAACCAACAAAAACCAAAAGAATTTCTTTTTAATTTTAAAGAACAATACATATATTTTTACTTAGAAATCAAAATAAATATTTCTTAATTTTCCTTTTAAATAATCAACTTTTTTACTAAAAAATTAAATTTTTCTTTTCTAAATACTTCATTATTTCTTTAATTTTTAGAGAAATTAATAGCAATTCTAATTTAATTATTTTGGTAATTTTGTTTATTCACTCGACTCCTATATGTAGTAAAATCTTGATATTAAGCTTTGAAGTTAAAAGCTTTTTTATTGGTACCGGTTGGGTACTCAGAAATTCTCGGACATACGGCAGAAAGGTCTAAAATTGTATCAAAAAATCAATTTTTAGAAAGGTTTGAAGGCGAGGTTAGAATCCGGGGAGAAATCCCTAAAACTTTTTAAACAAAGAAAGGCCTTAGCAGCGTGTCTTATCCAAATACTTTTCGGATAAAAAAGCGTTAGTGCGGAACAAATTTAGAAATAGAAAATAAATAAATAATTTCTTTAAAAATATTTTTTATTTAAAATAAGGTTATTTATAGTTTTTAAAATAAATAAATATTTATTTTAAGGAAAAAGTCTATTTAGTTACACAATTTATTTTTTTTATTTTTTTATTCAAACTTTTATTTAAAAGCCATTTTATTGTAATAATTTTATTTAAAATTCACTTTAAAATATTTTTCTTTTCAAATAAAGAAAGCAAAAAAATAAAAGTATTTTTATATTTTGACAATTAAAAAAATTGTTTAAAAATTTAAGCACCCCTTTCGGCATTTTTTTAGCAAAACTAAAAATAAATAACCTTTTAAAAAATTCTTTTATTCAAAAATAGGTTTTAAATCGAAAATATATTTTAATAATTATTATTATTTAAGTTATCTTCTCTTAAAAATTAATAATTTATCTCTTAAATTGAATTTCTAAAAAAAATTATTTCCATAATTTAATTAAAATTAATTATAGCTCCACAAAAATTATTGTGGAAAATAAATAAAATATCTCCACAAAAATATCCTCACCCTAGATTTTCGTGTTCTCGACTTTTAAAAATGAACTTGTAAATAAAAATCAGCTTGATCGAAGAAGAAGAAAACCAACTCAATTTAAGTCGAGAAATACTAAAATTTAGGGTGAGGTTATGGTTATGTGGAGCACTGTATATTTAACATCCTTGAAGAAAATCAGAAATCATATTTTTCTCAGAGGAGATGATGTCAAAATTTATTTCCTTATTTAGAATAAAAGGATTTAAGACTTTTTTTAATATATTAATTTTTGGAAAGATATATTTGTTTATAATTTTCTTTTAAAAATAGCAACAAAAATCTAAAATTCTTTTAATAATTTAAAAATTATTTTTTCTTGTAATTACCAGTTAATTTTTAAAAAAATATTTAGGCGAAGAAGATTTTTTTACCATGTCTTCCCCAACATCTTCACATTACCCTAATCCTCAACAAACATTTCCAAAGCCTAAGTACTCACTTAATTTACGTCCAGAGGATTGCTCTAATAATTCCACTATGCCTCCACTTCCCTCTCCATCACTGCAAAAGCAACAACAAAATAGTCCAATTTCTCCTTCGACAGGTAAATTAATTTAAAAATAATTTAAAAGAAATTTTTAAATTTAAGCTCGTTGTCGAGCAGCAGCTCAGATAGTTCAACGGCAACAGGGTTCTACTGATTCCGCTCCGACTAGTGCTGGGATTAGTAGTATGAAACGAAAAGAGATTTGGGCACGTGTTGGGCCTTCTTCTTTTCATCAAGTAATTGGGAATTTTAATAAAATAAATAAACAAAAAGAGTTATTCGGAAATTATTTCTAAAATTATTTCCCTCTCAATAATGTTAAAATTTCTTAAATTTTTCTTTTTTTAATTTTCAAGTCTTTTGACATTCGTTCTGATCCAGTTACTAATTTCTCAACTTCTTGTGGTCATATAAACGATGCTGTTGGTGGAGGTGTTTGTTGTGCTTGTAAAGGATATCGAACTGAACGAAGAAGTGGATTTTGTTCAGGGGACAGCAGCAGAGATTCTCGTAGTCATCCAGGGAATGCTGCAATGACGCTATATTGTGGAGTTTCTGGTAATTTTTTTTAATTAGCAATTTTATATTTTAAAATACGTATTTTACTTTTAATTTTTGATCAGAAAATTTGCTTTAATCTTTTATTATTATTTTTGTTTCTCAATTTTTTTAAATTATTTGTTTTGTTATTTACTAGATAGTACTTAAAAATATTCTAAATTTATCTGGTTATTTCTCAAAATCTTTTCATTATATTTGTTTTAGCTGTTTTTTGTTATTTATTTTTAGTAAGCTGGATATTTGGTTATTTTAATTTTTAAAAAATTTAATATGTATTTGTCTTCTTGAAAATAAAAGATACTTTTTAAGATTTAATGTGGTTGGCTACTAATTAGGGAGGGGATGACTAAACGATACCTCCGCTTTAGTTTTATTGTATGGAACTATCGGGCTCTGACTTAAACTCGATTCTCAACTTATTGATAATTTTTCGTTCCTCAATTTTAATTATAAATAATTATGTCTTCTAGACTGTTCCATTTATTTTAAAATATTTCCAGCTGGTCCCTCCAATAATAATTATATTTATTATTTTTTATTTGTTGTATTATTTAGAAAAGTGACTTTATATAAATAAATATTTTAGTATTTTTTTCAATATTTCCGGCTAAAAACATTTTTTTCTGAGTGAAATGAACTTTTTTGGGAAAGAATGATGGATTGTTTTTTTTTGTTAATATTTTTGTCATAAATTAACTAAAAAAACTTTTAATTTTTCTTAATTGTTGCCATTTATTTTAAATTATTCTAAAAACCTTTCTTTTTTGTTTTCTACGGTCTAAAATCTTTCATTTTTTAAATTGCGTGCTTTCTTTGTTAAAAAATATTTTTAATTTTACTAAAAACCAAAAGTTTAATTTAATTTATTTTTATTCTTCTCCTTTTTTTATTTCGTGTTCTTTCTACCATTCTTTTAAAATTATTTTATTGACTTTTTGAATTTTTAAATTTTTTGTTTTTCTTTGTAGACAAGGAAATCCTTTAAGAATCCCATTAATTTATTTTGCTTTTACGCCTTGGAAACCATCGGTAATAATCCTCTTTTTCTCTAGATACCTAAAAGCTTTATTCTAAGGAAGGCTTCTTTTTCTTTAAAAAATTATTTTTTTAATAATTAAAAAAAGACTGTGAATTTTAAATGTTATCCCCTCAAAAGTTCAATATCTCCTTTTTGCATATTTCTTTGATAAAAGAAAAAAAAATATTTTTATTAAAAAAATTTGTTTTAACAAAATTTTTCTCACAATCTTAGAAAATGTTTTTATTATTTAATTAGACTATCGGAGTTTCTCACCTTTATTTTTTCATTTATTTTTTTTATCAATAACAGATTTACTCTTATAATTACCTATCAAAATTATTTATTCAGCTAAGATTTGAAATATCAATTACCATGGGTAATTAATTAAGAAAAAATATTTTTAATAATTCTTAAACATTTTCTTTTGTTAATTTAAAAACTAAGTAGAGTTATCTATAAATGACTACAACAAATTCTTCCCAATCCCGATCTAAAATAATTTCTTCAATAAATAATTCACCAACAGTTTATCTCAATAAACAAGCACAAATAAAATCATCTTCTTCTTTACAAAATTATAATGAAAATAATGTTGAAAGTTTAATAAAAATATTTTTTGACACAAAAATTAAAATTATTTTTTAAAGGTTGTTCTGGTCACCCTTCTTGCCCAGGAGTTTCTTCTATTCATCAAAACCATCATCATCACTTAAACAATAATCTTAGAACTGGACGTTCTACACATTCTTCTTTTGATGAGGGGGACCATTCTAGTCATTTAAGTAATGCTGGTGGTGGTGGGCCTTTGCGTGATACTTATTTGACTGAGGTTTTAGTTTTTTAATTATATATTTAAAATCTAATTGATTTAAAAATTTATTTTATTTATAAAAATAATTTTTCAGATTTCACGTGAATGGATGGTATGTTTTTAATAGAAAATAAGATTAAAAATAAATAATTTTTTAGTTAATGAATGGGGCGATTGCTCCTTTTAAAAATATTCTACAACAAGCTAGTTCAATTGCAAGCACTCCGTTAGTATTTTTAAATATTTAATTTGTGAAATTAGGTATTTATTTAGAGGAATTTTTCTGAATAAAAAATATGTATTAATTTCAAACATTTTTGATTTCCTTTTTTTTTCGTTCAAGAATTCCCAAAAAAAAATTTCTTTAATTTATTCTCTCAATTTATTCAAAGTCTGCCCAATCACCGTCCATTCCAATCAATAGCCACCCCAGCAGTCGCTGCTTCGGCTGTCAATACAGCTTCTGCTATAATGGCCGCTGGTTCACGTATTGCCGGAGCTACTCCTTTTGGAAATAATTTACAAAAAACTAATGATGATAATGAAGTTATTGGAAGTGGAGGAGGAAGATTAAATAATAATTTTGTTGGTAAGAGAGAAAATAATAATTATTTATATTTAATTTTAATAAATTTAAAAAATAATTTATGAAATTAAAGAATATATGTATGTATGTGTTATTAATTTAGTTGATTAAAAGAAGGATTGCTAGAATTTGACTAGTTTTTGATGAAAACAGAAAAATACTAATTTTCGTTTAAATGAACTAAAAACAATTAATTATTATTATTTTCAGGTCCAGCAGTACTTAAAAGTAGCTGTTTTAACCTCGCAATGTCTGAACAAAATAATAACAACTTTGTTTGTAATACAAATATAGACACCCCTTTAACAGCTAAATCAGATAATTTTGATCAACAAAAACAAATTATAATTATTGAACCTGACAAAAAATTGGAAGGTGAGGAGGATTTTTAAATTAGTATTTTGAAAAATTTTTTGAATTGAGAAAATAAAAAATAAATCTAAAATGTGTAGGGTGTGGATGTGGATGTGTTTTATAGAAATTAAAAGTGTTATTAAAGGGATAAGATAGATTTTATTTTTGGATGTGTAATTTATATTTATTTTAATTATTGGAAAGTAATTGGTGGGAGTGAGGGGGAGGGAAGGTTTTAATTTATTTTTAAAAATAACTAAATATTTAATATATCTATTTTTTGATAAATATAATTATTTAAAAAGAATATATAATAAATTAATTATTTATTTATTTATTTATTCTTTTAACTTTCTATTCAATTTTTTTCTTTTTTTTTAAATATTTATTCAATTCCATTAAAAATTATTATTTAGAGCACACCTTTTTAGTCTTTTTTTAGTAATTCTTTTGTTTAAATATAAATTTAAAATGCATGGAAAATATTTGCTTTTGACAAAATTGGGAATAAAAATTTTTAAAAATTATTGGTGTTTGAAAACTAGTCTTTTTTTTAAATTTTTATAACAGAAAATCCATATAAATTCTGTTCTTATTATTTTTATTTCTTAAAAATTATTGTTTTATTTCTAAATTTACCTTTATCATTAAAAAATTACAGAATTGTGAATCAAAGACGATAGCTAGAGGGGATGACTTCCAAAACTTTTTATTTTTTACATCAAGACCAAAAAAGCCACACCTAGCTATAATTATTGTTAATTTATTTCTATCATAATTATATTTGTAATTGCCTCTTAGAAACTCCCAATCATTTTATATTTTAATTTTTATTATCTCCTTTTATTTATTAAAGATCTATTTAAAATAATTTTAAAAGGGTTCTGGAATATATTTAATTATTTTAATTGTTTAAAAACCACGGGAAAGTTTTAAATAAAAAGTCAAAAATAAATTGTTGCCATTTTTGGTTTCTTTTGCCGACAAACAATGGGGAAACGGAAGTTGAATATTAAATTAAAATAGGGAAATAAAAATTATTTTTATTGGGGAAAGAGAAAAGTTTACATCTAAAATATATTTCTGGAAAAATAAATAGAATATTTTTTAACTTTGTACTATATCCGGCTTTCTATATTTACACAAATATTTCAAAAATTCATTTAAATTTTAAAACTTAAAAAAGTAAATGAGTAATTTCCAGACTTGTTTTTTCTAATTATTTTTTTATTGTTACCCTGCCAACGGTTTATATTTTAAATATTTCCTCAATCCAACGATTACTTTCTCTGTATTTTTTTCAACATTTAAATATATTTATTTAATCCATTCTTTTATTTTTTATTCTCGCTAATCTATCTAATTCCACACTCTTATCTAATTCCACACTCTAATTCCACACTTCTCACTAAGAAAGGCTTCTCAACACATTAATTTCACTTTTTGTTTTTTGCTTCTTCGCATGCTTTTTTTAATTAATTTCGCGTGAATGCCAAGGCTAAATTAAAAAATAAAAAAGAAATGCACTTTTCAAGCGATAAGCATTCATATATATTTAATATTATTTTAAACAAAAATTTTATTTTTTTGAACAATTTAATGTTAGGAATTAATAAAGATATCAAAAACCAAAAATTTACAAGTCTTAAAACGTCCCAATACCATTGCTCAAAAAAATTTTTTAATAGGGCAACTCTTTGATTACAAAATACATGTTTAAATGAGACATGTTATCATATGATCCTGTAAATGCTAAAATCTTAGTTCAATGCCGACTATTAACGTTAACAGTTTTGGATATCCAGATCCGAAAAAGTCAGTATATTTGAAAATTTTTAGTTTGGATATCTTTTCCAGATTCTTAAGATTTCCTAGGATCCGCTAGTCCTAATAAATGCATTAAAATTTTTAATATAATAAATTAATAATTTTATTTTAAACATTCAAAAAACATAAAAATTCTTCCATTCCTTTACACTACTCGGAAATAAATGTAAATTTGTTTTATTATATAAAACAAATTTACATAAAATTTAAAAAAGACCAAAAATAAATTAAAAATCAAAAAAGAATATTTTTGGATTTTTCCTAAAATAATTTATATTTTTTTATCAAAAATATGTTTATTAATGTTTAATCAAATAATTTAATACAAAAATATATTTTTTGATTATTAATTTATCTTTGTTATTTTTTTGTTTCTATTTTTGGGGTTTTGTTTTGATACAACAAAAATTAATCTTGCAGTTTTTAATTAGCAATTAAAATTAATATATTTATTATATTTATTTAGCAACCATTAAAGGTGTGGAGGGAGGAGGGGGTATATACATACCTATATCCTTTATTTATAGATTTTTTGAATTGAGACCAATTTTAGTGTAAAAACGGAGAGTAAAAAGTCTTGGGGGCAATAAAAGTTTTCTTTCCATTTTCTTTTCCAATTTTGAAAATCGAAGAAATTTAAAAAATTCGTCATTTATTTAAGCTTTTTTGTGATAATTTATTTTGGAAATTATTTAAAAAAAAGTTTAATGCTAAATTTTTTCAAATTTATTGTAGATAGGAAATTGTCCTTAAATTTTGAAAGAATTTAAAATAATATTTTTGACTATAATTTTTACGATCTTTTCAACACCTTTAATGCCTTCCTTGTTTTTATTTTAGATTTTAAATTATTAAATATTTAAATTAAAAATATTTATAAATTTCTTTAATTTTAAAAAGTACAAACATTCTAACAAAAAAATTTCTTTCCTCGCCATTTTCTGTAATTTAAAACCTTATTTCCTTTTAAAGAATTGCGCTAACCAATTAGTTTTTTTTATTTAAAAATATATACAAATAAATAATAATATTAACACTATCTCTACTACGTAATACATAGAGCTTTTTTAGAAAAAAAGTAAAGGAAAAACAAAAATATTTACTTTTATATTTAATATTTTTATAAATTTTATATTAGTTTATAGGTAGTTTTGTTTGATAAGGATGGGGGATTGTGGGAAAGTAATCCAAAAAAGATATATTTTATGTAGTTTAATCGAAAAAGAATATCATAAAACCCCATTAAATATTTCCTAATAATTTTTATTTTTTACCAACCAAAAAAAATTTTTTTATGCTAAATTTGGCAATGTTTGGCCTTTTGAACCTCGTGTTTGTGTGTTTATATGTAGTTGACATTTTCCTCTTGTTGGCACCTTTTACTTGGCAATACTTTGCCTTCCCCCCAACATCATTCAATAAGGAGCGACTATTTCTTCTAATTTTTACGGCAAAACATTTTCTTTTGAAAATTATTTTTTATTTATTTTTTTTCTTAAAGAATATTTTACATTTTTAGATATTATTTGTTTTCGTTAATTTTTAAATATTTTAAACATAAAAATTATTAATTTTTAATTATACTGTTTAAATTATTTTTTTCTGCTTAATTACTTTTTATATGTTTAATTATTTCTTTTTAATTTTAATAAATAATTTAATATATTAAAATATATATTCCTGTCAGTAATTCTTTTAAAACTTTTAACCTCATTTATCATAATTTTTCTTTTTATTTTCTACATTTTTTCATAAAAAATTAAATTAATATAGGTATATTTTTCTATAAATATATTTTAAAAAATCCATTTTTTATATTTAACAAAATAATTTTTTTGTTTGTTAAAAATATTTTTTAAATTTTTATTTAAGAATAATTAATATTTTATTATTAATTAATATTTTACTATTTTTATCCACCTAGAAAATAAAATATATTACCTCGTATATTCTTGGGACAAAAAATATTTCATAATATTTTCATATTATGTTTAAAATAGTTTATGGGTATTTAATTCCAAATTACTATATATTTCCTCCCATTTTTTCCCATTTACCTTTCTCTTTTTTCTCATTTATCTAAATTATTATTTAATATTAACTAAACCTGCGCAGCTAATACTTTTTGGATTAACTACATTTACTAAATTTTTTCTAATTACTTTATTTGTTTACACCTGGCTTCATGATGGCAACCGAATGGTTTTAATATTTTTATGTAATACATATCTCTCTCTTTTGTTTTGACTCTTTTAAATAATAAAGTCTGTAGTTTATCTGTAGTTTAATAGAAATTAACTAAATAAATTTTTAAAATAAATTTGAAAAAAAAATCGAAAAATTCGTCAATTTTTTATATCTGAAGGATAAATAAATATCTTTAAATAACTCTTTATTTTCTTTTTGTTTACAATTTAAAACTAAAAATAGTTTGATATTAAATATAGAAATATTTTTTTGGAATATCCCCTGGAGATATTTCGTTTTTATTCTGGATAACAAAAATATTTTTAATAGATTTTTTACAAAATACAAATTTAGTACAAAATAAATTCCGCAATTTTTTCTAATAAGATATATATTCCTTTATTATTTTTCCGAGAATTTTCCATCTTCTTTATTTACTTCCTTTTACTTATAATCCTTCATAATAAAAAAAACAACATTTTAATTTTTAAAAAAAATTTAAATTAAAAATATTCAAAACAAAGATTATTTCTCGTACTTATCACATTTCTTTTTTATATAAGAAAAATTTATAAATAAAAAACCATTTTTAGTTCTCATTAAAGAAAAAAATATTTAAAAAATACGACAGACTGGAACCAACTTTTCCATTGAATTTTCGCTTTAATGCGGCCAGGTTTTTTACAAAACAACACTAGTGGACAACAACATTATCAGCAAAATAAAGAGCAAGCAAAATCTTCAACCGAACATACATCTTCAAATTATTTTAAACAAAGAAATGGGAGCGGACAAGGAGGAGGACAGGGGACACCTCCTCCCTCCGTTGTTCTCCTCTTGGAAGAAACAGGAACGAATGGAGGGATTAAGGGCAATGCTGTTAAAGTTTCTGAGAGAAAAGTAACAACAACAAACAATCAAAACAGACGGGATGTTAATTCTTTAAGTCAATCAAGTGCTTTATTAACACGCAATTTATCTGTAGATATTCACTCGCCAGAAAGAGAACCTTTAATGCCACCAGGACAACGAATTATTTCGACTACAAATTCTTTTTCTTCAAGATCCCCTTCTGCCTCTTCTTTGACTAGTACAGGGGGAGGTCTATTAATAACCAATTCTCATCATTGTTCTCCAAACCCATCACCACCCCCAACATGTGTACAAACACCCCCTTCATCATCTATAGTAATTCAATCTACTGGGAAATACGGCACGGGTAACTCAACAAGAGTGCTGCAAAGTGGAGGTTCTGGTTCAGTTTCAGTGGCTAGAATGATGTCTTCTTTATTAAAACAACAAAATAGTATAGCTGAAGAAGAACCTGAAAACTCTAGTTTTGAAGAAAAAGAAGAAAAGCAACAAAATTTAATTCAACAAAATTTACAACAAATAATTGAAGATAATACAATTCTTCAAAAACAACAACAAATAATTAATATTGATGAACAACAGCAGCAGCAAAAAAATCAACAGCAAAAATGTTGGTTAGCACCACCAGATCATACACTTTTGGGAGGTAATATTTCACCTCCCCCAACTCGTATTCATCCTGTACAAGATCCAGAAATGAGAAAAGAAATTAATGATAAAGTTCAAACAAATGATTTAATGCAACAACAAAAGCAAATTGAAAGACAACAACAAAATACTCAACAATCAGGTGAACTTGGTAGACATTTGGTTGCTTTGGCAACGACAGTTGCAACGGGACCAGCCTCACCTAGCGCTTCTATAATTAATCATCATTACCAATATCAACAAGAGACAAACGAATATCAAAATTCAACAAAAGATTCAAACACTTCTAAGGGTTGGTATCGCCAACAAAGCCAACCTTGGTCAGCTCGAGGGGCAACGTCAAAACACCGAAAAGGCTCCTTATCCCCAAATAATTCTTTGCGATATTCAACATTAATGGCTGCTGCAACACGGCGAAATAACTTCCAGCAACAAAGAACTACTAGTGAGGCAACACCAGCGCAAAGAGATCAGCTTATGAGTGACGTTCTTGGGTAAATGAATGGATATAGTTAATTAAAATAAACATTTTTTATAAAGGCATGGCATTCGCGATCAGTGTGTCTGTGCAAGCGTGTCTGCTCCTTCACCGCGTTTGGTTGCCTCAAACATTGCAACTGACCAAATTGGTGAAAACAACATTATTAATACAGATAGTCACCACAGTAGTTGCTGTTCTTCTTCTATTCCTTCCCATCATTCTCGCCGTTGTCCTCTTCGATTCGAATTAGGCGGAGGTGATTCCTCTGCTTCTTCCCTCAATGGAGGCGGTGGAGGAGTTCATACCCAAAACGACCAGTGCTGTTCTCAATGTTCTTCTGCCAATTCTCTTCACCGAGCTGGAAGTATTAGGCAAAAGTGTGTCCCTCGAGGAAGGCTAAACACTGTAGACAGATGTAGTGGGGCTGACAGTACTAATGTTGTTTCCGGAAATGGAGGGAGTGGTGGTTCACTTCCTCGCTTAGTAACACTCGTTCCATCAACATTTCCACCTGCTTCTGCAATGCTCAGCAGTGAAATATCCCCTCAACAATCTCCTTCTCAACTTCAACATAGTCAACTTACTCAACTTTTACAACGAACTTATGATCAACGAAATCGTACTCAAAGTGGAGGAGGAAAAAGGCGAAGAAATGAAGAAGAAAAACTTTTAAATCATCATCCTCCTCTTCTTCCTCAAAGGCCTATTTCTGACAGTTTTGGAAGTATTGGAAGTAATAAAATAGCTCCAACATCTCCTCCACCTTTTTCTTCTTCTCCCCAATCTACTCTATTCCCTCCTAATGTTGTTAATAATAACAAAAAAGGAGATCCAACTCGTTTCAATTTTGCTTCAACAAAACAACGTTCAAGTAGTGAAATGGCTTTTAGTAATATTCCAAAATTAATGTTATTACCTGGAAGTAGTGATAGTCAACAATTACAAGGATGTCAATGTTGTGCTTGCCGTAGACTTTCTAATGATTTACAACAACAAAGGGCCAGTTTTGGGCAAGAATCTGTTCCTCTTTTATCCACAGGATTATTAAAAAATAAAAATTTGCCTCAAATTACTTCAAACTGTTCAACATTGAGAAGGCCAGAGTCTTTGTCTGCCTTGGGAAATTCACATTCTGAGCATAGGCGTTGTTCATCTTTAGCACATCAAGAAAGAGAACAAGCTATTTTACAAAAAATTTTAGGCCCAACAGGATTGGGCTGGTTAAAGAGTGAGTTTTATTCATATATTAAAGAATATTATCTAAACTGCTTAAATGAAATATTGACAAAGATTAAGTATTATGTATCTATCTTATCCCAGCTAGTTAAAGATTTTTTTGTATTTAACAAAATCAGATTAATTACCCAATTTAAAATTATTTTTTGAAGGAGATCCTTTATTGAAGAAATCCCTCTCGTTGATTTTTAATGATGGCGATATCGAATCTCAAAGGCCTGGTGCTGTTTCTGCCATTGGCGGTTTTGGTGGTGGTGGTGGGCATTCTGCCCCACCTGGACCTCCAACAAATAATAGTGAAAGAGGAGGAGGTCCAGGAAGTGTTTTAGATGAATCTATAAATTGTTCTGTTAAACAACCTTTAGTTAAAGAAAAAGAACGGTAATTTTTGAATTAAAATAAATTAATTTAAATAATTTTATTAAAGTGGTGGAAGGTTTATTAAACGGCAACAATTATTTAATAAAAGACGGGTTACTTCTGATTATGCTCTTTTCTTTTCTTTATTTGGAATTGGTAAAATTAATATTAAAATACTTTTTTTATTTTTAAATAAAGTTTTGATGATAATTGAAAATGAATTTGCTTATCTTCATTATTTTATGATTTGTACAGCATTTAAAACAGTTATTTTATTAAGGTAAATTTAAATTAAAATGATTTAAGAATATTTATTTTTAAAGTACAATTATTCTTGTTGGATTAGTTGTTAAATATCATGTTCATGAAATTCAAGTAAATAAAAATATTTTTTCCATAAAATATTTTTATTTTAAGCTATTTATGAATGCAAATAGTGCAGAAGATTGGCAAATTGCTTTAACATGTCGTAAAAGTATGCAAATAATTATTGAAGTTGTTGCCTGTGCTATTTGCCCTTTACCTGTTCAATTAGATGGAAATTTTTGGCCAACGGTTTTTTGACTAGAAAATTTTTTAATTAAATTTTTTTTAATTTTGAGGTTCCAAAACGTATGCCATTAGATGTACTTTTCTCTATTTGTAAGTTTAATTTAAAGAATTATTGAGTAATTTTGAGTAAATAACTTATTTCAATATTAAATTTGCATTAATAATATTTCTTTAAAAATTATTTTTTTTTAAATTCCTTCAATAAATTTAGTAATGTTTTTCCGTCTTTATTGGCTTTGTCGTGTAATGCTTTTACATTCAAGACTTTTTACTGATGCTGCCTCTCGTTCAATTGCTGGGTTAAATAGGTAATTAAGAAATTAATTAAGAAAAATATTATTTAAGAAATTAATATTTAATTAAGAATTTAATTAAAATTTTTTTATTTAATTAAGAAAAAAATCTTTTTAAATTAATCTTTTAAGAGTCAAAACAGATGCAAAATTTATTTTAAAAACATTAATGACTATTTGCCCTGGAACTGTTTTAATGTTATTTACAGCCTCTTTATGGATGATTGGGGGTTATATTTTAAGATTATGTGAAAGGTAGTAGTAAATTAATTAATTAAAAAATTGAAAATATTTTTTTCATAGGCATAATTCAATTGAAGATCCAACATTAAATTTTCATGCAGAAAAACATCAAAGTTATTTAAATTCTCTTTGGCTAGTTGCTGTTACTTTTTTAAGTATTGGATATGGTAAATATAAAAATAATTATTTATTTAATTTTATTTTTATTTGAAATAATTTTTTAAAGGTGATATAGTTCCAAATACACAATGTGGAAGAATAATGGCTGTTGTAACTGGAATTTTGGGTACTTGTACTTCTTCTATGGTAATTTATAAAAGAATAATTATATTTTTGTAAAAACAAATTTAGGTTGTTGCTGTAATTGCTAGAAAATTAGAATTAACTAGAGCAGAAAAACATGTCCACAATTTTATGATTGAAACACAACATACAAAAGAAATGAAACATATTGCTGTTTGTCTCCAAATAATTCTTTTTTAATATTTCCCCCCTTCCTTTTTTAAAGGCAAATGTTTTGAGAGAAACTTGGTTAATTTATAAAAATCGTCGTCTTGTTGATAAAATCGAACCAAGTCGCATCCGTTACCATCAAAGAAAATTCCTCGTTGCTATTTGTGCATTAAGAAAGCTAAAAACCAGTCAACGAAAATTGGATGAAAATAGAGTATCTTTGGGGGATGTTGCTAAAACAACTGCACATTCACACGATTTAATGAGGGATGTACATACTACACAGGTTATTTTGTTTGTTTGGTTTGAAAATTATTTTTTTATTATCAATTTAGGAAGGAATGGCTCTTCGTATTACAGCTGTTGAACATCAACTTTCTGGTAATTTGTTAATTATTTTTGAATCAATCTCTCATTATTTTGAGAATTTTTGTGTGAAAGTTCAATCCTGAAAAATCTCAAAATAAAAAATATTTCTATCCTTCCCGTGATCCAAATAAATAAATTTACTCTTTTAACTAGACAATGAAAAATTTTTTCATTTTTTTTCTCATTGAAGAAAGGACTAAAAAATCGTCTCGATACATACATACATATAATGTTCATTAAAAGAATTTTTTAATTTAAATTACAATTTATTTATATTTTCAATTTTTCAGACATTCAACGAGAATTAACTAGTTTATCAGAGCTTCTAAGATTTGCTCTCCGGCCACAAATAGAATACAGTTGTCCTCAGCAATTTCAACATTATGACCAAAATCAACAAGAACATCCATCTTCTATGATTACTTTATCTACAACAACACAAGTACCTAATAACGGCCAGCAAAATGCTGTTGAAACTCGGCAAAGGAGAAAGCCTTCAGCACTTTCTGAACCTATTACCTAATTATTTTTTATCAAAATTGGATAGGATAATATTAAATAGGATTGCAGCCCTTCCCCGACAAACTCCAACCCGAACACGATTCCAAACTTTTCTACACTAAAAGGAGGTCGACTGCAACCCTAATTAATCTAAAGGCTATTTTCACTTTATTTTATGCTCCTTTCTTTTTTCTTCTTTTCAAAATCTCAAGTATTTTAATCAACAAGAACCAGTGAAATTTTATATATTATTTACTAAATTTATATCTACATTTATATTTTTTCTTTAATACTTTAACTGTTTTAATTATATCTTCTTACTAAATAAATTATAAAATTTAAAGCTAATATTTTCTAGTAAATAACAAATACTACATTACAAGCTATAGAGCGTCTGTTGAACTTACTGTTGGTTAGGTTAAAATTTAAAAATAATTTATGGACTGTTTGGAGCAGTGTTGGTTATGGTTCCGGAGCTAGCTCCGGAGCCGAAGCTTGAGCCCCGGAGCCGGAGCCAAGGTTCTTCGGGGGGCTATAGAGCGTCTGTTGAGTTGAAAAGTTGGTAATAATTAAAGAATTTTTTATTTTTATTAAAGAAAAGTTGGTAATATTTTTTAAATATGAATTCTGGCAATTCAAATTTCTCAAAATTCGCAAAAAAGGAAGATTGTTGACTTAAGGATCTTCCAAAACTTTAAAATTTTCCAAAATTTGTAAAAATATATGGATCTCAGGATCCACCGTCACTCTTAATCACCCAAATATCAGATATCTCTATTAATCCACCCAAAAAATTAAAATGTGTGTATTTGTGTATTTATTCTAAACAAACTAGAAATTACTACAAAATATACAAATATAACTAAATCTTCTACAGCTAAATGCATTAGTGCAACTATAACTAATATTACAAAACGTAGAATACAAAAATAAGTGTTAAATTATATTATATCTAGGCAGCATTGACAGCCGTTCGTTGGAGAAGAGCCAAACGCTTTCTTCGTCCACACCCACAGCCTCCTCCACAGCCACCACCACCACCGCCTCCTCCGCATCCACCTCCACATCCGCCGCCGCCTCCACATCCTCCACCACCACCTCCGCATCCTCCTCCACATCCACCACCGCCACCTCCTCCGCAGCCTCCTCCACAGCCTCCTCCTCCGCCACCACCTCCACCTCCACAACCACCACCTCCTCCTCCACTTGAACAACTTATTTTCAAAGTAATTGCTTGTCCTCCACCACCGCCGCCGCCACCTCCGCAGCCTCCTCCACATCCACCACCGCCGCCTCCCCCGCATCCTCCTCCACATCCGCCACCACCACCGCCTCCGCATCCTCCTCCACATCCGCCACCACCACCGCCTCCGCAGCCTCCTCCACATCCACCACCGCCGCCTCCTCCGCAGCCGCCACCACATCCACCACCACCACCGCCTCCGCATCCTCCTCCACATCCGCCACCACCACCGCCTCCTCCGCAGCCTCCACCACATCCACCACCACCACCGCCTCCGCATCCTCCTCCACATCCGCCACCACCACCGCCTCCTCCGCAGCCTCCTCCACATCCACCACCACCACCGCCTCCGCAGCCTCCTCCACAGCCACCACCACCACCGCCTCCTCCGCAGCCTCCACCACATCCACCACCACCACCGCCTCCGCATCCTCCTCCACATCCGCCACCACCACCGCCTCCTCCGCAGCCTCCTCCACATCCACCACCACCACCGCCTCCGCAGCCTCCTCCACATCCGCCGCCACCACCGCCACATCCACCACCTCCTCCTCCGCTTGAACAGCTTAGTTTCAACGTGATTGCTTGTCCTCCACCACCACCACCACCGCCTCCGCAGCCTCCTCCACAGCCACCACCACCACCTCCTCCGCCACATCCACCTCCACAACCTCCTCCACCACCGCCGCCTCCGCATCCACCACCACAGCCTCCTCCACCGCCTCCACCGCAACACTGTTTTTTCACTCTTAGACCTCTCAAGAATGACGGGGGGAGTCTGGAACAAATTATATTAAAAAGATTTTATTAACTAAAAGTATTAACTTACATATCACCGTTGCCAAAAAGGCCAGCATTGGTTTCATTAACAATTAAAATAAGCGCCAGTAAAGCACAACAAAGACTACACCTAGTCATTTTGTTTATATCTGATCCTGTAAGAAAAAATTTTTTTAATAAAATTATTTTAAATATTTTTTATACAAAATTATTTTATTTATTTAGTAGTAGCTAGCTTTAGTAGCTATTAATGCTTGTATCAAACTGATTAACCCCAGCTATTTATATCCACATTTCTGTCCAAAAATTGTTTTACTTTTTATCAAACAAAAATAGACTTAAAAGTGAAACCATTAAAAAGTTTTACTTTTCGAAAAGAAGTGTAAATACACATTTAATTAACTCCATAAAATTAAAAGTTTTATTGCCTTTTAATAAACCATTAAATATAAAAGATCAATCGACTAGACCAATTATATAATTATTTTTTCAAAGGAAAAGTATTCCACATATTTCCACTATTTTGGATAATTAAAAGGACAATTTTACGATGTTGCGCACATTAGCTAGGAAAAGCAATAATTATAGTCTATAACGGGTCACAGCTTATCCAACGTTAAAGTTTAGATGAAATTAAAAATAAAAATGTCTAGAAAATATTTCTAACTATTTTAGTTGTAATTTATTTTGATCTCAAGTATATTTCTAATAATAAATATTTTTAAATGTTTTTAGTTTTACCTCATTCTTTAATTAATTGTTAAAATTTTTAAATCTTTTTCTATTTAATTTTAAGTATTTTTATATGTTGCCTTGATTCGAAACAAGCCAGAATAAAGGTGGTGGAGTTATAATCAGTTTTAAACTATATAGCAGAGGTGAATAGGAATTCCGGTTTCAGAAAATTTAGGCTGATTAAAAAACAATTTTACATAATATACCGTATTTTTCCCAATAGAAGCGCATGCGCTTCTATTTTTCAACCTCCTTGTAGACTGCGCTTCTATTGGGACGTGCGCTTCAAATGGGGCGTGCGCTTGTATTTTTCAACTCCTATGCGAATTAATTTTTATAACATTATAGAAATTTAAAGCAAATAAAAATTTCAATTCCGTTTTCATTATCTGCATTAAGATCAATATCTACCTAACTTTCTGAAATTTCTTTATCCTCTCAAGCTTGATGTAATAAAGCCTGACCTTCTGGTCTAAAACAATGTATTTCATCATTTTCGGAACCGTCACTTGGACGGTTCCGATGAATCTGGTAAAACCGACAACCCTACTCTCAAATATTCGATTGTGAGGGCATCATCCATCTAGCTTTTTCCACTCCCTCCCTAGGGAAGATGGAAATAAATTTTTCCCCAATTATAACTCAAAAAACCTTAAATCGTTTCGACAAGAGAGGGATCTGGTCGTTTACGTGAAAGTAGTACAAAGGGAAGATTGAAAAAATTTATCGATAGAATAAGTTTTGCGTTTTTGAGTATAACACCGGTTACACTACTTAAACATTCACCTAAACATCAATTTCCATTTTTTTTATAAAAAAGTGTAAATTCTTAATCTAAATGTAAATGAATAATACTTGTTTAAAATAGTAACTAAAAAGCAGTCTTGCACACGGATACTGATCTAGGTATCCGTATCCGGATATTTACGGCGGATACGGACGCATACAGACGTATATATACAGTCGAATACGGCATATCAGGCATTTTGATATTATTTGTATCCGTATCCGTGTGCAAGTTTGCTAAAAAGTAACTAAAAAGTAAATAGTAATTCTAAATCTTTTAAAAATTAAAATTTATATTGCTCAAATAAGTATGCCATAGGGTGCGCTTATAATAGGACTTGCGCTTCTAATGGGACCTGCGCTTGTATTTTTCAACCTCCTCGTAGACTGCGCTTCTATTGGGACGTGCGCTTCAACTGGGACGTGCGCTTCTATTGGGAAAAATACGGTACTTTAAATTTTGTTGATTTATATAGGTAAAATAACAAAGAGTAAATCAGCCAGTTAGACAAAAAAATATAAAAAAAATTTCTATTATACAATAATTATTTCCATAATTTTAACTGAATACTGACCGGGCTACAGAATTTTAATTTTTTTAGTTTGCATATATTATCCATTTATTTAATTATTTCCCTCGAGGCAATTATTTTTAAGTAAATAGATTTGCATTTTTTTATAATTTTCTTCCCAGATTTTTGTAACTTTCACAAAATCTTTTCTATTATTATTAATTCTAATTTCCATTAACACAACAAATTTTCCTCCAAACTCTCACTCAAAATCCCACTTATTTTCATTTGGCATGATGCACAAATATATTAATTAACTAAATAAATATATTAACAACAACAACAATACTTTCTAAAAAAAGAATTATTGTTTGTATATACAAAACAAAAGAAAAACAAAAAAAAGTTCTTCCAACAACAACCACTTTCTTCTCATTAAGTATTTTCCTTGAATTTAGTTTAAAGAATAAATGAAAATATATAAATTGTTATAAAACGAATAATTTTTAAAAAATTATTTTTATTTGATTATTTTTAAATAAATCTCGAAGTAAAATCAAACATTTTACTATGCCTTAATAAAGAAACTAATTAATTACAGATTCTCTTTAATGCTTTGTTGTAATAAAATAATTGTTTTTAAACAATTTTAAAATAAATAATCCATGTCTGAATTAAAATTAAAAAAAATTTTTTTTGTTAGTTAATTCCTTCTTAATATTATTTAAAGATATATTTGCCTTCCATTGTTTAACAAACTTTCCATTAATTTTATTTTCATCAACTACTTACTACCCCCTTCATTTTCCTCTCACCTGCTTAACTACTACAACCACTCCTAAATTCACCTACTTTTCGCGGCATGGCAAACAATAGGGACGAGAAGGACTTTTAATGCTCTAAATTTTCTCGCCTCTACAAATTTTCTTGGTCTTTTCTTATTGCTTATATTAATAGAAAATGTGTTGAGAGGCTAATCGTGTGTTCACAAACACAATACAAAAAAAAGGCAGAGGAATTAAGTAATAAGGGGAAATAAGCAACGTTGTAAAATAAAAAAAAGTAAGGGGGGAAAGACAAGCCAATGAGCAAACAATCCGCTTTTCTTATTGAAAAAAAGCTAAGAAGTGTAAGAAGCAGCTTTAAATTCTTGTGGCAATAGAACCTCAACACAATGGGAAAAAAGAGGAAAAAATGTTTTTTCTTAAATGTTAGCTTTAAAGCTTATATATCCGAATTATCCTTTGATGACGCTTCTGGAGCTTATGAGAAGAGAGTGTTAAGTTGAGATAAAGGAAAGGAATATTTTTAAAAAATAAAAGATTAATAGAGAAAAGGAAAAGACTTCCTGTGACATACTAAACAAAGATTGGTGGAGGATAATAATTAAAATAAATAAAAATATTTTTGTATTAACCTGCCAATCCAATAGTATTTTTTTTATTTGTCGAAGAAAATTTTTAAATAAATTAAATTCTTTCAATTTAATTTTTATTAATTTTAATTTGATATGTAAAATATTTTTCTTAATTAGATAAATTCGGTTAATTTAAATTAAAAACTCTGTTTTCGATTTGAGTTTTAGTTAAATAACGGTTCTATTTAGGGGACTCTATTTACAATTGAATAGAGAAATTTTTATTACTAATGATCATATTGTGAAAATCTGAACAATTAAATCAAAAATTACACTTGAATTCACAGTGTCTGCTTGTATTTTTTACTGTAGTCCAAAAATCATTTTTTGCGACGCAGGCCAAGGAGCCAGATTTTTTCCGTTTTGCGCCACTCGAGCAAAAACTACAAGAAAATATAAAAAATCCTCATAATCTTCAAAAGAAAAAAAACCTCATCGACCTATTAAAAACCCCTCACAAAATGAGAAAAAATATCGGAACCCTGGTTATAAATCTTTATAAATTTATTAATTACTAAAAATTTTAGGAAATTAAAGTTACAATATTTATTACATTTAATGGATTATTATTTTTAAGAATTGTAAAAATTTCTTTTAACCAATGGAATTATCCATTTGTATTTTTGTAAACTTGTCGAGGGATGGGGGCCTTTCTTTTGTTAGAGATTTATTTACATAGATGATAAAATATTTAATTATTCTTCATCCTTTAATTTTTCATTTTTTTCAAAAATATAGTATTGCCTAAAATGCTTCCGGTGCGCAAATTTTTCTTTTAATTTTTAACATTATTTCGGAAACATACAAAAATATTTCTAAAAAATTTTCTTTCATCGAGATTGTTACATAATTTTTGTATAAAAAACTTTGATCATTTAATAGTATTTCTGTTTCAAGTTTTTTACATAAAAATGTACACCAAAAGGCATGGATTTACATAAACAAAAATAAGTGCCGAAGTAGAACAATAGATGTACAACCAAAACTTTGTTTTTTTTTAATTTTTTGTACTACATATTATAAAAATAATTCTATACTAAATTAACTTATTTTTATTTTTTGTATTTTTTAAAGGAATTAGTATTTACGTTAATTCTTTCAAATGATGCGTATTAAATTTATTCGATTTTACTTGGGTGAGTAGTTTTATAATTTCTATCTAGATGTACTACTAGTAACTAAATAATTACTATACAAAACTAATAAATTTAATTTAATCGTTCTTTGCAAACATAATCACTTTCTAGAATATATTTTAATTTATTTTCTTTAAATTTCTAAACAATATCGAGTGATATAAAGGGTAGAGATTCAGTAACACCAAAATAGAGAACGGCTACAAGTTGGGATAAATATCGCGAAAATTTTTGGATTTTCAAAAATATGGCAAATTCCCTAAAGAGAAAGATGGTGGAAATTGGTCATAAATGGGGCAAACCATGTATAAATGCGACGACATCCGTCCAATCTGATTCGAGCCTGAATTTAATTCATTAATTCATAACCACTTTTATCTCTCCGTTTGATTAAAATACTATCTGATCCATCAATTTAAGTTTTGAGCCTTAGGGCAGAATTAATTAATTTAAATTAAAGTCGAAAAATAAAAATTCATCATTTAATTTTCTTTAAATTAAATTTTCCTTTTTATTTTCCCTTCTATTTAATATATTTAAATAACAATAAACTTTCTAACATTAATAATATAAACTTTTTTTTTCAATCTCCTAATTAGATATAAAAACATTCCAATAAGGTAAATATTATTTATTATTTAATGCCAGTTTTGCCATTTTATTAGTTATGTAAAAATAAATATTTATAAATTAATTAATTCCCTCCCTTTCTCTCTCTCTTTTAATTTGCTGCCCTTTCTTTAACTTTCCCAAAGAAAATAAAATTTTATTTTCCCTCAAAAGGATTTAAGAAATAAAAAAAGTAAAGGAAATGCCCAAAGAAAAGATTGGCACAAATAAGAAGGGGAGGTAATCCAGCTAATAAGTAAAAAGTAAAAATATTTAATAATCAAAAATAACGCTAAAATGGCACACAAATTATAAAGGACAAATCTTTAAATATTTATATATAAAATTAAGTATTTAAGTGCTTTATAGTATTTATGGGCATTAAAAACAAGGCGATTTGTTTCAATTGCGTGACTTATTTTTATTAAAATAGTATTTAGCATATTTAGGGGAGATAGTATTTATATAAATGTGTTAATGAAAGAGAAGAAAGCATAATATATGTCCGCAAAAACTAGTTTGGGATAACCTAAAAGTATCATTTTATAATCGGGAATTTTTAACTTTTTTTAATTATATATTTTATTTTAATTGAACTTTATTATGAATTTAAAATTTAAATTTAACAACGGTATATGAAAACAATAATACATTCATAAAAATGTAATACTAAGCAAAATTCTTTTACAATCGATCTTAACAATAATTAATTTTTTGAAGAATTATTTCACAAATACTAAGCAAAATTCTTTTCCTGGTTTTAATAAATTGTAATTTTATTCATCCATCTACTGAATATGTACATAGTGCTATACCGGCCCCAAAATGAACTATGAAACTGTTAGATGTTTTTGGAACTTGGGCAACACCCCTCTCTCCTAAAAACTAAATTTCTTCCTTCCATTAATCATTAATTTTATTACTCACCTTTTATTGCTTCTTGCCTCAAGCAAAAAATTAAAATATTAGGCAAAAATATCCATAAAGTCTAGGTATTACAAAGTATGTACTTATTACTTCAATTAACTCCTCAAAAAGTGCTTAGGGAAATAGTTCAAAAGAGTTTAAATATTGCCCAATCACTTAATTTAAAATAATCAAAAGAGAAGTAATTCCTGTCCCTCAACTCCGCCCCTCCTCCTTAATTTTGCCTCTCTCCTTTATTTTTTATTTTGCCCTTCTTTTTCCCTATTCGACAATGTTTTGTCCTTTCTCATAGATTAACTCTTTATTTCTTTTCTCATCTTTCATTTTCTGATTATAATTTATTTAAAAAAGTTTTTCTTTATTTCAAATATAAACTTTTAATCCCTTCAATACAGTACATATTAAAATAAAATAAAATTTTTTATAAGCTCATCCTTTATTTTTTCTCACGATTACCATAATATTTATTATTTTAATCTACTATTTATTGTTTGCTTTTAAATTGCTCACACCTGCTCACTTCCAGAATTTTTAAGAAAAATTTTATTCAGAAAAACACTTTTATTTCGAGCCGATATATTTTTTATTTATTTCTCACGCTTCGAAGAATTTGGCGCCTCAATTTCATCTTTTAATATTTTTAACCATTTCTCAAGAAATTGCTTAAAAATTAAATAATGTTTTTTTTTGATAAATTTCTTCTTTTTATTTTTATAAAAGCAACAATTTTCAATTATTTGCCGAATGGTTTTTGGCAATTTTTGGAATTACAGAGGTTTTTGGCGGGATTTTTAGAAAGGAAAATATTGTTGAAAATAATATCTATCATCTGTTCATTTGGGGAAATTGATGATTATTATAAGGACAACATAAAAGGAAAAAAAACACTTTATTTAACTATTCAATTAAAATATAATTGCCTGTATTGCTTGTCTCTTTGACCCCAATAATAATTAATATATGTATTTATTTTTAATTATTTTATTTATTAAATATACATATTTAATTATTGAACCTCGAATTTAAAAATAAATGAAATTTTAGGCAGCTCTTTGAATTAAAAAAGAAATTTAAAAAGTACATATCTAAAATAGAATTTTGTGATATGTACATATGTACTAAATTCGAGGGTGACAATTATTAATTAATTTATTTTGAAGTCAAACGAGTTTGACCTCTCCTTAAACACACCTAAATACTAAGTATTTGTAATTTTAAATTCGAAATACAAAACCCTTTTTACATCTCGATACTTTTAAATTAAGAATTTGGATTTTAAACTTAAGACATAATCAGAAAATTGTGAGCATTTTTTCAAAAAAATTTAAGTGAATCTAAATTTACATTTAGTACCGAGTCATATTAATAAAATTTCATTATTTATAATTTTAAAAATCTTGTCAATTAATTATTTCAACACTTCCCATACTTTTTTTAAAAATATAATATTTCTACAATTTTCCTTACTACAATAAATAAATAAAGAAGATTGGCCTTAAAATAAATAGGAAGCAACCGCCCAAAAATATATTTATTAATCCTCTTTCATTCCTTCTATTCAAAAAAAGCAATGCGCGTCTAAATCCAAATTATATTTTTTACTTCTTTTATTTCTTCAATATTGTCGGCGAATTTTAGTGGGCCAAAAAATTTATTTAATTTTTACTTCTTTTCTACAGTAATATCTTTTCTTTTTATTTTTTCATTTTTTACTCTTTTTTTTTATAAATCTTT
The DNA here is from genome assembly GCA_036172945.1 of Meloidogyne incognita. Lineage (NCBI taxonomy): Eukaryota > Metazoa > Nematoda > Chromadorea > Rhabditida > Meloidogynidae > Meloidogyne > Meloidogyne incognita. The sequence goes on from JARQAC010000037.1 coordinate 1,538,442, forward strand.
CTTTCACTAAAACAAAATTTAGGAATTTGCAAAAACAATTGATTCGGAACTGGACCAAAAAGCCTAAGATCAAAATATAATTTATTAAATTTCCATCTTTAATCTTATACTTTTTAGTTTAAATATACTCTACTAAATATAAATCCTTATTAATATTTTCCTGATTTTTCTTGCAAATCTACATTTTTCGATTTAATCTTCTTTCGCGGATAATTGTTTATGAATGTTAATACATAGTATATGTAGTGAACAGTTAAAACAATTTTTTAAACGTTGTTCTAACTATCTGCTGATAAATTTGATTTATTATATATTGTGGCTTTAGCTTTAATTTAATAATATTTTCGAAACCTTTAATAACATTTAATTTTTTTAGAAACTTTTTTATTCTCTTAATTATAAAAAATTCACTTTCAAAAATGACCAGCAAAAATAATCAAAACAATTTTTCAATTGACAATCTTCTATCGAGTATGGTTGCAACTCCCCAACCACATTTCCCAATTTGTTGGCCACCACTTCCAAATCCTTCTCCTATTCAATTACCTCCTTGTTTCCCTTTTGCTCCTTGGCCACCTCCACCAGCCCCAATTCCTTTAATTCCATTTTGGCCATCTCCAGGACATCCACAAAATTTTGTTTGTTTTAAATAAAAATTAAAAGAAATTTTTCAATTATTTCCAGCCATTCAATCACCAAAACAATGGAGGAGGAAATTCTTCTTTACCTTTATCTCCTTTAAATAGTCCATCTTTTGAGAATTCTGTTGCTGGAAGGAGACATACTACAGCAAACAGCAACAACAGTAATGTAATGATTTATTCATTTTAATTATTTTTAAAAACAGTTAAAATTAATTTATTTTAATTTAATAAATATATTTTTTGTTTTAAACAATACATAATTGTTTAGAAAATTACATATTTAAATTTAAACATTTTTAATAATATTTTTGTTTCAATTAAAATAATAATTTTAAAAAATTAAACTTTCTTTAAAAATTAAAGGTATCAGAAAGCTCTCCAAAAATCGTTAATAAATCTAAAAATGAAGAAACGCCGCCAAAGAAAAAGCTCAAAATGCAACAAAAACAATCAAATAACGACAAAATTACTGATATATTTAATAACCCTATTTGTCCAATATTTCCTGTTACAACAATGGGAGGAGATTCTGCCAATCTCTTTGGTTTGTATTATTTAATTGATAATTTAAAAAATCTAGCGAGAATACTCCTTTTATTTGGTAATTATCTGAAATCATTTTACTATACAAATGGATACTTTATACACTCAGGTGCAAAAGTAATGATCCCTATGTTTTTTCTTCTTTCTTCTTTCTTCTTTCATTCAAAAAATACGTTCTATATATCAATTGAAAGCTCTATTCGTATCTCAGTTGACATGTTTCTGCATTTTTCGAAATTCTGACATTTTCGAAAACTTTTCGACCGGTCTAACAGGTACTACTTTTTCAACTTTTCAGAGAAATATTTTTGAGGTCTGAAAAAAATATATGTGATTCTCCTCTAGATTCTACATACAATACAAAAAAATCATCCAAATCGGTCGAGATTCGACCGAGTTATGAATTTTTGAAAATCGAAAAAACACCATATTTTTGCCTTTTTTCGTCAAAAAATCGCGTTTTTTCGATTTTCAAAAATTCATAACTCGGTCGAATCTCGACCGATTTGGATGATTTTTTTGTATTGTATGTAGAATCTAGAGGAGAATCACATATATTTTTTACAGACCTCAAAAAAATTTCTCTGAAAAGTTGAAAAAGTAGTACCTGTTAGACCGGTCGAAAAGTTTTCGAAAATGTCAGAATTTCGAAAAATGCAGAAACATGTCAACTGAGATACGAATAGAGCTTTCAATTGATATATAGAACGTATTTTTTGAATGAAAGAAGAAAGAAGAAAAAACATAGGGATCATTACTTTTGCACCTGAGTGTATGTTTTTTCCCCAAGAATATCGCTATACTTTAACACTATTTAGTTTATCTCCTCTACTATTTTTTGATCGGATTTTCTTACTAACTTATAAATATCTAATATTTTCACTCTTTTCTGCGTCCATTTTTCCTTTCATTCACATCTTCCGTTCAACTCCCAGCCAATCAACGGTGTATTCAAGCGTAATGAGCGATTAAAATTAAGAAGGAAACAAAAAGTTGAACCGCGCGATTGGTCACCGCGATAAACCCAAACTAACGAATTAGCGGTATTTTGACAACAAAATAAAGATTTATACTATAGAGCAGAAGTTAATCGGTCGAATATCTACTAAAATATTAATGAAGAGGGAGAGAGATTTTATTAAAAAATTATTTTATATTTGGAATTTTTGAATTCTAGTACATATTAGCTAAATATGTATTTGATTTTTTATTTCGAGGTCGATTTTAATTCGAAGGTTCAAATTGAGTTTATTATTTTCTTCGTTCTAAATATCTCTAACTAAGTGTACATTAAATAGTTTTTTTTAAATTACATTCATTTATCTTCTTTAAAATTCATTAATTAACTTTCTAATTGTATTTAATATATAAATTTATCCACTGATCTCTTAATTCGCTTCATTAAGCCTAAAAATTTGTTTATAAATATTTGGAGGGCATTTGGGCGAAGCGGAAGGGTATTTGGTAGTTTTTCTTTCTTTTAATTTTATTTATGAGTTTATATTTAAAATAAGATAAATAAAAATAAATATTAAACACATTCCTTTACTCCATGAAGGCAAATAAAAAGTTTAGCGTAAAATAAATTAGTGAATGAGTTTATATGTAGTAGTAGTTAAAAGGATTTAGTGCAATTAGTCGACCTTTCCGCGCGATTAAATTAAGCAGTATTAAGTAGTAGATTTAAATATTTATTAGTAACTAAAGTTTTTGCGCATTTAAAGTCAATCAGCCAATCAAGCGATTTTGCTTGGATCAGTGAATTTCCAAATTAAATATATTTACTATATAAAATTTAAAGAGAGATGAAAGTAAAAATTGTTTGGAATTAATTTTTGACTGAAAAACAAATTAAAAGTTTATAATTTACAAAAGTCTTAACTGAGTTTCTAATTTAAATTATTTATTAATTTATTAGGTTTTCATCCACCTCCACCACCACCTCTTATATTTGCACCTCCAAATGTTTCGAGTTCTAATGGATTTAATTTGGTAGAACAAAAAATAAATGAAAATAAAGAAAAAAATCATCAGAAAAATAATTTAAATAATTCAACAAATGATAATTCTCCTCCATTAATTTCTGCTCCATCTGTTAGTTCAATAGGAGCAGGCCTTTCTTCCCCTTTATCAAATTCACAAAATAATTCTTCAATTCATCGACATTTTGACAATAGTGGTGGAAGTTCTTTTGGAGGAGGAGAAGAAGAAAGTGGAGGAGGAAATAATAATAATTGTAATACAAGACGTAAACGAAGACATCGAACAATCTTTACAGAAGATCAACTTTTGATGCTTGAAAGGGCTTTTTCTATGACACAATATCCTGGTAAATTAACAGAATCTTTAAGTGTAAAAATTTATTTAAAAGATGTTGGTGTCCGTGAACGTTTGGCAGACCAATGTGAGTTGCGCGAAGAGAGAGTAGAAGTTTGGTTTAAAAATAGACGTGCCAAATTGAGGTAAATTTGAAATTTTTGTTGTAAATTTCAAAATATTTTCCAATATTTTTTTATTTTATTAGAAAGAAAACAAGAGAAGTTCAGGCAATAATGCAACAACATATTCAACGAGAGGATAATTCTCCAAATAATGGTAGATGTAATTATGTTATACTTCAACAAGGTTAAATTACATTTTAATTAAATTAATTTTAAAAATATTTTAGAAATTGTGAATGAAAGTGGGCCTGAAAATGAAGAGGAAGAAGAAGAAAATACTTATTCAAAATATGTTGAAAGAAAGGAAAATAAAAAAATTTTAAAAGAACATTGTAAAGAAGTAAAGCAACAAAACAATAATGAAATTAATCAAACAATTAAAAATGATTTAAATTTAATTAATTGTGGAAATTCAGATGCCGACAGTAATGAACATAAATTACAAAAGGATCAAAAATCTAAAGAATCGACTTGTAAAAATTCACTCTTATTTAATAAAATTAATTTTAATTTTAACAGGCCCAAAAGATTCATTTAATTACTCAACAAATATTTCTAAACCAAATCCAATTAAACAACAAAAACCTTTCGATCTAAGCCAATTTTTTACACAACAAACAATTACTCAAGCCTTTTTAGCTTCTTCTGGAATGCCTGCTTCCAGTTTAGAATCTTCTAGTTTATTTCAATTATCACAATCTTTAAATAAAGAATCTGGAAATGAAAAATTGTTATTCCCTTTTGGAATTGCTCCAAAAACTGTGGAAGAGGAATTAAAGGTGAATATTTATTATATTTTTTAAGTTATTGGAAATAAACATTTAAAAACTCTTGGGGGTTTTTGTTTTAAATTATTTTTGAAATAAATATATTTTAATTTACTCGAAACAATTGTTTATTTTAATTCTTTGTTACATTTATTGAGTTCGAATTATTAAAATAAATATTTAGTTGCTTATTGTGAGAGTCCAACGTTAAATCGGGTTACTGTAGATTTAATCCTTTAGTTTGGGATTAAATAGAGATTCCCGATCATATCTTAGTAACTTCCCAACCCCCAGAAATCCCAACTTTGGTAGGCTAAACTTTTGTAAATATTAAATAATTACGTAAATAAATTAAAACTAGAAATATATTTTTTGTTTTTTTAGTTTCAACAAACAATTTCAAAGCAATAAATGAATTTATTTTAATTAAATATTAAATTTAGAGAAGAATAAAGCTCAATTAAAATTAATTATTTACATTTAACATATTTAAATTATGATTTTTCCTTTACATATTTTGTTTTGTAAAACTTTTGTTACGGGTTTTACCCAAATTTAAGAATAAAAAGTTTTTTTAAATTATTTAAATAATTTCAAACTTTTATTTCCCAGTAAACTCCAAAAATTAATTTTCGTTTTAAATTTATTTTTCGTCTTCTTCTCATTCACTTCTATCGAAACTTTCATTTAACTTTTTACTACAAAAATGGCAATTTTATAACTTTCAAGAACCATGGCAACATTAAAATTTAGTACAAATTTATAGTTATGTAGCAACAAACCCCTTAAAACAATAAAAGAAAATATTTATTCATTTCCCCCAATTATTTGTTTTAAAATTTTCTTTATATACCTATGTATGTAGAAATTAATATTTTATATTATTTAACCGTTCGAACCGCCGGTTGGTATTTTTTTGATTAGAAATGGGGGAACACAACAATCTAATCATATCTAATCATGAAAAATCTAATCATGCAGGACTCGAATTCTAGATTAGATAAAAAAATGTCTAATAAAATTAATACATAATTTTTAAATATTTTACAGCTGCTTATTAAATTTACTGTTTCTTTTTTTATATTTCCAATGTTAATTTTTAAATTAATATTAAATCATTTTTTTTAGAATTTTAAGACTTTTGATGAACTGAGAATTTAAACACCCTTTCTCATCCAAAATTTAAATATTTAAACTTATAATTTTAATTTATTTTTTAACAAAAAGTTTCAATATTTTTAATTATAACTTTATAAATTTTTTAACTTTTTTTAAACAAAAAATTTAAAAAAAAAGAAAGTTAACATCGACGATAAAAATTGATTATCGTTAAAATCGATTTCCCTCATATAGGTAATGTGTATGTTTAGGTGGAGGGGGAAGGGAGGGGAGGAAAGAGTAAATAAAAAAATTTTTTTCTATAATTTATTTCTTTTGCCAAATTTTTATATTTTTATTTGTTTAATTTATTCACTTTGTTTCCCCAAAAAAAGTTTTGTTTTTATGAGATAAGAAACAAAAAATTTGTTGTTGAATTAGAAAAAGATGGTTTATCTTCCTCGCTTTTCCTCTCCAATCACAATCTTTCAAATACGTATTCGCTTTATTTTTTAGAGTTATTTTATTTTAACATTCCATAATAGTCCACCTTCCTATTCTGCTTAAATCAAGTAATTAATTATTATTCCCCTTCTTAACTAAATATGTAAGTTAAGCAGCAATGTAAATTTTATTTATGTTTAAACATTCTTCATAAGAATTTTTTATGTTAAATTTTAACTTCTTTAATTTTCCTTTATTTTGTCTCAGAAATACATACAAATTTTAAATATTTACTACGTAAATTATCAAAAATTTTCTAAGCTAAAAATATTTAAATCTTAACAAACTACAAAAAAATAAGTCCATACATTTCTTATCTTTTATTCCTTATAAAATGTAGTTTAAACAAACTACTATAATTATTCTAGTTAAAATAAAATATTTTCTTTGATTTTGATAAATTAATATTAAAAGGGACATTATCTTCTATCTATAAAATATAGTTAGTTTAAATTAGGTAATTTACAGTCCTCCTCTCCTACTAATTAACTAAAATTTTGTTTTTTTTGGACAAATGTAGAGGACAAACAACTAGAGTATTAGGCATGTGAAGTAAATCAATAAAATATTTCTTAAAAATTTTTTTTATTTTATTCGATTAATTTTTAATTTTAAATAATTTTAAAATTAGCCTATAACTTTTAATTAATTTCTCTTCAAATTAATAATTCGGTTATGAAAAAGGCCTTTGATGTATGTTACATAAATTTATTTTTTTATTTTCTTCGCATTTTCGTTTTCTTAATATTTTATATGTATACATATTTTATTTAGGTATTTAACTGTTGAATTTATTTTAATGTTTCACTCTTTTTATCATAGAAAGAAAAATTTAAAAGTATAGATTTTGAAAAATAATTTCCTGTTTTTTTATATCTGATTTATAAAATAAGATAATAATAAAATAACGGCTACTCAATTTTTGAGGATTCGGAATATTATGTACATCTTCTGAATTTAATATACAAAAAACTAAGAAATTTTTCCGGTCAAATGTCTTTGTTTTTAACTTTTTTTTTGTTTAACTGTCCTTTTTGTTTAATTCTGTTTTAATTTTTTACAATTTTTTATGATAATTCTGGTTAATTTTGTGGATAATTTGTTCTTATGAAATTAAATCTTTTGTAAATTTTTTCTATCTACATCTAATTTCTACAGCTTAATTTAATAAAAATTATTCCCAAAATTTTGGGTCCTCAAATATGCCTCTCGTAAATAGAAACAGTTAAGTAAATTTAAATAATATTTGTATCGTCAAAACCTTTGCTTTTTTTATAAAAATAAAATTTTAAATATTAATTTTTAATTTATAAAGCATTGAAACAAGCTATCATAAAAAACTAAACTTTTAGAAAAATAAAAACACCTTGTATTTTTAATATTATTTTATTTTTCCGCCTATCATATTTTCTTTAAAGAATTTTTTTATTTTTTCTAGTAAATTATTTAAATATTTATACTTACAAATATTTTAATAAAAATTTAATTTTCAGACAATTTTAAACAAAACAAAAAAATATTTCAATGACAGAGTCTCAAGAAAAACAATTATATAACGAAGGGGAGGAAGATTCTCCTCGTTGTGCTGTTTGTTCTGATCAGGCACAAGGATTACATTTTGGGGTTATGGTTTGTAGAGCTTGTGCTGCATTTTTTAGACGTTCAACAATTGCTAAGCGAGTTTATCAATGTCGTTATAGTGGAAATTGTCAAATTAATTTTAGAGGTGATTGGAAAATAAATAAATTATTTTATTTTTAAATTTAAAAATTATATCTTCAAATATTCTAATTAAATATTTCTTGTTGAATAGGAATCTGTTTTAATTTTAGGCATAGTCACAGTTATAGATTTTAGTATCCACATAATCCATTTCCGTTTATATCCCCCTCAATTTTATCTCGTATCTCACTGCGGATATATCCGAAGTTTCTCAAAATAGATTTAAAAATTTTCAAAATATTTAATACATAAGAAATGTGGATTATTGTATTTTGGCATATCAGAAAAATTTAAATAAAACTTAAATTATATTGCTTAAATTAATATTACTCTTTATTTTAGAAGTGCGTTGTTCTTGTCGTGCTTGTCGATTTGCTCGATGTATTTCATTAGGCATGGATCCTAATGGTTTCTTTTCTAAAATTTTTATAAAAACTATTCTTTATTTAGCTGTACAAAAACATAGAGATCAATTAGGACCAAGAAAAATGACAACAGAAAAAGGGAAGAATAACGGCAGCAACAAAATAATCAAAAAACAACAAATTAAAAATGAAGAAAATAATAATTTCACAACAAATTCTTCTTTATTATTAACACCAATTAATATAATGAATGCAATGCAATTACAATTAAATAATAAATTAATTGAAGAAAAATATTGTTCAACAAATAATTTTTTACATTTAGAAGAAAATGGCCGTTCATATACACTTTTAAATGGCCAATTAAATAATGATAATTCTTCTTATTTAATAGAAAATAAAAATAAATCTTCTTTTACTGATACATTATTGCAAGCATTACCCTCAGCTTTTTCACCAATACAAAAACAACAGCAACAACAATCATCACCAACAGATATAACAACAACAACAACAAGTTTAATTACAACAACAACTTTAGATAGTGGAAATGTTTCTGCTACTTCTTCTGTTTTTTCTTCTCCGTTAAATCCTGGAAGTGCTAATGGACATACAAATGTAAGGGGAAAATTGTGAAATTAAAGTTTTCTTTAAAATTATTATTTTTTAGCAATCCCCTTCTTCTTCAAATATTCTTTCCATGATTTCTCCACAAACATCAGAATCCTGGTTATATAATAACCCAACTTCTACTTCCTACATTAATATATTAAATACTTGTTGCCCCTCTTCTGATAATTATTCTTTAGACAACAAATCTACTAATTATTACCCTTCACTTAATGAAATGCTTAAAGGATATTTAAAATTAGAGAATAAGAATTATTCATACAAAAAAGACGAAAATGAGGAAGGAAAAGAAGAAATTGTTTGTTTTTTAAAATTAAATAATTAATTTATTTAATTTTAAGGTTTTAAAATTAAATAATTAATTTATTTAATTTTAAGGTAATGAAAGAAGGAAATTATACAGAAAATGTAGATTCAATAAAAGCAGAATCATTTTCTGTTTCGGAAATGGTAATAAATATTTAAATTTTAAAAATAATTTTATTTTAAAAAAATAGATTGAAGAACATTTCTTTAAATTATTAAACTCGAATAATTTTAATTCTGAAACAAGATGGACTATGCTAAGAAATTTTTTCTTTCCTTTTGTTTTGGCTTATAGATCATTTATTTCGTCAAAATGTTTTCCTAATCCTGAAGATACAAGATTAATATCTACTCCAGGAAAAACATTTTTTGATGTTTGTAATCTTCAACGGTAAATAATTTTTAGATAAATATAAGGTGTCAAAAAAGTAACCTGGCACTTTTTTATGGCGTAACTTTATTAAAATAAAAGATAAAAAATCAAATAAAGCTTAAATGATAAAGAACTAAATAACGAACAAAAATAATCAGAAATTTTGGAAGTACCCAACCTTTACCTAAATTCAAAGTCAAGGCGCGTGGAAAATTTTGGGCAAAAGTTAGCACCTACTACATGTGTGAGATTTTCTCCCATTCCTGGGCGAGTGATTGACGAATCGACTCAAAACCTTTGTGCTATTAAGAACAGACCCTTGCATTCAAAATAAAATAAAAAGTTAATCCATCGGATTCAAATTCGATGATTACGGTGAACGATTCTCTGGTCAACCAGTTTCTATAGCGCTTTTTCTCATTAAATCGGTTGAATTGGGGTAGTATAACTCCTTTTACGTTGCTTCTTTTAATAATTTTAATTGATAAGTAAAGAGAAGTCTCCCTATTTTTTAATAAGGAAAAATATTTAAAAATTTAGAAAAGACCAATATTCTAATGATTTAACTAAAAATACATATTTATTTTTAGCTTCTTCAATGTAGAGCAATGCTTAACTGACCCAGAAAGTATTGCACAAATATTTGCCCCAACATTTCGATATTCAATAATAATTAAAAATTCAATGTCAAAACTTTGCTTAACTGAATTAGAATTTGCTGGTCTTCTTGGATTACTTTTTTGGAATGATAGTAAATAATATTTACAAATATTTTTTTAAAAATAATTTTTTATTTTTTAAAGAAATTGAAAATTTAAATGATGAAGAACGTTTAATTATTTTACAAATAAGAAAACAAATATTCGAAGAACTTTATATTTTATGTAAAAATAATACTACAAAATCAGAGGATTTAAGTATTAGATATTGCACAATTATTAATTACTTTCATTTTTATCAGGTAAAATTTAAATTCTCCCCCTTTAAATCTAATTTAAAAAATTATTTTTTTGGCATTACACTGCGGCACAAAAGTTTATGCACACTTGATAAAAAATTTTTAATACATGATAACTTGGGGAGTCTAAGTTATAAGTTTATTTCTTTTTTTGGTTTATAGATTAAAATATGCTCTTTCTAACAAATTTTATCAAAAACAATAATAATTTGTCAATTTTTTCAAATTTAGATTTAAAGGCTTCCCAAGTTATACTTTATTAAAAAATTTTTTATCAAGTGTGCATAAACTTTTGCACCTCAGAGTATTTTTAAATATAATTTTTTTAATTTTTTTAGAAATTATCTTTGGAAATTTGCAACAATTTTTCTTTAGTAAATGTTGTCAAAACATTTGAGATTGACGAGTTTCTACATCAATTTCATCCTTATACATTTTAATTTTAAAACAAAAAATATTTATTTAGCGGCGTTGTTTTCAAAAAAAAATATTTACAAAAATTTGTGATAAATAGTACACATAAATATATATTAAATACCTCCTAATAAATTTATAAAATACTCATTATTAGGGTTGCCGTTTTTGAGTCGGGCCGACGTTCGAGTCTTTTTTCGGGCCAAAATTCGATGCCCGACTCGATCTTTCGGACCGGGCCGGCAATCCTACTCATTATTTAAACAAATAATTTATATACCTAAATTGTTTAATTTTATAATTTTTTAAATAAATTTTATATATTAACAATATCGTTACTTTTCTTCCTTTTTTGATTCAAAAGAAAATATTCCCATTATTTTTGGTAAATTAATTAAAATTTCAACAAAAATTAAAATAATAATAATCCATTCCAATCGATGTGACTAAAAAAGAAATATAAAAAATTAAATAATTATTTTTTTTGAAAATTATAAATATTTGCTAGAAATTTGAAAGAGAATTTAGAAAAAATTGTTTCGTTTAAAATTCCCTCAAAAATTAAATTTTCCTGATTTTATATTGAAGGACACATTTAAATTAAAATTAATTTTTTACATGTTTTTGATCAAGCATTTCATGTATTGTTTTTACAAAATATTCACAATAATCTATTCTTTTGTTTAAATCTCGTCGACGACTTGCAAGTTTAAGTTGTTTTGCAAGAGATTCATATACACGTTCTATATCAAGTAAATCCCTTTAAAAGAAATTGAAATTTTTAATTATATTTAAAAATTAAAGACAAGGAACGTTAATGTCAGACTCCAATTCGATAAGTGAAAACAAATGAAAAAAGGAATCTTTTGATGTCAAATGGATAGCTTTGCCAAAAATATCAAAAATGAATTTTTATGGAAATAGAATATACTTAATAAATCCGCAACCTCCCAAAAAATCCCCCATTTTTGTCAATCTTATTAAAAAATTTCATTTAAAAAATACCAATAAATATCTTTATTAAGCAATTCAGAAGAATTCACAGAATGTCTAGTAAAAAATAAATTTAAAAAATTTTTTTAATTTTAAAAAATTAACCGAATACTAGCAATTTTTCCAATAGTTTGTCTTGCTCTGGATGCTTTCCAAATTAATTTACCTTCTTTGAGTTGGTCAATACATTGTTCCAATTCATCATTAAGCCTGTCTAGTTCTCGTTCCCAAATACCCATTCTAACCTTTAAAATTAAATTTTAAAAAATTTTTAGAGGAAAAGTAAAATTACACTAAATTACAAGGGCATATCCATTTTGATTTTGGCCTGCCAAACGGCTAAAGGTTTAAAGCACCCCTCATTATAATTCTTTGAAATCTAACCCTGGATACGCCCAGCTAACAAGTTATTCAAAATTGAGGTAAATAACAAGGGCGTAGCCAGGGGGCTTCTGTGGCTATAGCCCCCTTGAACTGGCTACGTCCTTGGTAAATAATTTTTTCTAGATTAAAAAAGTATGTAAATTCCCTACAGAAGCAGCTAAAGCATGAGAAAATGCAAAACGTTCCAAATTATTATAAGAAATATAAATTCCATCAATTAAACTACAATTAATATTAACATCATCGTTTAAATAAATTGTGTCGTCACTGGCATTGGAATTATTTCTAAAAAAATTTTTTAAAAGAAAATTAAAAATATTTTTTCTCAAAAAATATTTAAAGATCTTTTTAAATTTAGAAAAATAATTTAAAAAAATTTCTTACTTTGTAAATTCAATTTTCATAATTTCCTCTTCAGCCCGAGACATTTTCTCATTTAATGGATTTAATTGGTGTGCTTGAAGATTTTTAATGATTATCCCTTGTTTGTCACGACCAAAAAGAAAAATAAAAATTAATTTAAAAATTAAACAAAAAACCCAACTCAATATTCCAAAAAGTAACAACTCCTTCAGAGAAAATATAAAATTCTTTTATTTCATTTTTATCTTGTTTTTGATTATTTTTGTCGATATTTTGAAAACAAATTGCGACAGAATCTGTTTCTGCTGAAAATTAAAAGTTTTTAAATTTAAATTATTAAATTGACACTGAGGCTGTAAATGTTTTTTTCATTAAAAATTAAAGGTCGCCGCGGAGATAGAATCCTGTCCCGAAATCTCGAATTTCAAGCGACGAATGGGATTGTCGGGATTACGAGATTTACGGGATTAACCCCGCGGATTCTGTTTTTGAAAAAAAGAATCCAGTTACGGATCCCGTAATTGTGATTTTGCCGACCTCTATTAATTAGGGCCAATTAAATTAAAATTGTCAAAATTAAAAATATTTACGTGAAATTCTATTTAAATTAAATTGTTTAGTAAATAATTCATTATTTTGTAAATTATCTATTAAAAAAATAAAAATTAATTAAAGAAAAAATTAAAAAAAAACAAACTTAAATCAAAACCTTCTGCCAAAGGAATTGAATTAACACAATTTTTAAGTTCTTCTAATTTTAACTAAAAATTAAAATTAAAAATTATTTTTCAATTAAAAATAACCTCAAAATTTCGTTTACCCCCTGAAACATTTTGTTTAGTCCTTTAAAAATTAATTAAAATTAATAAATAAGAAAAAACAAACAAATATAAACGTTTCCACACAAAATTATTTCCTCCGATTTTGTTGAAAATAAAATTATTTAAAATTTTAAGCATTAAATAATCCTTCTTCTTACTATAATCAATTATTTGCAAAAATTAAATTTTCTAGATGATTTTAAAAAATTTTAATAAAATGAAGTGTGAAAACCTGTTTGAAAGTTAATATTGCAAGTATTGGCTAAAAACGATACAAACGGGGATAAAATTGAAAAGCGAGGAAAGACTTGAATGGCCCTCCTCAATTACTTTTTTATTTGCGGAATTTTACAAAGTCAGTTCCGTAAAATTTTTAGATTTTACAGGATTGATTTTTAGAAAGTACTCGAGTAATAACCTCCACCTGTGCCCGTACAATAAATTCAATGGTTAGGTTACCCGGGTAGCGACAGAATCGACTTGACCTTAAGTAACGGGTATGTCTTCTCCCTATTTTGGAAAACATCGTAGCATTTTGTAGAAATGGAGTTAAAAATCTTATTTTTGGCCAAATTATAGTTTGGAGTGCTAACTATGGTTTACCAAAAAATCAGAAATTTTGACCGACTGTCTAAAAGTTATGGTATTAATAATATTATTAAAAATAACTTTTTTAAATTATCTTCTAATAATTTAATATTTATCTGAATAGTGCAACAAAAATGTTTAAGCGTTGTTTTTTAAGCTACCTAAGCGATACTTCTAATTTAATATACCTAACCCCCTCCCGTTATAAGGTCTTCAGGAAGCTATCTAAAAGTTATGGTCGACCTATTAACCTTTTAAATTATTTTTTTATTTATTCGAATTTTACAATATTATCTGTTTCCAGTCATTCCTAAATTTTTTGTTTAATTTAAAATTAAATATTTAATTAAAATTAAATATAAAATATTAACTTTTTAAAATTAATTGTTATTTTTTAACGTCATTTATTTATATATATTTACTCACATTTTCATTTTTTATCTCTCAAGAGAGACTTTTTTCTGGTAGATTATGCTAATAAAGTACAACATGTGCTTTTTGTTATCTTTGTTACATTTCCGGTAATTTAAAAAAATAAAAGGACTAAATAAATAAAAGGATATTAGTGAATTACAAATATATTTTTTAAATTTATTTATTTTTTATTAAATAATTAAATAGGTATATTTATTTGTGCTTAAAAGATATTCCCAAGTTTGTTTTGAAATATTTTTAAAAACCATTAGTTTACAGAAATATAAAAATTCAATATATTGGAAGAAATGCCACAATTTTAATTCAAATTTTTTAATTTATTCTACTATTGCCTTTTAAATAAAAATCAGATATTAAATGGTTATTATTTTAGAGGAAAAATTTATACAACAATAAACTCGCATTAAATGATCCTCAAAGGACTTACATACAAATTTATAATAATTAAAAAATTTATTTTGTTTCCTTTAGTTTATTTGTTTTTTTTTGTAAATTATAGCTTAGAATTTTGAAAAACGGACTCGAGAGTTACATAAATATTTAAAAAACAAAACTTTATTTAACAAAGTATTTCAAAATTTACGTTTATATATTTCTTTCTAGACTTCCTTTTTTATTACAAATCTCTATTTGTTCTTGCCATTGTTCTTTTAATTTAAAAATAGCTAGATACATGCACATCAATCAAAATCTCTTGGGACGACAATCTAATGAAAAAACCTTCAATTTACATCTTTTTTACCCCCCCCCCTCCTAATTCCGATTTATTTAAATTTTTCTAAAATTCTTATCTTTAAAATTTTATATTTAATTATTTTTTTGTTTTTCTTCTTTATCTCAAATTTATCTTTCCAATTTTTTTTTGTTTTCAATAAATATTCATTCAAATTTTTTTATTTAGTATGTACTTCAATGCGCTTTTAATTCTAAAATATCACAATTGTTCTCAAATAAAAATAATTCCAATAATTAATTATTGAAATTCAAACAGAATATTTTCTTGCCATTGTTTATTGTTCTTGCTCATAATTTATAAATTTTTCAATAATTCCCGTAATTTTTCGACCACTTTTTATTAAAAACAAATTGATTAACAACTAAATACACATTTAATATAATTAATTTAGATATTCTTAACTAACGCTTCACTAATTTTTAAATTAACACTCTTTCCCCCTTTTTTTAGTAATTGTTTCCATTCTTGGAATTTTCTTTGTTATCAGAGTTACTAATAGAAAAAAATATTTTATTATTTTTTATTTGTTAATGACGTTTTTTTTCAAATTAATCTTTTCAAAAATAATTGAAAAAAATTTTCCTCTTGGGAGATAAAAAATATATAAAATATATTCATTTATTCTTTACTTCCTTTTTTGGAGAACAATGTCTGATTAAAAATCACAGCAAATATTTTGTATTCTTTTTGTGTGTATTTTTTAATTTTAGAAAATTAGTTGTTTAATATATAAATATTTTCATCTTTTTTTCTTCCAATTTTCAATTTAATATTTTGATATCCAAATATTAGTTTAATTTTACTTAAAAAATTAATTTTAGGCTTTCATTAAGGATATTATAAACCAGGGTTGCCGCCCGAAACCCGAAACCCGGCCTTTTTTTGTACCCGAAACCCGATACCCGAATTGAAAATTTTATAACCCGAAACCCGTACCCGATATTTTTGCCAACCCGAAACCCGTGACCCGAAATGAAAACGCTCCAACCCGATACCCGAAACCCGTACCCGAAAATTTTTTGTACCCGCGGCAACCCTGTTATAAACCGAAAATTGCCTGAAATTCCCTATCTATTTGAAAATATTTTTTTCTTAAAATAGGTATTTAAACAATTTATAAACTAAAATATTAAAATAAAAATATTTTTTTAATTTAATTAAAACATTTTTTCTTTCGGTTTTTAAACCAAACCTTTTTTGGAATTATTTATGATCAAAATAATTTAATTATATATTTATTTAAAATAATTTTAATATATTAAATTAAATTTAAATTTTTATTTTTTATTAAATTAAATTATTTAATTTTTGCAATTTTTACTGAGAATAAAAAACAAATTTCTTAAAATAGAATTAATAAATAATAAAAAGGAGTGTTTTCTTAAATAATTTATTTTTTTTAATATTTTACATTTAATTTGTTTTTTAATTCCCCAAATTTAGCAATAATTAATTTAAAAATTTTTGGCAATATTTTTTAAATATTTATTTTCCTTATTTTCTTAAAATTAATTATTAAAAATAAATTATTTAATAAATTAGGTAATATTGTTTTTTGGAAGTATTTTTACAAAAAATATTTGGAGTTTTTTTATTTCCTTATCATATCATATAAATAAAATTTTATATTTACCTATTTTATTTATTTTAACTTCATTTAAAATAATAATATTTTCTAAAAATCTCAAAAAATCGAGACCAAGAGAGTTGGACGTCACCAAACTTTGTTTTGAATATTTTTATTTGATCCCTTGTTTTTTTTTATTCAGAGTTTGGCCTTTTTAATAATAATTATTATTATTAAATAATATGAGCTAGACAGGATGTTTTTTGTAGATTTGAATGGAACAATATAATATTTTTTATACTAGTAGAAAAGATAAAATTTAAGTACACATTTTAGCCTTAATAATAAATACTTATGTAGCTTTCAAAAAGAATATTTTTTTAATTTTGAAAATTTTCTTTTGAGGATTTTAAATTTAAATTTATAGTAGTAGATATACGGGATATACTATGGGTATCTTTACTAATTATAACTAAATATTTATGAATATTATAAATCACACACAATATTATAATTATCTACAAAATAATTACCTAATTTTAATTTAATAAATTAGTTTAGTAAATTATAGTTGTTTTTATTTTTTAATTTCTTTTTCATTTCTTTATTTTATTTTAAAATTGTTTTTGTTTATTTTTTTTTCACGCAGCTAATAAAAGTTGCAAATAAAGAAATAATAATGTTGCATAAATAAAAAATAAATAATCTTTTATTATTTACTTCCCTCACTCCCCCACACTTTTAAAGGAAAAACAATTTTTTGAAGAGGCTAAATAACCAACCAGCTACCTATTTTAGTAAGAAGTACTTCCCTCTCGAGACAAAAGATGAAAAGTTTTTTTTTGTTTTTCCCATTATGGCGTCATTAAAGAATTTAGAATATCTTCTTATTTTGGATACTTTTTTTGTAAAATATTTAAATTTTTTTGTTTTTATTTTTAATTTATTATTTCAATACACAAATATATTTATTTCTTTGGAAATTTTTACAAAGAAAAATTAAATATAAAAATATTTATTTAGTAAAAAACATTTTTGCAAAGTAAATTCTTTACTCTCTTGGGAATTTGGTCAAGTAATTGAAGATAGATAAATATGAGAAAATTAAAGGGAAAAGGTTGTTTTCGAATATTTCTTTTTAATCTTTTTATTTTTATGTTTTTAATAACGTAACATTTAAATATTTTTGTTTTTTTAAAAGATTAAAAAAAGTAAAGTTTTTTAAATGTCAAATTAATTTATTTACACGTATAATTCTTAAATTATTGCAGATAAATAATTAGTCGAGATTTTTAATCTTTTCATATTTTCGAATCTTTAATTTTATTAAAATTTGTATCAAAAAAGTTATATATGTATTATTTCTAGGAAAGGAATCAAATTTTTTTCTTTCCCTACAAAATTTTTTTCTTCTTGACTTTTGAGATATATTCTGAAATTAATGTAAAATAATATTTAAATTTAAGAAATTAAGCTTAAAAATAGGCTTATTTAAAATAAATATCACTCTTAATCACCAACCTATTTCTTAATCCCCAGACTTGAACGCTAATCCCCCTATATCCCTCTATTGTAACTAAACATTTTAAGCGCCGCAGACAAAAACTTTTAGAATTTATGAAGTCCTGGAAGCCACTTTTTGGAAATTCGAACCTGAAATGAAAATATCCTCGTTCTTCGGTTCGTTAGTTTTCGAACCGACAACTCTATTAAAGAGTAAACTTTTTTACTATGATTAAAAACATTCTTTTACTTTTTTCAAAAATAAAAATTTTTCCTATTTTTAATTAAAATCTAATTAATTTTAGCATATATTCCTTTTTAAAATTAATAGTGCAAGGGCACGCGAAGAAATTCCGGATTTATTTTTATTTTTTCACAAATATTGATATTCATTTTTATAGACTTTTTTTGTATTTTTTATTATAAATTCCATTTTAGATTTTCAAAAATTTCTTCGAAACATCTCTGTTATAAACTAAGAAAACTAAAAAATTTTCATGTTAAATATGTAAATTTAACTGCTTGAAATAATTAAATATATAGTAGAAGATTTAAAGAGTTAGTTATGAAAAAACCTGACAATTTTCTAAAATTATTCAAAACATCATATATTTTTTTAAATATCCGGTCTTTTATGACCATTTAATGTAACAATATAAATGGACACTAATTAAGTATTCTTTTAAGATTATTTTTTTATTTTTTGTTTATTTCTATAAATATATTATTTCCAGTATTTAAAACAATTTAAAATTAAATTTAAAAAAATTTCCTCAATTATATTTATTTAAATTTATATAAATCCTTTAAAATCCCCCTTTCTTTTCATTTCTAAATAAATTTCCCAATTAACCTTTAAACAACGACAAAAGTACTTTTTTAAAAGATTTTTGTGTTTAGAGCGAGAATTTTTTTAAACAAATGCCTTAAGGAGGTGATTATTTCTTTTTATTTTTATTTAATAATGACCGGTCCCGACTGAATAAAATTATTCTAAAATTAAAATATTTTCCCAAATTTTTCTATACTTAATAATTTAAATATTCTCACATTTTATTTTTTAAAAATTATTCCAAGTACTTAATTTATTGGTAATTTATTAAAATATATTTAATAAAAATAAATAAATTTTTAAAAGTTCAATAACTTTCAAAAAATATTTAAAAAATATTTTTTTTAATTATTCTAATTTTGGTTTTATTTTTTCATTTTTAAATAAATAAATTCAAAATCTAAAATATAAAAAATATCTCACAACAAAATTTTTTTCTTTTCTTGGTAATTTTAATTCTGAGAATTTATATTTTAAACAAAATTTGTTTAATATTTCCGGTTTACCTTTTTTATTTTATTAAAATAAATATAAGTAAAATATTGTTTTTGGATAGATTTAAATTTGTAATGTCTGTGGGGAGGGTCGACCTCGAAAACTAAATACACCTCTATTTTAGATTATTTCGTTTTAGATTTTCTGTATATTGAGGTTGAGAGAGCCCTCAATTTAGAATATACCGCTCATCTTTGTAATACTTTTTTGCGATATTTTAATAAGGACATAAAGTAGTGATGCTCGGGTATTCCGATCCCGACCCGACTCCCGTTTCCCGGGTTTTTTCTTCTCCCGAGCATCACTAACCTATAAAACGTAGACAGAAAAAGTCGTGGGATTGTGATTTTTAAATGAGCCATAAATAATACGAGGAATTAAAATTTTATTGTATTTTAAAATTCACGGCATACAAACTACCTATATAAAATTTGTATAGACTTGTGTTTTAAAAATAAATAAATTTAATTAGAATTTAAGAAAACCTTGTAACAACACGCTAAACTTCAAAATAGATTACTAATTTAAAAATTAAAAAAAATATTTTTTTTAATTTAAGCCAAACTTTTTTTTAATTAAAAATGTCAAATCCTAAAATATTTGAAAATACAAAACAGCCAACCAAAAATTTAATTAAAACAGCAAATTTACAACAACAAAAACATTTATTAAGAAAAGTCTCTCTACTTTTATTGTTACCCCTTATGTTTTTGCAAATTATTAATTGTTTTACTTTTTGTTTGGCAGAAAATAATAATAAAGTTGAAGAAATGAGAAGGCTAGTAGTTTTTAATTTAAAAAGAATTTTTATTTTTAATTATTTAGGTGGAGTAATGGTGTTGGACTTTGGGGAAAACGTTCAATGTCTTCTTCTGGAACAAATGAGCTTTTGGATAATCCAACAGAAAATGTAAATATTTTAAAAATTATTGGAGACCTTTTCTTCTCCTTGTTTCTTATCTATTCTTCGTCCAAAGGACATTCTATTGGAGAGGGCCATACTATTTTGGATAATACGGTAATTTAATCTAGCTTTATTTAGATCTGACCATTTTATAATTTTTGAAAAAGGAGAAACGAGGGGAAGAAAAGAAAGATGTAGAGATTGTTTACTTTTTTGAATTTTTTATTAAATAAATTTTTCTTTATTTTTTAAAATTCACCGTTAATTTTCAAAAATAAAGGCTCTTCTTTTCAAACGACCAGAAAATTCATGGCATAAATTAAACGCTTTATGGGGGAAAAGATCTTCAGTTGGCATACCCCCTTCCTCAAATTGGCAAACGGCTACGGGACTTTGGGGAAAGAAAAGGTAAAAAACTAGAATATTTTTTTAAATTTATTTAAATTTAAAGGTCTGTAATATCTCCGCTTCCCTCTGCTTGGCAACAAATTTCAGCATATTATGATCTGGAAAATTCAAGACGTTAATTAAAGAATAATTATTTTTAAATAATGAGAATATTAATAGAAATACCCAAAATAAAAAATTTTAAATTTTTGAAAAATGATGAGGAAAAACATTTTATGTATATTTAATATTCAACTACCTATATATTATTTTAAAAATATTTTTAATTTTAAAATCTTTAACTTTCTTTAGAAATATATTTTGGATTTATTTAGAGTTTAAAATACTGAAGAAAAAATTTTATTTTTTAAGACAAATTTTTATTTAAAAATTAAAGATATATACCTAATTTAAAAAAAACAAAAATTGGAATAATTCGTAATTTATTTAATAAATTTTAAATATACCCAATTAGGTATAATAACAACAAATATCAAAATTACAACAACAAAAAAGTAAAAACTTAATTTTTAAAATTGAGCAAAAAAGGGAAAAAACAAATTAAATTAATTCTTAAATATTTTTGAGATAATTAATTTTTATTTTTAATTTGAATTATTCAAATTTATGAAATTTTTTTACATAATTTGCTCTCAAAAATTATTTAAAAATAATTGTACCTTTAATTAAAATATTAATTTAAACCATGTTTTAGAGGAATGATATAAATTAAATTAATAAAACAATTATTAAGAAAGAGAGATTCTAAAATTAAATATTAAATATAGTCAAGTAATGTTTAGAAATGTTATTATGGCAATTATAAAAAGGCGTTTAAAATCTTAAATAAAACTCGATAAAATATTTAAATGTTTGGAATTATTAAAAACAGAAAAATTTTTTTTATAAATTTGGACCAAATTGTTCAGCCAAAAAATCCAAAGAAGCAATTCCTTGTGCTCTTGTTCCTTCACAAGCTTCCTTTTGTGCTTTATTTTGATATTTATTATTTTTATTGCAATCAATTGAATGAAAAATATGAATTAAATCTTTAAAAAAATTAATTTAAAAAAATTTTTTTTAATTTTATTTACCATTATCTACAGATCTAAAAGACATTATATTTCCACTTTTAATTACTTTCTCAAAAAAGTCAACATCTTCAAGTCCCCATCCTTTAATTGTTTGATTAAATCCTCCAATTAAATCAAAATCTTTTTTATATAAAGAAACAATTCCATAACCAAAATGACGAAAATAACCCCGTTGTTGGGAATAAAAATCCTCGGTATTTAATTTCCAAGTAGTTGGAGAATATTCGCTGAAGACAATAGGGAAATAGACCTAAAATGGGAGTAGAGTTTTTGAATTTCGTAGAGAATTTCTTTTTTAACTACCTGTTTACCCAAAACAGTATTTAATCGAATACGTTCTAATGCCCCTTCCCCAATTAAAATATCAACATCTGCAAGTAACAACAAAGAATTTGGAGGTAAAAGAGCAATTCCAGCAGAAAGGGCAGCACCTCTGTTAAAATCTGTTCTTTCGGGCATTTTTAATAAACGAACAGGAATTTCAGTAGAGAGGCGATTAATTGTTGAATTAATTAAAATATCCTCATTATTATGTGAACTAAAAAGATTAATTTAATTTTAATTAATTTGTTTTACCTATAAAGAATTAAAACAAGTCTAATATCACTATTTTCCCCACGTCCATTTGCTATTTTTATCAAATTATTTGCAAATCTATCAAACACTTCAGCTCTTCCTTTTAAAGCAATTAAAATATTAATTATTTGGTATTCTTCTATTTTCCTTTTTCTTTTAATTAATAGTGAGCGAGATTGTAATTGACCAAAACGTTGTTGAACATAAGCATGTCGACGAACTGTTATAGGAGCACGAGAGTGTAAAGGGCCTCGTAATCGGTGATAACGTAAAGCTAAGCTTTTAAATAGAAAATTATATTTAAATAAAAATTAGTTTTTGTAATTTAATTTTAATTCTTAATCTGTAGGAGGATAGGGAAAATAGAAAAGTTTTGTCATTAATTCTTTTAAAATATTCTCTCATTTATTTTTAAATTAAAAAATTATTAACCAATATCGAGAACAAAATCAACACCAAATGTCGGCTGTATTCTCATATATCCATACTGAACTCGTTGAAAATGCAAAGTTCTTCCTTTTTGGAGTGCATTTAAATTAAATTCATCAAAAATCTTTAAAATATAAAATTAATTAATTTATTTAAATAAAAATTAATTAATTTACTTTAATTAAAATATCAGAAATTTGTCTTCTCAATTCAGCTCCTAATGTATGTTTGGGGCAATTTGGTTTGTTAATACAATATAAAAGTTTTGTGTCTGAAGAAATAAATTCCCAAATAGGAACGTTCTCTGGGGAATTTGGAACTTTTGGAATTAATCCAGAGAAGAGAGCGTTGTGATTTGAAGAGGCTTAAATTGTGAAATAAAATTTTTTTTAATTTTAAGTAAGTAAATTATTGTATTTTTCTGAATAAAATAAGGGAATTAAATAATAAACATTGACAAAAAACATTTAATAATCTAATCAAAAATAAAGATTAACTCAGACTTAGAAAAGTATAATTCATTTGGTAAATGACAGATTATAAACAATATCATAACTAAAAATTCCTCTTAAATCCCCAAAAATTTTCCATTTCTCCACAAAAAATTTCCGAATAATTTTATTACCACCTGAATATTCAGAATTTATAATTTGTGGTTGTTGATCTGCACTCTTTTTATTTTTCCCCTTAATTTCCTCTATTTGCTCCATTAATTCCATTCTCTTTTGACGTAATTCTGAAAGTTTAATCATTTCTACCCTTAAATGAATATATCTCATTGCTATTGGATTTTTGACGGGATGTAGAGTAAATAAATGACGTAATGTATGTGAATTAATGGAAGCTGAAAAATGATTAGTAAATAAATTGGCAATTGATGCATTGTTGTGAAATAAACTAAAAAAATATTTAAATTAAAAATTATTTTTATTTAAAAACGTTTTTCCCTTAATTTATTTATAGGAAGCATTAAATTTTAATTTAAAAAATAATTTACGTTTGCATTTCGTAATTCCATGGACACGCTAAGCCAACATGCCTTCTTAAAAAAATAATTTAGAAAAAAAATTTAAAAGGATTATAACCCATAACATTTCACCGTCTTCCCTCAACAATATTTTAGGTCTCGTATTCCTATCCTATTACAAGCATTATTTTAATTTTTTACCAATTTTTCAATGTATTTTTGACTTTTGGTTATTATAGTTAACTAGATATATTGCGCTTTGTTTATTTAAGCTTTAAAAAGTTAAAAAATCTTTACCTAATACATCTTCCCAGTTCAACATCCTCATGTGTTGTCAACAAAGAATTTAAACACTGCTCCAAATAAGGGGCTAATTGTCTGAGTGTTTCCTTCGATAATATAACCCCCGGCCCTCCCATACAATAATTATCATTTGTGCCAAGTGAAAGTTGCCCATACTCTTCAACATTTCCAAGACCTGCTTGGCCAAGTAAAAGAACTTTAGAAGGGTCTAATAAATGAAGAAAACTATAAAAATAAGGAATTGAAAAATTAATAATTAAAACTTTGCTAATTTTTCGCTTCTAATATAGAGATCATCATCAGCTCTTAAAAACCAATTAAAATCTGAGTAGCGATTATCATACATCCACCTAAGTTTAATAAATATTGGTAAAATATTATAATTTAAATAAGTTTAAAAAAAATTTTTTTGTTTAATTCTTCAAAGTCAAATTCATTTTAATATATCTCCAAAAATTAGTCACCAAATACCTAAGAAAGAATACAACTAATTACAAGATATAAAAAGATTTTTCATCCCCAAGAGGGTAACTAATAATTGAGGTTTAAATTGAGGTTAAATATAATAAATATAAATCATTATTTTTTATTTCAGTCCATAATTAAATTCTTAAAAATATTCACACAATTAATTATAACCACAAAATATTTAATAATAATTACAACCTTAGCATCGCAAATGATTTCTTTTGAGGCGGATAAGAATCATCAATACCACGCAAAGAAATAATTTTCATTCCAGAATTTTTAATTTTTGAGCTCAATTCTGTTCTTTCAGAAACAAAGAAAATAACTTCACCAGGCATATTTCTAGCCCAAGTTTGCCATATTTGTAAGGCACGAGTTTCGAGAAATTGTTTTGCTGTCATTACACCAACCTAATCTTTTTATAATTTTTTTTATTTATAATTAATTTTCTATGTTATAATTAATTTATTAAAAAATATTTCTCAACTAAATGGCGTCTTCTAGGTCGGACTTCATTAATCATTAAGTGCCTGCAAGGAGCAGATTTATTTCTGCCGAGTAAATATATTAGATAGAGGATATATATTAGCTAGAGGAGATCTCTAATTAAATAAGAAAACCCCTCGAATGATTTACAAAGACAAAAATGAAATTTTAACAAAATTTTTACCAAAATTAATTTCTTGTTATTAAAATTATTTTGTTGTTTTTGAAGTGAAAAATAATTTAAACGAGTTAAGCTGCGAGAATATTGTTGTTGATTTAAAGATAACAATAAAGTGCCAAATAAGAATCCAACAAGAAAAGGAAAGAAAAATAAAAGATAAAATTTCTTTGGTAAAAATATTCGACGAATAAACAATAAAAACACCATATTAATTCTTAAAAATATATTTTTAAATGATGTAAAGATGTTAAATTATGTTTATTAAGAGGAGGTTTTTAATTGGAGGATTTGAAAAATTGAAATGTCCCGATGTTGATGACTATATTAATTATTCAGAGAAGGAATTCATCATAGGCCAAAAATATTTTTTTTAATTTACAAAAACTGACTAAAATTGAAATTTTCTCCTCCTCTTCCAGCACAATAAAATTAAACAAAACACAGCCAGTTTTCTCAATTAAATAATTAATTATATTTTTATATTGCAAAATTCTTTAGTCGAAATATAAATATATATTGACCACCAAAACATAAAATAATTTATTTGAATTTTTGTTGTTTGTTTATTCTTTTGTATTGTTTTATTCTTCTCTCCCTCAATAAAAAAATGAAAGAGTTCTTTTCATAAAATAAACAAAGTTTATAAAAATATTTTTTGTTTGGACAAATTTGAGGGTTTAGTAGAAAGAATTTAAAATTAACAATTTAAATATACAGTATATTCTCTCACTTATTTAAATGAAAAGTCTAAAATGCAGAGATCTTGTCTTTGTGTGCCCCTAAACCTGGAAACAAGGTTTACAAGAAAGGTCAAATGCTATTAGTCAACTCCCAAATTGAGTTGCCGACCTTCTTGAGACCAAATCTGCCACTAGATTTTATCAAAGGGGAATTAAAAACCCGCCCAGAAAGAGGCAAGATGTGAGAGATAATGATGGGCATTATATTGTTTCTTAATCTCATTTCATTATTTAGTTATAGTAAATTGTTTTATTTATGCGCAAAGGGCTCATTATTTATCTGACAACCCATTAAATGCAAAATAAACTATCAGTTAATAAATTGGTCGATAAAAAAACTATCAACTATCAAGATAAACTATCAGTTATACCTAACTTGGGTTTAACTACGTATACTATATTAAGAATACCTAAATACTTTTATAAAAAAAAATTTTTTCCGGGTCAATCGTTTTAAATGAAATAATATTTATTATATATAAATTGGTCGATAAATCGTCTGTGTGGTGATTGATGTGAAGCATTTACTAAAGCAGAACATATTTTCTATTTCTCATCTATTTTTAATCTTATCTAAAATTCCCGGGGGGTAGAGGACATCTCAGTCCCGCCATTTAAGTATTTTTGGATCACAACCAAAGTTCGCCTCTCTTCAACAACAGAAAATGCTTACATTTATTTTAACTAGGCCTACTATTCTTCTAAAGAATTGTTTCTTTAAAATCAATAATTAAATTAATTGGTTTAAAATTAATTTTTAATTAATCGAAAAAGTAATGAGTCATGGCAGCCAAATAAATTTAAAATTAAATTCTCAAAATATTAATAATGATACATTAAATAATCAACAAAAATCTTCTTTGAATGCCAATAAAAATCAGGAAAACACAAATCGAAGTCATGAACTTTTGCCAAATATTTTGCCTCGTAGAAGATTGTCTTGGGCAGTTACAGAAAAACGTATTTTTTAAATAACGATTTTTTGGTATTTTTTAAATAACGATTTTTTGGTTTGGATAATTTAATGGAAAACATAAATAGATTCACAATTGTTGCTTAGAATTTATTATCAACATAATTTCCACATAATTATGGATATAGAAACTTCCAAAAACCAAATCCTTATCTCTTATCTTTCCCGTTCTCCTCCCTTTCCTCCTTACCCCTTCCCTCCCACTTCCAAGTTCATTTAAAATTTCACAAATAAATCCTATATATATATTTAAAAGCAATCCAAGAAGAAAAATTAGAAAGACAAACAAATAGCGAAGATACTACAAATTTACGTAATGATTTAATTCGTTTAATGATTGGAGAGGATAAATTACTTAAAGTTAAAGTTCAATATTTGGAAGAAAGAACCGCCTTAAATTTACAATGTCCAGTTAATTTTGAAGAATTAGAATTATATTTTCAGGCATTTAAAAAAAATTAACTGAAATAAAAATATTATTTTTTAAAGAATAAATATGGGCGGTTATTAAATTTTTATTATACAACTTCTAGTAGAGAATTAATGATACAGGTTATTTGGAATTAAAATTAATTTTTGTTAAAAATTGTAATTTTAATGGAATAAGAGGGGAAAGCCTCTAATAATTGAAAATTCTCTTTTAAAAAATAATTTTTTTGTATAGATCCGTAATCAGCAAGATCTCGATTATGTAATTCAATTACATGAAAAAGCTGGTAGTAAACGGCGATTGAGACTTATACTTTCACAAGTTTTACAATTTTTAATTAATTTAATAAATATTTTTGTAAGAAAAGGGATAATTATTCCGAAAATTCTGGCCCTCCATTAACTTCACATTCGCCTATCTCTTGTGGTGTTTTTACTGTTCCAAATGGAATTGCAGAGACAACATTATCTGAAACTTCTTCTCTTTGGTTTAATTTTTGAATATTTTACATTATTTTTGTAATCTTATGATTAAAGGTCATTAATCAGCAGCTCCTCTACAAAAAGAACACCCGGAGGGACACCTATACGATTTTGTGGAAAACGAGGAGAGACTTCCTTAGATGCAGAGGGGTTGTCTGACACCCCCACACCAAGAGTACCAAATAATTGGCGTGAAGGGCGGTTTGTGGACAAATAAATTCACCCAAAATACAAACAAAATTTAAGGTGTCTTGGCCGTGGAGCATATGGCCATGTATTTGTTTGTCTAGATGTTGATACTGGAGAACAATTGGTAGTCAAGAAAATTTATTTGAGAGGTCACCAACAACGAAGCCGTGTAATGGCGACATTAGAAAATGAATTAAATATGTTGGGCACTTTAAAACACCCAAATATAGTCCAATATGTTGGAATAGTTGAAAGAACAGATTGTGTTAATATTTTTATGGAATTAATGGCTGGTGGATCTTTAAAAGATCAGGTTGTGACTTAAATTTGTGTTATCCTTTCTGAATTGTTCATTTATCTGTTTTCTAATTTTATTCAACTAATTCCTTAAAATCACCTTCCCCCTTGCTTATTCAATCAAAATCCATTATTCATTTAGATAAGCGAGTATGGAGCATTAAGCGAACAAATGAGCATTCTCTTTACTTCACAAATCCTTGCCGGTTTAGCATATTTACACTCAAAAGACATTGTTCACAGAGATATTAAACCTGCAAATATTTTACGTCATACAAGTGCTCGTGTCAAAATTGGGGACTTTGGATCAGCTAAATTTCTCCAGGCAATTTGCAGTGAACAGGGAATTGATATTCAAGTCTTTAATAAATCTAAAAGTTTTGAAAAATAATTTTTATCTAAGGGAACTCCTCATTATACAGCACCAGAAATTATCCGTTGTGACCGTCGTTATGAGCCTAAATCTGACGTTTGGAGTGTTGGGATCACTGTGGGGTCGTTTCCTAATTTTATTATTTTTTTTCTAAAATATTTTTTTCTTAAAATTAAAAACACAAATTTTAAAGTTAGTCGAAATGTTAACAACACAAACACCTTGGGCAGGTATAGAACCATTTGCCATTCATGTCAGAACTATGCCAGAACCGTCATTGCCTAATGGACTTTCTTTGGCATTAATTGAAGCGATTAATTTAATGTTAAAAAGAAAACTTGAGGAAAGGCCAACAGCCCTAGAATTACTTGGAATTAAACCATTTTGTAGTTCTGATGATGAACGATTAGATGTAGTAGAGGAGGCAAAGGAAGGAAGAGGAGTAATTTTGAAAATTGGTCATAATGGGTAAATTGTTGGAATTTCAAATATATTAGCCTTTTTACATTAATTAGTTCGATTTAATTAACTTTTCCTTAACAATTTTTCACTTAAATATTTTATACTCAATTCTTGTGATCTAATAATTCTTTTTTAATCATTTATGCATCCTCAATTTAAAAAGTTCTATGTATTACTTCAAAATAATTAACAATGTATGAATCTGTGATTCCGTTTCTTTTAATTCCTCTTCAATTGTCTTGCCTTTAGATTTTTTCATTTAATATTATTTTTTGCCATTATAATTTTTTAAATAAAAATTAATTAGTAATTTCTTTTATCTTACGGAATTTTTAAATCTTAAATAATAACAATTACCTAATTAAAGAATGTTTTATGTATTAATATTTTAGTTAATTAAAAGTTGAAATGGAGATGTTTTCTTCTTTAGTAGAAAATGTTCAAAATATATCCGAAAATATGCTTTCTGGTATTAATATAATACAACCAAAAGAAGAACAAAAAATTGCTAGGTTAATTAACAAAATTTTGTAAAAAAATATATTTATTTTTCTAGCCTGGTTTCAAATTTTTACAGACAAATTAGTACTCGTGAGGATATTCAGAATCTTTTGACAAAGTAAGCGAAATTAAAGATTTTCTTCGAATTTTTTGAGCGGGCTAATTTTTTTAGTTTTTCGGCTGGATAGGAAGATTAAGGAGTTTCTGACATGAAACTGGTATAGCTGATTAAATAATGGAATGTGTAAAAGATTAATATTGAATGTTAATATCTAAAAATAAGAATCAGAAAATTGTAGAGAACTTCCATTTTTTTGTAAAGTTTAAAAAATAAGATTGCAATAGATTTTAAAGGGTTTGAATAATTTTAATAATTTAATCCAAAAATTTTTATAATTCAATTTAGGTATCAACTCCAACTTTTTCAA
This sequence comes from Meloidogyne incognita, assembly GCA_036172945.1. Taxonomy (NCBI): domain Eukaryota; kingdom Metazoa; phylum Nematoda; class Chromadorea; order Rhabditida; family Meloidogynidae; genus Meloidogyne; species Meloidogyne incognita. The sequence continues at coordinate 1,568,594 of JARQAC010000037.1, forward strand.
ATAAAAGAAGTAAATTCAGAAACTATTAGACAAGCAAATATTTGTTCAACTCGAATGGGTAGAGTACAACAAACTTTAAGTGAATATTCTCAACAAATGGATAAATTAGAGAAATTATTTAAAAATAATTATTTAAATGATTGGAATTATAAATTAATTAAAATTGGAAAAGAAGTAAATGAAATAGAAAAACAAATATTGCAAACAGAATTAATTATTTTAAAATTAGAAGAAAAAATTAAAATAAAAGAGGAAGAAAAAAGAGAGAAGGAAGAAGAAAATGTTGAGGAAGATTTATTAAAATTAAATATTTAAAAAAAATATTGAATAAAATAAATTTTTAAATAAAGATTATAATTTAAAGGTGGAGTATTCGGGTAAAGATTTAGCCAAACAAAGTTTGTCCCACGACAAAGTTTTGATCTAATTCCTTACTTGTATTTAAAATACCTTTTTCTATTTATATAATCAAAAGGAATATTTTTAAAGATTGTTATTCCTAGTTAGCAGACTTATTTTACAAAATTATGGGCAAAAATCTTAATGTGGCTACTTAATAAGGCCAAATAGAATTTAAACATTAGAGCCAAAAATAAAAATTATTTATTTAATGTCAAGTCAAAAAAATCCAATTTCAAACATAAATTTAAACAGAAAATTCCTAAATAATAAAATACTTTTTTAAAATCACGGCCCCGGTGCAATTGGCCAACGCCATTGGTATTCATCTGGTGCTTCAACAAGTGGTTCCCATGCTTTGTAATGAACAAGAGTTCGGGCAGCTTCCAATTCATTTAGAGCCTAGAAAATTAAATATAATTTAGTTCCCCGAAAATTACTACTAGAATTTTATATCAAGTCTTTGGAGTCAGGCCCGTAGCCAGGGGATGCCCCCCCCCCCGAAATGGAGAAAAGAAAAAACGGGGAGGGGAAATCTCCATTATAATTTAAAATAAAAAATATTTTTTTAAACCTGTTCAATAACTTCCTCAATTTGGCCCATTCCAATTTTTTCTTCCAAAATTTGAATATCGTCAGTCTATTGAAATTCAAAAATTTTAATTTCAAAATTTAAAAAAAACCGAGTTAACATGTGCAAATCGTTCTTTAACAATTTGTTCGGTCGTTTGTCTATAAGGATAATCTTTAGGCATCAATTCAAGAACACGCAAAATTCGAACATAAATCTCCGAAAGATCTTTGTGAGGATGTGTATTTACGTAGAGACCACAAAGACCAGTTCCCTAAATATAAAGAAAAAAATAAATTTAAATTTTTAATCGAATGGGAAATTGAAGAATAAATTTAAATTTTTCTGAAAACATCAGACGATAAAAAAATTATTTAAAAAAATTATTTGGAATAATTCCACCTGGCCCACCCCCAAAAAATCCTGGCTACGGCCCTGATAGAAGTTCCCAATCAAAAATTATTTATTAAAATTACGGAAGCTTTATCAAACCTAAATAGCTTAAAAATGCCTAGAATAGCAAAAATACCTGCTTATGAAAATCCTTTGGCACTTCATCTCTTTTCCTTTGATGATCTCTGACAAGAGGATTTTCAAACATTTCAGTCTAAATTTTAATTAAATTAAAAAAATATTTTAAAAAATAAAAAAAAACAAACAGGATATGGCTGATCTGTATGGACAATTGTTCGAATAGAAGAAATTTTATTAGACGAAAAATTTTTAAGACGACCAAAATAAGGAAGAATCATTCGAGACATTGTTTACAATAATTATCTTAAAATTAAAATTTTAAAATTAAAATTTTCACAATAAAAAATTAAAATAAGAAAAAAATTTCCAAGAAATTTAAAAACGGACGATAAGGCGCGGGCCAATCTGGCGTGATCATTATGGCGCAAGCACGGTTTGGCGCAATAAGCCGCACGTTCAGTTTTAGTATAAAAGCACCCACTAAAGTCAGTTTAGTTGGCCAGATGACGGTCAAGCTAGCCACTGCCTGCTCCGGGCTCGGGCAACCTAGTTTGATAGCAGTAGTTGCGTAGTTCTAGTTAGCCACTGGCTGCTTCGGGCACGGTCAACCTAGCTATGTCTACGTTAACTATTGCGATACGTGGCCCATTTGTGTTAAGTTGTATTCATTAGTCGACACATAGTGCAGACGGTGTTTCCTTAACCAAAGGGCTGGGTCTAGTTAGCCACTGCCTGCTCCGGGCATGGGCAACCTAGCTATTACCCGGCTAGGTTAGGCAAGACTAGCCACTGCCTGCTTCGGGCTTGGGCAACCTAGTTGAACCTAACCCGCTTCTTACAACCACTGCCACAATTGTTGCAATTGTTGTCTTGGTTGAGTAGGTCGCTAGCCACTGCCTGCTTCGGGCTTGGGCAACCTAGTCCTACGGAAGTGGTGGAGTACAAGGTTTGCCCGTTTACAACTGTGCACCTCCTCGCGGTGTACTCTGGGCATTGATTTATATTTTTGTAAATCAATGGCTAAGCACGGTAAAAACGGGAAAAGATGGTTGATTTTAAGCCTTTAAAATAATCCCCATATCTTTTCTTTTGACACTAATAGTATAAATTAAGGATAGCTGATTTATAGGAGGACATAAAAGAAAGGAAGTCTTTAAAATTAACAGATTTTGTGATTTTGTAAACAGGAAGTCGCAGGATCTACATACGCCCGATCGGGACCAAACTTTTACCTCTTTCTTACTAGTTTTTAAAGATGTAAAATTCATTTTCAATTTTTCAATTAAAAAAATTATTTATTCTCCGTATCAATAACATCCAGTTTTAATTATTATACATATTTTTTCTGAGTTGTTCCCAATGTATCCGAAAGAGGTAAAGCATACTTTTAGTAAAATTAAGAAATATTGAACACAAATCTCACTAAGATTATTACTCGAAATTAAATAAATTCCAAAAATAAACTCCATTTTAATTTTAAAATCATACATTAATGACATAAATAATTTAAATTAAAAGGCCTTTATTTTTTAATTTATTTTTTTTTCATTTTCTTAAATTTCAAAATAAAGGCCCAATTTATCAGGGATTTTAATTTTGTTTAAAGAATTTAATCTATTTTTTCTTCCTTTTTAAAATAATTTCTTCAATTTATCTCCTTTTCTTTTATTTTTTTGTTAGCCGTTACTTGTTTGGCGTAATTTATTAAAACGTTGAATCTTTACAAAATTCTAAAATTAAAATAATTTATTTTTATTTTAGTAATTAAATTAAAAACACCGTTGGTGTCACAGTTGAACGATAAAAAATTCCTTTCGGCACAATAATTAAATCCCCCCGCTGTAAATGAATTCGTAACCATTTTTCATCGTCAAATTCAATATCGTAGTACATTTCACCTTTTTTTAAAAAATATTTCAATTTTTTTTTTAAATTTTTAAGCAAGACAACACACACGTGTGTATTTTAATTAAAAATACCTTCAAGTACAAGACAAACACAATCATCACTTTCTGTTGGTTCTGTCATTTCAGAAAGCTTTAAAAATATAAGAATATATTTACATATATTAGAAATTAATCACTTTCAATTCCAAATCAACCAAATCCTTATTTAAAGTAACCACATCTGCTCTGTAAAAATTATTTTAGAATTTTTAATTAAACATTCAAATAAATTACCCAGAAACATTCCATTGTTCTCGAACACGTGTCAATCGTTTCTTCATAGCCATAGTATCATCCATATCTACCTAAAAATAATTTAAATAAAAATTTACAGAAAACACAAATTTTTATTTTAATTATTTTTTAAAAATATTTTTATTTAATTTACTTACATTCTCATTACCTTATAAAGGTGAACGCCAGCCAATTCAGTGAGTTGTGTTTGTTGAATAAATTTTGGGGGGAATATATGGTGGGGGAGGCGAAGATCTCCGCAGGGAAAGGATTCCATCTCCCAGATTTGCATTTTTAAAGTTATTTAATTAATTTTTAAATATCTAAAAAAATTGTTTTAATAAACAAAATTGACATAAAAATCCTAAAATTAAATACCATGAAACTTAATTTAATTTTTAATTAACTTGGGGTTGAGAAATTTGTATTTATCTAAAATCTACTGTATCCTTATAGTAATAGGAAGTATCATTTAAGCAATCCCCTTACTACTTATGGCCAAAAAATGATAAAAACGTATTTTGTGTTTGTGAGTTCGTGTCTGTATAATAATTGAGGGTAAAGATAAATAATTGAGGGCCGATTATTTTAATATTTTAAAGAATTTTATTAAACTTGTTTGAAATGATTTTTACATCATTCTAAAATTACAAAAAAAAATAAAATTTTAAGAATAGAGAAAAAATGGAAAACAAAATTACCAAAAAATACTTTAAAATGAAATGAAAATTATTTAAAAAAATATTTTTGTTAATTCCTTCGACACAAATATGCATTAACAACCTAAAGAGCATTATTATGCAGATTATTACTGAAGCGGATATATTTATAAAAATATTTTTGTTATATACTAGCAATTATTTTAAAAAATGAAAAGTATATTTATTGTTTTTATTTTCAAAACAAATGAAAAAAATATGAACAATTTTAAAATTTTTCTAAAAAATACTAAAATATTTTAATTAATAAAGTTATTTAAATACTTTTTTGGGAAAAGGAAAGTGAAACAACAAATAATGATGAATTACACAAACCACCTCAATAACAATTTTTTGTACATTCAAAAGTATAGAAAAAAGAGAAAAGAGAAAAAAAACAATTTCACACTCAGAATTTTTTTTCGTTTTCTTCTAAATTTGTGTCGGAACCAAAAATTAATTGAACCCTAGGGCGGGGATTGCGACAATTAAATAAAAAAATAAAAAGAGAATTCCATAAAAAGTGCACAAAATTGGAGAAAATAAATAAAAATATATTTCACAAAAATATTTAAGAGTAATCCATTTAAAAGGTGATAAAGAAGGGAAATCAAAATTAATTTTTGTTAAAATTCTGGTTGGCTCTAATTCAGATAAATGTTTGATTTTTAATCTTTGATTTACTATAATTAATAAATTATTCTTTCTTTTATTATATTTATTACAATTTCAACTCAATGCTTTCTTCTTCTGAGAAAATTAATAAAGAGAGAGATTAAATCAAAAAATTATTAACAAATAATTCTTAATAAAGTAAAAATATTTTCTCAGCTAAAAACTCTACTATTAACGATTAAAAAGGAAATAGCAATAATGTAAATGCTTCTTCAGATCCGGATAATTATGTGAGAATAAACGAGAAATAGTGAAAGGAATTTTTGTGGTCAATCAACCGCTAATTCCTGCACCTATGTATAATAATAAGGGATTTGTGAATATAAATAGTAAAGAATGAACTTTGTTTTCAATTTTTAATAATGTTTTAACATGTGTATTTAGTTTTTGAATAAATATAAATAAGGACTGTTAACTAAATAATCCTAGTGAGCAGTTAAGGAAAAGGTTAAGGAAAAATGAGCAGTTAAGGAAAAGGCTGAAAGTCTCGATTTTGGCAAATTTGTTTCCCTATTTTAAAAAATTATTATTCAGTTCGAATATCTACATATGTAGGTAGTCTACTTTAATGACTGTATTAAATTAATGAGGCGTCGAAAAGGGAAAATTTTTCAACAAAAAAGAACCAGGCAGAAAACTTCCAAGAAACGCCTATAAATTAATAGGAAATTCTAGAAATATTAGATTAATTGATTTGTGTAAAGGAAGATTGTTGTAATTTTATGGAATAAGGAATTACTTCTATAATTTATTTTTGTAATAGCTTATTACTTATGTAAGAAAGGAAATATTAAAGCATTGGCGTTAAAATATATTAATATGTTTTGAAATTATTGTAAAAATAAAAAATAAAAGAATAAACTTGACTGAAGTTACACATTAATATTCTTTTCTTTATTTTTTCTGTTAATATTTTGTAAAAAAATTGGATAGAGAATTATTACAATATATAAAATACCTCAATACCCTAATACCTCAAATAACCCTCAATCCTCGACATTGACTAATTCCCGCCCCATTTTCAAAAATCGAGAAAAGAATCTAATTTCTAATTTAATGTTTTCAATTTATAAATTGGAAAAAAGTAAACTTTCGAAATTTTAACAATTTTCTTTTTTTTTTAAATTAATTCAAAGATTTTTAATAGAATAGAAAACATGAAATTCGTTGTTTTTAAACGTTTAGTGTTTTTAAAAAAATCAAATGTAAAAGATTCGACAAATCGCTGTAAAATGTGAAAATTCTGATTTAGATTTAAAAAATAAAATTAATTAATTTAAAAGACTGATTCCTGTAGAGAGACTAGTTATAAAACAAACTCTCCTTACTAAGTAAAAAGAATTTAAAATTGCCTTTTCAGTTTGCAAAAAATATATATAAATTACCGTTTATTGCCTTAAAAAATTAAATTTAAAATAAAGGCAACAAAAAATATATTTATTTAGATGTTTTCCAAGAGAAAATATTTATTTTTAATTATAAAATAAAGTACAATTTAAAATAAATTTGGAATCTGTCAGCTGAACTTCCTTGCGCCCTTGCCCTCCATTGCCACTGATCCGTAACGGCGATAAAATGAGTATTCAACGATTGTTTTTAGAAATTTTTTAAAATTAAAGATTAGAAATTTAATTAAAAATAAAAATATTTTTTAAAAATAAATTTAATATTTAATTAAATTTTTATAAATATTTTGTTTTATTACACCCTCAATTAGCACCAGGCAAAAGGGATGAAATATGGAAGGACAATTTTTTAATTTAACACCTTTTAACCTTTTAAAATTTTGGATTATTTACGTAATCACTTAGATCTAATTCCTTAGATTTTTATCTCATCCCTTAGAATAATAAATAAAAGAAATATGCAAAAATAAATTTAAGAAAAAAAACGAAAAAAAATTTTTTAATTCTATAGATAAAAGGCCTAATTGTTAAATATTTGTATAGAGTTGTTTTTACAAACTACACACTATACTACTAGAAAATAAATATTTTGATGTTCTGAGTACAAAGAAATTTCTATTTAAATAATACTAAACTTTGTTGAATTCGATGAAAAATTTAAAAATAATGTTGGACCGAGAATAGATTATTTTTGAAAAAAAATATTTATTTTAATTGAAGCCAATTTTATTGTTTAAAGAAATTTTAAAAAATAATAAATATAGAATTTCAATAAAAATTATTTTTAATTTCCAATTTTGATAACAAAACTCGTTACTTTTTTGGATTCTAAACAAGTTTAAATAATAAAATCTCATTTTTCAATACTAAATATAAATCCAATTACATATAAAAATAAAAAAAAATATTTTTTAATCATTCAACAAAATTTTTAATTCCCTCCGAACACATAAAGTGCAAACAAATTATTTTTTATATTTGCAATTTTAGAAATGAGGGCAGAGAACTTTTGGAATGAAAATGTAAAAAAATAGAGGATTTTGGAATGAATGAGAAGATTTAGAATTAACAAAAATATTTTAGAAATTTTTTATTTATCTTCAGAAAAAGAGTTCTTAAAGTTTAACGCCCCTCTTAATATTTTAATATTAATCATTACAAAAAAAATAGTCAGGATACATAGGGTTGGATATCTGCTTTACTATAAGATCAAATAGAGCCTATAATACTTAAACCTTTCTTGTTTATAATATTCATTATTTAAATAATAAAAATATTTATGCTTTTTTATTCAAATAAAATTCAAAAATGTATTTTTAAATAAATTCAAAAAATTTTTTTATAGTTTTTTTAAAATTTTATCCAAATAAAAATATAAAATTTATAAAGTAATTTATTGTTGATTAATAGAAGTGCTACTTGAACTATTAAAAATAAATGGTTGAATATCAAAATTGTTTTTGTTTAAATAATTTTCATTTTGAAAAGAATTATTAAATAATTGTTGCTTTTGTGTTTCATCTAAAAAATATTTTTTATTAAAAAAATTGACAAAAGGAAATAACGATAAAAATAATTTTGAGTTTCTTGTTGGTGTGGAACAGCAATAGAAGAGGACCAAGTTAATTGAGAGGAAGAGGAGCATTCGGCATTAGATGAAAAAGAGCAATCTGGAGGTCGCCAATCATCATCCTCAACTTCTAAAATTTTTTTTAGAAATTATTTAAACAAATTAAAATACCACAAGTAGTGTATAAAAAATTAACAGGATGGCTTTGTTTAGACCCACAGACAACAGTCAAAGAAACAGTAGCCCCTCGACAATTACTTCGATAAGGGGGAATTGTACATACAATATAACACTAAAGGAAATTATTAAGTAAAATAATTTTAATGAAATTAATTAACAACCTGATGTAAAAATCGTTTATCAATTACAGCTTTAGCTGTCCAGCCAAGTGAACCATCTTTAAAAAATTTTAAATAAAAAATATTTAATTTTTAAATACCATTTTTATATTCTCTAAATAAAACATTTGTATCTTTTGGATCAAAATTTCTTCCAATAATAAAAAGTTCTTGACCTCCATTGGAAGGACATGATTCTAGTGATATTTTTAAAATATCCGGGTTGCCTACTTGATGAACTAAAAATATTTTTTAAAATAATTTTTTGGGGGAAATAATTGTTAGATTAATAAATGATATTTAATTTGTTAACACATAGACATTTTTTTATTTGGTAAAGTTTTCAAGAAAAAATTTTAAAAAGTATTTTTACCACATTTAATAGGTTCAGTAACTGCCTCAATAATTTCATAATTTTCAACTTTTCCACAATTTTGTTTATCTTCTTTTTTACTTTCTTCTAAAGGTAAAAATGCCTTAGCAACAATGTAAAGAATATTATTATTTTGATATTCTTTCTCTAAATATTTTTCTTTTTGTTGATTATATTCCTCATTATCCTCATTATTATTTAATTGTCGCGACCTTTTTCTATTTTTTGAAAGTCTTTTACGTTCATAATTATTATTAACTGTTTTATTATTATTGTAAGCACATATTTTCATAATTCCAATACAATCCAAACTAAATTAATTAATTAAACATTTTTTATTAATTTATTGCTTTTTATTATTATTCTTGGACATAAAATATTTAAATTATGAGAGGATTTTTAATTAGCTACACGGCGTTTACATTAACATCCGTGCCAAGCATTCTGTCAAACGTTTTATCGATAGAATTAAAATTAGGGACTCGTCAAAAGATAGATAGGGTTTTTCGTTAAATCGTTAAGCTATTTATCAGTCCGGTCTCTAGTTAATACTCTTTCTTAGGAATTTTTAAACATTTATTTAATTAAATGTAAAAACCTACATTCCAATCATCCGATTTTCAGGCCTGAGAATAATTTCCTAAATTTTATATTTAAAAATTAAATCCAAATTAAAAATAAAGTACCAGACATTCTGAACCGTTATTTTTAATTATTTTCCTGCAGGGTGTCATCTAGATAAATTATAAAAATGGTTTTTAAAATTTTTAAAAAACCGTTGCTGACTTTCCCAATACGGGAACTAATTTGTATTGTGAATGTGGTACAAAACTAGAAACATTTGAAGAATATTCTCGTTCTGCAGCGAATATTTCAACGCGGGTTGGGCGATAATATCCATTTAACTGAAAATATTTTTTGGAAATAATTTTAAAGATTATTTATTTTAGTCTTTACTTGGGGAGTAGTTTTTTAATAAAAAGTTAATAAAAATGGAGTATATACTACTTTGGGGGTTTTCTTCGTCCATCTCACCTATGGGGACAACCCTATTCATTACCCTTCTATGAGAGGTAATATAATAGTTACCCAAGCTAATTATTCAAGAGTAATATCCCACTAATTATAAATATTTTATTTTATATTTAAATTACCTGAATAGAACAATAAGATGTTCCAGAACGGTCTTTAACTGCTCCTCGACTTCCTTCAGATGCATAACGTGCTCGGTGTTGTTCTTCTGGTTGTCTAATAACAACCAATTCACGGGAAAGATTATTCTTATTAAATAAAAGAATAAATAAAAATAATAAGTAAATATTTACTTGGATTTGTGATGATATTCCTGTATTACTATTATATAAATTTAAATTATCATTTTTTGTTATTTTAAGTTGTGATGAATTTTGTTGTTGCCAAAATTCGTAATTTAACTTAAAAAATTAAAATTTATTTTTAAATATTAATTAAAAGAGACTTGTTGATTATTAATTATTTTTTGTTGTTTATTATTAAATAAATTATTGTTTTGTTGAATAGATTGGTCCCAAATCCAATTTTGTTCTGAGTTTATATGTTCGTTATGCATTGGGTTTCTCCATAAATCAAAAAAATATTTTTTGTAGTCTAGCGATTGCTTAATTAATTTTAGTCTAAAAAATATTTTAAAATAAATTAAATAATTTATAGTGAATGATTTTTTAATTAATAATTAATAAGGGAGAGAAAATTCAGATTTAAAAAATAATTGGAATTAATTAATGCCTAATTATTTTATTATTTTAATTATTTTAACCTGTAAATCAAAAAAATTTTAGTGGTATGAATGAATAATAAAATTAATTTGTAAATAAATAAATATATTTTTAATATTTATTTTTTGTAGTCTAGCGATTAATTAATTAATTGATTATATTAATCTTGAAGTTAATGACCCCGTTATTTATTAATTAAAATAAATATATTTAATTTCTTTATCATTTTTAAATTTTTGATAAAATATTTAGACATAGTTAATTGTTAATTTATATTTTTTAAATCAATTTTTGGTTAAAGAAATGAGTGGAATTAATTTTATATTTTTTTGAAAACGTTTATTTGTCAAATTAAATATAAATAAATATTTATTTGTTTAAAATTAATATTTAATTTTTGATATATAAATTAAAAATTGGTAATTTTATTTAAAATCTACAATATTTTTAAAAAGAAAATTAATTGAATTAAATAGAAAATATTATGTATATTTTAAATTATTTGTAGTTTTTAACAAAATATATACACATATTTATTACAATAACTTTTATTAAACAAATAAAACAATCACAATAATAGAGGATTAACATATTTATATAATTAAAATAAAAATAATTGATTGCAAAAAAATATAAATTTTTAATAAATTATTTTTGGAAATTTTGGAAAATTTTGTCATATTTAAAAGAAAATTGTCATATACGGTAGGATGTTTTGTTGGTATATTGTTATTCGATACGGTTACAAAGTTTAAATAAATCTTGAATTTTTTGTTCTAATAAATTTATATATTGATCATCATCGTTAAATTTTTTAAATTAAAATTTAAATAAATATTGTAGTATATTTAATAATTGTAAATTATTTTATTTTTTAAATTAAAAATATTTTTATTTTAAGATTTGTATTTCTCAGCAAACAAATTCAAAAGATGGCAGAATTAAAATAAAACTTGTTCTTATATTTACAAATTTGTATGTAAATAAAAAAATTAATTTATGTAATTTTATTTCAAAATCTTCAATATTTTTATGTAAATCATTAAAATAATTAAAATCATCTAAAATAATAATTAATTATTACAAACTTTGAACGTTATAGACTGGTTAAACTTTAAAATCTTAAAGTTTAAAAATTCCGACTAACTTTAAGTAATTATGTATTTAATTCAAAAATATATTACTAATTTAATAATTCTAAATTCTTTAAAATAAAAAATAAATAAATTTATTTTTCATTTAAAATCACTTTTAAAGAATTATTTCTTTGACCACTTGAATGGACGTCAACGGTCAATGAAGCATTTAGATAGCTTAAATCATCAAAATAAAATAAATAAATTGTTTGTGCACGTCCAAAATCCTCTCTCTTTAGTTTTCATTCTTCATTGAACATTCATCGGCTAAATAATAAATATATTCTTAAATATATCTTAAAAAGGTATGTTGCCCCTTTACCTAATTATATATTTTTATTTTCTCAAACTTATTACTGTTAAAAAATTTATTTAAAAATATTTGAGAATTCATTCGTTTTCAATTCTAACTCAATTTAGATTTAAATTGGTACAAATCCAAACAAAAATGAAATACATTCGACTCTTGATATATGTATCTACATAGTAAATATTTAAACTTTTCGAGAAATTATTATTAATTTTAAAATATATTTATTGCGTCTATTACATATATCTAAAAATGGATTAAAATAAACAAAATAGTTATTAAATCCACTTAAAAATTCATTGTTGCCACTTTTATCAAAATTTCTTTTCAAACATTTTCTCGCGTAATTTTTTTAGAAAAAGAAGCAAATATAATTATTTTGTAACAACTTCCTTCGCCTTCATTCTTTAGCAAAACTTGGCCATAGTTGAAGGAGTCCAGTCAGTTCTAGTTAGTTAATAATTCGAGGGATTTGTCCATCAATCAATAATTGGCTAGTTTTTTCTTCGGAGGTTAGCCGAAATATCTAGCAGCTTTTACAAAAATGTTTTGATGGACGCGCAAACAATGCATTGCGAGATTTTGTGGCCGAAGGTGTGTTTGTTTGAAAGAAAGACTTTCTCTTAAATATTCTCCTGTTCACTCTCTCATTCCTCCGATTTACCTATACTTTCCGTTGGAAAATAATAAAAAAAATTCTTTGAATTCTCTATTCCAAATATATTAAATATTAATTTACAACTTTTTGATCTTTTTTTATTTTTAGAATTTCATTAGGTGTTTTTTAAATTTTATTAATGACCTGTCTGCTGTAAAATTAAATAATTAAATTAATAAAAACAAATTTTATTTCAATTTTTTAAATATTTTTAGATTAATTAAATGTCAATCCAAAATATTCTTAATTTTATTTCTCATAATTTATTAAATAGTTATTTTTTATTAAATTATTATGAACAAATACAATTACTTAATTAATAATAAAATAAATTCATTAAACGGCAAATGCCTCAAAATTTAAATAAAAAATGCAATCAAGTTCAAAATATTTTTTCCCAAAAATACTTATTTTTATTTTTTATTTCTTGCCTTTTTTCACTTATTTAATTGCCTCACAATGGGCAGCAACATCTCAATTTACTAATCAACATTCTTCACAATTTTCACCTCAACAACAATTATTGCTTCAACAACAACAATCTTTACTAAATAATAGACCCTTTCAATATCAGCGTCATCAAATACGCCCATCATTTTACGATCCGGTACTTAAGGTGATTAATTGAATAATCTCGTTTATTGCTTTTCAATACGTTGATTTTAATTTAATAAGTTTGAAATAAAGTTTAAATAAAATCTAAGCAAAATTATCAAGTAAAAGACTTGGATATTATTAATTATTTTTGTGATAAATAATTCCCATTTTTCAACCAATCAAAATTATTTTTAAATAAGCAAAACAAAATAATTAAAAAGGTTAAATCACATATTGGTTATTTACCTGCATCTGCTAGTACAGGAACATTTGTTAGAATTGGCACATCAGACCAATCACTTCCTCTTCAGATTTTAGTTGAAGACAAAGATTTGGTTAGTTTTGTCACTTTAAGAGATTTTTATATTTTCTTTGTAGCAACCAGGTACTCCCTCTGCTGTATATCAATATGTTTTAAGTGGATATGGAGCTGAACGTTTTGCCGTAGATCATCAAGGAAATCTTTATTTAGCTGATGCTACAAATCATGGAGTTTTAGAAACTTCAGAATCAGACAAAACAGAAAATACTCCTTTTGTATTGCATGTTATTGCTGTAAGCATTAATTATTTTGAATAGAGATTGGGTAATTGGGGGAATAGTTATCAAGAGATGGGGTAATTATTTTAGACAAGGCAGTTATTAGGGTAATTATTAGAGCTTTTGTATTATTATTATATATATTTTTTTTTAATTTTCAGAAAGAAATGGATACAGAACCTAAACGGAATAGCCTTCCAATTAGCATAATTATCCAATTAATTGATAATAATAAAGAACAAATGAAACAAAGAAATTATTATTCAGAAGAAATACATCCTTTAGAAGAAGAAGTTAAACAGTCAATTTATATTGCTAATGTTTCTGCTTTAGCAATTGGTGAAAGAGCAATTGCACAAATAAAAGCAAGGGAAGAAGGAGATGGAAATGTTATGTTAGTTGGGGGGGGGGGGGTGTAAAAATATATTTAATTTATGTTTTTTTAAAGTTATCGAATAATAGACGTAAGTGATGGGGCATTCTCTTCATTTAGATATGATGAGATTAGCAATGAATTACGTGCTGTTGGGCCTTTATTGCCTGGACATAAATATAAAGTTTTGTTTAAAACTTACAAAAAATACTTTTTTCTTTAGGTTGTAATTGAAGCTCGGGATTCTGATGCATTAGTTGGGCATGCTGTTGTTTTAGTCCAAGCACTTCCATCCTTTCCAACTAATTCTCAATTAGCTAATAATAATCAGCTTGTCTCTTCCCAATTAATTAATCAACAGGCAAATTTAAATAAAATACCTACTTCAGAAGAATTACTTGCTTCTCTCAATTCTTTGTCTCAAGGAAGACAAATTCCTGTTGAAGGACAACAACAATCTTTGCCATCACAAAAACATTCTAATTTGGTTGGAAACATTTTAAAAGAACAATTTAAAATTAATTTTTAGGAGCAATTTATTTCTGTTGATTTATCAGAATTAACGCCAATTGGAACATTTGTAACAGCTTTAGGAGGAGGAACTACTTTTAATAATCAATTAGAGCAGCAAGAAAGACAATCTTCCAAATATTTTCGTTTAATTGGAGATGGAGATGAAGGAAAATTTATTTTAGAACCAGAAAATGGAATTTTATTTACTGGGGCTAATTTGGATAGAGAAAAGGATAAAATACATAGATTAAGAATTGAGGTAGAAAAAAATATTTTTTTTAAATTAATTAAAAAATTAAAAGACAAGGTCACGTATTCCAGTCGATCATTTACTTTATGTAACAAATGTAAAAGTTAATGTACTTGATGCAAATGATAATGCTCCTCATTTTGTAGATCCCCAACCTTTAATTGTCCGTACACGTTTAGATGAGGTATTTTAATAATTAATAAATTTTTTAAAAGTTAATTTTATAATAAAAAATTAATAGAGTTAGACCTCTCTTATAAGATACCTCATTGAGGCTTAAAAATTACAAATCTTATATAATAAGAGATATCCTGAACCACTCATACTCAGATTTAAAAATCAACCAAATTTATAAAAAACATATCTTAAACTGGGAGTACACACTTAATTCTTTGAGTATCTTATTTGCATATTAAATATCTATTAATAAAATATCTAATAAATTAATAGTTATCTCCATTTTCATTTCCACAAACAACAAATTTACTTCTTGGCCGACTTAATGTTGCAGATGCAGATGAGGGTGAAAATGCCCGTATAAGCCTTAAAGTACTTCCCCCACTTGATCGGTAAATACAAAATTAAAGAAGAAAATTATTTTTTAAAGTTTATTTATTGTTAATGATGAAGGGGAAATTAGAATAAATGGACCCCTTACTGCCGCACATTTGGGAGAACATCATTTGTAATTCTTTTTTAAAATTACGTTTAGAAAATATTCTTTTAAAACCCCATTCAGAACATTAATGGCAATAGATCACGGCCAACAACCGTTAGAGGCACGTGCTGTTGTAAGTGTACGTATTGATGGACGTGTTGGATCTAATGTGCACGAAACATTAATTAATGGAGGGGAAAGAGGGGAAATTACAGCAAAACCTTTAAATTTACTTTTACCTTTTACAACTTCTGAATCTCCAAAAATTTTTAGTAAGAGAAAATAATTTTATAAAAAAACTATTTATATAAATTTATTTGAGGCCAAACAAATAATAACAACAAAAAACATTTACCTTCCCCACAAATTTCTTCTTCTTCAATTTCTTCCCAATCTTCTTCTGCAACAGATAATGAAAATATAAATTCTCGTCATTTATCTAATTCTAAACAAATTTCTGACGAATCTGCAGCTTTGGAAAGAAATTATGAAAGACAACTTTTTGGGGTACTTTCACGTGTTGGAATGGCAAAAGAAAAGAAAATTGAAGGTAAAAAAAAATTTTTATTTAAAAATTAAAAAAATATAAAAATAAAATTTCAAAAAATATAAAAATTAAATAAAAATTAAATTCTTTTTTTACTCTTTTTTCTCCATTTTTTATATTTTTCCTTCCACTTTTTATTGTTATTCTATTACAATCATCCCCTTTACATGAACGACATTTTGGAGGTAATTTAGCTTCTGGATGAAACATTTTACAAATATTTTCTTTACTTTCACAATCAAAAGGAAAATTAGCCCCAGTACATCCACGTTCAGCTAAAGAAATAATTTTTAATTTAATATTCAAAAAGTATCCCAACTTTTTCCATCACATTTTAAAGTATAACAATAATCTAAATGACATTCTTCACGATTAAGTTTTCCATCAGGATGATCCACAAAACAATAAAATCCTTTAAAAACATAAAATATTCTGGGGCAATTAATTTATTTGAAATAAAGGAAATAATTATCCTAAAAGGGGGTACTTGGCAATTACCGTATTTCAGGGGGCGGTACTAATTTATGGGGCAGTACTATTTTAGGAAATACGGTGAGTATTTATTTACCTGAACATTTTTGAATAAAAAATAAACAAAAATATAAAATTAAATAAATAATCATTTTTATCAATAAAAATATTTTTAATAGAGAAACTTTTAAAATTTTAAGACTTTAAAAATAAAAGAAATTGATTTAAACTTCTTTTAAATAAATCCTTTCCTTTTAATTTATTTTTAGTTTTTTAATGTTCAACAGATTTTTCTTTTTTTTCCTTTTTTTATTTTAAGGCGAATCTCAACTCTTAAATCCTTTTCCAACATTAAATCCCCCACCTTTTACACGTGTGGATATACCTCTTCCACCACCACTACCCCAAGCAGCAATTGGCAAAGTTTCTTTAGTTACACCAAATAAACAAAAAACTAAAGAAAAAAATTTAGGGGAAAATATTGAAAATTATAAAGGTTAATTTTGGAATTTTAAAATAAATTAATTTTTAAAATTTAAATAGAAACAACAACAAAACCCCTTCAATATACTAATAATTCCCCTTTATCTTCTTTTTCTATTCCTCCCCAATTATCTTCCTCCAACCAAACAATTTCGAAATATCCTTCAACAACAACAACTAATTCTCTGTCAACAAATTATTTAAATTCAACCACTACTTTGTCTTCAATTGTTTTACCAGTTTCTTCTTCTTCTCAATTAATTTATACATCTACTGGTTAATTTTAAATAAATTTCTAATTTTGCTCTAACTGATAAAAAAAATTATTTTTTTAAATAATTCTCCCCCAGATTCTCCTCAACTCCAAATTGGAGACAAAAAAGAAGAAAGTACTCGACTTGCTCCCATTTTTGCCTCAGCAGCTTTAAAAATTTTTGTTGAAGAAAATGAAGAACAATTGGAGCTTGCTACACTTTCTGCTAATTACCCAGATGAAGGGCCGGGTCCAATTAATTATGTTCTTTTGGCTGGGGATCAAAGTCTTTTTAGGTAAATTATTTTTTAAATTTTGAAAAATAAATATAAAAAATACTATATACCAAAAAAATTTATTTTTATTACATATTAAAATAATTCCAAATTTATTTAAATCCCAAATTTAAATTATTTTAACCCAAAATATTTTTCTTTCAATTTAATTTTTCTTTTATAAATTCCCATTTATTTATCTTCTTCTTTTTCTTATTCATTTTACTTTCCATCATTTATTAGCCATCCATTATTTTTTTGTTGATCCAACATAGCACCAACTTTTGAAAATTGGCGTTTTTGTCTAGTTTTTTCAAAATTATTTTTTCCTCTTTCTTTATTTGCCAAAACAATTAATGAAGGATTTCCAATATTAATTACTACAATTATTAAAATAAAAATATTGAAAAACAAAAATTTCATTTTCTATTTAATTTATCTAAAAATTATTAAAAATATTTTAAAATAATTAAAAAAATATTTTTAAAAATGAAAATAACAAATAAATATTTGTGAATATTATTAAAGGGATAAATAATATTTTTAATTAATTTATTAACTAATAAATATTATTCAATATTATTTTTATTTAAATAAACAAATTATTATTTGTTTTATTTTTTTATTTTTCATATGATTTCTTCTTTTTAATTTTAATTAACGTGTAAAGTATTTTTTGGTATATTTTAAATAAATACTAAATTTTAAATTCTATTTTTATTCTTCCAAAAAAGGCAAAATTAGCAGAAATATGCGTATTTTATATTTGAATAAAGAAAATATTTAATTTTATCATAAAAATAATCAAAAAAACCCCCAAATATAGAAACAACTCTGCTTTGCAATTAATTCATTTATTGGCAACACGTGAATATATTCTTGCTAATTTTACTTTTTTTTTAAAATTTTATTCTAAAAATAAATACATTCAAAATAATCTCGATTTATTTTTTTGTTTATCTTTAAACTACATTTTTCTTCTTTTTTTAAATTTTTTTTATTTTCAGTATTAATGCCAGTAACGGAGTAATAACATTACTAAAAGCATTAGATGCCGAATCAACATCTATTCCCTCTCAACCCCCAATTTATCATTTAAAAGTCGGCACAATTGAAGCTGTAGAACTACAATATTTAGAAAATGGACAAAAAATAAATTTAGTAACAGATACTGGATTGGCACATTTTTGTGATATTCAAATAAATGTTGTTGATATTAATGATTGGATACCTAATTTTGAACAGGTAATGAACGATAATTAATTCAGTGAAATATTCTTTCAATATTTCCTTCCAACCAGGGATGATTTGAACGGTTGGGGGTAGTACAGGTTTATCCATTTATTTCGAGGCTTTTCAGTATTAATACCATTGGCGGATTAATACCCAAATAAGTTTGGAAACGATGTATAAAGCCGTGGTGCAAATTTAGTTTTAACTTTAAAAACTTTTTAAAAGACAATAAAGGAGTAATTTATCTTACTTTATTTTAGAATTTATATGAATTCACTATACCAGCAACTGCAGAGCCTGGCACAATTATTGGCCAGGTAAAAATAAAATAAATTATTAAATAAACATCTTTTTAGGTTCATGCTTTTGATCAAGACATTACTTCTCCAAATAATAAATTATTTTATTATATTATTCCAAAAAAGAATAATTCCTCAATTAACTCAATTAACGCCGAACAATTTTTTTCTTTAAATTCCCAAACTGGACAATTAAAAACACTTTCAAATTTAAAAAATTTTGCTGGAAGAATTTTAAAATTTAGAATTCAAGTAGTGGATGGAGGTGTTGATGGAAATAAATTAAATAGTACAGCTGAAATAGCTGTACATTTGGAGGGGGTTAGAAGGTATTAATTAAATAAATTAATTAATTGGTTTATTTTTGTTTAGAGGATTTAGGGGAGGGAGGGGGCTATAATTAAAACAAAATTTTCTCAAATTTTTAATTTAATTTTTAGGCATGAAGAAAAGAAAGTGTTACCAACAACAACAATATCTTGGCAAGGAGTTGAAGAGGTGGATGAAGAAGAAGATGAGGAAAATGAAGAAGAGAAAGAAAAACAAAAGGAAGGAGAACAATTAAAAGAAAAACAACAAATTAATAATAAATTACTTTCTTCTACAGAAAAAACAACAAAACAATATTTAAAATCAACAACAGAAGAATTAAATATTGAAAGTAAATTAATTTAATTAATTTTAATTAAAAATAATTATATTTCATTTAAGATAAAAACATTTCTTCTTCTTCTTCTTCTCCAAATCATCAAACCAAAATTAAATTTTCGAGTCATTATTTTAATTCTTCAATAATGGAAGGAACTCGGCCGCCTGTTTTTCTTACAATTTTACCTGTTATTAATAAAACGAGTGATACTCGTTTTACAATTTGTGCAATTAGAACAGGAAATTTAAGAGGGGCATTTAGGTTGGGAAAAAGAGATATTGTTTTTAATTGAGATTCTTTTAAAGTGTTGCTCAAAATGGTGAAGGAAATTGTGAATTAAGAACACAAATGCAGCTTGACCGTGAAGCTATTCCAAATTATTTATTAAATATTACAGTCGAAAATGGAGGTCAACAAGATTGGACATTGGCAAATATTTCTGTTTTGGATGTTAATGACAATAAACCAAAATTTGTTTTTAATAAAATTGAAGGAGAAAGAAAAAATGAAAAGTTGGGGACAGAAGAAAGCTTTTTTGCTGTTTTGCCTATTGAAACAATGGCTAATCAACGATTCTATAAAATAACAGTAAATAAAATAAAATTTTAATTTAAACGAAAATATTATAATTATATTTTTGATTTCTTTTATTAAAAATTTAAAACAAAGAAAATTATTTTTTAATTAATTCAGGCAGAGGACGGAGATGAACCTGGAAATGGAAATAGTTTAATTAATTATTCAATTGATACTGAGGAGACAACACAAGGCGAAGTGGGGAATTTATTTGGTATTGATCCACAGAGTGGGGAGTTATGGCCAAAGAAGGGGGCTGATGAATTGGCACAAATTTCGAAGAAAAACTTTTTTAGGATTACGGTAATTTTTGAAAATTTTAAAATATTTTTATCAAAATTTAAAAAATAATTAATTAGGTAATTGCTTGTGACAACCCTGGAGAACAAAAAAGACGTCTCTGTTCACGTGCCCCTGTCTCAATTTCCATATTAGATGATCGGCATAGATTTGTCTTAATTTTTTCAGGAGAAAGTGCAGAACAGATTAAACATCAAGAAAAAGTAGAGAAAAGAAAAATATTTTTTTTAAACAAATTAATTTTTAAGGAAATTTTAAATTCTCTTCGGCCATTTACCTTTCCCTGTTCAAATCCAATAATTGAACGAATTGAAGTTGAAGAAGGGGAAGAAGATATTAAAAAATATTTAAAAAGATCAAAAGAAGGGAATGAATATTTGGTTAATGTTATTTTATATACAGCCAATTTAAAAGAGAAAAAGCTTTGTTTGAAACAAGAAATGAAGTAAGAAATAAATAAATTAAACACTTAAAGGAAGGAAAAATTCAGTTAGCTAGTAAAAAGTTTAGGTGGGGGGGGGGGGGGGTTTAAGAAAACAAAGGGATTCGAATTTTCGAATGATGCTTATTTTATTATTTTGTTGCCTAATTAAAACATTTTTAAAGGAAAATTTTCTTTCCTGACACTAAAGAAGGAATTACTGCTGCAATGCATCAATTAGATATTGAATTATTAGATATTCTTGAAAATGCTGTAAATAATGGAAGAATAAATTTAAATAAAAATAAATATAAAAATAATAATTCTGCACGTTCTCGACCTATTTATTCTGCTAAAACTCATGATAAGGAAGAAATTGATGAATTTTCTTCAGGGGTAACTGGATTTGCATCTCTTCTTTTTCCTATAGACTGGAGCAATAGCAATACTATTAATGGTAGATTTTTAATATTTTAAATTGATAGAAAATTATTTTAAAAATTAATAGTATTTTGTATTCTATATACAGTCGGACTTACTATAATATACATACCGGAATGAGTATAACTTTTTAATGAGTGATCAGACTTGATCCTTTCACCTGGAAAAAAGGTACCGCTTATCGAGGGCTTTCGAATAATATAAGATTTGTTCATGTTGGATAAAGACTAAAATAGTTATAGTCGATTAAGCTGGCCCAATCCCAAAGAAAATTTAAATTTTCAAACTTTAAAGTCTTAATCGGAATTGCTGTTGCTGTTACTCTTGTTGCATTGGTTGGACTAATAGCTCTATGCGTATTTCGTTATAAACATAGAAGAATGAGAAGACACCGAGCAGAGCAGATACGTCGTCGTCATCAACAGCATCAACAACAAGCTTATCGTATAGGAGGTGTTGGAGGAGGGTTTCATTCAGCAGCTGGATTGCTTGCAGCCGTTAATGGAGCTAAAGCATCTTCTAAGTAATTAAAATAAAAAATTTTTTAAATAAATATTCTATCTAAGTTATTCAACACATTTCGATAATGGAGGTGCTTTAAATAGCAGTGGTGGAATATTTAATACATCAGGCCATTCTTGCTTATTTGGAAGCAATAATAATTTCTATATACCCTCTAATTCATCGGGGACATTATTGCGAGCTAGTCATTTTGAACGAGGAAGCAAATTATATGAATCACAGGCAAGCTTATTAATTTTTCTTGGTAAAACATTACTGGAATTTATCTTATATCCTTTGGGGAAGCTTGAGATATCCTTTGGGGATATCCTTGGTTTTTGAGATATCCTTGGGGAAATAAACGATAGCAGTAAATATTTATAATTCTAATCCATTATTTTTTCAGATGAGGGAATTGCCTGTTTGTGACGATAATGATTTTATCTCCCGAAATTGGCAAAATAAAAGGAATCAACATAATTGTAATATTCATCACCATCATAATGAACAACAATTAAATATGGGTTAATAATAAATTTACAAATATTACATATTTCCATTTTTCAGAATTTCATCCCGCATCTCCGCCTTCATCCCCTCCATCATCATCAAATCAAAGGCTGAATGGCTCTAGCCTCCTCTTGTTACCTCCACCCCCTGATCCTCCTCCACAACCGCCAGCACAAAAACGCAAAATTGGAAGGTAAATTAATAATGAAACTACATATTACTATTTCTGGCTATCCAGGACCACCGAGTGGAAACTCGGAAGTATACATATATCATTCAACTTATAGAGCTGAGTTCAAATATTAAGAGGTTTTAGCCGGGGACGAAAACTCACAGAGATACAGCCAGCTGAATACTGAAAACCCATAGTAAGGACCCAGCTAATTTTTGGGGTATAAAATTCTAAAATACAAATGTTAGCTTATTCGAAAAAGCTCGTCAAGCTGAGTTGAATGCCTCCGGTTTTTCAGTATTCAGCTGCCTGTATCTCTTCTAGTTTTCGTCTCAGGCTAAAAATTCTTGCATATTTGACATCAGCTCCGCGAGAGGGATCTACTGATATATACTCGGGTCTCCCACTCGGTGGTCCTACACTATATCGACCCCTACATTTCCTGATTTTTAAGGAGATTAACAAATAGCGAAAATACGCCAACATCAGCTGTTAATAATTCATGTCTCCTTCCTCGACAAAATCCAAAACACTATTCTCCTCCAGCTACAATCGGTTTACAAAGAAATCATGAAGGCGACTTTTCCATTGACGAAAGTTTTTATACCGCTAATGGGCAAGCAAGATACATTTATTGAAGAATTTGTGGACGATTTACTAAATAATAATTTTTGTCATAATATAAAACAGGACATAGAAATATGGGATAGAAATGATACCAGCGAACACCATTGGGACTATTTACAAATATCTACCGAATAAAGATTCGGCGCATATTTGTAAATTATTATTTCAATTTTTATATTATTATATTAACTGTATATCAATCTTATTTGGTAGATATTTGTAAATAATCCCAATAGTGTTCGATTATATCTACCCCATATCTACATATCATAAATTAATAAATGCGTTAAAATTAAGCGAAATCTAGAATGAATAATTTAAATTTAGTTCAAAATTGTTTATTTTGGCATATATTGAAATTCAATTACATATCAGGAAATTCTAGAGTTTATATAATTTGTTGGGTGGGCCGCAGATTTTATGACAAATATTTCAGAAACGGGGAGGGGGGGGGCATTTTCAGTAACGATGATTCAAATATTTCTTCAATCATCTATGAGGTCCTCTTCACAAATTTTTTGAGACGATCATCAAGTGACTGTTGTTGCTTCTTTGGTGGTGGTGGCGGAGGTGGCATATCAACAGGCAAGGGAGGATGTAACTGTTTTTCTCCTAAATAAGAATTAAATTAGGTATAAAATTTTGGGAAAATTATCATGATATTATTATTACCTAATTCTTCTCCTACTGATGATCCAGCACTACTAGAAAAGCTTGCTTCACCATGGATTCTCTTTTTCAATTCGTCAAGTGATGGTGCGCTGAAAAGTTGTTTATGACGTACTCCAATTGCTGGAGGACTTTGTGCAAAATCCTCAAGTTGTTGGGGTGGCGACGAAGGCAGACTGCTGATAGCAGGAATGAAGGATCTGCGTGGAGAATGTCTAGTGGCCATTACAGACGAAGCCGAAAACATTGTTGAGGAGGAAGGTCGTGACGTCGACGGTTCTTGAATAGCAAGCGTCCTAAAATAGAAAAAAGAGTTTAGAAAATAAATTTGTATCAAGAAATATTTTCAAATCCTAATTAACAATTTTAAAAATATCAAAGATTACCCTTTATCTGTTGCATTATCTTCAGTATTTTGTTGTTTCGCTTCCATCTCCGCCTTCTTCTTTCGCTTATATTCTTCCAAAGTTATTTTCTTATGTGCCTTTGTATTCGGTGGACGAATCGGCACCTCCGTGTCAACTTCCATATTAGCACCTTCTTTTTCAGGCTTTTCAATATCATTAGTATTTATGATTGTTGTTGGTGGAGCACTAGCCACTTTGATAGGTTCAGAAAAACATTCTTGCTCTTTTTCCCAAACACATCCATCACTCGCCGGAGAAACCAATTTTTGATTAGATGTCTCCTCCTCCATTGTTTCATTTTCTCTGGTTATAGATGCTTTTGATGTTGTTGCATAACTTAATGATCCACGAAGTGACTTCGATCTTTTCTCTGTCTTCTTTGAATGAATTTCTGTTTTTGAAGGACTTATTTCTTTTCTTGCTTGATATTCCTTCATCACTTCCGAACGCAAAGCATCATATTCAGAAGGCAATTTAAACTCTTGCAACTTGTCAAGTTTCATTTTCGTAATTTTATTTAATTCTTCAAACAACTTTTTACAACTAATATTAGAAGACTCATTTTGAACAGATTTGACAGATGAAGCCTTGGCATTAAAAGATTTCCGTTTCAATTTAGTAACGATGGGAGGTTCCGAGGGTGGCTGAATAGAAAATAAAAATATTAAAATATGAAATAAAACTTTACATGTATTTTCTCAATTTGTTTGCGCTTTTTCTCTTGTGAGAGGTGTTCGGCACGTTCAAAAGAAGCAATTGTAGCTTGCAATTTGCGCTCCTCACGAGACTAAATTTAAAAGCTTTAAGATAAGGTAAATCAAAAATAAAGAAAATAAAATCAAAATGCTTCTACTTTAAAATTCAGTTATATAATTTAAAAAATAACCATTATAGTATGCTTATCATCAACATTCGGTTCGGTATTTTCCTCCTTTTTCGGCTTCTTGGATATTGATGCTGCCAACCGTGGAGAAGTACCTGACAATCGTGTAGTAATTTTTTTTGAAGGTGAACGTGAAGATTCCTTGAGAGATTCTTTCCGTTTATTTGGCGGTGGTTTGTCACCCCACTTAATCTTCCCAAACATTGTCGAAGTGTTTGAACGTGAGCCTCTAGTTGGTGATACTAGAGTGCGTTTGGGAGATGCGGCAGCCGGCGAAGATGAAGAGAGCAATTTACGAGGCATAACCTGAAAGAAAACATTTGAAAGGGATTTTTTACTATAGTAATACAAACAATCTCTAAGAATACTCAACCAGTTTTGAATAATGTTCAAATATAAAAAATAACCTTGGATTCTAAAAGAGTTGATGCAGCACTACTTATAAATTTAGGATCATTTGGTGTTGGTGATTTTGCCAATTCAAGTTTTGGGGTTGTCGCGCCAATTGAATTGCTTGTCCTGGGAGTGCGTCTCTAAAAATAAAGAGTAAAAAAGGAGAAATAGAGAAAAAAAACCGAATACCTGAGACCGAGTTGTTGAAAGAGGATCCCCAATTGAATCAACAGAAGGACTCTTATGTTCATCAATTACATGTTCTATTTTTAATGGAGATTTTTGCTTTTCAAAGGCTGGGGTTGTATCATTTTCGAATTTCATTGTAATTGGACTATTCAATGAATTACGCGTCAGCCTTGGTGAATAAGCCTGGCGCTGAGGTGAAAATGCAGGAGACCTTTTTGAAATTGGAGGACCAGAAGTAGTTGATTTACCACTAATCATTTTATTGTTTGC
Source organism: Meloidogyne incognita (assembly GCA_036172945.1). Taxonomy (NCBI): domain Eukaryota; kingdom Metazoa; phylum Nematoda; class Chromadorea; order Rhabditida; family Meloidogynidae; genus Meloidogyne; species Meloidogyne incognita. Next base: position 1,594,636 of record JARQAC010000037.1, read on the forward strand.
ACTATCTTCAAGCGATTTGTTAAACGCATAAATAGGGCAATGATCAATGAAACTCACACCCTATAAAAACTCGAAATAAAGAAAAAAAATTTCGAAGATTCCTTACCAACAAAGTGTTACATGCGCATTCAACAGGTTCTTTTGATTCACGATAATCATAATCAAACGGAATTGTCACCTTAAAATTTATAAAACTAAAAACATCATCCAACATAAGCTTAAACCTCGGATGATCGGTCAATGTTCATTGCAGCATAAAGATATATTCGCAACTGACCATTGATGATTGCGTGTTGTAGCGTCGCATTAGATCGACATGAACGTCTAACCGAACGAGCAATAGATCCATTTTTAGTTGCATCAATCAGAACTTTGTTATTGTCACCCAAACCGCTAAAAATTAAAAAAAAATGTTAGAATTAAACGCAAATAGAAAACAACCTATAAATTAAAGTAAATTTGTCCCCAATCATTTTATTCAAGTTCTTTACTTCGTTAAGAAGAGAAATTGCGCCAGTATATTCGACAATCGGCATGCCCAATGGAATGTTTGAATTCTTTAACATTTAAAAATATATTTACTATATTATGAGAGGGAAAACCTTTCCAGGCGTAGCAACAAGTCCTTCAACGTTAGGTGCAACAAGCATTGGTCTCGCCAACGGATTATGATCAAGCCGGCGTAGTAAACCAATCTCACCCTAAATTTAAAATCATATCAGTTAAAATCTCAATTTAATAAAACTACCAAAACGTAAGGTGGCAAACTATTCATCAAAGACTGAACCCCAGTCGAATATTGGTTATGCAAAGAACTCGAAGATTCTTGTTTATGTCGTTTGGTGACAGATTTCTTTTCCTTTGAGTTGACATTAATAAATGACTTATATTGCGGACGCATTCCATCTTTTCTTCTTGGAAGTTCTCGTCTTTTTGAAATTACACCAGAAAGCATCTTTGTACGCCGTATTTTGCCAGCAAATTTAAGAGCAGCCGAAAGTGCTGGGGTTTTAGAACGATATTTAATTGAAGACTTCGATTTATTCATCTTTTTCTGTTTAGGCGCTTTCGCAGCTATTAAATTGCGTACTTGAATAGATTTTGCTTGTTTTGGAGTTAATTCAAGCTCCCGTGGCTGACACTGTTCACACAAATAAGTATCAGGCACTTTATCCTCCTTTATGTTTACGCAAACACCATGCTGCCAAACGCTAAAATAAGTATAAAAATATTAAATGAATAAAAAAACAATTATTGTATGAAAATAAAAGAAGCTCAATACTTACTCGCACTTATCACATTGGATCATGAATGGATCATTATGCTTCATCCCACAAATACAACGACTAAATAGCAAAATAAGCAAAGATAAAATAACAAATTATACGTTATATAGTCCAATCCTTCCTGTTGTTGTGCCTCATTTCGCTCCACGTTACTACGACGCTTGTATGGCCCACGGACTTGTGTATTTTTTGGCTTATCCTTCAAAAGAGATTCATTTGCATTCGAAGCTCGAACGGGAACAATAGGAGTTTTCTTTGCTTTAGCTTCGTCCGATGCCTGCTTGCGAAATGATCGTTGCCATTTCATCGGTTTTGTAAAATCTCCAGCCTGTTGGAGCTCAGGCTCTTCCGCTTCTAAGCCACTTGTAGGTGCAATTGGAACGGGAGAGAATTCCATACTAAGTCGCTGTCTGCGTCCGGAACCTCCACTGCTACCCAATCGGGCTTCTCTTTGCCTAACCGGTGATGCCAAAGGTGAAAATTTATGCACAGCTTCAGACCGAGGAAGATCCTTTGTAGCAGAATCATCTAAATTTAAGTAATAAACCGAGATTTACTAGAATGATTAAATTATTGTTAATGAAACTAAATAACTTAATGAATAAATAATAAATGTAGTATTTTGAGAACCTTTCAAATAAGAAAAATCTGAAAGGACTATGGAAAGACCATTTAATTTGTCCCCAATTATGCCGATAGTTTACTTTTTAAAACTGATCGGGTTTTTAAGGGACTGTAAGAAAAGTCACAAAGGATAAATTGTGAAAATCATTTTTAATAAAGAAACGATTTTGAAAATGATCTAATCTTTTTAAGAAACTATAATTAAGTATGTTAGTCATATGACACGAACCAGGTCTTTGTCGCTGCTGTACTGTAAACACTTGTTGCATGTAGTTCTGATGTTGAGGAAAAGACGACGGTTCATCTCGATGATTGGTCTGAACAACTTTAAAATGTAAAGTCTGTTGATGCTGTCCCGATTGAGCTTGTTTTTGATGTCTTGGATAAGAAACTAATGAGGGTTCTTGCTGATATATATCTTCAATTCCATCATTATGTGTAGTCATCGACTGCTCAAGTAGATTAGAACTAGCCTGAGCTAATTGATCTAGGCCATGGTTAAATGCTGTTTGTGATGAAGTTGGACGATGCTGCTGAATCATTGATGAATTAGAGGGAAATGTTTGAACATTTTGTTGTTCAGGTTGTTTGGGCGCATAAGACATGCTCGTCGATTCAGACATTTGTAAAGGTCCTTCAAAATTTGGAATTTGCTGTCGAGGTTCAAATTGCTGTTGTTGAAAATTAGATTTACGCTCTAACGCTTCGCTGATTGGTGGACCGAAATGTTGTTGCATGACCGATGCATCCACCCTTACAACCGCATTAATTGTCCCATCAATTGAAGAAGTATCAAATCCATGAGGATAATGACGTTGGTGATGTTGAAATTGCTGTTGCAATCCCAATCCTGGACATTGTGAAACTTGTTGAGGCGGCAAATATGGATCATCAGGCGGCTTGGAAGTATCAAACAAGTTAGGTGAAGTATTAACAGGTTGAACAGGATCACTTGGAGCTATAAATTAAAACGATTGTAAATAACATCGGGGAAGGTGGAAACGAAACCACTTATAGAGCATTTTAATTTAACGATTTTAAAAGAGATTTACTTTAATAATTTACTTAATACTAAAAAGAATATTAAACTAACTGATTGTATCGTTACGCACACGTCTTCCATCACTTTTCTCCATATCTGAAGACTGTTGCTGTTGCGAATATTTCTGATGTTGTTGAGCAAAAAAGTCCCGATTAAGCATTTCTTCCTCTTCCAGGTAAATATCATGACGTTGTTGGTCTTCAAATTGTTGTTGCTGATCATCAAAACGTTGCGTTTGCTGTTTATCGCCCCGACCGCCTATGAGAGGTGAAGAGACATTGCGCTTTTGTATATGGAAACGTTGTTGCTGACGTTGTTCTGGTAATTGTTTCCCTTGTTGTTGGATCGGAAGAATGTAGCCATTTTGTGAAGAATCCATACCCAAATTTCTGCTCTAAAATATTTTAGAGATAAAAAGAGGCCAAAATAATCACGCAGAATCACAAAACATGCACATGAAACACAAACAGTGACAAGTCCTTAATGATAAGTTAACTTTAAATTAACCTGAATAGGATGTGTCATGTCCTGCCCAACACGAGCAGTTTTGTTTCTTCCACTTGGAGGTCTACCACGCGTTGCTGTTACAATTGGTGCCGGCGATCCATCAAGCATGTATGATGAATCAAGACGAATATTTCCATAACTTCGTTGAGGTGGAACAGAGCCACGATCGGAAGTCATTATAGAATGTGGACTGTCATTTGTTGGAATAGTACGGCTAAATCCTGATTGACGTAATGTAAGGGGGAGTCGCTCACTAAATTAGATATTAAAATGTAAGATATTTAAGAATTCGAGAGATATTAACTAGACCTTTCGGTGATTTGCTGACGTCGCTGAGAATTGGGCAAACCATATTGAAGTTTCTGTTGACCAAATTGAGGCTTATGCTGAGTAGATCGCTCAGGAACTAACAAAAAATTAGGTGTAATGAAAATCTGGGAAAGAACTATTAAAGAGTTACAGGTTCCGAGTTTGTTGTTTCAGAGTAGCAGTTCTTTTTTTGTTTCTTTCGTCAATAATAAGAAAAACTCATGCTAATATCAGAATTATTCTTATCGGTCGAAAATCAAGACTATGGCCTAACTGAATTGGCTACTCTGAAACGTAAGTTAAAAAGCCCTTCAAAATGACTTTTAATTTGATTTCCATAATAACCAGAATTCCCACTGTAAAAAGTATTTCCGCCAGCATCACATGAATATGGAGCATATCTTTTACTTGGAGAGCGAAGCGTTTGTTGAGTTCTCGGCAAAAAGGATGTAGAGGTACTGTCCTCAATGCTGTCTAAAAATAAATGATTCAACACTTATCAGTCTAAAAGTTAAAAATAACCTAGATTAAGTCCTTCGATAACGGGAAAATTTGAATTAGTAGATTTAGGCCGTTGAACACCAAGAATGTAATTATGATCCTAAAAATTATACAATTTTGAATACAAATAAAGGTAGACATACAGAAGACGAAGCAAGACTCTCATTAAATTCACTCTCAATAGGTGATTTAATTGAAGCAAAAGATGTGCTCAAATCTAAAAAAATTTGTAATTTAAAAATATTTTACTTTAACGGACCAGTATCATATTCGTCGTCATCTATAAAAACAGAAATAGTTTTTCTATTATCACTGCTAGAGCTGACAACGTTATGATCATTAATTTTGTTTTTATCTTGTTCGTTTGTCTCATCTTGCGAAGAAGTATCTTCTCTAGGATTTACTGTAGTTGATATTATAGTTCCAAAATCGTGATCCATTGTTAAAAATCTAAAAAATTTTGAAAAGTAGTGGCAGTTGAACTATGGTGATAAACTGTTAAAATCACAAATACAAAACAAAAACGAAGATATCTCTCAAAGATTGAAAGATAAAATAGATCTTAAAAACATTTAAGCCAAACAACAAACAAAGAAAAAAGTGTTAGAAAAATGGCTGAAAAATATTAATTTTTGTCATAATGTTTACAGTAGACTATTGGCACATTATCAAATATTTTTTGATAAGGCCTTTTAAGTCCTGACGTCCTTATCTGGTTCATCTTTTTTCAATTGGAGTCTTTAACATGTCAGTTTAATGACCAACACCAACTTTTTGTTTGCGTGACAACGGATGGAAAAGTTGAAGCATGGGATTATCGTGATCGATCACGTGCTGCTGTTCTTGATTGTGTGTTAAATAAGGCTATAGCTATGGAATTGGATCTTGATAGCAGGTTTTTTTAAATGAACAGTTTAAATGAACATTTTTTAATTTTAGATCGTCAATTGAAGTTTCCAGTCTTTGTTTCAAGGATGCACTTCATTTGGCTGTTGGTTTGAGCAATGGATATGTGAGAATTATTTGTATTTGTAATATTCAATTTCGTACTCCCCTTCTTCCATTACACAAATAACTTAGAATGGACAAATTTCCTTCATAAATTCAATTTTATTTTCTTATGGCTGATAACCCTTTTATTGATTAATTGGGAATAGAGTGAAACTGATGAGGTCTGATCATTTTTAGGAGTATGATCTTGTAATACATAAAGCTTGAAATACCTAATTGTTGTACGTTGAGGACTAAAAAAGGGTTGTACGAAATTGAGCATTACCTTGTATTTTAACAGTTCGATAATTAATTTAATTTTAACCAACTTATTTTACATATTTTAAGATTCTTCTCTATGATATCCGGTCATTACAACCCTATCTTACCTAAACCCTTAAATCAAGAAGTTGTTTTGGGGTTGGATGGACATGCTTTAAAAATATGGAATAAACACAATGCACAATCTTTTACAAGTATAGAACGAACCAGATTCTGACCTCAATAATTCTACTCATTACCAAAATTGTGGTTTTTTTAATTTTTGTAAATTATATAAAAACCTTTTTAAACATTTTTAGATCGAATTTAACCGCCAGGTGACAGCGGTTCTTTATTAGGAGCAAGATGTTCCCGAACACTGTTTGACGCTTCAATAAAAATCTTTATTTGTTCACTTCCATAATTACTACGTCTCAAAAACTCTTTGGCTGAAACATCTTCGTCTGCTTTAAATTCAGGTAGAAATAATCAATCTTCACTGAGCCATTCAAAAAATTTAAAAAGTATTCTATTACAACTAACTTTTCGAGTTATTTGAATTTCGAAAATCTGTCCAGCATTAAAAAATCCATAAGATGGAGCAAACAGATAATCAATGTTGTTTGAGCAGGTAATGTTAAAAAAATATCTTGTCTAAAATCAAAAAAGTTGGCTAGATTTTCGCTTGGCAACACAACAGTGTTTTTCTTGTTTACTACTATAAAGTGCGCAGTGTAAATATCGCCATATTATTAGATGAGAAAAACTAACTTTTGTCGTGTAGATAAACAAGTTAGCCGCGTTTTTAAAAAGTAATATTATTTACCTGATTGATGTTTTGCACTCTTATACTCAACACGACAAAAGTTAGTTTTTCTCATCTAATAATATGGCGATATTTACACTGCGCACTTTATAGTAGTAAACAAGAAAAACACTGTTGTGTTGCCAAGCGAAAATCTAGCCAACTTTTTTGATTTTAGACAAGATATTTTTTTAACATTACCTGCTCAAACAACATTGATTATCTGTTTGCTCCATCTTATGGATTTTTTAATGCTGGACAGATTTTCGAAATTCAAATAACTCGAAAAGTTAGTTGTAATAGAATACTTTTTAAATTTTTTGAATGGCTCAGTGAAGATTGATTATTTCTACCTGAATTTAAAGCAGACGAAGATGTTTCAGCCAGAGTTTTTGAGACGTAGTAATTATGGAAGTGAACAAATAAAGATTTTTATTGAAGCGTCAAACAGTGTTCGGGAACATCTTGCTCCTAATAAAGAACCGCTGCCACTTGGCGGTTAAATTTGTTCTAAAAATTGTTTAAAAAAGGTTTTTACATAATTATTATTTATTTAAAGTAGTAAAAAATAAAGTGTTTAAAATAATAAAGTGCTTGTTAAATATTTTATTTGAAATATACTTAATAATATTTGAAAAAATAATTTTAACATTTTTGATTCTCTTAAGTTTTTGATTCTCTAATTCTAATTTTCACCACAATGCAGCTTTCGTACTCCAATAACATTAAAGTTATTAATTTGAATAGTACAAAATTAATACCTGAGGTTATTATTTCTACTTTATTTCAAAATTTAATGTATGTATATTTAGTGGATATCAGAAAAGAAACGTCGAAAATTAGAAAAGCAGGATGTCGACATTCGGAAGAGAGTTCAATTATTACAAAACCTTGAGATGCCTTCAGTTAGCCGAACAATTTCCTTTTCTTCCGATGGAAACTACCTTTTCACGACAGGTTTTAATTTATGATTTTTAATTTTTTAAAAGTTTTAGGCTCTTACAAGCCAACTTTAAAGTGCTTTGATTTAAATGAACTATCACTTAAATTTGAACGCGGCCTGGATGCAGATGTTGTTAAATTTCACTTATTGAGTGATGATTACACAAAAGTATTTTTATTTATTTTTATTAAATAAAAGTTATAAAATAGTTTATTTTACTTGAAGAAGAAAGATTTGTTGAATTCCACACGGGCTATGGACGATATTTTCGGTTGAGGATACCACATTTTGGCAGAGATATTTCATTTTGCCGAGAAATAAGTGAAGCCTATATTGCTGGCTGTCGGTTTGTTATTAAATTCATCTCATAATTTATTATTCTTTTGTTTTAGAAACGAAATTTTTCGGCTTAACTTGGAGCTCGGACGTTTTCATGAACCTTTGTATAGTCAATCTGAGTCTTTAACTTGTTGTCAGTTTAATGACCAACACCAACTTTTTGTTTGCGGGACAACGGATGGAAAAGTTGAAGCATGGGATTATCGTGATCGATCACGTGCTGCTGTTCTTGATTGTGTGTTAAATAAGGCTATAGCTATGGAATTGGATCTTGATAGCAGGTTTTTTTAAATGAACAGTTTAAATGAACATTTTTTAATTTTAGATCGTCAATTGAAGTTTCCAGTCTTTGTTTCAAGGATGCACTTCATTTGGCTGTTGGTTTGAGCAATGGATATGTGAGAATTATTTGTATTTTTCGATAATTAATTTAATTTTAACCAACTTATTTTACATATTTTAAGATTCTTCTCTATGATATCCGGTCATCACAACCTTATCTTACCAAAACTCATAATTTTGGATTGCCAATAACTCGTTTAGAATTTGCCTCAAATCAAGAAGTTGTTTTGAGTATGGATGGACGTGCTTTAAAAATATGGAATGAACACAATGGGCAACCTTTTACAAGTATAGAACCTGGTTCTGACCTCAATGATTTTTCTCATTACCAAAATTCTGGTTTTCTTTTAATTTTGTAAATTATATTAACTAATTTTAATTTAGGTATAATATTTTTCGCTAATGATGATCCAAAAATAAAACAATATTTCATTCCTGCACTCGGACCAGCTCCAAAATGGTGTTCTCATTTGGAATCGATATCGGAAGAATTGGAAATTGACAATAATTCTAATGGTATATTTTTCTGTTTTAATTCCTTTTGATTTAATTATTCTGTGGTTAAGTTGGGTGTATCTTTGCCAATTAATGTAGAACTTGTTAAACTGTAATTGTTTAACTTGTGTGGAAGATTGGCACAAAGTGAAAATTATAGACCGCCGCGGTGGTTATTTTAAAATTTATATAAATATTCTACTGCCAGTTTCTATAAAACATTTTAATTTTTTAAATAATTTTAAATTATTTTTTTTAGTTTACGATGATTTTAAATTTGTAACAAGAACACAAATGGATGAATTTGGTCTGCAACACCTAATTGGAACTAATGCGGCAAGAGCATATATGCATGGTTATTTTATTGAAATGAAAGCTTACACAAAGGCGAGAGGGCAAAATAAATTAAGTGCTGTTGAGGAATATAGGGAACGAAAAGTAGAGTTTTTTAAATTTTTTTTATTAATTTTAAGACATCAAAATATTTTTTTGGATATTTTTATATCCAAAAATAACTAATTTCTGTTTAGAAAAAAATTTAAAAAAATTTTTAGTTGAAAGAAAAACTAGAAAAAGAACGTCAAGTCTCATTTGTGAAGCGTACAACTTCTGTTATTTTGCCTAAAGTCAATCGAGAGCTGGCAAGTAGATTACAGTCAGATGTTAGTTTTATAGAAGAATCTGGAGAGTCTTCAAAAATGGTTTTAAAACTTATTTTAAAAAATATTTTTTTATTTAAGAACAATTCATCGAATTATTTATTAACTGACCAACGATTTTCTGGATTATTTAGTGACCCAGATTTTGAAATTGTTGAAGACAGTGAACAATACAAACAATTGGCTCCAATGATGAAAAAATTGGAAGTAAAAAAGAAGAAAAATGAAAAAAGAATTGAAGAAAAGGAAAGAAATATACAAAATGAAGAAATGACCGAAATGGATGATGATAATGAATTTTCAACTTAAAAAGTTTTATATTTTTGTTTTAAATTTTGAGTTTAATAATATAATTAAATTTTATTAGTTTTTAGTTTGTTATCTCTATGTTCCTTTGAAAAACAAAATTAGGACTTAAACAATAGGGTCCAGTGAAAGGTTAGAAAAAAGAGGATATTGGTTTAATGGAGAAAAATGAAAAAGATGCCAGTCCGGCGGTCAATTTTTGTCAATAAAATTGTGGCAGAAAAACCAAATTCTTTCTCTTTTCAATATTATATATTGAGAAAGTACTTTGTTTTTTCAACATCAGCAGCTTCTGTTAAAATTTTTGTACCTCCAATCGTAGCTTATCTTTAGAGATTTACATTTATTAGTTAGGCTAGCTTCCATTAATACCTTCTCTATTTATGCCTAATACTTTTTATTATGCCTAATATATACTTATTGTTATAAAAGGGATATCCTTTCGGTTTCAAATAAATGACATTTCTATTTATTCAACAAATATGCATTTTATTAAGCAAAAGAAATGATAACAACAAAAGGAATATAAAAAAAGAATAAAAAACTGACAGCAGTAAATATATAAAAGTTAGCGAACAAGTATAAAAGCCAAATAGGGCAAAAAAACGAACACTTTGCGGCTGTCAATTGATTCGAGAAATTCAAAAAAAGTCTCGTTTTTGAGACTCGAGAATTTTTACAAAAGAATGTGAGGCTTTAAAAAAACCACCAGCCACACCATTTTCTTCTTTTCAACTATTTTTGGGTTGGCAAAAGCCAGCAGACTGGCACAACAACGACTTTTCTCACTCTTTTCCTTTATATTTTTATTTTCTTTTTCTCTTTAAAATGCCACTCGTTGTGCCGTTATTTTTTAGTTAAATGGACGTGTTTTTCTTATTCATTTAGCTTCCAATTTTTTGTTATAAATATTTAAGATTCTTCTCACTTTCTTTTACTTTTTAAATTTTTGTTAAATAATTTTTTTTAAATTGTGTTAATTAAATAATTTATTAGATGAAAGAAAAAAGAAAAAGAAAATAATTATTAATTAAAAATATTTCATTAAATTTCTATATTAAAATATTTTTTATCGATAAATTCTGCAGCAATATATTGAAAGATTTTTTATAAATTTTATTTAATGTCTTCGTGGTTCTCTTATTTTCGGTTTGTTTCAAAGAATAAACGTGTTTTTTATTCAAATTTATAAAAAGTAAAGGAATAAAAAACAGAAAAGACTAAAAAATCTGATTAAAATTTGGGATTTACTAAATAATTTTGAATCTAAATTAAAAAGAATATTTGAAATAAAGAAAAAATTTAAAATTATTCATTCAATATTAAAGTACATAGATTTCTAAAAAAATATTTTCTTTAGAAATTCAATTATTCGCGAAGAAGATCCAGAACAACAGCAACAACTTCAACCTGAATTTGACCAAGCATCTACTTCTAATCTATCACAAGGAGATATTTCTTCTGTTGCTTCAGAATATTCAATAAAGGATGATGAACAACAACAAATTAAAAAAATTCCTTTAGTGCCTTCATTAAGTCAAGAACAAAGAGAACATATACATGATGTAATTTAATTTAAATTTTTAATATTGATCAAGTAAATGAGAACTTAAATAATCTAAACAAGAAATAACCGCTAATAAAAATCCCTTCACTAATTTAATTTTTATTTTCATTAAATTCAATTAATATTCTCCAAATTTAAAAAAAGGTTCTAAAACGAGCTGAACGTTCTGGACGTCATGCTCGTGTAGTTATGGACAAAAAACATTTGAGAGCTGTTCGGGGAGGGAGAGGGCAATCAGCCTTTACTTGTTCAAGTATTAACTCAGAAAGAGAGATTGGAAGTACTAATGAGAATGATGGAATTGATAAAACTGACATAATGACATCAGAAATAATTCAAATGGATTCTTTACCTGAAGGTGTAAATTTAAATTAAAAATTTTTTATAAAAATTATTTAAAGATGTAGAGATTACTGTAGGGCCTTGTCCTTCCTCTTATTGTTCTTATGCAAGTTCTGAATTAATGTTTTCTGAAGAAGAAACAGAAACAAATAAAGAAAAAGTAGAAGGTAAGTGAAAAATTGAAAGAAAAATTAAAAAATTTTAATAGAAGAGACAATGGAAAATAGAATTAGTATTGCTCAAAGAATGGCAAAAATGAGTAGGAAAATTGATAAATGGTTAAAAAGTTTGGATGTTGATGAAGAAGAGAAAATGGAGGAGGAAGAAAATTTTGGTAATAAAAAAATGTTGAAAAAAAATTTTTGAAAAATTAATTTTTTAGAGAAAATACCTAAATCTCCATCATTTGTAGTTGAACAATCATTAAATGAAAATTCAATTCTCGCTGCTTATTTAGATACTTTATCCTTATGTATTAGTGTTAGTGCTATAGAACAGTGTTCGATATCATTTTCACAAGTTGTTGAAAAATTTTCAAGAAATGAAGCTGCAGATATTGTTTATTTTGCAATAAAAGAGGTTATGACAAAAGAAAGGTAAAATAAATATTTTTGAGAAAAATAATTATTGTGACAGATTCCTTCCACATTTTTCAACTGAAGATGATAACAGCAGCAGTACTTTATCGGCAAATAATTGTTATTTAATTTTGGTTGATGAAGAAAAACAAAAACAGAGGTTATTGTTTTGCTAAGTAAAAGAAGGATTTTTTTAATTTTCAGTGAAAATCTCAATGATAATTATGAATCTACTAAAATAAATGACACAAATAATAAAAATGAAAAGAGACACTTAATTCCGATGATTACAATTGATGTACCAGAGGAGGAGGAGGAGGAGGAAATAATTGAGGAAAGCATTTTAAATAAGGATTTAAATATGGAAGAACAAAATTATGAAGAAAATGTTCAAGCAGTACTTTCAGAAGTTGAAGCACTAAATGAAGAAAGCGATAATTCTGGTCAAACTTCCGGCGCAGATACGGAAGGGCCTAGCTCTTTTGAAGAAGAAGAATATATTGAAAAACAAATTACTTTAGTTGAGGTCCATGAGGGAGAATATGATGATTTGAAAGAAGAAATGAATGAAACTTTGGCTGAAAATAAAGCAATAGAAATATCGAGTAGTTTATCTAGTGAAAAAAGTCCTTCTTTAAGGGATAAAAAATTTGACGAAATTGGGGAAAATCAAAAGGAAGAAAAGCAATCTCGTTCAACACCAACCACAAGTTCAAGCAGTACATCCCTCGCAGATACACCTGTTTCTTCACTTTCTATCCAATATATTATCGAAAAAGTAATTAAAGAAGAAATTGGAGATGAAAAAATTAAAGAAGAAGAAGAAGGGCACTCTCAATTTAAAAGTGTTGATGAACTAGAAGAAGAAATTAAACAAAAGAATTTACCTTGTATTTCTTTAATTTCTGAAAATATTTTTGAATTTAAAAATCAGAAAGAATGTGAATGTAATTTTGTATTAAAGAAGGAAGAAAAAGAGGAAATAATTGGAGAATTTATAAAAGAAAAAGAATTAACATTTGAAGAGAAACAAGAATTAAATGAAATTGAACAAAAACAGCAAACAAATAAAGAAAATGATTTAACTGATTGGTTAAGTCAATTAGTTGCTGAAGGAACTAAAAATTGTGTTGAAACATCTAAAGTAGAAGAATTTGTTATTGAAGAGGGAGAAAATGATTTGTGGGCTATTGACAATAACAAAAGTAATTTAAATAATAAGATAGTAAATAAGTATAGGCTCATAAGACAAAGTATTATACTATATGCCGTAAATGTCCTAAAAGAAGCCCATCTCAAATAGATCCTTTTTCACAATTTTAATCTAACAATAAGTCTAAAATCTTGTTTGCATGATACGCCTTTAAACCATTTGTAATTTTTAAAAAGAAAATGAGAAAAAAGGAGACGCTGAGAGTTATTGCGATAAAGTAGACTGTATTTTCAGAAATACAAAATATTATTAGTTCATTAAAGCTCTGATATCTAGATTTTTTTGAAATTATTTTATTAACTTTAAAAATTTCAGTTGAGCATTTGGTTGAGGAGAATGAAATTGATGAGACGACAAATATTTTTCCAACAGAATTAAAACAAATAGAAGAGGATGAATTAGAAAATTGTTCTTCTTCATCTTCAAGCGTTGATACTCCTCTTAATTTAAAGTCAAAAGAACAATTAAATGAAAGAGACGACAATAAAGAGGAGGAAGGAGGAGAAGATTCATTTAAAGAAAAAGAAGAGAATTTAATTATAAATCAGGTTGTTTCTGTTGTAATACAACCACCTTCCCCTCCACCACGACCTCCACTACCTAATTTAATGTTAAAACAACAAATTGAAGAAATTTTTGAGGAAAATGAATGGCAAGAACAGGAAAAGGTTTTAAGCAATATATCAAATATAGAAACTGAAATTTCTGGAAATATTGATGAGAATATAATAGAAGAACAATTTAATGGAGATAATGACGATAAAATTGTAACTGAAGAAGGGAAAGGAAAAAATAATTCATTAACGAGAAGTTCAAGCAGTACATCCAGTGCAGATACACACATTTCTCTAAATGAAAGTGTATACGAAGATAATAAAATATTAGATGAAGATAATCTGATAAAAAATGAAGAATTTGTAAATGAGGAGAAAAAATCAGAAATTGAAGAGTCGCCCATTTCTTCTTCAAAAGAAGTAAGAGGAGAAGAAATTAAAATAGATGAAAAACAAAATTCAACACCCTCTTCTGGAAGAACGTCAGAGGCGGACAATAATAGTTTATTACTTTCTTCTGAGAAAAATTTGGAAGAAGAAACCAAAAATAATAGATCTAGTATATCTTCAGGCAAAACATCCTCTGCAGATTCTTTGTCTTCTTTAAATTCCATTTCATCTATCACTTCTAAGGAATTAATTAAAGTTAAATTAAATGAGGAAATTGGGGGCGGACCTTTAACTTGTACTAATTATGAAAGTAATTTAACTAAAGAAGAAGTTGAACATATTGAAAGAATTAATAAATTAGCTGAAATGGAAGGGGGTAATTTTGAATTTATGGAAATTGGCACGAATAAGTCTGATCAACAATTTAATAAAAACAATGAGAATACTTCAATAACTAAAACTAATAAATTAATTTCTGATGAAAAGGAAGAATTAAAATTTCCAAAAACTCTTCAACAATTTAATGAAGATTTAAACAAATTAACTGATGAAGAAAGTAAAAAAATAAATTTATTAGAAAGTCAGGATAACAAACAAAAAGATGAAAATATATTAGATGAATTAACGATTGAAGAAAGAGAACATATTAAAAGAATAGAAATGTTGGCAGCTAAAGAATTTAATAAGCAAGAATTTTCAGAAGAAGGCAAACAAAAATTAGAACAAATTGAAGATAACCCTCAAAATTTTCAAAAACCCATTTTTGACCCTTCATTAGATCAAAATAAAGACCAAACATTTGTTGGTTTAACTTTTGAAGAATTAGAACATATTCAAAATGTGCTACGTTTGGCTGAAGAAAGTGGTTCTTTTGATGTAAATTTAAGTATTACTGGAAGGAATGGAAAGGAAATAAATTCAAAAATCGAATCAAAACCTCCTCTAAAACAAAGCCCTTCTTCTCATAAAACCTCATCTTCTAGTGAAACTTCTGAAGCAGATGACAATTATTGTGAAAAACAATTCTTTGAGACTGAAGAGGAAGAGAATAATTTAGATGGAAGAGTAGAGGAAGAAAAAGGGGAAGGAAATAATCAAAAAGAAGAGGAAAATTTTAATGATGAAATTAATGATGAAGAAGAAAAAAAATTACAAAAATTAAAAATCAATGAATTATTTGCAATAAAACAAAAAGAAAAAATATTTTATCCAACATTTTTTGTTGATCAACAAGAAATTCACGAAAAACAAGAAGAGATGGCTGTTCAAAGGGAATGGAGTAAAATAAGGCAATTAACTTTAGATTCTGATGAAAAACCAGAAATTCCTTTTTGGGCAAAAAATATAATGGAAAAAATTATTGAAAGAAAAAAAATGGAGAAAAGTAATGAAATTACTGAAAATATTAAAGAAAGTGAAGGGGAGGATGAAGAAGGGAAGGAAGAAATAAATAAATATGAGGAAGAAAAAATTGAAGAATTTAAAGAGGAAATAATTGAGGAGTTTAAGGAAAAGGTAGATTAGTGCCTTAATTAAAATTTATTTGTAAATTATAATTAATTTTAATTATTATTAATTTTATTTAAGAAAATAAATTTAAATATGTATATTAATTTCTAGGACACATCCGAAGCAGAAAAACAATACTCATCACATTCTTCTTCTACTTCTTCCAGCGGAAGAACATCATTGGCTGATTCTTCTGTTTCTGTTTCATCAAAATGGGAGGGTAAGAGAACTAAAATAAATATTTTTTATCAGAAAAAATAATTTTAAAATACATAAAGTCTATTCCATAAAAACCTCATGCACACCAATTTCTAACATAATTTTTTCTAAATTTTTATATTTCCGAAAAAATAAAATGAAAAAAATCCACAAATTAATAAAAGAAATTTAATTTTTAAAGGAGAACCATTTAGTGGAGATTTACCTGAAAAAGAAGAATCAAAATCTTTTGAAAATTTAAATATAGAAGAAAAAGAAACAAATAAAAATAATAATTTACAATTAACTAAAGAAGAATTAGAACATATTGCTGCTATAGAAAAACTAGCTAATGAAGAAGGAAAATTACAGGAATATTTAATTGATAAAGAAAATGAAAATTCTAATTTTGATGAAATTAACCGTGAAATGTCAGTTAATACATTGGCAACTTCTGGTTTGGTTTTTTAAATTTATTTTACTTTTATTTAAATTTAGATGGAGAGACGGTTTTGACAATTTCAAGTATTTCCAATAAAGAACCGGAACAAATAGGAAGTGAGAAAGATATTGGAATTGAGAATTTCCCTGTTCAAAAAATATATGAAGATACTAAAGCTTTTACTCAGATTAAAGAAAGGATAAATGTAGATGAGGAAGAAGAAAAACAATTGGGTGAACAATTGGATTGGAACATTTTTCCTCAAAAGTATTCCGATGGGATAAATCGAATAGGAGAGGACACTAATAATTTCGATTATTTTGATTGGAATAAAGAAATTGATGGAGGTGAATTTTCTGAATTTAATCAAAATGAAGAGATTACAGGACAAGACATTGTTGAAGAGGAGATGAGAAATTTAGAAGAAGAATTTGAAGAAGAGAAAAGCAAGAATGGAAGGAATGAGTTTGTTGAAGAGGAAATAGAAAATAATAATATTAAATTGGGAATGATGGAGAAAGAAGATAGTAAAATGCCCGAAGAAAGGAATGAAAAGGAGGAATTTAACGATGATAATTTAAATGAAATTGATGAGCAAAATATAATTAAATTAATTGATGGAATTGAAACAAAAATAATTAATCAATCTATTAAATTATTTGATAAACCTCAATTCAACGATTCTTCCTCAAGTAGCACAACATCTGGGGCTGATTCAACACATTCATTTGCCGAACTTTATACAACAAATCAGGCTCTTTCAATGATGGATTCCCCACCACAATTTGGAAAAGTTTCGGTACCACAAATTGATGAATTTAAAGAAATATTTAAAGAAGAAGAATTTAAATTAAAGGAAGATAATGATGAGAAATTAAATGAAAATTTTATTAAATCAAATATAAATAGTAGTAGCACAACAACATCTGAGGCAGATTCAATTAATTCCTCTAGAATATTTAATGAAGACAACGGAAAAATAAGTTCAGAAAAGGAAGAAATAAAGGAAGCAGAAAAATCAGAATCCCCAAAATCCTTAACTAACAGCACTCCAACATCTGGAGCAGATTCATTACGCTCATCAATATTTTCTAAAAATGAACAGATTGAATCTATTGAAATTCAATCTCCTGAAATAAATGAAAATTTATCAAAAGAATTTGAAGGCCAAGAATTTTTGTTAAAATACCAAACTCCAAAACAAAAATCAGTTGGCCGTTGTTCACTTCAATATGGCTCTAAAGCTGTTGATGAAGTTTATTTGGCAGGTAAACGTGCCCGACAATCATCATTAACTTATATACCAAAAACAATGGTGAACTACACAAATATGTTGGGTGGAAGCCGATTTATTTCTAAAACAACAAGTATTTCTGATCAGAGTTTGGAAAAGGAAGAAGAAGAGGAGGGGATTAAAATTGGAGAAAATAAAAAAGAAAAGAAAAAATTTTCTAAAATAAAAATTGTTTTTACTGATCAAAAATTGAGAGAATCTTTTTGTGAATCATTATATCTGGAAGAGGAGAATAAGGAAGAAAAAGTAAAAGAAAATGTTGAAGAGGAAGGATTTGAACAAATTATGATGGAAAATAAAAAGAAATTTGATAATGTTGATTTTTTAATTAAATTAGATTTTTATGCTCAACGATTAAGTGAAGAAATAGCCGAAGAAGCTGTTAAAGATATTAAAGAAATTGAACTTATTAGAAGAAATCCGAGAGCAGTTTATTTTGATGATCAATTTAAAGAATATTTGCTGCAAGAATGTGAAGAAGAACAAGAGGAAGAAGAAGAAGAAGGGGAAGAAGAATTAGAGAAGAATAAAGAAAAGGATGAAGAAATGGGTGATTCTTCTAAAATTGATAATTGGTGGGTTTAATTATTTTAGAAGCTAGGAATGACTTTTTAAAACAAATCTCCATCCTTTTTATTAAAATCTTAGGAAATCAAAAGAAAATATGAATGAATTCTTTGTTGAACCTATAAACAATGGAAATAAGGAAAGAAGGAATACTTTTGCTAATTCACTTGCATTGCTTTCCTCAACGTTTTTGGGACGTAAGAAGAGTCTTGTTTCTTCTGATAAACCGAAGCTCAAAAGAAATACAAGTGAAATTTATGGAAAGGGGATGGAGTCAACACAAACATCTTCATTTATCGGATTGTTGAGGTAAAGGAGTTACAAGTTTAGGCGATTTAAATAAAATTTTTTTGGTAATTATAAATTAGTTCTTTTAAAAATTTTAATTTAAATCTAATTAAAAATTTCCTATTAATTTAAAGAAAATCATCTATAATTGGGAATCAATCTGCCATCTTTGGCTCCTCATCAACGTGTGAAGAAGACACAAACATTGATTTGCCAGAAGAAGCATTGGCTGGATTAACTGAAGAAGAACGTTCTCATATTTTTAAAGTTATGGCTGAATCACGTCAACGAACAAATTTAATTCAAAGAATAAATGTTGAGGAGCAAATACCTTTGCAAGTAAATCCTTTAGAAATCTCTCTTTCAATGGGAGAATTTAATGAAAAACAAGTGGAAAAGTTGGGTGAAGAGGAAGTTATGAAGGATGATGAATTTATAGTAGAAGAATTGTTTGGTGATAAATTGGGGAAGGAGAAGGAAGAATTAGAAGTGAAGGCTTTAAATGAAGAATTAAATGAAGAGAAGGAAGAGTTGATAAAGGTTGAAGATTATCTAGATAAATTTAAAAAGGAGGAGGAAGAGGAAGAATTATTAAAGAAAATAATTAAAAAAGAATCAAAAGAGGATTCAAAAACATCAAAATTTGGATTTGGAGGGTTTCTATCATTTTCACAACGTTTAGCAAATAAAGTATCAGATACATTTACAGTTAGTAATATTGTTGATGATGAAGAATTAATTAATAAAGATAAACAAATAGAAGATCAGTCATTGACTGAAATACTCTTAATAGAAAAATCAAAAGAACCCCCAAAACAAGAATTAACAGAAGAAGAATTAGCACATATTCGAAAAGTTACAGAATTGGCAGCTTTAAGTTTGGAAAATAATTTTGAAGAATTAAAAGAAGGAAATAATCAAAAATCATTAATAAATAAAGAAATAATAATTTTAAAAGAAAATAAAAAAGAATTTTTGGTTGAAGAAAATAAAGAGATAAATGAAGTAGAAGAAATATTACAAGACAAAAAAATAATAAAAGAAAAAGAATCTTCTAGTAGTAATTCTTCACCTTTTTGTCCAGAATTTTGGCTTCAAAATAATCAAACAAAGTCTGAAAAAGAAATTTTTGAAATGGCTAATAATAATAATATTGATAGTAGAAGTAGTAGTGGAATTGGTGATTCTGAAGGTGAACAAAGTGGAATTGAATGTGTTGGGGAAAGTAATATATTACGGTGATTTTTAATTTAAATTAATTTAAAATTTTCTTGCTCTTTCATCTCTTTTTATTTCATTATTTTTTAAATTGGTTAATGGATGAAATTAAAAATTAAATTACATTTTTCCCACCCTTTCAAATGCTTCTTTTTACCCTTATTCAAAGATTGTTGGAATTTAAGATTTTCTTAAAATTAATTAATTAATTTAATATATTAAAATATATTTATTTATCTTCTCTTTTTGTTAAGAATAATTTAAAAAATAATTAAATAATTTATTTTAAAAAATCATCTTTTTTTTCAGTTTTAACCAATTTTCTGGCACATCATCAACTTCTTATCCACCCCCTCGACCTCCACCACCACCAATAATGTGGAGAAGTAAAAGCATTGAACAAAATCAAATAAATAATTCTTTAAATTCTTCATTTAATCATTCAAACGAAACAGAAGAAAATAAAGAAGAAAAAGAAGAATCTCAACGAGTTCTTGATGAAATATGTTGGTTTAAAAATGAATTAGAACGTATGAATGTTGCTTTAATGTCTGTTGATGATAATAATGATAATATAGAACAACAACAAAGTAAAAATAATAATGAATGTTTAGAAAAAGTTTTTGAAAAAGAAGGTACTTAATTTATATTTAGTTTTGAGAGTAAATGAAGCAAAAATATTTAATAATTTATTTTAAAAAAATATTATTTTTTATTTAAAATTTTTTAATAAATTTCCTTATTTTCTTTCTTTTTAGAACCTCATTTTGTTGAAATTTCAAATAATACAAAAACAGAATTGGCTACTTTTGCAACATTAAGTGAAGAAAAAGAGGAAAATGTGTTAGTTGATTCATGGTCAATTTGTCAGGAAAAACAATTGCAACAAAATTTAGAGGACCAAAAAAGGAATTTTGAGGGTTATTTAATGGAGCAAAAAAGTTTTGAAAGAAAAGAGGAATTTAATAGAAATGAAAATATTTCTGATATTGAAAGTGCTAACGATGATATTGTTGTGGAAATTGCTGCTAGACAGGGAAGCAACATCGATTGGCCTGAAATTGTTCCACAGAAAGCTTTTTCGGACTTTAATAAATTTTTATTTGACGAAATACGAGATGGACAAGAGCGGTGGAATTCCCAACACTATTGGGAAACACAGACAGGGGAGCTACAGGAAGGGCCAAGTGACTGGACAATGAGAGAGGAAATGAAAAGCATGGAGGAGGAAAATGCCAATAATGAGAGAGATAGGTTGGAGGTAGAAGAAGGTAACGAGACGGAAAAAAGGGAATATTTAGTGGATGAAGAAAGAGAAGCTAAAGAAGAGTTAGTGGCAGCTATTGACAGCCGGCAAGAGTGGTTGTCTCGAGAATATGAAACTAGAGAGGAAGAAGATGAAGAATATTCAAGAGAAGAGTCTGAAAAAGGGAATGGGACAGATGAGGATGAAGAAATATTTATTAAAAATATAGCTGTGGATAGCATAAACAGCGCTATGAGAGAAGAAAACAATTTACAAAATACTGCAAGTTTAGACAAAATGGAAGAGAATATAGTAAATATAATGGCCACACAAAGTGCTGCCAATATCGAAACTTTGCCTTTATATGACCAGCAAGAAAGGTTAGAAGCTGACAGCAAGCAAGAGCCATTGCCCTCTGTCCTAACTTCCTCTCGAATTTCGTATTTTCCCACGTCAGATGAGTCGCCCATAGAACCAAATTTAACTACAGAATTTACTTTTCTGCCCTCTTTCATTGACCCGGCATCTTCTTCAATCTTCCCACGCATTATCGAAAAAGACGATAATTTTGGTAGTAATATTTTGTTGGATGAAAGGCAACAAAAACAAATTTTGGCGGAACTAATTGGAAGCCAATATTTAGAGAAAAAACAACAAAAAGTAGAAGCAATAGACTTTAATGAAAGAATAAACGTTTTAGAAGAAGAAAAAATAGAAGAAGAAAGCCAAAAATATTTTAGGCGAGTAAAAACTTTAAAGTAAATATTTAAAAATAAATGGGCAAAAATATTTATATTATTTTTGTTAGTCAATACCAAAGGAGCTTTTCCTTTTCCACTTTATTTTTTTTTCTTTCCAAACAAATAGGGCCCCCTTCCATTACCCAAAACAACCATTGAGTAATTCCCCAAGGGAATAACGCGCACATTGTCCATTTTTCCAATTTCAGACTTTTAGCTAACGCCTTTACTTCTTTTTTAGATTTTTTGTTTAAATATATTAAACTTTTATTTTATTTTGCCTGTTTAATTATTAATTAATTTCTAAATAAATAATTAGTTATAAATTATAAATTTATTTTTAGTTATGGCCTTACAGAAAATAAAGATATTGAGGTAAATAATGTAAAATTACTCAATAATGATGAACAACAAACTACTATTTCCACCATTCACCGAGTGCCAACACCAATCAGTGGCCCTTTACTAGCTGATTTTCCTGAATCCCCAAGTACTTTATTATTTATTTGTTAGCAATTAATTGTTCCCTATCATTTAATTAAATACATAAAATTTTAAATTTCAGTACCATTAATTACAACTCAAAGCAAACTCGCTTCACAAAAATCAACTACAAATACTTCTCCTTCAATCCCCGTACCTCCACCACCCTCAAATTTTAATACATCAAATTCTTCGTTTGGCTCAATGTTTGGTCAAAAAACTTCTTCAAGTAGTAGTGGTTTTAGTAATATGTTTGGTGGAAAGTTTAGTAAATTAACAACGGGAAAGTTGAAGGATGCAATGCAGGCAGCGGGTGAACAGTTAAGTGCTAAAGCAGCGAGTGCTGTAGAGAAAGCTAATCAAGCTATGGCTGAGGCTGTAAGTGCTTTTTTAGAATTAATTTTATCAATAAAAAATGCCTTTATGTTTATATGTTGTATGAATTGCGGACAAAACTTGCAAAATTATTTTCTGCCCAATTGTTAATAATTAAAATTTATAAAAATTAATTTAAGACTTCTAAACAAACATCTTCTTCTACAAGCACCTCTTCGCCTAGTAAACGACCACATTCCTCATTAGGTTTTCTAACTACAGAAGAGGATGTATCACAACCATCAACATCAAGTCGCTCTTTATCACTTGCTCAAATAGATAATAATGCTATTGAACTTCCCCCTGGTGCCGAATTGCTTACAGAGGAGGAACAGTTAAAGCTTATTGCTGTTATGCAATGTGCGCAATTAGATGAAGAAATGACAAGAAAAGGAAGTATTTTTGAAGTGAAAGAAGAACAGAAGAGAGAAAAGGAAAGAAGAGAGGAACAACAGAGAAGAGAAGAAGAACAAAGGAGGGAGGAAGGACGAAGAGAAGAATGGAAGAGAGAAGAAGAAAAAATGGAAGAATTGAGAAGAGAAGAAGAAAGGAGAGAAGAACAGAGAAAAGAAGAACAAAAAAGAGAGGAACTAAGGAGAGATGAAGAAAAAAGAAGAGAAGACAAGCAAAAGCTTCCCTCTCCACCAGATATGAGCGGTCTTTCTCTTGAAGAACAAAATAAAATTTTGGAAGTAATGAGAGCTGCAGAAGAACATGATAGAATTGTAGAGGAAAGACAAAAGTCTATTGATATATTGAAATTGAAAGAAAAAGAGGAAGATTTAGCTAAAAGGCAAATTGAATGGGAAAATAAAATTGAAGAAATTGTTGATGTTAATACAACTTTACAACCTTCTCTTTCATTTTTAGAAGTGAGATTTTAATTGAAATTTATTAAAATTTAATTACTTTTCTTTCAAAATAAATATTTTAAAAAATCATCCAAAAATTTTTAAAGGATCTGTCTAAATATGGACAGCCAATATTACCCTCTCCAACAACTTTACATCAACAAATTAATGATTTGCCTCCTTCAGAGACACCACCAAAAATTAGTCAAATTGAGGATGATGAGAAAGAGGAAGAAGAAGATCTTTGGATGCAACCTCCTCGTCAAGAATTTATTGTTAATTAAATTAAAATATTTAAACAATTAATTTATTTTTAGGCTCCACCAGAAGCTTGGGAAAATGTTGTTGTTAATTCTTCTGCTAAGAAGCTTTGGACTACAGACTTTACAGAGGAGTTTATTGATAATGTTAATGAAGAAATGAAAAAAAGTAGTGGAATGGAGATTAACGATGAAGGGGAAATTATTGGTGAAGATGAAATTAGTGTGGATACTGTTAGGGGTTGTTGGGAGACAGCACCAAAAAATGCTGAAGCAATTCTTCATTTTAAAGAACAATTGTCTAAACAACAATTTTCTGATCAACAAGAGGTAAATTCGGGTGTTAATTATCTCTAATTTATTAGAGAATCTCTTTCTCCCCATAATCACCTTAAGTAGTTAGATTGGGATATTTTGAAGCATTTGAATAAAAGAACAAATTTTAGAACATATTTATTTTTGAGATATAAAAAAATGATAATTAAATATTCTCAATTATTCAAAATAGAAATCCCCAATGTCTACAGTTGCTGAGGTTGAGGAGGAAATGGCAGCTATTGCTAGAAGTATTTACACTAGCAGTTTTGTGCCTACAACAGAAGGACAAGAAATGAGAGAGGATGAAAATACTGTACAATTGGCTGATATTGGTGATAAAAGACTCCAAAAAAGTGATAGTGGTGGTGGGTATTTTGAGGTGAAAATAATTTCGTTTGAAGTTTTTTAAAATCCCTTTCTTTTTCAAGGTTGAAATGGAAGATCCTTGGTCTCCTACATCTCCCACTTTTAACCCCTCTTCTAAATCAATTTCCTCTTTTACCCAACAACAAAGACCACAGCAAATCCACCCTCCT
The DNA here is from genome assembly GCA_036172945.1 of Meloidogyne incognita. Classification (NCBI taxonomy): domain Eukaryota; kingdom Metazoa; phylum Nematoda; class Chromadorea; order Rhabditida; family Meloidogynidae; genus Meloidogyne; species Meloidogyne incognita. The sequence goes on from JARQAC010000037.1 coordinate 1,619,014, forward strand.
CCAACAATTACTGTTACTGAAGAAAAAAAACCAACGGAGGAAGAATCTGAAGAAGAAGGGGAAGATGGAGGTGGAGAAGTAGTTAGTAGTGATGTAAAAAGAAGTCGAGTTTATTCTCAACCAAGGCCTGGAAGTTCTAGTTCAGAGGAAGGAGATGAAGATGATTATCCTGATCAGGTAATCAATCAAACTTTTAGGTAGACTTTATTGACTGAAGAATCTGTCTTTATACTATTTTTAAATAAGAAGTATATTTTAAATTGACATATTGCTTAGACAGTTCCGCTAAATTATATCTTAAATTAAAAACCAACAAAGAATAACAAAACAATTAACCTTTTCCTTTTTAAAAGGTCATCAAAGCCCCAACAATTTCCCCAGCCTCAATCGCCGCATTTCAAGAAGAAAATGAAACTGAAAAACAAAAATTGGCTGCCGAAGTTCTTCAACAAATACAATCTTTTGGAGAGGCTGCAGATGATGAATTTGATGTTAAATGGGCAAAACCTGCACAACAATTAAAGGCGAGAAAAGGAAAATAATAAAAATAATTTATTGTTCTTTGCAGATTTTACCAAAAGATTCCTCAAATATTAACCAATTAGAAGATAATTTCTTTATGGAAGATCCAGCAAATGTTTATTCTCCAACAGAATTAATATCAAAACTAACAACAGAAACAAAATCTTTTATTCAACAACAAAAACCTCCTCTTCCGCCGCCTTCAACAATTTTATATAGACAAAGAACAAATCCTTTTTTGGTTGAAGCTGTTGCTGTTAATGAAGAGGAATTATTACATTCTGGAGAAGAAGATGGGGAACAAGAGGAGGAGGAAGATGAAGGGGAGGAGGTTATTGTTAGACAAGAGGTTGGTTTGATTTTTTAAAAATTTTTATTAAAAAAATTTTTTTAATTTAATTAATTCTAAATATACAAAGCAGTCAAAATTAATTTAAAAATAATTTATAATTCTTCCAGTTTTTATTTTTTACTTAATAATTTAATTAATTCCTATTCTAATTACTTTCAAATTTTATTAACTTTATTTCTGTTCAAGCAACTTTCTTCAACTTTCTCCCGCGGCGTTGTTCCTTTTCTGCAATTTTTAAAGCACTTTCCTCATCTATATTATTTGTTGTAGTATTATTATTTTGTTGATGATAAGGAATATCGTTAAAACGGCAATGGGTTGTTAATCTAAGAAAAAAAATTTTTTTGGAAAATATTTTTAAAAACTGACTTTGCTACACAAGGTTCTGTTAACCATAAGTACCATTCTCCTTCCTTGTGGTCACGATATTTTCCATAACTTTAAAATAATTTTTACTTTCTAGATTTATAAAATAATAAGTAAATTAATAAAAATAATTAATTACTAACGTGTAATATTTTTGGCAATTTTTGTTATCAATAGGCTTTTTCTGTATTACCTTAAAATAATAATATTTTTCTATCTCCACCCCCATTTTTATCTCCCTTTTTTATTTTCTTATATCTCCATTCAATTCCCCATCACATATCCCCTTCCCCCATATTTTTATTTTTTCAACACTTACTGAAAGATCTGCATCTTGCTCACAGCCAATTGGGCAAGCAATTCGAGCTTTAAATTTAAATATTTAATTAATTTTTTATCTAAACCAACTTTTTGAATTTCTTGCCAATATATTCCAATTTGTTTGGGGCATTGGCTCTCTCCGGCATTTATAACGATTAGGATCTCTCTTTACTTTAGCATTTGGAGCTATTAAAACACAATCACCTTCACGGCTACTACAATCCAAAGTTCTCTCTTCTTTTATTTTAAATTTATATATAAAATATTTTATTTTTAATTTTACAAACCCCATCTTGGAAATTGTCCATTTATTAATAATGCTTTTAATATTAATATTGTTGCAATTATATATATAAAATTAAATATTACTAATTTCATTCTAAAAATTTCTATAAAATTATTTTTTAATTTTACTAGAAGGGTTTTTAAATTTAATATTACAAGACCATCTGAAATTCCTTTTAATGAAGTAAATAATTACATAAATGTTTTAAAAGAAATGATTAACTAATGAATAATTTTTTGAAGATCCATTTTATATACCCACAATAATTATTAATTTTAAAATCTTGTTTTCAAGGAACACGAAAAGCATTCGCAAAATATAAAATTATTTTTTTATTATTATCCATACTTCTAATCTTTATTTATTATCTTTTTATTTCCTCGATTAATATCTTTATTTTTTTATTTAAAAATAAATATTTTATTTTTTTCCTTTTTAGCGTTTGGAATCTGATGATCGAGAGACAAATCCAAACAGAACAGATTTTTCTTCGTCTCAATTTGATCATCAAATTTATTTTGCTCACCGTCCAGGTCCTGTTTATACAATTACTGAAAGTCCTGCCGAGGCAGAAGGTCCAGGTGATCGTGAAGGGATATATCATGCAGAGAGGATAGAAAGGAAGCCTTTACATTCTGATGTTTTGCCAACTTTAATCTCTCCTGAAATGGCAGCTGACAGTGCCAGAAGACGGTCTCGGTGGGATTATATTTTATACGAAATGTTCAAAAAAATACTTTTATTTTCTATTTTCAGTTCAAAATCCAAATCTTCAGAACAACAAATACCAATAATAACTCCAATTCGAACTGCACCACAACCCCCATCAACTACACAAAATGAAATAAAAGATTTCGAAAAAGAAAATATTCCCTCTTCTGTTCCTCCTTTAATTGAAAATAAAGATCATCCAGAATTAAATAATAATTTAATTGAAGAAATAAAATTGGTAGAAACTAGCGAAAATGTTGAATTAGTAGATGATAATGCTCCTCCTCAATCACCTAGGTAATTTAAATAAACTATTTATTTCTCAAAATTTATTTTATTAAAAAGACTAAAACGTTCACCAGCAATGAATTTAACAACATTTACTAGTGATACTACTTCTTCTACAACTTCTTCTATGCCCTCCTTTTCTTCTGTTGAAGATAAGAGGATTGTAACGGTGGGTGATTTTTTTAAGTGTGTGCGTGTGTGGATTTTTGTTTTGTAATTGTCTAAATAAAAATTAATGTTTCGTCTAGTATATTCTTTAGACTTTTAAAATTTTCTTAAAACATTCTATATTTATTGAGTTAATGATTCTTTTTAAGTTTAAATTTTTTAAATTTTTCCTCTCTTTCACTTAATTTTATAATAATAATATTTTAATTAATGATTAAATGTATGTATTATAATCGAGTTGCGAGATTAAACCTAATTAATTTCTAAGATTATGAATCTTAAAAAGTTTTGCTCTCAATGTCATTTTAGAAGTTTTTGATTTATATTTATAATATTTTATTTTCTAATTGGCTATTTGAATTTAATTCCCTTAAGCTGCAATCTATTTTAAAAATATATGTACATATAATTACTATTTTTCTAAAATTATTTTACTCATTTTCTAGTATTTTTTTATTTAAAGATTTATCTTATTCTAAAATATATTTTTAACAAACAAAAATTCTCTCAATTTATTTATATACTTTTTTTTATTTCAACTTCTCCACCCTCACAAATATATTCTTTTCACTCGCCTCACTTCCTTCATTTACAGATGCCAACTCTTCACGCCAATACCGGAAACATTGCCCCAGGCAATGAAAGCAGGGTTTTTTTAGTTATTTTCTTTGTGCCAGTCTAGGCCATTTATGTCCTTTTTCTGTCTATATTTGCAAGTATTTTAGAGTATTTTAGTGATTATTAAGCAAAAATAGCTTTTATTAGACTCTAAATTTTTAACAAATCCCGCTGCGGCAATCCTTCTCTCATCCCTCCCTTTCATTTTTCTCCACTCAATCAAACACGCACGCAAAAGTATACTCTCGTAGGCAATCCAATACTTAGTAGTACTTTATATATTTTTCAGTTCATTTCTCATTTTTCTCGTCAGTGCCAAAAAAGGGGGAGAGGGGAGGTGTAAAACCAAATAGAGCTACTACAAACATTCCTCATTTTTATTTTGCTTTTCCTTTGTCTTCTTTTTATTTTTTCTTGCTTTTACTTTTACTTTAATGTAGAAATAAAAAGCCGATAAAAATATTTTTTAGTAATAAAGAAATTCCATTAAATATTTAAGGTCTAAATAAATTGTTATTTTATCGTTCATTTTAAATGCTAAAATATTCCTTCAATATTTTTTAAAAATACATTATTACTACTATATAATGCCACTTTGATTATCGATTGATTCTCTCTTCTTCTTCAAAAAGGCATAGGCTTTTGTTCAAAGCCTTTCCTTCGTCCACGTGACTTGCACGTGCAACCAGCCAAAACCTATTGAAGGTAAATTTTTTCACAGTCAACCAAAGCCTTTTGAAGGGTTTTGCGGTAAAATTTTTGTAAAATTATTTTTCCACCATCGGAGTTGAACCACCATCGTTGTGCCTGTAGGCGGCCGCCTTATCCATTCGCACACACGCGAGCTTTAATATCATTAGAATAAAATTAAATATGTGTCGGCTCGTTTCCTTCTTTTTCACTGGAAAAATTATTATCGATTGAATCGCCCCCAACTACCCACTAGATAAGAATAGAAAGAGAAAATAAAGAGGTATTGGGTAAAAATGAGAGAGACAGCACTGACTCAAACTGCTTGAGTCTGTGCAGGTCTGTGCACTACTACAGCTACCCTCATTTGGTCTTTGCTTATTTTCGTGTGGAAACAAGGGGAAAATTTTGGACAATATCTTCTGCCTCACTACTGGTTAAATAGCCGCGGTTGCGCAAATATCTTATTGTTGAAACCCAACAAATGATTAGGATGGGTAATAAAAGTGAATATAATAATAGAATAATGGGAAATCCTGTACTTATTGTCTGTCCCTGTTTACCCCCAAATATTCTTTATCAAGAGATAAAAAATCGTAAGGAATGTAGCTCGTATTGTTCATTGTTATTACCAAAATTTGGACGACTGTTATGTATTAACCTAGTGTTGAGTCAGAAACAATATGTCTATTATAATCAATCATTAACATTTGGTCAAACTCGCCCATAATTATCATTTCAACACCGCCTGTTGGAATTGGAGAATTAAATTCAAGGCGAACACTCGTTGTACCGCTACGTAGCAGCTCAAATCCGCAAGAATCATCTAAAGTTGATGTTAGGGGAATAACAAAGAAGCTCCAGCCCGATTTAAATTGGGTCAGTGAAATGTCAAAGGACCTATCAGAATTGGCCATTCCCAATGCTTCATACATGTCAACATATGCCCTTACGAAAATATCCTCGTCAAATTTAAGCTTATAAGAGACCATTGGATAAATATGGCCACCAGTATGAACAGAAATATCCCTCAAATTGAATGGTTTAAAATTAAAAGGCGAAAGACTAATGTCCCCGTTAAACGCGCCATTTGCAACAAGTGCAACTGTTATTCTTCTAGGAATGGTTGAACTAAATGCATTGTATTCAATCTCGGTCCTCCCAGGACTAAGGAAAGTAGATTTTAGCTCAGTTCTTCTCACGGCATAAGTGGCCGGCTTTGATTCGAGGGTTTTGTAAATGCTCATGTTAAGGGAGGGTTGAACCTCAATCATTTTAGCCAGTAATTTAACATCATGGACAAAAATTCTATAATGATTCTCATCCGCAGGATTTAATTTCTGAAGTGCAAAGGCATCCTTGGACCGATAGATATTAAAGTGAATATCGAGATTGTTGAGTAAAAATAATTCCTGATTTCCCAAATCAAAATCTAAACGAGAAAGGAACTGGGCGCGCCTTCCTTCTTTAAAAATTGAGCAACGTTCAAGAAAGCCATGATCAGTAATATCATCATGTTTTGTGCTCAACCGATAGCCAATGGAGGAAAGAAAATTTGTTTTTACATTCTCAGGAAATGAGAGTTCATTTGTTAAATAAGATTTATAAGGATAAAGAGTTCCACTATCATAAACCTCTGTATTACCTACAGTAACTTTAAGTTGTTGAACAAATGTTTGACCGATTCCTTGGATTGACCCAATACCAGTATCAGTTGCCAAAATACGTGTCCATTTTCCTCCTGCTTCCTGTTTTTCAATAGAAAGCTCAAGGTGAAGATATGTACGACTCAAGTCTGTCCAGAGATTATCGCTAAACAAGCGAAATAGATAGGGAGAGTCTTGTGTTATTGTACTCAGTGGAAGAATTTCACGAAAGAAGGAACGAATAACAGAAACATTTGTGGGAGGAACAGAAAAAATGCTTAAAGCACTGTTGAGAGCTAGCGGGCTGTTCTCATTAATCTTTTTTGAACAACTCATTCTAATATTGTCCTAATGCGTCTATGCGTAAACGTTTCTTTGGACGAGATGATTTCTTTTTTGAAAAAGTAGGAATAAAGTTTGGTGGGCCAATCTTGGAATAACAAGTCTTATTTATATTTTCGGTATTCATCTGTCCAATTGTTTTGGGACGAATTTCCTTTTGTCTTTTGAATTCAAAACCATTTCCTTTTTGCTGCTCAATATTATTGGCTGCTTTCTCTAACAAATTCTTCAGTCCTGATTTACCCTCATGTACAAGAGATTCTTTAAGGTCTTTCCCTTCCAATACGTTACTCAAGACACGATTGCCTGATTCCAACCCTTGGCGGCCAATGGCTGTGCCAATGTCTTTTCCAATTGGTATCAAATACCTTAGCAAACTTCGAAAAACAGATCCTAAACCGCTACCTCTTTGGAAGGGAACACCACGAAAAATGTTATAACCACCCCATTGGTCATGAGATTCGGTCAACGACGACCAATCAACATAGAGAGGATTAAAGTCAGTATGCATTGTAATGTACAAAATTTGCTCTTTCAATTATTTATATTAAAAGCTTTAGTAGCAATAAACTGCGAGACAAGTCTATCAGCATTTACTCTGCTTAATATTAAAATAATATTTTCGATAGAAAAACCTGAACAACGCATAAACAAGAAAAATATTGCGTATTTACCACAAGTGTGCCCCCCTGGCTGCTGTATTTGAATATTATTATAGGAAACTTTTGTAAAATTTGATAAATATTTTTTAATATAAAAGCTAAATGGAGGCCAGAATCCTAGCGAGTCAAAGTAATCAGCACTAGAGGGAGAGGAGCAAAATATAGCTATCCAATGAGAGCCTGGGAGCATTGAAGGGTCAGTATTAACAACCATACAAAAGGGAAAAGTAGATATTGATAGAGGAATCCTATCAGATGCAAAACAGCCAATATAAAACCTTTTTGTAATAGCATTCCTTCTCAGGATTTTGTCAATTTGTATCGTATTCATTAAAAGTAGGCAGATTTTTTAAAGTGGAGAGTTAAAGTACAAGTTCCGTATTGGAATGGCATAAGTACCCCACCGGCCGTGCGTATTTCAATGAGTATTTCGGCAATTTCTTTTACAAGTAATTTATGGTACTGTACAGAAAGAAATTGTTCCTCAATAATTTCATCCTGCTTGCCTCGAATTGTCACAATACGAAGTACAGGAGCTGTAACATCCCCAATCACCATTGGCTCAATTAATCCTGGGGCATAAACATGAAAACTAGAGACACCGCCACTCATATCTGGCATGAATTTTGCAATAGTTGATTCATTCAATACAGTTTTATCAAATCCTAGAATATAAGCTAATTGTTCTGTAATCTCAACTTTCTTTACATATTTTCTACCTACAAATAGAGAAAAACGATTTTTATATGAATGAAAATCAAAGGCGCAAGCAATTCCTGGTTTACGATAAACCTGCAGCCATGGTTCAAACCCAGTTTCAGATAATAATTTTTTAGTATTTTCATCAAGACTCGAGTTAAAATCACGTAACAGCCCCTCATAAATTTCATTCTCTGACTTGAGATGCTCCTCTTGTATTTCAGTTGCATTTAATTCTATTCTCTTCTCCTCTTTTTGTCTATTATACACTTCTTTTGATTTTGTTTTAAGTTCCTTTAATTGTTTCTTGTATTCCATTTCAGTAACCCGTAAATTTTCCGCAAATGTTTCACACCCTTCACTTAAAGACCTATCTAAGCTTTCCTTAAGTTGCTGGGGATTAGTCAGATTTCCAGAGGGAACAGCTACTCTAACAACCTCACCACTTTGCCAAGTTACAGTCACAAATTGATCAGTACTAGTCCCTATTGAAGGCCATGAGTGGGGGTAGACCATAACAGTCAAGCCAACATACCACTCCGAATTAAATTGTAGTTTACGAGGAAGACGGACTCTAAATGAGTTTGTCCTGTTTCCATCAACATTTGTGTTTGAAGGAAGGATGATATAGAACGAAGTCATTTTAACAGAACGGGTAAGAAATTGAGAGAATATTTATATCATTTCCAGGTTATGGCACTAGCAGGAATCCATCTGTTATGTTCGTCACCGTATCCTTTAAATTTTACACAAATCTGATCCTCTCTATTATGTCTTCGCTTATCCAAAACTTTTTCCACAATATAGATACTTTCTTTTAATCTTTTTCTGACTAGAACTAAATCATTCCCATAAAACCATCCACGAATTAAAGCTCCTCCCCTATCACGAATTCTATATGTGGGGGGCTGATGTGGAACCAATCGGACTTTAGCAACAATAAATATTTCATTTGTAAAGTTTGGCAAATATCCCTTTTTGAACACTTGCTTATTCTTTTCCACTCTTACAGGGTCGCCTACATTAAAGCTATTATCTTTCCACCGTCCATTTTGCTCAAGTGCCTTTTCTTTTAAAAATTTTCGCAATAATTCAGCGTTCTCATAATTAACATCTACAGGACGCATCCCAATACTTGAATTGAAGGAATTGTTTATAGAATTAACAATATCCTGAATAACATTTACCCATTTTAATGTTCTGTTTTCCGTAAAATAGCGGTATAATCGCTCTTTAATGCTACGATTGGCTCGTTCGGCCATTCCTGCATGCCATATTGGAGAAGTAATCATAGAGAAATGTTCCATATTTAATGATTTGAAATATTTTTGTACTGGGGTTGCAGTAAATTCTAGTCCTTGATCAGTCAAAAGTTTCCAAGGAACAATTTTTACTCTAGCAAATAGCTTTTTAAATGCACTAATCATATTCCCGCTATGTTTACTTTTGACAGGTTCAACAAATATTTGGCGGCTAAGTGTATCTATACAGACTAAGAGATAGTTAAACCCTCTATTCTGACTGCTTATACGATTAAAAACACTCAAATCAGCCTGCCATTCAGTATGCAAACCCGGAGCAAGTGTTGGCATTCGCTTGAATTTTCTAACAACCCTCCTATGGAGGGTATAGACATTTTGCCCTGCAAGATAGTTTTTTACATCTTGTCTCGTGATGCTTTTGTTAAACCGTTTAGCTTCTAGCAGAAGAGGTTCAACAGAGGTGAAACAAGTAGGAGATGATACATTTTTGTACAATTTATTTAAAAGCTTGGTATTTTCCATAACGACGGCTTAAAACAAAATACACCAGAACCTTTTTGCTTACTTGTAGATTCTGGGAATAAAATTTGTTGTAAAATAGGATGATCGTTTATTCTTTTAATAAATTCGTCGTAACCTGTAGGTAATTTCTTTGTACGCATGCCTCTATTTCTAATTATATGGTTAACAATTTCCTCAACATTACTTGTAATTAATGGATAATCATTACCAATCTTTCTTGCAAGTCTTCCATCCTCCAAAACGCCTAGAATATTAGCATTTTCTCTCAGATAATCCATTGCTTGCTCTTTTGGATCACCATCGCTTTCAGCTGACTGATATTCTTCTTCCCCGCCCCCATCCTCTTCCACATCCTCCTCCTCAATCTTAATTGGAATATGCCTTTTCTTTCCAATTTTTCTCCTTACCCTTTTTCTCAGGACTATTCTAGAATTGTTTACACCTAAATTTTCAGAAAAATTTTTTACATTTACATTAATCGGTTTTTCCTCCTTTTCTTTTAAAAGTTTATTAAATCTCTTCAAATTCTGCTCATAATTAATTGCTTGAGAATCGGGATCCATTCTCTCATTATTGGCAACAGCATTTTGCAAGCGATTTTTGATTAACCCTATAGCAGTACCATCCCCTTGTTCATTTTTTTCTAAAAGACTATTGTAAAAATCTTTAGGAATAAGAAACATTCGTTGCATTTTTTCCATTTTTATTTTATTTTTTCATATTTATATTATTTACTTTTTCAACAATTAACGGAATAACTAGACTTGCAATAAGAGCAGCCAAATGAGGTATACCTTTTCCCTGTTGTAACAAATTTCTTGTTGAGGGGGCGGTCCGAGACCGACTAATTTTACGTAAAATACTTGCATTTCTTTGAAGAGTATTTATCCTGTTTTTATGAAAAGGGAGACGCCCCCTTAGCAAATTTAAACAAATTTCAACAAAACATAATAATTGTTCATCAGTCGCTTTTTCCAAAAGATTTCGCAATACTTTTTTTGAATTTGTATTTGCCGATTGTAAAAAATCAGCATTCCTTTCTATTAACTCGCTAGTTTTTGTCATTTTGGAACAAAAACTATTGTTTCCCTTTCATTGTATATATGTGTTCTAAGACGAAGTTTTTCTGGGGTACTTGGGTGAAGATCAACTAATAGATAACCGAACATTTCCTTTGTCGCGTCAGCATACGATTCTAAAAAGTATTTTGTTCTTGAGGGGAATAATTGGGTAGCAAGGTTTTTGATCTGTAGGGAACCAGCGGGATTCCTCATCAAGACCAAATAATGTGAATTATTACGCGGGATTCTTAATTCTTTGCAAAATAAATGTTGTGTTAACAGTATAACACTCATTTTCCAGTTATGGGACCCCCTTGTGAATATTGTCTCTAATATCGTTTGGTCAACTCCAACCATTAAATCATCAAGTATAAGTAACATTCCATTAGCCTGTCTTTTAATAATATCTTCGCTCGGCATTCCCGCGTGCACAATTACACTTATATCTCCCACCGAACCTTTACGCTGCATTTGTAATATATTTGAATTCAACTCCCCATAACAATAAAGAATCATTGAAATTTTTTCACTTGACATTTCTTTTAGATTATTCAAAAACTTTATTACCCATTCGGATTTACCAGATCCTGTACTTCCTGACACAATCATCGTGAAAGGGTGCTTAAACAGTGTGTGAATAAAATCAACGTGTTCAAATCCGTTCATTTTAAAAGGTATAATTCAATCATTTTACTAGTATATATAGATACAAAAATTGTAATTTCTATTCAGAACTATGGAATTTCTCACGCTTATGATTTGGGGTGTGGAAGATGGGGTGCCATTTATTCCTGAGCCTTTGCCTACGCAACCTGAGCCTGAATTAGTTATTGCTGACGAAGAACCGGTACTTTTCATTTTAAACTCCAATTATTCTTAATTTTCAGCCACCTACACCAGCACTTGGGGAAGAAAAGATTAAGGAAGAAAAGGAAGAGCAAAAGGTACTATTTTTATTTCAAAATCTAATTAATTTTAATTGCAGCCCCCTACACCCGCATTTGGTGTTCCTGTTGAAGTAAAGATCAAAGAAGAAAAGGAAGAGGAAGATATTGACGAGGCTATGCTCGACATGAGCGAGAAGCTACTTCGTATAACTATAGACGAACCTTTGGACTGGACTGTCGAAAATCCATTTCGTGAACCTACTCCACCGCCTCCACCTGAATATGTACCGCTAATTGAATATCTCTGCAATATGAAGAATTGCTCTCTCAAAGAACTTCATGTTCTCTTCCATAATCTTGAGGAGCGTCGGGAAATAATTAATCATCTGCGCCGAAATGTTGAACTACGTACAAGTCATCTCAAACCTTGCTGCAAAAACTTTATTGTTCACTGCAATGATCTGACTGTTCGATCGGCAAGTGTGGTACATGCTATGGGTGGATATTTGAGCATAACGGTAAATAATTATAAAACTACTTGTAAATTTTATATTCAGGTCCGCGGATACTACTACATCAAACACAAAGTCAAACTGGAGCATCCCTATTTGCCTTGTATCATTGAATTTGGAGGAGGCCGTCACCGTTCTTACTACCCATTGGAAGTTCTTTCTGTGACTGAGAATAAGATGAAAAAATGTTTTTGATTTTTTTAATTGTTAATTTTTTAATTGTTAAATTGTTTTTCTAAATTAAATATTATGAAAATAGAAAATTGTACTGCTGTGTTCAAACTTTTGCCTAGAAAATTAAGATTTTCCCATGAAAATTTCATCCAACTAGCTAGATTTGGAATTAACACAGAATATAATCCCAAAAGATTCCATTCTATAATTATGCGCCTTCGATTAAAAGAAAATAGAACTACTGCTGCACTCATATTCGAGTCTTCTAAAGTGGTCCTTACTGGTGTTCCAACTCCTGAACTTGCAAGGAAATTGGCTTGGAAAGTGACAAAAAGAATTTTGGCCTCTTACAGGGCGGCTGGGAATGACAACTCTTCAATCGGACTTAGAAATCTGCGAGTCACCAATATTGTGGGTGTCTATCGCCACCCACAACGATTGGCTATTGAACAACTTTACAAACAACTTAGAAACAACAATGATTTTCGTCAAGTCTTTTACGATCCTACAATCTTTCCAGCACTTAGATTTAAACTTAAAGAAGCTGCGTGTCTCTGCTACATCTCAGGACGCGTGATATTGACGGGAATTAAAACGGAAGAACAGATGAAAGAGATATTTGAAAATTTGCTTTTGCCCCTATTTGAAAAATATACACGTAAATAAATTTCATAAGATTTACTAGACAGTTAAATGTATGAATACAATAAAAAATTATATCTATGAGTATCTTGCCAAATAATCATCTCTAGTCCATTCTGATCCACCAGGCAATGCTTCGAAATCGTCTTGTAGTTCTGTAGGCTATAATATAAAAAAGTTTATTTGGTTATCTCTCCTTTAATTACCTCCTCCCTATATCCAAAGGGTAATGTCTCCATTCCAGGCAAAATTCTTCCCTTCTCATAGCAGGGCCTATAGTCTTTGTGCGCCATATGAGTGTAGAGTTCAGACAGTCTTGTACGCCCAATCTGCGGAAAGTCCACGCCAATCACACCATCAGCAAGCACTTCGTCACTAGTTAAATAATGATTAATGAAAAATTTTTTTAAAAACTTACATTTCCCCATCAATGTTGAATTGATCAAGTACAAGTTGTTTCATAGAATGGAAATTGAGAAGTTGGTGAGTAGCATAGGACAGAGGGAACGAGCGGATCTTCAGCTCAGCTCTCTCATCACCTCCCGTAGCCGCATCCACGTGACGATAGCCGTAGTTCTTGGGGCCACCAGCAACAAACTCAACAATTCGCCGTGTTGGAATTTCTCTCTTCATTTGCCCAAGTGCTTCGCCTTCAACCACTCCTCCTCCTTGCCTTGCAACATAGATGATCGAATCTGTGTCGCAGTACAAGAGTTGACCACCAATGTCGTTAACCTGCTGCATATATCCGTACAGATGTAGCCTAGCATATGAAGTGACGAATGCTGCGACGGGTAAGCAGTTGGTCTCAGGTGCCGTTGCAAATTCAGCCTTTTTCCTGACCACACATCTGTCCATTTCCTCACTAACGTGGGCAAAGTCCAGCGTGTCGAGAGTCGGGTCCTCCAATATTTGATGGAATTCTGCTGGAGTACGTGCATATCGAATTTCAGTTCCTCCAACACGCTGTGCCAGCTTTCCCCAAAGTGAGTTGGCCAATATTTTCTAAAATTTACAAATATTTGAAAATTACTGAAAAAAATCACCGCAATCATTCTAAGGCCTGGGTTGAACTCGACTTTGGCCATCTCCAAGCGTATACCTTCCACCTGTTCAAATTCCGCCAGATAGCGTTGTTTTTGCTCCAATGTCTCACATCCTTGCGGCCAGCCACTTGCTTGCTGTTTAAGCCCCACAAAAGTGTTGACGTATCCTTTGAATAAATCGGGATCCCAGCGTTCATAGTGCCAAACCTAATAATAATTGAAAAGCTATAAAAGTGAAATAACCTCATGGACGTCGATTACTTTGTACCCCAGCTCCAATGCCTTGTTCAATTCCACGTGGGTATAGCCGGTCACCCATGAACGTTGCTTTTCAGAATGATGGCATTGATGTTGTTGCCTGTCGTCGGCGCACGCAGCACACAGTGGGAACGTTAAACGTCCGTCATGTGTGCGGTAGCCAAGTAAAGGTGGTAGTCCTCGTATAGATGCTGGAGGAACCACTCTGACCAGCAAAAGTCCTTTGTAAACATTGTCGTTAGGGCGAGTCCAAGGCAGACTATCGAGTAGAGTCTCTCTCGTCAGAATTGTTGGATGGCCAATAGGAAACTCGCGGGCCTTCATCACGTATGGGTAGAGACTCACCTAAAATGATAAAATAAAATTGTATGTACAAAAAAATTACAATGTCAATGTAGAGAATCTCCGCGTCATTCCCACAGACGTGATGGAGTTTGAAAGGCTCAGTTCGTCCTCCTCTCAAGCAGTCTTCTCTCGGATCCATCGGCTTCACATATTCAATCTCCCACCATTGTCGCTTTAGCCCAGGATTTCCATTCAACCTTTCCTTCATCTCATGTCCCCAGACTACATGAAGAGCGTAGCCGTGCTGATGTTCTAGCTCCCATAGACGATGTTGTGTCCTTTCATACAACTCTTCAGCAGTTTTTCCAGCAGCGAGGCGTTGGCTGCGAACAGGGAAGCAAATTGGACAACCTAAATTTGATGTCTAAATAGGAAAATAATAATAAAATTACCGTGGTAATAACAACCCATGTATTCGATTGCCAATGGTCGAAGTGGAGGCGATCTATACCAAAGTCCATCAAGTCGGTAACCAGTATCCTCCACATGAGCCTCGCCGATCGCCCACTGAGCACATTGCACTTTTCCTTCAGCCTCGGGGTTTTCCTTCTCAAACAGCTTGATGTAACGCTGTGACTCTGCTGATGCCCTCCTCCCGCGCAAGTATCCGCCTTCTGGGGAATGAACAAGCCAATTCTCAGGTAAGAAACATCGGCGTAGTGTTGTTAAAGCCAGGCCAGCTGCGGTGGAAGCAGCGATGAACGGGTCCAGATTCTGAGTGTGTTCTCCGATTAGATGTCTAAAACGGAGAACACTCTCACGAAGAATGGCCACGTCGTTTAAACAATAGATGATTAGCTGTTCGCGTAGTTGGAAGTGAATAGTTGGGTTGTTCATTTGTTGTTGATGCCATTCCAGAAGCTTTGCTCTCTTCTCGGCCTTCTTATAATCAGGCTGGTAGTATTGCACTGGAGGGACTCCTCTTATTCTTTCATGAAGATGTTGTCTTTTCACGTAGAGATAAGGAAAGAATGGCTTAGTCGTAGCCACCTCCTCTGGCAGTGAAAATACTTTGGTGAGCGCATCAAGTTCACAGAAGAAGTAGTTGAGCGAATCCTTGAAAAGTACCCTTCTTTGATGACTACCGCCCAGCCGCATTGAATAGATTTTAAGCCCTGTAGTGCAGAGCCGCTTTGGTGGGATGCTGCGATGGTGAAGAGCCTCTAGCAAAAGATGAAAATCATATTTACCACCATTGTGGGCGATGCAGACTGTGAGAATATTTTTTGGCCCGTGGTTCTGCAAATAATCGAGAAACTGGTCCACGGGGCTTTGCTGATCGCTGTCAAAAGAATGGAAGTACATACGCCGAGGATTATAGAAAATGTTGTCTGGTGTTGGTGTGTTGTCGTCTTGAGAATTTCGGAAGGGAGGTGAACACCAGCGCCGCCATTGATCATTACACGGCTTTCCACAAAAGCAGCCTTCCGCTCGTTGCCCAATATTTTCAACTCCAATACCAGCAAGTATGCACTTTTCGCAGATGACCTGAAAAAATGTAAGATATTATTTTTTCAGTGAAAGAGAGATTACCTCTGCAATTATTAGTAACGGCACGTGCTTGAATCCATTGATGTTGTTGCTAACTTGCATTGGCTCATCTTGACTGGTCTCTGCATCGAAAAAGCAAAGGCGTAATGGCGTACGCTTCTCATTATCTTCTTCATCACGCACTTCTTTCAGTGGTTGGATGTAACACGGTTGTTCATGAGCATGAGGACCTTTGCATTTCTTACAAGAAAGATGTAGATTTGAACTTGAAACAGATGGTTGTTGTTGTTGTTGCTGCTGTTCTACGTGTGAAGGGCATTCCTGTTGGTGTTTTTGTTCTTGATTGGCATAAATTATGTGATTGCAACGAGCACAAATTCTTCGCATTTGGCAAATTGATGTAAACGGCCTATTTCCGCGACGAACCATTTCTTCGGGTGCTTCATTTCTCAAATGGTAGTCGTAACAGGCGCGCTTTGGAAAAACAAAGCCACAATCAGTGCACGGAATTCTCTCTTCCAACTAAAGGAAAAAGCAATGTTTGTAATAAAAATTAAATAATACCTGACATGGAAATTCTGGACCAGTTCTCATGCACAGCCTGCATACAGCACTGCATCCTGCCCAATGACTCCATCTAGAAACACCTTTTTCACAGTCGATGCAGTAGCGATCAACGTTGAATAGCTGTTCTGGCCTGTCAATGTAGTGGTAGTGGTTGTTTTCCAAAAGAAGACAGATGTTGAAACGCGCGGCTTTTCCTTCTCCTTTATACACGATTCGATACTGTTGTTCTTTTTTAAACACTACAAGACGAACATATCCCGCACCTCCCAGGTGATGACTTAAGGATTGCTGCAATATTTCCAGATGGGCCAACGAGTATTCCTGCAGATCAAGTGGAATACCTGCCTTTCTTAACATTTCTTCTGCAGGTCCTGCGTGTTGATTTTGTGGTTGTTTGCAAAAGGCCTTAAATCGTTCTGCTGCTGCCCCTCTCTCCATCATCCAGATTTTGGTCAATCCTACAAATACTGCCCGTGCGAGACATAGACGGTCATTTGGGTTGATGATCCGGACGATTGATCTACATCTTGCCGTGACAACATGTTCTTGATCGTTGACGCAACCACCTTGAGTAACATGTTTGAACTCACAAAAATATACAACAAAAATGTGAATCAAAACTGTTACTCACCGCTGTTGCCAGCAGGATTGGCTGTCCGCTGTGCTCCGAGAGGCCAAACAGCAACCACTTTTGTTGTTGTTGTTCCACTAATTAGATCGATCCCTGCTTGGGAGATTTCATTCAAGCGCTCAATAGCCGCTGCAAGAGCTGCAGGGTTGTTTTGTGCAAGAGGTCGTAGCGGTAACGTGAATGGATGATGGAAGTTTGGCGGTTGTAATTGAAGCCCAACAAGCAGAGGCTCTGGACGCCCAGCCAATACACGGTCCATTAGCCGAGAAATAACATCAGACATGGCCAAGTCTGGACGGGCATTTTCCTCCAAAGGGCGGAATCGGATGGTGCACACTTCTCCCCTTGTGTTGCGTGATGTTGAAGCAAACGGCTCTGATGACTCAATTGTGAAGCATTCCTAAATTTGAAACTTAGTTGGGAACAAGTTTATCAGGTTAAGTAGGACCCAGCCTTAATTATACATGTTTGTATTAAATTAAATTCTTTTGCGAAAGATTATAATAAATTAATATTAAATCAATTAAAATTAGAAGTAAATTTAGTTAAGATTAAATTATGTTCGTGGTAAATTCATTAAAAATAAATTCATGTATGTAAGATTTTATTAAATTAAAATTAGATTGATAAATTTGAGTGTTCGAATTACACCAGATTAAATTAGATTAAATTAAAATACATTGAAAATTTATTAAAATTAGATTAAATTCCCATAAAATTCAGTTAAATTAAATTAAAATTAAATTAAAAGTTGTTTTTCAATTAAAATTCATGCATATTAAAATTAGATTAAATTGTTTTAAATTCAGTTAAATTAGATTAGATTAAATTAAATTAAAAATACATTCAGATAAATTATATTAAATTAGATTAAATTAGAAATAAAGTCAGTTAAGATTCAATCTGAAATTCAATAAAAATCATATTAAATTATATTAAATTCACTTGTTCAAATAAAATTCCGTTAAATTAGATTCGCAATTTTGTCGAGTTACCTAGTTACCCTAACCTATCCCCAACTAAGTAAATCTCAGATTTACCTCCTGTCGCGGTCGCTGTCGAGGAACATCGCTTTCACCATTCATTGTACGTCGGCGGTTGTTAGAATTCATTATTATTAGAATATTAATAGATATTATTAGAATATTAATAAATATTATCTGAAAAAAAATGTTTAAAACACACAATAACTCGTAAAAAAATGTGAACGCGACAATAAATGAAAAATAAGGCATTTGGGATGAGTCGAGGCTAAAAATATCGAGTCTCGACTTTTAGCCTCGAGTCTCGATTTTTCTTCACACGAGACTTTACTTTGTCTTTTTACGAGCTTTTTAGCTTCACAAATTCTTCTATGTATTAGCAGAGCTGGAATTACCGCGGCTGCTATCAACAAACTTAGCGATAAAATTCACCTGAACACGGGTGAGATCGCCTATTTTTAATTTTCAGCTGAGAGAACTACTCTCCCATGCAAACTGATTTGCGCCTTAGTGTGGACATAACTATATCAATTCCCCCAATCACCCCGACTCTATACTCTTCGCTTTAACACACTATTTCACTCTTAATCTTCTCTTTTTCATTCTGTCCTAATGTCTAACAAAACAACAGGAAGAATAGAAAATAGAAAGCAAGAGAGTATACTTTCCTAAGAGAGTACACTCTCTCTTCTCCCGCAGCTGGATGGCTGTAGTTTGTGACAGCCATCCAGCTGCCACATAGGTCAAATATGGTTTTATAGGGCAGTTGGTCAAATGTGGTGTTTAGGGTAGTTGGCCAAATGTGGGGCTTAGGGTAGTTGGCCACATTTGGTGCTCAGGGTAGTTGGCCAAATGTGGTATTTAGGGTAGTTGGCGAAATGTGGTGTTCTGGGTAGTTGGGCAAATGTGGTTTCTAGGGTAGCTGGCCAAATGTGGTATTTAGGGTAGTTGACCAAATGTGGTGTTTAGGGTAGTTGGCCAAATGTGGTGCTCAGGGTAGTTGGCCAAATGTGGTATTCAGGTTAGTTGGCCAAATGTGGTGCTCGGGTAGTTGGCCAAATGTGGTATTTAGGGTAGTTGGTCAACTGTGTAATTATAGGGTAGTTTGCAAATGTCGTAGCAGCTGTAGTTTGTAGCAGCCATCCAACTGCTACACTATTTTTTTTTCTCTAACCCTGATAGCTGGGTTAGAGAAAATAAACTGACTCAACAGGGCGGTTGAGTCAGCGATGTCTCTCCTATCTTATCCTTCTCTCTCCTTTATTTCTTTTTCTATTTTCTTCTAGGGGGTATTTACCGGGGATAGCGATCAATACTAAATTTTCCAGTGAAAAAGAAGGAAACGAGCCGACACATATTTAATTTTATTTCAAACCTATTAAAGCTCGCGTGTGGACGAATGGATAAGGCGGCCGCCTACAGGCACAACGATGGTGGTTCAACTCCGATGGTGGAAAAATAATTTTACAAAAATTTTACCGCAAAACCCTTCAAAAGGCTTTGGTTGACTGTGAAAAAATTTACCTTCAATAGGTTTTGGCTGGTTGCACGTGCAAGTCACGTGGACGAAGGAAAGGCTTTGAACAAAAGCCTATGCCTTTTTGAAGAAGAAGAGAGAATCAATCGATAATCAAAGTGGCATTATATAGTAGTATTATTTATTTTTCCATTTTAGAAAATTATTTTAAATTTTCTCCATAATTTGGAGAACAGATTATTAATTTTATACATATTATTGAGATATTTTTTAAATGGATTATTTTATTGTTGCACTTAAAGTCAACAGCTTAAACAAAAAAATTATTAAATAATAGTAAGATTCAGTTTTAAATTTTTCTTAGTGAATATGTCTCGCAACTCGGTTTTCCCGGTCAAATAAATCTTTGATTATTTTACTTTACATTATTAATATTTAATCAAAATAGAGAATTACTTTTATCAATTAAAATCAGGGCTTCGATCTCGAATTTTTTAAAATCCGCAATTTTGATTGAAAAAATCCGCATTTGATATGAAAAATCCGCAAAAAATTTTCAAACACAAAAATTGAATTAAAATCACTTTATGCGTTATATTTTTTGACTCCATCAATTGAATTGAGCAATTTTTTCACTAATAATGACTATCTTATTAAAATCCGAATAATTAAATGAAAAATTACAGCTGACTTGAGCCAATGCTTTCACCATACCTAGTTATAGTGAATTGTTTACTCGAAAAATCTTCTTTTTTTTTGCGCCGCAGGCGAAAATTTTGAGAATTTTGGATGACTAAGAAACCAGATTTCTTTATTTTCAGCGCCGCAGGCAAAAATTTTGAGGATTTTGAAGTATCCTTAAGCCAAATATCGTCCTTTTTCAGCGCCGCAGGCGAAAATTTTGCGGATTTTGGAGGATCCTTAAGCCAAAAATCGTCCTTTTTCAGAGCCGCAGGCAAAAATTTTGCGGATTTTGGGATGTCAAGAAGCCAAAAAATAATATTTTAATAAAAAACTACAAGAAAATACAAAAAATCCTCATAATCTTCAAAAGACCACAAAAATCCGCAAATCCGCATTTTTAAAAATAATCCTCATCGCTCTATCAAAAAACCACAAAATGAGGAAAAATCCGCAGAAATCGAAGCCCTGATTAAAATTAGATCTTTCTGACTATAATTTAGTTAAATATCCACATAAATTATCCTCGAATCTTATAGGATGATGCAAGTGTCCAACCTCTTAGCACTACAATCACCACTGCCATTTATTCAAAACCAGAACTACCACCAACTGGTATTACTTCAACAACTTCAACAACTATCTCAAATAACTTTACTGCTCAACAATTCCAATATCCACCTTTACCGGTTGTTTGTGCTGAGATGGGCCGTCGAAGATTACCTTCATTGCCATCTTCGGCTGTCCAACAACAAATTCTTCAACAAAATTATTTTCAAGGCCTTACATTTGCTTCAACTTCTGCACAACAAAGACAACAACCAATTATCCCAAGTCTTTCTTATCAAGCGCCTCAAACTTCATCCTCTGCCATTTTCGATGGAATATCCCAAGATAGTTTAAATCTCATTAACCGTCGTCATTCTTCTTTCATAACAACACCTAGCACATCTACAACTCATCCAATAACCTACTATACTTCTTATGCACCCGAAAAGTGCGATGCAGCTGTTGGTACAAATGGCCTAGAACCTGATTATTTTTCGGAAATTCAGCAAAAGAAAGACGAAACATTTTTTGTTGACCTTCAACAAAATCAACAAACTTTATTAAATAAATCCGCACAACTTTATGGAAGAAGCTATCCAGGAAGTACTTTGGACCATTTATCGTTAACAGCTTCAGTCATTCCTGGAGCCACTTTTCGATCTCAAGAGGAAATATCTCCAAAATTTCAAAAGAAACAATCGAGTTATTCAAGATCATTAGGCTCTTTGTTGATGCAACCTTTAAATATTCCTACCTCAGCATCAACATCTCCTTCATCTTCCATTCTTAAATCTGTTAAACCTTTACTATCCTCCTCACTTGCATCATCTCCCTGGAAAAATACTGCAACAACGACAAAAGTTTCTCAAAGACAACAAAAACCTATTATCAACAATGCTGAACAACGAGCCACTCAAGAAACAATTTGCCAATTAATGTTTAAAAAAGAATTGAGAGAAGCATTGACAAAGAGACGGGAAGTATTAGATACTTGTGAAATTGAAGCTCGCCATAGACAATACCTTATTGATCGTTGGTTGCGAAATGGTGGGGATTTGTTACTCTCTTCTACTGGTGCATCTTCATTGCCTATTCGTCCATCTGAACTAGATTCAATACCAAACGTTGTAAAATGTTCTCTACCTAAAGATTTAATTGCTGGTGCTAGAGTTGTTCCTTCAACATTAAAAAAACAAAAAACTGCCATTCCTCATTATGGTTTGCCTTCAACATCAGAACAACATCAAAGGATAGGTATTGCCCATTCAGTTGCATGCCAAGCTAATGTTGAGGACTCATCTTCACTTCCAACTTTTTCAACTACTACATTACCTAATCAAACTCACAAGAAATTTCTTTCAAAAGATTATGGATCAAATACAAAACGAGAAGAAAATAAAAGATTACAACAACAAATGATAAAAAGACCAATTGATGCCAGAGATGCTTGTACCCAGACCGCACTCTGTGCCGAAACCCAAACAGATCCATCTGTAGAAATTGATGATGCTGTTAACGGCTTATCTGGACAGGAAGGGATGTGGACATCTGAGGAAAAACTTCGCCGGTATTCTAATTTTCTCTCTTTGTCCCTTGAATTTAGAAAATTCCCCCTTCTTTTGATTTCCTTATTTATTAGACAATTATTATTAAGGGTTTGGCCTCCGCCCTACTCTGGTGCCCATAAACTACAACAACCAATGTCAGATGATCCCTCATCTCGTCGTTACTTATCTTCTACAAGTATTGACTGGTCTCAACAACGTTCTCACCCTTATCATCCGTGGCAGCGATATAGAGAAAATAATAGGCTTGGCCGTTTCCATCTGACAGATTCCGATACTCAAAGCGAAAGAGGTCGGAAAGAACGATGTGTACGTGCAGAGTTAGAACAACGAAGAAAACAATACTTCAATTCGCTAGGCGATCTACGTTACAACGATTTAACGACAACCAAACAAAGATACTGGCCTCAATATCAACAAGAATTTATACCTAAATTTCCTTCACACCCGGCTTCTCAGCCTTTTCCTCAACAACAATTCCAACCTTCGTTTAACAGCACCAACTCTTTGCCTAGAGCTTGGCCAGAAAGTGGAGGTCTTTTATCAATGCCTTATCAGCGTCCCCTTCACGATCGTTCTCGATACACTTATGGTTCACTACCAAGGGATTATGAGCGACGATTGACTTCCTCATTTGCTCCAAAAGAACAACAATTGCAAAAACAATATTTACTACAGCAACAACAACCGTCTTCAGTTTATGGTTCCTATTCTCTTCAAGATCTTGATAGTTCCAATAATTATCTTGGAGAATTTTCTGATAGTTTTGGAAGAGAACAACTATACGGTCAACGACTTGATAGTCAATTTGATGCTATGCAAAATATTGGAAGACAACAAAGACCTCCCTATTGGCAACCAAGTCGTTCACTAAACCAATTGAATCACGCGTTTGTTGATGATTTTCAAATGAGCGGTTTTCAAAGGCCTCCAAAAAAGCAAACAGATTTTCTTGATATTCAACCATCTACCAGTCAATTTATTGATGGAAACTTTTCACATATTCGAAAATCTCCAGCTCCAAACGAATTATTATCAGAATACGCCAACTTTTTGAATAATCGTTTCATTGAACAGCAACGACAACAGAGAATAGCTGATGAAAGGGAAAGAGAAAGACAACTACCTTTACAACGACCTTTTGGTACTACTAAAATAATCAAAAATTGCATTTATGTTATTGCAAAATCGTTATTAATTTCTAATTTTATAATATACCAGTTTTTATTTCTGATTTTTTTCTTCGTTTCCCATTCTCTATACATAAAAAATCTCTTGATTTTGCATTAACAATAAATGGGATACTCTATTAATAATGAAATTCTTCAAAAGGTGGCCAAGATTATGCTGGAATTCCCGGATATAGAGACAACTTACCTCCATATAATGACTATTTTGATGTTCAACGTCAAATGCAATACTTCCCTGATACTCAACAACAACAATATCATCAACGTCAACCAAATTTATGGCAGATTCCTCCAGGATTTGCATATGAAGATCAACAACAACCTTTTGTTTATAGTAGAAATGAGACAAATTATGGAGCAAGGCCCCCGCCTACACCAGAATATGGAAATTTTGGTTGGCGAGAACAACCTTCTTCCTATCGCCAACCTTTTGGAGTAGATAATAATTATTATTGTGGATATCCTTCACATCAACAAGTAATGCAACCACAACAACAGCAACAACAATTTGGCACAAATTGGCTGAATAATGATTTAATGTCCAATAGAATAATTCCGCCAAATTATAGAATGCCACAAACTCAACAATATACCCAACAACAATTTCCATCTTCTTCACTTTCACAACCTTTCAATAAACACCATCAACAACATCAAAGTCGTAGTTTACCTCCAAGTATTCTAAGAAAAAGACAACCTCCTTTGCGCAGTGCTGATGAAAGTTGGCCAAATGAATTATCAAATGAATGGCCACAAAATATTAGGGAAATTAATAAAATGACAACAGGTAGATAGCAGACAATTGATAAAAATTGATGAATTTTTTAAAAGATATTAAATATAAGAGCTCATCCAAATATATTCTTGAAAATTAAATAATAAATGTTTAAATCTTCTCACATTTTCTTTATACATATAACCCGAGTAACAATATTTTTATTTTCATAAATCATTTTTAAAAATTTATTCACTTGTATTATTTTATCATTCATTAATAAAATAAATTTTCTTGTATGTGAGATTTTTTAATTCAAATATATGTGTGTGCAAAACAAATTTGAAAAAATTGTACTTATATTAAGAGATTTGATTAATTAAAATTGGTTTAAAAATATTAAGTTGATAAAAAAGATTAATTATTATTTTATAAAATTGACACAAATAAGGAAGGATGATTCTCTCAGTCAGCTGCTCTATTTACATGGCATAAAGTAAGTTTTGTTATAAATGCTTGTACAGGAGAAGCCCGCTATTTATCATCTCTCTAAATGTAGCTCTACTTGGTACATCGGCTCAAATGCGTTTTAGCCCACCACTGATTGCACGAATAACTTAATTTATCTTTGTTTTTTTAAATAGTATTATTAATTTTGATTTTTAATCTAATATTTATTTTCACCTTTTTTGACTGTTGTTTATGAAATTTGTTTTGAATATTATTTTAATTTCTTTTTCGAATCCTTGACATTTTAAGGCTACAAATATTTTCAAACAAATTTCTATTTCATTTATCTAATCATCGATATTTAAAAAATATTCTTTATTCCTTTTTTCTAATTTGGATGAGCTCTTGTAAAAAATAACAAAATAATTATAAAATTATTTTTTTAATTTCCTCTTTCAATTATTTTATTCTAAACAGAAAAAAATATTTTTCCTACAAATAAAAATAACAACAATTATTCTACGCAAAAAATATCAAAACGTTCATCAAAAATTAAACGTTTATTATTAACTAGAAAATATAAATATGATAATGTTTTTAAAGGTAAAAATAATTTTTTAAAAGATTAATTTGTTAATATTTTAAAGATTTGGGTATTCGAGTAGTTGGTGGGAAAAGAATGCCAAATGGTGATTTGGGTGCTTTTATTAGTTCTGTTGACAAAAGTTGTGCTCAAGAAATGTTAGGAGAATTAGTTGAAGGAGATCAAGTAATTGCTTTTGAAAAATAATTTTTCAGAAAATTTTTTTCTTTTAAAGGTTCTTGAATGGAATGGTGTCTTATTAAGTGGAAAGACTTATGAAGAAGTTGAAAGAATTATTCAGGCGGGAACGGGAGAAATTGAAATGATTGTTTGTTGTAAAAATGGGCAAAAAAGGATTAATAATTGTGATGATTATTTAAATGGATGTGAAGAGAAGAAGGGAAGTGGGGGGAAAATAGGTAGAGATGTTAAAATTGCTTTTGCCAATTCTCGACTTAAACATAAACAAGAATGTTAGTTTTTCTTCTAATAAAATATATTAATATGATGATCCTTTTATTTAGTTGATTCTTCATGTTGGCACTCTCCCAATGAACCACCCCCTGTTCCTGCACACCAAAGCAGCAATAGCATTAGTGATGAGGAGGAGAATGAAAGAAAATCTAGTCAACCCCAACAAAATTTAGATAATAAAGAATATTCCATTAATGATTTAAAAGAATATCCATTTAATACTAATGGAAAAGTAGAAAGTTTTTGATTAGTCAATTAATTAAAAATAAATTTAGAGTGCCAGATTAAATGGTTCTCACGGTTATTTACAATTAGCACTTGCATATACTCCTCAAGAAGAATTACTTCAAGTTTATGTTTTGGCAGCTAGAGCTTTGCCCTGTAGAGAAGGTGGAATACCTCCAAATGCTTATGTAAAAATATATTTACTTCCAGGAAGAAAGTAAATTTAAAAAAAATATTTTTTCTTTTAATCAGAATTTTTAAGAGTTTCGAATAAACGCCGAACAAAATATCAACCAAAAAATTCCAATCCAATTTGGGATCAATTATTAGAATATTCAATTAGTGTAGACAGACTTGCTAGTCATTTCCTAGAATTTACTGTTTATAATTATGATCGGGATAGAAGAAGCGAAAATCAACCTTTAGGTCAATGTTTGGTTAGTCTTAGAGGTATTTTTAATTATTTCTAAAAGAAAATCCTTTTTCTCTTTAGATACTTCAATTGTTTTTAGCGGCACTCCCCGCTGGTTTGCACTTCAACCCCCTTCATTTACTTTTTCTTCAACAAACGAAGAAATGACAGATTTTGATTTAATAAATAATCAACAACAAAATGAAAGATTTTTAGATTATAATCCAAGTATTTATTTATTTAAATTAAATTAATTAATTTAAATTTTAGTTGCGTTAGATATGTTAGATGGATATCCAGCAATTGCTTAGAAAAATAAAATATATATTTCTATTAAAAATTTATTATAGTTGAATTATTTAGAAAATAAAAATATATTTAATTGTATTTAATTTTGATTTATTTTTAATTTAAAATAAAAACATATATGTTTCACTAGGAATCGGGTTAAAATTAAAAATGAAAGTGGATTCCATCGTATCATTTAAATTTCAAATAATATTTTTAAATATTTAACAATTTTATTTTTTCTGGCATTGTGTATTTTTATAAATCTTTATTTCTCTATTTTTTAGCATTCTATCTCATTCGAACTTTGTTGTTTTTAATTTTGTCAAAAATAATTTTATTTTTTTTAAGGAGCGAATAAAAAAAATGCCTTCATTGAAAGAATATTTTATGCTTGATAGGCTTGGAAAATTCCGCGATACTTTAAAGCAAGTTGGAGGGTTTAAGGCTGCTTTTAAGCAGATGTATTTGTAAGTTTATATTATTTTTTAAATGTTTAATAAA
This sequence comes from Meloidogyne incognita, assembly GCA_036172945.1. Classification (NCBI taxonomy): domain Eukaryota; kingdom Metazoa; phylum Nematoda; class Chromadorea; order Rhabditida; family Meloidogynidae; genus Meloidogyne; species Meloidogyne incognita. Next base: position 1,646,179 of record JARQAC010000037.1, read on the forward strand.
TATTTTAATTTTAAAGGACTGATGATTTGAAAAAAGGAAATTTTGTTGGAGAAGACCAATTTGGAAATAGATATTTTGAGGTTTTTTGTTTTTAATTATTTTAATTTTTCTAAATTTTTAGGATTATATTTTAGCAATTTCAGAAATTTCTGCATTTTGGTCTTGGGTAATGATCGAGCTGGGTCTGGACCGAGGCAGGGGTTTTTCTTGTACCCAGAGTCCAGGCCCAGTCATTTTTTGACCTTCCTGGGTTTTCCTGGACTACAGGCCCAGTATCCGGTCCAGGTCAACAAATCAAACCCAGGAAAAGGCCCAGGCTTTTCAAAAATCTTAATCAATAGTTTAGAGACGTCTTTTATAATAACTTCAACTTTTTAAGGACAATTCGCAATTTATGCCTCGAAATCGTTGGGTAATTTATACAGAAAAGAAATGGTTGGAATATGATGGTTCACAAATCCCTCCAGAATGGCATAGATGGATTCATCATATTTGTGTATTTTTTAAAATTATTTTAAATTTTATTTAAAATTTAAATTTGAAGGATAAACCACCAACTATTGAGAAATTATCTAGTCCAAAATGGCAATTGGAACATCAGGAGAATTTAAGCGTTGAATTGTTTGTTTTTTAAATATTTTGTAATTAAAATAAAATTTCTAAAAATTTGGTCGGACCTCCAGTTTACGTATCTTAAAATTTACATTATCAATTTTATATACGTTTTTATGCTTTGTTGGCTATTAGTAGGGGAGCTGCCTACGCGATATCCTCAATTTTAGATACCCCCTATTTTTCGAATGATATAAGTGAAGGTTTCCTATAAATTTAAGATTCGACTGTCAAGGGCGTATCCAGGGGGTCGGTTTCGGGGGGGGGGGGGGCTAACGCTGGGTGGGCGCAAAAATTTTTGGCGTTTACCTTGGCGTTCCGGACGCAAATTTTTTTGTACATAAATTTTTATCTTTTCTGCGCCGCAGGCGAAAATTTTTTGGAATTTGGAGGGCCGTAGGCCAAAAAAGTTCACTTTTTAGCGCCGCAGGCGAAAATTTTGAGGATTTTGGAGCTCAAGAAGCCAGATTTCTTCCATTTTTTGCGCCGCAGGCGAAAATTTTTTAAATTTGAGGGTTGTAGGCGAAAAAATTTCACTTTTTCGACCATCCTTCTCCTAATTTTTCCCCCTTTCCCCCATTTCGGGGGGGGGGGGGGCTCTAGCCCCCCCCCCCCCCAGCCCCCCTGGATACGCCCTTGTCGACTGTATTTCTTAATTCAAAAAAAAAAGATTTTTTACCTGATTTATTTTATAAATAATTTTATTCTATTACAAATTAAAATTTTACAGAAGTAAGAAATATGTTCCTTATTCGACAACTCGGCCAAAGGTACAAGGATGGACAGGGCCTGGACGTAAAGATATTGGGGTTTGAAAAGATCTTAAATTATAGATTATAGAAAATAAAAATTTAATCTTTTAATTGTAATTAAATAGATTTTTTGAAAATAAATGTTTTTCTTTAAATTTTTTAAAATTGGCTTCAATTATGTGGCTGCTAGGGTTGGTCCCCGTCCCCGAAAGTCGGAGAATTTGGGAGATTTTTTTAAAGGCGCCGAAAGCGCCAAAGAACTTTTTTGATTCCCCGGAATTTCCCCTTCCACGTTACTTACCCTTTTTCGTGGCAAAACTCGAGAGGTGAAGTTATATTTGGAGATATTCGACTAACCTATATTTTTTGATTTAACTATAAATAAACTCAAATGTTATAAACAAACACAATACATAATTAAATTTTTAATAGAATTATAAATAATTAGATAATAAAAATAGAATTATTTTTATATTTTCATAAAATAAAATATTATTAATTTAAATGACTAATATTAAATGAGGGGGAAATAAACTTGTTAAAAATATATAATCTTTAAATAAAGTCTCAATATTTCCTTTAATTATTTAAACATTGTAAACAATTTAGCGCTAGCACCTTCCACCATTGAAACTGCTTGAGAAGCAGCTGAACTACTTAATCTATTAAATAATTATTGTTTACAGATTAATTAAAAACAAACAAAGCAGACTGCCCCAATTGATTTGTAAACCCTCCAAGTGCCCCCCTTCCAGGTCCAGAAGAGTGGTGGATTCGATTAGAAGATTCATTTAAAGCTGAATTTGTTTCTTCTAATTGAAGGCGACGTTGAACTGATTGATATATTTTACTATTTAATTGTTCTTCGTCAATTCCATGTAATTCAAAATCTGAGTAAATTTTCTAAGAAAGAAATAAATTTTTAGAAGTTTTTTTAAATTCAAAAACTTTAAACATAAAGGAGAGACATGTTAATTGATAAGAAGATAATGATTGTTGGAGTCTTTCTGTTAACCATTCATTTAACATTCGCATTTGCCCGGCATACCATTCCTAAAAATATATTAAATGTTCTCTATTTTTCTGTGAAATTAAATAGAGAAAAGCATTTAATTTCTTGTGGCTTCACTCCGACCTCTTGATTCCGGCCGGGATACCTAATACTCATTGATGGTATACCAGAGATGTCCGAAATGGATCTTAGAAAATGAGGACCCTCTGAACGCCCCTGAGATATATTATGTTTGTTTAACTGAAAGTGTGAATCCAAGAGGTGTGTTCACCTTTGAAACGGGAAAAAATAGTGGGAGGAGAATGATAAAAAAATTATTGTCTTCTGAAAATCCAAAAATTTTCGACTGATTAGTGAACATCCAATTATAGTCTCAAAAGTTCCGAATTCGGGATACACCTTTGACTATTTAGGTAATTATATTAAACAATAGAAAAGTTAATTTATTCAAAATTTAATTCAACCCACAAAAACACCTGTAATAATCTATTAACCCAAACTTCATCAGCAACTACTTGTTGAATTTGTTCAGAAGATCCACGCATAAAATGTACATAAGATTGCCCCAAATGTGCAGAGGAAGCACCCCCAGCAGAATTATTTTGATTTAAATTTTGTTGATTTAAAGGAAGTGAATGTTGTTGTGGTTGATTAGTTGGTGAAGAACCTTCTCCAACCAAATTTCTCATTTTATTAAATATTGTATTTGGTTTTGGAGCCATTGACAATAATGCACCAATTGGATTACCCTAAATTATTATTTTGGATTAATTTAACTATGGTAATTTTTGTAGCCAATTAAGACAAAATTTCCAATCGAGTCTTTAGAAGGAAAAAGTTCAATTAAACACTCATAAAAAAATTTCAATTTTCTCTCCTTTAATTACCTCATCATATCTAGCCAATCTTGAAAGAGTAAATTCAAGAATTGAAAGCAATTTTTCTTCGATTATTGTCCCCATATCTGCCAACATTGTATCAAGAGTATCATCTAATGCAAAAAGAGCATGTTCACCCCCATTTAATTTAGCAGCTCTAGCTTTAGAAGCAAAAACAACGTTAACCATAACACAAACTTCTGAAGGTAAAATCCAATCCAAAGATTTCTTTACTCTTTGCATAAATTGATCAAAACATTGATAAGTGCTGGGTAAATGAGAAATATTAATTAGTTGAAAATTCCTTCCAGAAAACTTACCAACAAGCACAACGTGAAATCATTTCAGATGATAAACTTCTCATTCTTCCCTGTAACTCCATTGCAAATATTTCTGCTGGCCAATTCAAATCTTGAATAAAACCATGTAAGGCATCAAGTTTCCAGTAAATATCTTCTGATGTTGAACAACCATCTCTTAAATATTTTTTAAATTTAATTAAAATATAAATGGTGGAATTTAAGTAGTTTGAAAATAAAGAAAACAAGACAATTATTCAGTAAATTAATTGTTATTGTTATTACTGCTATTAATATATTCTAAATTAATAAGCATAAACTCATTACTTTCTAACTTCCCATTTTTCTTTTTGAAAGTTTTTATCAATTGAAGAAGCAATACTATTCTCCATTAAATTAATATAATGTTTGACCATCGGCTCGAATTGTTCTACCAAATTTCTATGGAAAGGTCCCATTCTTAAATTTGGATCTGTACATAAATAATCGTTGAGCAATTGAAAAAGGGGGAAAGCATCCCAAGAATCTGGTGGTTGCATTTTTAAAGCAGCATCCAAATCAACAGAATATAAAGTCCAAAATATTTCTGAATGATCAACCAAAAGATCAGAGAACCAGGCAAAAGCCTAAAAAATTAAATTTAAATTAAAATAAATTTTTTAGAAAAGGATTGAATTATGGCAAATAAAAAAAGCAATGAGATAAGCAAAAAAAGAAAAGCAAAAAAAATAAGCAAAAAAGCAAATCCTTAAATTAATTTTTAAAACTTAACTCGCCAGCACCACGTAATTGCTGAAATGGAAAATATAGGGAAAAGAAAAGTTTGGAAAAATAAAATAAAAAAGTTTGGAACAAAATAGGGAAATTGCAGAAAATAGGAAAATAAATTAAGATAATTTAATTACTAAATAAATTAGTTAATTATACTGATATGAGTGTTACAAATGCCGGATGTGATTTATTTTTATCTAACTAATTTTTCCGTGATCCTTATTTCTATTGTTTGGCACCATTAAGTTTTTTAGAATTGTGCCGGTATAAAAAATTAATAAACCACGCGCCGCTTATCGCACCCAGTATTTAAAATAATTTTCAATAAGCAAGAGGATAAATGCTGCTTCAGAAAGAAGAAAATAAGTTAGGGATTTGATCAAAATAAGCTAAACTAAAATTAACCTCTCCATGATGTTCTTCATTTTCTTTGAGCAAGTCTATACATAATTCAGTTATTCTAATCATATCTTCTATCCTTTGCTGTGGACTTATATCAACACCCATTCTTTCTAAATTAAAGAAAAAATTAATTAATTATTTTTTAATTAAAATTCTACGTTCAATTTTAGCTTCATTACAAATTCTTGTATAATTAATTAATGCTGCTTCTTCCAAACATTTTTTAATTACTGAACGAACCTTTTAAAAAAATTAATATTTATTTTTAATTAAATTTTAATTATTTTACTTCTTCAGGGGGAACAGGAGAAACAACATCTTTCATTAAAACCCTTTCTAACAAAGAAAGTGTCCCTTTAAGTGCTCCTTCTGGCCTTCCAAAAGGAAAACAATAACTTTAAAATTAAAAAAATATTTTTTAATTAAAATTTTTATTACCGAAAATTGGTTATTTGTTTTTCTAATAAAACTTTTAAACGTTCTTTTACTTCTTGAAAGTGTTCTTTTTCTTCTAAAGTAACTGTACCTACACCATCTGGTCTAGAAAATAATTAAAAATAATTTTAATTATTTGTTAATTATTTTAATAAAAATTTTCTAAGAAATTCTACCATTAATAATTAATTAAAAATTAAATTTTAATCAAAATTAGGAGAGAAACTTATTCGTTTTTCCCAATTAAACTTTTTGTTATTATACCGAGTTAATTAACCTTTACTTTCTAAAATTCTAATTCTTTGAAAAAAAGTCTTAAATTTTTATTTCATTTAAGCTACAAATTTTACTTAATTTTCAATTAAAAATTAAAATAATTTTCATTACCTATTTCCATGTACATGAGAAGCACAAAAAGCAAAAGAATAATGTATTAAAGTTGGTTCTATTAAATGCCCGTCATCTGCTTTATTTAATAAATCATTTAACAGAGACACATGTCTATGACATCCTCTAACCATATATCTGGCACAATACTCGTCTAATACAAAAACTTGACCGGGAGAAAACCAACCCTTCAATTTTTGTAAAAAATAAATTTTAAAAATTAATTTTCTAACCAAAGAACAGATTGGGTCATTTAATCTATAATCTAAGGCCATACTCTGCAATTTAGCAAATAAATGGTCATGAGCCATTTGAACTGGATCTGCTTGGATTAATTCATCCAGACCTTTAAATTAAATTATTTTTAATTGAGGATAGTTTAATCTTTTTTTATTCAAGATTCCCTAAAAGAAATCCAAAATATTTTCTCTAGAAGCATATATTTTATATAAATACTTTTTCTCAAAATTATTATCCACTCAACAATCCCTTAAATTCCTTTATATGTATCATTTTCCATTTATTTTTAGACCAAAATAACTTGTAATGCCTAAACTCAAGTATATTCACCATGTTTTGAAGCTTTATCTTGTAGTCCCTGTGTTTTTGAGGCTAATACAGATTGCTTTGGAGGCACAGGTTTATAAGCTTGTCCCGTTGCGCGGTATAAAGCTTGTACCCAAAGATTTCTTTCATTTTCATCATCCGTTGCAAATTTTAATTCATCTCCTTCTCTGATAGCCCTTAAAAATAAAATTATTACGTCTGAACATTAATAATTAAATTTAAAAACTAACGTAAAGAAATATTTTCCGCCTTGATTGTAAAGTTCTAAAGATTAAAATAAATTTATTTAAAAAATAATTAATTTACCAGGATCTGGTTCAGGTACATAATCTATAGTAAAGCCATCTAATTGGACAAATTCTGTAGGTTCTGACTTTTTCTCACGGTAACTGCACATAGCGAAGGCATATTGTGATACCTAATTGAATTGAATTTATTTTAATTAATATAAAAAATACTAGAGACAAAAATTACAACAGATAATCTTAAAAATAATTTTAAGTAACTATCCGTTATCTCCAAACATTTTATTTTTCAGCTTTAATTCTTTTTCCCCCTCAAAAATTTACAAGTGGGGCATACCATAAATTGTGGAAACTAACTAATTTTTACTTCCTTAATTTCAATTTTTAGATTTAATAATTAAAATATAAATTTAAAAAGAATAAAGAATAATTTAATACTTGAACAAGGCAATAGAACCTTCTTTTCCATTTTTTCCAAGCTACTCTCCCAATTCCATAACAATACCCACAAGTTTTTAAATTTGGAGGTTTTTCAACACGAATTGCAATTCTAATCCTTTAAATTAAAATTTCCTTATTAAAAAATTTCTTTCTTTCCAAAATTTTTACCCCAAATTTTTATCAGAACTATTTTTTGGGACAGTCATTTTATACCATTCAGGTTGTCTAGAGCAATTAGGTGTTGGTTGTATTACAACTTTTCCAAGTTCTCTTTAAAAAAATAATTATGTTAAATACAATTTATTTTTTAAAAACTTGTCTTCAAAAGCTACAATGTTTTTTACTTCGGCATATAATTTAACTTTAATTGTTGGTAATGGATGTTTTGTACAAAAATCTCCTTGAGTATCCCACCTTTAAAAAATTAATTTTTTAAATTATAATTTCTAAAAAAATTTTTCTACGAAGGTTTAGAAGCTTCGGCATGATCTGTTTGAAGTTTTGGACACCCATCAACTTCCATTGTACAATAAACTACTCGATTTGGCTGTAAAGATTTTAGTCCTTGAACTTCCATTACAACAACCTTTTATTTTAAATAATTTCTTAATTTAAATTAAATTTAAATACCTCCATATTAAATGAAAGGACTACATCATTTTTACTTAAATGAACTTCATCATCACCCTCTCCATTTTTACTAAGACTCATTGCACTTGTTCTTCTTTTTAAACTAAAAAAGGGAGAAATATTCTTGTTATTTTATTTAAATCAACTTTTTTTAATTGTTTTTTAAAAAATTTGGGAGGGGGATGAGACCTTTTACTATTTTTCCTCATATTTTCCCAAATAATTTTCAAAAAATGTTCATTCTTGAAAAAAATATCCCAAACAATTTCTAAATAAATATTTGTTATTTTTCTTGTTTAATTTTGTTAGTAAAATAATTTTAAAAGAAAAAATAAGGATAAAAAACAACTTTTTCACACATTCCTTTCTAATTTTTAATTTAAACAAATTTAGAATTTAAAAAAGAATTTTAAAAAACAAATAAAAATGTTGGAGGACCTGTTGAAGAGAGAAAGATCCTCAATGCTGCGAGACCTGCAACGAAACAATTGACAAAATTGATAAAAAAAATTTAAACATAGGAGAAAATAATTAGAATAGAAAAAAAGGAATTTAAAAAATCAGAAAAATATTTGGAAAATAAGGAGAGAGAAATTGGGAATTTACTATAAAAATAAAACTTTAAAACAAACAAAAAAATTAAATTTCTCTGATAAAAGGTGTATTTATTATTTTAATTTAAATTTATTTCCAATAACTTATCAATTTAAACTTTGCTTTGTTAAATTTAAAATACCCTCTGGATTAAGACATGCGTTTCATTGGAATTTAGACGATCCATGAAAAAAATGACCAATTATTAATACACTAATCATTACAATTACAAGAAAATTCTACAACATTTATTTGAAGAGATATGAAATACCGGATTGTTACTCCGACATTTGCTTTTATTATTTGGATGCATAAATCCTCATAGGTGTATATATCATATGAGACACATGTCCTAAACCATAACCAAAAATTTAAAAATACCTAGAACTTTTATTCTTTTCTTTTTTCCTCCCCAAAGTTTGTCTTGGTGCTACAGGCACAGACTCTAGATTTGAGATGAGCAAATTAATAGACTGGCGAACTTCGTCAATAAAAAGTGTATCCATATCTTTTACGACGAATTTAGGCATTACCCGTTTTAACTTTAAAAATTGAAAATATATTTATATTTTACGGGAAATACCCTTGGAATATCCCTCAAAGTTTCTTCTCTCGTCGCCACCTCCCTTCGAATGGCCGCAGCCTGTTCATCAGGATTATCCAATTGAAGGGCATTATCTTTAATTTATTTTCTAGATAAAAAACAAAAAAATAAAAACTTACAAATAATTTGATGTTCAAATTTCTTAACCTCTAAACAAATTTAAAATTTTTTAATTAAATTTTTAAATAAATGTTTTACTTAAAATTTGTTGAAACATATCATAAAGTTGTTCTTTACTCATTATAACATCTGCAATAACTTGATTTGCCCCTCTCAATCTACCTCTAAAAATTATTTAAATTATTTTTAAAAAATAATTTTTATTTTTAACCTATTTTGTTTTGTCTGTACAGTATCATCATCACATTTCATTATTAAATCAAATTTGGCCATCCAAGAAGCCAAAACCTTTAATTAATTAAATAATTATTTCTTAATTCTTAAAAAAATCTCCCGTAACTGTATCTTTACTCAATCCATCAATTTCAGGTAAAGATCTAATCCTTCTTTCAACATTACATCTAAAAACTTCTCTAAAATCATTTGCAGCAAATCCCCCAGCTTGGACTACTTTAGCAACTCTTTCTGATTTTAGAAAAACTTCAAAATAAGATTCTATAGCTTTAGTGAATGCTTCATCTGCCGGAATTTGTATATCTCCTTTTAAGAAGCCGTTAAAACGATCTTTTATTCTTGACAATTCTGATTTTGTTATCTAAAAATAAATTTTAATTAAAGTTTTCCTCTCTCAAATACTCATTTTAGATTATCAATAATTAAAATTTATTTATTAAAAACACAAACTTTAAGTCTTCGTCTAGCCATATCCGTAGGTTGTTTAGCATTAAAGTGATAAGCTATGCATTTAGCTACAAATACATAAAGTTGAAGGCATCTTAATTTTAATGATAATTTTTATTTTTATTTAAAAAATCTTTTTCAACCTTTTCCTGTCTTCCTCCTCTTCCTCAGCTTTAAGCCTTTCCTCTTCTTCTTTGGTAAGCATTCCACTACCTCCATTTAAAATATGTGGTTCATCTTCCCCTTCTCCCAAATCTTCTTCATCCGTAAACAAATCTTGAGAACTTTGATGTCCAAATGCTGGAGAATAAGCAGAATCAGGCCCACCACCTCCACCAAAACCCTCTCTCCCACCAAGTACAGACCTTCCATGTGTTGAACGAAAACTTCCTTGCTTCAAAAATTATTTTTATTAAAATCATAATTTCTAACGAAAGAACCTTTCTAGGTGTTGTAGGTCTACCCAAAGCACTTACTCCGCCTGCTCTAAAAGAACCTTTGGGTTGTGGAGTTGAACCTCCAGTTGTTCTTCTCCCAACATTTGAGCTTTCACTTCTTCTAATACTTGTTGCAAAAGAAGATTGATCTGAGGAGGCTGGAGATTCTGTTCTAAATGCCGGACTAGCTGTACGTAGGCCACCAGAATATTGCTGTTGTTGTTGGTTAATAAAATGGTTTTGTTGGATTGTACGAAATTGACCGCCGACTCCTGATGCGATCTAATAATATTTTAATAAGTAAATGCTATATCATAGTACAACAATTTTGGGTTCTATTTTAAGTAAAACTTCTCATTAAGTATTGATGGTGGAATGAATTGAGAGTAAGGGGCTAGCCATACTTGAATACAAGTTCTGGCATTTCAACTTATCCCACACTCAATATGGTAAAATGAGATAAATATAAAATCAAACAAACTTCAGAAGCATTATCATTTGCAACAAAATCGTCTTCCTCTTCGCTACTTGATGATGCCCCAAGCATCCGACGTTTTTAAAATTTTAAGTAAAATTGTATATTTTTCTTCTTTAACTTGTTTTCAACAAATAATATCTTTAATAATGCCAATAAATTTATTTAGTAATAAATATATATTTATTTATTATATAATAATTTCTTTTTATTTTATTATTAATTATATATAATATTTATATCCAAGTTGGACGTATTTAGAAAATAAATTATATTAACAAAAAATAAGTAAAAGCTTTTAAATTCTGAAAATAGTAACAAATAAATATTTATTTATAGTAATAAAATTAAGTTTGGAAATTAAGCATAAAATAAGAATAATATAAATGAAGGTGTGTCTAAATTAATTAGGTAATATGCGGAAAAATATATATTATTTAATTTCTAGTCACTAATAAGAATCCTTTTCATATATAAATTGAATTTTGTTTGAGTTCAAAAACTTAAAAAATAAGCAAAATAAACAAAAAATTTTCAAAATATATTTTAAAAAAGTTTAAATGTGATTTTAAAAAAATAATTTTTAAAATCAAAAAAGAATTGGACAAAACAATTTAAGTTTTAAAAAATTTATTTAAATTAACTTGCAAAAAGAGAACACGTTGCCTTTTTTCTTTTGTTCGCCATGACAAACGCCGAAGGGTGATGGCTGTCGGAAATTGTAAAAACTACTAAAAACGGCATGGAAAAATAAAAAAAAGAGAAAGCAAGGCTTAGACTTTAGCGAAGAAGTAAAAGACAAAAAATTCAATATTTCGAGACAGTCTCGAGGGCAGAATATTTTAGAGAGGGTTGGTTGGAAAGATAAAAGAAATAAGCATATCCATTGAAAAATAAATAAAAGGAAAAATTTAGAGACAAAAAAATGGAAAATTTGTGAACAAATTGTTGGTTGGTATATATTATAATGAGTGAAATATGAGTTGGATAAATAAATAAAAATATTTAAGTCTTACAAGTATAAATGTTGAAATATTCTCTTTAATTCTATAAATATATACAGTCAATACTAGGGTTGGTCCCCGTCCCCGAAAGTCGGGGAATTTGAGAGACCTGTTTCTTTTTAATTAGTGTTAGCTTGTTAACAAGGAAATTCTCAGATATAATCAAATAAAATGATTTTAGAATTGTTAATTTCACAAAGAATTGCTCCATATATTGAGAGGAAAGTGTAAAGTGGTTAGTTTTTGAGAAAAAAAACTTTAAAAAAATCAAAAATAAAGAAATTAAACTTTAAATTTTGTTTAAAAATATTTTTTTCTAAAAATTTTAAATAAATTTATTCAAATAAATTCCCTTTCTATACCAAGTTTGTCAATAAAGAATTGTGTAATATTTAAAGACGTATAGAAGAAGATATAGAAAAAAGTATTTTTTTCCTCCAAAAAAATTTTTTTCTCCCGTTCCCTTCCCTAAAAATATTCCAATAAAAAATGAATGAGTAAAATGAATTAAGCAAAAATGTGAATATAAAAATGACACACAAAAGGACAAAAATGAAAGGAAGTGAATTGAGGTAGAAAATAAAAACAAATAAAAAAATATACATAAAACAAGTAAATAATTATTAATATTAAAAGAAAAATTTATTTTTTTTGGAAATTCTCGAATATTTTTTTAAGAATTTTTAATAAAAAATAAATAATCTGTCCAATTGTTTTATATTAAAGATAAGAATTTAAAAAAAAGATAAGAAAATTAAAATTTAATTAATTAATTAATTTTAAGAATTGTTGTAACAAATATCTAGAACAGCTTGAATTGATATTCTATTAAAAAATAAATACCTAAACTAAATTTCTAATGGAAAGGATTCTCGTTTTATTTAGCATAAATATAACAAATAAATGATATAAGTAAATTGCCATGATTAGTGTTCGACAAACTGCGTTTTTCGATAGTTGATGTTTATAATCTCGAAAAAAATCTAGCGATATCCCAAAGAAAAATCCCTCAAAATTTTTTGGACGATAGTTTATCATTGAGGGATGTAAATCAAATCAGAAACTGGAAATACTAGGTTTTATTCTCTATCTAGAAAAAGTTATGGGATTTTATATTGGAAAAGTATATTTTATTTTAAATTATAAATTTAAATATTTTTTATCCAAATAAAATTTAAGAGATAAAATATAAGTAAAATTTAAAGTTTATTTTAAAGAGTATGAAATTCGAGAAAATTTTTAAAGGAAAATTTCTAAAAAGGAAAAGAGCAATTTTAATACTTTAAATTGAGTGAATAAAAATTTTAAAATAAATTTTATAAAAATATATATTAAATAATCATTTTATGGGAAAAAATGAGAGGAAATTCTTTTAATTTTTGACTTTATTTTTATTTTAAAATCTCTCTCTTGGGAAATTATGTACTCTCTTCCCTTTAATTAATATTTCGTTATAAAAGTATATTTCTTTTAAAAATAAATAAATAAAAATACTTTTTTGATAAAAATTAAATATTTAATTATCAAAAAAGTTTAAAAATAAATTTATTAAAATTTTTAAGATAAAAACATTAAAGAGATGCAAAATTAAATATGTACCTAGTAGAAAAGTTGCCATAGAAATTAGGAAAAAAACTTTGTCATAAATTTAAAGTTTCAGAAAGAAAAAAAAAGATTTTTTTAAAAATAAATTAAAAATTCCTTTCAAAATTTTTTTTCTAAAAATTATTTAAAATAAAAAAATAAAATAATGACGAACGTTTCCCTTCCCTAGGGAACACTTTGGTGGTCTCGATTTCTTTTTAAAAATTATTCTAAACCAGCATTTCCTTAAAAAATCTCAACGCGTCATTTTTGGGGATTTTTAAAGAAAAATGTAAATCTGTCATTTATTTCTTTTTGTTTTTCTCTCTTTTCCTTTAATGGCTGGCAGTATTTTTAAATAAATAAATAAAATCTACTATTTACTTCATTCAATACAAATACTCTAAATATATGCAAAGGGAAAGGAGGCCACAAAGCTTTGGCACAAATGGAGGAATCGATAAAGGGAATTGGCAAAGTGCGAATTTTATTAAATAAAAAATTGAAAAAAAATTTATAAAATTAAAATAAATTATGTAGTTAACTAAATAATTTATCTAGAGAAGATTGCTGAAATAACGTCTGATATAATTTTTAGGTCCTGGAAAAATATTTTATGAAGAGGTGTATCTCAAACTAAATTATATGTTAAAATGAGAGTTCTATGATAAGAAAATCTCTCGACGCTTAAGCATATTTATTTAGTAACTTTATGCGATACTTTTTCCAAAAATGATAAATGATTTGAAATAAAGAAAGTTGGGCAATTTCTGATTGTTCAATTTTAAAAACTCTACCAAAATTTCCAACTTAAATTAAGGGGGGGGGGGAGGCTAAATTAGAAAATAAATTTAAAAAATTAACCTTCGGGTGAGAAATTATTCAAATACTTTTATTTATTATTATTTTATATATACAAACATGTATTTCCATTACATATACTAATTGTTTATCTAAACATTATTTATCTATTTACTTATTATTCTCCTTATATCCATTTTTAATCTTCTGTCGAAGGCCCATCCTGTTCAATATCCGTTCCACGTTCACTAAAAGATGAAAGAAGTCTTTTAAACAAAAACAAATAAATACCTGTCTGTTGGAGTTGCCGAATCATTTAAATCACTTTCATATTCCCCCCTTTTAATTTTTGCTTCGTATGTTTTGAACCACTTGGTACGAGGACTGTCTTTGACTGGCCTTTCGAATTCATCAACAACATATTCCTTTAAAATTAAAATTATTTTTCCAAAATTTCCCTAAAAATCCCCCCCCCCCTCAATTTAACAATTTAATAAACAAACAATTTCACTGCCAACTTCATAAACAGCACACAATTTCCTGGTGTAGTTAATTCTTACATCATTAAGATCTGCAGGCAATACTTGATTATCCGTTGGAGTTTCTGGAATCTTTAAATAAAAAATTTATTAAAAATATTTCCTTCATTCCAAAAAACTACCGTCATCTGTTTTTGAATTATTATTGCTCCTTTTCCTTTGAAGTTTCTTGGTTTAAAAAACGGATATTTTGGATCATAATCAACAATATCAAATTGTTGCTGTTTAACCCGTTTTTTAGTCAATTTAGAGAAAAGACGACAAATACAAGAACACAATCCACAACAATAACACAACCACAAAACTAAGACAAGAACAATTACTCCCACAACACTGCCACTAATAATGATCATTTTTGTCGTTGGATCCATTGTCATCTCCAAACCTTTATCTGGATTTTTATCAAGGTCAGCACCTTTCTGTTCCTGAAGAGAAATTATTAAATTAAAATCTTTTTGATATTTGATAATGATAAAGGAAAATATAAAGTAAGAATGTTTCCAATCAGCATTTCTGATTCCTAATTTATCATTCTCAATTAGACTTATACCAAAAGTGAAGGATGGAGGAGGAAGAAAATAAGGAGGACCAAAACTATTTTTAATACATATTTGTCAAAAAGCAAATTAAACAGCTTTACCGTGGTACCCGTCTCAGAAGTATTGGCCGAAGGTGTTGAAGTTTCATTCTTTGTCATTGTGGTTGTCTTTGTTGTAGTTGTAGTCTCTGAGACATTCTTTGTAGTGTTTGTCATTTCCTGTGTTGTTAAATTTCCCGTGGATGTTGTTGAAGTAATTGCTGTTGAATCGGAATTGGTAGCAACAGAAGACGGTGGATCCTTATTGTCATCGTTATCATTATTTGAATCGTCCTGATTTTGTTCAATTTGAGGATTTTCCTCATGTAAAGGATCCCAAATACTTTTGAAGAAAAATAAAAATTAATTTTTAAAAAGGTGAGAGAATAATTTACTTATCCGCAACATCATTATAGTCTTCCTGTTGAGTTGTAACACAAAGAAAAGTCCCGCTGAAAGCGCCAAACAAGAGAAGGAATGAAACAAATGTTTTAAGTTTCATAATCCTTTTGTGTTGTTATGAAAAGGGAGTTGACAATTATCTAAAGCGTAAAAAGAAGTTTAATTAATTATAAATTAACTATGAAACTTACTTGAATAATAATTAGAGGAGATAAAAGTTTAAAATTTTAATTAGGTTTTTATAGTAATTTAATCTAATATGCATTAAATAATTTACGAGAAGCTGACTGAACTTATAATTTAACTGTCAGCAGGATAACAGGAATCGACTCAGGATTTGTACTAAATGCCTTGATTTCATACATTATCTTTGTGATTGTTGCATCCATTGATTACATATATACATAAATGTTTATTTATTAATTTTTAATAAAATTTAAAGAAAAATATTTTTCATCCATCAATATGATAGAAGGAAAAATTTTTTTAAAGATTATTTGAGGAAATCGAAACTTACATAAGTGTAAATATTATTTGTTAAATTTATTATATTGTGGTAATTTTTGAAAATTTATTATACATATATAAAAATTTGAAAATGAACATTAAAAAATTAATTATTTGTTAAATTTAAAATTTCTAAGGTTATTATTTTCTTCTTCTTTTCTTTCTATCATCTAGCCATTGAAATTCTCTATCTACATTTTTTCCATTTATGTTAATAATCCCTCGAGGCACTCCCGGCGGTTGTGCTCTGTGTGATCCAACAAATTGTGGAATTAATTGTCCAGTATCTGAATTTCTAATTTCCACAGCTTGTTGTTGTTCCATTTCTATTGCATCTTCCATAAATCTTCAATAATAAATTTTATAAACAATTTTTTTTCCAAAAGAAATTCTTTTACCCTCCACTTCGTTGAATGACTGGTTGAATTGGAATAATTGATGTTCCATTTGATTTTTGTGAATTTGGAACAGAACCAAAAACAACAGAAAGAACTATTCCAACAGATATACACAAAATAACCATACACCAAACACCCAAAATGCAACTTTAAAAAAATTTATTTTTAAAAATTAATTTAAAAAAGCCAACCATCTATAATGCCGTGAAAGAAAGTGTGCAAAACGTAAACGAAATTTTGTTGTAATTACAGGCAATGAATAACGATAAATAGATACTTTATCAACTGATAAATGCCGCCATTTAACACGACGAATGTGTTCACTTTTAAAGTGATTTTGAAGGAAAGTTAGCGATAATATATTTGTCTAAATAAAAAAAGAATAATTGTTGGTATTGATGAATAAATCATGTTTGAGTGAGATTTTTTGTAACTAGAATTTGGGACAGACATACAAAGATTCGAACTCGTATTACGGGGTTATAAATAAGAATGGTACTGAGTATGAATACCAGCGAACTTAGCCAAAGAACTGAATGATAGGAGTGGTGCTAAATATACGCTGGGTATTATATTAAGCTCAAATTTAAAATTTAGTTCCCCCTAAGCTCTTTAAATAATTATTAAATGCATTCCTACCTTCATATTAACATCATCACGTACCCATAAATAACATTCTCCGTCATCTGGAGATTCTTTTTCCAAAAACTTTCTTATAGATTCACGACATTTTTCACTCAGAGATTGAATAAATTGGTCTGCCTAAATTAACATAATTTTTATTCAATACCGATTTTTACTTTACTTTCAGATAATTACACCCACTAATGAGAAATGAAAACTGATATTATTCAGGGTAATTATTTGAGTAAATTTTTCTTGCCTGTGCTCCTTGCGGCCTATAACAATAAACAGGCAAAATTCGTTGATCGGGTTGTCGAAGCAAAAACAGTGCCATTGGTTGATTATTAATACCATTATTATGTTTTCGAGTATATATTCCTCCATTAGAATTTCCATTTTGTTTCCCTCTATAAGGAGTTGGAGATGTTGAAGGAAAGGGCGAAGAGGATTGTGAAGAAGGAGATAATAAAATAATATTTCTTTCCTCTACTCCATTCTGTAATGGTAAGGAAGAAGGATTTAATAAAGAAGATGATGACAATTGAGATAATGCACTATTATTAGAGACTTCCAAGACTCTTGGTCTTGAGTCTTGACTCAAGACTTTTCTTGGGTTTTTTCCGGTCTTGGTCTTGGTCTTGGTCTTGGGGTGAAGTCTTGGTCTTGGTCTCGACTTTTTTGAGATTTTAAAATATACACCCCTAAAGATCGGTGAAATAATAGAGAAAAGTAAAAGATGGTAGGGGTAAGGCGAAAAGGAAGAGATTGAGACGGGTAAAAAAGCTTTTTTTGCTTTTCTCTCATATGGTCGTGTGGTTGACTGGTTGTGCGTTAGGTTCATCCCTTTGACAAATGAAGGTTCGGACCCTGACATAAGAAATAACTAAATAATTTTTTTCGTTGTAAACAAAATTTTTATAAAATTATTTTTTATTAAAAAAGTTTGTTAATTTTTAAATAGATGAATTTTAGCCGCTTTGGCGTCCAAAATTCCCAAAATTTTCGCCTGCGGCGCAGAAAAGGAAAATTTTTTGCTTAAGGATCTTCCAAAATTCGGAAAATTTTCGCCTGCAGTGCAAAAATCGGTATTTAGGAGACTTCGGTCCCAAAATCGCAATATTTTTTCCGAATTTTGATTATATTTCATATAAAACTCGTGTCTATGACACGAAAAATTTAACAAAAATTTGCCCTATGTGGCCAAAAAATAGCCTTGAGTCTTGTTAATTTTTGGTCTTGAGTCTTGGGGTCAAGTCTTGGTCTTGGGTCTTGGTCTTGGGGTCTAGTCTTGGTCTTGAGTCTTGGTCTCGAGTCTTGGAAAATTTTCGGTCTTGGAAGTCTCTAACTATTATTATTGTTGTTATTATTTAATTTGTTTCCACCATTCATTAAATTGTTATCTAATTTTAAATTATTTTTATCTGTTTCATCCTCGTTAATATAACGTTGTTGAGTAGGCGTATTTGAAAGACATTCTTAATTTGTTTAAATAAATTAATGAAACTTTTTTTAAATTTTTTTTGGTTAATCGACATTTTATCCGAATGGTTGGGGACATAAATTAATTTTTATTTACCTTCATCTCCTTCAGCATCAACTGAATGAGATGTAGATGGTCTCCGTTCCTCATCTTCATCATTATCATCGACACAAACATCAAAATCAAATTCTTCTAACCATTCTTCATCATTCGGCCCCCTCCTAATATAAAATCCAGCAGAAGCATATCCATAGCTTATTGGCCTAGATTGTCTTCTTTTAGCTACTAAAGAGCCAATTGAATAATGAGAGGAGCCAGCCAAAGACGGAGAAGTAAATGAAGGATTTAATCGAGCTGAGGATGTTCGTTGAGGGCGGAGTGGGCAATGCTTAATAGATAAGAATTGAAGGACATATTGTAGGATTAATGTAGATTACAAATAAATTTGCTAATTAATTACCGTTATAACGCTATTGCCCTCAGAATTTAAAGGTGGATTAAGTACACGTACATCATAGGATTGCCTTCGAAGTCTTTCATGTACTAATCGAATTGTTGTCTTTCCCGAAACTAAAGGTAAAGGAGGTCTGGTATTTATTAAAGGACTTGGAATTATTTTAATAGAAGAATGAGAATTTTGTTTTGTTGTTAAAAGATTGTGATTATTTTGGTGTTGTTGTTGCTTTTGGGGTTGTTTAGTTTCATCACAAGATAAAGAAGATGTTGGGGGAGGAAATAAATTAATATTTGTTAGACTAGTATTTATGGATGTTGTAGACATTTTAATGAAATAATTATTTATTTATATTAGTTTATAATATTTTTATAGAATGACAGATATATATGAAATAATGCTGAAATTTTTTTTGTTAAAATTAATGTATGTATAAGTGATTAAATGCTAAATAATTTTTCTTGGCTGTTATTAAAAATATAAGTTTAATAAAAATTTAAAAAATAAATATGATTAAATTAAATAATTTTTGTGTATGAAATAAAAAGCACAAAAAATCTATTAAGTTTTTATAAATATTTTTTAATATTTTAAATTTATTAAGAATAATTTTAAGAAAAAGTTTTCAAAATTTCTAATATTTGTTTTAAATAGAAAATTGAAACAAATAAATAATTTTATGTTTATTTTAAAAATTAAAAAGTAGAAATGCGCAATACTTTGTATGTATTTATTTTAAATAATTATATATATATAAAAGATTGAAGGAGAGAAAGTACGTATTTGGTAATCTTGAAAAAAAGATAAGCATTTAAATAAGTAGTTGAGAGACTTGTAAGGATGGCGTGTAGTTCTTATCTTTTTAAATTTTGTGTGTGAATTAATTTTTTAGAAAATAGATAAAATATTTAAATGTTATTTTATTGTTTAATTAATTAATTAATTAATTAATTAATTAATTAATTAATTAATTAATTAATTAATTAATTAATTAATTAATTAATTAATTAATTAATTAATTAATTAATTAATTAATTAATTAATTAATTAATTAATTAAATAAATAAATAGATTGTTTTCTAAACCTTTATTTAGGAGACTATTTAGTATTTTATTTTTGGATGTTTAATTATTTAAAAGATAAGTTAAACATGACAAATTCATTAGACAACCAACGATAAATATTTTCTTTTTAAAAGGCAAATAATATAATTTAATTTAATTAAAATAAAAAATTATTTTAATTTCCTTTTATTTTTATTAAATGAATTACAGTATAATATTATTGTCCACAAATATTTAATTGAAAGTTCAGATTTAATAAAGGAAATTAAATAAATTTAATTAAATTTTAATAAAAAATATGTATATTTAAATAATTATTTATTTCCTTTTATTATAAATTTTAAAAATTAAAAATAATTATTTAAAGAATATATTTTAATTTTGTGATAGGATTCGCTTTTAGATTTTATAGAAAGGATTTATTATTTTTTTTTATAATTGGCGTGCAAGACAGAAATTTTTTTTTTAAAGATAAACTAAATTATAATTTAAAACTTTTTTCTTCTCTGCAAAATTTATTAAATAAAATTAGTAATTTCGTTAGGGAAGATCTCTGGAATTTTTTAAAGTTTTAGGTACATATATTTTCTTTGTTTATTTTAAATGGCATTTAAAGGAAAATAAATTTATTTAAAATTAATGGAGAATTGTGTGGCATTAATAAATATAAAAAAAAATACAAAAAAATATTAATAATGACAGTTATCCATATTTTGTGTAAATAAATTATTTTTTATATAAAAAGTTTTAGAAAGATGGATTGACAAGAATTATAAAAAAATATATCTAATAAATACATAAATAATTATGTATTATTTAATTTTTTAAAGACATTTTTTTTGTTATTTAAAGACAATCAGAAATGCTAAAGGTATCGGAATTCAGAAATTAGGCATTAGAAATGCCAAAATTCCTACAGATTCAGAAAATAAAGTTTAAAAGAAATAAAATATTTTAATGCTTTTTTGACATTTTTATCCAGAATATATACAAATAAAATAGCTAAATAAACATGTCTAGTCACAATTAATCCAAAACTATTTGTTTAATTTCTTGGATTTTCAATTTAAATTCCAAAAATTAATCCTCTTTTGACGCATTATGATAAAAAATGTTGGAAATTTTTGATAAAAAGTTTAAAACTTTTTTAAAATTTTTTAAACATTAAAAATTACTAATTTAATCATATATAATTTATTTATAAAAATTGTGATTTTAAAAGATAAGACAGTAAATTGAATGATTGAGGGCGTTTTAAAAATTATTTTAGATTAATTAATTTTAAAAAATCTTGAAATTAGAGACAAGCTAAATAGTAATTAATATTTTTTATATATATTGTTACGTATTATTTAGAAGAAACACTTCAATACTTTTTTTAATTTTATTAATTAGAAGAAAAATAGATGACTAAAATGATTATATAAAATTTTTTAAAGATTAAATAAAATAGGTATTTTAAATTTATTATCTAAATAACAAAATAAGATAGTTGAGGAACAAAATAAAGTGAATTTGCTTTATTTATTTTAAATTTTAATAGAACAATTTTAATTTTAAAAAATCATAAAATTATTTTAAATAAATTAATTAGTTTAATTAAATAAATAAAATATTAAAGTTTATTTTATAAAAGGAGCTAAGGTTTATAAAAGGAGCTAATAATCTATTTTTATTTTAAAAGAAAAAATAAATTATTTTGTCAAGGAAAAATAAGGCATTAAATGCATTTAGCTGTTTTTCTACTATAGTTATTTATTTATTCAGGCCTTATTTTAGAAGCAATCAAGAATTGTAAAGTAGAGGAAATGAGTATGTTGGTTAAATTATAGGGCATTGATGTTATCAAATTTGTGGAGATTAATTAAAATAAAAAAAGAATTATAATTATATATTTTCTAAAATAAAGAAACTTTTACATACTTTACTTTTCACTATATAATTATTGTTAAATTATAGTAGTAGACTGCCGGAGAAAAAATAAAAATTAAACAAAAATTAAAGAAAAACTTTCAGAATTAAATATTTAATTAGAGAAATATGAAAGCAACAAAAGAATATTTTGTATTAAAATTAGTTTTGACTTGAATTTATCTGGTTAATCACTAGTAAATTATTTGTTTTAATTCAATGACCAAGAAGGATTAAAATGAAATAACTCCAAATTCTAACAGAAATAAATGTTCAATGTCAAAAATATCTACATTCAATATTATTCTACATATACAAGTTCAAAAATAAATATTAAAATTAATAAAAAAAATAAAAGTTTGATGAATTAGTTCATGGTTAAAAGTACACAGATACTCCAGGCACTTTCGACTATTTTTAATCTTAGTCCGCAAAAGTTTTGCCTAAATACTACATAAAATTGTCAAAAGGCACTTTGATGAGTTGCTACTCCACAGGCTGGCACAATTCTGACGGGCTGGCTTTTGGCTTTGCCTGAGGAAAGGGGGGGTTTTCTTTCTTTTTTTAGTTAAAAGGGGAAATGAAAGAAAAGCTGAATTCAATTAACGATTGCCTGTCCTCATGCCATAGACATCTTATTCCCCCTTTCTTTCTCTTTTTTTGAAGATAAAAGTAAAATGTCAAGACGAGAAATGTGGAGAGAGGGGAAAGGAATGAGGGGGAATGGAGGATGAGGGGGAAAGGAGAGGAGGATATTTATTTTTATTAAAGAAGCTAAAAACATAAGAAATAAAATATTTATGTAAACGGAATTGATGGCAAATTGAAAGTGAGGATGGGCAAAAAAAGAGTTAATTTGCGTTAAAAGGAAGGATGGCGGAAATTTCGGAAAAAAAATTTAAAAAAAAATAAAATCAAGAGAAATAAGGAACAAAAAATAATAAAAATATTTGAAAAAACAGAAGAACTACTTTAAATATATTATTTATTTATTTAATCCTTAAAATATATTTTTCTAAAAGTCTTCTCAAATGTCAGATAACAAAAAATATTTCTTTAGTTAAAAAGGTGTGAAGAGGAGGAGGATATTTAGCTTTTATAGGGCTAATGTAGAAAAGGACTTTTATGTAGGTAGTTTGTTTTGGAATAAAATATAAAGATGTTTTTAGTGTTTTTAATTCTTAATGAGAAAATAGAAAAAATGTTTTTTATAAAAAATTAAAAGCTTTTAAATATTTAAATAATTTTTTGATATTTTATTTTTTTGATATGTAAATATATTTTTAAAATATTTAATTTTTGTCAGTTAGGTGGTATCTCTCATTCGAAAATATTATCAAAAATACCTAGTTTTGTCTTTAGTTACATACATAAAGAAAGAAATTTATTGATATAAGAATTATTAAATTTAAAAATTTAGGGTACTCCTCATTTAGAAAAAACAATTTATTATATTAATAAAAATTCTAAAAAATGTGTAATAAATTTTTAACGGAAATTTTTAATTGACCATCTGAATTAACAAAATACTTTTAAAGATACTATTTATAAACTTAATAACATTTATTTAAATATTTAAATATTTTTAGTATAAATATAGAGCAAATAAAATAAATATTTCATTAAAAAATAATTTATTTATTTATTTTTAGATATTTATAAAATCGGAAAAAGAACAGAAATTTATTCAAAAATGGGAAAATATTTAAACTAAATATATCTATTTTGTGAATTTTTCTAAAAAATATAAAAGAAAATAAATGAATTAAATTCTAAATAATAACCAGAAAATTACTCACACATAATTCTTTATTAAATTGAGGAAAACTTAAAACTTTAAAGAAAATAAAAATAATTATTTCGTATTTTTGTATTAAAATAAAAAAATAATTATATTTAAATTCCAACACTAAATTTATTCAAAAATACCCATTCCAAATTAATTAAACAAAAAGTACTTTTAAAAAAAATTTTAGAAAAATTAACAAAAAAAATTAAGAATATTTGTCTCAATTTTCTCCCCTTTTATTTTTAAAAGAATTTCCTGTCTTGGCAAAAAACTTCTCCTTTTTTTTCTTTTCTTTACTACAACTTAGATAAATGCAAAATTACATATGTAGACAAATACCCCCTAACAATAATAAGCTTCTTTATCTCAAAATCCCTTATAACATTTCAATACTTCCTGTTAGTTTTTTTCTTCTCTGTAAGCAAAATTAGAATAAAAAAAATAAAAATATATTTTAAATTTTTAAATAAATTATTTAATTAAAAAATTAAATAAAATTTTCTAGTTTTTTTCTAAAAGTACAGGAAGTTAATAATGAAGGGGTGTCTTAGTTATTCAATTAGTTTATTAAATCATGTAATATAATAAAGTGAAATTAAAAATTAACATACAATTTATTACATATAAAAAATAGCAATATTTTTAAACAAAAATATATAAAAATATAGTACCTATTTAATATTTAAATACCTAAATATATTATGATACCAAATTAATAGAAAGAAATATGTAAACTAAAACAGGGAATTAAATCTCTAACTGATTTTGGTGTCATTAGAATCAGTTCGTCGAGTCCTTCGAATAAGCAATTATTTGCATTTTCGATTTTTTGACCCCAAAATTTTCAATTTTCGGGGGCCCGTAACTTGGCCCTATGAAGTCGTATCTCGATGATTTCGGTGGCACTCGACTCAGCTCGAGGAAGCAATTAACAGTGAATACTGTCATGATTAAAAACATTTTAAATTAGAAAGGGATTTCCAAGTTTATTTAATTTTTAATATTTATTTTTGGTCAAACGTGAAGAAAAAAATTAAATATCAATTTTATTTCAAATTTTGAGTATTTTTAAATATCCATTTTAATTTGAGATCAAGTTACTTCCCAGCAATGAGAAAATAATATATTTTTTATAAAAAAAGAAAATGCTAAAAATAAGAAAAACGTGTGACAAAAAGAAAATATTTTTTATTTTAAATTTAAAAAAAATATATGTTTCTTAACATTTAAAAGGCCCAAGTAAAATTAATTAGATATATCTAGTAATTAATTAACAAAAGATAAAGACCTTTAAGTAATTATTTTAAAATAAACACATTTATAAAAATAAATATCAATTAAAAACTAGTGTTGAGGATGGAATTCGAGACCGATATTTCGATAACCGAAATTCTTAAACTAAATTTTGTCATCACAAAGCACCATCTTCCAAGAGGAGTTTTTAAAAAGAGTTTTATCCAAAACAAAACTAAAATTCAAAAGAAAACAAATAAACAAATATTTAATTTTTATTTATTTAAAATTATACAATTTTTACAAACAAAAAATAATAAAAAAATATATGTACATATTTAGCAGTAGAATTAATTTAAAAAAAATATTTAAATTAAATTAAATTAAAAAATAATCGCCGGATATATTTTTACTAATCATTAAATAATTATGAGAATATATTTAAAAAATAATTAAAATAATTGTTTAAACAAATTAATTTAAATAAATAATGTAAAATTAAATATAACTACAATTTTATATTTTAATAAAGCGTCTATAAAAATTCAGTTTGTCTAAAAAAAAAGTCACGCAACCAAAATATTTGCATGAAAGCAATGTTTGTAATTTTAATTAAAGGTGGATTTTTCTAATTGTCTGATTAATTAGAAAATAATAGACAAAAATTTATTTCCTTGTCATTCCTTTAAATAAATAACCACTAAATTCTTTTTTTATTTTCAATATAAATTTTTAAAAAATTACTAAATATTTAAATAATCCTTTAATATTTTTTATATCATTTTCTCAACATTTCTAAAAAGAATATCCCCAACCAAAGCTTTCAAACAAAAATTATTTTGATAATATCTAAAAAATTTAAATTTTGTATATTTTTCTTGATGTTTTTTTCATCATTTCATCTCCAAAGCTATCAAAAATCTTCTTAAACGCACACAGGGTATTTTAAACGACTGATTTTAAATAAAAGAATTAAATTATATACAAATCTAGAAGAGTTTAGTTAGTAAGAAAATTATTGTAAAATATATAAATAACCATGTACTAAAAAATTGAAGAAAAAATTATTAAAAAATATTTCTTTTAAAATTTTCTACTTAATCAAATTCCAAATTGTTTTCATATCAAGTTACTAAAATATTAAAAACTCTCAAAATAATGCTTTGAATTAAAATTTTTCTAATAAATTTAAAAATAAAAAAATTAAAATCCCAAAAATTATATTTACATATTTTTAGAAAAATAAAAATACTATTAATTTAGAAAACAATTTAAAAATCATCCAAAATTTTACCAAAAATTTGTTGCCCAAAAATTAATTTTAAAAAAATCCAAAATTAAAATATACATAAATTTACCTTTTTAATAATAAAATTACTTAAAAACAACATTAAAAATACACAATTTTTACGTAAAGTGATAAATTAAAATACATAATAATAATATATATTTATAATAGAAATGAGTTCGTTCTTATATTTTTATATGCGGGGGTAGAAGAGAAAAATATGTATATATTTATATTTATAAAATTTTTGTCATAAAATTGAAGAACAGACACAAACAAACAGGGTTGCAAATAGAAATATTTAAAACCCCCAAAAAATTTTTTTTTAATTTATCCAAACTCTCCCCCCCCCCTCTCTTTTTCCAAATTTCTCAAAGCAACCCTGAATTAAAAATAAATAAAATAAAAATAATATTAGGAAATATAATTAAACTTTATATATGAGGCGATATCAAAAATCCAAAAAAGGAACATGCGCTACGCGAATAATATTAAAATGGAAAAATTATACAATTCACAACTTGTATATATAAAAAGGAAATTGAGAGAAAGTAATCGTTTGAGTAGATGGAAATTTAATTTTATTTAACATTTAATTTAAAAAATCAAAATAAAAACTTTAAATTATAATCCAAATTTGTAACAGTAAATCATCGAAAATTATTTTAGAAAAACTCAAACGATCAAAGCCCCAATAGATAGCCGAAAAATTTTAAAATAAAAAAGGTTTGACTTTTACAAGAATTTTTTTAAAGAAATCAAAATTCTTTTTCAGACAAACACCTTTTTTTATTTTTTAAATAAAATTTAGAAAGTGAACAACATGTAAAGTACATAAATATATACGAAATTATTGTGAAAGCAATGCAACACCATACAAGATCAGTCAATAGATCCAAAGATAGTGAGAATTTGTGTCATTTTTTGTTGTGAACATGAAGGCGATGGAAGTAAAATAAATTAGATGAAGTGCAATCAATCAGACGATGAAACCAAAAAAACTTTTCTCTCATACCATCTAAAAAGAAATTTAAATTAAAAAAATTAAAAATTGTCAAAGCTTATAAAAATTTTGCATTTTATTTAATGTTAGTATTGTCAAGAGTCTCTTAGAATAATTTCCAAATTTCCTCAAAAAACCTTTAAATTAAATTTTTTACCAATTTTTCCAAATATCCAAAATTTAAAGCACTGCAGTAAGAACACCATGATTTGACGGAAGAGGAGTAGAAGCTGCACTCGGAGTTGGCGGAGTAGCCAAAACATTAGTCACCGGAAGACGTTGAATTTTAACAAGGCCAAGAGCGATTGCTTTGTCAACGGGAAGCTAAAAAAATATTGAAAATTTATTTGAATATTTGTTAATTCTAAATTACCTGTTTATGTGGAAATACTGGAACATGACATTTAATACAACTCTGCGCTTCGTTTGCAATTGAATTTTGCGAAGTCCATTTGCGTTTGCACTAAAAAATATTTTAAAAGTAATCAAAAATTTAAAAAATTTCAAAAAATTTAAAAATACCTGTTCGCATTGGAATTCACCATAACATTTCTTACGCCCCTGGTAAGGGGTAAGCTCTTCATATGGACTGTTGAAACGCTAAAAAAATAAAGAAATGCCAAAAAAATCAACAAAAAATTCTACCTGTGGACAATCACCAATATAATGTCCAGGTTGATAACAAATGTGACAAATATAGCGAGGAGGCGGCATTCGTTTAGGACTGCTAAGTAACTGAGTAAATTCAGCAATTTCAACTTGATCAAAGCCATCCTCAGCTAAAAAATATTTTTTATAAAATAATTGGCTCTATCTGAAAGGAGTGCCTGGTTGAGTTTTTTCCTTACTTTTGATAGAATTCCTTAAAATGGTCTTTTTTTTATTTTTTTAACGTCTGTTGATGTTTGCTTCTAAGGAAAAATGGGAGAAAAGGATTATATTTTATACACAAATTTTGTGAGCATTTACTTTTCTGTCCGAGTTCGTCCGTGTTTTGTCTGTCTGTCCGAGTTCGTAATAACAATAAAAAATTAATCCTTTTACAATAAAAATTTAATCCTTTTACACATTTTTGCCTTAGAACAAATATCAAATATAAATGAAAATTGACCATTCTGAGGAAGTCTATAAAAGTAAGGAAAAACTCAACCAGGCACTCCTTTCAGATACGGTCAAATAATTTTTCTATTTAATTAAACTTACAAG
This sequence comes from Meloidogyne incognita, assembly GCA_036172945.1. Classification (NCBI taxonomy): domain Eukaryota; kingdom Metazoa; phylum Nematoda; class Chromadorea; order Rhabditida; family Meloidogynidae; genus Meloidogyne; species Meloidogyne incognita. The sequence continues at coordinate 1,674,386 of JARQAC010000037.1, forward strand.
CAACGATATTTTCCGGTCCTGGACTTGTACTTCCACCACTACCACCGCAAACGCTGCTTAATTTACGTTTATTGCTGTTTTTGTTAGTCCCTGTAGTTGTTGTCGTTGCTTTCAAAAGTACTGGGGCTGTTGCTGGAGAGAAGGCAACAGCTTGAACTCCAAAAGATTTCCCATTTGAAACACAATTTCCATTTCCGTTGAGGTAAATATGTTGCTGTTTGCGTTGTTCTGGACAGGTTTGACGATGAGTATAAATTGCTCCATTTCCTATAAAAAATATTTTTTTCTGATTGTAAATAATCAAAGACTAAAATTTTTTACCATTATGTGCAGGGCATTCACAAAAACACGCGCGGTCAACAAATAATTTTTGAAGTTGATTTGCAATATATTGAACAGCATGAGAATTTGCCCCTTTAGTTGCAGCACTAGGACTTGCCAAAGGCGTTCGCCCAGGACTTCCATAACCAGAACTGGCACCGCAATCATAAAGCATTTCAGACGAAGTGAGGCAACAACCACCTCCGCCGCCAACCAAAGCCGAGTCATCGCTAAGGCGGCGATTCTAAAAAGAAACAAGTAAATAAAAGGTTTACGCAAAAGGAGAATTAATGAACAAAAATAAAAACATCAAAAGAAATAACACAGAAGCAATGAGTCCAAAAAAAGAATAGCAGATCCCCCAAAATTAAATTTAAAAAATTCAAACCATTGCTGCAAATCGATCCATTCCATAACCACCAAAATCCATAGGACGCCGTTCCCGTTGATGATGTGCAACATTTCGATTTGGTGTCGAAAGTCCATAAACTTGGTCAGTGCTGCTAACTGTAGCTGAACGATGACGTTGTAAATGTTGAGCCGCCCCAACACATCCACTTCCAAATTCATCAGCAGACATTCGATGTTCGCGTTCAAAACAGCAATTTCCAGTGTTTGTACACGGAGATGAGCGACGACGAAGTAATTCGGAAAGGCTATGAACAATGCTGAAAGAAATATGAATTTCTTCAAAAAACATTCCAAATTTACCTATTCTCCTCAGTTTCTCCCTCTCCGTCAAAAGGAGATGGACTGTTATCCCATCCATTTCCAAATATTTGAGATTCGCTACTTCCATTACTTAAAATTCCATCATCCCCAAAATGTGCAGACACAGATTTTTCGTTGTCACTGCCATTTTTTGTTTTGGGAGACGAGAATTGCTGCGCAACATTCAAAGTGAGGCGGTCGTAGTCAAACATTCTTGTTGTTTATTTTTTATAAGACACAAATAATTTTGCAAATTGGTCGTTTTTTAGTAGTTTTTTTTTTAAATATGGAATGTTGTGTGAATAAATATATTCGCAATAGTTGCAATTTAAATTATTTAGGCAGTTGCTAAAATTTAATAAGAAATAATAATTATTATTTTCAAAATTAAAAGGAAAACAAATTTCCTAATCTTATTTTAAAAATAAAAACAAATAAACAAAAATAAATACTTTCATTGAAAGCAAAATTAATTAAAAACATCGGGTTTTTCAAAGAAAAAGAAAAATTTTTTAGTATCGATCTAAAGAAATGCATTAAAAAATCAAAGAAAATAAAAAATAAATTCAATATTTGTTTACGTACAAATTTCTAAAAAGTAAATTTAAAGTCTGAAACTTTCCAAAATTTAAATTTAACAGAAAATAACAGAATGCCAAAATAGAAAAATGTAGGGGAAATACAAATTCGGGCAAACTGAATTACACCGAGTTGCGATAATTCCGAAATATTTACTATAAGTGATTCAGGAAAAATTTACAAAAAAAACATTAAATTCCCCAAAAAATCAATTATTCAATGTTAATTTCTAGAAAATTTTTGCATTTAGTTATGTACATAGAATAAATTGCTCCTCTTAATTTATGTAAAAAATAATCCTTTTTTTAGTCGGGCAATAAATGCAAAAGTAATTTTCTGTTGTAATAAATAAATAGGGGAAATTTAGTAGAGAATTATTGAAAGGTATAAATAAGCAAGGAAAAGTTAAAAACAAAAATGAATGAGTTAAAAAAAGGTCAGAAAAAGAAAGATTAATTTTCTTTTTTCTTGAGGAAATTGATTGAAATGGAAAGAATGCCCCCCCCCTAATGAATGAATCAAACAAAAGCAAAAGTAAAATAAATTCTTCCGTCAGCTTTTTAAGGGTATTAAAGATTGATTTTAAAAAGAATGATTAAAAAAATAAAAATTTTTAAATTAATAAAATTTAGAAGAAATTTTAATATAAAATGATTTTTAATCGAAAATAAATAATTTTATTTAATATTTGGGGGCTTATAAATAATTGAGAGAATAATTATTAATTATTTGAACAGATGGAGAGAGAGAGAAAATTATTTTTTATTAAAATCTGGCAAGAATTGTTGATGCTATTTTAGTAGTTTGCAATTATTTGTATAAACATATACATTTATGTACGTAATTAATGAAAAAATTAAGTAACGTATATTTAAAAAATTAAAATTTAAAAATTAAAAAAAACTTTTTGCAATTTAAATTAAATTTTAAAATTAAAAAAATAATTTTATACAATATTTTTAAAATATTTTTATGTAGAAAAAGCTTTAAGAGAAAGAAAAGCCAATTTTTCCTTTTGACGGCCTTCGCCCTCTTTTCGCACATTCAATTTAAAGATTGCAAAACAAACAAACAAATACCAAGAAAAACAAAAACAAAAAAAATATTTTTAAAAGAAAATCTAAAAATAAGCATGCGCGAGATGTTGAGAGTGATTTGTAGTAAATATATAGAGGAGCGGAAAAAATAAAAAGAAAAAATATTAAAATAAAAATATACGTATAATGATGAGAAAAAAGTAAAAAAAAGAACATTTAAAAATATTTATCGTCCTTCAAGTCGCGCGTTACAGAGATAAAGAACCTCTCTAAATAATATTATGTAATGGGACAACAAATATTAGAGAAATACCTACATAGCTTTTATTTTAATTTTTTTAAAAATTAAAATAAAAATCTATAAAATTCAATCAAGTGTGAAAAACCTTTATTTTATTCCCCCTTCCCATCTTCCTACACACTTTCCTTTGTTTCCTTGATATTTTTTATTCTCGTTATATATTAGTCATTCTTCCAAATTTTTAAATTTTTAATTAATAAGAGTGGCATTTAAAAAAAACTAAAAAAACCTATTTAATTTAAAAATATTTAAGAAATAATTCCTCAAAACATCAAAAATCTTCTTATAATATTTGGGCGTTTTTACATTTAATATATGTATTGTAATAATCAATCATTTCAAGTTAAAAAAATTTCTTGAAATTTAACAACCCGGCAATAATGTACATACATAAATGTACATATATTTTTGCAATCCATAAAAGGAAATTTAAATAAAATGTTGGGGTTTTGAAAAAAAGAAATATATATTTGTTTTAGCATTCTTTGACGTAATAAAATATTTTTTAAAAATTATTGGTTAAAATTTTAAAAATATTCAAATAATTATAATTATTTTTAAATAATTTAAAAAAATTTAAAATTATAAATTTAAATTCTCTTAAATTCTAAAATCCTAAAAAATATTAAATTTGTATAAAGAAAAAAAAGAAATACCCTTCCCCGTTTACCCGCAGCTAACAAGAATAGAAAGATCATTTGCTCAAAGTTCTACCCGAGATTACCCCCCTTTTCCTTCCTTCTCCGTTTTTCTTGACTCCCAAGTCCCCGGTCAGATGTTTTTAAAATAATTAGAATATAATACAAAATTATTTACCGGGATAGACAAATTCCCTTCACCTCACCTACCTCCCCGTCAATTTCCGTATTTTTTGCCTCCATTTTTTAAATCTACCAATACCTACTACACATTTATCTCTATTTTATAGAGATTATTTTCTTAATTTTTGTATTTAAATATTTATATTAATTTTACAAAAAAAACTAATTCTTTTACAAAATATTTAAATACTGGAGATAAGGATTTACCTATTAAAAAAAAGAAATGAAAGACTAAAAATCAACAAAAAATCTTTTCATTTCTCGTCTAAAAATAAAAATTAAAAAGAAAAGGAGTTATATTTTATATTTTAAATTTGTCATTAAAAAAAAGAAAAGTGAATGAATAGAGAGGAAAGGGCCATTAAATAAAAAAATTTTTATTTTAAAAAATTCTCTGAGTGATTGCCTTTGTGTTGTTTGTTTAAAAAAACTTTTTTATTTTAATATGGAGGGACTTTTTTAAAATAAAAAGGGGGAAGCACATGCGCGAGAAAAATTGACAGATTTTTGTGTAAGAATTTTTTGAGAAAAGAATTTAAATATTTAAAAGAATTATTTATTTATATGGCCAATAATTTTGATTGATAAATTATTTTTTATATGGAACTTTGGAGTGTTTTTTGGACAAAGGTATAGAATGAGAAGAATTCTCCTATAAATAATTTTTAATTACCTAGCTTTTAATTTTAATATTTTGACTGTTTTTTTTGGAAAACCCCCCGTAAACCATTTCACTTTTTATTTTTTTTTAAATTCTTCCCTTATTCTCTTAAAATCATAAAATTTTAATTTCCCCGCCTAATTCTTGATGGATGCGCGAGAATAGAAAGGGAAAAAAATAAATAAAAGAATTGCCTCGATTAATGCGGAAAATAAAAATAAAATAAAAAAGGAACATATAAAGTTTTAAGTTTTTTGTCATTTAAATAAAAATTCTATTTTAGATGCGCGTAAAGAGAGATTGTGATTAAATAAATAGATAAAGAAAGCTTTTTTAAAATAAAATTAGGTATATTTCTAATAAAAATATAGAAAAAAGAAAACAGGTGACTACTAAAAAGTTTTCTTTTTTTTAAATAAAGGAAGGACCTTTAAAAATAAAAATAAATATTAAAGCCTAAAATTGATTGAAGAATTTTTGTGTTGGATGTATGTATTTTTAGAGAAATGGCCAAAATTTAATAAAAATAAATTTATTTAATAGTTATTTATTTTAAATAATTTTTTTTAAATATTTTTATGCAAAAAATAGTCACGCAAAGTATTTTTATTATTATCAAAATTTTCCTTTTATTTTTGAGGAATTTATGAGAAAATATTTCTTTAAAGTATTTATTTATGAGTGTTCCCCTTTATTGGTAAAAAATAAAAGAATTCTTAAATAAAAAAGGTTTTTGATGATTGACTCTTTTTTAATCATTACCGCCTAGTTTATTGACAATAAAATGATTAAAATCATCAAAAACTTTTTTGAAATAAATAAAAATATAAAAGAGAATGAATGAAGATTTTTTAAGTAATTAAATTTTAGATTTTATTTATTTTATAAATTCAGGAAATATTGGCAATTTATAACTAGTTTTGTTTACAACATGTGAAAATAAAATTAGAAACAAAAAAATTCCAGATTTTTAATTGGAAAATAACATTTCGAAAAAAAATATATAATTAATAACAATTTTGTATAATCCTATTTAAAACAAAATTGTTATAGAAAAAATATTTGGAGAGAAGATTAAGGGGCCTTTAATTCGCAATATTTGTACCAAAATTAACGAAAATAAAGATCAAAGATTTATAAAAAAATAAATTAGTTTTAGTAAAATTTTAATAAAATTCACGTGAATTTCACAAAAATTCATGAAAATATAAAAAATAGAAAATAGTGTGTGGTAAAAAAGGAAAAAACTCATTGCTTTTTAATTGAAAAGGAAAAATAATAATAAATTTGGATGGAGAATTAAAGGGATGATTAAATAAAAATAAATAAAAAATATTCAAAATTTAAATAATTAATTTATTATCCAACTTAATCCCGTCAAAACTCGCTTAAGTACAATTAGTACAAATTAAATTAAGGGATTAGAACTTTGTTGTTACTGTTCCTTTCCTTCACTTTTTTCAATTAAAAACAGGTTTTTATTATTTATTATTTTTTTAGTAGAAAATCCCCCTTCCTTTCTCCCTCCCCCCCTTCCCCCCTCCTCCGTCTTTTCCTTCGACATCACTTTTTTACAATTTTTTTTCAAAATATACATACATTCAAAACTGCAACAACAAAATGTTTGCAAAAGGAAAGAAAAAAGAGCGGAGAGTTTTAGGTAAAAAATTATTTAATTCCTCGTGAAAGGCGAGAAAATATTTAGAAGAAAGAGGAAGGCTTTAAAATAAATTTAAAAAAACTTTTTATTACAATTAATTAAAGAGAAACTGCAAATAATTAAAAGAAAAATGTTTAATTAAATTATTAATTGTAAAAAGGGGGGTTTAAATTGTTAATTTGTTTAATTTAATATTTTAATTTTATACTTTTTAAAAGATTTTTATTTAAATTTTTTACATAATAATTAAAGAAAGAACAGGTTAGAAGAAACCAAAATATCTTACTTTAAAAATCCTCAATAATAATTTGGGGATCTCAAAGCTGAACCGAAAAGATGAAATATACCCATAATGTTACCAACGGTTATTTAAAAAATATTTTTAATCCTAAAAATGTCGTTCTGTTCCCAAAAAGCAAAATGGTCGAGAATCCATCCCAGTAAACAGCAAAAGATTTGTAGAAATCTAGACCATGATAAATTGGATTTATCTGACGAAAAGGTTGTTTTGTCCCCTTACTTAAACTTTTTTTTATTTTATTTTAACTAGCAAACTTTGCTGGCTTTATAAAAACAAAATAAATTACTAAATTTTTAATTAAAATAAATTAAAGAATGCAAGAAAGTTAATAAATTTATTTATATAAATGGCCAATTACTGATAGTGTCTCCCCTTTCTGTTGTTGATTTATAATAAATGAAAAATGATAAAAATTAAGAATTTAATGTGCAAAAAATAAAAAATTATTTTCTCTTAAAAACGAGAATAATTAAATAAATAAAAAACTAATAAAATGAACAAAGTATTAACAAATAAATAAAATGATTGATTAAAATTTAAGGGCTTAAAAATAAAAGTTAAGGGTTGAAAACAAATATTTTCTCTCTTAATTTAAAAAATATCCAGATATTTTGAAATTTAAAAAAAAGAAAAATAGATTATAATAGAAGAAAAGTAATTTTATTTTTTGTAAAAAGATAAATAAAATAAAAGAGAACTTAGAAGTGTTAAGGCCAATACTTTATCTTTTATCTACAAACTCGAAAAAAACAAAAGAAAAAGTATATAGGTAGGTAGGTATTTATTTCTTATTTATAATGATGGCCCAAGTCAACAACCCAAAATGAGGAGAGACAAAACAAATCAAAAAAGGTTTTTAAAAGACAAAAACTTGATTTATTCCCCCTCACGTGATTACTAAAAAAAGGAATAATTTAAAAGTTTATAAACAAAGATTATTTGATAGAAAGAGGGAAGGAGAGAGTGAATGTTGACAAAACAATTTTTTATATTTTAATGACCTTCTTTATTCTTTTTTAGAAAATAAACATTAGGCAGTAAAAATAAAATAAATTTATTTGAGAAAAAAAAGAAGAAGATTGTTATCAAACCCTTTAGTTCATTAAAAAATGAAAATTAAAAAATTTTTTTTTAATTTTTAGAAATATTTTTTGTTAAAAATAAAAAATTTTTAGAAAATATTTTAAAAGCAACACATGTTTATTTATTATCTAAAATTTTGTTTTAAAGAATTTGTCAACAAAATTTATTATTTTTTCTTAAAAAATATTTACAAGTAAATAGCCTATTGAATGACAAGATGAAATTAGAAAAAAAAATAATTTAAAAAAATGGAAGAATTATTTAAAATAATTTTTTAAATAATTATTCCCTTCCTCACCCTTCCCCTTTTTAGGTTGGGTACCCGGTCCGGTCCTAAAGATCGAGTCGGTCAGGCTCGTAAAAATGAATTTGACTCGAACGTCGGCTCAACTCTAAAACACTTATCCTCCTACTTTTTTAGTTAAAAAAAGTAATTTTTATTTTAAACAAATTTTATTTTTTATTTTCACTTTTTGCGCAGTTTTAGCTAGTGTAAACAAAAAAATTGCGCGATTGAATAAAATCGGATAGGGAAAAAATTTAAAAAAAAGTGTGGGAGCTTTTTTCTATTTATTTCTGTTTGTTTTTATTTTTTTTTAAAAAATGAAAAAGAAAATATATAATTAATTAAAAATATATTTTTTGTAAATTTAAATAATAATAATTCTGTTTAACAGGGTTTATTCTCATTTTATCTCAAATTTGTACCTTTTCTTATAAATATATTTTTTAAAAAACAAAAATTTTTGATTTTTAATCCCAATTAATTTTTAGTTTTTATTAAAAACAGTTAATTAAGCTTTCATAATTTTAAAAAACAATTTTTTTATTAAAAAAATAATTTTTAGTCATTCGCCCAAAAAAATGTTTTTCTTTCTAAACAATAATTTTGTTTATTAATTAAAAGATTTTTATAATAAAAATTATTTTAATTAATTTATTAAATTAATCGATTTACTTTAAAGCTATAAATATATTGACAGAAATAAAAATTAATTTAAATTATTTTAAAAAAATATAAAAATTAATAAAAAAATATTTATTTTTAATTTAAAATAAAAAAAAATATAAGAGATCAAATGAGAGAAAAATAAAGGTATATATTTTACTTTATTTATTTATTATTTTCCGTAAAATGTGCGGGAATTTAATGCCTGCTGTTATTTTTTATTTTTTATTTTGCCTATTGGCCGGCCTTTCTTTTTTTGTTATTTTTGTATTAAAAACTAGTTTTTTTTTGTTAAATTATAAGAACAAAATTGGAAAGGTAATTTATATATTTTTATTTGTTAAAAAGGATAGGGATTGTTAAAAAAAGAAAGGATTGAAAAATCAAAAAATTCTTTTTTTTATCCACAATTTATTTCTTTGTTTAATAGAAACAGAAAAATAAAAGAATAAAGAAAAAAAAATAAAAATACCCGGCCCTAAGGCCATAATTTAGTTAAAATGGGAGAATATTGGAGAAAAAGATAAGTATGCCTTTTTAAAGTAAAAAATAAAATTAAAAATTAGAAAAGGATATTTTGAGTTTTTGGGGTGGATATTGGAAATATTAAAAAATAAAAATAATTAAATTAAATAATAAAAAAGATTCTTTTGAATTAAATCGAAAATCCCTTTTTTTAATTGGAAAGGGAAAACTTAGTGCCGTCCCAAGTTTTAAAATAATTTTTAATTTTTTTCTTCTTATAAAAATTATTCTATTTATCCCCCCATTAAATTTTAATAAAGAAATTAAAATAAATAAAAATTTGAATAAAAATTTATATTTAAATACTTTCCCTCTCCCTCCTTCACACAATCGACTTCCGGTGATTGTGAAATTGAGGGAAAATGAAGGGAGTGGGAAATTATGTAAAGGAGAGGAAATTAAAGGTGGGAATGAGGGGAAGGGAGAGAGGAAGGTGAAGGGAAGGGAAGGGAAGGAGGAAATAAATAAATATATTTATTTTGCAAAGAAATTCAATAAAAAAATTTTAAAATATTTATTTTTAAAAAATAAATTTAAAAAATAATTTTTGCAAAAATAAGGGAAAAAATAAAAATAAATTTTAAAAGAATATTTCTTTTAATTTAAATATATGTATATATTATAATATATTCTTTTTTCTGTTGTTTTATAAAAAAAAGAAAAAATAGCTAATAAAATATTTATTTAAAATTTTCTTTTTATTTTCTTTTATTTCGTTTTTGGTTATTTCAATATATTCCCGTGTATTTGGCAAAAATAACTACAAAGAATGTGTGTGCAAAAATAAAATATATTTTTTATTAAAAGAATTTTACAAAAGGGTGATTGAGGTCTAAGGTATTAAACGGAACGGAAACTATAACTTCGTTCATTATTGACAAATCCTGAACGTCCTAATAATGCAAGCTATTCGAAGTATGAGGGGAATCAAAGTGTATGGGGACAATTTGTTAGAGAGCTCTGATTGAATTTTTTAAAAAATAAAAAAATATTTATTAGTTTTTATTAATTAAAATATTTATTTTTTTATTTAAAGTGTTTTTGACTTTCGCCAGTGTAAGGAGAGTGAAATGAAGAAATTCGTAAAGAGGAGGAGGATTGAAAACAAAAAAAGAGATAAAAAGGTAAAAGAGAAAATATGCTAAAAAGAAAGCAATTGATGCCAAGAAAAATAAAAAATATTTTTTAGGGACTTTTCTTTTTTACTAAATTGTTTGTCTTGTGTGCATATGACACTGCAAGAAAATAATAAAAACAAAAAAATACATATTATTTTTTGTTTTGAAAAATAAAAATAGGTATGTATGTGTGTGTATAATTTTAGATTATTTTAATTTTACAAAAAAAATTTAAAAAAAGATTTGATAAAATATATTAAAATTATATTTTAAAGGTGAATTATTTAATTAAAGTATTATTTTTCAGAATTAAAAGTAACAATAATTTCTTTTGGAAATTTTCTCAATTAAAATTCCCCCAATATTTTAATTAAATCATTTAGGTTGATTGAATTTTTTAAAAGATTTATTTAATTTTTGAATTAGCAACTTTGGAGTTTCTCAATCTTTGGCCCTTAATAACCAAATACACACATTTTATCCCATATTTAAATAAAAGATTATCTCTCTTTTTTCTTGTTAAATTATAAGTATTTATTTGTGGTAATCTTTTATTATTTTTAGAGGTGGATTTGTTGTTAGTATTTTGTGTTTTGTTTAGTTGAGAGGAAAATGCGGGAAAATGTTGGAGAAATTAATGTATTTATGTACATAAATTAGCAAATAATAAAAATAGAAAGGAAAAAACTAAAAAAAAATATTTTTAAAAAATATTACGAAAATAAGGGAAAAATAATAAAAAATATTTTTAAATAAAATTAATATTTATTTTTAAAAGTTTTGAACCCGACAATTTTAAACCCGACAACAACAACCTTACAGAAAATTCTAACTTTTTTTTTAATTTAAAATTAAATTCACTTATTAAATGAAAATTTAAAATTTTTTATCCATTTTTAAGAAAATAAAAATGAGGAAAAAATAATATATTGTGTGAGAAGAAATGGGAATTTTAGGCACAAATAAACAACCGACAACCTTGCATTTTTTCTTTCACTTAAAAAGTTTCTTTTCATTTTTAGAGTAAACAAAAATAATGAGAGTTATTTTTGAGGGAAAGAATGTAAAAAAATATAAACAATTTTTATTACTTTTAAAGATTCATAGAACAATTTTTAAATTAAAAACAATTTTTGTTTATTTTAAAATTTGTTTTCTAAAGGTATATGTATAAACAGTTTTAATTTCTAGAAAGAATACTGTTGAACCGAAATTAGCTTATTTTCGAAAATAAAGAATTGGGTTTGTTGGAAAATTTAAATTTCAAATCCAAACAATTTAAAAGCTTTGAAATTATTTGGCTAAATTGTTGATCTATCCGATCACTAGCAATATCCTTAATACACAAATATGCAGAATGGGTCAAAAAGCCTTTAAAAAACACCCAAAAAATTTGATTCTTTAACATTTTTAAATTTCCAATTAAATATATTTTAAATAGGTAATAATAATTATTAAAGAACAAAGAACATAAAAAATAAAAATAAAATCATTTTAAAAACGCCGCGGGCAAAATATTTAAAAAGAAAAAAATTTTTTGATGGATTGAGTTGAAGAGAATAAAAAAATAAAAATTGTGGGTAAATAAATGGAAAAAATGAGGGAAAATTGTAAAGAGAGAGAGAATTTATTTTTATTGAAAGAAAAAGCCAAAGACCAACAAAAGTGCTCGAAACAAATTTTTTTAGTAAATATTGCAAAAAATTGTTTTAAAAATTGCCGTAAAGGCCAAAGACTAAATTAAATAAAAACATGAAATTTTGAGGAAAAAGGAATATTTTTAGAATTATTTTTAGAAAAAATAATAATTTGGATTGGGAGAAAAAACAAAATAATTAAAAAAGGATTTTTTTGGAAGTTAATTGAAAAGTAAATTTAATTTTAAATTAATTATTTTGTTAAAATTAAAGAATTTCTGGGTATTAATCAAAATATAGAATAATCATTAGGAGGGGGAGTAATAATATAAAAAAAGCAATTTTGTTTTTAATTTTGTTTACAAAACTTTAAAATAAATCCGCGCCTCTTTTTGCCGGGTTATCAAAATGTTTATTGGCCTTTAACTTCTTTATATTTTTAAAAAAGCGAGAATTAAATTGAGGGATGAGAGAATCCCTAAATAAAATTAACATTTTATTTAGAGGTGTTTAGAGGGGGATGAGGAGGATAAAGGAAGGGGAGGGAGGGATGGGAGGGGGGATGGGGAGGAAGGGTAGGGAGGGAGGGAGGGAGGGATGGAGGGATGGATGGGGGACTCTCAAAAAATTTTTCCTTCATTTTCCTCTCCTTTCTCTTTTAATTTAATTTTTTTCTCTATCCAAATAAAAAAATTCAAAGCATAATTTGGCTTTTCAAATGTAGTTTAATTTTTTTGTGTTTTGTATTTCCTCCTTTCTTTAAAATTTTTTTTATTAAAATATCGAAAAACAAAAAATCAAAATTTCTGCTTAATTTAAGAGCCTCTTATTTGTTGTTATTTTGGGCTGAATATATAAAAATTTAAAAAAAATAAATATAAAATAGGGAGGGGGATGCGCACGTGAAAATTATTTTAAGGGCAAAAATGTGAGGGCTAATTTTGCAAAAAATATTTAAATTTAAATAAGTTAAATAAAAATTTAAACGCCTATTATCCCTACACAAACCTTCTCTCTCTCAGATTCTCATATTCAAGACAACAAGGGGCGTTTAATGAAATTTTAAATTTAGAATTTCTTTAAATTTAAAAACTTTTAGTTTAATAAGGAAAACCTATTTTTCTACAAACCAAAAAATTTTCTTTTTAATTTCTCAAATTTTAATTTTTTAAATATATGGAATATCAAAAACGCGTGTTTTACAACAAAATTTTATTTAAATTAATTTACACGTTAAACTTGAAAAATCAAGGGAGGATTTAAACAATTATTAATTTAAAAAATATTTAGTTTTTTAATTAATAAATATTTTCACTAAAAATATAAAAATGTTTATATTTAAAAAATAAAAAAATTATATTCGTCAACAACCAAAGTTGTTTACGCTTTTTAATATATTAAAGGACAAGAAATAAATTAAAGAATGATGAAATAAAAAATAAAACTTTAAATTTTTATTTAAAATTTTTGTGATGAAAAAAAGATAAAAAAATATTGGCAGAAATTTATATGGGTGTGTGTGTGAATAAATATTTAATTGAAGATTTAATCTGACAGTCGGCCAAAATAATATTTTTATATTTAAAAGAGAAGAGGAAGTTTTGCAAAAAAATGTACTTTTTTAATTAAAAATAATTATTTAATATTTTAATTGAAAATTAGAAAAGAGTAAGCATGTTTAAAGAAATTAAAAAAATTTTATAAAAAAAATATACAGAAAATTTGGCAATAGGTAAATGAAACTATTGTATGGAGAATTCTTATACTTACCTATGTATTAACCAGAATTAGTCACTGCCTAAGGAAAAAAATAAATTAAAAAAAGAAAAATTGGTTTTAATACATAAATGTAAAAAATATACATAAATGTATGTTGTATTTAATAATATTGACGACCAACGGCCACTCTACACATTTTTCTCTCACATTTTTAATTGAGTGCTAGTGTAGGCTTGGCAATAAAAAAAATAAAAACTAATTTAAATATGTTTAATTTAACAAAAATTAAAATAAAATTTTAGTTAAATATGTATGTACATAATTATTAAATAATAAAAGCTTCTTTAAAATGGGGACGAGTTGAGAAAAAAGTAGGGTTGGGGTTTGCAAATTTTCTCTGGTCAGGTTTCGGATCGAAAAATTCAGGTATAGGTAGGGTATCAGGTAATTTATCCCAATCCCGTTAATCAGTCAAGAATAATCTATTAACATAAATTATTTTATTGAAACCCCCCAATATTTTATATAATTTTTATAATTATTTAGTTAAGTAACTATAATAAATAAAATATTTATTTCTTTCTTGACTACAAAAGAAAATTTATTGCCAGTTATAGCGCGCTAAACTCTAAAATATATTAAACTGAGAAATAACAAGGTTGTTTTTATTATTTTAGCACAGTTTGCACAGTAGTGGACAAATGGGGGGGGAGCCAAGAATATTTTTATATATTTAATGGCTAACAAAATAAGGAAATGAAAAAAAAAGCTTTTAAAAAGTCAATTTATATTTAAATAAAAATTAAATATTTTTTTATAAAATATGACTAGACAAAATTTTGAACTAAACTTTTACTTGTAAATAAATTTAAAAAAAAATTACATAGGCCTTAATCTGTTTATAAAAATTTAATCAAAAGTGGGTGTTAAAGTACTCTTAATTATTAATTTAAATTAAAAATATTTTTGTTGAAAGGATATTAAATTTTAATTTTTTTTAAATTTAAAAACTTTAAATTAAATAATTTATTAAAATACTTCAAGTATTTACATATACTTAATTTTACAACAAAAATTTACAACAGCAAAATTTCCCGAGAAAAAAAAATAAAAGCAAAGAAGTGGGCAAAAAAAAGCAAACGGTCGACTAAAAGCTAAATAAATGGTTTATTTGGGTAAAAATAAAGTAAGCGTATATGGAGAATAAAAAGGGGGTTTTATTACATTTTTGACTTGAAAAATATAAATTGATTTAAAAAATTCTTTTTTAATTGTATATAAGTATACCAAGGGTCAGTTGGAAATAACCTCCAAATTTAGATATACTCTTTAATCCTTTATATTAATACTCGATATATAGCCAAATCCTTCAATATGCCCTTTATTCCCCCAAATCCAATATCCCATTTAATCCTTCTTAATTTTATAAATTAAACTGTTAAATTAAAATAGTAAAAATTTTGAGAAGTTTAGAGGTCAAGAAGCCATATTTCTTCCATCCTACAATTAGCGCTGAAAGTGAGTTTAAAAAATAATTAATTTTAAGAAAAAGATTTTAATGTCTAGACCGTTTTGAAATAAAAAATATTTTTATAATATTTTCATGTGATGATCAGAAAAAATTTTTATGTAAATTTTCATTTATAGTTTTATTATTTTTTTGAATTTATAAGTAAACAAAAAAAGGAAAATAAACATTTATGCAAATATTTTACAGAAAAATATTTAAAAAAAGTTGCAAACATAAAATAAATTTTTAAATTTATTTTGTTGTTAGTGACGAATATTTTAATTACAAAATTAAAAAAAATTTTTAGTAGAGAAAGGTAAATTGTATAACAAAACAAAGGGTTTCAGTTTTAGCAATAGTTTTCTTTAAACAAGTCGACCTTCCTTTCCTAATTACAATTTTAACCAATTTTCAAGGGAAATAAAGAATCAACAGAAATACAAAAGTTGAATTGAACTTGAAATTTTATGAATTTAAATACAATAATATATTTAATGAGGTTTTTTTAATCGTTGCTTTAAACAGAAAAACATACAAAATGTCATGCCAATTACAAAAACATTTAAAATTTAGACGATTCGAAACAAAATTTTTGTTTTATATTTTATAGTTACATATGTATACTCAGTGGAAATATTTAAAAAATTAATCTGTTGTTTTTACGATTATGATTTTTATATTTTTATCTCATCATCAAAAAAACATATAAAAACTTAATAATTTGATTTTATGTATTGAGTTTCTGGCAGATAAAAAATAGAAATTAAAATCGATGTAATTGCCAAATTTTAATCAAAAAAAGAAAAAAGCAAATAAATTTACATAAATTGCTCAAATATAAAATCGATGAATTTTAAAAGAAAAAAATTTTTAATACATTAAAATAAAAAGTTGCTGTTATTTTAAAGAAAAAAAACAAAAAAATTACCATAGATAAATAGAAAAACACCAAAAACTTATAATTTTTCTGTTTATCCTTCCACACATACAATTAGCTGTTATTGTTAGGTGGCAAATGAGAGTGAAAATGCTGTTGGCCATTACCTCCTCTAATTCTTAATTGATGTTGCTGTTGATCATCTACAACAACTTGTTGTTGTGATGCAAGTCTTTGTTGTTGATGTTGTTGCTGTAAAGCATTTTGTATAGCAGTTTGGACATTTTTGAATTTCCTAAAACATTTTTGTTTCTGCATATGCTCCATAAAAATATCCATATATTTTCTTCGTCCCTGTGGTTGTTGTTGATCATGATGGCTTGTAGGAGGTAAGAGACGAAATAATTCACGAGTAATCAATGCCAAATCGCAAACCTTTAAGAATATTTTGAAATAAATCATAATAAAATATTTAAACTCACATATTCTTGGTCAGGCGCATTAAAATTGTTAAAATTAAGTTTATGAGATGCTGCAGAAAATGCAGACGAAATTGCATGAAGAGCCAATTCAACAGCAATTCCTGACATTGAATGTTGGGTCATTGCATTCCTTGCCTGCTGCATACATAATTTTGCTAGATCTCCATTTGATGACAAAAGAATAGCCTCAATTTGTCCTGTGCCGGGGATTCGATGCGAATTTGGTAATTGATGGAAGAACTGAAGTTTTTGTGTATGAAAATTAAATAAAACAATTCCACCAACCTTTAAAACACTCTTAAAAAGTTCGATAAGCACAAATGGCGAACTAATCGAAGCAATCACTTTTTCACAAAACATCCGAACATACTCAGGATCGCCAATTTCTATAGAAACATCCAATAGCCAACAAACATCGTCACAGGATGGAGGATTCTAGAATAGATAAACCTGACTTTGCGAATTCAATTTTGCAAAAGCGAATTTTGTAGACCGACACTCGAGTAAGAAATAAAAATCAGAAACAAACAAGGTTAATCTAACAAAGATCTAATAAGACATTTATTATTCTTTCTTACTCAACTGTCAATCTGCAAATTTCATGCCACACAATTAAATTTAAGAATTTTGTTTTAAATATCAATAATACTTTGGCAAATTTTGCAGAAAGGCTATCAGAACTACGCAAATTATTCATGGCCATAATACCAAGACGATGTGCATTGCGTATAAGATAAAGAGCTCTATCATCCAAAACAACCAAACGACCAGTTGTCATAGTTGTTGGAGGTGGAGGAAAACGATGTTGAGAATTTAACTAAAAAATAGCAGAAGTTTGAAAACTTTAGAAATAAAAAAATAATAGAAGATAATTTCAAAAACAAACTTGATGCAACCCGCGATTTTGCTGCTGCTGATTAAATTGTTGAATTGCAACAATTTGTTGTTGCTGAAGTTGATTCTGAATCATAGTAACAGCACCAGCACTAGACGCAAATTGATGTTGATTTGCATGGTGGTGTATAGATGGAAGCATTCGGAGGTTTAATCCTGTAGGAACAAAATTTTGCTGAATTGATTGATTTATTGATGGAGCATAATCAACTGGATGAACAGCAGATGTTCCTGGTTGTGCAATTTGTTGTTGTAAAGGGACTTGAAACCAAGCAGTGGCTGGTAAAATACTATTGGATTGTTGTTGAATTTCTCCAGTCATATTTGGAACAGAAAAACTTGGATGAAGACGAAATAAATTATTCGAATTGTTGTTTGTTGAAGAGGTTGAACTGTCATTAGTTAATAGTGCAGCCGGTGCAGCAACTTGTGGCAATGGAGGAGGAGGAATTGAAGGCGAATAAAATGGAGGTGGAGGAAGATGCGGTGGCATCAAGTAAAGCGGTGGTGCTGTCGGAGGCACTATAAATAATGTCAATGTATTTAAAATTACTGTACTTTTTTCTGTACTTTCTTCTCCCCTAGATATTATCACCCCCCTCCTGAAATGGGAAAGTGTGGAGGTCGAGCAAATAATCCACACTTGCAGAATATTAATGAATAGTCGGTTGGACTAAACAGTCGGATGTGCTTCGGTCTAGACTCACTCAATGTTCTGTTCCATTGAGTGAGATTTTTCACAGCATGACATGTCAGTACCAAGCATAAATTTTTTAATATTAAAATAGTGGCAATACCAATGCAGAACTGCAATGTTTGCTGATGCTGTGTTACAACAGGCTGCCAAGTCGAAGCAGAAGTGACTGGTTGTTGTGTCGACCCCACGAAGGTATTCTTTATGTCAGTTGTCTGTAAAGAATGGAAGAAAGGAATTTGAGGAGGTGACTGATGATGGAGATAATATTGTTGTTGATGAGGAAAAAAATTAAGATTGTTCTTTTGAGTTGATTTATTGTTGTTTAAAGAAACGCTTGAAGACGGTGGCTCACCAATAACATTCCCTTCCAATTCCGCAAGGTGTGCAACATATAGATTATACCAATGATGAGAAACACGAAAAAGTACCTTTACAAGAACTGTTACAATAATTTACGAAATAAAAACCTCTGGATAGACACCGCCTCGTTGTGTAGATTTTTCTACAGCCAAACAAGCATCTTCTAGCATTCGAGGCGAACGCTCTTTACATTGATTTAGTGCTTTTAGACTCTCAGCAGGCAAGAGAGAATTAGCCTCAGGAAGAACACTCAGAGCAAGCTGAGCAGCTTCTTCAACAACAGACAAGTCACTGCTTTGACTGGCTTTGTCGGCAAGAGATGCAACCTCAGTTGGAGTCAAATGCTTGTGCCAGGTACGTCGAATGATTTCCAAAGCTTGACGACCTTAAAAAGGATAAAAAAATTAAAAGGATCATTAAAATTGAAATACCAATATCTAATGCCTGTGCCTGAATCCAAGAAACATGTGTAGAATAGGTACGCGTATTCCACGAAGGAGAGCATTCATTGTTTAAACCCAAGGCATATAATGCAATCAACAACGAACAAATGTGTAAATTACGATGAGGACCAATTTGAGGAGCACCACCAAGAAAAGCAGCAGCACCTAAAGCAGCTGTAGCCATTGCTTGCACTGGATTAAACATGGGACTACTCTGATTTCCACCAGCTTCTAAAAGTAGAGATTTAGCAAATTCAAACATATGGTGAGCCTGTGCCTCGCTAGCTTGATTCGCTAGCATTGGAAAAGGCTTAGAAATCGAAGAACGAGTTGCAGGAAAAAATCTGAAATTTTTAAACTTCATAAAACTATAAATACTGATTGTGTGAGGACCTGTCTCCTGAAATTTGTTGTTGTCCTATACCCAAATCGAATGGTGAACTGCTAGGAGATGTGGCTGTAGAAGTGGCACTGGATGATGATTGAATGGAGCTGAAAACGCCAGTTAAAGAGCCAATCGATAACAGAGGTTGCTTTTTGCTGCATAATCCCTGTTGTTGATCAGATGGAGAAGGAGGGCGCGGTTTTGAGTTCGTAATTGTAGCGGAAGATGAAAAGAAATCCACATTAGAACGGCTAGATTCTCTAAAAAAATAAATTATGAAATAAAATGATAATAACAAAACTCACTCATAAATTCGATGCACTTTCTCATCAAGTACAGTGGTCAATACTCGAGCCAATCGTTCAGGTGAGTCTCTATTTCTAGTGAAAAGCACCATCTGCAAGTCTTTACGATGACGTCGGATACATTCACACAAAAGTGGATGGTCACGTTCAGAAATATGTACATCTGAAAAGAACTAATCCGTTTATCCAATAATTTAAATAACAAGAATGATTTTAAATTATCAAAGCTTACGAACCCATGCTTAACACTTGAAGAGCAAGGTCAAGTGCCAGTTGTTCATCAGACTGTAATCGACACGCAAATAAATCCGATTGACAACGTGGGAGCTGTATTTGACTAAAATAGAACAAGTAAAGAATAGAATAGATTATGTTTTAAAATTCTACCAAGCATCTGCTCCACCACTAAGCTGTGCCGCATTTCGTACATGTTGTTGTTGGTAAGGAGAATAAGGGGAGGAAAGGACATTTACAATATAGTGCGCCAAACGTGTGGGTGGAACAGTAACATTAGTAGGTAAGCTGTCAACTGCCTAAAAACTTTTCTACAAAATAAATCGAAAACTTTTTTACCAGATTTTTAAGTAATTGTTGTGCTAGAGAACGTACAATCTTCAAACCGTTAGGGCAAATCTCAATTCTATGCAATAAGGTAAATAAATCGCCTTCCAATTGGTTAATTTCCATTTCTAGCAAACGAGTAGCAGATGGCCCACGCAAATTTCGCATCGTAGCCAAGCATAGTTCTAAAGCCAAGAGGCGGTACTCTCCTTGCACCGAACAATTGGCACTTTCAGAAGTCTCTTTAGAATTATCTGCTTTATGAGTCATTGCAATATGTTGTCGTGAAAATCTTTTCATTTTACGATCAAAAAACTCTTCTCCAAGCATTAACAATTTAACAAGAAAGATTGTTTTAGTTAATGTATCTTTCGCATTAGTTGAATTAGCCATCAAACGAGGATGAGCACGACTGAGACGTGCAAGGGTCGAATTAGAGTAAATTTCACTGGTTTCAATGCGCCGAATTGAATCAGAACTGAACTGGCGACGAAAATGAGACTGCCGAATGGAGTGTGGAACAGAGGAAAAAGGCTAAAAATTTAAATTTCAAAATACAATCTTTGTTAAATAAACCTTTGCTATCAATTTATCATTACTCTTCCGCTCTGCTGTCTCATCTTCATTACTCTTCATAAGTTGTAAATCAGTCACTCCAATTGAGAGTAACAAGTTTGGTTGATTATTTATCAAATTAGCAGATAAAATATTAGCAAATTGTAAAGATTCATTGAAGTATCCATGTGCAAAAAGAGCTTCACAATACATAAAACGAAGAGTAAATGGATCATCAAAGTCAGCATGTGCTTCAGCAAAAAGCCTATCTAAAGCATCTTCATATTGCTCTCTTAAAAATCTATATTTTCCCAAATAACTTACAAAAAATAAAACCTTTTTGGTGGATCACATTTACTACATTCAGGCTTCTGATTTTCCTCATCACTACTAATTTCGCTGACTTGTTCTTGATTATTTTTTGGATCCTCTTTTACATCTTGTTCCGAAGGTTGTTGGCGTTCTCGGCGTTTCCTGTTAGTATTTTCATTGTTTATTCCAAATTTTTGCTGTTTTTGACGCTGTTGTGCTTTTTTATGTTTCTTTCGCCTTTTGGATGATTTCGATGATGGAACCAGGACAGCATCTGGATTGTAAGCAATTGATGCATTGCCCAATTGGCGTTCCATTTCCACTAAATCAATAAGTGTAATTCCATTATCTGAGTCACGTAAGAAAGGCAGGGTTGGGAAGCGACCATGTTGCTTTTGAGCTATCTGAAACAAAAAAATTTAAAAACAAATATCTCGACTTATGGAATTACTTACCTGTATGTCAGTACTTAAACGAGGACACACATTCATTTCTCGCAACAATCTATGAGCTTCAGATCGCGTCCAACTAAACTGTTTACATGCCCTTAAGGCAGGAAAAAATGCAGGGAAGAAATTACGTCCAAATGGAGCATTTTGTTGGCAAAGACGATTGCCACGACCATCCATGGCGGTCCCGAAAGTATACTGAATTTTATATAATAGATTAAAAATATTTTTACAAACATTTTCAGTAGAAGTAGCCTTCCCAAGAATTGTCCAAATACGCATAACAGACGTTCTCTGGTAGAGCTGTAGTAATACCCAAAGTTGTTCTCTTTCTTCAAAAGTTAGTCGCGGATTTAAAGCAATAAGTCGCCAAAGAGACTAGAAATAACCCTTGTTAATTTGAAAAAAATAAAAATATTACAGCCAACTCTTGACAAAGCAAATAGCAAAGGCTAAAAAGAAAACCATCAACCAATAAATTAAAAAAATTTTTACGAACAGTTGGCGTGACTGGCTTTGTTGTGCATTACCATTTGCGCGTTGTCCACTAGTTCCACCATTAGGGCCAATCAAGTACCAATGGCCACTAGCAGAAAGTGAGATCTGATACCATCGGATGAGAACAGAATCAAGTGCTAAACATTCTTCAGTGAGTATATGAAGCAATGCAGGACCATTTGCATCATTGCGTGTTAGCATTACTCGAACCTTAAAAACAAATTAAATGTTTAAAATGTAAATATTACCATTCCAAGCAAATTCCAAATAGATTCTGGTTGTTTAGCACATAAGGTTCTGTAAAGAATACTCCATTCGTAAGCCAAAGCAGGTGGAGAAGACAATAAACTTTGTACCTCACTAAAGAATTTATTAGTTATGAAAGTTGTATGATTCGGCTCGAACAAATTAAAAGAATATTTTTTAATCTTTAACGACATACCAAACCATGGCAGACGGGCGCATAAAATTAATGAGAGTTTTTCTAACTTCTTCGTGCAATGCTTTTTCGTCCATGCACCAAACCGCAGGGGTGTCATCAGTTGGTCCAGCCTGTAAAGATAAACCAAAAATATTTTTAATATTTTTAAGGCCACTCACAGTCGGGTCTGGTGCTCCTTGAATTTGATTAATCAAAGAATTATTGTCTTTTAATGCGTCAATTAGTTCTTGAGCCACGGGAATGTACTAAACTTGTTAAAATATTAAATAAAAAGAAAATTATTTGTAATTAACCTCTCGAGGAAGTTTATTTATCAAACATTGAACCATTTTTTTCACTTGTAAATCACGCAAAGATGTGATAGAATCCCAAATTGCTGGTCTATATTGCACTGTATTGGGCTGCTGAATACGTTGAAGGCAGGCAGCAACAGCATGTTGACACCAAAACGAGGTATTTGAACAAGAGCAGGCGCAGGAGACAATCCGACAGCGATCAACAAGAATGCAAACATCAAAAGTTTTGACGTTATTTTCGGATGCTTCTTTTGAAATGAACAATTTACTGATAGATTCCCCACTTAAACCGCTGCCAGTATTATTTAATCCAAAGCGTTCTTGTACTTTAGCAGATAAATGACAACCTTTTTGATTAAAATTTAAATATTATTTCATAAAACTTAGAACCAATTTGAAAAAGTTTGGACACAGCTCCGTTCTTGAAAAGGTTTTCACCCAAAGCAAATAGACGATCGCCACAATTAGTCAAGCAGCTGGAAAGGTTAGAAAAATATTAAATAATTTATTAAAGAAACCAAACCTGTAAAGCCGAATATTCTCTGACGATTCAGGAAAGCAATGTCTTAAAATAAGAAGTACCAATTGTTCGGGTAAATAATCTTGCAAGTGCTGTTCTTGTCCATTGTGTCCAATATTTTCTTTTTGACATTTTTCTTTTGGAAGTTGAGGCCGAAGTCGTTTCTGTGCAGTAGGAAGTTGAGAATAAGTAGCCTCTATAAGTTCGAATGAAATGGAGGAAGCAACACGTTTTGCAGCCAAATCCTTGAGTGATGGGATATCTATGAAATTTTAACGTAAAATCAATAAACAACAAATCTTATCAAAATAGAATACTCAAAAACAAGGTCTATTGAATAAAACTATATTTGAAAAATAAAAAAATTTTAAAAACAACCTTCCATAAAATTTGCAGCATCGAGTGCCGAACTATCAGCAATAAGGAAAGGTTTAGTGACAAAACCTGAAAAAATAATAAAAAATCTGAAAGCTGAGCGGGCCCTCATTTTCCTTCATGAAAAATGTTCATACGAACGGAAAAACTTAAACAAGCCAACATAACAAAAGGAAAATAACCTTGGCCCACTTTGGTCAAAGATGAGTCCCATCCTCTCCAGTGATGACTTATTGAACTTGAATCACTTGCCTGTACAGAATATTGCTCATCATCCTCATCAAACCTTTCAGAGTCCTTTAATAATTTTTTAACCAAAAAAATTAATATATAATATTAACAGCAAAGGAAAGACGGTCTTCTTGATCCTCGGCCAACATCATGGCTTCCATTCGCAAAACTAAAGTATCCTCTTCTTCCATTACATTTTCATCATCCTTGAAAGACAAAATTTAAAAAATAAATTTAAAAGCTCTGAAAGAATATTTTCAAAATAATAAAAAACAATAATTTTATTAAAATTAGCGATAACCGAAATGATAATTTGCAAAAAAATAACTTTCATAATAAAGTTTAAATAAAATAAATTACATGCGGTTGTTGATCATCCATCAAAGACAATAGAATAATTAATTGAAGGACGAAAATATAAAAAAAATAATCTCCAATACAAATTATAGTGTAAAACGTGACCTAATTCAAGCAGCTGAAATCATGAATGCTATTCAAAAATAGCCTAAAATATATTAAAATTAAATGCTTCACCTATGTAAAGCTAAAATAATTATTGAAAAATCAAGGAGAAAAAATTAGAAAAAACACTGGACTCAAAAATACCGCAATGTAATAAAATTTAAAAGATCACTGCAGTCTCATTTTTTTTGCAGAATTTGTCTAATTTTGGCAGTTTTTTTTCGTGATCTTACTTTTCCATTGGAACTCATATCTCGTTTAAAGGATATCACTATGTAGGATAAGTGATTTCCATTTTTGAATTTAAGGCAAACCTCAGAAATATCGAAAAGCTTTTCTTGCTTGTTTTCTAGGAACCAATGAATCAGAAGATTATCCGAGTTCTTTCTGGGCGATTTTGTCCTATAAATTCGTTCATTTTTTACTTTTTAGAAACTTATTTTAGTACAATTAAATTATTAAAATCCTTCATCACCGATTTACAAATTATTTTTTATTTAGAATAATGTCGTCTGCAGATGTGCTCAATAAGGTATTTTTTTGAATAATTATGTATATTATTAAATGTTCCTAGGTTGAGACAGTTACTTGTAAAATTGAATGGAAGTTGCAGGATTTACATAGATATAGGGATTTTGTGGCAAATGAAACTTTTTTCAATAGTTATTTTTTCTTATCTTTAATTACTTACATACTTAAATAGGCAAGCAATTTTACAATCCGCAATACCCGACAGCTGCGTGGGAGTTGCGAGTTTATTTTAATGCATATAGCAATCTTATTACACTTGCACAAGTGAAGCAAACACTGAAAGTAAAATATGTGTTATATGCTTTGGATGTTAGAGGAGGACGTGTCAATATTTCTTCGTAAGTTTTACGTAATTGATTCCGAATTGTTAATTCTATTCTAAATTCAGAGTTACTCCACATGATTTCAATCGCTTCAAAGAAACGATCAGATATACGATTGATATGGAAAGACTGATGCATACTGATGGTATTTCATTTACTTTTAAAGATTCGTTAAATTTTTTCTTGTTCTTATTGGGAGATAAACCAAATTAATAAACTTTTTCAGGTTCTGTGTTGCTTTTTTGTGAACTTGAATTTTTGCCTCATAATCTGAAACGCGGTCGAAAGTTAAAGCGTAAACATGAAGAAATTAGCAATTTTTCTACACCTAATTTTCAAAAATTATTAATTAACATGTTTGAACAGGAAACGCTTACTGACTGTGTTGTTAACGTTAGTAATTTCTAAATAATATAATTTCGTGATTGATTTTTATTTCCTCCAGGCCCGTAGCCAGAATTTTTTTTCGGAGGGGGGAATTCCCCCTTGCTACGGGCCTGATCTCCGATTTAAAAATTTTCTATTCTAATAAATCACTATTGATGGCTATATTTTTTCAGATTGAGAATCAAAAAATAAACACTCATCGATGTATTTTGGCGCAGAATAGTGAAGTATTCTTCAGAATGTTTGAACATGGTGGTATGCTCGAGGCGCAAAATGTATATTTTTAAAAATTAATAACTGGGAGATTCCCATTATAGAAAATATTTGGGGGTTTTGTAGGGTTGTTCACGACTGGTTTTAAAACCGGAATTTTTGAGATTTTTTGTCAAAATTTAATCCGTTTTTATGAAATTTTAAAACCCGGAAATTCATAAAAATGAGCAAAAATTCCCCCAAAATAAAACCGGTATTTGTCTAAAACTCAAAACAGAAAACCGGGTTTTTAAAATTTGAATTAACCGAAAACAGTAGGTACCAGTTAATAACCGGTAGTGAACAAACCTAGTTTTTAGTTAAAAAATGGCAAAAAAATTTTAAGGGTCAGATCAATATTGTCGATTCTTCTTTTGAATGTTTTCTTGCAATGATCAAATATTTCTACAGTGGAGAAGTTGATAAAGGTATTTTTTACAATTTTTTCTAATTCAACTTTTAATAGATTCTCTGGAAAAATTTTCCGAAGAATTATTTACGATTGCTGAAAAATATCTAGTTTTGCCATTAAAGGAAATTTGTGAACGATTTATGGCTTCGGGAATTGGTAAATAAATATTAAATTATAAAAACAATCTCAAAAATTAGTTTAACAGTTGAGATTAAGTTTCTAATTTTACATTTTTTAGAAGCTAAAAATTTTCGGAAACGCTATCTTTATGCAGAAATACACGGACTTCCGATTATTAAAAAGGTAAATTTATTTTTCTATAAAATCTCACTTCAACTAATATATATTAAATCAGCTGTAAAATTTCGAGCGAGAATTTGGGTAGATTGTTAATTTCTTTTTTCCTTAGATTTTAGTTAATTTGGATTGTCACAAGGGATATTTTCCATTTGTCTTTTAGCTTTTTTATCTATATTTGTGTCAAGATTCTTTTAAATTTTAATTTATTAACATAAGTTAATTTTACAGGCCTGTGTTGATTTCATTTCTGCTAATCGAAAGAAATTTTTGGCCAGTAATGAGTGGAAGCAATTTGTAGCTGAAGATAAAGGAAGGGCAGATCAATTGTTAATAACTGTTGCTTATGAGGGTGATATTGCCTAAAATTGGTGCGAAAAGAGTGGCCTTATAATAATAAAAATTTTGGATAATGTCCTGATTCTTTCAATTTTTTAAACCTCATCGATTACTTAAATGATTACACTTTTCTATATTTATTAAATGGATTTTAGGATTAATTTCATTTTTTAATTTTGCATTTATATATAATTTTCTCAAAATATATAAAATTTTCTTTATGAGCAGTTTAAAATTTCCTATTTAATTTTTAGTAAAGATTTTCGTTAGAAGAGTGGGGTAATAGTAGGTTTTGATAGCATATTATCGCATCAAGACCCCGAAATGGGGGAAAATTATGAAAAGGACCCCATTTTAATCCCCCTGAGATCGACCCCCTGGCTAGGTCCTTGCCCGACCGACTATCCTTAGCAGCACAAAAACAGTTTTCAGCTTGTCATAATTTTGTTCAGATTCATCAAATCGAACTGATTTTGGTGTTATTCGACTCAGCATGATCAGATATTTCGAATGAGCTAGAACTTGAAAATTTGGACAGGGAAATGAAATCGGCCAGGGAAATAAGTTCATTTCTCAAAAGATACTCGCCGATTTTGAGCACTTTTATTATGATATTCGAACGCACCGCATCCATTTACACTAACATACTTTTTCCGAAATAGACAATTTTCGGATAAATTAACTCTAATTTCTTTCCTTACTATGTATTAGGTAATTCCAATCAATTTTCAACACAATACATAGAAAGTTTTATTTCTTTTAATAATGAGCGAACAATTTATTTATTGACGATTAATTGGGAATAAGGACAAAAAAATAAAAAGAACACTGAACAAAACTCCGTCATTTGTAGTAAAATGGCTGCGATATTTATAGCCAAGTGATTAGTAATTGTAAGTGTAAATTATAGGGAAGGAAAAAGTAGATTTCCCAGATAGGATGGAAAATACTATTTTCTGAGGTAATGAGCGAAAGTCTTACCTTTGGGTTTTTATTTTTTTAGAGTTCCTGAAAAAATTTTTTATCAGTTTTTTCATTCTTGGAAACAAAATTTCAATTAAAAATTTATTAGTAGGGTGCGCGGAAAATCGCCAAATATGCGCATATACCTATGTATATGCACCAAAAAAGCCTAAAATTTGCAGAATTCATTCGTTCATTTTTTATTAAACTTATACAAATTTCTTAAAATTGATTCACAAAATTTTTTATTTAGGACAATGTCGTCTGCAGATGTGCTCAATAAGGTATTTTTTGAATAATAACATAATTATTAAATGTTCTCAGGCTGAGACAGTTACTTGTAAAATTGAATGGAAATTAAACGATTTGCATACATATAGAGAGTTTATGCCAAATGAAAAGTGTTTTTCGAGTTAGTTTCTATTTTAAATGTATAATTTCATAAATATGTATGTAGGTAAGAAGTTTTACAATCCGCAATATCGTTCAGCTGCGTGGGAGTTGCGAGTTTATTTATACTCATCTAACAATTATGCTACAATTGTACAAGTGAAGCAAACGCTGAAAGTAAAATTTGAGTTATATGCTTTGGATGCTAGAGGAGAACGCGTCGATATTTATCCGTAAGTTGTGGGCGATTGATTCCAAATTGTTAATTTGGTAAAATTGAATTTCGTATACCCTCCATTTTCCAGCCTCAAAATATTTAAAAATGGTCAGTCTGTTATCAGATTATAGAACTCGTTAAGCTGTGTCGAATGACACCAAAATTAACCCCCGGTCCTAACTTTGGGCCGAGATACAGACAAAAACCCTGCGCAAAGAGAAGCGTTATGCACAAACAACTCGCCGACACAAAGGATTACCTTATGTCATAACTTTGTCAAATCTTTTTCAATTTCGTTGATTTTGATGTCATTCGAATCAGCTCGACAAGCTCTTTCGAATGAGCTATTATTTGTTTAATCGGCTTTTTAGCCCAAAAAATGAGCTTGGTCCACCCTTTTATTTTTCAATTTTCGTGAGTCTGTATCTCGGCCCAAAGTTAGGACCGGGGGTTAATTTTAGTGTCATTCGACACAGCTTAACGAGTTCTATAATCTGATAACAGACTGACCATTTTTAAATATTTTGAGGCTGGAAAATGGAGGGGGTATACGAAATTCAATTTTACCGTTAATTTTAGTTACAGAGTTATGTCACACGATTTTAATCGCTTCATAGAAACTTGGAAACGTAAACTTGATATGGAAAGATTGATCCATGCAGATGGTAATTCATTTCTAAGGACTTGTCAAATTTTTCTTGTTCTGATAAGGATAAAACCAAAATTTTAATAAACTTTTTAGGTTCTGTGTTGCTTGTTTGTGAAATTCGATTTTTGCCTCAAAATCTGAAACGCAGTCGAAAGTTGAAATGTGGATTTAATGATATCAGCAATTTTTCGTCAGCTAATTTTCAAAAATTAATGAGTAACATGTTTGAACAGGAAACGCTTACTGATTGTGTTATTAACGTTAGTAATATAATTTTAATGATTTTCGACCGACTAATATTGATGACTATATTTTTTCAGATTGAGAATCAGAAAATAAACGCTCATCGTTGTATTTTGGCGCAGAATAGTGAAGTATTTTTAAGAATGTTTGAGCAAGATGGTATGCTCGAGGCACAAAATGTATATTTTTACAAATTGATAAGATATTTTCATACTTTGAACGCGCCTTGCCGGGATTAACGGTCGCTGGGTTCTGGGCTCGTAACTTAATCCTATTTCTATCGATGGGGTGGGCACGCCTGGCTTCTTCCGCAGCAAAATAAGCTCCACGGATGACATGGATGAGTAGGGTTGTCGGTTTCAAACCGAACAGAAAACCCGAAGATTTTCGTTTCGGTTTCGGTTAACCGATTAATCTGGTGAAACCGACAACCCTAATAAGGAGCTAAAACAAACGATCATAATTTTGTCCAAGCTTGTTAGTTCAAAAAGCTCTTTCGAATGAGCTAACATTTTTATATTCGAATTTTTTTTATCAAAATTCGCCCCCAATCAAATCATTTTTCTAGTTTTAAAATGATATAAAATTTTAAGGGTCAGATCAATATTGTCGATTCTTCTTTTGAATGTTTTCTTGCAATGATTAAATATTTCTACAGTGGTGAAGTTGATAAAGGTATTTTTTACAATTTTTTAGAATATAATTTAACTTTTAATAGTTTCTTTGGAAAAATTTCCCGAAGAATTATTTGCAATTGCTGAAAAATATCAAGTTTTGGCATTAAAGGAAGTTTGTGAACAATTTATGGCTTCGGGAATTGGTAACTAATTTATTCTTAATCTCAAGAATTTGTTTGACTTTTTGAGAGCAATCTTCTTTGTTATCATTTGCACATTCTACTAACTATAAATATAATTTTTCATAATTTTCTGTTGCTTTTGTAGCTTGTTTACACTTTTCGTTAATTAATTAAGTACATAAAGCATAATAAATAAAAATACTTATTTAGTTCCCCCCCCCCCAGTCAGTTTTTTCGAAAATTATGTAAAAATGGTCAGTCTGAACAACAATTGTAGAACCCATCGAGCTGTGTCGAATGCAACAAAATCAGCAAAATCCGACTTGATTGGACCGAAATACAGACCCCAGAACCACCGGGGCGCAAAATTATAGGTACTGGATTTTATACAAATGATAGCTCATTCGAAAGAGCTCGTCGAGCTGAGTCGAATGACACCAAAATCAACGAAATCCGACTTGATTTGACAAAAATATGACATAATTCGTCGACTCCGGTAGGTCTAAACAATGTCATAACTTTGTCAAATCTTGTCCGATTACGTTGATTTTGGTGTCATTCGACACAGCTCGATGGGTTCTACAATTGTTGTTCGGACTGACCATTTTTACATAATTTTCGAAAAAACTGCCTGGGGGGGGGGAACTAAATAAGTACCTAAGAAATTTTTTAAGAATTTAGTAAAACCGAGATTATTTTCAGTTACTTTTGTTTAATTCTACGGACTTTGTTTGGGAATAAATTCTTAAGTCTAGCTTTCAAAAATCAAAAGTATTTTTCAGTCGTCTTTTGCTTTTTAGATGCGAAGAATTTTGGGAAGCGCTACCTTTATGCTGGAGTACACGGTCTTCCTATGGTTGAAAAGGTAGGTTTATTTTTCCAAAGATTTAATTTTTTCAGTAAATCTCGGCTGTAAAGCTCGAGCTAAATTCTGATTGGTGAAAATATTTTTAAAATTAGAGATTCTAGTTCATTTGGATTTTTACAAGGGCATATTTTCCATTTAGTTTTTTCTAAACTTATTTTTATTCAATCCTCTATTTATGTCGAGATTTTTCTGAATTTTGAAATATAAATGAAAGTTAATTTATAGGCTTGTGTTGATTTCATTTCTGCTAATCGAAAGAAATTTTTGGCTAGTAATGAGTGGAAGGAATTTGAAGCTGAATATAAAGAAATGGCAGATCACTTGTTAATATCTGTTGCTTATGATGGAAATATCGCTTAAAAATGGTGCTTAATATGGTCGTAAATAACATAATAATTAATTCATAATAATTTATTTTGGTACTTTGTTCATATCCCGCCCCTCACCCCTATTTGAGTCTCTGATTAATTTTCCTTCTTTGCTGTCAATCATTTATTTTTCCTTCTTTTCTAATGCCAATCATTTTCTTCCCTCGAATATGGGACACCCAAAAGGGCGCGCGGCCATAACGGCGCAAAGCCATAACTTGCTTCAAGATTTTCGAACCTTAACAATTTCTTAATTAAACATTCCTCTCATCAAACTTAAGAGATTATACCAGGGTTCCGATCGACAAAATGCCTATCAAAAGTATAAAAATCTCGATTTAAAAGTATATAGGGAGAAAATTTCCAAAAAAAAAGTATATTCAAAATTAAATCAGAAAATATTTATTCGTCCTCAAATTTTCGATATTTCTCTCCTAAATGAATCCTTTCTAATAATTTCTTGTTTCCACTTAGCATTTTGTGCATTTCAATGCATGACATGTCAAAATTTGCTGACACAAGAAGTAAAGCCCTGACAGTTTTAACCTCAAGCAAGTTTCTTTCTTTCGTCCATTGAATACTTGCCATTGAGAAGATGCGTTCTATAAATGCATTTGAAACTGGGATCTTTAAAAAATAAATTTAATAAATGAAATATAATACGAAATTCGACCGAAATAGCTGCACTGACGATTCGGTACAAGTTTTTGTATTTTTTTGTAGCTCCAGAAACATCAAAAATCATTTTCCATTTTTGCTCTGTTGTCTTGAGATAAAAATCCTCTTCATTAATGCCATTCAGAGTTTTGTTCAATTGTGAATATTGTACCCAGAACTGTCTATTGTACCCAGAACTGCCTTATTCCTTACAAAACTTCTCATTGTCTCATTCTTCATTTTTTCCTCTTCAATTTCCTTATGTTTCTTTTTGTCTTGATGCTGCGTGATGGCAGAAACTCCCATTGACTCAATGTTATAATCTTTCTGACAAAATAAGCAGAAAAAATAGCCATCGCCTTTTCTGCTTTTTTTTACAAAATTATATTGCTTCTCCCAATCGGGATTGAATGAATTTCTAAAACGTTTTAAGCTCATCTAAATTAGGTTACAAATAAAAATTATTGTATAAATAATAATAAAAGAAAACTATTTAGCGAAATAACATTTCAATATTACAGAAACAAACAAATATTTACACTTTGCCAACAATATTTTTAAATTTTTTAGTTAACTTTCATTTTTTATCCAAAATGTTGATTTAAAAGTAGATACTTTCAAAAAAGTAGAAATTCAATTTCGTAAGTATGGAGGTCGATTTAAAAGTAGAATACTTTTAAAAAAGTAGGAATCGGAACCCTGGATTATACCAAAAATGCCAAGGGCCAAAAATATTACAGAAAGTTATGGCTTTGCGCCGTTATAGCTGCGCGCCCTTTTGGGCTGTACACCTCAAATATCATAAGTTTTTAACTTGCCTTTTACTTATAATATTCGAGGGAAGAAAATGATTGGCATTAGAAAAGAAGGAAAAATAAATGATTGACAGCAAAGAAGGAAAATTAATCTGAGACTCAAATAGGGGTGGGGGCGGGATATGAACAAAGTACCTTTATTTTTAATAATGTTCTGATTTTTTTAAATCTCAGCGATTACATGATTACGCTTTCAATATATGTTAATTGTAATCTTTTAAGATTTTCGTTTTTAATGTTTATCTTATAATTTTTCTTAATTATCATTTTTCTTAATAATGTTAAAGTAAAATTTTTTTCAAGTTTAAAATTTCTTCTTGTAATTTTTAGTAAGAATTTTTTGAATTAAGCTGTTTTTATGATTTTGTTACCTATTTTGGGATTTTTCATAAAAATTTGATTTATCAAATATTTTTAATTTTTTTGAAAAACTTTAAAATTTTTAAAAATTTCGTGGTACTTTATTAATCTCCGCCCCTGATAGAAAATAAACGAGTCCGAACATACATATGAAGAATTATAAAATCATATCTTCAGTATAATATAATTGATCATAAACACGTCCAAAATCATTCAATCGCAAAATCATTTAAGTTCAAAATTCACAACTTTTTACAAAAGAAATGAGAGAATTAGGACCTATTGGTACATTATGAAGCATTTTATATTTTATTGGATAATTTCACCAAAAATGAGATATCGGGCTGCAGAATCTCCTCTTTTTAATTTAATTGTTAACATAAGCATTCCTAACACCCTTATTTGCAGAAATGTCAAAACACTTGATTTTCTTGAATCAAGAATGTTTGGATTGTTATTGAATGGAAGAATTGTGAATGGAATTTTTTCTCTCATTGTTCGTGATAATGGGAGAAAATTTCACTTTCAACTATTGCCCAAATTTTCTCACACGTCTTCAACTCTGTATTCAGACAAGTGGTGAGCATCTCGATTTGTATTTATTCCTTATTTCTCTACCATTTAAAACCTCATAATCTTTAATTTGAAAAAGTTATGGCATTAAAAATTGTCCCATTATTTTTGTGTCGCCCTGTATAGTCTGTATTTAATGAAAAATAGATTGAATTATGGAAAATATTTTCTTAATATTTTTTAAAATATTGTAAAATATTTTCAATGTTTTGACGTAAATTACTTTAAAATACCTTTTTAAAAATTATTTTAAACATTCCTTCTGATAATTAAATTAATTTTTCGTTCATAAAGTATTTTTAATTTAGGTATGTCTATTTAATTGCAATTGAAGAATTGGTTTTTAAATAAAAAAAATAAGTATAACTAATATTAACTTTATGTATATTGTTATATACATAAATATTTTTTAAATTTTATTCGCCGAATTGATTAATTAATTTTTGCTAACAAAATTTTTCGCACCTTCTTATTTAAAATTTTTTTGTTAAATAATTATTTTAATCACTTTTTTAATAAAATTAAAATAAATAAATTATTTTTTAAAAATTTTACACTAAATATAAACTAAAAATATATTTTTATAAATAGATAATGTGTATTTGTTTTAAAATTATTTTGGTTTGTTATTTTTGATAATAAATATTTAAATAAAACATTATCCTTGAAAAGAAAAATTTAATTTTATTTTTAAAAATAAATTTAAAAAATATTAATTTTATTTATTAAACAGTTGGTATTCCTCAATTGTTTTTTACTAAATATTATTGCAACATTTAATCTTTATGGACTAGAAGAATGCGGGAAAAGTCGTGCTTGTTGGCCATACCCTTCTGGATGTAATTCTGTTGAAAATTGTCAAGCAGTTAATTAAAAATATTTTTTGTTAATTTAATTATAATTAATTAAAGATAATTCGTTGGGTTTTTCAACAAAATAAATTATTAATTGAAATACAGGCATTTTTAGAGAATTAAAATATATTTTTTAATTAAAAAAAGGCAAAACCAATTATTAATGCAAATGAACCTCAATGGATGGCTATGGCATTTAGTGATGATATGTCTATGGTAATTTAATAAGTTATACATAGCTTAAAATAATTAATTGGGAGAAATTTTGTAGAAACTAATTGGAAATTTTAAATTAAAATCCCCTTAAATATTCTTAAAATTACTCAAAAAAAATAATAATATTAATTCTGTTAAATTTATTAAAATATTTGATAATTATTATATTCTATTATTTTTGAAGATTTAAATTATGTTGAGCTTGTAAAAGGTTAAACTTGTACCTATCCTAATCATACCCTCTCTTCCTCTCTCTTCTCTATAGGAGTAATTCGGATATTACAAGTTTTAAATTATTTAATATTTATAAGGGGAACGACTCCGTTATGGATTGTATATTTATTGGAAATGATAAGCCTAAAATGGAAATTTCATATAATTTATTTACACAAAATATACCTCTTCTTGAAGTAAAAATATTTTTAAATTAAAGAAGAAACTTCTCAGAATTTCTCTCTTTATTTTATAGGCCTCAAAAACTTTACTTTCCGAGAAAAATTTTTTAAGAAAAAATGGAATATTTGGATGTACATTTATTGTTGATTATAATAAAATAAATAATATTCCAAAAGAAGAAAGAAAAATGGTAAAAAATAATTTTTAATAAAAATTAAAATAAAAAAAGATCCTTAAATTAAATACTTCTAATTGGTGGCATATTTTATATGCTCAAGGTCCGGCCTACGAAAGTGGTGGGAATTTATTATGCTTTCCCAAATTTTTAAACAAAAAAAGGTGTAAAACAATTCCATACAATATATCAAAAGACAGATCAATTAGTTAAAATTTGTGATGACTGTACTGATAAATATACGGTGATTGAACAATAATTATTAGTATTTATTAAATAATTAATTATTGTATTTACTGAAAAGTATTGGCTTTTTTTATAAATTTGTTGGCTAAAATTTAACCAAAAATTATTTTAAAAAGTCCTTTTTCACATTAACCATTTTTTATAAAATGACTTTTGTTTTATCTTTTAAGTTGTACATAGTAAATATATTTTTTTTTTATACATACAAATTTTGATTTTTAAATAAAAAAATTTGATTCTTTATGATGGACCCCCCCTCTTTTTTTATATATTATATAAATATTTTAAATAATTTAAAATCCAAAATTTAATTTTCAAAATATTTTCCTTCTATTTATTTATTTAACTAGTCAATATATTCAAAATAAACATTTGTTCATTAAAATATTCCCAAGCTTTTTTGCCATTAACTTAATCGAAAGTCACAAGAATATCGTGTTTCATTTTTTTCTATTTTTCTTCGTACTGAATAAACAAAAGGCACTTATATCTACATAAACGAGCATTGCTAAAATAAAAATTAAAAAAATATTTTTATTAATTTTTAAAAAATTAATAAAATTTTTTTTTGTTTTTCAAGCCAAGCCATAAATAAATATTCTCTACAGTTTTTTATTTATACAAACAAATAAATTTATTTTCTTAATAGCCCCATCATTATTTACCCTCCCAACTTATTTTTTTCCTCATTAAAAATCTAAACAATGCCTGCGTTGCGCTTGTTGAAATCCGACACTTTTCTGCATTTCCCTAAGCTTTGTCTAAATTTTTAGTTTTATTTAAATCAATTCCTTCCTTTTATTTTGTATTTATCCTGAAATTAAAAAAAAATTATTTTTTGTTAGATTTAAAGGAGAATTAGAAAATTTTTGTTATTATTTGAGGAAATAAAAATTAAATCTTTAATATACTGTAACTCATAAAAACTTTTTTATCCAATAATTAGCAAAAAAGAATAAGAAAATGACTGCCTCAACAAAGTTTGAGCCTGAAAGTTAGTTAATTTGGAAAAATAAATTAAATAATTAGAAATAAATTAAACAATTATTTAATTAATTAATCCCTTTAATTTCTCCAATTGAAAATTTTTAAATATTAAAGCATTAGACGCATCTTCCTCCTCGTTGTCCATGCCATCGAGGAATCCATATTGGACAAATGAATGGGATTTGACTGCGATGGCAATGGGAAGGTCTGATGGTAAGAATATTTTTATAAAGCTGTTAAACAGAGCCTGAAGTTGGGTAAATTCTTGGAATTTTAAAAGCGGTTAACTAAAATGTAGTTAAAATGTAAGACTTGTTTGGAAATTCACAAGTTCTTTTTACAAAGATGGTGGACAGCAGTCTCTGAACAACATCAATTCTCAACAACAACTACAGCAACAGCAGCAGAATAGTGCTGCTTATTATGAGCAAATGATCGCAGCTGCTTCGGCTGCAAATGGGAGTGGACAAACTTCGGCTTGGTACCCAACACAAAATTATGTAGGTTATTATGGATTAGGAGGTGTTCAAAGAGTTGGAGCTGCACTTAATGGATATCTGGGGTCTCCTTATTCTGGTAAATTTATTACAAATATTTAATAATCACCTACATATATGAAGGTGTTTATTCCCATCAAGCTGTCGATTATTATAATGCAGCTGCTGCCTCCTTTCCTGGCAGTTATTATGCAGCAGCTGCATCATCAGCAAAAGCATTAGCTTCACATTATGGTCAGCAACCTCAACAACATCCACAAAATTACCCTGCCATACTTTCAATGAATAACAGTAATAAATACCCTCCAACGATATTAATGGTAAATGAAAGGAAATAAATTTGAAAATAACAAAAAATTATTAATGCAGGATCCACAAGCAATTGCTACAGGCAGTGAATTAGACACTTCTCCTCCATTAAATAATGGATCTGCTGCGGTTTCCTCACCTCCTTTGGAAACAAATTCACACAATAATGGTGCTACAAAATCAAGCAAATCAAGAAATAAAGGAGAGAAATGTGGCGGTTCTTCTTTAAATATAAGTACATAATTAATATTTTTTATTTAAATTATGCAAGGATACAAAATAGGAAATTAAGTAATAATTAAACAAGAATAAGACAAAAAAATAAAACACAAAATATTCTATTCAAAATATTAATATAATACCTAAGTTGGAGCTGAATTTAATGGAGCTGCAATTTTAATTCTTAAGTACATTAAGAATTAATTTTAAGTTTTAATGAAATATTAATTTTGTTTCATACAAGTTACCTCCTTAACTGCTTATTTCCTTAAGTGATCCCTGTGTATCCAAAATTTTCTATTCTTTTGTTTTACATATTGGATAAAAAAATAATTTATTAAAAATATTTTTATTTTTATAGAACGTTCAAAGAAAAAGAAGATTTCTGCAATTAGAAGCCAAAGTCAAGAATTAAACCAAACAAGAGTTTTTGTTTGGGAATTGGTAAAAAATAAATGGTCTATTTAATTAATTAAATTAATTATTTGAAGGAAGATGTTTGTTCTATACTTCCCCAAGATCATTATTATAAAGATCAGTTAGAAAATATGTTAAATGAGGCATTATCTAAAGTTTTAGAACACGTATTTAATTTAGAGAATTTTGATGATTTTGATCAAACAAATATTATGGATGCTGAAATGGATGAAGTAAAGAATAAATATAAAAATAAATTAGTAATTACTAAATTATTTCTCTAATTAGGCACTTCATAATGCTAATCCTTCAAATTCATTTTCTGATGAATTATCTAATAATAATAACAATAATAATATTCAACTTTCATCTACCAATCCCTCCTCTTTAATTCCAAATTCTTCATCTAATTTAAATAAACAAACGGGAATATCTTCTACAGATGGGTATAGAAAATTAGCAGAAAAGTGTAGAAATGTAAAGAATGTTTTTGAGAGATATAGAAGGTTATCGTCATTTGCTGGTTAGATTTTTTGATTAATTTTTTGGTTAAACTATGTAAAACAAAAATTGGGGTTTCTTGCGTTCCTACTTAATATCTCCAAATAATTTTAATTTTCTATTTAACTTACAGAATTGTTAGAGCATTGTGGACTTCCTTCTACTCAATTAATTAGTCATTTGGATAATATTGAAGTAATTAATTTAATTAATTATTTTGAAAAATAATTTTTAGAAATTTCCAGAGGCTAGTATAGCGTTATTTAGGGAATGTTTATCTTTTATTCATAAACGGTTAGTTTTTATTAAATAATAAAATGGTTCTAGAGAGGTGTTTGGGGGGATTACTTTTAGGTTTAATTGAAATTATGAATTAATTAAAAATTTAATTATTTGAAAATATATGAAGAATAAAATATTTTTAAATAAATTAAATATCTATTCATCAAATAATTCCTTTTTAAATAAATTCCTTTTTTAAAAGATCTCCATTACTTAAACAACCCTACGTTAATGTAATTCTCTCATCTAATCAAATAGAGGGTGGGATAGCTGGCGTTTTTGGCCGTTTAATGTTGTGTAGATTGGGGGAATATATTGAGGCTGAAAATGGTTTTTTGATTTGTTTTTGTTTTTAAATAAAAAATATTTTTTAAAGTTTTTTGTATTACTCGAAACGGGAGAGAAACTGTTTTTGAAAGATTGATAAATCAATTTCAAAAAAAATTAATTGTTTTTATTTCTAATAATGAACAAACTAAAAAATTTGCAGAAACGGTAAATTTAAAAGGTTTAATTAAGGGAATTGAAAGAAATATTCAAAAACTTGGTGGTCTAAAGTAGAGGTCGGCAAAATCGTACTTCCGAGATCCCGAGTCGGGATTTTTTTCTTAACCGATGCCGGGACGGGATCTCGAGGGATAAATCCCGAAAGATCCCGAAAATAAAAAAAATCCGGGATCGGGATCCTGGAAAATCCCGTAGGGACTCCATCCCGCGCCGACCTCTAATCTTAAGTCTCTTAACGCTATTTAATTATTTTTGTACATATAAGAATTTATTTTAATTTTCCAGCCAAATTTTGTTTTTTTCCAAGTATTTAATTTAAAATATTAAATTATAGCATGACATTCTTTGCTGGCCCGGAAAATTACATTCAAATAATTCTTTAATTAATTTACGATCAGCTCTAGAATACATTTTATGCGATATATCTCAACCTACAAATGGATTTAAAGAACAACAACAAAATTCGTTTTTATAATTTTTTCTTAAAAAATTAAATTTTTGTAAATATGTAATTTTTAAAAAAATAAAATAAATTTATTTTTAAAAATTCTTTGTCTTTAAAAAAATTCTTCTTTTCTCTTTTTTATTCTTCTAAAATAATTTTTCCTTGTCTAAATAATTAATATAAATATAAACTTCTTCAATATAATTAAATACAAATTCTTCAACTTTATTTTTAACTAACAATTTTATTTTTAAATTAAAATCATTTTCTTCTTCAAATCTTCTTCTTTTCGTTCTCCCCTCAAATTTTAATTCCATATTATAACATTTATCAGGAATTTCATTACAATTTTCATTAAATATTTTAATTAAATTATTTATTAAAATATAATCTGCCCATTTTGTATTAAAATAATCAAAACAATTAATTAATTTAAATAAATATAAAAATAATTGGAAATAAAGAAATGTCGAAATTTTGTTTAATATTATATTTGGATTCCTTACATATACACTATTTATTACTAAAAAAATAATATAAAAAATTAATTTATTTTATTTGACGGCAACATTCTTTAACCCTTTCTCTCTAATATTTTCAATTTTTCGTTTCGGTTTCAGAAATTTGAAAAATTTTCTTATAACTGACAACATAATGTTATGCTGCTTTGTATTGTAAAGCATATAGCTATTTAATTCCTAAGGCTGGCAGTAGGCGGCGTGGTGTAATGGATATAAAATTTTTCAACTTCCTATATAATTTTTAATCAATCCGGTTTACTGAATATGCTGGTTCGCTCCCAGCCGCCGAATAACCTTTTGCACTAGCTAAAGGAAAGAAATAGCTATAGCCTAGCTGCTTTACTTATCATTATTATTAGGGTGATGATATTTTGTTCAAATTGTCTTCTAGCCCAAATTCATCTGGCTGTTTAAGGATTTTTCAATCCCGGATTGGTTACCCCTATTTAATAACTTTTTATTTCCAGAAATAATTTTGGGACAGATTTTTTTCCAATAAAGAAATAATTTAAATTTACATCTAAATCTTTCTTTCAATTCCTGACATAAATCCTCAATAATTATTTTATATTTACTTAAAAACATTTCAAAACTTTGTTTTTCTCGGTTTTCTTCTACTTCTCCTTCAGGTATTTTATTAATTAATCCATTATAAATTTCATTTTCCTCTATAATCTTTAAATAATTTAAAATATTTTTATTTTTGATTTTTTCATTAATTTCTCCAGCCATTTTTAAAATTTTAAAATAAAGTTTTTTTCCTTCTAAAGGTTCAAAATTAATTTTTCTTTCAATTTTCCATTTTCCTCCACATTTTTCTGTCATTTTTTCATCTAATATTTTTTTAATTTCTTCAAAATTTTTATTTGTATAATTATTACTAAATTTTTAAAATTAAAATTTTTTTAACTTTCAACAACAAAAACCTTCCATTTAAATTAATTTTTCGTCTATGAAGTATTTGTTTTAAAGTATCTCGATGGATTTTAATATATTCTGATAAGCTTCTTATTTGTATACCTCCATATAAAAAAAGAACACACAAACCTTGAATTAATGACTCCTAAATTTTTAAAAATTGATTTTCTGTCCCCAAATTTTTAAAATTAAATAATTTTTAGATATAGTAAAGCAGCCGAGCTATAGCTATTTCTCTCACTTAGTATCTGCAAAAGTTTAATCGGCGGCTGGGTGCGAACCAGCATCTTCAGTAGACCGAACTGATTACACCTTAGGAATTAAATAGATATATGCTTTATAATATTTAATGTTATTTATTTATTAAGAGAATTATTTTTGTTTTAATTTATTGTTTATTTTTATCGGGCCCATTAACCTATTTATTACCAAAATTAAATATAATACAATTGAAATTTATTTTAAAAAACATAAAGTGTTTAGAATGCCTAAGCAATGCCCAAAAATAAAATATCTGAGGAGTTTCACCTAATGAGGAGGGATAAATAAACAATTTTGGGATATATTTAAAAACAAACTACACAAATTAATTATATTTTATTTATAAATCCCCAACCTCATTTTCAATGTTCTTAATTAATTCTAAACGATTAAGTTTTTTATTTTCAGATTTTTTACTTTTTTTATAATCATTTATAGCTTTTTTATAATCATAATTATTATTTTCATAATATTTAAATATCTTTTCTTGTAAATTTGGACACATATGTTTCCATTCTTTTTTCTCATTAGGGAATAAATAATTTTGAATTTTATTAATTTCAATCACTTTATATTTACTTCTAATTAATTAAGATAATTTAAATATTCAAAACTTTTAAAATATTTTTTAAATTCTCTTTAAAATAATCTTACTCAATTTTATCTCTATTCATGCTAGGGAAGGAGATGGAATGGGAAGGAGGTGGAAATAAATTCATCGTGTATATCAACCCCCATCTTCTCATTAATCCAAACCAGATGACGGGATCTACTTATTTTTTATTTATTCACACTCTTTATACAAATACAGACAAAATATTTATTACTATAACCCCATTTCCAACCCTAATTTAAATTTTATTAAAAATTATTATTTCAATAATTAATTAATTTACGTTCCACATCCTTTATTTTTTGAATTTTTTTGTTCAATTTCTTCAACTTTTCTTTTATTAAAATTAATACTTGTCGAACATTCTCCGACATTCTCTTCGTTAATTTCACAAATATTATCCGGAAAAGATGCTTAGGTAATTTAAATTATTATAAATTATATATAGGATATTTAATATATTTTAGAGTGCAAAAAGTAATTGATCCATAAAAAATTTCAAAATTAATTTCAAATTTGGAAAGTACCCTTATGTGACCCTAATTTATTTCCTCAATCTTTTTGTTTATTAGCAACGTTTTAATTTGCCTTTAATGTCAATTTCATCAAAATTACCTAGCATTTTATCATGAGGGCGGGAACTGGGAAAAATTTTTACAAGGGGACGAAAAAAGCATCAAAAAAATTTTTAGTGTCTGTTACTCAGGTCCAAATTACCTAGACCTTTCTCAAATTTTTTACAAAAGGATAAAGATTTTTTCACCCTCATTAAATATTTACATTCATCTGTTTCTTCCGAATATTCCGATTCAATTATTGTAGAAAAAGATATATTTACATTTAACAATAATAAAATAAATATTATTGGAAACATTTAAATTTACCTTTAATTTAAAAAAAATATTTTTTAATTAAAAAATATTAAAATTCTTTAATTAAATTCTCAAAATAAACAAGACATTAAAACACACTTTATTAACATCAAAGAAAATCAATGTGATTGACTGTCATAAGAATAATATTGCACTTTAAAATTGCTAATTATGTGTCTTTTAAAATTTCTTAAAATTATGGACCCTATCCCAAAAGAAGGGTCGAATCGTTTTTTTCCTTACTTTTTATTACTTTATAAAAATGGTCAATTTTCCTTAAAGTTGATGTATGTTGATGTTTGCCTTAAGGAAGAATGGAGAAGGACAGACAATGACAGAATAACACGG
Organism: Meloidogyne incognita; assembly: GCA_036172945.1. Classification (NCBI taxonomy): domain Eukaryota; kingdom Metazoa; phylum Nematoda; class Chromadorea; order Rhabditida; family Meloidogynidae; genus Meloidogyne; species Meloidogyne incognita. The sequence continues at coordinate 1,717,490 of JARQAC010000037.1, forward strand.
AGGACAAATAAAACTCGGACGAACACGGACAGACAAAACACGGACGGACTTGGATAGACAAAACTCGGACGGACTCAGACAGACAACACACGGACGGACTCGGACAGACAACACACGGGCGTACACGTCCGAGTTTTGTTTGTCCTCCGTGTTATTCTGTCATTGTCTGTCCTTCTCCATTCTTCCTTAAGGCAAACATCAACATACATCAACTTTAAGGAAAATTGACCATTTTCATAAAGAAATAAAAAGTAAGGAAAAAACGATTCGACCCTTCTTTTGGGATAGGGCCAAATTATGTAATTTGCAATAATTTGATTGAGAAATTTTTAAGCAAAATGAAATTTTAAAGGTATTATTTTTGAGAAATGAGAAAACCAATAAAGGAAACTACATAGGTGCACCCATTTTAATAATTACCTAAAGTACATAAAAACTAGAATATTTGGTAACAAACGTTAGGAATAGATGAGCATTTAAACTAAAGTTTTTATGCCATGTTATTTCCAAAAAGATTTTTATTAAATTTTTATAAATTTTACTGAAACAAACAAATAACAAAATAAAAAAAAAATAAATAAAATTAATAATGAGAAGTAATTCTAATTAACTCAGTGAGATCATCAATTATTTGATATTTACTTGTTCCCAACTTTTTAGCTAAATCTGTTTTCTCTTGAGAACTTAAATGCATATATTGCATTACTAGTAAACCATCGATAATATTTTTTGCTGCACTTATTTGTTGATTAGTTCCAGTCTTTTGTGGACGTCCAGCACGTGAACCACGAGGATTTAACTATAAAATTATTTGAAATAATCTTCAAAATTACAGAATATTTAAAATTATACCCCTGCTGGTTGTGGTACATACATATTCATCATCTTTAAAATTTATTTTTAATGATTATTTATAAAAAGTTTTAATTACTTGTTGTAACATGTGCAATCTTCTAAAAACTTTTTCGATGATAGGCTTGATAAAACCAAAAGAGCCGTCTAATGTAGCAAAATAGCAAGTTTGTATTCCACGTTGTTGTTCTGAATCAATGAAACATTCAGAAACATGTCCTAAAATTTTTAAATTGCTTTAATATTTGCATTTAAAGGCGCAAAAAAATCAAATTACCTTTAACTCGCACAAAAGTATTAATTAATGAACCAATATTTAATATTGCTCTGATAATTAACCGTTCACCACCAATTGATTCTTTCATTTCAGGTAAATAATTAAATAAAGTTATGTTAGCCAATTCATCTGTAAGGATAAATCCAAGTTGTTTATGATCTATGATAAATTGAGAAGTCATTGGAGTTGGGGCTGTTGGGCGTAAATCTCGTGAAACTAATGAAAGTGCTTTAAATTCTTCCTTAAAAAATAATTTAATCATTTTATAATCTCTAAAAATACCTGGTATCGAATTAGTGAAAGGGAACGATATAAATCACAAGCTAATGCAAAATCACGAAAAGCAACCATATGATGAACGTAGAAATGTAAATCAAGAAAGGAAACGCCATGTAATTGATTATCACGAAATTGCCAAATAAAAATCTAAAATTAACTATAATATATTCAAAATAGAAAGTTCAGGAATTGAATTTTACTTTTTGTCTTTCAAGTTAGTATATCATTGATAGGATTTTCTGAGTTTTTAATTCAGCCAGTATTATTATAATAGCTTCCGCCTATTTAATTAAAACAAACCTTTTGACCCATCCCAGTAAGTAAAAATCCATTGATTGCACATAAACTAGTTACGGGCCCTTTTTGTTCCTTGTCATAAATTGTTTTAAGTTTGTGACGTGTTGTAGGCATTCCTTCCTCTGGCACTACTTCAATTAACTCAAAAAGCACTACTCGTCCACGAACATACACCTCCTCTCCATAATTGATAGCTGTTCCTAATGCCAGATAATTTTTTACCCCAGAAACTGTGCTTTCAGAGGTTAGCAACACTTCTTCACAGGCAGTTGCAACTTCAAACTCCTCCAATTGAAATTCAAAGTTTGGCACAAATTTCCAATCTTCCGTTGAAAATAGCTAAATATTAATTAATTTTGGAAGATATTCTCTAAGAATAAAAATATTACCAACCCTAAGTTTGTATGAATCAATGCTTGGTAAAATAAAATTCTCGTCACGATCATGTGTCTCCACTTGCTTTTCCTCATTCACAATAGTACAAACAGTTTTGTTTGGCTTCTTTTCACTTGTTACTAACATGATGAGGTCTGCTTGAAGCATAAAAACTACATGGCTAATAGTTTGTCCAATTGGAATTTTACGATGTGGATATGAGCAATCATAGTCAATATCTGACTTAAATAAAGTTTAATTAATATAAATATATTATGAGTTTAAATTTAAAGATCTAAAACTAGTATAACACAAAAAGAAAAACCTATTGGAAAGGAAATTATTAAAATAAAATTAACATTCAAAGTTGCAACACGCATCATATGTTCTGGTTTTTTTGTGAGATATAAGAAGCCATTTTTGCAATTAGCATTATTGAATGATGAAAAAGCTGTTATTTGTCCATCTATAGTCATTGGATGGAGTTGAACTCCACTATGATTTATTAGTAGAATTGAAGGGTATGCGCCAGCAATGAAAATTCCATTAGACTTAAATAAATTTCTGTATTTTAAAATAAATTACAAAAAATATCCAAACCAAATTACTCAATGGACCAAAAGGAAAAATTCGTTGTCTGTGTCTGTCCTCAACTTCATGTGCCTCAACTTGCGCTCTGCCGTTAGGGCCAAGAAAACGTTTTTCTCGTATAACTACAGTGCAGGGGAGACGTTTGAACCTGATGGCAAGATGACCTTAAAGAACAAATGCAATTGCTGCATCAATTCAAAAATCTCTTCGGGAAATAATGTAAAGTTAAAGGTAGAAATTTTTCCTTAAAATTATTATGATTACCATTAATATTATCATCATAGGGAAACAATTCATAGAAGATAACCATGTCATCAAACAGAGCGGAGAGAACTGGCCGGCCACTACTCATTCCAAGACCACAAATTTGTAGTTCAAATATTTTCTTGAAAACATTATTTAAAAGAAAAATCATTTTAAAACCTCTTCAGGTTTAACAATTGTATCAGAGGAAAGGCTTTCAGCAGGTTGTGGCACAATAACTGGTGTGTTCATAAATGATTGTTGAGAAGGCCTATGCTCATCATCAATTGCAGATTGAACATCATCGTATAGAACATCATGAGATTGACAAAACTTTCTGACCTTAAAAATAAGAAAAAAAATAAAGAAAAAAGTTTTATCTGTACCATATAAACTAATTGTAAATTAGGCAAATTGTAAATGTAAAGATTTCCATTTTCACGAGTAAAAAACAACCAAAAAGTTGGTATAATTTTCGATGGGCGTTCAACAAATTCATCAGTATTGGCATTATTTGATATTTCGTTTGAAATTGTAAGCCAACTAATTTTCTGTTGCTGCTTTTGTGCTTCTACTTTTTGTTTTTGCGGTTCATTTTGATGTTGAGCTAACGAAAAGAAGTTAATATTAAATAAAAGTTAATATTTTAATTTATCTTTCAATGATATAAATATCAAAAATAGATAATTAATTCTTAAAAACTAATTTTTAGTTAATTTAAAGAGTTACTTTTATTACGTTCCTTTTCTGTAACTCCATAAAGAAATGCATCAATATCATCTTCTTCGTTAAGTTGTTCTTTTGTTGCCAAATCTTCATCCATCTCATTTTTAATTAAAGAAGAATCTAAGGAATTAGATTTTGGGAATAAAAGTTTTTCATTTGCAGACGACGATTCTTCCTGTTCAATAATCTTTTTATTGTCTGAATATTGAATTAAACCACTGCAATCCTTGTAAAGTGAAATTGCTGTGATAGGCGATTTTTCGTGCTTGAGCACATTTAGAATTGGTATCTTGAAAAATTAGATTTTTAAAAATACAAATGAAATACCCAACAAAAATCTATGATAGAAAAACCTGTTTAAGATGAATATTTGGCTTTGTAAATAATTGATAAAGGAAAAAACGTCCATTTAGTGTAAAAAGAGCCAAATAGGGATCAATAAGCGAAGCAGAAATTACTGGAAAACTTGAGTCAATTGAAATGCAGTCGATTTGTTGATCATTTGCGACGAGTACAATGCTAATATGTTTGGAATAAATTGGACAAAAAAGTTTACCTTGTAGGTGTTATCTAAAAAAATAATAATTATGTTCATAAGCATGTAAACAAGTTACATTTAAGACCCTAGGGAGTGGAAACCGTTTGAAAGATTTGGTAACCAAAACCAGCCAAATTTCAATAAAAATGTTTTAATATGTAAAGATAATAGACCTGTACAGCAACATTCCCTTCTGCCAAATCCCCAGCCATCAATGTTGACTCATTAGTGCAAAAGAGGGGGGTATCCAATTCGATCATATCATTGTGTAATTCCAAGGCAACAGTACTCCGTTCACGAGAAATTAGCAAATATTTGTGCATATCGTCGTAATGACGCCCAATAGTCCAAATTTGTTGAGCTTCATCCAAACTGTAAACAATATATTAAAAAAGTTAAATCGAGTAAAATGTTGGTGAGGATGCAGAACATTGGTCCCAAAAATGTGAGCGAAAAAATCATATTTTTTGAAAAATTGTTTTTGACCAATGTTCTATACCGTTAAACTAATTGTGAGAGCCAAATATAAATATTAAGGAGTTTAAAAAATAACTACGCCGAACAATGTGCTTGTTATAATTTGTGGTCGAACAGAGCGATGATAAAGGCAAAGTGAAGAATCTTTCCCATGGCCAGAAGCTGTCATCTATTTAAATAATAAGAGTGATATAAATATAAAAATTTTAACAAAATAATTTTATGTTCCAAATCTTGGAAAGCTTTTAACTTTTTACTCTCAACCATTTACAAGGTCCAATGTTAAATAAGACAAACAAGTGTAAAAATAAGACAATAAACCAACCATGTCGAAGTAAACATCTCTGGCATTTTTACGAAATGCATCGCTTATGTAAGTAGCATTGCAAACTCTCAACCATTTACAAGGTCCAATGTTTGGAAGAACATCAAGCAATTCGAATTTATATGTTCGTACAACTTGTCTGAGGGTCTGGAAATATTTTAAAAAATATCGTTAAAATTAAAAAAAACCTCTTCAATTAAAAAACTTTTACAAAAATCATCGCCATAAAGAAAAATATCATCATCATTGAATAAAATTCGCGAATGATTTACCAAATCCTGATTATTTGAATAATCATTTGAGCCTCGTATTTTGTCTAGTGAATAACGTAGTAATTGTGAATCCCCAAGTCTGGAACCAACAAAAAGAAAATTTGTTGAAAAACTTGTAAGAACACAAGGAATTGATGTTTCTAAAATTAAATGGGATTTTAAATGGACATTTTTATTTAAAGTAATTACAAAATAATACAAAAATAGCAATATATAGGTTTTAGATTTCAAATTTATTTTCTAATTTATAAATATCAAGCCCCAGAAAAATCGAAAATAAATACAAGATGTATAAACTAGTATTTTTAAACGAACCTACCGAAAGTTTTTGTCAAATGCATATTTCTAACAACATTTGCTTGGTCAGTTTCAAGAGATAAAATATATAATTCTCCATTAGACAAAACAACAAAAACATCGTTAGGAGAATTTGATACTCTTTCAACAGCACAGCCTTCCAAAACTAACTTTAAATTTTGTTGTTGAGTACTCAGTGGAAATCTAATAAATTCTTCAGAACAAGAATTTAAAGAAATTCCTCTGGGTGGTACAGATTGATTTAAATAAACAATTTCGTTAGCACCAAATAAACAAATTCCACCAATTGGAGGGTTAATAGGTAAGCAACGATTTATGTTCATGGGAAGACCTAAAATTAAAATAAAATAATTAAAATTTAAAAAAAAACCAGAAAAATTCCAAACAACTGTATGTATTTTGTCTTTTAAATTCAGAAAAACAGCCAAAATAGAGACAGTGTCAAAACGAACTGCTGCTCTAAAAAATAGAAATAAATTTATTTTTTCAAAATTTAACCTTCCAGCTGTTGTTTGGATTGGCTCATAAAGGAAAAGAATTGTTGGCTCGAAATATCCATGCAGAAAGCACATATCATGAATATTCTCTAGGCGTTCGTCAAGCGACCTTAAAAGGAAAATTGGAAAGAAAAGTGAGAAAAATTTGCGACCAATTTTTCAGGGTAGTAAATAATTTTAAAAAATTCTCATAAGTCAAAAGATCGATCGATGTTTATATTATGAGTATTAATTATAAAATAAAAAACCTCAATTTGATTGTGTAACTTTGCAATAAAATCTGACGACCATCTTTATTTGGAAGACAATCATTTTCTTTATTAACCCTGTTAATTCGTTTAATTGGGACAACAGCTAAATGTCTTCCATAAACAGTAAAAACGCAACAACGACTCTCTGGATCAGCGCAAAGGACAGGATGATGAATATCTTTGGCATAACCTTCACGTAATAATTCATCTTCTATTGAATGTAAAGAAAGCGTGTTAAGTGTCATTGTGGAAGGGTTAATGTTGACAATTGAAAGCTTGGCATCATCAAATGTTAAAGCTAATGCATCAAAGTCGGGAAAATCTAAGAGAATATAATTAAATTAAAATGAGTTTTTAATTTTAAAAATAAAACGGAATTTCTGACGGTAATTATTTTTAGCTTTCAAACCCGTATTAGTAAAATATTTAAATTCCAATATTTTTTTATAAAAAATCTGTTGAAAATTTAAATTAGCAAGGTGTTTTTAAGAGAAAATATTTCACAGGACAGAAAATTTTGATTTTATTTTTGATGAAAATTAAAAAATCCAAACCTTCTAGCCTTATTACAGCCATTCCACGGATTGGTGCCATCATTGTAAATGAAAGTAGACATTCTAATTGAGGAGAATTAATTGAATTACCACAATTATTTAATCGAAAAAAACGTAAAGTTTTTGCTCCAGCAGTTACTAACAAATCTGCGTATGGTAAAAATTTCCCCCAAAAACAAAAATTCACTGAAGTAGCATCATCAGTTTCATGCAAAATAGAATACATCTAAAAATTGAAATAACGTGAAAATTTTAAAAAATTATGAAAATTTCAACAAAAAACTTCCCTATTAAAAATCTCGCAACAAACCGGCCTTTTTTATTTAAGCGCGCGTAAAATTACCGTTTGAATTTACAAAACGGAAAAAGCAAAAGGAAAAATTTTCTGGATTTTTGTTTATGGTTTTGCTTGAAAAACTTTTGTTTAGCTTTTAAATGATATTTCAGACAAATTTTTTAAGACTTTTAGATGGATTTACCATTAGATGAATTATTTAAAAGAGTTCAGAATTCAATTCAACAAAATAATAACAAGTCTACCGATGTTGATTTAATTACAAAAGAAACTGGATTACCTAAACAATTTGTTAATTATGTTGTCGAATCTGTTATTCTTCATTATAATGATATTGAACTTTTAAAACATATGGTTATTTTAATTTAATTGCTAGTAGAATTGGCCAAGACCGGTTAATTTTTCCCTGTGGCGGGTCAAATAGAGAAGAATATAAGCTTTTGAGGCGCCACAAATAAAAATGAACCGGTCGTGTCCAACTCTATTTGCTAAATAATGTCTAAATTTTCAGGTTATTTTTGTTGCTGAAAAATGTAAAAAAGAAGGGATCGATATAAATTCAACAATTACTGCAACATTTTTAAAGAAAATTGAGCCAATTTGCAGAACACTTAAAGAAGATTCTGCATTCTTTCCTGATTATAAAGACGACAATAGGGATACTTCTTTGGATTTTCCATTGCTAACTCGTTTTGCAATTGTGGCAACTTATTGTGCTAGTTATAATCCGGCAGTGACTGATCAACGTTTCTTCTTTAAGGTTGGGCTTTAATTGAAATTTAGAAAAATCTTAATTTTTGAAGATTTGATATTGAAAAATAATCAAGATGACATTTGATCCCAACTATAATTTTTAAAGTTTTAGGCTGATATTTCATCCAAACGTCGCAAAGGTTCAGGAAAGAATTCAAAAGAAAAGTTTCATGAGAAAGGTCCGCGTGCATTTGAACATCAACGATCTCTCTTCATTTTTCTCTTTTTTTGTAAAAATTTTGACGAAGCTTTTGAGGATTTTGGCGCTGATTTTCAAATTGATTTTACTTCACAGGTAAAATCATTAATATTTTTTCCGTAATTTATTTCGAAATTTTTAATATAAGTTTCGACAAAATTAATTATTTTCTCGAGTCGTATCGATTTTTTCAAATTCTTTTTCCAAAATTTTAACAAATTTTCTTTTCAGATAACTCATTTGGTCGATGTTGGTTTACTCAGAATTGTCAGTGCAGCAGAAAATTTGGATTTGCCTCAATATCTTTCATTATGTGGATTGGATTTTGCAAAAAGGATAGCTCGTTCAATTTCTGAGGAATTTAAACTAGAAAATTATTTATGGGATTTTGTTAACGATTTTTAAAAGTAAATTAGGTTTTGTTCATTTTAGAGTTTTTATTAGAAAATTTTACTTTCCTTTGATCTTTATTTTTTATTAAAAATAAAATGTTTCTATTATGGTCCCACCTCATAAACATTTGGTAAATGATAAGCAAAATAACGTGAGAAATCTAAAGACAATCGAATGTTTATTAGTAAAATATAATTAAATAGTTAGTCTTTATTTTAATTTAAATTTTATTTTCTCCTTTTCTATTTGTTTGTTTTTTATAAGCATTTTTAAGTTAAGATTTTAGAATAAAAAAATTCTAAAAATTGATTCAAAATAGTATTGATAATTGTTTTTGTAACTTAATTTTAGTAAAACAATTGTATTTTTTGAAATAAAAAATGGATATTTTCCTTGAGACTTATAACTACGAAAATAGCAAACAATGGCTAATGGATTATGAAAGTTTATTGTTAAAATGTGTTTTTGTTTATATTGTAACAATATTTTCTTTGAAATTTGTTATGGCAAATCGAAAGCCTTTTGATCTTCAGATGCCACTAATTATTTGGTTTTTTTCTTATAGTATTTCCTTTAAAACCAGCAATTGAAAGTTTTCTTGACCAATTTCAAAATTTATACGGCTAATTCTCCACAAAATTATTTCAGAACAAAATTTTTATTATTTTTATTAATGTCGATTTTTACTAAAACATTGCAGGAATGGTCTTTTGGCAGTATTTTCTATTGCCGGATTTATAAGGATTACCCCAACGTTTATCAGTACAATTATGAACAAAGGAATTGCACGTAAAAATAACAAAAATTGTTAAAATCAGGGCTCTCATACTTATTTTGGAAGTACAGGACATACAAATCGACCTCCGTACTTCCAAAATTGAAAATGCACTTATTTGTACGTGCTTTTTGGTTAAACTTTTCAGTTAAAAAATTAAATTTATTAATCTCAAAATTTTCAATCATAAATCTCAAAATTTTCGCCAGCAGCGCAAAAAAAAGTTAATTTTATGGCGCCTTTGGCACCAAAAAATTTTTTGTAGCGTACTTATATTTTGAAAATATTCCCCCTATGAAAATATTTCCCCCTTTGTACTTACACATATTTCTCTGATGAGAGCCCTGGTTAAAATATCCTTTCTAGATACATATACCGAGATTGGTGAACTTCAAAAAGATCCTATTGCCGGCTACTGGGCCTTTGCTTGGTGTGTCTCTAAAATCCCAGAACTTATTGACACACTTTTTGTTGTTTTAAGAAAAAGGCCACTTATGTTTATGCATTGGTTAAAAATTTAAAAATAAATTTAAAATTATTTTTAAAATCTAGGTATCATCACGCATTGACGGGCTATTTTGCCTTTGTTACTTTTTATGAAGAAAATGCTTATATGGTTTGGGTTGTCTGGCTTAACTACTTTATTCATTCATTTAGTAATTAAAAATTTTTAAAATCTCATTTGTTTTGTCAGTGTACTCTTATTATTGTGCTCGTGCAATACGCATTCGTGTACCACCACAACTTGCTCAACTACTTACTTTTGCACAAATTTGCCAAGTAATTTAAAAGGAATTTTGTTTACAATCTAACCCTTACAAATTGTTCCAAACATTTAAATTTATATAACTCAATTTAGTTTATGATAACGCATGCTGTCATGGGACATTTGCTTTGGCTTTGTTATTCTAATACAAATAAAGTTTATGCTGTTACTAAACGTGGATTTTTCATTGGGGTAACCTTCAAAATAAAAGTAGTTAAATGTATTTCTAGGCCTTCATGGAAATTACTTATATTCTACTTTGGTTCCGTTTCTACTATATTAGCTATATAGCAAATGGTGGAAAGAAATACACTCAACACCGGATTGCAACTCAAAACGGGAAAATACAGCAAAAGATTGAATAATCCTTAGATATTTTAAATAACTTAACCAACATTAAAAGCACTACTATATTTTTAAATTGTTTTGAAAGACACGTCAAAACCTCGGATTTTAGTTTTTTTAAATAAACAATCTGCTTGTTTAGGAAAAAAAAGGGGGGGAAGTTGGGCCAAACATGAATGTTTGTAACAAAATGTATAATCAGTGTATCTCCCTGTATTTAATACTACAAACATGTCTTTGTTGCACAAAGGCATATTTTAAATTTCTTGAATTTGGATTAAAACCTTTAATTATTTTGACAAGGAACTAGACATTAAACCAAATGGGTAAAAAACAAAAAATAATTTTTAAAAAATCATAAAAATAACTTAAATTTAATCTTCATCTTCTTCAATGACGATCTTACGTTTTTGTTGTGTTTTCTGTGCTTGCTTTTTCTGCCTTTGTTCCTATAAATTTAAAGATAATTTTCATAATTTTTATTTTTCTCACGGTATCAGATGTATCCATTTCCTCCGCACCTTCTTCGGCTTCCTCATCTTCTTCACTGTCAATTTTTGCCTCATTTATAGTTTTCCTTTGCCTTTCTTCTTGTTCCTCATCTGATTCGGAGAAAGAGCGCTCACGTTGATATCTATCCATTCCATATGGTGCATGTTGATATCTTCTCTTAATTGCAGCTAGAGAATCGACTGCCTCATCTTAAAACAAAATATTTTTAACTCCCATCTACCCTTCAAGATTTGAGATTTGCTTGAGAAAGAAATTTTTAAAATAAATTCTAAGAAAAATAACCGAAAGGAAATTGAAAAAAATAGATTTCCGTAATATTTTTACTTTTCCCTGATTCCTTGATCTTATTCCTAACTTTAAAATTTAATTAATACAAACCAGAATCATAACCCTCAAGGAATCCAGATGTGAGTCCAACAGTCATCGGTCGCTCACGAACTAAAAATAATTTTAAAAAATATTATGTATAAATTATTAAATAATTAACCTTTTCGTTGCTGTGCTTCACGACGAGCTGCGGCTCGTAACTTTTCTTCCTCCAAGCGAATCATTTCCTTAATTACAAATTTCAAAGAATTCTATTATTTTTAACCTTCCGTTGAGCATTTGGATTATCCCCAACATTTGCAAGCATTCGAACTTTTTGAGCCTTGCTTGTTTTTTCTGCCATGTTCATGGTCATTTTCCGATGAGTTAAAGTTTCTGTTGAGTGTGGGCGGAATACAAGTTTTTCGCCGAAAACGGCTTGTGCTTGCAGAGCTGCTCCTTGACGAATATAGAGATGATTAAAGTCCATAATTTTTTGCTTATCCACCTCGAAGATTTCGTTACCCAAATATAAGGACATGCTGAAAATATAATTATTTGAGAACAAGATTTGGAAATTTTAATAGAAACATGAGTTCCTTTTTAGTGATAACGATAAAGAGAGGAATAGCCAGGGGATTCATTCCAGGGGGGGGGGGTAAAATGGGGATTTTGAAAGAAGGAAAATGGAAGGCTTCCGCCTCTGAGGAAGGCGAAGAAAATCGATGATTCACATATCTTTATGTTCTTACCTTCCATCAGACCAACGAACAATTTTTGCATTGCTCTCGCGCTTCTCATTGCCTTGCTCATCTCGGACCGTTCTCCAACGGATAGTATTTTCCAGCTAAAATAAGTTCATGGTAGAATTTTTAGTAAAATATGACAAAAGAAGAAACTTATTAGAATGGAATGATAAATCTAGTCTCTTTGCTTTAAAATGTGTAATCTTGCAAGGAACTTTCACGAACTGTTCGTGAGTTAATGACTAAATTGTAATTGGACAACAAATATTAGTACATTAAAAATTATACCTTAAGTTTCAAACGAGTTCGCCCATCATCATCAAGTGTCTCGTCTTCTTCAATTTCGTCATCATAAGTTTCAGGATCAAATGGCTTTGTTTCAATACTTAAGAAATTCGGCAGTTTGACAAAATAAGGCCCTTCCTCGCCTAAATCAACTTTACAACGAGCCATGTTCAAATCAATTTTTGTTGGGCCAGTATCAACCTCTTCTTCTTGTTCTTCATCTAAAATATATTTATTAAAAAACAATTGTAAAAATTAAAAAGACCGTCAGAAACATCCATCCGTGCAATTACTTGATGAGTCTCATCTTCATCCTGATGTGAATGGACATCTTCTTGAGTTTCTTCTTCTTCGTGATGTTCAACTTCATCTTCTTCCATTTCTTCATCATTATGTTCAGCCGTAGCATGCACACCGCTAACTTCGTCATCATCTTTAGTCGTAAATATTCCATCTTCATCGTCCTCTTCTTCAGCATCCCTATTTACAGGGATGCTATCTTCAGCATCAGGCTGTTAAAATAAAAATTAAGCCGAAAAAAGAATACAAGTAGTTTGAAAATTAAAGTGATAATTAAAAAAGTACAGATATTAAAAGTTAGATATAAATTACTCCTTGCGAAATTAATTTTTGAAATTAAATAAACAAAGTTAGAAACAATTTCTTAAAACTAACCTGATTTTCATGATTAATTTCGCTAGTTTCATCATCTTCTCCATCTTCTTGATATTGTTGTTGGTCAGATTGAGGATGAGTTGAGTTCCCATCTAAATTTTGCTCGTCATGTTCATCATCTGATGAGGATGTTGAAGACATTGATGAAGAATCATCTGAATGTTGTTGTTGGTTGGACTGAGAAACAGCCGGCACCTCCTCATGAGCATCTTCATCACTTACGATACTGCTGTCAGACATTTCAAACAATAACTTATGTAAATTAAAAAAATTTAAAAAAAATAAAAAAGAAAAAAATTGCGCTAAATATCTTGCGCCTAAGTGGTTCGCGATTAAATGGATGCTGCGACAATTGCGGATGCGACAATTGCGGACTACAAATTGCTCTTTTTATTGTTCTTTTTATTGTTCATTGTTGTCATTGTTCTTTTTACATATTTCATTCTTACTTTTTTGTTTCTAATTTTTAGATTGACACGTGTTAGACTTGTTAGACTTCTAAAAATTTTACATTATATATGTATCAAGGGTCAAGCCTTAACTATTTTGTGATATTTCTTTTGGTACTAAATGGTAAATTAAAATTTTTATATTAAATATGATTGTTTTAAAATTAAGATTGTAATTTTATTCTTCCAATTGACTGGAATAGCGACATTGTTCCAAATCAGGCAGAATTAAAAGCTCAAAATAATGATGCATTAAGCAAATACTTTGGAACTGATATCAATAATTTGGAAATTTTTAGAAGTTATGAAATTATGCAGAAGCTTGTTGGGGAATATAAAGATGTGCCGCTAGAAAAGTGAGTTAAATTTTAAACAATTTTGTGTTTTGTTGATTTAAATTGAAATTTATTAGTATTTAAATTAGCGACCTTTTTTTTACGATTTTTTAATTTTTTCCAGGCAGAAGAACCACAATTACGAAGAAATGACTTCTTGGTTAAAAGATTTGGCTAATCGTTTCCCTCACATTACTTATTTATATTCAATTGGCCAAAGCATACAAAAGCGTCAACTGTGGGTGCTTGTTGTTGCAAGAAATCCGAGGGAGCATGAGATATTAAGGCCAGAATTTAAATATGTTGCAAATATGCATGGAAATGAGGTTTTTATTTTTTGTCAAGGCATTTAAAATTTATTTTATGTATGTCTGTTAACTATTTATTTGATTAAATTGAGCTTAAATAATTTTCCTTTTTTTAAAAAATAATTCATTTTGATAGGTTACTGGTCGAGAAGCACTTCTGTATTTGGCTTACATACTTTGTGAAAATTATGGCAGTAATCAATATCTAACGCGCATGGTCAATGAAACTCGCATCCATTTAATGGTTGATTTTATTATTTTTAATTTAATTTATTTTTTAAGCCTTCAATGAATCCTGATGGTTATGAAATGGATAGACCTGGTGATCGTATTGGTTATTTGGTTTGTTAAATAATTTTATATTTGGTTATTCCTTTTTTCTAAGGGTCGTTCCAATGCAGATAATGTTGACCTAAATCGAAATTTTCCTGCTCGTTATCCGATGCACAAAGAAGCGTCCGGTGGGATGACAACTGAACCAGAGACAAAAGCTGTTATGCAATGGATGACCGAATATCCATTTGTTCTTTCTGCGAATCTTCATGGTGGCTCTCTCGTCGCTAATTACCCTTATGATGATTCGGATACAGGCGCAGATGGCATATATACAGCTTCAGCAGACGATAAACTTTTTGTGCAATTAGCCTTTCAATATGCACGTGCTCATACAAATATGTGGTTATCTGGACGTCGTTGTGGACTAAATGATAATGGTGATACTTTCCTTCATGGGATTACTAATGGCGCTGGTTGGTAGGTTCAATTATCTTTTATTAAAATTTTATTTAATAAACATTGTTCAGTCCTCATAATCTTTGCTTAGGTACCATCTTTCTGGTGGGATGCAGGACTGGCAGTATGTGCACACAAATGCTCTTGAAATTACTGTTGAAATGGGTTGTTTCAAATTTCCATACGTTCGTTTTAATTTATCAAAATTGTATTTCGGTTTTTGATTTAAGGACGATATGATTCCAACTTTGTGGAAGCAACATCGGTTCTCTTTGCTCTCATTTATGGAATCTGTTCATAGTGGTGTAAAGGGTGTTGTTCATGATGCCACTGGTGAAAAGCCAATTTCGGGAGCAGAGATAACAATTATAAAAGGAGGAAAAGGAAAAGCTTTGACAACATCACTTAATGGTGAATATTGGCGTCTTTTACCACCTGGCGAATATAGCGTAATTATTTTCTTTAAAATATTTTTTATGTTTAAATTTTTAGCTACAAGTTTCACATAAAAATTTCAAACCTTATCAATTTGACATAACTATTGATTCTGGACCGGCAAAGGTTGTTAATGTCAGTTTGAAAGGGATGGAATGTGATGGGGAAGGTTTATCTATTTAAATTTCATAAAATAATTTTTAATTATTAATCTTAGATATTCCTAAATTACAACTTTTTGTTAGAGGTAAAGGTCCTCTTAATTTATTACTTGTTGGTTTTGACTCTGCTGCAAAAGGATTACTTACGCGTTTGGTCAATCATTCTTGTCCTATGGATGAAAAGAAACGATCAAAATTGGTTTTATTTATTTTTTGATTTTAGCTATATGTATTAAAGGCTTACATGCTTCTTGAAAATGTTCGTCTTCATATTGTTACAGAATATACCCAGACTGATCAACTCTTGCAATATATGCGAAATATAAATGCTGATTCACTTCTCATTTTTAGTGCCGGCCCTGCTCATTCAACAATATTTAATGCCGGAGAGAATACACCAAGACTGTTTAATCAAGATAAATTCGATCAAAGCTTGAAGAAGTAAGTTTATTATAACAAAAATCCTTTTCAAATTTTTAGAGTATTTTCTTCGCAAGAACAATTCTATAATATGGATTCAAAAACAGCAAATTCATTTAGCCCAATAAATTCACGAAAGAAGGTCCTTCGACCGAATTGTGAAGATCGTTTAGGTCAAACCAAAACGGCGGCAATTATTGATGAAATGAGACTTGGACGAATTTTTGAATTGGGTATTGGAATTGGATGTGATTCTGCGAACTTTTCCTCAAAAGAAGATATTATGACTACTGGGAAGATGGATGCAGCATTGGATGCTATTATAGAGGTTTTGATTTATTTTGCGATTTTTCCTTTATTTAAATTTCAGGTGATGCTGAATATTTCGAAACAAGACAAGGTTCTTGAATTTTCTGTTGTTCCTTCCATTGCCCCAACCGATCATTTCACACCTGCTGAAGTTCAGACGGTACAATTTTATAATACATTAAATTCTTTTTCGCCTAAAGGTAACACATTATGGCTATGATCGTCTAGATCAATCATCATCTTGCTCCGCCAAACTAATCGAAATGGATGGCTTGAAGCTGCGATCTTTGGGTTCACACAATGGGCCGCATACACTGATTTTATCTGTAGAAATGGTTTGTTTAATTTATTAAATGAATGTTTATAAAAGTAATTATTTACGTAACTTAAAATTAATTTTAGAAGACAGAAGCGTTAGTTTATCATCTTGGGGCCAGACTTTGTGGGCAAGGACCTGTTGAAGGATTAACAACTACACCTACCATTATAGACGAGGAGATGAGACAAGTACAGCGTATTTTGGAGTATTCAACCATTGTTTTGGCACCAGATATCCCACAGTCAGTATTCTAAATTGTTTTACGCTTAACCTTCTAATATATTTTCCTGATAGTACACAATTGAATTGCCACGACTACTTTACCATTTCTCCGTTTATTTCATTGATTACGCAAATTATCAACCTGGTGCCGGAAATTGATTTTGTTATCGTGTTAGGAACGGGTGGAATTAAGGTAGACATTTTTAAGTTTATTTACTTTCTCTTTTTAGATTCGATTTATTGACGTGCGCAGGCCGGGAAATGACCTTGGAATGACAAATAATGGCACGCTTATTATGTCACAGCCTCCTTCAGCTGAACTCGACGAGAATGACCAAATCAAATTGCCTGATCTACCAAAAGGGAATTGGACATCAACGCCACAGGCACTTGCGCAGCTTTACATTGATGGACACGAACAGATGCGACAGGTGTTTATTTATGCTTAAGTATTAAAAATTTCTTGAAGATTTCCCATAGAAGTTTTTTTATTACTTCACATTTTCTGTTTTTTCTTCAAGTTTATTTATAGAATAAAAGGGATATGTGTGCAACTAATCGCCCATCCACTCCAGTGCTTGACGAATTTCATTGGTCAGCAGGGCGGGACAAATGGACATCAGCACCAGATGCTTTGCTTGTTCAAGTTGGTTGTTGCTACGAAGGTCAAGGAATAGTTAGTTTTTCTTTTAATGTTTTTACTTTCATTTATTATTTTAGAGCCATCTTTTTGAAGAGAATCGTCGTTCTCTCTTTTCAATATTAGAACGACGTTTGCAAGGTGTTTCAGGTGTTATTAGGGTAAGTATTCTCTTGCTAACTATTTTCATTTAAATTTATCGTTATTATATTCAGGAGATGAGTGGCGATCGTCTTTCTGGTGTGAATGTCTCTGTCTGGCCGATTCAAAAGGATCACAACATAATTTTGGAAACTACAAAGACTACAAAAACAACAAAGAATGGACATTATAATTTGGCTTTGGAGCCAGGAACATATCGAGCAATGATTATGGCTGATGGTTATGATCCAATGAGTAGTACTTTTACTGTGAGTTTACATATTTTTAAATTATCAAATTTTGTTTATAATTCTCATATAAAACTTTTGCATAAAAATCATTTCATTTTTTATTTTTAGGTTTCATTTGGACAATCGACGGTTAAACATTTTGCTTTACACCGACCATTTACAATGAGTGTTGAACGCAGTATAGTTGCCGCATTAATTGCATTAACCATGCTTTCAATATCATTTGTAAGTTTATTTTTTAAAGAAATTATTACAAAAATTAAATTTTGTAGTGTTGTTTATGTCGGTCCATGAGACGCTCGAAAACAAAAAAATCCTTGGCAGCTACGCAGGTTAAGGTGAATGAAAGGAGAAAAGATGGATTTGAACGTGTGCCTCTTCGGGTATTTATTTTGTAAATTTATTTTTTGTTATAATATTACTTAATTAGCAGGACTACCATTCCGAAAATGACTCTGACGATTCTGATGAGGAGGAAGTTCTGGATACTCGAAGAATGGCTATGCCTGTTTAACTTTGTAATTTTTGGTTTTTCTTGGAATGAGGGATTTTTTATTTAATTTTTGGGAATATTTGAATTAACTAAATTTTTTAATCTCTTCGTTCCGAGATGATGTATATTATTGACTTCTATGTGCTCTCTAATCACTTTTATTCCCTCTATTTTTAATTTGGTGGCCGTTTTATGAATTATTACATATTTTCGATACTACCTTTATGCTACACTTTTTATTTAATGAAGCATGCTTAAAAGTATGCAAAGAATAATTTATTCGAAACGTCTCGACATGATGTTTTAATTGCAGTTCATTTTAGAAAAATCTGGTGATTTGGATCCAGTTAGGACCGGCCAAAATGATTAAACTTAAGAACCATATGACACTAATGATTTTGATGTTTATTGTGACGCTTTATTTGACTAAAATATGGTAAGAAGATATCCAACAGAATTAATAATCTTAATTCGGTCAGCGACAGAATTTATGTTGTTACCACCCAATGTCGAAAATAATAGGGGGTGTGGCATAAAGAATAAGTAGATTTTTTTTCTAAAATTCAGAAAAGCCCGAAGATTTTTTGTTACTTTGTACTATTTTTTGGCTCCGGTGCTGCAATATCAAATTCACTATTTTTTAATTCTCTTTATTTATACAAAATAATATTCAAATTTTGTTTTTCTTTAAATCATATTTTTATATAGAATATAATCCTCATTAGATTAATTTTTATTAATTTTTTTGGCTCTAATGATTTTTTAAAATTATTTCGGGTGATTATTTTATTTCAGTTTTTCATTAAATTTTTTCACAATTTTTAAACTTGTCATCTTTGATTCGGATATGATTTATTTTTTCAAACAATTTAACTGATGAGATAGAGACATTTCAAAGATGATAATGTTATTTTACCTATCTCATACTACGAAATTTTAGTCGTTTTGATTTAAAGAGAATGGGGGAAGGGACATACTTTTATACATGTTTAATTTTCATTATATACTTTTTTAATTGACATTTTGATATAGCAAGATAAAGATTAGAGAAAATTTTTTTCTTTTATTAAAAGACAAAAAATTTTGTTCACTAATAAAAAATTGAATTTACTTGGTCGTTTACTTTAACGGAAGCCCTATATACTTTTAGGTTGTAGAATTTGTTTGCCTTTTGGGCTTTTTTATTTAATTTTGTTAATAATAGTTAAATATTATATTCAAATTTGAGTAAAATATTGCAAAACTCATTCTCCAAAATTAATTTGTTTTTGTTAAGAATTTGTCTAATTGAGCTTATGGCCTTATTTTTCTTTTATTGCTTTATTTTTCATATAGATATAAGGGTAAAATTGGCCCATAATGTTGTTAGTTTTGCCACTTTCTTAAATATAAATGAAATTGAACCTTTAAAGCTGTCGAGTGTTTGGCGCGCAGCTGACCACTATCCTACAAATAAAGAAAATTTGGCAAAAATATTTTTGTTTACATTCTTAGACTTTAACTAAGGGTTTTTGGTCAACATATTATTTTGAATTTCGATTTTTATTTTACAAACATTTACATTTTTTACAATTTTTTAAAATCCTAGCTTGAATATTTTTTATACTAATTTTCAATCAGACTAATTTAAATTAAATAATTATACTTCATACATATCTTCTAATCCCCTTTAAATGCAAAGTGAGTGTCAAATTGATGAATTAAAAGAATTTAAGTACATAAAAAATATTTCTTTTTTTAAACAAATCCTTTTAAAAATTTATTTGTAATACTCTCATTTATTTCATTTTTATAGGCCTAATCTTTTGTCTTTAATTTTCCATTCTTTGTCCACTTGTTAACCTCTTTTAAAATTTTTTCTATAAATTTTATAGTAATATTCATTTATCAAATCCTCTTATTTTTTCCTATTATTTGACAATGGATTTTAAAAAAGCTTTTTCACACTTGTTTTTAAATTTTAAATTCTCTTTGGATTTTGCTTCATTTGATTTATTACCTCATTTTTTCTGGATTTTAAACTTTATATTAATTTAAAATTTGAGTAAATCATAAAAATAAATGGACTTGTACTTGCATTTTTTATTAATTTTAAATACCTTATATATCGAATAATTACCCAGGGTAATTATTATTTCAACCTCTGGTTGGAGGAGTTACTTATTTGAGAGGGGATAATTATTCGAACATATACAACACCCTTTTAGTCTTTATTGATACTTTAACTGACATTAACTTACTTTAAATTTTCTTACTCCCTCTTAATTCCTTAATCTAATAAACTGTTGAATGATCACTTATTTTTTTAGTTTTTTTATTTAATAAATATTGTAAAATACTTCCTTTTAATCTTTATTTTTCCCTCACTTCTTCCTTTAAAATTTAAAGACATCTTATTCCTTTCAAAAGAAGATGGCACTGAATTCTTAATTTCCTTTTTTTATTCCCTCCCTTTGTTTAGCCTTCAGCTATTGTTTTTGGAAAATTGAAAACTTTATTTGACCGGTCAAACAATTGTTTTTATCTTTTTGCACGCAATTTTTTATGCATTTTACATGTCTGAATTTAATTTAGTATTTGGATTTTTCGGTCAAGAAGTTTTATTTTTTTGTAGTAAATGCTTTTAATTTTTATTTTTTTCCTTTACAATAAAATACCCCCCCCCCTTTTCCCCCCTTTTTTGGCATGTCCATTCTTCTACATACATACATAACAATTTACAATACATTTTATTTTTCTTCTAAAATTGTAACGCCATCAAAAGGAATATATTGATCGTTAGTAGAAGGGAAGAAGCCGCGCAGAAAAGTTGAGTGAGGTGAATGAAGGATGGAGGAAAGGTACTGGCATATATTTTTGTGTTGAATAAGAAAGATGTTACTATGTATTCCTCAACAACATTTAATCATTTATTCCCGCAACCCCTTATAAACATACAAAGTTTTGTTGTATATGTTCCTCGATTTTTCACGTAGGAATTGTGGAAAATTTCAAAAAGATTAATGAATAAACAAACGGAACTTTGATTAAAATGTTCCTCTAAAAATATTTCTATAGGTTTTTGTTTTTGTTCTATTTTTAATATAATTTATCCACAAATTTTTTTCTCAGCAACACTAAAATTTTAATGAAAAAAGTATAGTTTTCCATGCTTCTGGTATTTATCTGAATCTTAAAGTTTTGATGGGATTTCTCAAATATTTCTTATTATTCCATCTAATTATTAAATTTTTACTCAAAATTGACAAAAATAAAAATAAATCTCAACATCTTTTAATCCAATTTATTTAATTTTAAATTATTATCTCAGCATGTACATATATTCTTGTCTTCTCCCCACCCCCAACATTGACCACAACAACTTGCCCTAGTTTTAGGCGGCCCACCTATTTTCCTCTAATATTTCTTTCCTTTCATGCGTTAAATAACAAAATACTTACTTTATTCTACACCAGGGTTGCCGCCCGAAACCCGAAACCCGATACCCGAAACCCGAAACCCGGCCTTTTTTTGTACCCGAAACCCGATACCCGAATTGAAAATTTTCCAACCCGAAACCCGTACCCGATATTTTTTCCAACCCGAAACCCGTGACCCGAAATTGGTTAAAACCCGAAATTTATACCCGAAAACTTAGCCTTACCCGATTTTTTAAAATAAATTTATAGAAAGAGAAAGAAGGAAAAGGGAAAGAAATATTTATAATTTCTTTAATTTTTCATTATGTTGATCGGTGGTGGAGTGTGTAAGGCGACTGGCTCGCTATTTTCTTGGGGTGGGTTCGAGTCCAGGATTGGAAATAAGGCCTAAAAGATTTTTCTTTTCAAAAATAAATGCCTTTAAACTTTGATTTTCATTTTAGATTTTTAAATTTATTTTTTTAATATTTTAAGCTTGAAGAGCATTAAAAATTTTAATTTAGTCATGAATTTTGCAAAATTTTCGCCTGCGGCGCATAAAATTAAGAGTTCTAGGTTCATGATCAATTAAACTTAAATAAAAATTTTCGCCTGCGGCGCAAAAATGGAAGAAATCTGGCTTAAGGACCTCCAAAATTCTCAAAATTTTCGCCTGCGGCGCAAAAAATGGAAGAAAATTGGCGTCTTTGTCTTCAAAATTCTCAAAATTTTCGCCTGCGGCGCTAAAAACGGGAGAAATTTGGATGCTTTTATGGAGATAAGGCGGAGGGATATTAGCACATAGTGGGATTTTATCAAGGTGGGATTTTACCAATATAGTGGGATTTTACCAAGATATCCCTCTTAATCCCCAAATCCCACAATGTTTTAATCTCTTCAAATTTGCTTCTCTCTATATCACCAAAATCCTATTATGCAATATAGCTTGCCTCCTTACAATTTAGTTTACCAATAGCCGAACACCCGAAAATAACCCGAATTTTTCGCCAAACCCGAAACCCGTACCCGAAATTTTTGCCAACCCGAAACCCGATACCCGAAATGAAAATTTTATAACCCGAAACCCGAAACCCGTACCCGATATTTTTGCCAACCCGAAACCCGTGACCCGAAATGAAAACGCTCCAACCCGATACCCGAAACCCGTACCCGAAAATTTTTTGTACCCGCGGCAACCCTGTTCTACACACAACCATCACCTTTTGACCACTAATAAATTTTTACTCAACATAATTCGACAAAGTTTTTATATTAATTTTTATTTAGTTATTTCCGTTCTAAATGATTTATGTACAAAAAATGATCTAAAAAAATTTTTTTCTAAAATTTTATTTTTTGTATTTTAGTAAATTAGTAAAAAATAATTAAAAATTATTTTTCGTAAAAACCCCAAAAAAATATTTTTATTTATTTTTAATGTCTAGGACAGACTGTTGATGATGACTGGGCATTATTATATTTTTTGGGGACATTTATTTTTATTTTTTTGACTGACCGAACAACCAAAACCCCCTCCGATTAATATCAAACTTTACTTTATAGATTTGTTTTTCTATTTTTATTTCTCAACCATTTCTTTATTTTTAGCTTCATCACATTTTTATTTTTTTTTATTAGTTTTGCTATTTTAAAAGAACCATTTGAATTTTTATTTATTTTTTATTTAAATTTCTACCAGGTTAATTTAAATATTTTAAATAACTTTAGAAAATTTTTTTTTAATTTTTAATTTTGTAAGGAGATATGTACCACAGAAATCAACGTAAAACAGGGGTAACAACTTCAAAAAAATTTTCGACCACTTATAGATTGTTTAAATTTTCATTTTTGGCTCATTCGAAAGCCCTTTAAATTTGCTATAAACTTGTTAAATCCCATTTTCCAAAAAAAATATTGCGATTAGTTGTAAAGACTAAATTTAGTTACTCTTGTCCCTATCTTTATGTCCACTACTGTATTTATTTGATTTAATTTAATACTTATTGTAAAATTACCATTTATTTATTGTTTGGCTAGAAAAATAAATGAAAAGTTTTTTATCAGCTTTTTTTATTTAAAAAACAATTTTTTCTATAAATATTTTTTATTGGGACAGTGATTCACAACAAAAAATATTTCTTTTATTTTCTTTTATTTTAATCCACTTTCTCTTCTTTTTAAATTCTTCTCTCTTTTATTTTAATGATTTATCACTTGTCCATTTTAAGTGTCAATTGAATTAATAAAAGGATAGAATTTTAAAAGTAGGTTTATTTTAATATATTTAAGTATTAGAAAAGAATAAAATTGATTTATAGCTAAATAATATTTTAATTTTAAATATTTCGATTGACCCCCCCTTTTTTTTTCATTTTTACTGACTATTTTATTTATCTTTGGAAAGAAATCTTTGATCTGGGTCGAATGATACCAAGATCGGTTAGATCTGATCCTTCTCAACAAAATTGGGAAGATGAATCCTCGATCGAGAAGCTTTTTGTGCTGCTGCAATGGACGAACTATTACAAATATTTATTAGTTAAAATAATATTAGTTTACAAATAATTTTAATAAAAAATCTAATAATTTAATTCCTTCCAAAACTTTTTTCTTCACCAATAATTTTATACAGCTTATAAACTTTCCTAACTTCATTTTTTCTTCCACATTTTTACTCACTTAAAAACGAGATTAACGTTATTAAATATTCCGGATTTTTAAAAAATAAATATTTAATTGGAAAATAAAGACCAATTTAAAGCTTACTTAAATATTTTTACTTTAAAAACAAATAATTATTTTTTAATTGGGAATTAACTAACTTTAATTTTATCTTGATCTTCTTTTATAAATAAATGACCCTTTAATAGAAATAAATTCTTAAAAATTTTCCAACAATATTTTCAACTTTTTTTTCTTTAATCCATTATATCCATATATTTATTTTCTCAACCCAATTAATATTTTTCTAAATAAAATATTATTTATATTCAAAGACAAGGGAAGTAGCCAATGTCCGTGCCAGGGGAAAAGCCGCTCTCTCTCTCATAATAAACAACAGACTAACTACAAACTAAATAAGCTTTTTTGACTAGGTTTTATTTAAATATTAATAAAAATGGTAATTTTGAACTTCGTACCCCCCCCCTCTCTTTTCTGTCTCAAAGTGTTAAAAATGGTCAGTCTGAACAAGAATTGTAGAACACATCAGGCCGAGTCGATGGACACCAAAATCAACAAAATCCGACTTGATTTTACCGAGATACAGACCCCTGAAAATTGAAAAACCACAGGGGCGAAAAACCATATGGTCGAGAGTTTGTACAAGTGATAGCTCATTCGAAGGAGCTCGGCGAGCTGAATCGAATGACACCAAAATCAACGTGATTGGACATGATTTGACAAAGTTATGACATAAAGTTGCAGACTCCGGTAGGTTTAAATAATGTCATAACTTTGTCAAATCATGTCCAATCACGTTGATTTTGGTGTCATTCGACTCAGCTCGCCGAGCTCTTTCGAATGAGCTATCATTTGCATAAACTTTTTTTGTTCCAAGAAATCACCCCTGTGGTTTTTCAATTTTCAGGGGTCTGTATCTCGGTAAAATCAAGTCGGATTTTGTTGATTTTGGTGTCCATCGACTCGGCCTGATGTGTTCTACAATTCTTGTTCAGACTGACCATTTTTAACACTTTGAGACAGAAAAGAGAGAGGGGGGGGTACGAAGTTCAAAATTACCATAAAAATATATATTCGGTGTTGATAAATGTACATTTATTTTTTTCTTTAACGTTTATCAGTTTCTCTTTAAATAATCAAAATTTTTAAACTTTTTAATAAAGATTAGAAAATCTTCAATTAATTATTCTACCTAAATATTTTTAATAAATATTTATTTATAGTACTACTACATATGTATCTTCTATATATTTTAGTACATTTTTCTCATAACTAAATATTTAATGGCTCATCGGAAATAAACAAAATAAAACGTTCCCTGCTGACACAGAATTTGTAAAAATATAAATAATAATTTTCCTTTTAAATATTTTTATGAAAAATAAGAGAGAAAATATTTTTTGACTAAAAATTGTATTCTGAGTATAAATTAATATTTACAGGGTGCGTCATAAGTAATTGGACACTTTTAAATTCCTTATAACTTTTTTTGGTGTCAATATTTTTAATTGATTTTATGCCTATTTTTTAGCTCATTCAATTCTCTATTATGACTAGTCAACGAGATTCTATAATCTCACTTTTTTACAAAAAAATTCAGTCCGCAAAATTTCATCTCTTTTGGATGTCCCAAATAGCACTGTACAAGACACAATCAAAAAATTCTGGTGAAAATTTTTTGGGAAAAAATTTTTTTGAAATTAATTTAGTAATGATGGCACAACTAAGAACTTACAAAAAAGTGGAAAACCTCGTTCCGTAATCACTTCCAAGAATATCAAAATGATCAAAATGTGGGTGCAACTCAATTATCGACCCTCCGTAAGAAAATTGGCTCGTGAAACCGGAATAAGTGAGATGACCGTCAGACGAATAGCCAAAAATAAACCTGGGTTAATACCCTACAAAATCCAAAAAGCACAACTCTTAACAGAAAAAACCAAAAAAGTTAGGCTTGAAGGATGCAAACTGCTCCCCCAGTGGCACGCATGTCCGGACATTCTCTTCACAGACGAAAAAATTTACAATAAAAGCCGTTCACAACCATCAAAATTATAGAATTTGGACTTCAGAATCTCCTCTTTCCGATAAGCTTATCACTCATTCCCAACATCCCCAATCTGTAATGGTTTGGGCCGGTATTTGCGCGTCAGTCAAAAAACCCCTTATTTTCGTGGATCCTGGGGTAAAAGTCAATAAAGACTATTACTTGCGAGAATTTTTTCAGCGTGTTGTGAAGCCTCGGTTCAAGAGCCATTTCGATCGCAGAGTCTGGATTTTCCAACAGGACTCTGCTCCGGCACACAAGGCGAAAGAAGTTAAGGACTGGTGCAAGGCCAATTTTTCTGGGTTCATCAGCGCTCAGGAATGACCGACCTACTCCCCCGATTTGAATTCGATGGATTATTCTTTTTGGTCCATTTTGGAGTCCAGGGTCTGTGCTAAGCCTCAAAAAAGTTTGGAGTCTCTGCGACACTCTCCCATCCAAGAGTGGGACTTAATTACCCTCAAAGAGGTGCGTGCTATTTGCGAAAATTTTTCTTCGCGCCTTTGCCTCTGTATCAAAGCCAAGGGTGGGCATCTCGAATTTTCTTGATTATTTTTGTTCCTTATTTAATTCTCTATCATTTGATTGTATTTTGATTTTATTTGATTGTGTTTTAATAAAGTTATGAGAGAAAGAATGTGTCCAATTACTTATGACGCACCCTGTAATTAATTTACTTTAGAAATAATTTTTATTCAAAAATGTTTTTATAATTAAATTAAAAAAATATTTTATTTAATTTTATTTTAAATAAATATCGAAAATTTAAAATATTAAATACCTTTTGTTTTGCTTGTTTTTTAAATTTAATAATTTCTTTTTAATTAATATTTATTTTATTAAACACCTTTAAATCTTAAATAAATTATTAAACTTTAATTTTATTAGCAAATTATTTGGTTATTCAACCAAAAAATATTTTTTAAAATAATTTTTCTTCTGTTATGGTATTCTTTTTTCTTGCGCAATATTGCAAATAATTATAAATATGCAAAATAATTGCAAATAATTATAATAATATTTGTTTGTATTACTATTTTCTATCTAATTTGTAGAAAGGTTCTGATAAAAATAATTTTTATTTCAAATTTATTAATCTTTTTAAAACAAACTTTTTTTGGTTGTTAATTTAACAAAATTACAAAACAAGAAAATAATATCTATAATTTATCCACAAACATTTTTAAAAAAATATTTAAATATAATCTCCAGAACCGTTATTTATTTAAGCAAAACAGACATAAATAAATCCAAATAAAAATTTTATTTTTTTAAAATAAATCCTCCAAATCCTTTCCCTTTTATTTTTATTAAATTGGAATTATTTACAAAAAAATATTTTTATTTAAAAATATTTATATTTAGATTTTTAAAGAAAAAAATGTATTTTTCTTTTAAATATTCTTCTAGACTATTTCAATTAATATTATTACTTCAGTATTTTCAATTTTTTTTAATGTTTTTTGTTGAACGGGAAAAGTTTATGCCGAAAGGTAAAAAATAAATAAAATATCGGTATATTATTAATAGTTAAAATTAAAATTAGGGGTGGACATGACCGGGTTTTAAACCGGAATTTTTGAAAATGAGTGATTTTATTAGAAATTTCCCTAAAGCAAACCCAGTATTTGTCTAAAACTCTAAGCCGAAAACCGAGGGTATCGGTTAATAACCGGTTGTGTCCAATCCTAATTAAAATTTATTAATCTAATTTAAATTATTCTACAAATATATGGATGTATTTTTTGATTTAATAATTAAGAGATTTCTTTTTACAATTTAAAAAATAATATCCACTTATAATTAACTAAATTATTTTAGTTGAATGGGAATGTTCAGATAAATCAATTCAAATACTTGTAAAAACAATAAAACCTTTTTACGGAATTATTAGACCTAAAGGGGCAATTAAACAACAAAATTCTTCGCCTTGTATACTTCAAGGAAGTGGGGGGTTATTTACTAAAATGGAAATTCCTTTACTTGAAGGTGGATGGAAGGAATGTGGACTAAATTTAGAAAAGGTATTTTGTTCTGTTATAAAATTCTAGAATGTCCAGACTTCCAAATAATACCTAAATTTAATGAAAAGGATTCTTCAACACTTTGGACACAAATAGAAATACACGAACACGTATTGCTACATTTACGTGATGATCGTTTAGTAAATATTAGTTGTGCGGGTTGGGCTGAAACATTAAATAAACAAGAGAAGAAAGGAGGAGAAAATAGGTGGGGAAATTAATTATTTTAAAATATGTATTAATTGCTCCCTCCCTCCCCCGATATTTACCTCACTTCTATTAATTACCCCATCCAACGATTGAAACAATAATTACCCCCATAAAATGCTCTAAAACACGTTTAAATTTCAAACCCTCCCTCGATTAATTACTTCCTCTAACGGAAGGTTGAAACATCAATTACCAAGGGTAGTTAATTAAAGTTGTCGGTATTTAAAAATTAATTTAAATTACCTATTTTTAGTGAATTTCAATTGGTCTTTCACAATTTAATTAATTACTCAATCAACAACAACAATAATTATTTAGAATTTGGAAAACCTTACAAATTAATGCTTTTTGGAACAACAAAACAAAATAAAAATAATTGGTGGATGATACATTCTTGTAGTGTTTCTTCTGTTGATAATTCTGTTAGAATTGAGGTATTTTTAAAGAGAATATTTTTGTTTTTAATGTTAGAACAATGTAGTTTTATATATTTTTTTGCTTTTTTTAAATTAATGAAAAGAAAGTAATGTAAAAACCAAATGGCAGATTTTTTCTTAAATTATGATTAAATCCAATAAAACATTTAGATAATTAAAAATAAATCAACTAATTTTCTTTAATAATTCTTATACATATTTTTAAATATTCTATTTTTATTCTTTACCTTTTAATTTTATTTCCTATAATTATCCAGCCTTTTATTCTCCTGTTTTGTTACTTTTTTTAATCCTAATTATCTTTATTTAATAACTTTTGTACTTTTTTATATAAAAAAGTAAAGAATTAATTACTCTCAAATAACAACCTTTCCTTTATTTCTGACGGTAATCAACTTCCCCCAAACTTCCTTTACCCCTCCATTCCAAACAAAACCAGCATTCTAATAATTATTTAATAAATTTATTTTTATATATCTTTTCTAATTTTGCAATGATTTTGTGTTAATGAATTTTGAATTTGCGAGAAATTGTTTTCTTTGTTTTTATTGTTGTTCTAATTGTTCTAGAAAGGTTTGTTTGGAAATTGTTGCTAATTTTGTTTTTTTGTTTCTAAAAAATAATTTTTTTCTTAATTTTAAATAAATTAATTATTTTAGAGAAAGCAAAACTTTAATATTTTTTTCTCTTTGTAATTTTTTCAAAATATTTCTAACCAAAATCCTTTAAATCTTTTTGTATTTTTTAAACTTCTAATTTCTATATATTTTTTGTCTGAAATAAAATTAAAAGACAATTTTCATTTAAATAAATTTATTTTTTTATTTTTTCTCAGTTAATTGATTCAAATGGTTGTTCTCTCGATCAAAAATTAATTTCCAATTTCCAAATGCAAACAACAATAAACCCAACATTACAAACTTTTTCCAAAAATTCTTTAAATAATTCACAAATTCCACCACCAACACCAAAAACAGTTTTAGCTTCAGCATTTATTCCCTCAATTTTTAAATTAGATTCGGAAAGTACAACAATAAGTGGAGATTTGTTGAAATTTGAATGTTTAGTTGAACCTTGTAATGGGAAGGAAATACTTTGCAATTTCCCTCAGGTTTAGTTTACCAAAAAAATATTTTTTCTAATTTTATTTTTAAAAATACTTTTTTCAAATATTTTTTAAATTTTTTTAAATTGTTATCAATTTGATTTTTGTTAATTAAATTTTAAAAAAATTAAAATTAAATAAAATTGTTGTAACACTATATTACTTATCTATTTAACTTTTCTCACCCCTCGTAAAAAATACCTACCCCCTATTAAATTCTAGCATCACATAATGAAAATTAAATTGTTTTTATATTTTTGTGATTAAATATATGGTTAGCAATTTTTTATTTTCAAATTCCAATCCCCTAAAATTTTTAAAAATTAATTATTAATTTTAAAATTTATTTTTAGAGAGATTGTGAAACTAAAATAACAACAACAATACCTTCAACAACAACACAAAATATATTTGAAAAAGATAATGAAGAAAATCTTGAAGAGGAGGAGGAAGAAGAAGCATTTAAACAACAACAAGCAGAAAATGATTTAGAATTAGTTACAACACAATTATTAAATAATGAAGAAGAAGAAGAAGATAATGTAAAAAATAAAAAATAAAAATATTTTAAATTGAATTTATAATTTTGTTTTTAGTTAAAAGAAAATATAACAAAAATTAATTTAATTCAAACAACAACAACAATAAATACTCCCTCTTTAATTAATTCTTCTTCTATTCCTAATATTTTATTAAATTCTGATTCTTTTTTGGGTAATAATTTAAATATTAATTTAAAAAAAGTAGCTAACCCCAACCTAGAAAATATCTAAAAAATTGGATCCCAAGATTTCTCTATGCCAAATTGGTTTTGTTACCGTTCAACCATCCTACCAACGACTGATCTTTTCTCGTTTTACAGGGTGACAAGAAATGTTTAGGGCACACTATTTTTGGCATAACTTTATCTATTTAAAAGATAATGAGCTTAAATGAAGATTGAATCATAGGGAATTAAATAAGGAACAAATATTATCAAGAATTTTCGAAGTATTTGTCAGGCTATTTGTTAGGCATCGTGTATTTGTTGGGCTTTTCCTGCCTTTTTTTACTTAAAAATTATTTTTAAAGGAAAAAGACAACAAAATTTAATACAAATAATTGCACATGTACGGGACAGTAAAGAAAAATTAAATGAAGAATTAAATAATAAAAATAATAATTCTTTAAATTCTAATGAAAAATTAAATATTTCAACCACAACAATTGGTATTTATAAATTTTTTTCTAAAAAATTTTAATTTAAAAAAAGATCCATTAGAAACTCAACCAGAAACATCCCCTTTATTTGTTCCAATCAGAACTTTCCGTCTTCGAACGCGTCCAACAAATTCTCCTTTATTAACAGAACAACCAAATATTTCTTTAGAAAGCACAACACAACAAAATAGTTTTGAAGAAAATAATACTTTCTCTACATTATTTGAAACGGTAATTTTTGGGGGACAAAGATTTTTTGATTCAAATTTATTTAATTTTTAATTAGTTTTTTCAATTCCATTCATTCCTTAACCAATCTCCCCATTAATTTCTTTAAAAAATATTTTTTAATTTTTTAAAGTCATCATTTTCTTCTCCAATTTTATCAACATCTTCATATTCCTCTTCACTAAATTTCTGTTCTCCAACAACAACAAATAATTGTATTTCACAAAACCAATTAATTCAAATATTTTGGATTAGCATATTTCTTTGTTTTATTTTTGTTTTTGGATGTTTCTGTAATTTATTAGTTTGTTGTTTTGGGAATAAAAGAAGTAATAATGAAAGAAATAGTCAAAATTCTGGTAAATGGCAAAAATATGAAAAGAAAGGGAAAGGAAGAATGGTTATTGGTGGACAACAAAAGGTGGAAATTAAATTAATTACTTAATTAATTAACAGATATTTTTAGAAAAAAGTCCAAAATTATTTGAAAATATACATATGTAAATTGTCTATTTAGGGGAATTTTTTGAACTTAATTTTAAAAATATTCAACAAAAAAATTTAAAATTTAAGAAATTACCTCTCGGATTTCGCTTTTAAATACCCACATATTCGTGTTTAAAAGTGAGGGCTAAATATAAGGATTGGAGGTATTTAAAATTGAGATTTGAAACTTTAAATACTAGTTTTTGGTTATTTTATTCTGTAAATCTTATTTTTATTTTATCAATCAAAATTTCTATTAAAATAAAAATAATTATATTTTAAAGTTAATTTCTGCCATTAATCCCCAACAATTAAATTGCCCTCCGTATAATTCAAATGATACAATAAACAAACAAAAGAAACAACAACCAACAGAATCTACAGATTTATGGATTAGCAGTAATGGTGTTAGTTTTAATGAAAGAGTTGGTGGACAAG
This sequence comes from Meloidogyne incognita, assembly GCA_036172945.1. NCBI lineage: Eukaryota > Metazoa > Nematoda > Chromadorea > Rhabditida > Meloidogynidae > Meloidogyne > Meloidogyne incognita. Next base: position 1,749,883 of record JARQAC010000037.1, read on the forward strand.
AAAATGGAAGAGAATGTTTGGAGATGGGTTGGTGGTTATTCAAAAAATATTTTATAAAAAAATATTCCGTTTTTTAAAGAATCTAGCCATTTTGGCCATAGCAATACAACAAGTATTTATGGGGCTTTACCCATTCATAACCCTCAAGGAAATACTCCTTCAAACAGACGATGTTCAATGCTTTCATATGCCTCAGTAAAAGCACCTACTATACATTCAACTCTTGCAGGACGTTGTTCAAATGCTAATACTATAATACAAAATCAAATACCAGCTTCTCGTATATTTTCTTCAAGTCAAAATCAACAAAATAATAATAAAAATATTAGGTATTTTTTTATTAAAAAAGAATTTAATTATGAAATTAAGTAATATTTTCATATTCGCCTAATATTTGTTAGCCTGAGAACCTCTAGTCTTTAAATTTCTACATATTCGAAAAATATTTCTAAAAAATTTTAAATAAAAATTTAATTATTTAGAAGTACATCTCCATCTTCTCTACATTCTCCATCAACTACAAATACTTCTTCGAGTGGAGGGAATGGAATGAGAGAGAATACAGTTGATCAATACAATCCCCAATACCAACAACCACAATTACAAACATTTCTTCAACAAAGTCCAAATCATCAACCATTACAGCAACAACAAGTACTTGGAGTTTTAAAAGAGTTGAGTCTAACTTTTTATTTTTTAGCCTTCCAATAGTTTGGCTTCAAGTTCTATGCGTTCATCTACACTTGGAACACCCTCGCCTTCAGATATAGAGGATCAACAAACTGCAACCAGCACTCCAAGGCCCTCCATGGATTTTGGGTCAAACCAAAAACATCAACAGGCAGATAATGAACAAAATGTAATTTATGAACAAAATCAATCTTCTCCTGGTGTTCCTTTACAGAATTATTTGACTAAAACTATTATTGCTGGAGGACCAGATAAACACGAATCTTCCTCATTTTTTTAAATTTTTAATTGTTATATAAATAATCATTTTAGATATACACATTATTAGAATATCTAAATCTATAGTAGAGAACATAAACAACTAGAGACCGGACTGGGAGTGTCGTACGAGATGTCTCGAAAAATTTCGATCTCGATAATTGAGATTTCATCTCGATCCGGACTCTAATAACAACCAATTTATTTTAATTGAATATTTGGATTACTAAAATATTTTCAAACTTTTCAGATAAATTACAAAAAATTATTAACTTAATTTCTATTCTCTACTATGGATCAATATCAAGAAAAATAATTTTTTGACAAATATCCCACTTACATCCAAATCCAATCTCGATTGTTTACTTTGGCTTTCTTTTCCCATTATTATTTAATAGAGACAAGATTTCTATGGAATAACTCGAAAATCTTATTAAATATCGACGAAAAATCAAAAATATGGAATCCAGTCTCTATTTTCTTAGAATCTCTTCAAGTTAAAATTAAATTTTTAGTTTTATTCTTTTGTGGATAACACAAAAAATTAAAAAAATATTTTCTCCGATTTAAGCGGGTCTTTCTTTGTATCAATTTTTAAATAAATGGCTTTAAATAATATTTAACAGTTATATAATTTAAGTTGTTTCTTTTTTAATTCAATCTGCTTATGTTTAATTTTATTTGAATAAATATATAACCTTTAAATTTTTTACTAGTCCAAATGACAGACGGATGACGAAAAATAAGGTGTTTTTAGGATTTTAACGTTGCATTAAACAAGTTTCTTGCCCTTTGTTTCCATGTCCTACAGAATTTATTTTACAGATAAGACCGACATAGCTAGTCGGATCTTGTCTGGTACCGAGTACTTATTTTATAAAAAAGATTTTTGCAAATCTATTAAAAATTTTTATTAACAAAAAATAAAAAAACTAAATTATTCAGCACCAGTTATAGCATTGCTAGGCCTTTTAGCCATAAAAGTGCCAATTTCTTCCTTCTCACAAATTTGTTGAAGTCCATTTGGATTAAAATAAATTGTTTCAGGTCGTAAACCAAATTGAAGTAATTGAGCATTATTTGCCGTTTTTAGTTGTTGATCTTCTGGGAATAAATTCTGAAAAAAATTTTTTTTAAAGTTAATAAATTGTTGGAAAATTATTTTTTTTAAATAAATTAAATTTAATTAATTCTATCAAAAAAAATTCCAAACTGTATCTTCGTCGAGAGAAACGTGCAATACTCGGCCTAGTAGTGGAACAATTAATTTATCTTCAATCTAAAAAATTTTTAAATTTAATTTAAATAAACATCTAAAAACAAACAGTTGCGTAAAAACGAATTAAACGTCCATCTTCTTTTAAATCTGGTCCTTTCATTGGTTCTCCTCCAGCTAAATGTAAACATTTGAATGGAATTCGAATTCCCTTAATTTTTTTTAGATTTTTTAATCAAACTATTCTGGTATATAATTGAAAAATTTAAGAGTATTTATATTTATCAACGGAATATTAAGGAATTAGAGTTAGGGGGAGAGGGATACAATGGATACACAATTGTCGTAACACCGGCAAGGGCGTATCCAGGGGGGATATATATATACGTATCCATCGAGGATGTCCACCAGACCGTTCAGGCATAAATTAATAATAAAACTAAAATACATGTTGTTCCATAGAAGTAGCCAAAATCAGAGGATTTAACACCCACTCATTACGAATTGAAACATAAATTGGCACAATCTTTAAAATTAAAATATTTAAATTTTTATATTTTAAAAACCGTAGATGAAATCTTGGAAGCTAATTTGGCCAAATCTCTAGGCATTTTGGCTATTCTAGTATCTTTCTGTGCCAAAAATTCCTAAAAATTTTTTAAAAATATTAAAAGTCTGTCAGAAATCAATAATTTCATAAAAAATTTCAAAAAATTTAAAAATCAACCTCCTTCTTTTTTCCATAATATTCCAAATCAAACGGAGAGGCATAAGCTGCTTTTTTGGTTAAATAAAGTTTGTGAGCCAAATTGTCAGACAATTCAAGAATTTCGAATTTATCACCAACATCTTAACTGGGAAGTTTTTAAATAAAAATATATTTAAATAAACCATCAACGTCCTCTAATAAAATCATTTTAATTGGAGGAGCTGGCTCTTGATATTGTTTGTCCTCAATTGCCTCGTATCTGAAAATTAATTTTTAAAAATATTCAGGTACTTACAGCTCGTCGAGCTCTTTCAAATGACGTACATTTTGGTCATATTCATGATTTTTGACCATTTTGGTCATTGTATTTTTTGACCATTTCGAGCCCGTACCATTTCGAACCCCACATGATTTTTGTGTCATTCGACTCAGCTCGAAGAGCTGAGTCGAATGATATATAGTTTGTGCATATTCATGACCATTTTTTAACATTTTTAAAGTGTGGTCACAAAACAGAAAAGTACCAATATTCAAAATAGAGAATAATTGTCCAACCTAGTAGAGCTGTTCAAAACTCTTGGTCTTAACTCAAGACTTTTCTTAGGGTTTTTCGATCTTGGACTTGAGGTGGTTTTTTGGCGCCAACAAAAAATTTAGCCTATGGACCAAAAAATTGCCTCTAGTATTATTTTTTGGTCTTGAGGTCCTTGGTCTTGGGGTTTAGTCTTGGTCTAGAGTCTTAGAAAATTTTTGGACTTGGACAGCCCTACAATCTAGTATCATACATAAAACAAAATTTAAAAAAAAATTCATTTTACTTTTCTTAAAATTATTTATTGTTAGAAAATAATTAATGAAATGGGAGGAAATTATTAAAAAATCCTATTTCGTACAAATATTAAAAATAAACATAAAAATAATTTTTACTTTGTAAAATCCTGATGTTCGGTTGGTGGACGCTGTAAAAGTCCATCCGGAGTTCTTTCAGGCATATAAACATGGGTAAATTTCCATAAGAACTAAAAATAAAATAATATACCTTAAAAATTTTTTTTATGAAATATCTATAGAGTTTTAAACTTCTGCTCCACCGAAACTTAGATATTGTTAAATGAGAAATAAATTCTTACTTTGTAAATTAACTGATAGGAAAGTATTAAAAAATTTTTTTAAATCATACCTAAACAAAAAAATTTAAAGACTAACCCTATTTTGTTGTTTTCTGTTCAATCTAGAAAAAACCAGCAAACTGAATCTATGTTTAAGTACACACCGTTTCAACATTTAAATCAAAAAGAATTTTAACTAAAAATTATTTAAAAATTAAAAATAAAAAGTGAAAAAACCAATTAAAAAAGAAAAACAAATAAAAATTTTTAATTCAAAAATTCATAACAAAAATATTTTTACATTAGAAAGTCCAATTTTATTCCTAATAATTACCAAAAAAACTTCAAAATATCCACAAAAATTCTTTAATATTTCCAAATATCGGCATGTGGATCCCAACGAAGAATTTCTTCTCTACGACTTTTGTACATTCTAGAATGTCCTTTCATTGAAGCTAAATGATGATGACGTTTAAAAATTGCATAGCGATAACCTAAATTTTATATAAAAATTAAAAGTAAATTTATGCTAAAAAATAAACCGATATAACAAGCACCAAAGAAAACAGGATAGTGCCATTTTGGTCGTTCAATAAAAAATTTGCGGAGAAAATAGCTAATTGTAAATGTACCCATTTTTTAAATTATCTTAAAAATTTTTAAGGAAATAAATATTAAAATATGTAAGGTTATGGACATTCCGCGCCACTGATTCCGCGCCAGAACAGTTCCGCACCGGCACGTTTCCCCGCCAGTTATACAAAATAAATACATATATGGGTGGCACGAATTTTCGTCAAAGGACTTTAAAGACTTTCCGTCAACGGACTTTCCGTCAACGGACTTTTCGTCAATGAATGGATGTTTTTTTAATTTTAAGAGAAAGAGAAGATCATACATGTATGTAAAAGTGTTGTCAGATTGGAAATTAGACTAATTTGATAATTCTAAACAAGGTTATAAGCAATTATGGGTAATATTCAATTTCGTTCCCCCCCTCCTTTTTTCCTTCCTCAAAGTATTACAAAATGGTCAGTCAATCTTAATTTATAGAACTCGTCGAGCTGTGTCGAATGACACCAAAATTGAAAAAATCGGACCTGATTTGACCGAGATACAGACCCCTAAAAATTGAACACCCAGGTACCGAAATTTATACATATAATAGCTCATTCGAAAGAGCTCGTCGAGCTGAGTCGAATGACACAAAAATCAATGTGATTGGACAAGATTTGAAAAAATTATGACATAAGTCGCCGACTCCGTTAGGTCTACTTCAGGTCATAACTTTGTCAAACCAAGTCTAATCGCGTTGGTTTATATGTCATTCGACTCAGCTCGAAGAGCTGAGTCGAATGAGCTGAGTCGAATGAGCTATCATTCGGATAAAATTTTTTAGTCCAAAAAATCACCCCTATGGTCGTTCAATTTTCAGGGATCTGTATCTCGGTCAAATCAGGTCCGATTTTTTCAATTTTGGTGTCATTCGACACAGCTCGACGAGTTCTATAAATTAAGATTGACTGACCATTTTGTAATACTTTGAGGAAGGAAAAAAGGAGGGGGGGGGAACGAAATTGAATATTACCCAATTATGTTACTACGAAGGATAGGTAGGCTTTTCAAGGCTGAAAATCGGTAAAAAAGAATAGGTTTATGTTACTAGTGTAGAACCAAGCGACCGTGACCCCCCATAGTAGAGAACTGAAAAAAAGCACGACCAAGAGTCTCGGACAGCTCTATTATCTACCAACAATTTCTTATCATTTAGCTGAAAATTAGTATTTTTCTGAAAATTACTATTTTATAATATATTTTTAAAAAGTTCCTAGCGTTGACGAACTGAAACAATTAAAATTTGGGGCTATTTTATTGACGAACTAATCATTGACGAAAGTCATTGACGAACTGATTTTGACGGACTAATCATTGACGAACTCATCATTGACGAACTAATAGGGAACCTTGTAATAAGATAAGGTGAAGAAAACAAGGAGATTGAAAAAAGGAAGTACTAGTTCGTTTCTTCTTCCCCTTTTACTGTATATGTACTCAAACCCCCATAAAAACTGAAAATTTGACTGGCCATAACTCGGCACAAATTCATTTTGCAGAAAAACGGCTATCACTTCACAATTAGAAGTCGAGGGTCCTCTGTCGAATAGTATGTATCAAAAATATTAAATTCGCAATGACGGTAAATAACGAAGAATTCAAATTTCAACTTAATTTAAAAATGAATAAAAAAAATGTATAAGATTGAGGAATTGTGTATTGTGTTTTTCTTTACTTTCCTCAAAAGGCACACATAATGATCAAATTTCATCATTTCTAAAAAATTTCTAAAGGAATTAAAGGGTAGTTAATTTAGATAATAGTACATATAGTATTTCCTGAAATAAAGCCTTTGAAGCCTTGAATATGTACTTTGAAAATAAAACCGCTCCTTTTTGTTGTAAAAATACGGTTATAAAAATTTTAGCCCATTCAAAAGAATTCGTCTAACTTGATTAGTTCATCGACGAATTCATCGCAAATAGTGCAAAATAGAGTATTTGAGTAAACTTAGTATATTTAATTCCCTAGACCAGAATAAAAGGAGATGTACATACTATAAATTAAAATCAGAAATTAAGCTTAATTCAAAATCTTATTTTAAACTTGTAGTCAGAATGAGAATTCTCACATTTTTATGGAGCTTAATTAAGGCGGGGCTCTAATTCAGCATGGCGTTTTATTTCAGGAAATACGGGGTGGGATTTAAAATATATAAGGGATTTAAATAAAAATATTGCATCATCTCTGTTAATTATCTCCCCAAAACTTCTTAGCTTCGTGAATATCAGTATAACGTAAATTAATAGCCACATTAGTTCTTTCAATTTTTTTAAGCTAAATTAAATTTTTAAATTAAAAAAATTATTTTTATTTTTACCTTAATATATTTTCCTTTAATTTTTTTAATAAACTTTAAAAAATAATAATTTAAAGATATTTTTTCTTTTTTGAATAATTAAATAATTCGGACATATTTAAACCAACAATCCATTGTTTACACCAATTGTCTTCCCTTTAAATTTAAATATTTATTTTTTTTAATTAATAATTACTAGAAAGCGAGATTTTCAAAAAACCTTGACCTTGAGGTAAGGAAAAATCAAGTAACTATGAAAAATGCCTTTATCTGACTCTGGATCCAGGAAAAATCAAGGTCAGGATTCAGATCCGCTCTATATTAATTACCAAAATTTTTTAAATTTTTTCCCAGCAATTAATCTTTTTTCACATTTTCCTTTTTTTGATTTATTTGGTGAAATATGTGAATATTCCAATCTTGGATATTCTTCCAATGACAAAACTAATTCAACTCTAATTCTATTTTTTACAAAATTACAAAAATCTTCCCCAATATTTTTATCAATTCCAACACAAATAATTGTTACAAAATGATTGTACTTTGAAAAGAAAAATAATTTTTAAATTAAAAATTAAAATTACTTTATCAACAAAGTCAACTCCTTTAATCCATTTTTTCAAAGTTTCATTAAAATAGGTAGCTTCGTTTGAATTGCGAATTTGTCTTATTCCTTTTAAACCTATAAAGAAATTAAAGTTGCTGTAGAAATTGGAATCGGGATTCCCAACCCAAAAATAATTTCCAGACTTTCGGCAATTCATTAGTCATTAGCAGGAGGTCAATGTAAACATTAAAGTACAGTCTAAGTAAATTCAAGCATAAATTAACGAGAGCAGCTGTACTATAGCTATTTCTCTCTTTTAGCTAGTGCAAAAGGTTAAGCGGCGGCTGAGTGCGAACTAGAATCTTCAGTAAACCGGACTGAAGTTTTTTCATTACACCACGCCGCCTACTGCATAGCCTTAGAAAATAAATAGCTATATGCTTTAAATTATCACCGAGGGGTAGGAGGTAAGATACTAATAATTATTATCTCGTTTCTTATCCCAGAATCCTAGATTACCAACTATTAACCTTCAATAATTGTTTGTTTAATTATTTTCATTGTTGAATAATTAACATTAAAAGCACTTGACTGTTGTGGATATGCTGGTGTTAATATTGGCATTATTAATTTTGAATGTTTTTCTAATCTTTCAAAATTTTCTTTTTCATTTTCTTTTAATTTTTCCTTTACCATTTTCATAAATTTTTTATCTCTTTTATCATCCCAATCTTCTTGAATTCCTTGTTGATCTAGAAATGTTCGCTTTCTTGCAGATAATTCTGTTTCAATTTTCCAACTGTGGGTTAACTTATCGTCTATTGTATCAATAAAAAAGGGTCTAGGCCAATTCCTAGAAAAATTAAAATTAGTGCTATACTTATCTTTAGAGACAGGATTTTTATGCTAATGCATACTTTTTTTTATTAAACTTGGCATCATTAATAGATTGTCAGAATTAAGTAGGATATTGAGAGGCTACGAGGATATCATGAAGATACTTAAACTTTTAGAAAATAAGATCCATTCAAATCATCTGCCGGTCCTATTTCAGACATTATAATCAGAGTCAAATGGTTATTTTTAAATAATTAATTAAAACTTAAATTAAAGATTTTATAAATAATTTTGCTTTAAAAATTAAAGTTATCCAAACTAACCATGTCAAAAAAGTAAGAAAGAATCTATCTAACATAACCAAAACAGAACAAGTATTTGGATATAATAAATAAATTTTAGTTAACATAATTAACATAGAAGTACCACTCAAAAATCCAAATTGATTTCCATAAATAGAATTATCTATAAATTTTTAAAAAATATTTTTCTAAATTAGGTATTTTTACTTTTTGCCCAAATTTTTAATAAAATTAATGCAGAGCGAAATATTTTTATTTTTTGTTCTTCATTTTTTGGTAATAATTCTTTAATAATTAAATTCGATTTATAACCAGATAAAGGAAAAACTCTTCCTAAACTATTATTTTCTGCATTATTTAATGCTTCATCCATCCAATTTTTGTTATCTTTTATCTCCTCAGGAATTTGTACATAACTAATGTCTATGTCAATTCCATAAAATTTAAATTTCAGTAGAGGAACACGTATTTCAGTAATTCTTTTTAGATTGCTAACTTTATCCTAAATTTTATTTAGTAGCTATGTTTATAATTGTTTTTTAATTATAAATAGATTGATAGATTGAACGGAGGCTTGATTTCAACAAAAGGCCTTTCTTAATCAGCTAGGTTTGTGGATAAAAATCTATAAGGTTTATGTTCCAGTTTAACATCCTGTTTGGCTGTAAGTTCAGGTTTAACCGCATCCGGACTAGAACTTTACAAAAAATCCCGAACTGGAACTTCTGATGAAACACAAATGGACAAGAGTCAAACGTCTATTTACATTTATAGTTCATAGTTCAACCCAACTATAAATCTTGTTAACTACCTAAATATTTATCTAATAAAGTGAGTATAAATTATGTCAATTAAGTAATATATTCGCTTTATGACTATATTTTATTTAAATTTATATTTTACCTGTAAACATAAATAACAATAAAAGGACTTATCAGAACAATTTTCCTCTTTATTATCTAAACATTTTGAATTTAAAGGTCCAAAAAATTGTGTAGCTCTACTAATTAATTGTTTTGTTCCATCATCATTTAAATTCTCTTCTACAATTTCTTCATCCCAAAAATATTCAGAATTCTTTCTAACAACATAAATAGCGTCAATATCAGAATTTTTTGTATTTACTTCCAACATTAAAGATCCCCCAATCAAAAATTCATAATCAGCTTTAAAGTTTTCTTCTGCCCATTTATTCAACATACTTTTTAATTTTTTAATTATTTCGTTTATATTTTTATTATTTACTTCAATTAATTCAAATATTTCATAATTATAATTACTTTCTTCATTTTCCTCAGAAAATATTAAATTTTGAATTAATTCTGGATTTAAATATTTTGCTTGGCTATATTCTCCAATATTTTGATTATCTGAAATTAATTTTGTTTTAAATTGTTCTACAGTAGATTTTAATAAACAAGCTCATTTCAAAATATCCGCTTTCAACATCCCTTCTCTAAAAAACTTAAGCGGCCTAGAATAAACTTGGGGTAATGACTGATCGGAAAAATTCAGATCAGAACAATCAATCTGATATGAAAAACCAATATCTCATTAATTCTTAACCACTACTTGCAAGGAGCCAGCAATGACCGTTTTTAAATAAATTAAAAAAATTGTTTCTAGTTAAATTTAAACTAAAAATTAATTAAATTTATTTTATTTATTTAGTATATATTCTTAATTTAATAGTTACCAATATCCTTCTGATTCTTAAATTTATTCCAATCATTTATTTGTTCATCAATTCTATTAAACCATTCCTCAACCTTGTCTGACTCCTCAACTCCAAAAAGAATTGAAATAATATTTTCTTTTAAATTTTGACTTTTTTCTTTAATAAATAAAATATTTCTCGAAGAAACTAATTTCTGTAAATGTAATTGATGAATAATAAAATAAATATTTTTTTCTTCAATATTTTTATTATCAACTTTCAACGTTCCTTCAATTAAATGAACCATTTCTTTAAGTTGATTGTACAATTCAATTGGAGTATTTCCCATAACCTTAAAAATAATTAATTTGAGACTAGGACGAATAATAGACAATTTCATTTTATTCCTCTCAAATCGTGGTGAAATTAGATGAGTGATTTGGGCAGAAAATTTTAATTTATAAAAAATAAATAATTGCGGAAAGCCATAACGGCAGGCAGCCCCCAAACACTCACTGCTCATTCACAAATATTCCCCGAATTCTGTCAATTTTTAAGGAATTTATATTTTATGAACTAGAGTTTATTTTGTCGGCTAAAGATCTCCCTTAGGCGTTATATTTTTTGGCCGCCACCTTTTCTACTTAGATATTTATCTAATAAATTAATTACTTTATTCTGTTCATCTTCAGTTAAATTTTCCAGCCATTTTGGCATTTTTTCAAAAATTTCTCCTCCAAATATTTCTTCATAAATTAATGGGGATATTTTATCTTTTAATTGTTTAAATGCAACAAAACGTTTATATATTTCATTAATAATAATGCCTATATCAATTAAATAACGTTTTTCTATTGAAGGATTTTCGATAAATTCTAAATATAATTTATTAATTTTTTGTTCTTTGGTAAATTCAGAAATTGAATTTATTTTTAATTTTAATTCATCTAAAGATGTTGAAGAAAAAGAAGAAATATTTTTTTGTTTTTCATTATTTCCTACAATTAATTTATTTGTTAATTTCTTTTTTGCCTTTTTAGGAGGGGGAGGCTTTTTATCTTTTATTTTTTGTTTTTCCTCAACATTTTCTGATTTTATTTGTTCAACTTCCTTCTGATTTTGTTCCTTTTCTTCCTCTATATTGCTTGTAGAAGTACTAGTTTCTTTATTATTTTTATTTTTCTTAGTTGAAGATTTTTTATTCTTTTTTGAATTTTCTGATTTTCCATCGGTTTTTCCCCCTTCCTTTTTTATTTTCTTTCCTTTTCCTTTACTTTCTTTTAATTCTTCTTCATCCCATAAAGCAATGGTTTTTAAATATTCTTCGTCCTGAGCTTTACGTTCTTCTTCTGTTCTAACATCTATTTTACTTATAATTTCATATATTTTATTTATATTTTTATGTTCAATAAACAAATTAAGCTCTTTTTTGAATTTTTCTTCTCTAATTTCTTTTAATCCTTAAATTAATAAATATAAGAAAGTTCCGAAGGATAGCCCCGATAGCCGAAGAAGGATAGCCTGGATCATCTGCTATGAACTAATAACTAAAGTTTTCGGTTAAATTATCTACAGTTCAACACACGAGTTTAAATAATAAATTACCACGGAAGAACCCTTCCGAATCCAATAACTTACTAATAGCCAAATTCTTTTTGAAATTTTCATTTTTTATAAAAACTCCCAATGTAGTTAAATGTTTTTCTTTAATTCCTTTTTCAAGGTCATCTAGGTCATCTGTGGTTAAATCATCTGTTGAATTTTCTACATAGTCGATGTCGAGTACTTTTTTCACCTAAATTATTCAAAATTTTAATTTCATAAGCTGAGAATTAGTTTTCAGGTTTAAACACCCCTTTTTCAGGATCATTTTAAGATCTCATTTACAAAAACTTTCTGTTCCGATTCTTGCGAATTTTTAATTTGCTGGTAGATTTATCGAGACATACATTCCATAAAACGGCGTAGTGACAACGACCCACAGACAGAAGACCCAAAAGGAAAATTTTTTACTAGAAGTTTAGAAGACACTAGTAACATAGACCTATTCCTATTATCGCTACAGTGGGCATGATCGGCATACTCCGCAGCAACAAAAACCCCCCAAAAAGGCCATAGGTAAGGAGCCAATATGAAAGCACAATAGAATAAAAGTAAGAAAAATGGTTTTGTGTCTTTTGTGGGTCTTCTGTCTGTGGGTCTTCTGCGTCGACACGCCATAAAATCAAATTTTTTCAACTCTCAATAGAAAGGACTGAACATTTTCAATTATTAACGTCACGCTCGTAACCGACTAATTTTTAAATATTTTTTACAATTTATTCTAGCAAAGAGCTCTAGAGCTGGAACGGAACATTTGAAAATATGGCACGGAAATGACCTAAATACATAGCAGAACTTGGAATTCGAGAATTTTAGTAGATTTTTGGTCCTTTATTTATAGTGAAATATTAAATTTATATTAAATAATTACAGATATTACGCTTCCATCATTAGATTTGCCTGTTTCAATTTTATCTAATATTAATTTAAGTGATCTGTAATATTTTTGTTCATTTAATTCTTCTAAAATAGTACAATAGAAGCCCCAATAATATTTATTAACTAAAAGTTTAGCGTCATTAAAATACTTTATATAATCATTTTGAATATTTTTCATTTTCCAATTTTTAGAATTAACAATTCCATCTATTAGTTTTCCCCAAACTAAAAAATCTGCCGACATTTTATTTATTTTCTTTGATTTTTCATCATTTAATGTAAAAGCATTTAAATAATATTGCTTTAATAATATTTCATCCTTTTTAAAGTCTAAATTTTAAAAATAATTTAAAAAAATTTATCTTAATCTTAAACACATTAATTCTTAATCACCAACTATTTTTTAAAAATTATTTGTAAATTATTCTAGCAATAAGGATTTGTAATCTTTTTTTTGCAAAATGCGATTTACCACATTATTATTTTTAAATAAGGATTTGTCTACTTTCTATTACTTTATTGGGAATTAAAATCTCTTGAGGTCAGTAGCACCATGAATTATTATAAACAGAATTAGCTGTATTGTATTTGTGCTATGGAGAAATCATTGGAGGGGAGATGGAATTGAACCATCATGGAATGAATTCAAACCGATTGTGCCACCTTCAAAACGGGTGCTCGAGATTATTTTTATTAATATTATTCCCATACCTTCTAATATATCCAATAATTTTAACTCCGAATTTAGATTAAGAAGCCTCTCGTTATTTATAATTAAATTGCCCAATATAAACTTGCTTTTAAAACTTTTTGTTAATTTTTCTTTATCTTTTTGATTATTCTCTAAATAATGTCTTAGATCACTTAAATGTTCATTTACTATAATTTTTCTTTGTTTTTTTAATATTGGTTCTTTTCCTTCTTTTGTCTCCCAACTATTTTCACATTCTTTAATTACATCTTCAAATTTCATTTCTTTCAATTTATCAATTAAAGTTTCAATTTCTTCGTCATCTAAACCTTCATCTAAATCTTCATTATCAATTAAACTTGCATATAAACAAATAAAACAATTAGCAATTTCAATTCTTTTTTTAATCAAATCAAAAAACTTATTTTTTATATCGTTGCCTAATTCTTTTGTTTCATCATCATCAACTTCTTCAACGAAATGATCATAAATTCCTTGAAATGTTCCAAGCAAAAGAGAAGCATTAATTCTAATTTCTGCATTTATACTTTCTTCTAATTCTTCCTCTGTTAGATATAACGATTCTTCTTCATTGTTTTCTTCTAATAAAAGTATTTTATTATATAAATTCCATTGGTAATTAGATGCCATTTTACCTTAAATTGTTAACAAAAATTTATTAATATAAAATCTTTTAGGTACTATTTAGATATGGATATTTTAATTTAAAAGAAGACTTTTTGAGGTCACCCATTTAAAAAAAAAAATATTATTTTTTTCAAAATTTATTTCTCAAATACAAGTAAAAAAATAAAATTTTTTTTAAATTAATTTTAAAACTTTCAAAATAAAATATCAAACCAAATGGAATCAGAATAGGATATTCAATTTGCAAATTCCCCAATTCATTGCCTATTAAACTGTATAAACGATTTTTTGATTTATTAGCATCTTCTTCATCCTCTGTATTTACATAAACTTCAAAAAATTCTTTTATTTTTTGTGAATTTTCAATTAAATATTTTATTGTAAAATAATGTAAAGCATGTAGTTGTTTATTATTCGATATTTCTTTAAACATTTTAACAATTATATTAATATTTTCTTCGTTATCGCAGTCAAAATCAAACGAATAAATTATTGGATCATCCTGAAAATATTTTCTATTTCTGTGTGCACATTGAAATCCAATCCTTTTTTGCATATTTCTACTCTTAACTATTCTCATATTTTGGATAATCTGATAGCTTATTGGAAAATTTTTTTAAATTTTAAAAACTTAAAAAAACTACTTTAAAGCTAGCAGTTTATTCCAAACCCAGGCCGAGGACCCGAATACCAAAAATATATCACTCAACTTTTTTTCCTATTTACAGTTTTCTTTTTAAATAAAATTTAAATGATTAAATAAACTAACAATATTCAAAATTTCAGTAAATTTACTATTCATCATTTCATTTCTCCATAATTCATTACTTAAAAGTATTTTATTTTTCATCCAATTTTCCATAAAACAATGTAAAACACAAAATTCTTTTTTTGGATTATTTAGTCGTTTTAAACGTTCTTCTATTTTGATACTTTCATTAATAAATTCTTCAAATTTTTCAGAGAAGTTTGTATTCAATAAATTATTTCTTTCAACAAAATCTTAATTATTAAATATTTTATGGGTAAATATTGGTTTAAACGATGGATTTTAGAATTTTAAATTTAAAAGTTTTTCTAAAAAATGATGCATCTTAGGATCAATCATTGTTATTAATCCCCTAAATCCCAGATATCCCTCTTAATACGCCCAAGACCGACGAAGAAATAATACTCATTTATTTTTCACTCGAAGTCCGGAGCCAACATGGAGCGACTCCGAAAGTCATGGCTCCGGAGCTGGAGAAAAAAGGATTTGAAATATCAAGAGTTTTTATTAAATACTTAAAGTTCTCTAAATTGTCTTAATTTTACTACAATATTTACCTAAATTAATTAAAGAATCTAGAAATTGTTTGTAATTAAATTTCATTGATTCGATAATTAAATCTTCACTAGGAATTTCATCTGTACAATCAATTGAAAGAAATTCAATAAATAAATTGGTTAATTTTTCCATTTCTTTAATTTCAATAATTTTTTTACAAAAAATATTATTCAAAAATAATAATAAAAATATTTTTAAAATAATTAAAATTTTCATTTAATCTAAAAAATATATGTATTTTTTTCCGTGTGTGGTGATTTCGGCAAAAGTGACGTGGGCAGTGAGTGATTTAGGCAGTGAGGTGAATTGGGCAGTGAGTGATTTGGGCAGTAAACGTTTTAAAAAAATATTTTCCGCATAAAAACAATTTGAGTATCCAGATTATGCGTGATTTAGGCAGTAACATATTTTTAAATAAGTTTACGGTACTTTGTTCATAAACCACCCCCACCTCTATTTGGGTCTCAGATTCATTTTCCTTTTATTCCTTCCTGCCTCAGAAAGGTCAAATTTCCATCCTTATAAATAGTGTGGGACAAACCCGTTTAATTTTGAAAAAACCGTATACCGTTTATCTGAGACCCGTATAACGTTTCGTTTATTTTTAAAGACTCCGTTTAAACGTCCATTTACCGTTTTTTAAACAATTCATAATTTAAAATCAATAAATCACTTTTTTGCCTCACCCTCTTTAATATAATTCAACAAAAATTCATCTTCCTCATTTTCTTCAATTTCCACAGGATCAGAGATCAATCGGAGATGACGAAGGTGCCGGAAATTTATTGCAAATTGGCAAACAAACTTGTAAAGGGGCAAGCTATGTCCATAATGGATTTAATAGGATATCGAGGGAGGCAAATTTGAGGGGATTAAAAGAGGTATTGTGGGATTTGGGTGATTGAAAGGGATATCAGGGAATTTGAGGATTAGGATGGATGTTTGGGTAATAAGAGGGATGTCGAGAGATTAAAATCAAGAGTTATGAGCGATTAAAGTACCCTCTTTAGTATAGGATTAAGGCGGGGATAAAGGAATTTGAGTTAGTAAAAAGGATTGCTGGATATTAGCGGATTTTAATGATTAAAAGAGATGAAAAGGTAGAATAGAAGCCACGATATCTGTCTCAATCATTTGATATTTCTTCGAGTTACCTTAATCATATCCAATCCCCAGATATACAAATCCCCTGATATTCCAATACACCCCCAGGCGAAAATTTTGAAGTGCGAAAATTAGATCTGAGACTGAAATAGGAGAATATTGCTTTTAAGGAAGGATGCTTTAAGGAAGCTTTTTGATAAAAATTTAAGAATCTTTTTGTCTGGAACTTGCCATTTAAAAATATTTTTGAGTTATGGGTTTTTGTTTTAAGCACCTAATACATATAAACTAGGGTTGTTGGCGACCGGTTATTAACCGGTACCCTCGGTTTTCGGTTATCGCCGGTTTTCGAGCCCCTGTTTTCGGTTCCGGTTAATTCGCCAAAAACACCGGTTAGCGGTTCCGATTCGGTTAACCGTCCGCCAACAACCCTAATATAAACAATTTATTTTCCTTCTTATTGTTAGATGTAAATCGTAGAGATATAACCTTCTGCATAGCTTTAAATGCTTTAGAATATTAATAAATTAAAAAAATAATTATTTCCTGTTTTTACTTTTTTCATATGTATTTTTACCTTTTATCTAAAAAAATTTTTTTGTTTTGCTTTTGCCTTTTTTATAATTGTTAAATTGGGCAAACATTTACGACTGGGAATTTTGATTTTTAATTTAAAAATTTTTAATTTATAAAATATTAAATAATAAATAAATAAATATTTATCAAATGAATTCCCATTAATTTTATATATTTCCACGTCTAATAATCAATTTATTAAAGGCCTGTGAGGGGGGATAGAGGAAAAATCCCAAGAAATAGTAGAGTAAGTGCAAAATTAAGAGAGAAAAATTAAAAGGAGGGGAAGAAAGAATAAAATTTTTAAGAGGGAAAAAATTTTTTATTGACTAAAAATTTAAAATTTTACACTTCTCCCTCCTTTTAATTTTTCCCTCTTAATTTTACATTTACTCTACTATTTCTTGGGATTCTTTACTCAATCCCCCCTCACTGGCTTTTAATAAATTGATTATTAGACGTGGAAAAAATTGTTTAAAGAAAAATTTTTTCTGTTTTAAATTAATTGGAGAATTTAAACGTTAATATTTATTTAAATTTAATAAAAAGAACTTCTTTAAAATAATGTTTAATAAAACAAGAAAAAAAATGTAAACGATCCAAAATCGCTTATTTAGATAGATTAAAAGTTTTTGACCTAGAAACCCTCAGTCTAAGACGCACTCTATACGATCTAACTATGATTTATAAAATTATCAATCACTTTACTTCAATCGATCCTAAAACATTAATAACGTTTTCCTCCAGACCTAATAGAAATAAACACAAACAACAAATACAAATTTTAAGAAAAACATCTAAAACTGAAAATTGGATTATAAATAGATGTACAAATACTTGGAATTCTCTCCCAGAAAACATAATTAACTCGAAAACCCCAAAACAATTTTGGGTATTACTTAAAAATCATTTATTAAAAACTAAGGAAATAAATAATACATTTATATATTACTAAAAAATTGTTTTAATTTCCTCATACATATATATTAAAGGGGTTACATTCACTGCATGTAAGTGGCACATATATATTTTTATGAATTTGTGTTTTTTGATTTTACGTGAATAAAATTTATTTATTTATTTATTTATTTACAAGATCATTTATTAATTAAAGATGATATATAAATTGTAGGCAAAAACACATTTTAAATTAATTTTATTTGTTGAAAGAAAAATTGGAAAAAGAACATCAAGTCTCATTTGTGAAACGAACAACTTCTGTTATATTACCTAAAGTCAATCGAGAGTTGGCAAGTAGATTGCAGTCAGATGTTAATTTTATAGTAGAGAATCTGGAGAGTTTTCAAAAATAGTTTTACAACTTTTATTTAAAAAAATTTTTTTGGAATAATTCATCGAATTATCTATTAACTGACCAACGATTTTCTGGATTATTTAATGACCCTGACTTTGAAATTGTTTAAGACAGTGAACAATACAAACAATTGGCTCTAATGATGAAAAAATTGGAAGTAAAAAGAAGAAAAACGAAAAAAGAATTGAAGAAAAGGAAATAAATATAAATCAATTTAGGACCCGGTTCTTAATGCATATATTTTTTTTAATAATAATAATTTATTCACCAAAATGGGCGTAACAAGTACGTCTCTTAAATTTAGTACAATAAAAATGAAAGTCAAAACATAAAAAACAAAGTCAATAATAATTAATATGAAAATTTACATGGGTGTGTAAAAACACGATGGAGGAAATTCTTATAAATATGTATATCATAAGTTAAACTAAAAAGATGAAATGGAATTAATCAGTTGTTGTTTTTTAGTCAGAGGTGAATTTGTGGAAGAGTCATTAGAATTTCCTCCAATAGAATATTGACGTTTGCTTGTCATGGTAAGAAATGTCAAAAAATAGTATTACCCAATGTCAAAAATTAAAAATGCCTTAAAATGAGAAAAAAAAAATTGTAAAATTAAAATTAAAAATAAATTACATAAAACTTGTATAAAACGGAGGAAAGAAAAATGCTTTAATTTGTAAGCAAAATTAAAAAGGACGGAAGAGTCTCAAAAAAAAACATTAAAATTAATTGCACTAAAAATGGCCAATGAAGTCTTTAATTAAGTCTTGATTCTGTATTAGATAATTTCTTAGGTTTATCCAGAAGGATTTAGGATTTGGGGAATTTATAATTTGTATGGGAAGAATGTTCCATAAATTTAAAGATCTATTTATAATCCAATGCTCAGTCTTTGATATCTTTTTAGGAACTCGTAATTGTAGATTATGTTTATTTCTAATAGGCCGCGTGGAAAATTCAACAAAACGAGTCGGATCAAGATGTGTAAAATTTTTTGTTAATCTGAAGATTGTTGAAAGGTCAAATAGAGTACGCCTAAGGACCAGAGATTCTAAATTAAGAAATTTTAGTCTATTTTCATAATTCATTTTAGGGATTTTGCATTTAGCTAAAGCAATCCTTGTAAACCACTTTTGAATTTGTTCTATTTTTAAAATAAGTTTTTTTGTTTTAGGACTCCATATAATGGAGGCGTATTCCAGGATAGGCCTAACGTATGATTTAAAGGCTAAAGAGAAAATCTTGGGATTGGATGTATTAATGTTATTAAGAACAAGAATAGAACGATGGTAAGCCTTTTTAATGATTTTAGATAGATATGCTTCAAATGAGAGTTTATCTGAAAAAGTGATTCCTAAATCCGTAACGGAAGATACAGTCTGTAAAGTAGTGCCAAAAAAGATATAGCGTTTTCTGGGATTATTTTTGCCTATATGAAAGGTACATGTTTTATTTAAAGAAATATCTAATGCCCAATCAGAGCACCATTCTTCAATTTTAATAAGTGATTCTTGGAGACAGGCATTATCGCTATTTGCTGAAAATTCACAAAATATTTTTAGGTCGTCAGCAAAAAGCATGGTTTTCGTAGGTGAAGGTATTCGGTAGATAATATCATTTATATAAATTAAAAATAATACTGGACCTATTATCGTCCCTTGCGGTATACCCGACATAATAGGAATAGGATCAGAATAGTTGTTATTTATCTTTACAAAAGCTGTTCTGTTAGAAAGAAAATTCGAAATCCAGTTAAGAAGTTTTCCCTTAATGCCTATATTAGAGAGCTTGTAAATAAGGTACCGTATAGGAACACTATCGAAAGCTTTTTTGAAGTCTATAAAGATGCAGTCAATACATTTATTATTTAGAAGAGCTTTATACCATGCGTCGAAGGAGGATAAAAGGTGAGTAACCGTGGAGCGTTTTTTTAAAAAGCCAAATTGTTGGTCACTAATAATTTTATTTGCCTCTAGATGTGATAAAATATGTTGTAAGATTAATCTCTCGAAGACTCTACATATGCATGATGTAATAGCAATTGGACGATAATTTGAAACATCTGTTACTGAACCCTTTTTAAAAATTGGGGTAATAAAAGATATTTTCCAAAGTTCTGGTAAAATGCCAGAATCTAATGAATCCCTAAAAATGTCTGCCAGAAATGGTGCAATAGAATCTGTACAATTTTTTAAAAGTTTGTAACTAATTCCGTCTGCTGATACACCTTCTTTTGGTGGAAGTGACTTCAATATGTTAACAATATCTATAAGCGTAAAATCTATATCATCAAGCTGAGATGAATAAGTTGACTGAGGTAAAATAGGATGATTTTGAATTGGTACATTTGAGAATGATGGAGCAAAAGCTCTTGCAAATAAATCACATTTGGCTTTATCCTCAAAAAAATATAATCCATTATGTACTAAATAAGGAATTGGAGAGTGACCTTTTGTAAATCTTTTCATAAATTTGTGAATTCCTTGAGAGCTTGAGACCAGTTTTTTAATTCTAATTGAGTTATATCTATTAATAATATGCTTAACAGTTTTACAAAATTTTAAATATTGAGATGGATGTATCTTATTATTTTTAAGATCCTTGTATATTTTATTTTTAGTGACAAGTAGACGTTTAATGTGTTTAGGATAAGTTGTTACATTAGACTTAATAGTTAGTGATCTTATAGGAATATAGAAGTTACTTAATTCATTAATAAAATGTATAAAGAAACTATATTTATCTGATACAAAGAATATATCATAGAGGTTATTGAATTCCTTGGCAATGTGAGCATTTAGAAGTTTAATATTTTTATAATCTCTAAAGGTTTTTATAGAGGGCGTAGGACGTTGTATGTTTAACAAGAATTTAGTAGAAAAATGATCTGAAGTAGAGAGTCCTGCAGATGAAGAAAGAGATGAAATACAGCTAGAATTGTTAGTCAATAAAAGATCTAAAACAGAACCTTTATAATGGGTTGGATTTAGAATGAGATTTGAATAATGAAAATTTAATGTAAATTCTAGAAATTCTTTACCAATATTGTTATTAGATGTAAGATTATTCCAGTTTATATAGGATTTATTAAAATTAAAGTCCCCTACAATAGCTACATTACCTTCAGAAATTTTTTGGAGAACTTTAATAAGGGACTGTGTAGCCTGATTAGAAATGGAAGGTGGTCTATAAACTAATGCTAACCTAATATAATGTTTAAAACGATTGGTAGAAATGTCAATAACAATTGTATCAATACCGGAAATTTTTTTACATTTGATATGTCTGAATGATATTCCGTTTTTAATTAATATAGCTACACCGCCGCCTCTGCTTTTATAGGACTGATTTCTATTATCTGTAATTATTTGAAAGAGAGAGGATGATTTAAGGTATAAAAGCGGATTTTCGCTAGAATTTATCCAGGTTTCCGTCAAGAATAAGATATCAGGATTTTGTTGGGCAATTTCAAGGTCCAATTCGTGAATTTTATTTTTAACTGACCTACAATTATAATATAGACAGATTAATTGATTTTTTGGCTTGTTTTAGTGCTAGTAAAATTATGTGTTTTTTTGAGACTCATTGGGGGTTGTGTGGATCGATAATTAAGTGCGTTCAGAAGTAAATTCTGTGGTTTATTTAGTGGTTTTTTGATAAAGTTTTTTTAAAAATATGTACTTCTGAACGCAGTATAATTTGCCCTGCATAAATTATAAAGTCGAAACCTGTATCTTTCCTTTTAATTTTACACCTTTCAATCAAAGAAGCTCTTTCTACCAGCTCATCCTTTGTAAGACTTCTTCTTATAATAACATTTTGAAATTTCCCACCAGCAAGTTTTTTTTGTTTTTAATGGCTTCAGCTGCTGCAGCAGAACAGGGCATGATGACTTTGATGGGCCGTGGTTTTGAATTAGGTGGCCGCTGTTTTCCCATTCTAAAAATAGAGGTGGGGAGACAGCGGTCAACCTCCAGTTCATTAAAAATTTCCAAGACGTTGTTTTTGTCTGATGTGGCTCTGTCGATCGGTCGTTTTTCAGTACTTTCAGGAAGACCTGTTATCACTAAAAGATGATTTTGTTGTTCCGTGGAGGGTGCAGTTGGTTCTTCTTTTTCACAAATAAGCTCCGAAGCAATTTTTAATAATCCCGACAGTTGTTTAATAATTAATTGCTGTTGTTCAAGTAAAGATTTTGCAAAATCAGGAATATTTGGATCGGATGGAATAGTAGAAAGATTTTCAATATTCAATGATGAAATGGAATTAATCAGTTGTTGCTTTTTAGTCAGAGGTGAATTTGTGGAAGAGTCATTAGAATTTCCTCCAATAGAATATTGACGTTTGCTTGTCATGGTAAGAAATGTCAAAAAATAGTATTACCCAATGTCAAAAATTAAAAATGCCTTAAAATGAGAAAAAAAAATTGTAAAATTAAAATTAAAAATAAATTACATAAAACTTGTATAAAACGGAGGAAAGAAAAATGCTTTAATTTGTAAGCAAAATTAAAAAGGACGGAAGAGTCTCAAAAAAAAACATTAAAATTAATTGCACTAAAAATGGCCAATGAAGTCTTTAATTAAGTCTTGATTCTGTATTAGATAATTTCTTAGGTTTATCCAGAAGGATTTAGGATTTGGGGAATTTATAATTTGTATGGGAAGAATGTTCCATAAATTTAAAGATCTATTTATAATCCAATGCTCAGTCTTTGATATCTTTTTAGGAACTCGTAATTGTAGATTATGTTTATTTCTAATAGGCCGCGTGGAAAATTCAACAAAACGAGTCGGATCAAGATGTGTAAAATTTTTTGTTAATCTGAAGATTGTTGAAAGGTCAAATAGAGTACGCCTAAGGACCAGAGATTCTAAATTAAGAAATTTTAGTCTATTTTCATAATTCATTTTAGGGATTTTGCATTTAGCTAAAGCAATCCTTGTAAACCACTTTTGAATTTGTTCTATTTTTAAAATAAGTTTTTTTGTTTTAGGACTCCATATAATGGAGGCGTATTCCAGGATAGGCCTAACGTATGATTTAAAGGCTAAAGAGAAAATCTTGGGATTGGATGTATTAATGTTATTAAGAACAAGAATAGAACGATGGTAAGCCTTTTTAATGATTTTAGATAGATATGCTTCAAATGAGAGTTTATCTGAAAAAGTGATTCCTAAATCCGTAACGGAAGATACAGTCTGTAAAGTAGTGCCAAAAAAGATATAGCGTTTTCTGGGATTATTTTTGCCTATATGAAAGGTACATGTTTTATTTAAAGAAATATCTAATGCCCAATCAGAGCACCATTCTTCAATTTTAATAAGTGATTCTTGGAGACAGGCATTATCGCTATTTGCTGAAAATTCACAAAATATTTTTAGGTCGTCAGCAAAAAGCATGGTTTTCGTAGGTGAAGGTATTCGGTAGATAATATCATTTATATAAATTAAAAATAATACTGGACCTATTATCGTCCCTTGCGGTATACCCGACATAATAGGAATAGGATCAGAATAGTTGTTATTTATCTTTACAAAAGCTGTTCTGTTAGAAAGAAAATTCGAAATCCAGTTAAGAATCCAGTTAAGACAAACTTGTAAAGGGGCAAGCTATGTCCATAATGGATTTAATAGGATATCGAGGGAGGCAAATTTGAGGGGATTAAAAGAGGTATTGTGGGATTTGGGTGATTGAAAGGGATATCAGGGAATTTGAGGATTAGGATGGATGTTTGGGTAATAAGAGGGATGTCGAGAGATTAAAATCAAGAGTTATGAGCGATTAAAGTACCCTCTTTAGTATAGGATTAAGGCGGGGATAAAGGAATTTGAGTTAGTAAAAAGGATTGCTGGATATTAGCGGATTTTAATGATTAAAAGAGATGAAAAGGTAGAATAGAAGCCACGATATCTGTCTCAATCATTTGATATTTCTTCGAGTTACCTTAATCATATCCAATCCCCAGATATACAAATCCCCTGATATTCCAATACACCCCCAGGCGAAAATTTTGAAGTGCGAAAATTAGATCTGAGACTGAAATAGGAGAATATTGCTTTTAAGGAAGGATGCTTTAAGGAAGCTTTTTGATAAAAATTTAAGAATCTTTTTGTCTGGAACTTGCCATTTAAAAATATTTTTGAGTTATGGGTTTTTGTTTTAAGCACCTAATACATATAAACTAGGGTTGTTGGCGACCGGTTATTAACCGGTACCCTCGGTTTTCGGTTATCGCCGGTTTTCGAGCCCCTGTTTTCGGTTCCGGTTAATTCGCCAAAAACACCGGTTAGCGGTTCCGATTCGGTTAACCGTCCGCCAACAACCCTAATATAAACAATTTATTTTCCTTCTTATTGTTAGATGTAAATCGTAGAGATATAACCTTCTGCATAGCTTTAAATGCTTTAGAATATTAATAAATTAAAAAAATAATTATTTCCTGTTTTTACTTTTTTCATATGTATTTTTACCTTTTATCTAAAAAAATTTTTTTGTTTTGCTTTTGCCTTTTTTATAATTGTTAAATTGGGCAAACATTTACGACTGGGAATTTTGATTTTTAATTTAAAAATTTTTAATTTATAAAATATTAAATAATAAATAAATAAATATTTATCAAATGAATTCCCATTAATTTTATATATTTCCACGTCTAATAATCAATTTATTAAAGGCCTGTGAGGGGGATAGAGGAAAAAATCCCAAGAAATAGTAGAGTAAGTGCAAAATTAAGAGAGAAAAATTAAAAGGAGGGGAAGAAAGAATAAAATTTTTAAGAGGGAAAAAATTTTTTATTGACTAAAAATTTAAAATTTTACACTTCTCCCTCCTTTTAATTTTTCCCTCTTAATTTTACATTTACTCTACTATTTCTTGGGATTCTTTACTCAATCCCCCCTCACTGGCTTTTAATAAATTGATTATTAGACGTGGAAAAAATTGTTTAAAGAAAAATTTTTTCTGTTTTAAATTAATTGGAGAATTTAAACGTTAATATTTATTTAAATTTAATAAAAAGAACTTCTTTAAAATAATGTTTAATAAAACAAGAAAAAAATGTAAACGATCCAAAATCGCTTATTTAGATAGATTAAAAGTTTTTGACCTAGAAACCCTCAGTCTAAGACGCACTCTATACGATCTAACTATGATTTATAAAATTATCAATCACTTTACTTCAATCGATCCTAAAACATTAATAACGTTTTCCTCCAGACCTAATAGAAATAAACACAAACAACAAATACAAATTTTAAGAAAAACATCTAAAACTGAAAATTGGATTATAAATAGATGTACAAATACTTGGAATTCTCTCCCAGAAAACATAATTAACTCGAAAACCCCAAAACAATTTTGGGTATTACTTAAAAATCATTTATTAAAAACTAAGGAAATAAATAATACATTTATATATTACTAAAAAATTGTTTTAATTTCCTCATACATATATATTAAAGGGGTTACATTCACTGCATGTAAGTGGCACATATATATTTTTATGAATTTGTGTCCTTTGATTTTACGTGAATAAAATTTATTTATTTATTTATTTATTTATTTACAAGATCATTTATTAATTAAAGATGATATATAAATTGTAGGCAAAAACACATTTTAAATTAATTTTATTTGTTGAAAGAAAAATTGGAAAAAGAACATCAAGTCTCATTTGTGAAACGAACAACTTCTGTTATATTACCTAAAGTCAATCGAGAGTTGGCAAGTAGATTGCAGTCAGATGTTAATTTTATAGTAGAGAATCTGGAGAGTTTTCAAAAATAGTTTTACAACTTTTATTTAAAAAAATTTTTTTGGAATAATTCATCGAATTATCTATTAACTGACCAACGATTTTCTGGATTATTTAATGACCCTGACTTTGAAATTGTTTAAGACAGTGAACAATACAAACAATTGGCTCTAATGATGAAAAAATTGGAAGTAAAAAGAAGAAAAACGAAAAAAGAATTGAAGAAAAGGAAATAAATATAAATCAATTTAGGACCCGGTTCTTAATGCATATATTTGCATATTTTGGCCTTCGTGCATATTTGCATATTGCTGTATATTTTGGCATTTTTTCTTAATATTGGTTCAGGAAATTCTGCAAATTTTGGTGGATATTTTGGGCCTTTTTCGGTGCATATATATGCGCATATTTTGGGTTTTCGGTGCATATTTAGGATCACCCTATTAATAATCCTTTGTAAAGTAATGTAAAATAAGTATACATATGTAAAAAATTTATAAATATGCAGGTAGTTAGGTCATTTTTGTTTTCATTTTGAAGCATTTGTTAGTGCAGATTCATCAGAAATGTCTAAAAGATGTGATGTTTTTAGATGAAGTGAAAATTCGAAAAGGTTTACTTAGAAAAATTTTTGTTGAATAAAATCTGAATATTTTGTAGTATAAACCTAAGAAATCAGAAATTTTCTTTGATTTCCAAATTTTTTATAATTTTAATTATTGGAAGCTAATCATAGAGCTTAAGAAAAAAAACTCTAAAAATCTAGAAATATTTAGGTATATACAAATACATATTTGTCCATTGATATCGAAATTCAATCCTTGTTTGTTTAATTTAATTTTCATTAAAACATTTAACCAATTAATTTTATAAACAAATTTAATTTTAAGAAAATTTGTTTATTAGCAGATTTTTTTAGAATTAAATTACATAGAGTTAATTTTATAAAAAAAAATTCTTAAAATTAAATCCTTTAAATATTTAAATCATTTTTCCAATAGAAAACATAATTAATTTTAAAAAATCAAATAAAATTTAAATTACAATAACATAATTATTCTATTTTTCAATGTTTTTCTGAGCTTGTACATATTTACTAGTGTTTCACCGGAACCGAAATTTTTACCGGAATCGGAACCAGAACTTCTGGTGAAACTCTAATATTTACATACATGTTGTCAAATGTATCAAAATATATCTTCTGACGAGTTGTTATAATTTTGAATTAACTATTAAATTATTTCTTTTATTTAATAATTTATATCTCTCTAATCTCTATTATTACAAACTTCTATTACTTTCTCAGTTTTTATCATTTTAAACAGATATTATATATTAACTTTTCTTTTATTTATTCCAATGGTTCTTCCTTTTATTTTTGAGAATTTTATACCTCTTTTTTAATTCCCAATGGATTCTTATGATGCAAAAGTCCGAAAAGCTTTATCAAAAAACAAAAAAATCTTTTTTGGGTAGGTTTGGCACTGGGTTATTTTTATGTCGAAGGAAGAAGTATATAAATTATTATCTCACCAAAAGTATTGATGCGTTTTAGTTTATAATGTTTTTAAAATTTTAATAACTCTTAGGATAAAAGAAAAATAAGCAGAACGAAAGAATTCAAAATAATACTTTTATTAGAAACCGGAATTTACAAAATAAATTTATCAAAAAATAATCATTTTAGTGTATATAAATTTGTGTAGATAAAGAGGATATCAGGAATTTTCCGGGATTAAGTTGGATTTGGGGTAATATCATTGAGTTTAGAAGTGATATATGTATATTAGGTGATATTGTGTTATTTTTAGAGGTTTAAGGGGGGGGGGGGGTAACTTTGATGGGTTAACTCCCACAAAATTTCTGAATATTCTATTAATTCCTCAAAATCACTTTAATTACTTCTAATAATTTTTTGCCGAATTTTGATACAAATATATTTTAATCTTAATATGGTTTAATATTGAAAATTAATGATTAACAATTTTATATATTAAGATTCTTATCCAATTTTATTTCCTCCTCAAAAAATTCTTCTAAAAAATTTCAGACCCACAAAAATTATTTTCTGAATTTTCCACTTAAATAGCTTTTATATTTTTTGAATAAAAAAATAATAATTTTAAAATGTGTCAATTATGAAGATTAAATTTTTATTGTTTTTTTGTTTGGGCTTTTAACTTTTTTTACTTCTCTTACTCATTTTTTATTTATTGAAACAATTATTTTATTTTCAAATAAAGTATTATGATGTAATAAAAATAGATTATTTTTTTAAATAAAAATGAAATAATTTTAGGTTTTTATTACTTTTCTTTTGTTAAAATTTAATTACCGTATTTACTCGATTAAATCCCCACCCTCGAATAATTCCCCACCCTCTATTAATTCCCCATGGCATGGATGGGTTGAAAAAATAATTCCTCGGGGGAATTAATCGAGTAAATACGGTATCTAATTTTATAATCTAAAAATGATTATATTTTAATTTTTGAAGAATCCATAAAAAATATTAATCTTTAAAAACTATCAATTTACATATTTTTTGAAATAATTTTTAAATAACAAATTAGTATTCAATTAAATTATATCTTTTTCCACAAATTTATTTTAAGTCTTTAATCCCTTTAATTTTTTATTTTAAAAGAAGGGATTTTTTTATTTTCTCTTTAATGGAATTTTTGGAATTTGAAACTTAGTTATCTTAAAATTTAAATAAAAGGTTTAAATATTTAGTAGAAAATAAATATTTAGAAAATTATTTGGAATTAATTTAAAAATTTATTTGAAATAAATAATTAAAAGAATTATTTATTTTCTAAAATTTAAATTCTCTTTATATTCTAGACAAAAATATATTTTTTTACTTTCCTTTTAATGTTTAAGTAAATATTTTATTTTTTCAAAATTTTCTCACCTTCTTTTGAAATTTAAAAGTGCTCTTAAACTGTTTTTTAAAAATTAAAATAAAACGTCCAATTTTTCTAGATAATCGGCATTTTTTCTCTTTTCAAAGCTTTTAAGTATATAATGGATAATTTCACACACCTTTAGAGTGAATTCACACATTTTTAAAGGATTGGGGGGGGGGGGGGGGGGGGGTTCTTTTAAAAATATTCTGATGATATAGGTAGTTAATATTTATTTGTGAAATACTAGAAACCTTTAACACAAAAGAATTTTAAAAAGAATAAAATAAAATTATTAAAGAGAGAGATGACGAGAAGTAAAGGAGAGAGGAGAGATATCTTTCTCTAAGGTGTTTTTATTTTTATTGCAAAAAGGAAGGAACAAAAAATTTTTTCTTTTATAATATTTTAGATAATTCTCTTCAATTCTTTTTATTTTTTTAAAATAAATTTGCTAAATATTTTTAATGCAAATATTTTTATAAAAATATTATTGCTTAATAGTTAAAAAAATTTTTATCAAAATTAATTTAAAAATATATTTAAAATAAAACTTGGCTAAATTTGGGAAAGGAGAAATACAAAAATTTTTAATTAAATTTATTTATAGAAAATTAAGAGCAAAAATAAATCAAGAGAGATAATTTTAATTTAGTTTTATTTTAGCTTTAGTTTTTTTCCTTAGTTTTATATTTTTGATATTTTTTTATTTGATAGGTTTATTTTAACAATAATTTTCCTTAATATTTTTTAAAAAAATTTTAAATAAAGCATTTAATTATTATTTAAAATATTTTTTAAAAATGAATATGGCAAAACTTCGTCAAATTTTAGAATTTAGAAGAGCTACAAAAATGCCTCCATTATTACCACCTAAAAGAAGCAAAAAGTTTTTTATAAAAAATTAAAAAAAATAAATAAATAATAATTTAAGACAAGATGAAGGAAAAAGAAATAATCAAAGAGAAATTTTAGATATTCATTTAAAATTAAGGTATTCGAATTAATTTAAAAATAAAATTTAAAAAAATAAAAGAGAATTTATTGGAACAAGAAAAACAGAAAATGGAGGTTCTAGTATTGTTTGTGCTTTTTCTGAAAGTGAAGAAACACAAAGAGGGCCGTGGAAAGTGGTAATGAATTTAGAGAAAATAAATAATTATTTTAGAGAAATTAAATAATTTTTAGACAACAGCAAGTGAATTATTAAATTCGGGTTTTGGCAAAAAATATTTTGAATTACCAAATGTTTTTGCAATTGAATTTCAATTAGAAAGACAGCAATATTTACGTTTGGATATTTGTGATTTACTGGAAACACAGAATGAAGCAAAAAGTTTTGGTTATTGTGTTTTTTCTGTTTCGGAATTAGTTTGTGCTAGAAATGGAAAAATACAAAGAAAATTAATGTAAATAAATATTTATTTATGTAAATAACTAAAAAATGTAAAATAAAATTTTTAGTAATGATGAGACTGGCCAAGAAATTGCTGAGGTTATTTTTACATTTTATTTATTATTAAAATATTTGCACAGAGAATATAGGTGTCTCCAATCATTAAAATTCTTCTTTTTAACTGAATCAAAAATTGAATTAAGTAAAAAATATTTTGGATATCCCTATAAAATTCTTTGAATCATTTGAACTAAGTAGAAGGGTATATATTAAGTTATTTAGTTTGGATAGAGTAATTATTTATTTATCATTTCTCCACAAAAATTATTTATAACCCTTTTCTAGGCTCTCCTTTCATGTACATTAAGGCCAAAAACCCATGCAATAATTCTGCAATTTGCAGCTAATAATTTATATAAAAAAGGAATTAATGCAACAACACAAGTAAATAATAATTAAATTTAAACAAAAAAATTTATTTATTAAAGATTTTTTTCGAAATTTATCGACTTCCAATTGAGGGTGGTTGTGAAGATAATACTGAATTTGAAGGAAGAAATAATATTGAGGATGAATTAAATGCCAATACAAGTAATGGACAAAGAAAAATATCTATTTCTGGTTCTCCTACAGAAATTAGCGGAACTACAAAAAATAAAAGTAAAAAAATACTTTAAAGGAATTATAATTTTAAAAGACATTCATAGATCTTATAAGGGTTAGTTAATTGGAACAAAATATTAAAGAACATATTTAACTGCCAATTAGTGTTGCGCCAGAAGTTTCGGAATTTTTGGTTCCGGTTCCGGTTTGCATGTAAAGTTTCGGTTCCGACCAAATTTGCGGTTCTGACGCAGCACTACTGCCAATACATACATCTCAATTTAAAATATAATTTGTAGCCCTGAGATTCTGTATATAATAAACAATTTCCCAATTTATTATTTTCTTTTATCCAGATTCATTAATATATCGAAGTGAAAGTCTAAAATGGAATTCTGGACGAATTATTTGGAGAACCTTTACTGTGCAATCATCAGAAATTTGTGGAGGAAACCAGCAATTAAGATTTAGATGTTTACAAGAATTAGATCAATCAAAATTGCCAGATTCCCCTCCCCAAGTTTTGGGTGAATTTACAACAGATTTTAATAAATTACAAAGAGGGCAAGGATTCGAAAATATTTATTTTGTTTGTTTATTGTGTTATTTAATATTTATTTATAATTATTTTTAGCTTAGTTATGAAGGTAACAGAAATAGAAAAAAGAGTGCTGGAACTTTTGAACTTTGTCGATTTCATCAAGTAAATTTTTAAGAAAATAAAATATTTTTTCCTTTTATTTCAGGCTTATAACCCCTCATTTTTGGAATATATTTTTGCTGGTTCTTTTCTTAATTTAGCATTTGCTGTTGATTTTTCTCGTTCGGATTCTGCTGTAGATGAAAATAATTTAAGGCGTTATGTGAGTGATGTTGAATTATCTATTTCTGCTTTTGGAGAGCCTTTGAGAGAATTTCAGAGGTTTTGAAGAAGACTTATTTCTTTAAAAACCTTTTTTAGTTCCAATTCCTATGCTGCTTTTGGGTTGGGTGCTAAAATTCCTCCTCAATTTAGAGAGTCTCAAGAATTTTGTTTGGTTAGATATACTCTTTTAACTTAAATATACTTTATCTGTTTTTAGAATTTAGAAACCGATCCTTATTGTAGAGGCCTTTCTTCAGTCTTCTCTGCCTTCAAAACATCATTTGTTAATGTCCAACCATTAAATATGGCACATTTATCTCATGTTATTTATTATGTGGCAAAGTTTGTTTAGTTAACTTTTTAATTTATATTTTCTAAAAGATTGGCACAAAATTCTCTTTCCCGTGCTTCTCCAGCTTTATCTTCTGGTATGGAAACTATAACTGATTATAATGCTCCTAATTATTTTGTTCTTGTAATTATAACTAGAGGAGTTTTTGATGATCTTAAAGAAACTGTACAAGTAAATAAATAGATTATAACCTAAAAATTATTACATAATCTTCATAACAAAGATATTTTTAGGCAATTATTTTCGCTTCTCGTTCACCAATTTCTATAATTTTTGTTGAAATTTGTAATGACCAAAAACGCGAGGAAATTACTGAATTGGAAAGACTAGCAACTGCGGGAACTAGACTAAACTATCATGGAAGAAAACCTGAACGTGATTGTACTCAAGTATAATCATATAGATTAATGATTTCAAAAAATCCTTCTCTTAAAGTATGTCTCAATAGCTTCTTGTCGTTTTGAGGAAAGTAAACCAAATGACCTTAAAGCACTAATTGCTGAAAGGGGTCTTTCAACAATTGGTCAACAAATGTGTACTTGGATGCTTAGAAATGGCTACCAAAAAGTCCCCCCTACTGTTGATATGCAAATGTTGGATCCTATACTGACTGATATTCCGGTGAGAATTTGTTTGGATGATTCTCGGATTGATATTTTATAATTTAATTAAAAAAAATAATTTTCAAAAAAAATATTCAAAACATCTTTATCATTTTCTGAGGCGCAAAACATCTCTCTCACCGTCCAATCTAATAGAAGCGGCGGGCCATCAACATCAACAAGTTCAAATGCAACAACAATCAGTAGACCGACTTCCTGGAAACGTTCGTTATTCAATCAGTTTTCCCTACGACAATTTCGAAAAACATCCAAACAACGAAACCAAAATAACCAAAAACAGCTCAATTCTGCGGGTAACAGATCCACTTCTACCTGATAAAAGTTGTTTTGATATATCAGAAATTCCAAATTCTAATTTCGGTAATTCTTCTCTTTAATTTTTTGAGAATGAGCTGAAATTTACTAGAATAAGTTTTTCTTTGTCAGTCATACTTTCCAAATGGACTTTTTGATTAAAAAATTATGTTTAACCTTAAAATTCTCAAAATGTTTGCTCGCGCGCAAAAAAGTGAATTCATTTTCTAGAGCCTTCCAAAATTTTCAAAATTTTCGTCTGCGGCACTAAAAACCTGCGGCACTCATTTATGAGTGAAATTGGGAGAGAGTAAATTTTTTAACTTGTATTTTTGTAGCATATTTAGATTTTAAAAATTCTCCCCCTATGTACTTCCAAATTAAATTATTAAACTTTTTACTTACACTTAATTTTTTCTCGATTGGGGCCCTGCTTTAATAGAATTACTTTTTTCAGTTACTGTTCCTGTTAGAAAAAGTACAATAAATGCAGTAAAGAAGCAATTTCGACGATTGGGTAAATTTTAATTTAAATTCCTCAATATTTATTTGTCTTAAAGAATTAAATAATTTTGCCCTCTCATTGCCATCTTCACCTCGCCATTTAAATAATTTAACTTTGAATGGTACATCTCTTAGCACAGCTATGCGTCAACATTTGTATGTGGACTCACGATCTTCATCAGTAAAATCTCCTGGCCGTAGAATTAAAAAAGCAACGACTTTAATTCAATTTGAGAAAAATAATAAATAATATAATTGAATATTATACAAATTTCGATTGTTTAAAAAAAGTTTTTTTGATAATTCAATATCGGTGATTGTACATATCAAAAACTGAGCTTTGATATAAATTGTAAACAAATTTAAATTTTTATTTAATTTTCCTTTTATTTTTTTTAAATTTTGCTGAGTTCATTTAAAATAAAATTTGAATTCGTTTATTTAAAAAATTCTGCATATTCTTCAATTTTAATTAAATAAATATTTTACTTATCAGTGACAGAAATTTGTTCGGAACCAGCAATTGCGGATAATAAACTGCTTGAAATGGAGTTTTTAAAATTTAATTTTGAGGTGTGTAAATTACGTAACCAGCTTCTGAATAGTATAAAATAATACGCTCTATATAATGACGTGACGTGGAAAGGAATATCGCTTTAGAAAGATTCCTCTAACAGTTTTAGTATAAAAGCGCCCACTAAAGTCAGTTTAGTTGGCCAGATGACGGTCAAGCTAGCCACTGCCTGCTCCGGGCTCGGGCAACCTAGTTTGATAGCAGTAGTTGCGTAGTTCTAGCTAGCCACTGGCTGCTTCGGGCACGGTCAACCTAGCTATGTCTACGTTAACTATTGCGATACGTGGCCCCTTTGTGTTAAGTTGTATTCATTAGTCGACACATAGTGCAGACGGTGTTTCCTTAACCAAAGGGCTGGGTCTAGTTAGCCACTGCCTGCTCCGGGCATGGGCAACCTAGCTATTACCCGGCTAGGTTAGGCAAGACTAGCCACTGCCTGCTTCGGGCTTGGGCAACCTAGTTGAACCTAACCCGCTTCTTACAACCACTGCCACAATTGTTGCAATTGTTGTCTTGGTTGAGTAGGTCGCTAGCCACTGCCTGCTTCGGGCTTGGGCAACCTAGTCCTACGGAAGTGGTGGAGTACAAGGTTTGCCCGTTTACAACAGTGCACCTCCTCGCGGTGTACTCTGGGCGTTGATTTGCATTTTGTAAATCAATGGCTAAGCACGGTAAAAACGGGAAAAGATTGTCGATTTTAGGTCTCTAAGATAACCCCGATATTTTTAAATAACCCTCGATAGCATGAAAGGATATACATAATCCCCAATACATATTATGTGATTATATCCTTTCAATATAATATTATGGGATTACATATATCCTTTCATAATAATCCCCAATATTATGAAAGGATAAAGCGTGCGAACGTTGCAGAGTATACATAGTAAAAGAAAAGATACCACAGTTACGGCAATAAAAGTTTTAAAGCTTTTACGATTTATTTAATAATCAACGGAAACTTAAAAATTTTTATTTTTTTTGGCAAAATGTTTTTTTGTTGAAATTTTCATTTGAAATTAGATAAATATTTTTGTTTTTCTACATTTATGTATCTTTAGCTTTTAAGAGAAATATTTATTTTAATTAATTTTATTTTTAGCTTTAATATTTAAATATTTTTAAAAAGAATTTTTTTAATGTCTCGAAAATTTTATTTTCTTCTTTTAATAATTTTGAGTTTTTATTTTATTTATTCTGCTAATTCAACAAAACCTAAAAAGACGCAAGTTTCTGATGATGAGCCAAATCTTTATATTTTTAATGAAGATTTTGTTCAGGAAATGGAAAAGTAAGTTTAAAATATTTTTTTCTTAGATTTTCAGGCAGCGGTGGGGCTAGAGGAATTCATTTACCCTGACTGATCTACCGGGTTTTGTTAATTGTCTTATTAAATGCTGTCCAGCTCTGACTAGGACATGGACACGGATTTTGCTATCCATTTTTATTTCTTTTCAGCTCTTTAATGAATCTTACATCATTTAATCATGTTCGTTCAAGACTTGCTAAATTGGGTATCGTAATAAATTTATTTATTTTTTCTTTAATTTTTAATTATTTTTAAAGGCAAAATTGCACTCTATCTTCGCCTTTATCGTACTTGGATTTATTCTCCCGCTTCGGGTTAATTTTTATTTACTTTTAAAAACAATAATGATCTATAATATACTATTTTTCAGGCCACAGAGGATTTCATCGTTACAATCCTTATCCTCCAGTTACTTTCCATCCCTATATTTATGGAAATTGCTCTAATCCAAACAACTTTATGGTTATTTTTTATTAGCAATTTAATTGCGGTTTTTAATTTTAGCTCTTTTTTAATTAGTAAACAGTGCTTATACGCTCATATCAAAATTCGTACCAAAAATAGGAATGGACAAGTACGAGCAAAAACTCGTACTTGATATTACATAATAGAAAGTTTGGAAAGTTGAAACAATCGCCGAGTACACTCAAAACCTACAATTTTGCTGATTTAGACATCAGTAAATCCGAAAAATTTTAGATTTTTTGCTTTTTTCTTAAATACGAGGTACGAGGCCAGAAATAGGCAGGTACGAAATACGAGTACGAGCAAAATTGAAATTTATAAGCACTGTTATTAGGTCCTTTTTCTTAAATGCTTTTATTTCGAAATTTCAGTTTTTTTTAAATTTTAGTCTTGTATCGACACTCTCTTCGAAAACATTCAACAACGGTCAAAATTTATGTTTCCAAAAGCTTATCAAAAAGCAGAAACATTTATTATTGAGTTAATTTTTTTCTAAAATTATTTTTAATTTTAAAAATTAATTTTTTTCAGAGAAGAAGATTTTTTACATAAAGTTACAAATACAAAATTTAAGTAAATTTAAAAAGAAAAAATAATTTTTTTTTAATTAATTTTTAAAGTTTTGATTTTTCTGCTTCTTATTTTCTTTGTTTTTTAACCAAAAATCGAGTTAGTTTTTTGGCACGTCTTCCCTTTTGCTCTTATGGATTTGAAGAACACCAAATACATGAAGTTTAGTTTTAAATTGTTTTTAAAAATAAATTTTATTTTTAAAAAAAAGTGGCCAGCAATGGCTTTTCGCCAATTTGAAGACTCCCCTGAACTTTGGAGATTTGGGAGAAATATTTCTTTGGATCCAATTGATCATTTTAGTAATCAGATTGATTTTGAATGTGCTGATGTTAGGTATGGAAATTATTTTTGGATTAACACAAATGCATAAGATTTCCCTTAAAATTCTCTCTTTTTAATTTTCAGTTTTTGTCCAGATCCATGTTGCGGCAGAAACAGTACAAGATTTTTCCGCGAAGGTGATACTCATAATTATGCTTTTGATGATGATGATATTTTTGCAACATTCAACGACAGTATCCAAAATTATACTAAAAAAATGACTAGAAATGAACGTAAACATGGTTGGTGTGCTCATTCAACGTGTTCTTTGAAGGTGCTTTTATTTTGGATTTGACTCATATGTATTGTTGTTGTTTAAATTCTGGTTTATTTTGGAGCATTCTTTTAAACCCTAAACAAAACTCGGATTTATTTACCTGAGTTTTATTTCTTATCTGATATTTCAGAGAACCCCCTTTTCTGATAACACTTACTAAATAACATGTTTATTCGCTCTAATAATTAGTAAAAAAACAAATTTAAAAAAATATTATTAAAAACAAATCCACAGAGGTGTTGTTGAGGGGAGGGTTATTAGAGTTACAATCGGATAAAATAAAATTAATACTTTTTAAAAAATTTAAAGGGAAAACGGCACATAGATTATTCTGAAACAAAAGAATATTTTGAAGACAAAAAACTCCAAGAAGAAATTCAAAAAAGAAATCGGAAAAATAAAAATATTAAAAATGGAACTGAGGGAGAGGATCAAATAATTAAAATACTTTTGAGAAGAGAGACTAGTACACACTATTGTTGTAAGGGAAAAAGAATATTTTTTTAATTAAAAAAATAAATTTATTTTTAGACTTGGAGGAGCCTTTCAATGACGATTTTCTTGGAATAATGGTTGTAGAATATTTAAATTAAAATTAAAATAAAATTTTTTAGGAGAATCGTTGGAATCTTAGTTGTGCTTGTGTTTTTCCAAATAATTCAATTGATCACAGTAAACTTTACCGTTTTGATGTTCTCGAATGTGTTGATGTTAATGAATGTATTTTTGAAGAATGTCCTTGTAATTTAAATTTTTTTTGATTTTTCTAAAAAATAAATTCCCCCCTCAGATCCAGAACAATGTGTTAATATGGTTGATAGATATGTTTGTGCTTGCCCTCCCGGATATTATCGTCAAAAACCAGAAATTACAAATGAGAAAATTGTTAAAAATGAAAAGGAAGAGGGGAAAAAGAATGAAGGAACTTGTGTAAAAATTTATTATAAGAGTATTGGCAGGAATCTTCCTAATAATTTGTTTAGTTAAAAAATGTTTTTTGTTTAAGAAAATAAAAGAAATTTTTTTAATAATTTTAATCTTTTAATTAACGCGAATTAAATCAAATTGAATTTTTTGGGTGAAATTTAGGCGATGTAATCTTTAATAAAAAGAAACTAACACTTTCGATCTATGTACATATGTGAATTACAAATAAATTATTTGACTAATTGTATTAGGTGGCAAAAACGGCCACTAATTATGACGCCACCTAATAAACTTATTTCTTCAGATCTTCAATAAAATTTTTGGTATCCGGGGAGTGTATTTTACTTAATTAGTATATTGTCGTTTAGTTAATTGTCTTTATTACACCCTAAATTTTGTAAAATATTTCAATACTTCCTTAATTGTGAAGGTTTTTGTCTGTATTTATTTATTTACCTATTCACATTTTATTTATTTTAAATACTTCCTGGACAATTTTTAAGACAAAATAATTATTTTAATTTTTTAATAGTATGTTAATGTTTTGTTTGAATATTTATGTCTAGATTTGTTTCAAGATATAATTTGCAATTATTCGTTATATTCTAAACTTTCTCGTTTCCAATTTGTCTTTCCTTTTAAAAGTGTTGCCATAAAATATTTTTAGAAATTCCATTAAATTACTAAATATTTTTTTAATATTTTAAGAATTATGTATTGAAGAATAAAAATCATTTTTTAGTTTAAATTTAATAAAAAGAAAAAAACTATTTCCTTATTTTAGTTTTTATTTAATCCAATTTTTAAAAAAATGAAACAAAGGAAAGAAAAAGGAATTTTGTCTTTTTAAAGTTTACTTAAGTATATACATATTCATGTAGGTGAAGCTGTAATATTTCAATGCTTCCTTGATTTTAGTTATTTTCTGGACTCCCTATGTTTCCCAAGTTTTTAAGCTCCCGGTTCCCGTCTTCCTGTATCAATTCCTGATTTAATTTGGGAAAACTTTAAATACAAATGATATTTTCTTTAAAAAATTCTTCCTTATATTACTTGTTATTACCAAAATTACCCCTGCAGAATTTTCCTTTTCTCTCTTTTATTTTCTTAAAACAATACCTTCTAAATTTAATTTTTATATTCCCATTTTTAATTAAAATCAAATCATTACACAATAAAATGAACAAACAAAAAATAAAAATAAATATCATATTCCTACATTTCCCCCAATTAATCTATGCAAAAGAAAATTTATCCCTCAAAATTATTTTCATCATTATTGTTGTTAATAATTTAATTTTAAGTTCCATAAAGAAATGAAAAATAAAACGAATTATTTTCTAAAATGATATGGAACATATTAATTGGTTTTTAAAAATTCAAAAAAATTTTTGTTAAAAATTAGTTTAAAAATAAATTCTAAAATTAATTAAAAATATTTTTTAAAAATTCAAACAAATACATTTTTGTTCAAAAAAATATATTTATTTAAATATTTGCATAATTAAAATTCCCACATTGTTCTTTTTTCCCAAACTTTTTTTTTCTAAAAATAATTTAAAACAATACCTTTACCCAAATAAATAAATATATTATTTCTTCTCATGAATATTTTAACGTGAAGGTGGTTATTGTTTAGTGTATGTATATGTTTTGAATATTAAATTTCAATAGAAAAATGAGGGAGTTTTTTTTAAATTAATTTTTTTGCAAAATCAAAAATTTATTATAATTCATTCCTTTTTTATTTTTAAATTTATTTAAATTTACATTTTTTTAATAATAAATGTAAATATAAATATTTAAGTTTTTAATTATTTTTTTTACTAAAATAATTAACAGAAAAATTTTTATTTCCCTTTAATTATCTTCTATTCACAATTTATTTGAGATAAATAATTTTCTAAAACTTACCAAAATAATTCAACACTTAACAAGAATTTAATAATTAATTTTAAATTAAAACAAAAATAATTATTTAATTAATTTCTTCCTTCACATTTAATATCATCAAATTGTTCTTTAATTGATTATTTAATCTTTTCTATATTTAAATATATATTTTTAATTTTAATCACGTCATTCTTTACTACATATATTTAATTAAATATTTATATACCACCCTCACATTTATTTAATAAATATTTATTTTTTACACAAAAATAAAAAGCAAATTCCTGCCAGATTTATCTTTTCTCTTTCCTTCTTCCAAATTCTTTTGGTTTAAAATAAATTCTTTTTTAGTATTTTGCGGAAAGAGAATTGCGGATCTTTTAAACATTTTTTTAGAAAATTATAAAATTTATTTTATTATTTAATTCCCATTTCTGAATAGAATTTTTATCTGAATAATTTTTTCAAATTTATAATTTTGGCTTTTTTTTTGTAAATTATTATATAACTTATGTTTTTATATCATTCGCTTCATGTATTTTAATCTGCATTTTTTCTATAAAATCAATTTTTAGATATCATTTTTTAATTGTCTTTCCAAATTTAAATTTTATTTTGTATAATTTATCTCCATAAGTAATCCTTAAGGATACAAATGTTTATTATTTTATTTTTTTGATAAAGAAAAAAATTATAAATATTTTTATATAAAATGTAGGATATAAAATAAGTATTTATTAAAAATAAATTTATGATTAATGCATAATTAGCTACAAGAAAATACATTAATTCTAAAAAAATTTAAATATTAATTTTAATATTATGAATTTAAAGAAATAATTTTTTCAATTATTTCTTCCAAAAATCTGCAAAAATTGTTTAAATATCCGCAAATTTATTTTCTTTCCCATTTACTAATTTATTGTTGTCAAATTCTTTTCTTTTTAATCCACCCTCACTTTTAGCAATTGGCCCAAAAAAACTTTTAAATAAATACTTTTTATATATTTTAACTCTTTCTTTCTATTTAATTTTCATCCTCTTTTTCCTTCCTTTTTTCTTTTTTCCTCCCCCGCTTAAAACAATACGTATAAATTTTATTTTATTTTTATCAAGTTAGTAGATATGTAGCTAACAAAATTTAAATATTTATTTTGTTACTCAACAGTTATTAATTAATTTAAAAAATTTTTTTTTTATTTAAATTTTCAACAAAATAATATTTAAAAATAATTATTTTATTAAATTAATTTTATTTTTTTATATTTTCTAGTTCTATTTTTAACTTTTTTTATAAATATAATATTTTTAAGTCAACAAAAAATCTGTGTGATTTTATTTATTTTTAGCTACTAAATTTTTTTTTGCTTTTTATTTTGCTCAAGAATCAGTTTTTTTGAAACTTTTATTTTCTTTTTTTCAACCACCCTCACTGTTCTACTTTTTTAAAAACATTAACAGATGTAAATAAATACTCATAAATATTTTTCTGCAAATATACTTAAAAATATTTTTTTGGCCCTTCAAAAATATATTTTTTAAATGATTATGAAGATGTGGAGATTGTACATAGTCATGAAAAAATAAAAAGAAAATATTAACAAATAAATAAATAAATATATTTTTATTTATTTTATTTATCCACCTTCACTTTCAATATCCACCCTCACTTTTCACAAACAAATATTACTTCATTTTCTTCTTGATCATCCCTCAATCAAGGAAAAAACACAAAACAGTTGTTAAATAATATTTTTAAAGTTTTTTGGCCAATTGCCTTATTATAAATAAATTAAAATAAAAAGAAGGAAGGAAACTTTGTTTTTGTTAATTATTTTTATTTAAAATTATTTTTTAAATTAACTTCCCTTTATTTATTAATAAAAATATTTTTTTGTTTTTAATTAAAAAAAATTTTTTTTATTTTTCAAGTTCAACAATTATTTTTTTTAAACTTAAAAAACTTCAAACCTTCAATCTCTTACCCAAAAAACTTTTTTATTTAACCTCGTAGACCAGCAAACGTTTTTTAGAAGAAATATTTCTTTCGAAGATCAAGGATGGAAGAAAAATAACCAACTGTTATTTTTCCAACCTTTGCTCGGAAAAGAAAGTTTATTATAACCCCAAAATTCATTAAAATATTTCTTCTTCCGTCTATAATATTTTCTTGAACCTTTTTTCTTCTAAAATCAATTTATTTAAAATCTGTCTGAAAAATTTGAAAGTTTGGTTAAATAATTTGAATCATTCAATTTTATTTAATTAAAAATTTTTAAAAATAAGAAAAACAAGACAAAAATATTTTTGAATATTTTTTGAAAGATGGACAAGATAAAGTTTGTAATTTTGTTGGAATATTCGAAGTTTATCTTGTTTGCTTTTTATTTTTTGAATTATTTGCTTTTATTTTTTAATTATTTTTAATTCTACCTTTTATTTCTTTCTTCTTTTTTGATAATTTAATCAAAGTCTTTTTCTTCATTAATTAATACATTTAAATATTAATTAACCTTTTTTTTAGAAATCCTGACATTTTTGAATATTTTAATCTTTTTAAAAATTAAAACTATTTAGATAATATTTAATTTAATTTAAGGCTTTATTTAGTTAACTAAAATTTTCTAAATTATAAAAAAATATTTTTAAAAAAATATTATTTATATAATCTAAATTAACGCAACATAAATTTATCTTTTTAGTACGTTATATATTTATTTATTTGTTCCGGTGAAATTAATCCTTGAGAAGACTTTTTTATAAAATAATTTCTTTTCAATCTTTTGAAAGTGTTAATTTTTAGAAAATAAAAAAAAAGTTTTTTTTTATTTTAAAAAAATAAAAAGAAATTCTTGTAATAAATTATATTTAAAAATATTTATTTTTATATATACAAAAGAAATATTTTTAAATTATTTAATTTTTTAAATAAAAATTATTATTTACTTTGTCTGGTCTTTTTTTTGTTTTAGAAAAAACTGAAAATTGTTTCCTTTTCTGAAACATTATTAAAATACCAAGAAAAGTATTTTTATTCTATTTTTACATTTTCTAAACTAAATAGAGTTAGGTAGTTAGTTCTGGAAGTATTTAACTGATTGGATATGAGTATTCTTATATTTTTAAATATCTTTGCGTTTTATGTAGTGAAAAATTTTCATTAGAAATTCTAATAAAAGATCATTTTTTTGGAATAAAAATGTAAAATAAAAAAAAATTTTTTTTGGCAAAGCTAATTTTTTATTTATTTATTTTTTGCAAGACTTGCACCAACAAGCACCACATTTCTTGCCACCCACGCTTCTCTCCAAGACAACATCTCGGAAAACAATAAAAAATGTAAAGCAATAGAAAATATAAAGGAAGGGGGTTTATTTATTTATTTCTATGTCCTTTTCTGAATTTTTTTTTATCCGAACAGTGCAATAATTTTTTATATTTTTAAATATCCAATTTATCCTCTAAACATTATAAAACATTCCTTTCTTATTTTTTTAAAATCGTTAGGAATTTTTCTGCGTTTTATAAATGTGCCTATATATTCAGGAATAACTTAGGTTTTATGCCCAAGTTTAATTTAGCTTTCATAAAATAATAAAAAATATATATTATTAGGTATATAGTAGATAATTATTAGAGTCCGGACTGTTACGTACTACCTCGGTTAGTTTCGGTATTTATTGGTCTTCCTTATCTGTATTACGGCACAGAACACGGAACGGTACAAAATTCCGGGCTCTAATAATTATTACCGAATTATTTGTTTTTTTTATAAAAATATCGGTAATTCTTCGGTTGTCGCCCCCCCTTTTTCTATGTTCTATTTTTTTCATTTCCTT
This sequence comes from Meloidogyne incognita, assembly GCA_036172945.1. Lineage (NCBI taxonomy): Eukaryota > Metazoa > Nematoda > Chromadorea > Rhabditida > Meloidogynidae > Meloidogyne > Meloidogyne incognita. The sequence goes on from JARQAC010000037.1 coordinate 1,793,747, forward strand.
TGAAATTTCTTCGGATTTTTATATAATTCGAAAGAGCCCTTCGAGCTGAGTCGAACTGTACTAAATTCATCAAAATCCGACTTAAATAAACATAGTTATGACCATTTGTTTTAATCCCTTTCAACATCACAAAAAGCATGTTCACAGAGATTTAGCCTCATAATTTTGTTCAAAATCGCCAAATCTAACCGATCTTAGTATCAATCTACCCATCTCGGATAGCTCTTTCGAATGATATATAATAAATTATATGTCAAACAAAAAAGCTCAAAATGGTCAGGGAAACATTAAAAAAGGGGGGGGCGACAACCGAAGAATTAACAAAATATCTAATAAATATATTTTTTAATTAATTTATTTTTTAGAAAAAATTTTAATTAAAATTACTACAAAAAATTCTTTTTATTTCCTATAAATTATATTTTATTTTTTTTTGTAAAAAAATATTTATTTTAAGAAAAATAAATTGCAGTTTTTTATTTATAAATATAATAATTTTCTTTCCACTCCTCTTTTGTTTTTCGTTCTTTTCTTGTTTTCTTTAGGTATTTTCTTTAAAATATCTCGTTAATTTTATTTTTTTTTTTTGAAATTTTTCCGTTTATAATTTATTTTTAGATTTTTGTTAAATTTATCATTTTCTAAAATTGTTAAAAAATACTTCAAAAATGCACAGAAAAATATTTTTGTTATTCTGCAATTTACTAAACAATTTTGCTAATTTTTAAAAAAATTTCTGTTAAATTTTTTGTCAATTGAAGCTTCTACTAAATTGTTTTAAACAGAATCTACTAGCATTTTTGTGTTTTATATTTTAAATATTTATTCAAAAAAATTTATTTTTAATTTTTAAACGTAAATATTCAACGTAAATATTCAATCGAGAATTTCTTTTTTATTTCAAACTTTCTATAATTTTATCAACTGAAAACATATTCGATTTAATCATATGATCTCTTTCTTTTTCGACTAAAAGGCTTTCTTGGGGCATAAAATCAAAAAAATGTTTTTTAGAGGAATGGGTTAACAAATTATTTTTTAAAATTTATCTAGACAAATAAATCTTTTAATTAGTTTTTCGAGAATTTCTTTTATATTTTATTCTGCACAAAGTAAAAATAATATTCTATATAAAGGTAAAAAGATATTAGGTTTGGCCATAATCAATTTATTATTTATTCTTATTTATTTAATTAATTATTAATTTATTTTTGGAAATATTTAAGAGTTTTTATGACACTTTACTTGGCTACTTATTTATTTAAAAAATGAAGGATTTGAAAATTTTTATTTCCCTGTGGGAGTGCCTAAAAGGAAGAAAAAATGTTTAAAAAGGAATGTGAAAATTAATATGTTTGTATATATTTTTAACGTAAAAACAAGTGTTCACTTTAAAAATAAACAAAACAATTATTTAAATTTATTTTTAAATATTTACTTGTTTAATTAATATTTTGTGCATTTATGTAAGTAAGTGTAATCTTTTTATAAGAATAATAATTTAGCAAAAATTAATTAAAAAATCTAACTAATTAGCTAGTAAAATATATTTATTTATTACAATTTATTCTTTATTTTTAGTATAAAAAATGACTAAAAAAATAAATAAATCTAAAAATCTAAAATATTTTTAAGCAAAACAAGCAATTATTTTTTAGCCAAAAAATATTTATTTTCCTTTTCCTTTTTAGTTATTTTTATTAAAATTATCTAACCGTAACTTTAAAAAAACAATTTAAAAATAAATAAAAATATTTTTTAAATAAATTTTTTAAATATTTAATGGATATCTTAATTTAGTTTTACACATTTTTTTATTCCTGAATGTAAAGTTTATTTAATATTTAATTTAGACCAAACATTAATGCACTTAAGTAATTTATTTTATAAAAATAAAATGATTTTAGAATTTATTAATTTTTTAGTAAATTTTTTAAATAAATAATTTAATAAATAAATAAACACAAAAATTAGTTAAAATAAATTTTTTTGTTAATTTTGCACTTTCTAATTTAATTGTTTTTAATAGTTTAGTAAGTTAACTAGAAATTTTCTCCAAAGAAATTTTAAAACAATTTTTTAAATATTTCTTATGCTACGGTTACATAAAAATCGCGCGCGACACGCGACAGTCGCTAGGCGACATGTCGCCGGCGACAGTCGCTAGTGGCGTGGTTACATAAAATCGGCGTCTTCCGCAAAAGCGACAGTCGCAAAGCGACAAACGCTGATTTTATGTAACCACGCCACTAGCGACTGTCGCGCGCGTCTTGTCGCCTAGCGACTGTCGCGTGTCGCGCGCGATTTTTATGTAACCACTAAATTATTAGTTTTTCTATCTTTTTCAACTATATTTTCTTTATTTATTTATCTCTATTTTTCACGTTGGTGAAAGTCAGAGTACTGTAATGTATAGGACAATTTGTTGCCACTATTTTATCTTTTATATTGTGATTTTTTCGAATTTTTCCATTGATATTTCGATGGTGACTGATCATTTCGTCATTGATGAGTTCGACAATGATTAGTCCGTCAAAATCAGTTCGTCAATGACTTTCGTCAATGATTAGTTCGTCAATAAGATAGCGCCAAATTTAAATTGTTTCAGTTCGTCAATGTTGAATAGAAAGGAATAGGAATAAATATTCCTCCAAATTGAAAGGAATAGGAAATACATAAATTGTTAGTTTACATTTGTTAACTTAAGTAAAAACCTTTTGGCAATATTCTTATTGTAAAAAAATATAAGAAGATGATAGCGTAAATATGTAACAGCCCATTTAGCCCAAAATCATTAATCTAATAGTAATTTTAATCATGTCTCCACTGATGGTGAATATTCTTCTAATAATTCTCGTACCAAAATGGAAAACCTGAACCAGTTCAATTCCTAGAAGTTAAGTCTAACCGCTTCTTTGTTGGCTAGAAATGGTTCTTCAAAACCAGAGACCGTTATTTAGTAAATTTGTTAGGCGGATACTTAAAGACTTTTCTAGATGGGATAGGATTGTGACAGATTAAAGAAACGTACCTAAAAATGAGATAAGCTTAAGAGAAACACTATATATCTTCGTCAAGATAGTAATCTTCAACAGTTATTTGCAGAATTTGAAAATCGACTGCGATCCTGTTCGTTATCTACGAACAATTTCTTATCATTTAGCTGAAAATTAGCATTCTTATGAAAATTACTATTTTACAATATATTTTTAAAAAGTTCTTAGCATTGACGAACTGAAACAATTTAAATTTGGCACTATTTTATTGACGGACTAATCATTGACGAACTCATCATTGACGAACTAATAGGGAACCATTTCGATCAAGGAAATGGAGGTACAGTACTTCAAAAAATATTTTAACCCCTAGAACTTTAATAAAAAATTTTATTTTAGGCTCATTTTGAAGCATATAAAATTAAAAAAAATTCCTTTTATCTTTTTTTCCTCCCCAAAATAGGGAGGAACTCATCAAGAAATGGTCACTTTTTCATGTTCTTGGTATCTTTTGATAGAGAATCAAAAGCTCTACTACAAAGCAAAAAATCAGAATTTTTGACCGATTGATAAAAAAGTTATGATATAAATACTCGATAGAATACTGAAAATCTCAAAAATATCGGAAAAAAAGAATATTTTTTTGCAAAAAGTATACCTTTTTCAAAATTAATTTTAACCTATAAAAAGTCAGTTTAAAAATATAAAATTTATATTGATCGATAGAGAATGAACTGAACTTTCAGAATCTTTTTAAATTTTGAAAATCGGATCAGAATTGATCGAGAAATAGCATGTCGCAAAAAAGTGTCGCCAAAAATTCAAACATGTTTGAATCAAAAAAAGTGTCGCCGGCGACAGTCGCTTTTTATGTAACCACTCAAAAAAGCGACAAAGTCGCGCGCGACAAGTCGCCGGCGGAAGTCGCTTTTTATGTAACCACTCGAAAAAAGCGACAAAATCGCGCGCGATTTTTCTCTCCTCTTTTTACATTATCTTTTCTGTCGCGTGTCGCGCGCGATTTTTATGTAACCGTAGCATTAGACAATTTAATAATTTTTAGCTTTTTAATTTATTCAAAATAAAGAATAATTTACATCCTATGTAAAAATATTAATTAATCATTAACTTTTTCAACAAATTTTTAGTAGCAATTAAATAAATTCTTTAAATTTATTTTTGTCTGGAAGGTTTTTGACATGCAATAAAATAGAAAATATTATTTTTTAATCATTCACCTTTAAAAACTCTTCTCTAATTCACTCAATATTTTTACTAGATGAACATTTCGTTTGCATGTCAATTTCTCTTAATTAAAAAATTTAAATTAAAAGCTTTAAATAATTAAATTTTAATTTTTTTCTAAATTTCCCTTAATTTTAGGATCTCTAATTATGTATTATTTTCTTTATCAATATAATCCTTTGTAATTAACCAGAATGAACAAGACGAAATTAAAATAACAAAATTTTAAGGTTTCACAGTTGCTTTTCCCTTATATATTTTTAAACGATAAAAAAATATATTTAAAAGCTAAATATTTAACTCGTAACTAATTTATTTTATTTTCATGGCAACATAAAATATATTTTTATTTATAAATTTGTGGATTAAAATTTTTAAAAAAATTATATAATTGTTTTTTGACTAAATTTTCGATTTTTTAGCTTTAACATTTTAATCCATTCTTGTATTTAAATATTTTTTTCAATTTTTTCTGATTTTCCTTTTTCTGGAAGGAACACATAATTTTTTAAAGAATTTTCTCATTAAAATACAATTTTTAAATATTTGTTCTTTCATTTTAATTTTTTCTTACATTTTTTAAAATCTTTTATATCACTTACTATTTACACGTAAATCCTCTAAAAAATAATTATTTATCATTAAACTTCACTTAAAAATATATTTACATATATCTCTATTTATTTAACTATGAAGCGGAAATAAAAAAAGATAAATAAATATATTTGTGTGTAGTAAATAAAAAAAGTTCATCATTAATTTTTAAAAAAATAATAAAAAATTTAAACAAAAACTCTTGTATTCATTAAAAATTATTTTTTAAAAAAATATTTTTATTTTTCTTTCTGTCCCCTTTTTTATTCTTAAAAAATGTCCTTTAATAAAAATAATAAAAATAATTTTAAAAAGATTTATTAAAAAATAAATTTACTTCATTTTCTTCTTCAAATCTTCAATTAACCACCCAAAAACAACAATTCCTTTCTATCCCAACAACAAAAAAACAACAAAAAGTTCCAAAATTAACAACAAAATTTAAAAGTTTAGAAGAAAGAAAATTAAATAATTGTGAAAAAATGAGGCCTGTTGGTGTTATTGTTGAAGGAAAAAAATTAAATTTAAATAATCAACAACAACAACAATTTAATAAGAAACAATATTTACAAAGACAGAATGCTAAAAGGGTTAATTTTTTTAAAAGAGGAAATTTTTTATAAAATTGTTTTGACGGAATAATGTGAAAAATAATTTTGCCAAAATAAATTAATAATTTAAGGAGCATTTAAATTTTATTTTCTATTATAGTAAGACGTTAATAATTAGAGAATAATAAAATAATTTTGAAATTTCCTTTCTTTTTAAAAATTAAAAATATTTATTTAAAATTCGATACATTATTAACAAAAAGCTCCTCTCAAAACACAAATATTCGAAAATTCAAAAACAATTTCTGATTATAAATAATACATAGATATATATTCAATTTTAATTTGAATACTAACTAAAAATATCTACATGTATTAATTATTGTTCATAAAACACAAAAAAGCCTTTAAAATTCTATTGTTCCTTAAAATTTAATAAATTATTCCCTCATTTATTTTCTTTTAAAGGATTCAACTGTTGCTGTTGGAGAAACACCCCCACCCCCATTACCTAATAGAGCAACAGAAACAACAACAGCAAAAAGTCCTTCTCGTAAATGGACTTCTGCTTTTCGTGTTGTTCAATCAATGACTCGCTTTAGAAATTTGCCAAAGGTTTTTTTTATTTAAAAAAAATTTTGGTTTTTGGTTTATTTATTTTGATTTTCTGTGCCATCATCCTTTTGTTATTATTTGTTGCTAAAATAATTTTAAAGAGAAAACACCAATGGGAATTTTAATAGAAAATTCTTTTGTTATAATAGAGAGTATATTAAAAGCTAAATTTAGGATTTTAAAAGATTATTATGGAAAAGTCTTTTAATGAATATATTTTTGGAAAATAAATAAATATTTGTGTTTTATATCTTTGGTGTTTATATATAAATATGACCATTAATGATTTAAAGGAACACTTTATTTACTAACTATAAAACATAGGTTTTTAGGTTTATCTATATTTATTATAATTATTTAATTTTTTTTTGTTTTTAATTAGATTACAATTCCTAATTATTTGAAAAATATAGAAGGGAAAAAAGGGGGAGCGTAAATCAAAGTATGTTTACCAAAAATATTTATTTAAACCCTAGATTATTTAAATATTTTATTTAAACATTTTCTTTTTTTCTGATTTTTTTAAATTTAAATTTTTCTTTTATATATTTTTTTCTATCCCCGTTCAGCCGTAAAAATATTACCTATTTTTTCTTAAATTATTCTTTATTACACTTCCTTGTACTTTTCAATTTTTTTTGCATTAATCATTCATTATAAATTTTTTTTGTTTATTTTTACTTACTTTTTTTACCTTGGCAGTGGTGACCGGAAAGAGAAAAAATAAGATGTCAGACCACACAAACTGTTTTTAAATAAATTTTAAAAAATATTTTCACAGCTAACCCAAAATCTTTATTTAGTTATTTTTGTCTTTTCTAAGTCTATTTAAAATTCGGAAGCGCCTCTCCGTTTTGTTTCGATCCCTTTATCTCGATTTGGCCCTGATCTTAAATTTCTTTCTTTATTACTTCGGCTCAATTACTTCGGCTCAATTTATTTGACTTTATTTATTACTTGATTATTTTTTTTTCAACATTTCCAGCTCATTTACAATTTTTCTGCATCAAAATTAATCCAGAAAAACCCGAAAGAAAATCTTATTATTTTTCTTGAATCTAAAATATTCTATACCATTAGATTATTAAAATTCAGATTATTAAAAATCTTTTTCAACTAAATCATTTTAAAATATTTATTATTTATTACTTTAAAAAATATTTATTTTTTTGTCTGAAAAAAGAAATTATTTTAAATATTTTTTACAAAGGTTTTTCGTGTCATGTTTGCATGAGCATGTCAATTTGTGTTTACTGGGGAAATAAAAAGGCAAATTGACACTGACGTGGGGACGAATTAATGAATATAAGAATGGTTTTTTTTTAATTTTTGATTTTTAAAAGTTAATTTAAATATTTAAATCTTCATAGTTAATTAGTTAATTAATTAATTATTAAATATTTAAGTCTTTCTTTATTTAATTTATTTAATTTTTTATTGAAATATTGCTTAGAGAAATACCTTTAATTATTAATTCCCTAATTAAAAATTAGTTTACTTACTTTTCTATCCATTTTTCCAACTTTAGGTAAGATTATTTCAATTCAATAGGAATAATTTAGAGACCATAATATTCTTTCCCCTGCTTTTTTTATAATTTTAGGGGATCTTTTTTAATTTTAATTTATTAATCTCTCTTTAATTCTTCTAAATTGTGTTTTATTTATTTCCCTCGACAATAATTAATTCCCCTTTTCTAAATATTTTTAATTTTTATACAAAAATTTCATTTATTAGAAAAAAAAGTTTTTTAATGTCATGAAATGTCAAAAGGTGTCAATTACTTTATTTCCCAAAAGTACTAGTAAATAAATAAGTAATATATATTCACATTTTCACCCCACACGCAACTCAATATATACCCTAAGGCCTCCAGACATGAACATTTTTACTTTTCTGAATATTTGCCATTTTCTTAAAATTTATTAATGCTTGGACGAAGACAGACTTTTTTTAATAAATATATTACACTTTTTGATACTGAAATAATATTAAAATGAAAAAGAAAACTTTTCCTTTATTTATACTAAATATATTTTTAAAGACTTTCACAATCACAATATTATTTTACAAAATTACTTAAAAATTAAATAAAAATATTTTATATTTCACTTTTATTTAATTTAAATAATTAATTAATTAAATTTCTCTTTATTTTTCTGTTTATCTTCTTTTAAGTATTTGTTTTAATAAATAAATGGGAAGTTCCAGGAAGAGTATTTTAGAGTTGTTTTTGTTTGTTTATTAAAAGATAAATTAAAAGATAAACTACCTCTCAGATACTTTAGAGACTATAACGATTTCCATACACAAGTAGGTAATCCCTTGACTTTCTATTTTTTTATTTTAAATTAAAAAGATTTTTTTACCTTGTAAAAATATTTTTTTATTAATTAGTTATATTTCAAATTTCAAATTATACATAAATATTTAAATATTTTTTCTCAAATTTATTCGTATTTTTCTGCATAAAAAGTAAATATTTTTCCCATATATCTGCTAATTTATTATTCAAGAATATCCTTTGTTTTTAAAAATATTTATTTCCTTTTCTTAATTAAATTTTAAATTTTTTCATCTTCTTTCCAAAATTTACTTAAATCTTTAATTAATTAAAAAAATATTTTTGATTATGTAATATTTATACTTTTTGAATATTTTTGGAAGTTTTTAAAAATATTTTTCTATCAATATTTAAATAATTAAGGAGAATATTTTCTCTGTCATGCAAAATATCTATTTTAGAATTTAATAAAAAAAAGTATCAAATTCTAAAATTCTCTACTCATTTTCCATTCAAAGATCTCCCAATTAAAATGGTTACTTTACGTAAAAACTCTGAAGGGAGACCACCTCCTTCTCTAATTATTCGGCAACAACAACACAATCAACATGTAAATAATAATTATTATCCAGAACAACAACAATTGGTTAATTAATTTTAAATTTAAAAATATTTTAATAAAGTTTTTGACTTTCTTTGAAAAATGAAAATATATTTTAATTTTAAATTTTTATTTAATTAAAAATTGACACTTTGCTGTCTTTTTTTGTTAAAGAAATTTTTTAAAAATTTTTTAAAACAAGTGATGGGATAACTCTTTAATTAAATTTGAAATAGAATTTTTAATGGTTAAGTATCCACATCATATTTTTAAAGTATATTTATTTTCTTCCAAAATTATTTCAAATTAAATAATTTTGTCTAAGAAAACATTTAAAATTTATTAACCAATTTAAACAAGAAAAGTTAAAAAAGTCAAAACAATTTTCATTTATCATTTTTATTTATTTTTTTTTCTCTCTCAGTGTTGCCTATTACCTCTTTCACAAAATAATATTCGTCGTTCAAGTCTTCAACTTTCCAAACCTTCAACAACAATTAATGAAAAAGAGCAATTAGAACATATGGATATCCAAAAATATTTATTTATTAATCAACAAAATAATTTAACAAAAAATAATTTTTATTTAAAATCTAATTCCCAACAATTAATTATTAAAAATGAGGACGAAGAGAATAATCGCCGTTTTCATTATCGTAATCGTTTTGCTTCTTATGGAGGGAAGCAATTAGGTGAACAAAATGTTAGAAAACATTCTGTTGCTGCATTAATTTATAATAAACGTTCACAACAACAGCCACAAATAATTCGGGCAGAAAGTCAGGAAGGAGGGCTAGAAATGTTTTTAAGACAACAAAAACAAAAGAATAATAATTTCTCTAAAATTTCAAATCAACAAATGTGTTCTTCCCACCCTTCATTAATTAATAACTTTTTTAATCAGCAAAAACAACCAAACAATAATCCCCTTTTTCAACCAAAACTTCACCGTCGCCAACTTCCAAAAGCTTTAAATATGGGAGGATTTAATGGTTCCCCTGTTGGGTATTCCTCTCCCGGAGGTTCTTCTTCAAATAATTCCCCTTTGGGGTCCCCTAAATGTTTACAACAACGAAAACTTCAATCTTCCTCTTCGAGGCATTCAAGTCCAGCAAATTCAATATCTGGAAGTCCTTCATTACATCAACAACAACAATTTTATTTTCATCCTTCTACTTCAAATAATCAACCACCCCCAATATCTCGGCAACTTCCAGAAATTTTTCCTTCCCAAAATCAGATACAAGAATTAAAGAAAAGACATTTTTCCTGTTGTCCCCCAAATTTTGATTATTTTTCTGTCCAAAATAATAATTTTAATTGTGTTGGTGGCACAGAATTCCAAAATATAATAAAACCTCCTAATTCAATTAAACGCCCAAATATCCCTCTTCGTCGTTGCCCACAAAGTGATTTAGCATCACGTTTTCAGAAACATCATTATCATTATGGACACCATCATGGAGGGGCTGAGGCAGGTGGAAGTAGAGGAAGCAGTTTTTCTAGTTCAACTGAATCTACCCCTACACGTTGTTTGGCTATTCAATTAGATGGAACTGGTAATAATTTAATTGAATAGAATTTAAAATATATACTATGTTCTTATTTGTATTGGTTATGGAGAATGAATTAAGTATATACCCTCAAATAACAACCACAAAAATTACGTCTGATTCTTACTTTTTTTATTTGCCTATTTTGACATAAAGTAAAGAAATAATTAAATTTCCGGAAAAATATTAGTAATTGAAAAGTAGCTTAATTTTCAATAAAATAAAAATATTATTAGATGATTTAACTAATTAAAAAACTTTCTTGGCAAAAAATATTCTAACAATTTTATAGTTTTAATAAAAGTAAAAGTTGTTTAGAGTGCAAAAAATAAATGAACTAAGGAACAAGAATTATAAAGAGTTTTTTATAAGCCTACCCTTGGCTTTTAAAAAATTATTTTTTTTGGGAAATAAAATTACCAGATATTATAAACAAAGTACATATTTTTAATTTATTAAAAATAATTAAAATAGGTAAATTTATTTTTACTCAAAATTTAGAAACAGAAATTGTGGATCCTGTTTATTTGGCACTTAAACAAGCAACATGTAGATATGGAAGTAATGGCTCTCCTTTGGATGTTAATGGGGGAGGAAGCAAAACTGGTAATTCTTTTTTCATAATTAAAAAATTACTTTCTAATAAATTGCAGGAAGTCGTCGTGGATCACAATCAGCATTAGCTATAGCCAATAACAACATTAATAATGGCAGCACTCAACTTTTGTTCGAATCATGCACTCCAAGCCCTCGAAATTTAAGCCAAACATCATTACAAGATTCTGGTTATGCTGGGGGTGGTGGGAATGGGCTTCTTGGATGTGGGTCTCGTTCTTTACTTGTTTCTGGCTCAACTCCTCAGTTACATGGTTAGTTAATTAATATATCTCAATAAACTTTTACTTATATCAGCTTTGCTTTGTCGCTTTCAATTAATAAACCTCTCTCTTATCACACCCTTTGGGTGTTCTCTCACATATTTCAATACTTTTTATTTGATCTGCCATTTAATATCACATTAAGAAAACAAACCCAAATTATCAGTTTTATACCTCCAATAAATATAAATTTCTTATAATATTTTTAATATTCTTTTACTAATATCTCTTTTATTATTTATTTAAATATTAATATTACAAATTAAATTAATTCAGTTTTGTTTTAAAAATTCCCATAAATTTTCAAAAAGTCTTATGACTTTTATTATACACCGGTTTTAAATAATAAACAATTAATTTGTACTTTATTTAAAAAGTATTAATTTTTTAATGCCATTCTCATTCAAAAGTGCAAAAAATGTTGGGAAATTTTTTAAATATTTATTATTTATTTTGTTTCACGCAGCTTTTTTCTCCAAAATATTTTTTCTTTAAACAATAATAGGTAAAGATTTGTGTATTATTTAAACTTTAATTATTATGTAGATATCTGTATTCAATTAATTTCAACAAATAAATCATCTAAATTTTTTTTAAAGTCCCCCGTCACTCTCTCCTCCCAACCCCCCCCCCCCCTTCTTTCCTTTTTTTTCTGCCTCTTCCCTTAATTTACTTTATTTTTAATAGTATCATTCTTTGTCAATTACTAATTTTCGTTTCCTAGAAACAAATAGAAACAGCAAAAATATTTTACTAATAAATTTTAATACTTACTATTAACTTTTTTTCTAAAAAATATTTTATACTAGAAATCTCTAACCAAAAAAATTCTTTTAAAAAATATTTTTTCAAACAAGTAACCTTTTAAATATTTTTCTAGACCATTTTTTATTTTTTGTATTAATGTAGAAATAATTTAAATAATTCTCTAACATCCTTAATATTAAAAATCCAAAATATTTTTATATATTAAAATAATCCTAATCTCCAAGCGTCACCAATTTTCTCTATTATATAAAATTAAAAGATGTTATTAATCGCTACATGTCATTAAAAATATGTTTTAGTTGTCCCATCATTTCTTTAAAAAATTTTTTCGAAAAAAAAATTAAAAGAATTTTCTCTCATTTTTAAAAATTAATTCTGAAAATTTTTTAATTTAAATAAAACAATTAATTAATTAAACAATAAATAATTAAAACTTTCTTGTTATAAACAACTTCTTTTATTTAATTTATTTAAAACTTTATTTAATAAAATCACATTTCCTTCCTGTTAAAAATATCTTTTTATTTCCGCTTTTTTTAATTTCTAAAATTCTTTTTGTCTGGTACTAAATAATTATTAGAGATTGGGGAATAATTTTATTATTTTTAAAATATTTATATAAAATAATTGTTCTTTAAACACCTAAAAATTAAAATTAAAAAAAAGATAATTTATTTATTCTCTTGGGGGGAAAGGAATATATTGAAAGATTAATTTATTTTGGTTTGTTAATTTTGCATTAATTAGCTAAAAAATTAATTTAGTGTGAGAATACTCAATAGAATTTTTGTTTAATTTATCTGCTTAATTTTTTCCACCCTCGCATTAATTTTTGTGATTTTTTAAATTATTTTTTGCTAAAAAATAATTTAAACATTTTAAATTAATAAACATAAATTAAGAATTTGTTGATTTCTTTAAACATCAAAAATTCCAAAAACCAAAAAAATATTTTTGAAAATAAAAAGATTTTTTAAATTTATTAAAGTAATAACTAGGGTTGTTGGCGACCGGTTATTAACCGGTACCCCCGGTTTTCGGTTAATCTAAATTTTAGAAACCCGGTTTTCGGTTTTGAGTTTTAGGCAAATACCGGTTTTATTTTGGGGGAATTTTTAATAAAATCACTCATTTTCACAAATTTCCGGTTTTCGGTTTTTAAAATTTCTAAAAACGGTTAATTTTTGGGAAAAAATTTCAAAAATTCCGGTTTTAAAACCGGTCGCCAACAACCCTAGTAATAACTGTAAAAACCCCTTTATTAATTTTTTTTCTTCTAAAAAGTTATTTGAATAAAATATTAAGTTTATGAGGGTGTTTTGAGGGGGTTGAGGGGGAGAAAGGAAAGGAATTAATTTTTGCTTCAATTCTCCCATTTAATTCTCCCTCTTTTTTATCCATTAAAAACCACTTTTCTGAGATTTTCTTATTCAATATTTTTGTGAATAATAAATTTATGAACATTAAATTTTATTTTTTATTTTATTAATAAACCAAAAATTAATTTTTAATAATTTTTAAATAATTCAAAAAATTTTTTTAAATAATTAATTAAAAATATAAAAAATATTCTTAAAATTATTAAATTAAATTTAATAATTCTGACTCATTTTTAAGTGCAACGTATTTATTAAATTGCAATTTATCCGTTTCTTTATTGACTCTGTCTACTACATATTTTTAAGTACTAAAATTTATTTTTAAATTATTTCTTCACCTTTACAGAAAAAATTTTATTTCTTCCATTATATGTACTACAAAATTTCTGCTAAAAAATATTTACATATTTAATAAATATTTACTTATTTTCGATAATATTATTAAAAATATTTTTGGAAATTCCAACTTGTCTAATATAAACTATCACGCAAAAGATCACAAATAAATAAATATTCTCTTTTACTTTATTTTCTGCAATAATTAAAAACAAAATAAAAACTTTAACAAATTTTGCATTTATTTACAAACTTTTGTTTTAAATTATTTTTTTCTTCACCTGCCAAAGTTTTCTTCTAAATAGTAAATAAAAAACTTTTTTTTTCTTCCATTCATTTTACTTTTATTTTCTTTCTCTTTTCACTCCATTAACAAAGTTTTTAAGCTGGCATTTATAATTTGTTTAAGTTTCAATAGCACCAAACCTTTTTATAATATTAAACTGAAAGAAAAGTGTTTTTTTTATTTAAAGTTAAACATTTATTTGTTTATTAAATATATATTAAATATATATTATAATATACCGTATTTCCGGAAATAGAACCCATCGGGCTCTATTTTTCAACTATACAAAAAGATGGGGCCCTATTTCAGGGTGGGGTTTAATTTTCGAAAATACGGTATTTCTCTCTCTCTCCCTAAGGATCTGATTTTTAGGACCTTGAAATACCTTAAATATTTTTCCAAAAAAAGTTTGTTTTTAACAAGAAAATTGCAATAAAATTGCTTTTTGTTTTTATTTTGGTATCAAAATACCTCAATTAAAAAGTTATTTTTGGCAAGTAATTTTATAATCCCCTCCTACTATTTTTGCATAAAAGATTTGCTTGTTCCATATCTAGTTTGGCGAGAAAATATTTTAATTTGGTTTAAGAATTAATTTAAAAATATATACATAATTAAAATTTAAAGAAGAAACTTGAGTTAAATAATTTCTAATTTTTGTGACTTTTCAGACTCCCTCTCCCTTTGTTTGAATACCTAGTTCTCTCTTCGTTTTCATAAATTCACGAATATTTAATATTTATCTGATTTTTGATATATTTTGGGATTATTTTTAAATTTATTTTTTTTAATTTTGACTGGCATATTCCTAAAATTACTCTAAAATTAAATAAAAAAATATATTTTTATTTACTAATTGTCCATAATTAGCAGCCAACCTTTAAACTTTTCACCACCTCTTTTCATTCCCCCTTTTCAAAAATTTCCTTTACAAAAATTCAAAATTACTTTTCCCTTTCCCTCTCTCCCCCCAACCACCCCCGCCAAAAAATTTTTAGGGAATGCCCTTACCCTTTAAAATTTCTTTTTTTTTATATTACCTCTCCCTCTCCCCTTTCATTTCACTCATTCTCCCTCTTGTCTTCATTCATTTTTTTCCACCCACACTTTTTTGCCAATTCAAGCAGCCCATCATCCCCCCCCCTGCCCATCATCCCCCGCTGCTTTTCATTCTTTTTAATTTTCTTTTCTTCCCATAAAAAGCTAATATAATTCCTTTTCTTTCTCCTTTTACCGGTTCCTCAATTATCTGCAAAAAGAATATTTAGTAATTTTTGTTGATTCCAAGAATTTTTTAAGTAAAATTAACAAAAAAAAAAGTTTGAATAAAATTAAAAGCTTTTTAAAAATATTTAAGTTTTTTTCAATTAAATTCTCATTTATTGAGTTCTAAAATATTTAACTAACCAGTTTATTAAATAGAGGGAATTATATTAGAATTAATTGACAATATTTTGTATGGTAGAGCTTGGCTTGATTAAATTTTTTCAATTCTATGACGATTTTTAATTGAAAAATACTTGCAATTTCTGGCCGGTTCAGGGGACCCTTTTACCACTCATAGGGGGCATTTCCCATTTCTTGACCTCTTTTCTACATGCCACCTTTTTGGCCAATTTTGCCCCCTTTATTCCCTCCTTTTTAGAGGCCATGCCCCCTTTTGGTGATTTGGAGAGGGTGACTCTGGGCCGGGTTCTAGTACAAATATTACTCTTTAAATTACCTAGCTCAATAAAAATATTTCCTCTCTTAATTATTAAATTTAAATATTTTTAAAATTAAAAAAGATTAACTTTTTTTTAAAACTAATTTCTAAAATAGAAAAGAACTTCTAATGGGTTACTAGGATATAAAATGAAGTGATTATTAAAAGGAATATATTAAGCTTTTATTGGCTTTATTGCTTCCGTCTAAAATATATTCCCCCCCTTTTTCATTTTAAATAAATGTTAAATCAAAAAAAAAGTTGAAAGTACAAAAACTAAAATATTCACAACTGAGTGAACCCGGAAATTCCATTGTTTTTCATTTATTGTCTCTCTAATATTATTAAAGTAAATTTCTAAAAAAGGAAGAAAAAAGCCCATTATAACGAGACACATAAATAAATATACTACCTATTATTGACTTGTTTTTAAGAAAAATTCTAAATAAATTTCTCAAAAATTTCAGGAATCGGTAACGGTAGCGTAGTTGGAACAACAACAAATAACAACAATATTTCTATTAATTGTCAACAACAATTGTCCCCAGCAACAAAACAACGTGTTCAACAACAACAACAAACAAATAATACTCAAAACGGAGGAGGAAGACGGCCAAAACTTAGTGAAAAAATGAAGTCCCTCTCGCTGGATTGTGCTGATATGCCTCCACCGGTTCAAATGGGTGGAATTGGCCGAAATCAATATTTTAGTACGTTCTTTAAAGACAATCTTAAAATCCCTCTCATCAATAGAAATCTTCTTTTAAAACCCCCAATTTTTCAGAAGGAAAACAACTTCGTTCTGCACGAGGCTATGCGGCCTCAGGTGAAAGTTTTGAGAATTCATTTGAGCGTAGTGAATCCCCGCCCTCATCAAGACCTACTCCAACAAAAACAACGCAACAATTAACAAGAAGATTGCCACCAGCACCCCCAATGACTGGTTAGTTTCTTCTTAATAATTAAATTTGGGAATCATTAACAAGAAGAAAGAAATACTTTAACTAATTTATCCATTTTCTAGCCCCAATTCAACAGCAACCAATAAAGCCAAATGAATCAGCTTCTTCACGTCGTTTAATGCCCCCAATTAGTACACACATTGTTATTCATGAATATGTAAATGGTGAATGCGCTCTTTTCCTTGGCGATAGACTAGTTGTTTTGGACAATGGTGATCCAGACTGGAAGCATGGATTTAAAGTAAATGAGTTTTTAGACTTTATTTATTATACATACTTCATTCTCTCTCTTGCCTTTTGTAATTCTTTTCACTACTGTAATACTCAAATAAATTTTAATATTACGAAAAAAACTTTTAAATTCCTTTATTTTTTTAGGTTAATGACCGTCTTCAACAATTATTCACATTTCCAAGTACCTGTATCACTGCATTCCAACCTGATGAACAACCTATGCGTTTAACACAAAATTGTAATTTGGTGGAACAAAAATTGCGTCTCTATAGAGACCAAGTATTTTAACAATTGATATTTACATATTTAATTTTAATTAAAATTTAAGGTTGTTTTTGTACAGCCAAACTCATTACGGGAAGATGGACGCGTTAATGTACGCAACGAACATGGAACTTGTGCCTATTGCCCTTTGCAGTATTTAATGCTTATGTAGAATTATTTAGAAGATTTTTTAATTTATAAGATGAAAAATAAATCATTTAATGATTTTTGAATGTTTAGTTAGATTAAATTGAAATAATGCATGGCTATCCAAGGATAACAAAATTTTTCAAAAGATATTTTTATAAAATGACTGTGAATACATATGCATTATATCAATAAAAACATTTCTATTTTTCTAGTCAGAAATATGTTATTTCTCAATTTTGTTTTTAATTTTTATCTATTCTCAATGTATTATAAAAAAATTGTAAATTTTTTTGTCTAAAATACGTTAGGATTTAAATATTGAATTAGATAGACTAGTTTTTAAACGAAATTTTCAGAAAAACTTTTTAAGGAGAGAACAAAAGACATTCGGAAAAGTTTGTTAGGAGTCTCAGGCAATAAAACTAATTTACAATTTTTGGAAGAAAATCTTGAGAAAAATATTTTAAAGTGCGAAATTAAACTTGCGACTTTATTATAACTTAAAAGTAAAACAAAGTTTTAATTTCAATTAAATTTTTAAAATAAAGCTCCTTAAATAATATAACCAAATACATATTTAACACTAAAATAAAATCACCTACTTATATCAATAAAATACAACAATATTCTTTCATTTCATAAAAGTTCTTTCAAATTTTGAACAAAAAATTCTGGGATAAGTGATTGCTTTCCCTGCATAGCAAAATGTTTAACATCTTCCATTGAAGAAACACCAGTTAATACCAAAAGAGTGCTAAGGCCTGAATTACGTCCAAATTGAATATCTGTCTCACATCTTTTTAAAAATAATTAATTTTTATTTAGTAAATTAATCAATAAATCGTGTCGGGCTAACTCACGGTACAACAAGTCACGTAATTATCAAATCACGGAATATTTTAAAAAGCAAAATTTGAAAAAAAATCTGAAAAATTCTGATTTTTAAAATTACGTGAGTTGGTCGTTCCATGATTTGGTAATTCCGCGACTTGTCGTTCCGTGATTTGGAATTCCTCTAGTTAGCCCCCACCCCAATAATTACCTATCGCCAATCATTAAAGTTCTTTCTCGTGTAAATGAACCACCAAAATTTTTACAAATATAATCCCAACAGAAGGAACTTGGCTTTCCCATAACTATTGGCTCACGTCCAGAAACGTATCTTAACATTGAAGTTACCTGAAATTTAAATTAATTTTGAACAAAATTTTCGTTAATTTAATTTTTGACTAATTATTCAAGAAACTTATGGGAAAAATTTTCATCTTCCCTATACAAGTAATTATGTAATTAATGTTTTTTAAACAGAAATCAAAATAAGCAAATTTAATTTTATACCGTTCCAGCTCCAGGAATAACAATATTAGGATCTTTTCCAGGAAAACGTGCATCTTCGTTTGTCACAAAAAATGGCATTTCATCGTCATGCAAATAGTTTACTGCTTTCATAATTTTTGGGAAGCTAATGTGTGAATCGAATGATCCAATAACTGCTAAAACAGGTTCTTTTGTGACAAAATCAGAAGCATTGTCGAGAGTGAATAACTAAAATATTATTAAGAAATTCATTAAATAACAAATTTTCAAACCTTTCCGTCCGGCATTGGATCGGGTCCAGTTCCAATTGACTCAATTCCACGCTTTCTAAGAAAATTTTCCAAACCCGGCGGTCCAATTAAAAATATCGGCAGATGAGCTTTGGATGCAAATTTTGGATCTTTCTTCATTTGTTCTAATTGATCCACAAGAATTAGACTTGGACAACAAACATCATTAGATGTAAAGTCTAAATTTTTTAAAATTAATTTATAATTTTTTAAATCTGTTAATAAAAATAAAAGTAATACATATATATTTTTTGGGGAATAAAAAATTAAAGACTTCTTAAATAATATAATTATTTAAGCAAAAACCGAGTCAAAACTAAGGCTGTATTATACTCAAATTCCCCATACTATATAATTAAGGTCCCCAAAAGACGTCACGATTCTCCCCTGCCACGAAAATTTTTCCTGGCTACGGGCCTGAACCTAATTCCAAAATTGAACAGAAAATAGTATAAACAAACTTGAAAATCCCAATCTTTTAGCCTTCTCCGCATGTCCAACTGGGTCACGAGAAGAATTATTTGTAAGTATAATTACTCGCTTTCCAACATCTGACAATCGTTTGACTAGATCAATGGCTCCAGGCAAAGGATTTTCATCTCGCCACAAAACACCATCAGCATCGAATAAAAATGTGTCATAAGATCCAAGAATGTGTTTAGCAGTAGCGAGTCGGGGTAATTGAAATGCTGGAGGCGTCATTTGTGCGCAATACTAAAAATTAATAGAGGAAAGAACAAAATGCCAATTCGACTGTTCAAAAATTAAAAAGTTTTAGCAGAAAAGGCGACCTCAAAAAATTAAAGCTTGAGAAAAAGTACGCGTGATGCTACTTTCTTTCGGTTTGTACCAGGGATGGGTCGGGTTAAAAGAAATTCGAGTCGGATAACGTGTTGAAAAAGACCAGGTTAACAAGGCGACTCATCCCTGGTTTTCACCATTATGTGACTTTTGATCTACAATATGTATTCAAATATTCTTTGATAAAATAAACATCATTTGTACATATACATATAATAATTTAAAGATTTATTTAGGCATAAATAAATTAAAGTACAATAATCTTACAAAATTATTAATCAGAAAAAAATTAGAGATTCTTGTGTTTAATGCATCTATGCAGTTTCACCATTCATTTGAAGAGATTTAGCAGTCAACGGCACATATTTGACATCTGCTAAATTCCGCCATACAATATCTCCATTGGGCATTTTGTCTATTTGCAAAAATTGTTGATTGTAAGCGCCCACAGGAATAACCATTCGACCACCTGGCGCTAACTGATCAACTAAAGTACGTGGAAGTTTTTCTGATGCAGCGCCAACATGAATAGCCTAAAAAATATTTTTTTAACAATAAATTAAAGAAAACAATTTTTTAAAAACACAACCTGATAAGGTGCTGCAGTCGGCCATCCCAAACGCCCATCAGCGACGAACAAATGAAGCCGGCCAGAAGAGAGCAAATCTGCATTTTGTTTACGTACATTGACGATTGAAGTGTTCACTGAAAATAAGCAATTTTTTATCCAAAATAAATAGTACCTAATTCCTCAATATGGTCAACACCAACAACTTTTCCTCGCGGACCAACAAGCTTTGCAAAACATGCTGAAAGATACCCAGATCCTGACCCAATATCTAATACATGAGAGCCATCGCCAATAACATCTGCAAGATGCTCTAGGGCTATTGCATGCATATGAGGAGCACTAATAGTCGCACCGTAACCAATATACTAAAATATAAAGCAATCAAGAGGAATTAATTGCAAAAAATAAAGCCAAGTGATGGATAGGATGTCATGTGAATTAAGAATGAAGTGGGATTTCAGAAAATGTATATGCCACGACACTAAATCCCGTAAGATTTGTATTTTGTTAAAACATGTAAAATACCTGGGGCGTATCGTCATAAGGATGTGTTGGCGCAAAATCAGCCCTATCAAAAATATAAAGCAATCAAAATATAAAGCAATCAAGAGGAATTAATTGCATTTAATCCTATCAATAGCAAGTAATGCAGATATTGCTCGATCCTTGGTAACAAAATTGTTTCTACGCAGATTTTCGACAAGTTTCCGCTGTGATCCTCTATTGCTAGAGCTTCTAGAGCTGGAAAGAGCACCGTTACCCATCAAGAATACAATAAATATAAAACGTAGTATAGAAGTAGAAAATAAAGTTTTAGCTACAATAAATCGAAATAGGTTCATGTTGCTTTATAGTTGAATTAACAAACGAAAATTTATGAACAAGCTTGACTCATTATAAACATTTTTGGATTTGTCGACCGATTTGACTGGAATTTTTATAAGGCAATATCAAGGTTTTATTGAGGGCACTCTAGTGGCACTTTTATTGGGAGTACTCTAGTGTCTCGCCTGGGCAGGGGACGATTCAGTATCGACGATTCAGTATATGGTCATAACTTTCCTGATATTCGACCGATTCGAATAATTCTCATATCATTCGAAAGTCTCATGATCCGGCATCTTTTTCATAATTGGCCCGATCTGATCTGATCATCACAAAAAAAGTTACAGCGTGAAAACTGATTTTTCTGCTTGTGACGAAGTTTATCAGTGATAACTTTTTATAGAATCATCAGATCAGGGCAGTCCAATTATGAAAAAGATGCAGCACCGCGAGGCCTATCAAGACATATATAAAGATTTCTATAATATTGATTTAACAAAAAGTTATGGCCAAAAAGCCCAAATACTGAATCGGCCGATACTAAATCGGCGATACTGAATAGTCCCCCTTCCCCCTTATAAAAAGAATTTTAAAAATAATTTTTGAACTAAAAAGAATTTGGGTACACCCCGTTATACCGCGAGCCCAGTATACCGCCGAGCTATAACTTCGTTCAAAATTGTCGAATCCGGGAGGCCCTGGCATGGTTCGAAGCGCATCGAGGAGCTAAATCGAACCATACCAGGGCGTCCCGGATTCGACAATTTTAAACGAAGTTATAGCTCGGCGGTATACTGGGCTCGCGGTATACTGGCCTGCTCCCAAAGAATTTAAACAACGAAAAATAAAAAATTAATTTGGCCTTTATTTGTTCATAAACTCCACTCATAAACATTTTGCCTTTTTGCGTTGATTTTTGACTCTTCATTGCGTTTATTGTTAAATTTCATTAACAATTTCGCTTTAACGTTATATTAAGAATTTTTGGAAAAATTTGAAAAAGTCTGAGCTCGATTCGAAATCCAGATAAATTCAGCTGTCGAAATCCAAAATCCTGTTTCCTGATTACCTGACTATTTATAAATCAATTTTTAGAAATTTCTTAATTGCTAACGGATTCAGATCAATATGAGTTCAACGAACTTTTCGCGTCAGCGAATGCAACCGCCGCCTCCTTATATTGGGAGCAAAATCAGCCTCATTTCTAAATTGGACATTCGGTAAGGTTTTAATTTTTTGTCTGTTTTATCAAATTCTAATTACTTGAAATTTTAGTTACGAGGGAACTTTGCACAATGTTGACCCACTTGAATCTACAATCTCGTTGCGAAACGGTTTGTTTAATTGTTTATTTGAATTGTATTATTTTCACATTTAGTCTATTCTTATGGAACCGAGGACCGTTTGACACCTGTTTTCGTTCCAAAGAGGAATGAATTATATCATTACATTGTTTTCAAGGCGAGTGACATCAAAGACTTAATTGTTTGTGAGCAGCCAAATGCGTTGAATATGCTTGGAAATATTTCTGCTGGTCTTCCATATGATCCGGCAATTGTGTCGATTTCAATGAATCCGCCTCCGGAGCCAAAGATGCCTACTAAATTAAATATGATGGGTCCTCCTAGAGTTGGTGGAATGAGTGGCAATGTTGGAGGGCAGCATAATACTACTTCAGGTATCTATTTGCTTGTGTTTAAATAAAAGATGAAACTACAAGTTTTCGTCAATACCGATCGAATTCTGATATTCCCCCAAGATGTCTAAAGAATATTCTTTGAGATTATCAATCTCGAGTATCGATTATACATATTTTAATTTTGTCAAATTAATTTAATTCCATCTTTTTTAGCCTTCGACAAGGATTACGATTTTGAGAAGGCGAATGAACAATTTCGTGAAGACTTGAAGGGTGGAGGTGTTAATTTGGAACAATCAGAGGAGAAAAATGAAGCAACAGACAAAGAGGATGGCTGCGAAGATGGCGGGAAGTCTGTTAATTCACTTTTGGCTATAACTGCAAGTGACAAATACTCGGAATATTATAATAAGCACAATTCATTCTTTGACAACATTTCCTGCGATGCGCTTGAGAAGGAAGCTGGGTTAGTTAAAAATTATTTTAGATATTTAGTAATGTAGCAAAAACATTTTGGGGTGTGGGAGTCAGTGTACTATATCGAAACCCATATGTACTAGAAATCATGCCCAAGGGAATCGTACCATTTTAAAAATTTTGTGTAAATTCAAATTTTGCAGAAAGAATGTCCGTCCAGATTGGAAGAGGGAGCGCCAAACCAATCAAGAGACTTTTGGCTATTCTGCCGTTCGCTCATTTTTCTTCCAACGCCGTGGTGTTCGACGTAATTATGGAGGACAGCGTTCATTTGGAGGGCAGCGTTCGTTTGGAGGACGTCCGTTTGGTAATGGAGGGAATCCATTTGGGAATCAGATGAACAACTTATTTGTTTGATGACTATACCTAAATATATTATTTGATAATGATAAAATGTTAAATTATGAATGAATAAAGATGTTGGGAGTAGTAAACCCCCCCCATGCGCCCCACATGTCTCACTTGGACATGTGAGACGTAGAGAGGGGGATGTGTAAGGGTGTAAGGGGAATCAGTTACCATCCGTCCCAATGGGACCGATGGGTGGTTGGTGACCTTGACAAGCAATTTTGCGGATGGATGAAGATGATCAAAGGGGAAAGTGGTGAGAGAGATCTCAAAGGGGAAGAGATAGAACTTGAGAGAGAACTCAGGTGATCAAAGGGAAGGGGATTTATGTTTCCCGCCATTAATTTTCTCCCTTTCCCACATGTCCCAGTGGGAAATTTGGGAGTAACTAAGGAAAACAAAAGGAAAATTAAGGATTTGGTACATTTTCATTTTTCTCTGCTGTAACCTTCTGTTGCCATTGATGTGACAAGATACAAGTACATGTGACAGGTGATAAGTGATTTTGATTGATTGCCATGTGACACCCACATGTTCCAACTGAGTAAATTAGGAGGAACTGGTGGTAAAACAAAAGAAAACCTTTTTTTGTACAAGTACAAGCATTTTTGCGGCTGAATTAAGGTGATCAATGGAAAGTGGGGGTATTTTCCCGCCATTAAGTTTCTCTGCCTTCACACATGTCCCTGTGGAAAAAATTGAGAGAAACTGGCGGGAAATCAAAGGAACCCTAAGGATTTGATAAATTTCTTTTGTAATTAAGGTATAATTACAAGAAAATAAAAAACATGTAATAGAAAAAATTAAAAAATAAGAGGAAAATAAAGATATTGACTTGTCTCCCCCCAAGGTCATTTGCGGGAAAAATAAAAAAACAATTTTTTTTACATTAATTTTTTCATTTTTTTTGTATTGTTTGTGAAATTTAATAAAAAATTCGAAAAATTTCGAAATTTTTTGGAAAGCATACGAAATTTCGAGATAAAAGTTGTAAAAATTTCAATAAAAATTGGAATTATAACCAATTTAAATCTATCCGTTAAAAATTTATTTTTATTATTTTTCAATTTTTCTCAGTTAAAATAACACGTAGATAAGTGATCTAGATTAAATGTTTTTTCAAATCTAATTTTTCAATCTAAATCCTAATTTTTAATTTTTTATTTGTTTTTATATATATTAAAAATATTTTTAAGTTTAAATTTTTTTTTTAAATATTTTTTAAGTTAAAATTTTATTAATTATAAATTAAGGTTATTAGCGAAAGGTTAAAAAACCGATACCGTCGGTTTTCAGTTATGGCCGGCTTACGCCCCCCTATGGTTTTTCGATTTTCGGAGACCTATATCTCGGTCCACAGCTTTCTTCGCCGCAGGCAAAAATTTTGAAAAATTTGGAAGAAAATTAAGCAAGTATTCATCCATTTTCTGCGCCGCAGCAGGCGGAAATTTTGAAAAATGGTGGGGATCTCAAACCTGAGGTGTGGACTCCGGCCTGTGGTGTGGACTCCGGCCTGTGGTGGGGAGCTCCGGCCCAAGGTGTGGAGCTCCGGCCACAGGTGAGGAGCTCCGACCTAACGTTGGGAGCTCCGGCCTAAGGTGCGGAGCTCCGGCCTACGTTTATTTCGCCGCAGGCAAAATTTTTGAAAATTTTGGATGCCAAGACCAAAATTCTTGCAAGTCTAACTATTAGAAGATAAAATTCACGTAAAGTTAGGCAATAGAAGATAAAATGGTGTGATGATAAGAGATGGAAGGTGTAGATTTTGAGGATGTTACTGTAAAGTTAAGCATTAAAAGATACTATTGATGTAAACTTAAGAATCACAAGATAAAATTGATGTAAAGTTAAGCAATAGAAGAAACAATTGATTTAATGCTAAGAGATGAAAGATGCAAGTTTTGGGGGTAGAAATGCAAACTTAAGCACTAGAAGCTACAATTGATGTAAAGTTAAGCATCAAAAGTTACAATTGTTCTAAACTTAAGGAACAGAAGATAAAAATAATGTAAAGTTAAGAAAAAGTCACATATTTCTGTAAAGAAAGTCAAAAATATTTGCGTTTTCCACACTTTTTCCTTAATGGCGGTTGTGGCAATGGTACCCATTTGACGTGCAATTTGGCTGCGGAATGTGCCGTATACATATGTTTCCATAAGGCGCATTCCTTTCTGGGTGTAAGGGGAGGTTTTTTTGGATAAATATTTGTTGTATATATTTACTGGGTGGATAAAATCAGTAGAATAATATTCATTAAAAATAATATCTTGATCTTAAAGTAATCATAAAGTTAATTAGTATTGAAAAAGAAAATTCACTATTTAAATAAAAAAATTAATAAAAATAAGTATTTGAAAAACCATTATATCTTCTGTGAATTAAATACAACAATTAAATACAATAAATAATATTTTAAAATGCTAAGATTTTCGATAATATTAACAATTATTCCATTAATAGTGGTGGCTGAAAATTGGGAAGGCAAAACCGGGAAGAGAGAAGAATTAGTGACAACATTATTTCGGAGGACGCCAGTACCGATATGGCGTAGGACACCACCACCAGTATTTCCTAGCATAAATGAAAATAATTCTGTGGAACTACCAATATGGCGGAGGACACCACCTCCAGTATTTCCTAGCAAAGATGAAAATAATTCAGTGGAACTACCAATATGGCGGAGGACACCGCCACCAATACTACCCAATAAAACTGCGCATAATTTGGTGCCAATATGGAGGAGGACACCACCACCACAAACATTATTTCCAAACAGAGATTTAAATAATTCAGAAGAACTTCAACGAGGCAATAAATTAATCAATAAATCATTGGATAAAACTGATGCAGGGGAAAAGAAATGGATTGTAAAGGATATTTATTATCCGAAAAAGAAAGATTTAGACAAACAAAGAGAAATAAAAAATATGGGGCGATGGATCCTACGTTGGGACCTTTATGACAACAAGTTCAAATTTGGAAAATCTAATAGAACAGATTACCTAATGTACTCAAGATGGCGATTCTTATATGAACCTCCTATTTCAAACATTATCGATTTTTTCAAAAATTTGTAAAATTATTTTTTAATTTTATCATTTAGCTATGTAAATTTATAATTTTTTAAATATGTAATTAAAATAAAATTTTTGAATAAATTAATCAAAAAATATCAAAACATTGCGTTTTTCCCATTGGTTGGGCTTACCTTCTATTTCAATCCAGACTATTCCTCGCCTCGATTTCCCATTAGTGGGTGTAGGAGGTAAGCTTCCGCCGGAAATTGGAATACTATTGAGAGTAAGTGTCGATGTAGACGAAGTTGCATGTGTACGTCGAGCCCCTAATTCTGAACAACTTATTTCTGACGGGGGTGATGTAGGAGCAAAACATACAAGCTCAAGCGGGAAGTATCTTTCGCAAATTCCATCCTTTGTATAAGTTCGTACTATAACACATTGATGAAACGGATATTGGAGTTTTATTTTGTGATGCGCATAAAAATATGCCGCAACCGATATATTAAATGGATAACTTAAATTGCCGAAAGCCTTGACTAAATGAGCCCCAGATGTTGTAATTCCGTCACATCGAATTGTATATCTCAATCCATTCCTATCTGAATAAGTTGTTTCTATCTTTCCTTTTTCATTTATAAACTTTGAAATCAAATCGGCATTTTCTTGATACATTAGCTTAAATCTCACCAAATAAATTGGACAGTTTAACTTTTTAGAAATATCATCCAAAATAGAATTCATTTTTATTGATTAATTCAGATATTAACTAAATGACCAAATGGTTTATTATACTGACAAGATAAAAGAAAATCTCAGCTTTTTATACTCAAAAAATTTGCCTTGAATATTGGCAACTCCTACAAAATTTAAAAAGTGGGCGGGACTTGTTGGAGTATATAAACCATGAGATTTCCCAACTCTCATTCATTTCGTCATCCATTCTTTTAAACTTTACATTTAAAAATAAATAAAAATGAGCGGATCAAAAAAAGAAAAGATCCCAAAGCTCGAATTAGCTATTGAGCAAAAAACTGATAAAGAGGAAGAGATAATAGAAGTAGAGGTAGAAAAGAAAAAGATCAATAAGGCAAAACCCTCTAATACAATAGTAAATGATGGGGAAATTGAAAAGAAGAATGGAATAAATCCACGTATTCTATGACAACTCGTGCGTATGAAAGATACACCGAGGATTGAGATTAGAATTTGCAGAAAATGTGCTATTGCACTCTATAATGATAAAAATAAATTCAGTCAGAAGGAGAATGGAAATATTGGAATTTGTTTAGAGATTTGTGAAGCATGTGCAAAATTGAACATGCATATGAAAGATTTTGCTGCTGACTGGGATGAGAAGAATTTAAAGAACTTTAAAAAGTGATTACAGATTAATATTTTTTATTAAAATTGTTGTTACTTTATTTTTATTTAATCAATTGTAATATTTTAATTTTAGATAAAAATTTTTGAAAGGTTAAATTATTTATTAACATGGGAGAAATTTCTAAAAAATTTTAATCAGACTTTTCCGTAGGCCACGCCCATTTTCAGAGTATAAATACAGAAATATTCCCTAGGATCTAATTTCCGCTCAAAGTTTGAATTCATTTATAAATTTCATAAAAAATGTCAGTAATTGAGAATAATTTTCAGCTCTTGGAAAGAGTTATCCCTGAGGTGTTATTTACGGTATCTTCTTCTGGTGTGACAATTTCGTCACCACGGCTCATAACAGCACGTTTTATTGAGTTTGACATGGCAGGGAAATGCAAAAGTTGCAGGGGGGAAAATGTTGACATTGATTTTATTGTTACTCCGAAGGATGTAACCTTATATTGCAATCGCCTAAAATCAGAAAAAGTAGTAATGTTTGATCATATTTACGAGATTCCTCAACAATGTGTCTTTCGTGTTAAATCAAAAGGTAAGAATTTCAATATCTTGCACAAGGAACAAGTCTGGAATGCAAAACAGTTCATCAAAGGAAATGAACAAATGACTGTTAAGGAATTTTTGTCAAAATTCACACAGGGTAAGCCTCTAGAAGAGAAAGAAGAAACAAAAGAAAATAAAAAAGAAGACAATAAAGAAAAGATATTAAACGATAATTCCATTACACCTCTTAATCATTAATCATTTTTGTTTATATTTTTAATTTTCAACAAATAAAATAAACATGAATTATCATTTATTTTCTAATAAAGATTTAAAATTAAAGCTTCCATTTGGTTGTATTATTAGCGGTCCAAGTTCAACTGGCAAAAGTACATTTGTACGAAAATTAATTTCCAATTCTGATAAAATTATTGACCCTATTCCAAAATCTATTCTTTACTGCTATGGCGAATATAATTCTCTTGTCCCCGAGCTACAGAGAGCCGGAGTCTCAGTTTATTCTGGAGTTCCCCCTGAGGATCTTATTAAGAAGCAAGAGCAACCTTCTCTAGTTATTCTTGACGATTTAATGTACACAATTGACGAAAGATATTTATCGGAACTTTTCACAAAGAAATCTCATCATCTTAATTTTGGCATAATTTTCATCACCCAGAATCTTTTCGAGAAAAGACTCAGGGTCGCACGTCAAAATTCTATGTATATTGTATTAACTCGCGCACCTAATAGTGCATTGTCAGTCCGCAATTTAGGCGTACAATTATTCCCAGGAAGATTAAATTATTTTCTAGACGCATATCGACAAGCTACAAGCATCAGTAATTATTCTTATCTTTTCATCGATTTACACCCCTCATCAGATCCAACACTTAGACTAAGAACAAATATATTTAAAGATAAAGAATCAGAAGACCCCTACAATTCCTTGCCTATTATATTTTTACCTAAAAATTCATCTAATTAAAGAATGCCAACTAATATAAGTCAACTTGTCAAGGACAACTTACTTTTCTTAAACAGCTCGCAAAAACACGTTCACTAACTAAAAGAAGACGCTTCTTAAAAAGAGCTTCTACTGACCAATTACTCTCTCTCACTGAAATTTGCTTCAATATTATTCGCAGTCAATTTAAATTAACTAAAAGACAAAAATTTCGTCTTCTACCATTTGCTGATTTTGTTCGACGTGTGAGTAGGATAAAAACAGAAGGAGGAGCCCGACGTACAGTAATACAACAAGGAAACGGATTACCAATAGGATTGTTTCCTGCCCTTTTAACTCCAATCATTATAGAATTAACAAAGACATTAACAAGCAATTAATAAAATGGCAAATAAATTTATATTAATTCCTGAGGATATATATCGCGGACTACTTAACCACCCCTTACCAGAAACAGGAAATATCAATTTGGATTTTACAAGACATAATTTGGAAAATGTTAAAAGACAAAATGCAAACACAGAACTAAAGAATATAAATTATAACCAGGAATTGAGACGTTATTTACATCTCTTGAAGGATCAGAATGAGAGACCAATGAATGTTTCAGTACGCCAAATGGATGATCCGGCATTGGAGCAAATTAAAAAATTATTACCACTACTCCAAACAAACTCCAATGAAAGTAATCAAAAAGTTTTTGAACAAAATTTTGCCACACCAAAATTGCCAACGTTAGAAGAGGGTGCCGATTTAAATGAGGATGGTCAAAGTATGACTACGGTCGAGGAGGAATCTCCAGATACTAAGGGAAAGAGTGAACCTAAAAAGACAACAATAAAAGAAAAAACAAATGAAATATTTGAAAGTATGAAACATGAGAATCTTGATAAATATGATGTGAGCACAGATGGAAAGATTTTAAATAGGAAGGGAGGAAAAGAAATACAGGGTAGCAATGCACAGAAGTCTATAGAGTGCATTCTTCGATCAGGAATTAGTGGGAAATTGAGATGGGGTGAATTGACACCGCCAGGGACATCAGTTTTAGAAAACAAGCTAAAAAGTGATAACAAAATTTGGCCGTTGATCGAGAAAGCAAGAGAAAGTTGTACCCCAAAAAGAACTTATCCAAACCAAAAAAGAAAAATAGCTGAACCGAAAGAAATACCTGAATCAAAATGGAGACCTCCAACAGAGTGGAAATGATATTAGATCAACTTTATAATGATCCAGCGAATCCGGCAGGATTTGCTGGTGTAAACCAGTTATGGACAGAGGCTAGAAAAAAAGATGCGAGTATTAAAAAGAAGGATGTTGAGGAATATTTGGAAGGAAATAGAACTTACACAATTCATCGCCCTAGGCGCGTGCACTTCAAAAGATCAATAACATATCCATCTGGCTATATGACAGATGTTCAGTGCGACTTGGCAGATTTTCAAAAATTATCGCGGCAAAATAATGGAAAAAAATATGCGCTTGTGGCAATAGATGTGTTAAGTAAAAGAGTTTTCGCTGAACCTGTTCGCACTAAAAAATCAAATGATATGGTTGATGCATTTGAAAAAATTTTGTCAAGAATGGAAATGCACCCCCACCGTATTTTTAGTGATAAAGGAACAGAATTCCGAAGCAAAGAAATTATGGACTTTTTCAGGAAAAAAGATATTGAAAAATACACGGCAACTTTTTCAGAAGTTAAAGCTTCCCTAGCTGAACGATGTATACGGAACATTAAACAGAGATTATACAGATTTATGAGTGAAAAACATACATTAAAATGGACAGAAGCATTACCAA
This sequence comes from Meloidogyne incognita, assembly GCA_036172945.1. Lineage (NCBI taxonomy): Eukaryota > Metazoa > Nematoda > Chromadorea > Rhabditida > Meloidogynidae > Meloidogyne > Meloidogyne incognita. Next base: position 1,825,078 of record JARQAC010000037.1, read on the forward strand.
AGATAGTTGAAGCAATAAACCATTCAAAGTGTAGGGTTTTAGGTGGATTAAGGCCGATTGATGTGAGCTTTAACAACGCAAAGGAAATTAGAGAAATGGTATTTGGCCCTATTGAAAAGAATAAACCTAGAAAAAAGGCTAGATTTAAGAAGAATGATCATGTGCGTATGAGCAGAAATAAAAATATTTTTTCAAAAGGTTATCTCCCAAATTATAGCGATGAAATTCTTCAGATTGATCTTGTTAAAAAGAAGGCTAATCCCAACAGGTATCGCGTCCGTGACGATAATGGAGAATTATTTAAAGGATACTTCTATCCTGAAGAATTAACCCGAGTGAGGAAGGATGAGAATACCAGCTACAGAATTGAGAAGATTATTATGAGCAGAAAGAAAAAAGATGGAGGAAAAGAATTTTATGTTAAATTTTTTGATTATCCCCAACCCCAGTGGATAAATGAAAATCAATTTGTATAATAGGCCAATTTTTCATTCCCCATAAATCATTTGTAATCATTTTTCACTTTTATTGTTCAACTTATTATTTTTTTATCGTTAAATAAATAATGGCTAATACATTCTTTGTTGTTCTTCCTAGTAATGTTAGTGATTACCCAGATAATAAACCCAATAAGTATCGAGTGCATCTCCCTAAGCCAATAGAATTTCAAGGTGGAAACTGGGTATGTGGGCTCTACAGTATTCAATACCCCCAGTCATGGGCTGCAACTATTGGTACAGACATTAAACAATGGATCGAAATTAATTACAAAAACAAGAAACCACATAGAATTGGAATTCCCAAAACAACACAGTTAACGCCCAATGGACTCAGCTTCTTTTTAAAACTTGTATTATCCAATAAAGAGAAACCTAGGAAGAGACGTGATTTATCAATAGATGCTTTTGGTGATGAAATTATTATTGGCCCAGAAATTAATTTAGTTGTGGACCCAAAAAATAAAAGACGAAGAAGGGAGGCAAGTGAAGTGGATTCTGTACCATTATGGATAAAGGAATTTTTTAATCAGTATCCTCACAATTATTGGGAAGCCATACGCGATTATGAGCAAGAATTAGAACAACATAAAGTTAAGGTAGAAGAAAAAACAAAGCAAGTCCTTAATGAAGAGGATGTTATACAGAAGGAAGAATTTCAGCAAGAACTTGATCAACTTCATTCCCTTTCAGAAGATAAAAAGAAAGAAATTCGTCTTTTAACAGAAGAAGCTAATAAGAGAGATAGGCGTGATGATCGACTTATAGCAAATGAGTTTTTGGAACAGCACCCAGATGATTATCATGAGCAATTGATAAAGATGGAAATAAATATAATAGTAAGATACATTGAACTAGAAGATAAAGTTAATGAGAGCAGGGAGGAGGGTGGTAAAAATGTTCGTTCTGGAGAAGAAATTCAAAGATTTATTAATTCAATAAAGCGTATGCGAAAAAACTTGGAAGCATTGGAATCTGCAATAATCGAAAGAGAGTTTAAAATTAGTAGGGATGAATTTCATCAGCAAAATTCAAATACACACTCAGAATTTGTCCAAAAATTTTTTGACGACCACACTGTGGATCATTGGACAGCTTTAAAGAAAAATTTAGGAGATCTACAGGAATTGCACAGGCAGATTAGGGAAAAACGAGATTTGCATTCACAAGAACAGGATGAGGAAGAAAAAAATAAGCAAAGTAAGGACATTGACAATTTAAGTAAATTGGCTTCCTACAGAAGAAATAGATTTACAGCTATACATCATGCGGCCTACAAGAAATGGAAAAATTTTGAGCTGCCAATTCCGCCAACTAAGAATGAAATTAAGGAAATGCAAAAAATTGAAGAGAAAACTCATCCAGAATATTTGGAAGATGCCCTAAAGGTAGGTGATCAAGGCAGCCCAGTGCCAATTCCTGCTCCCGTAATTACAGATGAAATGATTGAAGTTGTCAAAGACAGACATGGGTATGAGCAGGACAAGGCCAAAGAAACAGAGGAAAATGAAAGAAAAGATAGAGAACTGAAAGAAAGCAAGGAACAATTAAAGCATGCAAGAAGAATAGATAAATATGGACAACCTATACCCCTTGAGCAACCAATAGATGAAGAGGAAGATACAGTACCTGATGAGGAAGGTTTCGAAAAAGAGGAAGAAGGTTGGGATGAGAAAAGTAGGGAAAGCACAGTTTTAGATTTGGATTCCTCAGAAGAAATTATACCAACAGAAGAGATATTTGATGAGCAAAAAAATGAGCAAAATACTGACAATCTGATAAATGAGAAGACAGTTACTTTGATTGAAGAAAAAGAATCTCAGGCAAAAGATTTGCATTCTGACATTGAATTTGAATATTTGGACAGTATTGATCGTTTTAGAGTAGTTTTTAATGATCCTGATATTAGAAATATTGTTATCTCTTCACAATTATGCTATGTTCTCGGCTTCCCCATGGGGCCTTTGGTAAACGGCCAAATTGGAAAATATGGAATCGATCTCAAGGGAGGATTTACTAGCTTTGCTGTTTATTCAAAAGGGTTAACAAACACTGTAATTATGGGAAATTCAGTCAGTTCATTACTTAGAATTGTGGCTGTTGAGAATAGGTCTGGAGGTGTTGTAGAAAGAGTGTATGATCAACCAATGTTCATACAAGTGTTACCCAGAGAGATTAACGAGATTGAAATTGAACTGAGATGGATGAACGGAAGTCTTGTAAAATTTGATCATGGAACTGTAATTATTACTCTAATGTTTAAAAGAATGATAAGATTTTAATTAATTAATAGTATTTTTAAAAAAATTTCAAATTTTATTTATTTTTTATCATTTTAATAATAAAAGAAAAAACAAATTCATCTGGATTTGAATGATATAATAATAGGGATAGAAATTTTTTATATGAAAATCCAGAGGAAATAAAATAAATAAAAGTGATACAATGCTGGCCACACGTGGAATAAAGAGGATTTTGAAGGGGTACATTATTTATTACACGATTTGGAAATTTGGATATAAAATTTTTTATTGAAATGGGGGGTTCGGGGAGTAATAATGAATCAAATATTAATATTTTCTCTTGGTTTTCTATGAAAAATGCAATCCAATGTGATCCATTTTGAGAAGACTTCTCGAGGTTGACGATCATTGAACAAGGGTATTTTCGGACATCCTGTGGGATTTTATCAGAGGCAAAGCATCCAATAAAATATCTTCTAGTTATTCTGTTGTGTAATAGAATTTTCTCGATTTGTAAACTGTCCATTTCCGTCAAGGAAGGGAATGTTTGAATCTTTTCTTCGTATTTCTCCAAGTTCAATGTCAATGTTGTTGTTATTTTTAATTCTTATAAATTTTCTCAGTTGATAGGTTAAGGCTGTTGCTAGCAATAGAAGCCAGAGTACAATTAATGTATAGCAGTAGATAGTTTGAGCAATCGATGTTTCTGATGAAGGGAATTCCTTGCAAGGAGAGGGAAATTGGACATTCTCCACGTGTTCCATTGACCAGAAATCCAAAATTGTAATATTTTTCTCAGGATTAAACTTAGATGCTAGCCCAATACTGTTTTGTACTCTTTCCGGAATTATAGGGAATTTTGTTGAAGAATTAATTATTTGGTTTGATTTAGGAGTTATTGTATTAGCGTAATAGCCTATACGTTCTCTTAATTTTTCTCTATACTCTGGATTTTCATCCTCGTTAGACAAATAATATTGCTGTGTCGATTTATACAGAAAAGAAAACAAAATTATATAAACAAAGCAAAAATCAATTCTTATAGTAATGTGACACATTTTTAAAATGAAGTAGGAGATTTAAAAAATGAGGAAAATTGGGAGTATTTATACTGAAATATCTGTGGAAATAGTTCTGTTCCTATCTAGCATTAACAGTGAATCGATTTCACCCATGGCTATTAGTACAATCCCACCACTTGGAACTGGTTCTTTGAAGGTCATCCTTATACTTGTTGTACCGTTCTTTATTAAATCAAACATTTCTGGTCCATTATCTTCCTGACTATTTGTGAGGTTAAATACGAAGAAGCAATATCCTGCATATGCATACCGAAACATTGATATACCGTTACTTTCTAGTGATCCCGCGTGCCCTACTGCTTCCTGCATGTCATGATAAATCCTAGCATAGTTTCCTTTTGAAAAATCGAGGGAATAAGGGGATGCTGGAAAAGTTACTCCCCCAGCAGTTATGGAAATATCTCTCAAATTAAAATGTTGAAAATAAAAAGGTGTTGTTTTTTGCCGTCCTACAAAATCTTTATTATCAACCATTCCCAATATAATTCTTCGAGGCACCTGATCCATCCATATGTTAGCATTAAATTCTGTTCTATTTTCACCAATGAATAAGGATTTAAGAGATGTTTTTCTTATTGGGTACCGCGCGGGCTTTATTTCAAGTTTTTTCGAAATATCAAAGGCTAAACTATCCATTAATTCAATCTTCTTTACATATAATTTGCAAGACAAAATTTCTAAATGGTATTTTGGGGCAGTGTCCCAGGGAGCACTTAGTAGAAAACTTGATTCATTGGGTAGTAGTTCAATATCAACTTCACATTGGTTTACTAAATATCTTGGCTGATTACAAATATCAACATCCAATTTGGCCATAAATTGTGCACTACGAGGATTCCCATCTTCGTCTAAAAATAGTTTCCTCCTTGATTTGATTCCATATCCATTTGCATCAACTCCTGGATATGTCTGTGTAGCCCCATCATCATAATATCCCGCCACAGAAAGATAAGAGTTCTTTACACTTTGTGGGTAGGTTAGTTCATAGCCGAAAATACTTTTGTATGCCATGAGGGAGTTCCCTTCAAAAACCTGTGTCCCATTAATATGCATGCGACAATTTTTCCAAATTGTGTGGCCTATAAGCTGCACGGTCGCCACATTATCATCTTTTCCTATATCAACAAGTTTCCCATCTTTATCTTCCTTTTTAATCCTAAGTTCGGTAAAAACATAAGTTTTAGCCAAATCAATATAATTGGTAGTTGCATGAATTTTAAAATGAAACGGGGTGATATTTACAGGGTTAAGTGTGAGTAATTCAATAAATGATGAGTTGCTAATACTAACATTTGTATGGGGAGTTTCGAAAAATGATAAAGCATTTGTTATTGCATTGCCAGAATCGCGATCAATCTTCTGATGAGTGGACATTTTTATTTAATAAAGACCAAATGTATCTATTTTTTGACGTTTCTTTTTTGTGGTATCTGAGGGATGTTTACCAATAATGAGTTGATGACTTTTTTGCCTTGAAAATTTTGGATGAGGTCTAGCTTTTCTTTTGAGACCTTTTATACTACCTCTAGCTCGCAATCCGGTTCCAAATTGTTTTGGCATTCCACCTTTCTCAAGTAATCTGTCCAATCCTCGTTTTCCTTCACTTATAACTGTTTGCTTAAAATTAGTATTAGAATCTTCACTTCCATATTCTGGATTCCCGACACTTTCCAAAATTCTTCCACCAGTATCCAATGCTTCTTTTGCAACAGCTGTCCCCGCGCGTTTTGCATAAGGTAAAAGGAAACGCCAAAAATTCCTAAGTACATCTCCAACACCCCCACCTGCTTGTCTCCCATATCCACGTTGATAGGGATTAAGTCCACGAAAATAGTAATAATTTTCATCAACGCCTCCACCTGTTTGACTGACAGGTGTATGATGGTCGTCGTAACCGACTGTTCTTGGGTCAAATGGTATATGAACCATGTTTAGTTTAGAAAGTTATGTAATTTTATTAAGCTTATTTAATAAGAATTGAATGCTAAGGTTTACAGCAATTATAAAAAGAATATAATTGAATTTATTTTTGATGTTTAAAAATTTTTCCGATTTATTATAGTAAAAGACGAGAAAATATATCTTAGAGAGAATATGAAGATGATCTTTTAAGAATTGGTATTTTTGAAGGGTTTTTTTTTAATTTTTTTAAAATTGCAATTTTTTTTTAAAATTGCCGCAATCAAACAATAGAGGAGAAAATTTTACTTTAAAGGAGTTTTATTTTTTTATTTTTCCCGCAAATGACCTTGGGAGGGGAAAACGTCAATATCTTTATTTTGCCTTTATTTTTCTATTTTTCCTTTATTTAATGTTTTTTTATTTTTTATGTTTTAATTTTTATTTAATCGCCTGTCATTAATCAATTAAACACTTGTACTTATGTCTTGTCTGTCAATCAAGAGCTGTCACTTTAAGAGTTTCCGTAAATTGATAAGAGAGTGTGTTAAATGAGAGTGACAATAGAGAAAAAATAAGTGTACCAAATCCTTAGGTTTCCTTTTGTTTTCCCGCAAGTTTCTCCCAAATTTCCCACTGGGACATGTGGGAAAGGGAGAAACTTAATGGCGGGAAACTTACATCACCTTCCCTTTGATCACCCTCATTCGCCCCCGCAAATTTGCTTGTACTTGTACAAGCAAAGGTTTCCTCTTGGTACGTTTCCTTTTGATTTACCGCCAGTTCCTCCTAATTTAGTCAGCTGGAACATATGAGGCATCAGAGTAACTTTCCCCTTTGAGTTCTCTCTCAAGTTCTATCTCTTCCCCTTTGAGATCTCTCTCACCACTTTCCCCTTTGATCATCTTCATCCACCCGCAAAATTGCTTGTCAAGGTCACCAACCACCCATCGGTCCCATTGGGACGAATGGGAACTAAAACCCTTACACCCTTTACACATTCCCCTCCCCCGTCTCACATGTCCAAGTGAGACATGTGGGGCGCATGGGGGGGGTTTACTACTGTTGGGAATTGTTAAATTTTGTTTTTTATTTTCAATTTTAAGTTAACAAGTCATTTTCTTTTTGAAATATTGCTTCCATATGTTTTGTGGCAAACTGCCCAAATTGATCTTTAATTTCTCTACATTAAATATTTCTTTTTTTTTCGTTATTTTATTTTTACTTTGCTATTTCAGATTATTACAAATTTTTAATCATGATGAAGAGATTTGGAATTTATACTTCTTTCCTCGAATTTTTGTTAATAATTTTAACGATTTCAACAGTCAGGTTTAAATTTTAGAATTTTTTAATTAAATGCAAAAGTTTAAAATTATTGGAAAATCTTTATTTTATTTAGAGGTCCGAAAATTGAGCATGACTCTCAAACAGGAGCTTCTGCATCTGCTTCGGGTTCATTTCCAATTGTTTTACCACATAATGAACTAAAGCAGGACGGTGGCAAATTTTATTTGGAAGGAGACGAAAAGAATACCTGCCTTCTATATATTGAATCGATTTCTGTTGTGTTATATAACGTAAAACAAAAAATGTCTGCTTGGGCGACCATTAATGCAACTTCTAAGGGAGCAACATATAGTGGTAAAATTGAGTGTCCAGCAACTCATAATACAGGACAGGAGTTTAAGTAATTTGTTTAAATATTACGAAATTGGTTTCCCACGACTTTTAAATTTGATATTTAATTTATTGATTTATTTTCTTATGGGATTTTTTGAAATGTAATTGTTCGGTTACTCGGTTTTGGTCCCCCTTATGCCTTGCTAACAATAAGTCACATTTCTCTTAATTTGTTTTCCTTTTCTAGAATTTCATTGCAAGCAATTGCTGGCGGTGAAGGTGTTTCAGGCTATTATATTGGTGATAAAAAGAAAGTCATTTTCCGGTTAAGCAAAGTCGATGTTGAGTATGTTTTTATTATTATTAGTTCTTTTAAAATTTTTTCTATTTAGTTTAATATTTAACTTTACTTCATCAGCTTATTGGGAGTTGGTGAATGCTGATGTTAGGACAATAAGTTTGGATGGCGCAGAAGAAGGTGGAGTTCCGGTTAGTTTTTAAAATTTATTATTGAAGCTAAATTTTAAGTCAAAAAGATATATTCTTTGTAAATGTTGGTTTTTCCGTCTCCCTCTTTTTTGCTTTATCATACTTTTTTGTGTCAAATACATATTCCTTGTCTGATTGGTAATTTAGGTAATAGTCGATTTTGTATAACGTATTTTTTCTCATTTTTCATCTCCCTAGAAAAAATGAGGAAGAAATGCTTTTTCGATATGTTGGAGGTTTCCCAGATATATTCTTTGTAAATGTTGGTGAAAATATTTTTCGAGTGTACTGGGTTCGAATTTAAGTCGCATTTATTTATTTCGAATCCCGGAGCCGAATTCGGCTTCAATTTATAAATTAAATTATGCTAAACTGTCACGTTGCATATTCAGAAAATTTATATAATTTATGAGTTAACATTTTAGTAAAATATTTAATATTTGGTGAAAATATTTTTTTCCAATTTAAGAGTGTCGATAACACCTGGCGACTTGTTTCTGGTATAAGCAGCAACAATAAAGGATGGATTTTCACAGATAATCAATCTCCGGCCTGGAATATTAATGGGTTTAAAGACTACGCCTTCTCTTGTGGTCGAACTAGTCCAATTATTTGGGCAAAACATGATACGGATGAAAAAGCCTGGAACATGCAGTTGGTTTGGCTTTTCATAATTTACAGGTTAGTATTTTGTTACTTAAATTTTTAAATGCTTGGTTGGCTTTTCCATTTTTGTATTGGTACTACATATATAGTAGTAGGATAAAATCCCATGTATTCGGGATAAAATCTCGACTGTTTTTGAATTTTCAAAGATATGTACAATTATTTCCTTTTTGATGGGGTTTTATTTAATTCTATACAAATATTTATATAGAGGGTTATCTATTTCCACCAAGGGCGTATCCAGGGGGGGCTGGGGGGGGGGGGCTAGAGCCCCCCGAAATGGGGGAAAGAGGGAAAAAATTAGGAGAAGGTTGGTCGAAAAAGTGAAATTTTTTCGCCTACAACCCTCAAATTTTAAAAAATTTTCGCCTGCGGCGCTAAAAATGGAAGAAATCTAGCTTCTTGGCCTCTAAAATCCTCAAAATTTTCGCCTGCGGCGCTAAAAAGTGAATTTTTTGGCCTACGGCTTTCTAAAATTCAAAGAATTTTCGCCTGCGGCGCTAAAAAAAATAAAAATTTATGTACAAAAAATTTGCGTCCGGAACGCCAAAATTTTGGCGCACACCCAATGTTAGCCCCCCCCCCCCCCCCGAAACCGACCCCCTGGATACGCCCTTGATTTCCACCATTTCCGAAACTAATTAACAACTTAACTCTTTTCTTACTAATGTACTATAAATATTTTTTAGTTTCAATTGAATTCAACTTATATTTCTCCGGATAAAAAAAGAATGGCAAAGTTTGGCTGGCGTGTTAATGATTGTGCACCTCTATTAAGTATTGGTACTTGGATGATTCTTGTGGTTGCAATTATTTTTATTGGAGTTCTCTCTTTTGGATTTTTAATGCTTAATTCTGTCCAAACAATGAGCCGATTTGACGACCCAAAACAAAAACAGATAATTATTAGTTCTAAAGAAAATTAGAAATTAATTGTGATTTACGTTAGTATGACTTTAACTTCTAGTAGTTTTTCTCTTTTTTGGATCCCTTTCTTTTAAGCGTCTAAAAAATTCTGTTAAGAATTTGTGAGCAATTTATTTTTTGATTTTCAGAATTCTTTGAAATTAAAAAACCAAAAATGATTATTCAAAATTTATTATAAGATACATATGCAAAATTTTATTCTTCATTATTTAAATTTACATTTTTAAATAATTACATGTAAATATAAAAATGAAATTTCCAATTATTACATTAATTCGTTTATTTGTTTTTGATTAAGAGCTCCTTCATATATTTCAAATCCATCAATTAATCCTCTAAAATTTTTAAAATTAAAATTTTTTTTTAATTTTAGATTTTTTAACCTAAAATAAGGTCGATCATAAGGACGAATATAAAATTGAGAACGTCCAAGCCAATTATTTGTTGTGTTTCCAATACGGAAAGGCGACATAAGATTGTTGGTTTGTCCAGCAACTGTACCATTTAAATAAAGAGTTACGTTCTCTCCAAGTTGTGTAACAGCCAAATGAATCCATTTATTTACACAATCTAATGATCCGTGGCCTTCAAAATTGTTTAGAAAATTTTTTTAGAAAAATAAAAAAGTTTTTTTCTTTACCCTGAATTCCTGTTTCAGCAAATTCCCCACCAACAGTACTTTTAAAGTGCCAATTTCCATTACTGATTTGCATAGAAAATGCAATATAGCGACCCGGACCTGCTCCAAAATCAAACAAACGAGCATTTTTTGGAAGTTTTCCGTTACAGAAAAGCTAAAAGAATAAATATTTTTTCCAAGTAATGAGTTTTGGTAAAATTTTGGTATAATATTCGAATTTATGGTTGGGGTTTTCGAGTCGGGCCGACGTTCGAGTCTTTATCGGGCTTCATTTTTATCGGGTCGGCCCGACCAAGTCTTTTAGGGCCAAAATTTGATGCCCAACTCGATCTTTCGAACCGGACCTGGCCCCAACCCTATTCGAATTTCAATTTTCTTTCAGAAGATGAACTAATAATCATCTCTCATCCACTTTTTCTGAGTTTCCTTTTGTTATTTTGTAACAATGGAATCTAACACGGTACCTCCTCACACACTTTTCTACGTCAACCCAACTTGTTCCGAGAAGTGTTGTGTTAGATTAGATTGTACGAAACGATACCCGAAACCCGGACTTTTTTCAACTCGAAACCCGATCCGAAGAAAATTTGAAAGCCCGACCCAACTTCGGTCCCGAGAGGTGTGTTAGATTCGACTGTACTTTCAGAATAAAATTTTTTTCAATTAATATATTTATTTACCCAAGTAGCAATACTATAATCGGACAATTCACTTAAAAGATTATTTTCAAGTTCAGCATATTGCATATTTCCATTTAAAGAAAGTGCTGTCTGTTTTCCTTTAATTCCTACACCAACAGAAGCTCCATTAAATAATTTTATAGAAAATTTGTTTTTACTCAAGTCAATTGGTAAAGATCCATTAGATTCATTTTTAAATGAAAGACTAAAATATAATTTTGTCCCAATAAATGCTTTTGCAATATTTGAAGCTGCACATGTTGATCCATTTGTTAAAACCTTTAAAAAATGATAATAAATAAATAAATTAATTTTCATTTTACTCTGTAATAAAATGTGCCCTTTCCTGGTGAATCTGTATATGTTAATATTTGTGTTCCAATTTTTTTCTTTATAGTCTTAAATCGCCCATTAATTGTTGTAGAACGTTGAATCTGGGGAAAAATTTAATTTCATACGAAAGGAATGAAAAAAAAGTTTTTAGAAGAATTTATTTGATAAAATTATCTGAGGAAAGATTTAACTTCATTATTAAACCTACCGAATAATTTATTGCATATACAGGGCCCCACCAATTTAAATCTACTTTTGTCCCATTCACTCTAGCTGTTAGCCCTTCTGGATAGCAGGATTCAGAAATTGTATCTTGTTGGTAGAGAAGTGTTCCAAATCCGAGGAAATCATAAGAACCTCCATTACCCCCATTAATATTGCCTGAGCCAACTAAAATATAGATAAAATTATTATCTCGATTGAAATAATCTCCCAATTTCTACCAATTTTGTGTTTCTAACCAACTTTCTAATAATTATTTTGCTTACTTTCTGGACGCATTGCTATAGCATATTTCTTTGACCAAGGTGCAGAAATACCCATTCTGTTTTCATAATGATTATAGATAAGTGACCAGATTGGACGATTGTTGCCTTTTCCTGGCCCTAACATTGTTTGTACAACACCATCTCCGTAATAATTAGCATAAGTAATATAAGGAACATCGGCAAAACCTTTTTAATTTTAAATAGAAAAATTTGAAAATATTTTCTAAAAGTTAGAAACCAGATCCATTAAAGTTGTAATTGACTTTAGCTGTATATTCAGCACCAGCCAAAAACCGATTATTATCCCATCCATACAAATCAACATCCTTGATATTATAAATAAATTATTGGATTAATACGTACTTTAGTATGTTAATTTTTATTTTAATTCAAGAATACCGTATTTACTCAAATAATTAAATCCTCCCTTTTAATTACCCTTTCTAGTGAAATGTTGAAACAACAATTACCCAGGGTATTATTTTAGTAAACACGGTAGTTTAATTAATTTTCAATTTTTAGTCAAGCTCTTATTTATGTAGTTTATTTTTAATTATACATATATCTTTTTGATTGATCAAGAAATTCTATTTTCTGAATAAAATATTCTTAATATTCTAAGTTTATTAAGATAATGCTACCTGATTCCAAGCCATTTCACAAAGAATACCACCCAACCCAATACTTAATGTATTATGTCCTTGATCTCGTCCTGCTTCCTGTGTTTGTCCAAAATAACCAGGATGGAGATAATAAATAAATTGAGAACTCGCACCCCAATACCAATCACTTTTGTAGACTCTAATCTTTAAAAACGGTAAAATATTTAAAATAATTTACATTTATTTTTTACAGCTTCATTAAACATTTCTCTATTATCAGTCAATACCCCAACAGCAATTGCCATTCCAATTTGAGCCAAATCCCAGTTCGAATAATAGAAACGTTTACTTCCACTTGTTGGTTGATTACCTAATATTCTACCCCAGCCAGCATTAAAGAAAATATTTACCATCATTCCCTTTAAAAATAAACTTTAATTACCGTAAAAACTATTAATGTCCCTCCCTCAAATAATTACCCCGCCTGTATTAGTTACCTACCCCCTCCAGCGAAAGGTTGAAACAATAATTACTCCCTTAGAAAATAGTTGTAATTAGCCTTTCTAAAATAACCTCTATTAATTATCCCGCCTCTATTTATTACCCCCTACAGCGAGAGATCAAGACAATAATCCCAGGGTAGTTAATACAGTTTTAACGGTAGTTAAAATTAAAAAAAAAGATTATTAAATCATTGAAACTAATTTTAGATTATTAGTGTATTACTTACTATACCTTCTTCAAAAATGTTACTAAAATTACCTTAAATTTATTAAAATCTTCAGCTTTCCAACCCTTATATGAACGCATTATTTCCCCAACATTAGCAAAATGGCAACCATATATCCCCCCTGCCAACGCTATATCATTATTTCCTTGTATAGATGTTAATGTTGATGACCTTTTTTATTTTAAAATATTTTTTATATTTGAAAAGAGAAAAACCAAGCATTCATTATTTCAACAGATTTATCAGCATAACTTGTATTTCCTGTTATTTTCCAATTTATAGCAGCACAATAAGCTGCAGCAATATCTTGACACAAAGTTATGTAATTCTGAGGGAATCCAATGCCTCGATAAATTATTTTTTGAGGGCGAGGAGAATAATTTGGACTATTAAAAAATAATTTTAAATTTAGAATATCTCATCTTGTTTTTAAAATTTATTATTACAATCAAAGAAATTACCGAGCAAATCTACTTGTATTAAATTGTTTCCAAGCAGATAGCCACGGCTCTTCTTTTAATTCTATTTTATTTTTAATTCTCTCAAAATCCTCGTTAGTGTGTAATAATCCTGGATGAACAAATTCTTCATCAGCAATTGAAAAATAAACGAAAAAATGGATAAATATTCCAAAAATAATTATTATTTTCATTACCTATTTGAAAGAAAGAATATTGGTACTTTATTAATATCCCGCCCCCCCCCCCCACCCCCACCCATACTTGAGTCTGAGATTAATTTTCCATTTTTTTACCGTCAATCATTTTTTCCTTTAAACATTACAGGTAAAAGACAAGTATGTATTATGCTGTGGTTACATAAAAGTCGCTTTGCGTTTTTCGACAGAAAATAGCATGCAAAATGATGAGAGACAAAATCGCGCGCGATTTTTTCTCCTCTTTTTCCATTATCTTTTCTGTCGAAAATCGCGCGCGATTTTTATGTAACCGTAGCATTAGGAAGGAAAAAATAAACGGAAACCTCAAAAATCGGCCTAACGGCAAAATTTAACATTTATAAAGAAGGAAATTTGACCATTCCGAGGCAAGAAAAATAAAAGGAAAATTAATCTGAGCTCAAGTAGAGATGGGGGGCGGGATATTAATAAAGTACCAGAATATTAAAAAAAATTATTTTTGATAAAATTTATGTCTGAGAATTAATTATTTTATATATTAATTTTATTAGACAATTCTGAATAATAAAATACAAAAAATAACTTAAATTTTATTTATTTATTTAGATGCTTCAACTTTTCCTTAAAAATTCCTTAAAAAATTACTTCCTTATTTTAATTTATTTAAAAAAGATTTTATTTATTTGTTCAGCAATTTCAATATTTTTTAAAGGCAATTTTTAGCCAGAAAATTAATTTCAGACAATTTAAAATTAAATAGATTTAAATATTTAAATAAAGATTAACGGAAAAGGAAATAAAATTAAAAAAATATTCAGATTATTCTGTTGATTTATTTTTTAATTTATGTAAATTTAAAAATAAAATTTAAAAAAAAACTTGCGAAGAATAACTCTTCCATAAAAATAAATCAAAATAATAAAATATTTAGACTAAGAAAATTTCGCTTTAACAAAATTATTAACAAAAATATCTAATTTCTGATCAATTCAAATTAATACTGTATAAAGTAAAGCAATTGGTTCAACCCATTGAATAAAAACTAATTATAATTGATACTGATCAGCTCTTGTTTTGATGAACGAAGCGAAATAAATAAAATATAAATTATAAAATATATTTATTTTTTGCCCCAGATTTTTTAAATTATTATTTAACTAATAAATATGCACTCAAAACCCAGACAAAACGAAAGGGAAATAATGGCACGCAAGTTTCGGCCAGCGCTTATCCAGCGCTATTTCTATTTTTATTTTATTAAAATAGATCTGGAGAAAATTAATCCCTGATATCCATCATTTAATTTCCAATCTTTCAATTATTAGAATTTAAAGTTGTACTTTATGAGAACGGTTTAGACTTTGTTTGCTCTATTTACATCACAGATGTTTATGTTTAAGAAAACTTTTTTATTAATTTCTCATTAATTATTTAATTTATTTTTTAATTAAAAAATTGTTTTTTTCACATTATTTTCTTCTCCATCTGTCCAATTTTTTTTATTTTACCTTTCAATTAACAATTAAAAAATTTTTTTCTGAATTAAAACAAAATACCAATTTTCTTTAGTTTCTAAGGTTACTTACTTAAATTTATATTTTTTCAATATTAGGTCACGAAAATATTTTTTTTCGAAAAAAATATTTAAATATTACCCTCTAAATGTGAGAATAACTTTTAAACAAAATTCGTTTAATAAATTATTAAAAAAATTTTTTTCTTAATTTTATAAATTTGTAGTTGTCTGAACTTCTTTGACAAACAAATTTTTTTATAAACATTTCTAAGAAAAAAATAATTATTTTTTTCTTATGCCAATACAAATATCACAAACATTTTTAATTTAATTTCTAAGAAAATAATTTATTTGAAAATTGAAACAAAAAAATTTTCTGTAAAGGAAAGAGAATTAATTGTGTTTTTAATTTAATTTAGTAATAAATATTTATTTTTTATTATATTTATTTTTTATTAAAAATAAACAAAATTAGAAACATTTTTAATCTAAAAATAATTTTTAGTTAAATATATTTTTATTAAATATTTAATTGTTTTATTTATTTTTCTTTTATTTAATTTGACAATAAATAAATATTATTGAGAAAATTAGAATTTAAATTTTAAAATAATCTTAATAGAGGGGAATAAACATTTTAAAATATAATACTCAAAAATTTATATAACTATATAGATATATTTATTTATCTTTTTCAAAAATAAAATCTGTTTATTTATGACCAATTTTTAGAAAATATATCTTATTTTTTAAATTTAAATTTCATTGTATAATTATTTTTGTTAAGCATTCTAGATTTAGCCTTCAGTCATTAAGTCTTATTCTTGCGATAACTTTTTTATCATGAAAATTTGTGTAATTAGTGATTTAGTTACTGCCCCAATTACCTCAATCTAGGACATAATCTTTTTCATATTAGAAAGATTCAGAAGATTCCAAAATTAATTCCAAAACGAAATTTTCTTAAAACTTTCTTCTAGACTTTCTAATAAATGTGCATACATATTAATTTTAGCAAAGTTATTAATTGTGAACAGCTAATTTTTTAAAATATAATTTAATTTAATTTATTTTAATTTATTTAATTTAGCACTATAAATTTATATTTAATTTTCTTTAAATTTTGTTTCAACTTTCACACGTAATTTTTCGAGAAATGTTTTATATTACGTAAATATACATATAAAATTATATTTATTCTTTAATTTTCTAAATTTTATTTGTTAATTTTAACTAAAGCAATTTGAATAGAATTTATTTAAATTTTTTTAAGAATTTTGTAATCTTCTATTATAATTTAATTTCTTATAAATTTTTCTTTTTGTTTTAAAAACCGAGTATCTACTTTTAATTTTAAAAATTTTTTTATCATTTAAAATTAAAATAGGGTAGCTTCCGAAACCCCGACGATTTTTTGGCAAAAACTCCGACCCGAACCCCGAAGTCTCTACCACGGCAAACTCCCTAGTCGGGGTGGGGGTTTTTGCACTCCTTAATGATGGAATTTTTTTAATAAATGGGGAGATCGGAGTTCTGCGGCAACTCCCGATTCCTGACACTCCAAACCGCGAAGGTCGGGGTGCTACCTTGATCTAAAAACGATTTTCCTTCCCCTCCCCTCCCCACTCCCCCCAACCTTATTGAAGGATTTATATTTATCGACATTTTTACTAATTATAAAGCCCTAAAAATTATTCGTTTTTCCTTTAAAGAATTCTGAGACTGAAATAATAAACAAAAATTGTGTAGAGAGGTAGAGAAATTTTTTGAGATTTTTTGGGAAAATTAAAAAAAAATTCGTTGTTAAAATTTTCCACATAAAATGAGTAATAAATCTATTTTTAATTAAATAATATTTCTATATTTGTAATTATTTCTTTTCTAAAAAGAAATATTTTTGGTTTTTTAATTTAATTGTTACTTTAAAATAAATAAAAGATTATTAAATTTACAAAAAATGTCAGCAGAAATACTCTCAAAAATTTATTAAATTTATATTCAAAAATTATTTGGTTATTTTTAGTTTAAAAGAAATTTGTCAAAATTTAAATTTAATATTTTTTTTAGAAAATAAATTTATTTATCCAAAATATTCTTGTAGGGTCCGTTAAAAACTTTTATAAATTTACTGGACGTCCTTACTTTCTAGCTCCTCCTCGATTTTGATAATTATTATTTTTTCGATTTTGATTCGCGCCATCAAGATTTAAATAAATAAAATAATAAAACCAAAGGGAGTAGTAAATTTCCATTAAATTATTTAATTACACTTTCCAACAGAAGTGTCGGTTAGAAACTGAACTGAATAACCGAGGATTTCTCGTTTCTGTTTTTCTGTCGGTTCCGGATATTCCAAGAACCGACAACACTATTTCCAAAAGAAAATAAACTTCCAAAACATTTATTCTTTTATAACCTTATCGTGATACTAAATATAATATTAACTTCCGGTAACTATTAATTATTATCTTTTTTATTTGCCCCAAAACCATTTAAAATAATTATTTTTGCAAAATAAAAAACTATTTAATTGCAGAAGACTATAAATAAATAATTTTTCTATTTAAAACTCATATTTAGTCTTTCCACCGTTTGAAAAAAACAAATAATTATTTATTTTTAAATATATTATTACATGAATAAAACACAAAAAAAAATAATAATTATATAGAATATTTATTTTTTTTATTTATAAATAAAAAAATTTTTAAGAAAAAAATAAATAAAAATGTGCCAACCAATTCTTTTATTTACATATAAGCAAATAAAACATATATTTTAACAAAAGATTTTTAAAAAATAAATTCTTTTTTCTATTAAAAATCTCCTTTTATTTCATTTATTTTTAACATTTTATAATCCCATAAAATGACAAAAGATTGTTTGACATTATTTAATGAGGACTTTTAGAGTTTTGCATAAAATTGTTTGGGGATTTATTTAACTTACAGGTAACGAATCTGGATGTGAAAATACTCCTTTTTTAGTGTCCAGCTTGGAAAAATCTTTTTCGTCGAGAAATTTGCCGGCTCGAATCCTTCTTTCGAGTCTCGTGTCAATCCGACCGGCAACTTTAATCCTGATATTTAATTTTGTGTTCTCCATCTTTTTTATAGAATAAAAATATAATTTAGCTTAACGAAAATAAAAACTAAAAATATTGAGAATTTTTCACAAAACATCTGGACCCTTTTAGATTAATTCTGATAAATTTTTTGTTTGAGATTTTTTGACATTTTGTTTAAAATAGTACAAAAAAGGAATAAATAATTACGTAATATATTAAGTTGTTTGTGATTTTTTTCTGTGAAAATTCTGAAAATATAATAATTTTTTAATTTAAAATTGTATTTAATGAGAATTTTTTAGGTTTTATTTTGTTTTTAAATAATTCTCAAGTTAATTTTTATTAAAAATTTTTAATTTAATTATTCTAAAATTATAATTTTTAAAAAAATATTAAATCTAGATCTGTATTTGTGTTTTTAGCCTTGAAAATAAAATAAATAAAAATTATTTTGAATATTTTTTAAGTCTACATTGGATGTATTTAATACTTGTGGTCTGTTGATAAATAAATAAGAATACTATAGGTACTTTTTAATAAGTCTATTAATTTATTACGCAATTTTTACGTAATTCCGTATATTTAAAAATGTTAGATAATTAAATGGGTTATTTAATATTTTTATTTATTTATACCAAACATTAAATTAAAATAAGAGCCAAACAATTTTTATTTTTTAAAAATAAAATACAATTAAAATATTTAATTCTCCCACACCTTCCTTCCTCTGCTGACACAATAAAAGCGCGCATTTAATAAATAAATAAAAAGTAAATAAATTTAATTTTGCATAAATTAATTAAATTATTTTAACTAAATGTTAAAAATATCAATACTTTCTTTTATTTTTATTTTCGTAATTTAAATTATATATATTTTCTGTTTCCAACAATTTATTGCTTTTATTTTCCTCACATTTAAAAATCTCCTCTCCTCTATTCATTCTTTTTATTTTTAATAATTTATTTTTATTGTTTTAGATTTAAAATACTATACTTACATATATATTTACAATTACGTCAAAATTATTTTGAATAATAAAAAATTAAATATTAATTAAAATGTCTCAATATTATTTTAATTATTTTACAGAATTAGTAAGTTTTTATTTTTTTTGTTTAAATTATTTGATTATTTTTTAAAAATTTAATTTAGAGACTAGTATTGTTCACTCTCGATTATTTACCGCTTCCCCCTGTTTTCGGTTAATTTAAATTGCAAGAACCCGGTTTTCGGTTTTGAATTTTAGACAAAGTCGGGGTTATTTTGGGGAAATTTTTAATAAAAACATTTATTTTCAGAAGTTTTTGGGTTTTTAAATTTTGTAAAAACGGTTAATTTTTGGAAAAAAATATCGAAATTTTCTGGTTTAAAACGGGTCGTGAACAACCCTATTAAAAACTGAAAATTAAATTTTTTAAGATTTCTATAATTTATCTTAAAATAGAAACAGCTGTAATTTTGTGAATTTATATTTTTAATTTTTCCCCATCAAAAATAATTTTTTGGTTATTTTCCATTCCTTTTCCATGGGAATAACAAAAAAAATCCTTTTAAAAATTAAAAGAAAATACCCAAATAATTTAAATAATTTTTATTCTTTTTCACTAAACAGATGTCTGCAAATGACCTAGATACATTTTTTGTTGCTTATCGAGTTCAATTGTATATAGCCATAATTGCTCTAATTATTAATTTAATTATTTGTATATACTCGTTTTGTGTTTTTGATTGTTTTAATCCCCACACAACAATGTGGAGAACACAATTAATTTTGGATATTTGTATAGCTATTGGGTATATTTTGGATTCTTGTTCTTTTATTAGTTTAGGTCAGTTGGTTATTTGGGTTTTAATTAATTAAAAATTAATTTTTATAATATTTTAAAATTATTATAAATCCTGTAAATAACAAGAAATCTTTGGCATTTGTAAATTAATTAGCTACATATAATTAATAAATTTTAGTTTCTTGGTCTGGGGTTAGACTGTCTTGAGTCGTGTAAATTTTTCTTTTTGGATCTTAGGATCAAGGCAAGGTCCTTAGCAGGGATCGCGCCGACCGAAAATCAAATTCCCGATTTTCTTGTATCTTGAATTCACGAGGCAAAAAGAATCGGGTCGGCGCGACCTTTAGTCATGGTCTTGTATTCTAGTTATACTAGATATAATTCTAAAAATTGAATTCATTCTAAAATATTTTTAAAATTTTGTCTTTTAATTAATTAATTTTTTTTAATTTTTCAGAAAATTCTTTTTCATCATTAAATAATAATAATTATTTAATATCACAACAACAACCCCAAACAACAACAAATATTTCTTCTTCATTAGACCAATTAATTAAATTAACAAATAATACAGTAACTGACTGTAACAACAAAAAACCCCATTTATTTCTTTTATTAGCATGTCGTCAATGGGCAGCTGTTTTAGTTTTTATTATGGGTTTAGAACGTGTTTTATTTTTATGTTATCCACTTTGGTTTAGATCTATTAGAGTGAGGTAAAGATTTTTTGAAAAATCGTAGAAATAATTTAAACTAATTTACAAATTAAATAAATTATTTAAAAAATAGACGCACCGTATTTACTCGATTAATTCCCCCGTGGAATTATTTTTTCAACCCATCCATGGCATGGGGAATTATTCAAGGGAGGGGAATTATTCGAGTAAATACGGTAAATACATAGGTAGAGCTTAAATTTAATAATTGTATTAAATTAATTAACAAAATATATTTTTTATAAAATTTTTTTTATTTTAAATCGGCTACTGTCCTTTACAAGTTATCGGTACCCTTTCCAACCCTATTAAATTCTACACGATTTCTTTACAAAAATTCTTTAAGAAAATGTCTTATTTATTTTATGGACTATAAATCAGATTAAAAAATTAATATTTTATTCGATTTATAAATTAAAATATGTAAAATACTCTTGTATATTTAAATTTAAAAAAATCACATTTTAAAGGAAAAGTCCAATCAACACATTCGTTCTTTTCTTCGTTCTCTTCTCAGCAGGTATTGCATACACAAATGTTTCCATGGTTTGTCCTTACGAGCCAACTCATTTTACTTGTGAACTTACTTGGGCATTTGGAATAGATTATGGATATATTTCGAATGGAATAATTATTTTGTCTCAATTGTTTGGATTTATATTTCTTGTTATTGCTGCTTTTTTTGTTCACAGACTTGATTGGCCGTTAAGGAGATTTGGGGGAAATAGAAATAAAGTTATTAGTGAAAAAAGAAAAATTAGGTTAATTTTAAATAATTTTTAGAGAAAAAAATCCCTAAATTTCTCACAAATCACAAACACAACCCCTCTAAACCCCTTCAAAAGGAGGGTTGAAAAATTTGTAAAATTCAGGGCCCTTTTAGAGAATTAACGCTGGAGAATAACCTTTGTTTTTATTTTTATTTAAATCTCTTACTAACCAATTATGTAGAATTTTCTGATAAAGTTCGGGGATTATCATTTTATGACTCCTCTTTTTTATTTTCTATCCAATACTAAATTAAATATTTTTATTTTAGTTAAAAGTTCTAAAACTAAAAATTATTGCATTTCAAATCTTTATCCAAAATTATTTATTAAAAATAAATAAATCAAATTCTTTTTATGCAATTTCTTTCTCAAATCCTAATTTAAAAAAAAATTTCTTTTAACTTTATTTTTTAGAAAAATAAAATGGTTAATATTATCATGTCTTGTATTTATTGCTTTTCCACAACTTTTATTGCTACTTTTGCATTTTAAAAGTCCAGACGGACTTTATTTAATTAAATTAATTGTATCTTTGCTATTCCTTACAAAAATGTTTTCAAATATTTACATTTATATTTTGGCTACTCGTTATGGAAAAGGAATGTTTGGATTGGTAATTAATTAATTAATTTAAATTTAATTAATTAATTTTCAAAAAAGATTAAAGAATGGTGGAAAAATAGAAAGAAAACAGCTATTAATCCAAACGAGTCTATGGCAACAATTGTAGCCTCACAATTTATTAATCGCCAAGTTCAACCAAGACAGTTACAAATGTTGTCAACAATTGCTAATTAATGAAGTTTAAACTAAGGATTACATTTTAGTTTTTCTGTTATCTTTTTTACTTTTTTGTATTATTAAAATATTTCTTTTGAGATTTTTAAAGAAAAAATTTAAAAAATACTAGTTGTATAATTGAAAATCGTCAAGTAATTTTTACAATTTAGCTTTTAATTACCTAATTATTATTATGTATTACTAATTAATTTTTTTGTATTTTTTGCTGTTAATAATAAAAGATTATTTTTGTATTGGGAAATTTTAATTTTATAAATAAATTAGATGGAATACAGAAAACAAATTACCTATTAAAAAACAAGATACCGAAATTCGACATGAATTAATCATTTAGTTGTAAGATCACACTCATTTCTCGTGCTTTCAATAGGAATTGTTGAATTTATTATTTCGACATTAAACTTTAAAATATATTTTATTAAAACTACACAATTAATAAAAGTTTAGGAATTTAATTTTAAAAAATTATTAATTAATTTAGAATCTATCAATAAAAAAGTGTTGATCCATTTCCTCCATTTAATTCCTCCCTTCTTCCTTTTTTCTTTTCAAAATGATAATTTTGATATTTTGAATGTTTATTTATTAATTTATTATCTTTCCAATTATTCCTTTCATTTTCATAATTTTCTTCAAAAATTTCTGTTTTTGTATCTCTTGTAGTGTTTGTTTGTAAAGGTCCAGAGGAGGAAAGGTCAGAAGATAAAGGAGATATAGATTTTGGCTGGATTTGATTGATAGTCTGTTGCTGGCGCTGAAAATATATTTAGACTTGGTTGTCATTTGGGGGGAGGGGGGGGGCGTTGGAAGCTGTTTAAGTAACAAATAGGCTACAATTCGATAAGAGTTTTAGTTTATGTTTCTCCTCTCGATTTTGGGAAAAATAAATAAAAACACAAACCAAACTTATACCTACAATCTCTCTGAAATTCGATTGTACTTATATATTTCAATTTTCTCTTACTCTCATTTTTCTAATCACCCCAATTTAAATAAATTTAAACACAAACATTATTTTTATTTCTGGGTATTGGACTCCAATTAATATTATGTGGAGTAATTCCTAATATTCTTGGACTTGAGGAAAAGCAAATTGTATCTGCATTAGAACTGTCTGGACGGGAAAATTGAGAATTTCGATTTCGTAAAAAAGCCTGAAATTGAAAAATAATTTTTAAAAAATTCAACTAAAAACATACACATCCACAACAAACAACAATTAAAACAATAAATAAAAATAAAATTAGAGATATTGTTATAGCTTTAAAAAATAATAAATTAATTAAAAAATATTTTTAAATTACCCCAAAATATTCCTCCACCTCCTTTTCGATTTAAATTATTTTTTAATTCTTTTTTAAAAATAATTTCTTCTTCCTCCTTTTCCTCATTATTTTCTTCTTCCAATTTAATTTGTTTTACAACCCAATTATTTGTTTGGGCAATATAAAGTTGGCCGTTATGTGTAAATTGAAATTGGCCAGAAGCTAACTTTAAAAAATAATTTTTTTGAATTAAAATAAAAACTAAACATTTTCGGCAATATTTTTAATTTTCTCCCTTCCATTATTATCAACAATATCAAAAAATACATTTCCAGAACTTCTTTCTATTCCCAATTTTTGAATATTATTTTCTTTAAGATTAAATTTAATAGCTAAATAGGAACGAAGAGATCTTGAAAATTAAAGGAATTATTTAAATACCGTATTTTCTCTATTAGAATGCCACTCCCCAGTTGAATGCCAGTCTCTAATAGAATGCCACTTTGGAAGGTGATCGAAAAATAGAATGCCACTCTCTAATTGAATGCCAGTCTCTAATAGAATGACACCCTACTTTAATAATGAAAATTTTCTAAGTATAATCAAATATTTTATCTAAAGCTATTTCTATAGATTTCTTATTTTCTGTTCATTTAGTAATATTATGTAAACTAAAATGCGGCAAAATTGCAAATCCGAGATCCCGTAACGTGATTTTTTAATACTGTTAAGGATTTTTCTTTAAAATTTTTCGTAATAGAAACAGTGATATAGTGAACTTGAGTTAAATCACTGATATCGTGGGTTGAAGGGATTAAGAAGAATTAAGAGTGATATCGGCGGATTTGTAGCGATTAATAAGGATATAAGTGGATTCAAAGGAAAAAGAGAATATTGAGAGGTATAGAGATATCAGTAGATTAGACGGAATTTAGAGAAATATCGGGAATTATAGGGAATGAAGAATTCTATATTTGGGAGGATAGAGGGGCATAGAGGGGAAACCATCAAATCTTCTTACCCCTACAAATCACTTGATATCACCCTCTCTGCTTAATCCATCTTAATCATCTAAATCTTCAATATCTCCACCATATCCTCCTACTCAACAAATCTCGCTTTTCTTCAATCATCGATACCAGGATCCGTAGAATAAGAACTCGGTTGCTGGTTAGGTAACCACCAACCGGCGGTTTTTACCGGTAGAATAAGACGGTCGTAAGGTTAACCATGACCTTGTGGTTACCTAACCATGGTTAGGTGACGATGGTTAGGTAACCATCGTCAGGTGACCGAGTTCTTATTCTACGGGCCCAGCTCTCTTAATACATCAAAATCAATCAAATCCCACTTAATTTCTCAAAATCCTCCTTATCCTTCGAATTTGTTGAGCCTTAAAAACTATTCTAATGCAAATAATTTTCATATTCAACTTGAATTTGCTAGACGAATTTGCTAGACAAATTGAATTTGCTAGACGAAAATTTTTTATAGTTTCAAAATTTAGACATTGAAAAATAGAATGCCACTCTCCAGTTGAATGCCAGTCTCTAATATAATGCCACTTCCAAAGGTGATTGAAAAATAGAATGCCATGGCATTCTAATAGAGAAAATACGGTAAATTAAAAATTATTAATAAATAAAATTAATAAATTCGACATTCCGAAGATTTTATAGAAACTATAATATTTTAAAATTCTTTTAATTTTTCTATTAGATAAAGAATTAAAATTTTTTATTTGTCATTAAAAGGCATAAAATTTTATAGCAAATAAATTTGGCTCTGCCCTACCTTTCAATTTCTTCTTTATTTTCAACAGGAATTAATGTTAACCCAATTGTAAAATGTTCATTTAAATTATTATTTAATTCATTTTTTATTTTTAAATTATTAACACCAATACATTGGATTTCACATTCCTCTTTTGTGTAAAAATTATTTTTATTTCCTCCACAGCCAGCATAAATAAATTCCTAAAAAATTATTTTTAATTGAGAATTTTAAGAAAATCTTCTTCACTTAATTATTTTTTAAAATTATTTTTATTTTTGTGATATTTTAAAAAGAAAAGGAGGCACAGAAATAGGACAAAAAATGGAAGAAAGTTCTTCAAATTTCCTCACATCCCCTCCCTTTCCTCACCTCGCATTTATTTTCAATTAAATTATAAAAATATCTCAATTCAACAGATTTATCACAAATATTTTCTTCTTTTTTTAATTTATTATTAAATATTATTCCTTCATTTAAAGGTAAAAAACAAATATTATTTTCCCAATTATTTTCTTCTTCTTTAAATTCTCTTTTATTATTATTTATTAATTCTTTCTCCTTATCTTCCTCTTCATTTTCTTTAATTAATTCACAACAAATTCCCAATTTATCCTTTTCTCCCTCCAAGAAAGGTTTTCTAATACATTTAAAATTTGCTGGACAAAAATTATTTTCCTCATTTGGATTACAATAAATTGGCAATTTTAATAATTTATTTAATGCTGGATGTTTTGTATTTTCACATTTATAATCTTTTTTTAAAAAAATTAATTTTAATTAAACAAAAATATGAAAACTCATACTATAACATTTAAAATTGACAACTTTTATTAGAGATTAGGTATTTAATCTTATGGTTATCAAAATAGAGATATGGTAAGTTTTAGGCTAAACTTGAAGCCAAAAGGTTTATTTCAGAATTAAATTAATTTACCATTTTCGTCAATATTTTCTTCAAAAATTATAGTTGTAGTAATAATTTCTTCGGTAGTTGTCTGAATTTGTGTTTCCCTTTGTAAAGCAATTAATTTTGTTTCAGTAGAATCGAGTAATTTCTTTTGTTCTATATTTATTTATTTAAAAAAATATTTTTAGTTAGTAATTAAAACTAAAGTTATTTAAACAATATTTTTAAATGAGAGTAATTAATTAATTAGGCCGTTTTTAATCTAGCCCTGTCGAGAATATATTTTTTTAAATTAATTTAAAAATACCTTCAACACCTCTTCTTCTTCTACAACATAACCCAATTATTTCCTCTTTATTTTCTTCCTCTAAAATTTCAGGTAAAAATAAACATTCCTCCTCTTCCTCTTCCTCATTACATTTTGTTGAATTTTTTGTGCAAATTTTAATATTTTTATTTTCATCAAAAGAATTAAAAAGTTTGGAATTTGTGCAAATATTTAAAATACCTTTTTTTAATTTAAATTTAAAAAAATAATTTTTAATTTATTTAAATTTACATTTGGGTATAGATGGACATGGAGGGGTTAAACATTTTGTTTGTTTTAAAATACAAACTTCAGATTCTGGTAAAGAACATTTAAATGTCTAAATTTTTAATTTAAATATTTTTTAATCTACAGGTAAATAATTTTGTCGTTTATTGTCTCCCTTCTATATTAACTAATCCCGATCAGGGGTGGACGCAATTGAAAAAAAATTTTCCGCAGCCGCAATCCGTAATCCGCAAGTCAAAAAAACACGCAATTTCACGCAATCCGCAATTGCGTCCAGCCCTGATCCCGATATTATTAAATGATCTACATATCTCCTTATTCCATCCTAAGGTAATAGTGTCGTTTCCAGTCCCACTTTTTTCCTCCCCAAGTTTTGACAAAATGGGAAGAATTTTCCTTCTTCGACACAATACCTTACTACTTATATTTTGCCTACAAACAATCAAAAATGATTATTTTTTATCCAGTTCTTTAGAAAGAAAGGAAGGTAATTGTGATGTAAGAAATGAAATTCTGTCCATTCTGTAAAAATTATAGAAAAAAAACTTGGGGAGGAAAAAGAATATTTATTATAATCTCTAATTTATCCAGTCATTTAAGTTTACAATTTTCTAAAATAAAACAATCAGAATTTTACTTAATTACCTCACAAGGATTTCTACATTCACAATTTTCATTAACAAAACACCCTCTATGATCCAATTTAAATCCATATTTACAAGAAGATTCTTCCTTTTTATTTAAACAATTAAAGGGGCATCTATGTCTAATTGAACAATCAGGAATTGTTGTGGCAAGAGGGGATATGGATGTTCTTGTACCGGGTATTTCTGTACCTGTATATTTATCGACACACCAATATTGACTGAAATAATAAATTGATTTAATTTAATTCCTTTTGAAGTAAAAATTATTTTTAGTGTTTTTAAAATTATTTTAAAATAACTTTTTAATCTTAAGTTCTCATGCTAGAATAATTTTATGTCACCCTCACATTAACGGTTCTATAATTTTAGTTTATCTTTTAGACATCCAATCTCTTTTGTTTTCATTTTACTATTAAATTCTTCTATTAAATTAATCCAAATAAAATATACCCTAATAAAGAATTAAATTGGATATTCTCAAAAAATCCTTCAGAATTACATTTTGGCAAAATTAATTGATCTTGTTGTTTTTTGTTAATTAAATGTTTAATTGTTGATAATTTATCTAATTCATTTAATGTAGATTTGAGTAAATGAATACAGCTAGAATATATTTAAACTTAAATAAATATTTAAATATTTATTTAACACTAACAAATTAGCCAATTCCGGAAATTTACATTTCCTTCCACACCCAACTTGACAACAAATAGAATGTTCACTTCTCTCAACACAATCAGAATCACTAAAACAATTACTAACACAGCCTGGATTGCTTGCATTTTGTAAATAAATTGGGCATTGTTTTTTAGAAGATAAATCTGTTGATAATTCTTTTGAAGAATTAAAAGAGTTTTCATCCTCTTCTTCCTTTTTCCCCCCTTTATTTACTTTAATTATTTTATTTTTTTCTTCATTATCATTATTTACTTCTTCCTCATTATTTATTAAAAAGCATTCACTCCCCCAACCATTAAAACAACACATTTTTCCTTTTTTGCATTCACTAGTTAAACGGCACCCTAATATTTGTTTTTTACTATTTCCTGTTAATTCTGTTTGGTTTCGGCGATATAATAAATTTGGTAATGATGGACATTTAGTTGCAGAATCGAGTAAATTATTTTGTAAAACTAAAATTTACAAAGAATTATTATTTAAATTTCTGATTTCCACCTCTATATGTAAATGCCTAAAAGCTTTTGTAGTTGATTTAATTATTATGTACAACATAAAACCCCAATCGTATTAATGAACGAAAAATTAAACATGGGTTAAGTTGCGAGTCTTGGGGAAATCTTGGCCTTGGAGAGCTCCACACGAGATGTTATTTTTTAGTTCCGAGAAGACATGTAAGACATAAATTGTTGTTCCGTCCCCCATTGTTCTGTCCCCCCGTCATTGTTCCGTCCCCCCACTCCCTCCCTCCTCCAATCTTATTAAATCAAAAATCAACACACACATACCAAGTCCAGAACAACAATAACCACTTTCTCCAATTCCCAATTTTTGGCAATAAAAACCGGGCGGGCATTTAATACCTTTTTGTTCATTACATTCTTTTAATTCTCCACTTTCTAAATCCTCAATTGGCTCTCCTCTAAGGCAAGTATTTAATAAACCTTTTTTAAATAAAATTAAAAAAATATATTTAAATAAAGACAAACATTGGGGAATTAAACAAAAATAAAATATTTTATTTTTGTTATTTTCTTCACATTTTTGTCTAACGAGACGACAAACAGTTCCGATAGGGCATTGAATAGAATCACATAAAGGAGAACGGCAAATACATTGTGGACAGCCTAAACCATCCATTTGGAAACTAAAAAAGAGTTTTGAAAATTGCAATATGTTATTAATTAGATGGATATGAGAGAATCTGTTGATATATTAAGTTTTTTAACCCCAATTATTTTTTCCAGTTACTTCGTCTATAAGGTTTTGTTTTGATTTTATTTTATTTATTTTTTCCCTTCCAAATTTATTTTTAAATTTATTTAATTACCCAAAAGGACATTTTAATTCACAATTTACTGAAGGGCATATTCTCCTTAATTCACACCCTCTAAAAACTTCATTTGGCGCTCTTGTTCCATACAATTCAATTCCCGTAGAAGATAAATTATCAACACACCAAGTAAACCCGTCAAGACTTTGAATAGGTAAATAATGACCAGAACGGTCACATTTGGGCTTTAAATAAATTAAAAAATATTTTTTTAGAAAAAATAATCATACATACTTTTTGTAATTTATTGTAATCAGAAAATTTTGAGAAAATTTCAGCAGAAATACTAAAAATAAAATTTAAATAAATATTAAATATTTATTTATTTAATTACCGAATTAAAATACATTTAGAAGTTCCACTTTCTGGATATAAACAAATTAATTTATCTCCACAAATATCACTACAACATTTTTGAAGTCCTTCGCAATCATTATCTTTTAAATATTTTTTGGTTAAAAATTGAATTTAAAAAATTTAAATATTTTTATTCAATAATTTAAAAGATTTTTGATAAAATTTGTTTAAAAAATTTATTTAAATTCCCCTTTTATTACCATTATTGCACTCATTCTCTTTAATATCGTTTATTTTCCACCATTGTTGAATAATTGTTGTTGTTGTATTTATTTTATTTAAAAATATTTTTGGACAATTTCCAAATTTTTTTGTTTTATTATTTTGAGATAATTCAAAAATTTGTTTTTGATTTTCTATAGAAGTTTTGATTTTTGTCTAGAAAAAAGGAAGTTTAAATTAAATTATTTTTATATATCTTATTGGACTTTATTGGAAGCCCACTTAATGAAACGTTGAAAAATAAAAACACAGGTACGGTAGATTAAAAAATATATAGCAATTCGTTTGTAAAATACCCATTAAATAACCCAACTAATTTATCTAAAACCCACACACCTGTGTAGGCCTTTGTATAACAAATTCATTTTTATCTTCAATTAATCCTTCCAATCCCACAATTTCTTCATTTTCTTCATTTAATTTAAAACAATTTAACCCGCAACCATTAAAACAACATTTCTCTCCCTTTCCAAAACAATCTTCGTCTGATTTACATTTTGCTTGACATTTATTATTTAAATATAAATTTGTTGTTGTTGATTTTTTAAATGGGCAATTACCCGGGTTTGAAAGCTTTTTTGGCTCTGGACAGCAAAAACCTAGTCCATTATAGCCAATCTGAAAAATTTTAAATAAATTTGGTAATTAATTTTTTTTGTTTATTAAATTTCAGGTTTTTTCCTTAAAAGAAGAAAAAGCTTTTAAAGAAAATAGCTCTAAACAATTAAAAATAAATAAAAAACAGGAATTTTTAAAGAAAATTTTTAATAAATGTTTTGGAAAATCATAAAAAAACTTGCCTTGTGGCACCAATAACCCTCCCAACATTGCTGCGTTCTTTTGCAAAG
The DNA here is from genome assembly GCA_036172945.1 of Meloidogyne incognita. Lineage (NCBI taxonomy): Eukaryota > Metazoa > Nematoda > Chromadorea > Rhabditida > Meloidogynidae > Meloidogyne > Meloidogyne incognita. The sequence goes on from JARQAC010000037.1 coordinate 1,855,863, forward strand.
AGCGGTAACTCCATTGCTCAAAACCATTGGAGAACCGTTAGGGCAGGGATTTAATAAACCTAAAAATTTTTTAATCTTTTTTTCAAAAATGTTTAAGATCAAAGTCAAATTAATTGACTGTTAAGGAAATATTTATTAAAATTTAACATACATTTTGCTACTGTAGGGCAAGGAATTGTTAAACAATCTAGTTCGACAAGTTGACATTTATATAAAGGATTTACACATCTAAATATAATCATAAAACTTCTAAATTTTTAAAGAAAGAATGGCATATCATTATAGTTCAAATTTTAAAGCATTTTGGAATTACCTCAAAAAATATTTGTCAACTTTTCTCCCATAACACAGTTTAATTTATTTTAATTATAATTTCAGAAACTGAGGTCTGTATTTAATAAAAACTATCAAACAGACAAGGGACTTTTACTAATAATTATTTAATAATTTACAATTGTCTTCCATTTAAAAACAATATTTTATTAATAAACTCACTTGATCAGTTCACATTTTAATAAAGGATTTTCTATATTCGGACGAAGTAAAATAGAATTTATAGGAGAACTTTCTTCTTCAATATTCCCTTGTTCTCCTTCCCCTTTTTTAATTTCTTTTTCATTTTTCCTTCCTTCATTTAATTGTTTAATATATAAATTATTTTTTAAAGGTTGGATTTGTACAGGTGGACGAGAAGAAGAAATTAATTTAGTAATTGTAGATATACATTTCCACCCTCCACATTCAATTGGACAGCAACGACTATTAGGTAATTCAGAACAATCCAAATCATTAAGGCATTGTATTGGACACCAATCAGTTGTTGATTGTTGTTGTATATTTTTGTTTATATTTATTACTTTAAGAGATTATATTAATATTTAAAAAAAATTTTTTTCTAATTAGAAAATTGAAGAGAATATTTTTTTGAGATTTATTTAAAACACAAGTTGGGGAGAAGGCGACAAAAATATTTTAAATTTTATTTATTTTAAATTTTTAAATACCTGGGGCCAATCAAAATTAAGGAGACAATCGACAAACGATAGATATATTACAAATATATCGTTTATCGTCTGGAATATATCGAATGTCGTCTGAATATGTCTGCTGACGATATTATGGAAATTATCGTTTATCAATTGTCAATTGTCATTTAGCGTTTACCTCCAATAAAAATTAAGGAGACAAACGATATAATAGAAGAATTTCTTCTCTAGTCTTTTTATTCTTCGCGCCTCATGTATTCTTTTCTCAAGTTTATAAGAAAATGAAAAGAGAACAGAGAGAGCGAAAAAACTTGATATCTCACTCCTTTTCCCTCTTTTCCTTGTACTCAAACACACCCGAGGACTGAAACTTTGACTGGCCATAACTTGGCCCGAAGTCGTTTTGCAAGAAAACGGACATCACTTTGCAATAGGAAGTCTAGGATCCTCTATCGAATGGTGCCAAAAAATCTCAGATTTTCCGTCGATATCCCTCCAAATCCACCAATATCCCCCTTAATCCACACAGATATCCCCTTAATCCCTCCGATTTTTATACCATTAGATAGAGGAGAGAGTTTTACATAATATACGTAAAAATCAGAATTTTAGCTTTACTTTCCTAATAGTTATAAAATTTATAAGACGCTTAATCAAAAATAAAAGTCCTATTTGAGAGGATGAGTCCCTGTTTCTCTCAAAAATAAATGTACCTCGCGCGAAAGCTTATAGTAAATTTATTTTTTAACGAAAATTTTTAAAAATTATATCAAAAGATAGAGCACATTCTAATCTATCTAAAAATATTTTATTTGGAATTTTTAGGTTGAATTTGGATTTTTAAAAAATTTTTTAAATTTCAAACGATAAATTTAGCGGACATGGTTTAGCATCCGATAAATTTGTCGTTCAAAAACCGTAGTTTTTCACTTGTTACCATAATAAATTATCGTTTCAAACGACAAACGACTAATTTCGAACGATAAACGACAAATCTCGACGACAGTCGATATAATAGAGACGATAAACGACAAACGATAAAGATATTTATCTTTATTCGAGGTATTCGACAAACGACGTATCTTAACGATAAACGTGAAAAATATATCTATCGTTTGTCGATTGTCTCCTTAATTTTGATTGGCCCCTGGACACTCTCCTTCAAAAACTTCATCTTCTTTACTTTCATGTTCATTATCAGGGTTAATTTTATCGGATGAAATAGTTGAGGATATTATTATTTCCTCATCTTTTGATGAATTAATTAAATTAATAAATATGATAAATATTAATTTAAATATTTTAAATTTAGTTTTCATATAAAATTGTAGACTAAGAATTTAGTGTAGTATATATTCTCTACAAGTATTTGCAGTTAGAAAACAGGGATTAACAACTTTAATTTTAATTTACTATTATCTTCAACTAAGGAACTTTTAAATAACTTTTTTTGTTAAATATCAATCAGAAAATATAAAAATCCTTAAAATTATGCAAATTTAAGAAAAAAATTAAGTAAAATTATTAAAAATCATCGATTTAAATATTTTTAAATTATTTAAGTACAAAACAAGTTACTAAAATTGTGTGGGATTTTCACTGGTAAAATTCTAACAGTGAAAGTCGCGCCAAAGGCAACTTGAAATACTCACACACTTTCACAACATCACTCGACCCACAATAACAATAGAGAATATATTTAAATACTGAATGTAGAAGTAGAAACAAATAAACACATCCATCTACTATTGCTTTTCGATCACGCAAGCAGGAAATATCCTTCCATAATTACCCTCCCTCCCTACCATTCAATGAGTGAATTAAAAGTAGAGAATAAAATAAAGAATAATTTTGGATTTTTATTTTACTGCTTAGGCTTGTTTTTGCTTACTAAAGCAAATAAAATATTTTTACTTAATTCTTTTCAGTCATTAATATAAGAAGATAATAAAGGATTTTTGCCTATTTTTTGTGCAAAATCATTAGCGAATGAAATAAAGGGACACTCTCTTATAAGCTGCTGATAAAGCTTATGCTCTCAATACTTAATTTTAAACTTCCTTAATTCTCCACAAAACCAATATTTATTTATTTATTTATTTATATTATCCTATTTTGTGTTTAAAAAAATTATTTTTTAAGAAAACCCGTATCCCTTATAAGAAAATCATTTTTTACTTTTTTTTATAACTAAAATATTTTAAAACGAATTAATTTTATCAAAAAGTTTGTTGTAAAGATTTTGTATATAAAAACAAAGTTTTCAAAAACATCAGAATTCAGGAGTTAATCGGAAGAGGAATTTAAATTTAAAGAAAAATTATTTTTAAGTTTACATTTTTTTAAATATAAATGCTAATTTATCCTCTTCCTACAATCCCGTATATGGGTCTAAAAAAGGTTTCCGAATAAAAAAAATAAAATAAACAAAAAAAAAACTAGCCCAAAAAGATTTTTAGAAATAACCAAAAAAAAATTTTAGAAATTAAATTTAAATAAATTATTGGGCTAATTAAAAATATGTTTACTATTTATAGTGTAAGAGCGTTGAATAATAGCACACAAAGAGTAAAGGCAAACAAATATCTCCCAACTTGGTCATTTCTTCTTTTTTTCCTCAGAGGTAGATGAAGTAGAATTTGATGGCATAGTAGTAAATGTACTATTTGATCCCATCTTGAATAACAGAAAAAATTTCAAAAAATATTCTTCTAATAAAGCTCACTCCCCCTGCGTATAAAACTAACAAAAAAACCTACCGCAATGTCAAGTGTTGCATTACCCATTGCAGTTGCAAATGCCGGTAATATAAAATTTCCATGCACTAAATTAACCTAAATTTTTTAATTATTTTATTAAATTTCAGAATTCAAACAAAAGTATCAATTGTTTTTTGCGCATCACGTAAATGTCCACTGTATCTTGAATATGTCCAAGTCACAAGGAGAGCAATAACAATTGTCAAAATTAGAGAGAAAACGGAAGCCACCATAAAAAGACCCAAAAGTTGGAAAAATTCTTGGACTATAAATTGAAAAGAATTGATCAATTAAGAAACTTTAAGAAGGTAAAAATCTTAATAACTTTTAACCTAACAAAAAATTTCACGACAGATGTATGTGAGGGTGAAGATAAGGGTTTAAACCTCGATAAAATGTGTGTTTTAAACCTCAATGAAATCACAGTCAACCCCAAAAAGTAAATCTCTAATAGACAATGGAAACTTACAAATATAGCAGACGACCATAAATGAAACCAGAACAGCAGGTGTTTTAACAGATTTAAATAAATTCTTTGAATTATTGACGCGAATAAAAGCCTCATTTGCAGACTTAAAAATAATTTTATATTAATTTAATTTTATCCATTAAAAACCTTTATATCTTCCTCAAGTTTTTCTCGAAATTGAGAAGTTAATTCGGGGCCACCCATCTTCTTTGCACTGTTGAATGAAAGAAGAGCACTGGCACGGCAACGTTCATGATGTTGATTAAGTTCAGCACTGCTCATAAAAGGTGTATCACCCCCACAGACCTTAAAATAATTTTAAAAATATTATTTAAGCTCGTAATTAAAAGTTATTAAAAACAAACTTCTTCCATTTCTTTTGAATAAACGGCCTTTGCACTTGCTACAGCAGCCAAATTATTTGCTTCTGCTGTTGCCTAAAAAAGAAATAAATTTCAAAAATTAATTTTAAAAAATTACAGCTAATATAGTTTTCGGTTCAGGCAATTCCGTTCCATTAAATACTTCGAAATAAGCCTAAAATAAATTAATTAAAAATTTTTTTCAGAATAAAACAAACATTTAAATATACGGACAATTCACGACAAGTAATTTGTTGCCCATTAATAGCTTTAACAACTAAATTGTTACGATCGAAAAGATGAGGAACCAGTGCGTGTAATTGAGCTTTGAAGTCTGCGCTGATTGCTAAATTAAACAAAATTACTAGTTTTGATGTATAGTATTTGTCGGTTATTCTAGCTAAAGTAATATACGAGCGCTTAGGTGCCGCGAAGCGGCACCTAAACGCTCGTTCTAGCTAAAGTAATCCAGAATAGCCGACATGTTAAACATAATTTTTAGTAAAATAAAAGAAAAATTAAAAATGTAAAATAATCAAATAATCTCTTTGTGAAAAGCAAGGGTGTAGCCAGGGGTCGATTTCAAGGGGGGGAGGTAAATGGGCTAAAATGGTGTGCGCCAAAATTTTGGCGTTTACTTTGGCGTTCCTAACGTAAACTTTTTTGAACCATATTTTTATATTTTCAAAAGCCCCTGGCTACGCCCTTGGTGAAAAGTAATAGTATTTTAAACAAAAACAGATATATTACTTAAAGTTGAAACACAATTAAATTTAAAATAAGAAAATTTAAATAAAAGACCAACTATTCAATTCGCCGCGGAAATCTGGACTAATAGCTACTTCAAGCCCAGGATGGGGCATTAAAAAACATTTAATATTTTCAAAAGTTGATTTAATGTGTAGTCGAAGTTGTTGTAGCTCTTTGTGTTGTTTTGCACCTGTTTCCAAACGTTTGTCCAAAATTCTTTGACCCCCATTAATTCCATATTCTGCTTCATAAGGAAAACACCAATCACGAACAAGAAACATAAGAGTCTGAAAAACATTTTTAAATGTTAGTTTAACCAAACAAATATAACCTGGAAAGGTTTTGTTTCTTGATATTCATCCATAGCTAGACGAGCGTATTCAGCAAAAAGTTGCAAATGTTGAAGATGATCTTCTTGGATAGTTTTGGTAACGTTATAAATCTGAAAATATGACAATAAAGAAATAAAGATGTGTATTTCTATAAATAAGAATAAAAATATTCCCTGTATTAACAATCTCAAAAATCAAAAATTCCATATCAATTAATTTGAAAAACTCACAAGAATAGAAGAAATCATTGTAGAAAGTGCAAATATTGTGGCGCAACTTTTGACCGTGCTAACACAGTCAAAAATACCTTGCGTATCCATTAAAATCACAACAATCTATGGGAATAAAAATTAGAAACAAAAAATTATTAAAAAGTTAGAAATTGCAGAAAAATCAAAATTTCCTAGCACTTTCAAGTCGACAGACCCAAGTACTTGGGTCTGCTTACTTGATAGGACTTGGCCAAGTCAAGTACAAAAATATAAAAAAACCTCATTCCCATGCTTGTCCTGTAAAATAAAAGGTTCTGGCCAAATAAGAATTCCACTAGTCTCGCGGTCATCACCACCACGCCAACTGAAACCTTTTAATTGACCATTATTGCCCTCATTGCTATTAATTAAATTTGTTTGTAGCCAATCAGTTTCTGATTCATCATCGCTGGCACGTGTCTTCCATCGTAGATAGCGTAAGAAAAAATTTAAAATGAAACTTTTTCCAGTTCGAAAAGCCCCAGCAACACTGACAACACAGACCTAAAGAATTTTTGTTAGCGAAACAAATTGCTACAAAAAGGAAACTTGTTTATCAGCAATTTTTGGATCTAATAATATTGATTCCAATTTATCTTTGTATATTTCAAAGCTTTGTTGAGTTTCGCCGTCCTCTTCTGCGACTGGTGAAATAATTGAAACTGGAGCTGTGACAGACATTTATGAAAAATAGTCTAAGTGGCACAAAAAATTAACTTAAGAAACTCTAAAATGATAAAATCAATTGATAAAATCAATCCTACACACTTACTAAAATGTCCTATTTCATTAAAAAAATTTTTTTTGCACTTTATCTAACAAAGAGACTCAAGTGGTTGGAAGTTTAACAGTCCATTACAGTCTTGTTCAACGAATTGGGCGTTTTTATCATTTTTATGGGACACGCCCAAGTAGTCGCGCGGCCATAACGGCGCAAAGCCATAACTTGCTTCAAGATTAATTAATCTTACCAAATTTAGTATTAAACGATTCCACTCATCGAGCTAAAGAAATATTACCAAAATTAATAAGGGTCAGAAATTTTCCAGCTAGTTATGGCTTTGCGCCGTTATGGCCGCGCGCCTACTTGGGCGTGTCCCGGCTCTTTTTTATCAAATTTGTTTCTCTTTTGTTAAAGGTTCGTGTTTGTTATATTTTTTATGGCCTTTGATCTTTTATGCGTTTTTTTGTTAACAATACTATAATTCCAATTACCTATTAACTTTTACTTAACGTGTTTTATATTTGCCAAAAATTTGGACAATTCCTTTTTTTAATTGATTTTATTATAATTTATCATCCCATTTTTCAGTTCATTCGTTCATTTACTGACTGGTTTATTTGTAATAAATATATTAAAAATTAACAGCGATCATTACTTAAACAACAACAACCACGGACGGTTTTACATTTAATTCATTTTTTTCTTGTCTAAAAAGAGCTTCATTTTCTTCACTTAAATTATTTCGCTTTTCTGCCTATTCAAGTGCAAGTATTGATGAAATGAAAATTAAAAATGATGAAAAACAAAAGAGTACAAATGAAAAGAATGAAATTCGAAAAGATAATTTCAATCCTTTTAAGGTTTAAATTTTTTTTAAATTTTATCTAAATTTTTAGCCAAAGCGAGCAGTTATTGTCTCTAAATCTTCACTCCTTGAATACGAATTTGAAAAACTTGGAAAGCCATTTAAATCATTTGATGATCAACAATTAATCACTCAGGTTATTTTTTGAATTTATTTCAAGTATTCGAATAATATTTTTAGTTGGGCAAGAAATATTCAAGTGCTGTTGATCTCAAACAAAGACATGATCAGCAGCAACAATATATTGCTTCCATTTCTAAAGAACTTGAGTAAGTAGAATTTTTGCATTTAATTTTAATTTCTATACCCGCTTTAAAAACAAATCTTTGATAGAGTTAATTCGTGAGCTATTCCAATTATAAAATACAAAATTAATTTTTGGCAAGTATTATAATTCTATACTTTAGACGTCACAACATTGAATATCGAGTTGTCAAGCGTCGTCAATATTCCGATGAATTTGTTGATTGGGGTGATTTGATTATTTCTGCTGGCGGTGATGGTACTTTTTTGACTGCTGCTAAAAGGGTTATTAACTCAAACAAGCCTGTTATTGGTATTAACACTGATCCGATTGGGTAAATTTATTTAAAATTTAACATTTAAATATCAATTTTTATTAGATCAGAAGGCTTTCTCTGCCTAACTGGCAAATCTCGACATCCTGCCGATGAAGTAATTCGCCAATTCCTAGCGGATGCTGCTTTGCCTGGTTTTCGTTGGCTTTGGCGACAAAGAATTCGTGTAACTTTTCTCAATTTTGGTTTTGGGAACGGCGTTTCTCCTTCTCCCTCCTCTTCTTCTTCAATTCAACAACAACAAGAAAATCAAGTAAATGGTGTTGTTAAACCCACCGAAAATGACGAACATATTCACACAGCTGAAGATATTGCAGAAGAGGAAAATGCAGATGAAACAAATTTGGAGAATTCGCGAAAAACCATTTTCAGGTATTTTTATTTTAAGCGTAGGATTGAGAAATACATTTCTTTTCACTCTAAATCTTGTATTTCTTGACCTCTTAACCTTCTCGAAGGTTAAGAGGTTTTTTTAACCTCTCTTAACTTTAGAGTCTTACTCCTATTTAATTATTGTTTTTACATAACATCTTTTTTTAATTTAAAAAAATTTTAACTAGTTCGGACGATGAGGATCAAGAAATAAATACAGCACGTGATTCAAACCTTATTACAAGTCGTTGGTTGGCACTTAATGAAGTCTTCATTGGTGAAAGTCATGCAGCGCGGGTAGATATTTAGATTAACATTAAAATTATTTTTATATTTTATAGGTTTCTTATTATGATGTACAAGTTGATAATGGGCCAATGACTAAACAAAAAAGTTCAGGAATGACAATTTGTACTGGCACAGGATCATCTTCTTGGTAATAAAATTTATTAAAAATGATTTTATTTTTTTAATTTTAGGCATTTTAATATAAACAGAATGACTGAACAAACAATTGAGGAAGTATTATCTGTAATAGACAAAATGGGATTAAAATTGGATCAGGTGGTAGATGCTGAAATGATAGAGAATATTTGTCGTAAATTTAATGAGAAATTGAGATTTGGGCCAGAATTAACAAGTTTAGAATTTTTTAAAAATAAATATTTTTAAAATTATTTTTTAGCAATGGCGTTTAGTGTTCGTGATCCTGTTTTTAATGCAACATTTCCAAAAATGTCTATTCGTGGATTTGCCAATAAAATTTTAATCAAAGTAAAGATTTTTGAATTTTTAATTTAAATTTTAAAATTTCTTTAGTCTCGTTGTAAAAATGCACATTTAATTCTTGACGGGTCTACATCAATGCCATTTAATAGGGGAGCTGAAGTACTTTTAGAAATACATCCTGAGGATGCATTGAGGACTGCTGTTTTTAGTAAGGAACATCGAAGTTAAAAGGGAAATTTTTTTGTCTTATAAATTTGATCAATAGGTGTAGATTAGAATTTTGATTTTTTTGGTTGGGTTGATTTTAAGAAAATGTTTTATCAAATCTTAATAATTTTCCCTTAATTTCAACTTTACACACCTATTGATCTAAAACAAATAAATGAACGTTAATAAATTGGAAAAATGAATATTTTTACGCGTTCATTTATTAGTTTTTGTAAAAAAATGTGTACACATTCTGGCCATAAACTTTTTAGCTAAATTCCCTCTTTAAAATATTCTTTTTTGTTTGTAATTTTAATTTTGGGTTTTCGGTAATATTTTTGTTTAATTAAATTAAATTTTTAGATTATTTTTTTAAAAATAAGCCAAATTATTTTGTTTAAAAAATTTTTCGTTTAAAAAAATAAAATTTTTTTACAATCAACTATTAATTATTTTGAAAAATATTTAAATAAAAAATCACTAGTTACTGGAACAATTATAGGAATAGGTACAGGTATTGGTAAAATACAAAGATTTTTCTCTCTTTTATTTGATATTTTTTCTCTATTTTTAACCATTTCATCCAACATTTGGTCAATTTGTTCATCAGAATCGCTAAAAATTTTTAAGTTAAATTTTTAGAACACATAAAAAAATACCAATATTTTAATTTTTGTTCTTTCCCACTAATTTGTTTTAAGCTTTGTTTTTGTTGACTAGTTGATTCTTTAGCTATTTCTTTTTGATTAAATATTTCCATTAATTGTGTTAATGCTGTAGATTCTTTTTTATTAAAATTTTGTTTTTCAGTTAAAAATTGAGGAAATTGTTGAAATATTGGAGGAGATGAATGTAAAAGTCCTGTAGAATTTCCTTGTTGAAACATTGAACTTTCGGGAAAAAATCCTGGAGGTGGAAATGGAGGAAAATGAAAAGAAGGTGGAAGTAGTGATGGGGGTGGAAACATTTGAAAATTAAATTGTGGTGGGGGTGCTGTCCTCATTAATTCTTCAAAATTTGGAGGGGTTAACTCTTTAGAATTAATTGGAAGTCGAAAGGGAAATGGGGGGAGAGATGAAGGAAGAGAAACAAATTGAGGAGGAGGGATATTTGTTGGGGGAGAAATATTATTTTGATTATTATTATAATTTGTTGATTTTAATATATTTTTTGGGGTTATGTTTAATGCAAAATTGTCAGACAGAGTAGACGAAGTTGTTAAAAAATTGACATCCAAAGGATTTGTAGCAATTTTTGGGGTAGAAATGGGAAGTTCAAAACGCTTTTTCACCTCATTTCGAGAATTACAGGGAATTTCCTTTTTTGTACAAATATTTTGAGGACCTTAAGAAGTAATAAAAGTTATTAATAAACTTAGGTAACTTGCCAGATTTGTTTGGTATACGTGCTTTTCCTGCTTTAGCTTCCTCCCAGTACCTTTTATTTAATAAATGAGGAGGATGAGGACAAATCTCTGCACTCCGTTTTCTGTTAGTAGTTGTTTTTGTTGGCATTTATTAGAAAAGATCAAAAGAAATATAAAATAAACTTAAATGCTTTTTAATATTAAAGTTTATTTCAAAATTTTTAATAATTTTACCCTTGTATTTTGTTTAGTAACTGAGAAAAAATTTTTAGTCAAAATAAAAAGGCTGAAATAACAAAAATAAGACAAGTCACATATCTTGAGTAAGATGGATACCACTCCTCTACAATTACTACCACCAAAGGAAAACGATATGTAATTTCAAACTATTGCTGATGGCGCAAATGAACGAACGAAATGTTGAAGATGAAAGTAGTGACTGTGGTTGAGGAGATCCTAGGATGGGAATTGGACTCTCGGTGCATAAAAATGGGGATTGCTAGTAGCTGAGATGTGAGTAATATAAGGGTGATGCGGGGGATTTCTTTCTCTCCGTGTGTGATGCCTTGGATCGAATTACCCAGCATCTCACTCAGTTTGCCACAATTTTTCTTAGGGAATTTGAGAAACTGCTATGGGATAAAATTTCAGCGCAAAAACAAAATTCTTTTCCTTATTGAAAATCAGCACTGATCAAAAAAATTTTGTTTTTTGTTTTCGGATGAAAAAGTTATACTAAGCTACTCAGTAATTTTTTCAAAATATAAAGAGCAACAGTTGTATTACGAAAATAAAAATACCGAAAAAGTTTTGTTATTAAGTGGGTTTTTGTAAATTATGAAGATTTACAAATCTATGATTGTAATACTTTGGGTTAACCTCTTTTTTCCTGATTCCCATTGCGGCATCTGATCCCTTTTTTGGCAAATTATTTATTATTCGAGCTAGCAGCGACAAAAATTTCTAGCGAAGATTCAGTTTCATAATTTTGCTCAGAATCGCCAAATCTAACCAAGAACGGTATCATTCGACCTATCTCGAAGAGCTCATTCAAATGATATGATAGATTATGCATCAAACAAAAAAGCTCAAAATGGTCGAGGAGTCAGGAAAAAGGGGGGAGGTCTAGACCAAAGTAACACCATTATCATAATTATGTAACAGAAAACAGGGAAATTTTTTAAAAAAAATATTTGACTTAATTTCTAACTGTAAGCCAAGCAGTTGTAAAAAACTTCTTGCTTCGGGAGTACCAGGCACCAGACCTAATAAAAATCTCTTACGCGTTACTAATTAAAATCTTTCCAAATTTTGACAAAGTTTAAAAATAAAAAGAAAAATTTTGCACTCCCCCCTCCTCCCCATTCGAAGTAGGCAAAAAAAGAAAAGGTGAAAAAATTGAAATTCTATCCATACAAAATAAATTACCCCTCTCTCCCTCTTTCTTCCAATTGAGTACATATACCCGTTCTTTAAGCAGTCCCACCCATCAAACTAAAAAATTATCTCAAATTTCTTTCTTTCTCCTTTACATTATTTTCTAATGATATCTGACTCCATTTTTGAGAAGGAAAAATAAAATAAATAAAAATAACTGTTGGAAAAGAAAATTTCAAAAAATATTTTTAAAAGAATTTATTTTTAAAATTAAATGTTTAATGCCCTAATTAGCATATAATTAATTCTCTATATATTTTGGAATAAAAAATATTATTTTTTAAAAGGAATATTTATTAATATCTTTTTTATTTCATCACAACCGTTTCTCTAAAAAGTCTATATTTAATCTAAACCAAACATAAGGGTAATAATCATGAACCCCCAATGAAACAAGAGTTGGAGCATCATCAAATGTCTATAAAATATTAAATTTAAAACTTTTCTTGGCCTTTGAGCAGATTTCCAAAATATTAAATAATCAAAATTTTCGTGTCGGGCTAACTCACAGAACAACAAGTCACAGAATTACCAGATCACAGAAATTTTTAAAATATTCCGTGTTTTGGTCATTCCGTGAATTGTTGTTCCACGACCTGTCTGTTCCGTGAGTTGGAATTCCTTGAGTTAGGCCCCACCCCTAAATTTCAAATAATCAAGGGCAGTCGATCGAAGATTTGGATAAAAAAGTGAAGGGAATTCATAAAAAAATTAATTTTTTAAACAAAGACGTCAAAAACAAAAATTATTTAATTTACCTCTATAGGTCCACTAGCAGATCCATCCAAATGAAGATAAAGTTTATTAAGTTCACTTCTCAATCGTTTTTGTGAATTCTTTAACGGCTCCATTAGAACTGCTTGGAAATTAACTGGAAGTCCATACCTTTAAATAAAAATATATTTCCAAAATTTAAAAAATTAAAAACCTCAAAACAGATTCAACAAAAACTCTCAAAGCCTTTACATGCATATAAGCAGAAAAAATCTCTCCAAAATTAATTTTCAGCCATCGAACCAAAGGAGCATATAAACGCTGTTTTTCTTGGACAAGTTTGTCTCTTTCACTTCTGCCAGCTTTTAATGATTGTTCATCATAGACAAAATCACGAACAATAAATCTATTTTAATAATTAATAAAAAAATAGAATAAATTCTCTTCTTACTTTTGTTCTCTACAATTTGCTCTATATTCATCTATCACTTTCTGTAAATTAAAAAGTTTAAAAAATAATTTTTAAAAACCTTAAATAAAGTAACAGTATAGAGAGCATGTTCCTGATCCTCAACAATTTTTTGAGCAGACCCAGGGACAACCATATTTGCAAAAGTAAAATAACTACTTTCCCATTCTTTTAGTTGAAGTCTAAAAAATATTTTTAAAAATTAAAAAGCCGTTTAAAATCAAACTTCGGAACAGCAACACAAACAGTCTGTAAATACTCAGAGCCTAGAACAAAATTATCAGCCTTGACAATATCCGAAAGATCTTTTGTTACTAAAGAACCTCTAAAAATAATATTTTTTCAATAAAAAATGTTTTTGAAAATAATATTTTTACGCTGCTTTTCGATCAATAGAAGCAAGTGTATTTTTTAAATTATTATAAGCTGTAGCCTTCGTTTTGAGGTCATTGTCTATTTGTGTTACTTGTTTGCCAATAATTTCAGAAAGAACTTTAAGTGATTGTTTAACAGGGTACTTGGCAGCTTCCCATTGGAATTTTGTCACGTAAGTGTGAACATCCTCTGTTAATTATAAAATTAATTTTAAAAGAAAAATCGTTTCTATTAAATTTAGAATCATTCCAAAGGATGTTTTAAAAAAATCTGTGTCAATTCATTCGGAGAATCCAATCCTTTGAAAAATTGTCAATGGATTCACGGAGGAACTGACTAATCCAATTTTGCACATTTCACGAACCGACAACTAACCAAAAGAATTGTCGGGATCAACTATGTGCAAAGGAAACATAACCCACTTAACCAAAAGACAACGCAAGGCGAAACGTTGAAATATTCTTTAACGACTTAACAAATGATCTAAAATCTGGCTATAGTATAGTAAACACCTTAACGTTGGAATAATTTTGTTCGTTTAAATCTGGCTTAATTCATATTAAAATAAAAGTTTATTTAAAAGAAAAATAAAACAAACTATTTCCAATAACCAAATTCTCTTGCAATTTATTTCTTTCTTCTTCTAAAACTTCAGAGAAATATTGAACTAATTTTCTAGTTGTCCTAAATAATTTTTAAAAAATTAAATAATTTATTAATCTAAAATAAGTATATACTGTTCTGCAGCAGTATCCAATTTTGCTAAATCATCTGAAAGACCAACTAATTGATCCAAAGTGCCAACCTTTAAATAAAAAATTTTGGGCGTGAAATATTCCCACAAAAATATTTATTCTACTGATTTAAGAGATTTCAGAAAACGTTCAAAATAAATATTTTTCTAATAATTAAATGCTCTTATAATTTAACAAAATTTAAAATCAATTCAAAAAATCAAAAAGAACCTTTAAATCAGGAATATTAAATTTACTGTTGACAGATAAATTCTGTGTTGTTTGCTGCAAACGATCCCAAGTTTCTAAAGGTGTAGATTCACCTGGAGCAGATATTAACCAGAGCTCGTTGTTCGATGAAGTGCTCATTTGTACAATATTTTCTTTAGTAAATTAAAACAAAATATATCAAAAAATAATTAGTTATTCTAAATTATCAAAACAAATTAAAAATCAGAAAAAATTCTAAAAAAAGGCAAACAGAACTATTTACATTGACCCAACTTAATTTCTGATCTTTCATTTAACGTTAAAAAAAAATTTTTACATACATTCGTTTCGTTAAAAATTATTTTTCAAAGGATTCGGCTGAGGAACATTTAAGTCCTGCCGGTTGAGTCCCAAAGCCATATTTCGATAAATAACTTTTTGGATGTCAATTATTCCTTTTAAGTATTTGAAATTGAAAAAAACGAATTTTCTAATAATAAATTATTTCTAATAAAATATATTTTATTTACAAATAAATATAATATCAAAAATAGGTAATCTTCAGCTTTACTGGTCCCTAGAAAAAAAATCAACAAGAAATGCTTTTTCGACATTTTTGAGGTTTACCAGTAGGTAATCGAGTGTGCTGAATCCGAATCTGAGCTTAGAATTTTTTTATTTCGAATCCCGGACCCGATTTCGACCGAGTCGAATTCGGGGTAAAAATTCGAATTTATAATTTTAGTGATATTCTGAATCTACTCTTCGAGTTGAGTTGAATGGTATCAAAATTATTACGTTTCGACAATTTTAGATTTTATTACCATTTGACTCAACTCAAAGAGTAGAGTCAAAATAGCTACATTATCCTACCTTGAAGTTTACCCCGAATTAGACTTTGTCGAATTAAGGTCCGAGGTATGAAATAAACAAATTATAAGCTCAGATTCGGATTCAGCACACTCGATTACCTACTGGTAAACCTCAGAAATGTTGAAAACGCATTTCTTGTTGATTTTTTCCTAGGGACCAGTAAAGCTGAAGATTACACAAAAATATTGTATTAAAAAAATAATAGTCACACACATAAACGACAATTAAAGCCTAAAATTTAGGATGCAAATAAATTTCTTAATCTTGGAAAATATTGTCGAATAAGTTCCCTTCCTTTTGTTGAAAATAATATAAAATATGTAACGTTCAAAATACACGTGATTGATGCCACAAATAAATACCTTAAAAAGAAATAGAAATTATTAAAAATTTAAAGGGAACCAATCAAAGCCAAGTTCAGCCTGCAAATACTTAAAACGCGAGAGAAATTCTTGTCTACACGGTTCAGTTTCTGTGCATCCACTTTCATCAAATTCTTCATAATTTTTAAAAATCACTTTTCGCTTCAAATCTGTCTGTAAACGAATGACGTTAATTAATGTGTGTAATTTTGAGTAGTCCTCGTATAGTCGAAGTCTGGGTAAGCCATCTTGCCAAATTGCAAGCACAGGTGTTGAGGCAATTCCGTATTGAGCGATTAAACTATTTTTTAAATTAAAGAACTATAAGTCGAAGAAACTTGGATTAAATCGAAAATTTAGGTTTTCTGGTATTCGATTTTTTAAATATTTTTTTGGAGTAATCTCAAGGATTTTAAGCAAAATTTATTTAAAATTACCTTTCCATTTCCTTGCCTCCTTTTGAAACATCCACTGCTACAACACGAAGTTTTGGATAGAAACGAGCGATTTGATAAAATGAATCAGCTACTTTTGAAGAGAAAATACAATCAGGTGAAAAGAAAAATGAAAGAAGGCACCAAGGTCTTCCTCTGAAAATTGTCTATAAATAAATCCTAAAAAATTAAATTATAAACTAACGCCTTGTCTCGCAATTTTGTCAAATAGAGCATTTCCTGTGCTGTAAGTAATTGCATTCTAGGACGAAGAACATCATCGGCTAAATCAGGGTTTCGATCTCGAATTTTTAAAAATCCGCAAAATTGATCGAAAAAATCCGCATTTTATATCAAAAATCCGCAAAAAATTATCAAACCCAAAAATTGAATTAAAATCACTTTATGCATGGTATTTTTCGTCTTCTACAATTGAATTAAGCAATTTTTTTATTACTAACGATCATCTTATGAAAATCCAACAACTATCTGAAAAATCACACTTGCATTTTTGTCGCGGAAGATGTCGCAAATTTTTATTTTTTCCATTTTCAGCGCCGCAGGCGAAAATTTTTTTAATTTTGGAAGATCCTTGAGCCAAAAATCGTTCATTTTTAGGCCAGGAAAAAATTTTGAGGATTTTGGAAGATCAAGGACACAGATTCCTTCCTTTTTTGCGCGCAGCCGAAAATTTTGAGAATTTGGGAAGGCCAAGAAGCCAGATTTCTTCCATTTTCAGCGCCGCAGGCGAAAATTTTGAGGATTTTTGAGGTCTTAGCGGAAAAATAATGACATTTTATGCTAAAAACCACAAGAAAATATAAAAAATCCTCATAATCTTCAAAAGACCACAAAAATCCGCAAATCCGCATTTTTAAAAATAATCCTCATCGCCCTATCAAAAAACCACAAAATGAGGAAAAATCCGCAGATATCGAAACCCTGGGCTAAATTATTAAATAAAATTAATTTATTTCAAATATCTTTTTAATTCTGAAAGGTTAAAATGACTCCCCTAAAATATTAAAAAACATCCAGAAAAACACAGTTAAAAAGATAATTTCGTGAGTGATCGATTCACCAGCCATTAACCTTAAATATTTCTAAAAACCTGTTGCACAATTCAGTTTCCAAGATATATTTATATCACAAGGAAGAGAAACCATACATCGAGTATCGTTCATTGGAGGGCATTGTCTAGCTACCCAGAATTTGAATGAAGAAAATGCTGGGCATCCAAAAGTACCAACATTAGTAATGTTTAATTGAATATCTTCATTTTTGTTTGTATTATTAATTGATAAATCGGAAGAATTTTGCTCATCAATTGAGATAACAAATTGAAGTAATGAAAATAAATAATAGAATAAATAAATCATTAAACCGTTTTTAAAATTAAAAAATAATTCAAGAAAAAGCACAATTCATTAATTCTTATAATTCATTTTAAATATCAAAATATACTTGGTAAAACAAGCAATACGCAAAATTTTAAAAATAAAAATTTTTTAAAAATTTATTACAAAAAAGACTAGTGTTTCTAATACATACTATAATTTGAGATTCAAATAAAAATAGAAACTAAAGTAATTTAAAATAGGACTAGTAAAGTTAAATTAAAAATGAGATAGCACAAAATTCAAGTAGAGAAATAATATACAATAAGGAAATTTGTGGGTGGGGAAACCGAAAATATATTGCCCAAATAAAAACATTTTTTAAAACTAAAAACCCCTAAATAGAAAATCTAATGATAGATTTTAAATTTGAATAATTTCAAAAAATAAGCAAAAATAAACTAAACAAAGACTAGATTAAAAAGTAATATGGGCCGTTTTCTAAAATATATAATTTCTATTCTAATTAAATTATTAAATAAAATTTCACATGAGAGAACAATTTGACGAAATAGATTCTTTTGGTATATAACAAAGACGCTGATCCCCAAATACAAAAAATCGGCCACATTTTGAACCCAACTTAAAACGTACTTTTGCTACCATAATCCGTTCAATACAATGTCTTTGCTTAAAATTTCTTAAATTTTAATTTTTAAATACGATAAATACCTTTAATACGCGACAAGAATCCAAAAGCCTTTTCAAATGTGCTGCACAAAAGTGTTTGCTGACTTCGTTGATTTCTTTTATTTTGTGCTTTCTAATTGGATGAACCTGAAAAAATATTGAAAAAAAATTTTCTTAAATTTACTCACATAAGGCCTAGTTTCTGTAAAAATTAGTTGTCCATTAGCTTGACGTAATAAATGATCAGGCATTTCACACGGAGTGTAGTAGTCAGAACACTCTACAGCAAATGCAACTTTTAATTTGGTGAAAATCCGTACTTGGCCATTTCCTCCACATGCCAAACAACATTTCTTTCCTTGACCTTTACAGTGTTGACAGTCACGAATTCCACGACCTTTCAAGGTTAAATAAATGACCGGTAAAATAGCATTTGCTAAAATTAGTATGCCGAATTTTTTTTAGAAAAAACAGACTCGATCCCGCGCGATGAATCCACATAAACTACATATATTAGAAATCCAAAAATATTTTTAAGACTGAAGAATGACAAAGGGATAAGATAATAAATTTTTAGAAATATTTTCTTGATAAAAATTAACCATGACAAAAAATGCACAAATCATGTTGTCCAATTCCTGGAGGAGGCAGTCCAGCCTTTGCCATAAAATGTACAGGCGTTCCAGCTGCATATGGTTTATCACGTTGAGAACCTAAAAGTGCAGGTTTGATCATTGCAGTTCCGGAAAAAGGAAATCCTCTGTTTGATGAGGAGATACCTCCACCAACGCTTTTTCTGTTATCCTGAAATTTAGAATAACACAGAAAATAACCGGAAATTATATTGAAAATATTTATTTCTAGTCGTAAAAGATAAATATTTCACTAAGAAATTAAAACACTAACCCCAGAAAAAGTCCCAATCATTGGGTGAGTATAAAGTGCTGGATGTGCGACACCTGCTTTCATTCCAGTTCCTCTACAATAGGTGCATTTGTCTGTGCCAAGGCCGCGACAATGAAAACAATGAATAAGTGCTTCTCCTTTACAAGTATGGCAGGTAGAAAGGCGTTGAGAATTAGGCATTTCCAATATTTTTATCTAAGAAAAAATTTTTGGGTGTTACATATCTTAACTATGCTAATAAACAACGAAAATTTAACGGTTATTAATTAAATGATTAAACTTCAAAACCTGATTAACAAAATCATCATCAGGTTTCACATCAAAATCCCAAGGATTGTGACCAAAATCAACAGAAAACAATGTTTTAGTGACGGTCGGATTATTAATTTTTGAAGTAAGAGAATTTGTTGAAATATCCACAGTCGAGCCGCTCTCTTCAAAGCTGCGAATACGAACAAGAGCAGATGAATTGGACATTGTAGAAGAACTTGGTTGAACAGCATCTGCTGTACTCCTTGTTTCAGTAAAGCTTTCCAATACATACTAAAATTTTAATTTTAAAACTGATATAAAAATAAAAAGAGATTACATGATAACAACAATTATGAACAATTTCCTCAAAAACCATTTTTTCAATAGCTTTTGAATTCCAACATTTTCTCCTTTTTGCTTCAACTAACAACGATTTTCTTATTTCATCTTCATTTATTTGATTAAAATTTTCCCTTTCTTCTAAACGGATAGGACATTCGGATAAATCTGAAAAAGGGTTTAACAGAAATTTTCAGGATTTTTATTTATTTACCAAGATTTTCTTGTTGCTGCTGTCTGGTATTTCCCGGAAATGGTACAGGAGAAAATGCAGTTGACGTAGAATTAGACAAAGTTTTGCCTATTTGTGGATGCTCAACATCCATATTTTAAATGAATAGTTAGGGATTATTTTAATTCAAACATGTTGGAAAATTTAAATAATAAACAAATAAAAGTTTAAAAATTGATTCAAAAAATTTTGTAGAGACGCTTGAAATAAATTTAAAATTAATAAATTAAAACTTAAATAAAAATCGAATAACTTTTTAAAAAGAAAGTTTAAAAAAACATATGTATGCCGTTTATGACAAAGAAATTTTTGTCATTCATTTGCACGAGTATTGCATAATAACCGCATCTGGTTTTGTCACAAATGCTTTTCTCGCTTTAATGTTAGTTTATTTTTTTGAAGGGATTTTAAAGAAAGGAGTAAATAAAAAGAAAGAAAGTGCCGTTTCCTCCATAGGGATTTAACAATTTATAACAAAAAAACTTCCAAGGGAAAACAAGTGAAGATTTCAATATTTTTAAGCAAAAAAATTAAAGAATCATTTAACAAGGGAAACTTGTTGCACAATAGGAAAGTTTTTTTGTTTTATCGCCGCAGGCGAAAATTCTCTCATGTGGACAAAAGAGTCCAGACAAAATCGCAAATAAAAAATTGAGGTTTTTTTATTGTTCTGATTAGAGATCGGCACGGAGGAGATCCCGGGTGGGATTTTACGGGATCCCGTCCCGAAATCCCGGGTTTTATGCGACGAGCGGGATTACTGGGATTAATTCCGCGAGATCCCTCCCGTTCGATCTTTTGAAACTCAATCCCGTTACGGGATCCCGGAAATGCGATTTTGCAATTTTTGTTCTGATACTACCTATTTCATTTTTAGAGTTAAAAATTCTTTGAATTTTCGAGATGGATACCGATGCTGAAACTTCAGGATCTGAAACAGAGGAAGCTTTTAATCATTTAAATGCAGATCAAAATAGGAAAAGTAAGCGGGCAGGCGGTTGGCAAGCTATGGGTAATTAATCTTTCTATTTCTCTTAATTTTTTTTCAATTTAAAGGTCTCGATCATTCAGTCTATAAAGGAATAATTAAGAAAGGTTATCGCCAGCCAACACCGATTCAACGTAAATCAATTCCTCAAATCTGTAGTGGAGCAGACGTGGTTGCAATGTCGAGGACTGGATCAGGGAAGACTGCTGCTTTTGTTATTCCAATGCTCCAAAAATTGAAGAAAAGGGATACTCGCGGGATCAGAGCTATCATTTTTGCTCCAACAAGGGAATTAGCTCTTCAGAGCTTTAAATTTGTTAAAGAAGTTTTAAATAATAGATAGCCTTTTTTGATATTTATTTTTTAGCTCGGTCGTTATACAGGGCTTTTATGTGCATGTTTGATTGGTGGCGATGATATGGATGAACAATTTGCAGTTTTACACAAACATCCAGATATGTAAGTATAATTTTCTGTTTAATTTTTTGCGTTGAATTTGACCTGTTTCTTAAAGTTTAATTGCTACACCGGGTCGACTTTTACACATTGTTATGGAAATGGGGCTTAAATTGACTGCCGTTCAGTATGTTGTATTTGATGAAGCAGATCGTCTATTTGAAATTGGTTTGGGTGATCAACTTAAGGTTATAATAATTCTTTAAATATTGTAATAATAAATAAAATTTTGAGGAAATAATTAAACGACTCCCTGAAAGTCGACAAACTCTTTTGTTTTCGGCAACTTTACCCAAAATTTTAGTGGATTTTGCAAAGGCTGGGCTTTCAGATCCTGTTTTAGGTTTGCTTTTTTGTTCATTGTCAAGTTTCCATTTTATTTGCTTATTTCATTTTTTCAATTTATTTTTACCTTTATCTTAAATTCAAAATTTTTTTCTAGTTCGTCTGGATGTCGAGTCAAAGCTGAGTGAGAATTTAAAAACAGTCTTCGCTTGTTGTCGTGCTAATGAAAAATTACCTGCATTGATTCATCTATGTCGTGCATTAAATAGAGAACATCAAAAGACAATTATTTTCTGTGCTACAATGAAACATGTAGAATTACTGGTTGCTTTTCTACAAGAAGCAGGGATGGATCCAGCATTCCTATATAGTCAATTGGATCCTGTTGCTAGAAAGCAGAATATTTATAGGTTTATTTACTTTGATTTTTATTTTTATCTTTTTAAGTCTAGATTTCGAAATACATCCGAATGTTCTCTTCTTGTTGTCACTGATATTGCAGCAAGAGGTGTAGATATTCCGTTGTTGGATTATGCGGTTAATTGGCACTTCCCTTCTCGGCCCAAATTATTTGTTCATCGTGTTGGTTAGTTTTAAAATTTTTAATCTAGAATGAGTGAGGATGAGACTGAAAATTTATCTTAATGGAGTATGATAAATTAAAATTTTAATTTTTAGGTCGTGTTGCAAGAGCAGGCATGTCTGGGACATCAATCTCTTTTATAGCACCGGATGAGATGGCATATGCTCTCGATGTTTTTCTATTTACTGGAAAACCTTTGGCTTTCGTTGATAAAACTGATTTGGATAAGAATATATATGAAGGTATTAATAACCAAAATTAAAATATTTTTTTATAATTTCAGACACCCACTCCGGATTGATTGGCACGCTTCCAGACACTTTCTCGCATTTGGAAACTGAATTTATTTCTAACCTACAGCAAAATTCAATAGAAATTGTAACTTTAAATATTTAGATATTTCAAGTAATATTTTATTTAGCGGGATATTCAAGCAAAAGCTGATAATGCAATGAAGAAATATACCAAAACAAGACCCCAAGCATCAGCTGAATCCATTCGACGAGTAAAAACTGAACTTTATCAAATAACACCTTGTGTACATCCATTTTTCTTATCGAAGGATTTATTTCCCGAACTTGTAGCTGAAGAATGCAGTGATACTGGTTTAAAAGATGGATTGCAGCGAAAACAGGAAATTCTCCAACAAATTCGAAATTGGCGGCCAAATCAAGTACTTTTAAATTTAAAATTTTTCATCTAAAAATATGATTTCAGGCCATTTTTTCCATGCAGAATACTTTGGGCGGTAAAGGAAGATTCTCGGAAAATAAGCAAAACCTTCCTGTAAAGAAGGAAACGAAGAGTGACCAGAAATGCAGTATTGAAAGATGTAAAGCTGAAGAGAAAGCAACTAATTATGTTGATTATTTACCGACAGATGCAAATACTGAATCAGGGCTTTCTGTGCAGAATGACAATAATCTAGGTAAAATTCTTCAATTCTTTTTAGTCAACTTAATTTTAAAACTCAGGGGGGTTCGAATCGATGGCAAAACGAGCAAGTTTGGAACTAGGAGCTGATGATGAAAAAGGTCTTTATATGGCTACAAAGGGTGGGAAGAACGTGTGGGATCGAAAGAGAAAAAAATTTGTAAGTGCCGAAAGTGGACAACCAAAAATAAAGAAGATTCGCACTGAAGACGGCAGTTGGATGCCTGTTAGTTATAAAAGTGGACGTTATGAACGGTGGAAACAACGACAAAATATTAGTTTCCAAGATGAAGAAGAGGATGGAATTGATGGTAGAAGAGAAAGAAATGGACGGAGAAAGTCCTTTGGAAAGAATAAAAATAAAGGTTATTTTTTAATCGAAAATTCTAAATTTTACTTTGATAATTTGAGGTAATGCAAATAACAGCACGAAAACTTCAAAAGCCAAATCAAAAATGGAAATTCGGAACAGTGATCAAATAATCAAAAATCGACGAAAAAAGGCTCGGGTCCAGTCTTATCAAAATTATAGGAAACAAGAGAATTTGAAGAAAAAGGATAGGAGAGAGAGGTAAAGCCGGAGGAAAAGGAAGATTTGGAAATGGCAAGAAAAAGTCAAAGGCTTGAGTTTGTTAATTTTGTTTTTATTTATATTTTTGTTTTGAAAATTATCTAAATTTTTTGTAGTCTTGTTGAAATTTTTGAGTAAATAACAGGAAAAATTTTTGAAAAATTTAAAGAAATTCCGAGTCAAAATAGGTATAAGATATGTTTACTAATCATAAAAACATTTTAATAAAATTAATGTGAAATATTCTCGTGATCCTTTTTAATCTCATCAAAGTCCTCTTTCAATAGAGAAATTGCATGAGGTAATATCTCTTCCAATATAACAAAACCTTCTTGTACAGCCTTAGGACTACCAGGAAGATTAATAATTAGACAATTGCCAGAAATTCCAGCAGTAAGTCTTGTTAAGGCAGCAAATGGTGTAGAACGCAATCCTCCTACTAATAATGAAGTAACAATTCCAGGACATTCTCTTTCAATAACTTCTTTTGTTGCTTCTGGGGTTACATCCCTTTTAGCAAATCCTGTTCCCCCTGTAGTTAATATACAATCAACTTCTGTTATATTGTTGTGCAAATAATCAACTATTTCTTTTCTATCATCTGGCACAATTTTGTAGTCAATTAATTGAGCTTTTTCGATGAACTTTAACGAATTTGAGAATAATTCAATTAATAAAGGACCACTTTTATCGAGAGAAGGATTTTGTGATGAGGAATCACTAACTGTTAAAACACTAAACCTCATATCTGAAAATTTAAATTAGGATAAACTTTGAAAAATTGATCTTAAACTGAGTTCTGTGAAAATTTTTCAATTCATTTTGTTGAGAGACTCAAAAGTGGTGGCCGAACGTTTCGTCACTAAACTTTTCGTCACCGAACCTTTCGTCAAAACCTTTCGTCACTGAACCTTCCGTCACCAAACCTTTCGTCACTGAACCTTTCGTCACTGTTCACCATAAAAAAGAGAATGCACATCTGGATGGACAAATTTAACAAAATAGATTTATGGAAATTAAGTTGAATAAAAGAAAGTCATATGAATGAAGATGAAATATAATAAACAAAATTAATAACTTTTTGATAAAAAACAAATAATAATAAGGATGTTAAGTGAAATAAATTTATTTTGATTTACTATTTTTATTTTTACTAAAAAATTATTTTCATAAATTTTTTTACTCATATTGGCTAAAATGGACGTAGGTTCATCATCAGATGAGGGGCAAATTTTTTCTTCATCTTCCGAGGAGATGGAGGATTTACTCGAATTTATTGAAGTAAAATCTAAAAGAGGTTCATCTCTCTTAACTCGTGACGGCTTTGAATACCAGTTTGAACGTTATTCTGCCGTGGATAATCAAGTTGAATATTGGAAATGCCCAAAAGTATGGATTATGTTTGGTTTTTATTTAAGTATTTGTTAGAGACCTCCGTACTGTCCGGGCCGTATCCATGTCGCGTCAGCATGGCATGAAGGAGACGGGAACCGTTTTAAAATCGGATGGATAAAAAATGCTAACCATTCACATAATGCTGAGCCTTACAAAAAAGAGGTAAATCATAAAAGTATTTTCCGGAGTATTTTTTCTTAGATACGTGAGGCATTCGAGCGCTTGAGACAACTTGCTGTAGGTTATGTCATTCAAGATCAAAATTTGCAACAAATATCAAAATTTGCAACAATATCTATCCAGAACCAACAATTCGTTGGAGGGATGGCACAATGCATGGGGCTCCTTACTTGAACAAAATCCGTTGTTAAGTAAATTTGTAAAGCGAATGATCAAAGAATTTGCAAGATGGGAACAAATAATTGCTGACTATAATAATGCACCGGCAAACGGTATCCGAGGAAAGGGACTTAAGCGGAAGTCGGTTTATGTCATTCAAGATCAAAATTTGCAACAAATATTTGCTGAATTTGCTCAGCGAGCTAATGACCCAATTGGGTACCTACTAGGGTTGGTCCCCGACGGGGGGGGTGGGGGAGGGCCACGGGGAAAATTTTCGGGGAGGCAGCGCCACGGGGGGGGGGACGGGGACGGGGAAAATTTTTTATTTTTTTACGGGGGGGGGGGGGACGGGGACGGGGAATTTTCAAAAAATCTCTCAAATTCCCCGACTTTCGGGGACGGGGAATTTTCAAAAAATCTCTCAAATTCCCCGACTTTCGGGGACGGGGACCAACTCTAGTACCTACGTACTGTCTCCTATCATTTAGCAACACAGTAAATATAACTAAATTACCGATTATGATCAATTTGTCATTTTTGACAACTTCTTATTTGATTTTTAAAAATAAAGTCTTGGTGACGAAAGGTTCAGTGACGAAAGGTTTGGTGACGGAAGGTTCAGTGACGAAAGGTTTTGACGAAAGGTTCGGTGACGAGAAGTTCAGTGACGAAACGTTAGGGAACCTTTAAAATTAGGCGTCTTACTTTTTAAGAAATTTTTTTAAACTTGTTTTTTGTTTTTATTTTTTAATTTCTAGAAAGCTAACAAAAATCTGACATGTTCGAGGCAAAATTCTCCAACGCTGGTCTTTTCAAAAAAATTATTGAAGCCATAAAAGATCTTGTGAGTGATGCGCCATTTGATTGTTCAGAGTCATCTTTGTGCTTGCAGGTTCTTTAATTTTTTAAAAAATTTTATCGCTTTGTTTTCAAGGCAATGGATGGATCTCATGTTGCTTTGGTTTCTCTAAAACTTGAAATTGGAATTTTTGATGTTTATCGTTGCGATCGAACAATTAGCCTTGGACTTAATTCTGGAGAACTTAATAAAGTTTAATTTTTCCCAGAAATAATTTTAGTTTTCCAAATTCAGGTTCTAAAATGTGCAAAGGCCGATGATACTTTAATGATTCAATTTCAAGATGGCGAGAAAGACACTGTTACTTTTACTCTCGAGGATAACAAAGGACGAAAACAAGACATTACTCTTAAATTGTTGGACCTTGATAATGAGCATCTGGGCATACCTGATCAGAAATACTCTGCTGTAATTGAAATGCCGGTATAGATTTATTTTCTTCAAGTTCTGTGTAGTGGCGTTGTACAAGAAGCGTTACGGGGTTGTTGTTAAATTTCCATTCTCAAATTTTTGTGACCGATTTAGCAAATTATATAATCTAAAAGGGCGTAGCCAGTGGGTCGATTTTGGAGTTGGGGCTAACATTGTGGGGCGCCAAAATCTTGGTGTTTAAAAAATTCTCTATTTCGCTTTTCAATATTTATTTTTTAGTCAGCGGAATTTAAGAAAGTTTGTTCTGATATTGCAACTTTTTCTGACACGATGACGATCATTGCTACTAAATCGAATATTGTTTTTAAAGGATCTGGCGATGCTGTGACTAACACTATTAGTTATTCTAAGGATCGAACTGCTGATGATGAAGAGGACGATGACGATGTATGTTTTTTTTTAATTTTACAGTTTACTATTTTTCTTGATAATCTTTTAATTTTATATTTTAAGCGCGTTGATTTCAATGTGAAAGAGAAGGTGACTCTGAACTTCTCCATTAAATATGTATGTTTTTTTATTTTTTTCTCGTCTACTTTTTCTATTTTTCTTTAGTTGACAAACTTTACCAAAGCATCCTCGCTTTCTCCACGTGTTCGTCTTTCGATGAGCGATGCTGTTCCTATTGTTATCGAATATGAAATTGAAGGTAATGGATTTTTGCGTTTCTATTTGGCTCCGAAAATTGAAGAGGATAAAAATGGAATGGATGAATAAACTGAAGATGCTACAAGTTTTTTTTGAAAATATTTTGCATTCCTTTTAAGTTTTTAATTTGATCAGTTTTTTTAAAAATCTCTTAAAACCAATATTTTGAATTTTTTTTGGATTTTTAATCAACACTTATTTTTTACATGATTCAGGAAATTTACGAATATATTTTTTTAATAACAGATTGTCAAGAAAATTGAGAGTGAGTCCGCCTTGGATTTTTTGTTTCCTCTGATTTTAAATTTTTTACGAAATTTATAATTTAGTGTTGATTAACTTTATTTATTGACGAGATTCCATCGTTTATTTATTTTGACTTAAAATTACACTTGCCTTCAGTAAATTAATCTCATTTTTGAAGTTTATTTTCGATTTCATTGTTTTAATTTATTACTGGTTAAACTCATTTACTCTTTGATTGTCTCACCATCAATTTAATAGAATTTTTATTCAAATATTTAAATACTTGAAGACATTTTCTAAATAGTTCTATAATTATTTAGAAAAATGTCACAATCAAAACAAGATTCGACAATAATTTCAAGACTTCCGTCTTCAAATGTTGCAGAAAAAATTGAAATTCTCGATCCCGATGGTTACAAGGCGGACCAGACAATGTTGACAATTGTTTTACATGAAGAAGATCATACTATTGGGAATGCTTTGAAACATATAATTTGTCAAATGTTGGTAATTTTAATTTTTGGGTCTAATGTTTATGTAAGTCTTTATCCAAAAAGATTTGGTTTTAAATACAATTACATATAAGTGATTTTGTACCGAAGTTCATAGAAGGGTTAAAGGGACGAACACTTGGAAAAGACGAAAAGCAAAACTTTAAAAAATTTTAATTTCAGGCCAGGAGTTGAATTTTGTGGTTACAATATTCCACATCCGCTTGAAGATAAAATTCTTATTCGAATCCAAACCGAAAAAGGTTATTCTGCTGGTGATATTCTTTGTAGAGGACTTGAAGATCTTCATACAGTTTTTGATCAAATTCAAAAGAAATTTGGGCAGGCCTATTCAGATTTTAAGACAGGGAGGACTATTGATGATGAAGAGGGAGATGAAGATGAGGAGGAAGAAAATGATGAATAAATATTTTAAATTTTGTTTTTTTTGTTATATTTTATTAAAAATAAATGTTTTAAATTAAAAATCTATGTTTAAAATAATTTACTTGGAAAAGTTTCCTTATATTTTGAATAAATAATTTAAATAAAAATTTTAACATTTTAAGATGCAAGCCTTTAGAATTTCAATTAAAGAATATTTTACTAGATTGGCTTATGATTATTCCGGTTCAGTAAAGGATTTGGCTTTGGATGTTAGAGAAAAGCCTTTCAAAGTTTAGAAAAATTTTTTGAGTAAAATTTTTTTGTAATTTTCTTGTTCCATCCAAACTAGAGAGGAATTTTGTTCCGTGCTGTATAATACCGATAAATACCGGTCAACTTGGAAATTTTATCGGTCGGTATTCCGTACTGTACTACCGATACGGAATACCGAAAAATACCATCGGTAGTGCGGTGCGGTCCGATCTCTAATGCAAACCTTTCTAACAATTAGTAATGTTTACTTTCCCTCCCCGAAAGGAGGAAAAAGTTAAAATGGAAGGGAAATGATCAAAAATCATTTTCGCCAAAGGGTTGGCTTACTCTATATTTCTTTGATCGTTCAAAAAATGTAAATTTTAAATCAATTTCTTTTTTAAAAGAATAAAAAAAATATTTTTTTTTCTAGTCAATAGCATCCGTTTCACTCATTTTTGGCTTAACTTTTGCTTACCATAAAAATCCTGGTGAGAGGGAATTGAGAAATAAATTGGCCGATTTACGACAAAAGATGGTACTTATTCCTGTAACAATTCACAGTAGAAAAGCTGGTAAATTTTTTAAAGGAAATATTCTCCTTAATTTAAATATTTTAGATAATTGTTTGGAAAAATATACAAAATTATTAAATGAAAAAAGATTGGATTTTGTGAATTTTTGGTTTTTTGCTTTACTCGTTGAAAGGGATTATAATCCAAATGTAGGTATTTAAATTTTTTTATTTAAATTTTTTTTTGAAAATTTAATTGGGGAAGTTTTTAAATTCAAGTGAGGGTATTTATTATAGACCGGCTTTCAAGGGCGTAGGCAGTGGGTCGATTTTAGGGGAGGGGCGAAAATGGGGTGTGCGCCAAAATTTTGGCGTTTACTTTGGCGTTCCTAACGCAAATTAACGCAATTCCTAACGAGAATTTTTTGAAATACTACACAGCCTTAGGAATTAAATAGCTATATTCTTTACAATATTAAAGTCACCAATTGAAAGTGAATCAAAATAAAATATATTTTTAAAATAGTGTAATTCGAATGAAGCAAATGACCGTATAACTCGTCAATGGCCATGGATTGAGCTTTGGAGAAATTGTTTTGATTTTGGAATATGTGGACGTTTTTGGATGTTGGAAAATTCTTTTAATGATTGTGATATTTGTGAGGAGGAATTTTTATAAAAATTGTTTCAAATGTTTTTTTTGATATTTTCAGATAAAAAAAGTTTTAAATTTATTTCAAAAAATTTGGTATTAAAGAGCCTTTAGAAAAAATTAAATCCTCTGAGAAGAGTTTAGTTTTTTGATTAGTTTTTGAAAAATAAAAATTCTGGACTGACACAAATTCTAATTTATTAACCAATTTATTAAATAATTTTTATTGTTTATTAAACTAAATAATCTTTTCCTTTGTTTCGACAGCAAATTTATTAAATTACCTAATTTAATATTTATTAGATTAAATGAAAAAAGGAGGCAAACATTTAACATCTGGAAATTACTCAAAATTAATTTAAACTTTAAAGCAACATTCAAAAACTTTTATTTAAATTTACATATGTACTTCTTAGAAAAGATTTTTAAATTAAAAATTTAAACAGTAAACAATAAAAAAATTAATTTTTTTTCTTAAAATCAACTAAATGTGTGGAGGTGTGTGGAGTAAATTAATTGAATATTTTATAAGTATAACCTGAACTTTTCTTGCATATAAAATATTTCTCAACAATAAATTATTTTTTATTTTATTTAAATTAAAAATTATTTAAAATTAAATATCCATTTTATTTCCTCTCTAATAAAAAATACAAAAAAACGAGAAAGGTTGTAGAACAGGGATGGAGAATTTTCAATTTTGAAAAGCGGAAGGCGGAAGCGGAAGAAAGCGGAATGAAATTAAAAAGCGGAAGACGGAAGGCGGAAGCGGAAGACCAAAAAAAGGCGGAATTCTGCGGAAGGCGGAAGCGGAAGCGGAAGAAAAATAAATTTGTATTCATAATCAAAATTCTCAGTTTCATATCCTATTGTGAAATATTGCGATTCAACGCTGCAGGCAAAATATTGAGTTCCTTTTAGGGGATAAATATGATTAGGAGGATGAGGGAATATGAGGGATATCAAGGATTAAGGGAGATATCTGGTATTAAGTGGGTCTAAGAGGCGTCGGAGATATTGACAAATTAGGAATTTTTTAAAACCCTCTTATATTTTTTTAAACCCTTAATTCCAATATCCTCATAATATTCCCGATATCATTCTAAATTCATTGACATCCTTCCAAATCCTATGATATCTTTAAAGTCCTTTCGAGAATGTATTAAGAAGAAGCCGCAGGCAAAAATTCTTAGAATTTTGGAAGAATGTTCCTCAGTCTCGGAACCTTTATTTTCGTCTAGAATCTCGCCAAAAATCGGTTCGAATTTCGGATCGGGTTTTCAAAAAGAAAAATTCTCGGAAAAAAAAAAGAAAAATTTCGAAAATTCTCGGATTAAAGATGCCTACAACTCCGAAAATTATTAAAATTTTCGCCTGCGACGCAAAAAAAGGGAGATTTTTGGTTTAAGGATCTTCCAAAATTTTTGCCTGCGGCGCTTAAAATGGAAGATGCCCAATCCCATTTATCCCCCCCCCCATACCTTATCCCCTCTTAATCCCTTGAACCGGAAAGTAAATCATGCGTCTATGAGACTTTAACTCAATATTTCAGCACCGCAGTGAAAATTTTAGAATTATATTAAGTCGTTTGTGAAGAAAATAAAAATTTAAAAGTTTTTAAAAAAATTTTTTAGTAAATCCCGATCCCGATTTCGGCCAATCCCGATTCCGTGTCGGGATCCGGGATCGGGATCGGGATGACCATTCCGAAATCCCGATCCCGGGTTTTTCTCTAAATCCCGATACCGGCCAACTCTAGAAGCAATTTGGCTTTTTGGCCGTTATCACATTAACCTCTCATGATCCCTCGATACCACGCTCACATAGTTCTTCCTTTTTTCAGCGCCGCAGGCGAAAATTTTGAAAATTCTGGATTGGCAAGAGGCCAGATTTCTTCCATTTTTGATGTCGGACTAAAGATAAATTTATTCAAAAATAATGCCGTCATTAGGGGTGTATTTTTGCGGAAGAGGGCAGAAAATCACAAAAAGCGGAAGACGGAAGGCGGAAGCGGAAGACCAAAAAAAGGCGGAATTCTGCGGAAGGCGGAACGCGGAAGCGGATCCATCCCTGTTGTAGAATAATTATCGA
The DNA here is from genome assembly GCA_036172945.1 of Meloidogyne incognita. NCBI lineage: Eukaryota > Metazoa > Nematoda > Chromadorea > Rhabditida > Meloidogynidae > Meloidogyne > Meloidogyne incognita. The sequence goes on from JARQAC010000037.1 coordinate 1,888,102, forward strand.
AGAATTAAATTTAAAAAATTATGAATTTGGCTGTCACTGTGAACATGATTGTTGATCAGTTAGGAATTCCTTTCTTCTTGATGATTGTTTATTTGACAATAAAATACAAGTAAATATTAGGGTTGGGCCCCGAAGCTTCGGGGGCGGGTGTGTCGGGGTACGGGGTTTTCAAATTGTTTCGGGGCGGGGTGCGGGGTCGGGGAGCAAAATTAGCTCGGGGACGGGGACGGGGAACGGGGGTTTAAAGAAAAAAATTTTTAAACAAAAAATGCTTTAAAAATAAGTCGTTTTCTGTCTATTTAGGTTAATTTATTCAAAAATTAATGAAATAAGGTGGGATTAAATTATTTTGATGGATTTAAAGTGTATATCTGGGGAGATAAATAAATTTGGACGGATTAAGGAAGATTTGAAGAGATTAACTGACATATCTGATGATATAAACGGTTCAAAGGATTAAAGGTGGTTTAAGGGATATCAGTTATTTAGAAGGCATTGAAGCATTAGGGATTTGAAGTGTTTGCAGGGATATAAGGGGTTTTGTCATAATATCATCTTACATTTTCTGCGCCGCAGGCGCAGAAAATTTTTGAATTTTTAGCATAAACAAAAAATATTGCATTGTTTTTTGTTTGTTAATATTTAAAAATAAAATTAACAATTTAAAATTAAAATTTAACTTTTATAATTTATTTTCGTAAAGAAAAATGTCAAAACAAACGAGTTTTCCTTACTTGGATCCGAACCAAAACCTACATTAATAGAAATATAGACTAGAACCAACAACTAAACCACTCAACCACACGTCTCTTAGATAAATATTAAAAGAATTTTGTTATTACATTCATTTTTCCTTCAAAAATAATAAGTCCAAAGTAAATTGTGAGGGAATTTTCTAAATTTTTCTCTTTAAATTCCTCTAAAAAATGGAATTTTAGGGAGTCTTACCCCCGACAACCCCGAAAGTTTTTCGGGTCGGGGGACGGGGTTTTTGAATTGTTTCGGGGCGGGGAACGGGGCGGGGAGAAGTCTGAAAAAATCGTTCGGGAGCGGGGACGGGGATCGGGGAACGGGGTCGGGGCGCAACTCTAGTAAATATTAAAAGTTTTGAACTTTAGACATTTATTCTAATAGTATTTAAATTTTTGTAAAAATGTTAAGGAATTTATTTCCGTTACAAAAATTTTGGGTTGAAAGATTCTGTTAGAATATTTACATTGCTAAAGATTTGTCAGGAATTTTTGAGTTATCCTGATCTATTGTAGTTAAATTAGGAATTACATAATTATAATTTTAAACTTTTTATTAGAGCTCTACATGGGACATGTCATCGTTTAATAGGGATTTATGCAATTTGTTGTGTTCTAGCCAAAATTCAAATAATTCCAACTTGGCTAGTGATGATTACAAACATACAAATACCTTTATGGTTATGTGCTTTAACCGATACTTTGCCAATAGCTGGTTCTTTCAATATTTATTCTTTAATGGTTATGATTGCTATTGACAGAATTCTTAGCATGTTTTTCCCTATTTGGTTTGGGTTTTTTAAATTAAACTAACAGACCGATTGACTCAACTTTAACTTAAAGCGACTGAATTATTTCCCCCAAAAAATAATAAAAATTTTACAGGTATTCAGTTCGAAAAAATTCATTTCACTTCCGTTTGATGTATGGTATCTCTACTATTTTTCCTCTCACATTCATCGCTTTAGTGATTTTAAATGTAATAAAGGATCCAAATCGGTAGAAAATTTAATTTATAAAAAATAAATAAAATAGGTATATTCAGTCAAAGCATGTGCTACCTTGAGGAGCTTATTACCCTACAGGGACAAACAAAATTTCATAACGCTTGTTTAGCCTTCAATCTCATTACTTTGGCTTGTTATATTGTGATGATTTTCAAAATTAAATGGGATATAAATAAGGGGAAAAGTTGGTAGTTTATTTGTTATTCTTGGTTAAATGGAGGGGAGGAGGTGGGGATGGAGGGGAAAGGAAGGAATTTTTTTGAGATTATTATTGAAAAGTAAAAATAAAGTTTAAATTTTTAAGTGAATACAGTCAAAGTAGCTTTATTCAAATCACTTTCTATCATCATGGGAATTCAAATTGGTGGATGGTTATTTTCACTAACTGCCTACAATTTAGTTGATAAAGGATATTTAAATAATTTAAGTGAAGACAAACAAACATTAATTTGTACAGCAATTAATTGTTTTAGTTCTTTAACTTCAACTTGTGAAGTTCCAGCTATTTTTATATCAAGGTGTTTTTTGATTATAAATATATGTAAATGTCAAGGGGATTTGAGTATCCAAAACTTAATTATTATTAATTTTTGGAGTATATTTAAAATAATCGGAAACAAAATTTAATTGTTTAGTACAAACTCTCAATTAAAAAATATAAAATTTTATTTTTCCTTTAAATTTTATTTTTTTCTTTTATTATTTCAGCACTGAACATCGTAATGCATTGAAGAAAACATTTGGAATTACTAATTTAAAATATCAAACAAAAAATAAAAATAATAAAATCTTGCCAAATAAACAAATAAATCCAATTAATTTTAACCCCAAAATTCCAAAAAAATTTTAATTAAAAATTCATAATTTTTTGTTTAATTTTCTGTACTAAAATTATACTCTAAAATTATATTTAAAAATTAAATTTTTTAAATTCTTGTTTAAAAATTGAAACATTTTATCTTTCATTGCATGACTAAAAAATTTTAAATACAAATTTAATTTAAATATTTTATTAATTTCACGCGATTAAAAATTTTTATAAGGACAAAAAAAGTCCTTTTAATTTTTTTTTTCAATTTTTATTAATCACACGTAATTAAAATTTTTTTCAAAATTTAAATATAAAATTTCTATAAAGTTCTTTTAACTGTCTTCCGTGTTAAGATGTTAATAATTTCTTTAAACTTTATTACTTTAAAATTAAAATATAGTAATTTTTTAAAATAAATATTTTATAACTAAAATTAATTAAAAAAATAAATAAATATTCTCATTTTTTAAAATTAAAAATAAAAAGAAATGTACTTTTAATTTTTTTTTCAATTTAAAATTTTTCACATAAAACCCTTTTTTTAATATTTTTTAATTTAAAATTTTATTTTTTTAAAAATAATTTAAATAAACTTTATATATTTATGGGAAATGTTTTTAAATAATATATTCCGGATATACATATGTAATTAAACTTAAACTTTATTTTTTATTTATTTTTTATATTTAATGAGAATATTCATATAAAGTATTTTTGTTTAAATATTTGAAAATGTTCTCGGACAAGGAAATATTCATTAGAAATTCCCCAATCCCGTCCTAGCATTTTTAATTGTTTAATTAATTAATGTGAATATATGGAGATAATTATTTTAATTAAATTAAAATTCATTAATTATTCAGGACAAAAATTAAAGCTAAATTTTATATAAACCAATTGAGTTGAAGGGAAGTATGGGTAGGTCGTTAGATCAGGCAAATCACGTCTCTATAGATCGAATTGAGTATAATTCCTTAGAAGAAAAACTAATGTAGGCTCTGCTTCATAACTATAACTCCACCCTAATTTTTCAAGTTTAAGCATGATGTCAAAGTTTAACTTAACTGAAACTATTATAAAATGATATATAATCTACATATTTAATAAACCCTCCACTAAACCTTTTATTAAAATTAAAGATTGTACTGTCGTGTTTGCGTGAAATAAATATTTAAATTAAATCTGAACTTAAGTAACATTTTATTAATTAAGTTGCATGCTAAATATTAAAATTCTGAAATAATTTATATCTCATTTAAAAATTTATTTAATAAAAATTTTTGATAGACAAAATTAATTTAAAAATTATATATTACTAAATTTATTAATTTAAGTAAAAATTATTTTAAATTTAAATAGAAAATCTAAAAATGACATTTGATTTGCAAAAGATAGCTTTCACAATAAATACAATTGTTGATCAAATTGGAATTCCTGGCTTTCTTATACTTGCTTATGTGACTATTAAATTTAAGTAAGATATATTAGATGAATTATAAGTAGTTAGTAACATATTTGGGATAAATAATAGCTTCAGAATTTTCCATACTGTAATATTCACAGTAAATATTAAATGAAATTTTTAAGAAATAATTACCGGTAAGATTCACATTATTAGCTCTATGTACAGGTCAAAATTTTGAGGAAAATTGATGAAAATTTTAAAAAATTATATAAAAAACCACCGGAAATTTCAGAATTTCAGAAAAATTCGGGAATCGAGATTTTCGAAGAGATAATAATTTCTGATTTGGTAATCGCAATTCCTTTTAAGACATTCACACATTTCACAAATTAAAAATAAATTATTAAATTAATTAGAACACTGAACGGAACAGGCCATCGTTTAATAGGGATTTATGCAATTTGTTGTGTTCTAGCCAAAATCCAAATAATTCCAACTTGGCTAGTTATGATTACAAACATACAAATACCTTTATGGTTATGTGCTTTAACCGATACTTTGCCAATAGCTGGTTCTTTCAATATTTATTCTTTAATGGTTATGATTGCTATTGACAGAATTCTTAGCATGTTTTTCCCTATTTGGTTTGTCGGTTCATTTTCCAAAAATCTTTTATAACTTAAAAATTAGGTATTCTGTTCGTGGAGATTCCTTCCATACTCCCCTAATGTACGGCATTTCAAGTCTGTTCCCCCTTGCTTTCATTACAACTGTAATTATTACAACAGCTCAAGGCCCTTCTCGGTAAATATTTTTATATTAAATATATTCTTACAAAAAACTAATTAAAGTCTAAATCTTTGCTATCTGAGCGATCTCATCACATCACAAGGAGAAACTAATTTTCATGCTGCCTGTTTGGTATTTAACTGGATCACTTTAGCCTGCTATATTATAATGATTGCTAAAGTGCTTTGGGACCGCAAGAAAGGGCTAAGTAAAAATTGTTTTTTCTTATTTGTATTTTCAAACTGAGTTATTAAACCGAGAATATAATAAATAACGAAATAAAAAGCCTAAATAATATTTAAATAACAATTTAAAATCATATAAAATTCTAATCAACGTCTCAAATATAAATAATCTTTGTTTAAGTTAATGCTGGCAGAATGGCTCTTTTTAAGTCAATAGCTATAATTATGGGCATACAAATCTTTGGTTGGATGTTTTCATTAACTGCTTATAATTTAGTGGACAATGGAGTTTTTAGTAATTTTAGTAGCGATACACAAATATTAATTAATTTGGGAATTAACTGTGTTAGCTCTTTGAGTTCGACTTGTGAAGTACCTGCACTTTTTCTATCAAGGTATTCCCTTAACTTTAAAATTAAAGAAATAATATTTATTTTATTAATATATTTTAAAGTTCTGAACATCGTAAAGCTTTATTTAAAACTTTTGGTTATGAGAAAAAGTCAACTCCAGTTATGGTTGTGAATCGAAATATAATGGTTTCAACTCAAATAATGGCTACTTCCCAAGTAGCACCAATCCGTGTTGGATAAGAATTTTGAAAAAGAATTAAAGATTTCGATAATTTTTTCTAAACAAATTTATTTGTAATTATTTTGTAAAAATATTTTGGAAAAATTTAGAGCAAAATTATTTGGTAAATCGTTTTTAAACTTTTAGTAGTTTCTTTTATTAAATCGCTCCTTGTCTAATTTAATTTAAAGCAAAAAAAAAAGACTTTTTGACTAAAGTTTATTCAACAGAATAAATAGCTAATAATAATATGTAATAATAAAGCAGAACGGTGCTATAGATATTTCTCCTTTAATGCAAAAGGTTATTTAGGCGATTGGTAGCGAAGATTCATGCATAGCCTTAGGAATTAAATAGCTATATGTATATATACTTTGTATACTTAACATAATAAATAAATGGATTTAAATAATATAATAAATATATACATAATGGAAGGGCCGAGCCCTAAAATGTTGAAGACGGAAGGTGTAAAAACGGAAGAAAACTTAATGGAAAACAGAAGAGGAAAAGCGCCCAAACTGATCTCCATAGTAGTGACTACCTTTTCCCAGAATCTCCCCGTACATATTCTGGTTTTGTAGAAAGGAGCTCTGGGTTTGTGACCTGACGAAAATCGAAAAGTTAAATCTAAATATGACGTTAATTTTTTGACACTCCGAAATTTCCCCTCGAACACGTCTACTACTTCACCTCCACGTGGCACTACGATCCTGAAGATCTTTCTTGTAGCCCTTCCCGTTTAGAAAAAATTTTACATATTATAAAGTTTTTTAAATAAAAATTTCTGTTCAGGTTCTTGATGTTAAAGATTTTTTAGGGAAAATTCATCTCATTAATTATCTCCCCAAAACTTCTTAGTTTCGTGCATATCAGTATAACGTAAATGAATAGTCACATTAGTTCTTTCAATCTTTCTATGCTAAATAAAATTTTTTAATTAAAAAATATTTTTATTTTTACCTTAATATATTTTCCTTTAATTTTTTTAATAAACTTTAAAAAATAATAATTTAAAGATATTTTTTCTTTTTTCGAATAATTAAATAATTCGGGAATATTTAAACCAACAATCCATTGTTTACACCAATTGTTTTCCCTTTAAATTTAAATATTTATTTTTTTAATTATTAATTACCAAAATTTTTTAAATTTTTTCCCAGCAATTAATCTTTTTTCACATTTTCCTTTTTTTGATTTATTTGGTGAAATATGTGAATATTCCAATTTTGGATATTCTTCCAATGACAAAACTAATTCAACTCGAATTCTATTTTTAACAAAATTACAAAAATCTTCTCCAATATTTTTATCAATTCCAACACAAATAATTGTTACAAAATGATTGTACTTTGAAAAGAAAAATAATTTTTTAATTAAAAATTAAAATTACTTTATCAACAAAGTCAACTCCTTTAATCCATTGTTTCAGTCCTTCGTTAAAATTGGTGGATGATTGGCGACGAATTTGTCTTATTCCTTTTAATCCTATATAGAAAATATACATTAGTATGTTGTAATTAATAGTGAGGGCCTAACGATTCAGAAAGTTTTTTTAAAATACATATCGAGGAGAGCAGCACAATGATATGGAAAATATAAAGTTCCTGTAGATTTTCTCGTGTCAATTAGGGTTGGAAGATATCCGGATCATAAAAAGGTCATATCGAATTTGGACACAAAAATATATTTATTTATTTTGTAAAATAATACAAATATTAACCTTCAATAATTGTTTGTTTAATTATTTTCATTGTTGAATAATTAACATTAAAAGCACTTGACTGTTGTGGATATGCAGGTGTTAATATTGGCATTATTAATTTTGAATGTTTTTCTAATCTTTCAATATTTCCTTTTTCATTTTCTTTTAATTTTTCCGTTTCTATTTTTATATATATTTTATCCCTTTTATCAACATCTACCCAATCTTCTTCAATTCCTTGTTTATTTAGAAATGTTATTTCTCTTGAAAATAATTCTGTATCGACTCTCCAACTGTGGGTTAAACTATCATCTATTCTACCAATAAGGAAGGGTCTTGGCCAATTCCTTAAAATTAAAATTGTGATGATCTGCTTTCGTTTCACACAATATACATAAATGTAAGACCTTTGCTTGATTTTATGTCAAATCAAGCAAAAAGAACGACTATCGGAATTCAAATTTTGATTAGGTGGATAAGAGCATCGCCTACAAAATCCATATAAATTTGGATCACGTTTATGTCAACTCCAGTTAATGTCAATGAGCCAAGAAAATAAACCATCCGTTTAAAATGTTTGAAAATTAGACTATTACTTTTTTTAATTTAAAAATTTAAAATAAATAATTTGTCTAACTAACCATGTCAAAAAAGTAAGAAAGAATCTATCTAATATAACCAAAACAGAACAAGTATTTGGATATAATAAATAAATTTTAGTTAACATAATTAACATAGAAGTACCACTCAAAAATCCAAATTGATTTCCATAAATTGAATTATCTATAAATTTTTAAAAAATATTTTTCTAAATTATGTAGGTATTTTTACTTTTTGCCCAAATTTTTAATAAAACTAATGCCGAACGAAATATTTTTATTTTTTGTTCTTGATTTTTTGGTAATAATTCTTTAATAATTAAATTCGATTTATAACCAGATAAAGGAAAAACTCTTCCTAAACTATTATTCATTGCATTATTTAAAGCTTCATCCATCCAATTTTTATTATTTTTTATTTTTTCAGGAATTTGTACATAACTAATGTCTATATCAATTCCATAAAATTCAAATTTCAATAAAGGAACACGTGTTTCTCTAATTCTCTTCAAATTATTAACCTTCTCCTAAATTTTAGTGATGTTCGAGACTCTCGGTCTCGGTTCCCGAGTCGGGAAATTTCCCGGGTTTTTTGAGCTCTCGGTCTCGGTCTCGGTGTTTTAGTCTCGGAAAACGAGACTAAATTTACACCCCTAATGACGGAAATTTTTTGAACTTTTTGAAGGAAAAGGGAAAGGAATATTTATAATTTCTCCCATTTTCCTTTTGATGGTCGATGGTTGAGTGGTTAAGTTGACTGACTTTACTCACTTTCATATTTTGGAAGTGCTGGGTTCGAATCTTAAGGTGGAAATGAGGTTGTGAAAATTTTTCTTTTCGGAAATAAATGTTTCTAAACTTTGATTTTGATTTTAAAATTTAAAATTTATTTTTTCTTAATATTTTAAACTTGAAAAAACATTAAAACTTCAAAAAAATTTCGCCTGCGGCTCTGACAATTGAATTTTTTACCTATGGCCTTACAAAATTCTCTAAATTTTCGCCACCGGCGGTAAAAAAGAAAGAAATCTGGCTATTGGCCTCACAAATTTTTCAAAATTTTCGCCTGCGGCACAAAAAATGGAAGAATCTGACTTAAGGACATCCAAAATTCTCAAAATTTTCGTCTGCGGCGCAGAAAATGGTTGAAGGATTTATGGCTTCAAAACCTTCCAAAATGCAAGAATTATTGCATAAGGCCTTAAACAGTAGGGGGTCAATGGAGTTGTCGAATATCGGAGGCTTATGGGGATTTGAAAGGATATAGAGGGGATTAAAGTTAAGAGGAATATCTGGAAATTTTAAGGATTAAAATAAACATAAAGGAACTTGTGCTAGGCATCTGGGGATAAAGAAAATCATTCGATTTGGAGGGACATCGAGGGAATAAGGGGATTCTATTCGATTAATGTGAATATAAGTGGATTAAGGTGGATATCGGTAGATTTAGAAAGAGTAAAGTTATATTGTGGATTTGAAGATTCAAGGGATTTGGGGGATTATGAAGGATTTATAGGGATTTTTGGGGATTAGGGAATATATCAGGTGATAACCCTCCTAATCTCTCGTCTCGACTCTCGGTCTCGACTCTCGGTCTCGAGTCGAGACTCGGTCTCGGGGTTGATTCCCGGTCTCGGTCTCGGCTCTCGACTCTCGGCTTTTTTTCACTCCCGAACATCACTACTAAATTTTATGTTTTTTTACTACAATTATACAGTAAAGCGGTTGGTCCGGTTCCCCAGTGCCTCGTTGTGGAAATGATATTATTAGCAGAGTCGCGCATGTTGCAATCATGTGTGAACTCCGCAGAGTATAGAATAAGTTAATCGCTCGCAGTGGGGGAATATAGGGGAGACGTCTCTCCCTTTACACGATGGATAAGCCGGCCGGCAACTCTGTTGAATGAATGAAGAAGTGATCTACCTTTGCCTATTCCATTAGAGCTTATATGCACTAGCCTACTTCCTTATTGCTTTCCCAAGGATAAGTTTGTGGTTATGTTAAGCTTAGATAACGGGCGGCTAACAGCTAATGGGAATGGCCGTTTGTGGCGTTCTTTGAACCTCTCTGCGAACTTCCGTTAACTAGAGCGATGATTACTCTTCACATGTTTTTAGGATGATCCCGGCCTTACAATACATTGAACTCTACTTAAATTGTATTGAGATTCTAGATGGGAGGAATCCGAATAAGAGGGTACACGGAGATGAAAAAATAAACTCTTTTGTGTTAGTACTCAAAGGTCATTTAAAAATGAAGGCTGCACTAACAAATAAGCTAGATAAATACTTTCTAGTGGAACAGACAATTTAAATGATTAGGGTTGAACAGGAACGCAGGCATGACAGGTACTTCCGTTGAAAAACAGGTATTTCAATTTACCCTACACGCTAAAAATATGTGTACATATTTACCTGCAAACATAAATGACAGAAAAAAGACAGATCAGAACAATTTTCCTTTTTATCATCTAAACATTTCGAATTTAAATGTCCGAAAAATTGTGCATTTCTACTAATTAATTGTTTTGTCCCATCATTATTTTCTCCTCCCATCTCATCATTTATCTCATTGTCAGTATTTTCTTTAACAACATAAATAGCGTCAATATCAGAATTTTTTGTATTTACTTCCAACATTAAAGATCCCCCAATCAAAAATTCATAATCAGCTTTAAATATTTCTGCCCATTTATTTAATATATTTTTTAATTTTTTAATTATTTCGTTTATATTTTTATTATTTTCTTTATTTAATTCAATTAATTCAAATATTTCATAATTATAATTATCTTCGTTCTCCTCAGAAAATGTTAAATTTTGAATTAATTCTGGATTTAAATATTTTGCGGGGCCATATTCTCCAATATTTTGATTATCTGAAATTAATTTTGTTTTCAATTGTTCTAGAGTTTATTTTAATAAACAAGCTCATTTCAAAACAAGCTCTCTAAACTTGGTGATATATCCCTCATATATCCCCCTTAATAATTTTGTTTATGATTTAGTTCCGCAAAGCCTGTTTCATTAAGGCCCTTTCAGCCATATTTTCAGGAAAGACTTTTTTGATTCTTTATTTTCTCGATTAATTCCCCTGAGGAATTATTTTTTCAACCTTTCCATGGCATGGGGAATTAATCGAGGGAGGGGAATTAATCGAGAAAATACGGTATTTATTATGTCATTCAAGAGCTTTTGATTTGAGGATTATTTTTATAATAGGAATTAGTTGATCAAAACAAAGTTATTATTTATGTTCATACATGATATCATATAATGTTTGGCATATAACAGTTTTATTTAAATTTAATAATATATACCAATATCCCTCTGATTCTTAAATTTATTCCAATCATTTATTTGTTCATCAATTCTATTAAACCATTCTTTAACTTTTTCTGACTCTTCAATTCCAAAAAGAATTGAAATAATATTTTCTTTTTCATTTTGACTTTTTTCCTTAATAAATACAATATTTTCTTTTGAAGAAATTAATTTTTGTAAATGTAATTGATGAATAATAAAATAAATATTATTTTCATTTAAAATTGTTTTTTCTTTAATATTTTTATTATCAACTTTCAAAATTCCTTCAATTAAATAAACTAAATATTTAAGTCTGTTGTATAATTCAATTTGATGAATATTTTCAAAAACCTTAAAAATATTATTAGTTACTGACATATTTAGTAATTAATGGCCGCTTTTAGTACAAATTTCTGGATTGTTTCCCATTTTATTACCAGTTATTTTTAAAGTTATATGTTTATAATGCCACTAACTCAGAATGAAATTCACAAGCTTTTACACCACAAATTCAAATTCACCAAAAATGAAACAACAAAAAATATTGATAGTTAACTTAGTCAATAGTGTTTCGCCGGAACCGCAAATTTGGCCGGAACTGGAACCGGAACAAAAAATTCCGGAACTTTTGGCCTACCGGAACCGGAACTTCCGACGAAACACTAGTTTGGTGTCTCTGCTCAAACAATATGGGCTGGGTCTAAAAAATATTATTATATCTTCACTTAGACTTAGACACCCCTCCCCCTACGAATAATAAATTAATTACTTTATCAAAATTCTGATCATCTTCTGTTAACTTTTCCAGCCATTTTGGCATTTTTTCAAAAATTTCTTCTCCAAATTTTTCTTCTCCAACTTCATAAATCAATGGCCATATTTTATCTTTTAATTGTTTAAATGCAACAAAACGTTTAAATATTTGATTAATAATAATGCCTATATCAATTAAATAACGTTTTTCTATTGAAGGGTTTTCGATAAATTCTAAATAAAATTTATTAATTTTTTGTTCTTTGGTAAATTCAGAAATTGGATTTATTTTTAATTTTAATTCATTTAAAGATGTTGAAGAAGAAAATAAAGAAATATTTTTATTTTTTTGTTCTTCATTATTTCCTCCAATTAATTTATTTGTTAATTTCTTTTTTGGCTTTTTAGGAGGGGGAGGAGGCTTTTTCTCTTTTATTTTTTGTTTTTCCTCAACAATTTCTGATTTTATTTGTTCAACTGTTTTCTGATTTTCTTCTTTTTCTGAATTGCTTGTATTTGCAATATTTTTATTTTTTGAAGATTTTGATTTTTGTTTCTTTTTTGAATTTTCTGTTAATTTTTCCTTGTTTTTCTCTTTAATTTTCTTTCCTTTCCCTTTACTTTCCTCCTTTAATAATTCTTCTTCCCAAAGAGCAATATTTTTTAAATATTCCTCTTCTTTAGCTTTAAATTCTGCTTCACGTTCTTCTTCCGTTCTAATATCTGTTTTACTTATATTTTCATATATTTTCTTTGCATTTTTTGGTTCAATAAATAACTCAAGTCCTTTTTTAAATTTTTCTTCTCCAATCTCTTTTAATTCTTAAATTAAATGATCGAATTATAATTTTTATTAGGATAGAGCTAAAAAATAGAGCTAAAACTAAAACTCGGAAACCCCAAATAGAAAACCCCCAAAAATAACTTACTAATAGCCATATCCTTCCTAAAATTTTCATTTTTTAAGAAAGTTTCTAATTTAATTAAATGCAATCCTTTAATTCTTTCTTCAATGTCATTTGATCTTAAATTGTCATCTATATTTTCATCATAGGCTGGTTCCGTCTAAATTATTTTGAAAAAATAAATTTAAGGATTAATAACTAAAGTTGTCCAAAAGATGCAAATGCATGTTTTGGAATGGTGTTTTTTCAAAAATGGTTCTTTATAAAAATGGTGTGTACCAGGGGCGTGTTTTTTAGATGTCTCGTATCTCTTATTTTGCCACGAGACACGAGATATTTTTAATCTACTATTTTAGAAAAAATGTCAAAAATTTGAGGCTATTTTAAGATCCTAGAATTAGGAAAAAAGGAAGAAATCTTGCCCATTGATCTTCCAAAATTCTCAAAAAAAATCCTCTTTACCGGGTGTCCATATCTCCCGGTATCCTATATCACTCAAATCAGATTGACAACCTCACTAATCCCATGGTATGTTTCTTTAACTCTCTTTCGTATCGGGCTAAAACGAGGAACGGACAAAACACGGAACGACAAAACGCGGTCGGACAAAACGAGGAATTACCAAAACGAGGAACGACCAAAATACGGACCATACCAAAACGAGGAACAGATAGAACACGGACTTACCAAAACACGGAACGGCCAAAAGGCGGAACGACCAAAACACGGTCCAGGCAAATAATAATTCTTTATGATTTTAAATATTTTTAATATTATGAAAAATGATTATTCAAAAATGATAAAATTTTTTCAATCAAAATATTTTTAAAAATCAGAATTTTTCAGAATTTTCTATAAATTTTTAAAATTTTTTGAATTTTCTAAAATTATTTTTAAAAGAATATTCAAAAAATAAAAAATTGATTTTAAAAAATATTCTGATTTTAAAAAATTCTGATTTTTAAAAAATTCTGATTGCAAGAAATATTCTGAATATTTTGATTTAAAAATTCTGATTTAAAGAAAAATTTTGATTTTAAAAATTGCCTGGACCGTGTTTTGGTCGTTCCTCCTTTTGGCCGTTCCGTGTTTTGTTAAGTCCGTATTTTGGTCGTTCCTCGTTTTGGTATGGTCCGTATTTTGGTCGTTCCTCGTTTTGGTATGGTCCGTATTTTGGTCGTTCCTCGTTTTGGTATGGTCCGTATTTTGGTCGTTCCTCGTTTTGGTAAGACCGCGTTTTGTCGTTCCGTGTTCTGTCTGTTCCGTGTTTTGGAATTCCTCGTTTTACCCCTCACCCCTCTCTTTGATCCTTCCAAACCCCATAATATTCTCCGTAATCACCGATATCTCAATAAATCACATTGATCCATTAATTCCCCAATATCCTTCATAATCTACCTGTAATTATTATCCATTCAAACCCTTATATTTTTGCTTTACAATTTTATGTATGAATAATTTTGAAAAACAATAAATACTTAATATCTCGTATCTCGTATCTCGTGAAATCTCGTATTTTTTGAGAGATCTCGTATCTCGTTTTTTTCAAATAAAATAATCTTCGAAAATCGGAAAAGTTTAAAATTAGAAAATAATTTCAGTTCAAAATTGACAAGTACGTTAGATTTCAGTTAGTCTCCTTTTTGTACTGCAGGGAATACCGCAAAGTTAAAATGGGGGATATAGCCCTGGATATCAATCCCGAAACGTTTTTAGATAAATTAACTATAATTTCCTTCAACTATAATTTTGAGACTACTAATCGAAAATTTTGAAAATTTTTATAAAGAGACAAAAAAGGTATGCATATCAAATAGATACCGGAATTCCTCTATCATCTTTTGATTTGCCGGTTTCAATAATATTTAATATCATTCTAAATCTTCTATAACAGTTATAATTATCTGAGTCCTCCAGATAAAATCCCCAATAACATTTATAAAGTAAAATTTTATAATTAGAAAGATATTCCAAATGGCTAACTTTATTATATTCAAATTTCCATTTATTAGAATTAACAATTCCATCGATATATTTAATCAAAACTAGAAAATCTGCCGACATTTTATTTATTTCTCTCAATTTTTCATCATTTAGTAATGTAAATAATACATTTGAATAATATTCTTTTAGTACATCTTCTTTGTAATCTTAATTTTTAAGTTTATTGATGAAGACTAGGGTTGGTCACGACGGGGGGGGGCACGGGAAAAGGTTTTCGGGGTTTTCTATTTCTAAATATTAAAAAAAGAAATTAATCCAACGCCTAAGATTTTGTCTTCTAAAATTAATTTTTACAAATTCTTCAAGTTTTATACATCAATTTGTAAAACTAATCAAAATTAACAATTTTTATTTCACTAATATTCACTTACCTTCAAATAGATTCATTTTTAACTTTTTATACGAAAGAATAGAATCATTGCCGTGTACAATTAAATTGGCCAGTATTGCCTTGCTTTTAAAGCTTTTTGTTAATTTTTCTTTTTCTTTTTGATTCTCATTTAAATAATTTTTTAAATTTTGTACATGTTTATCTGTTAGAAATTTTCTTGGTTCATTTAATATTTCTTTTTTTCCTTCTTTTGTTAACCAATCCCTTTCACATTCTTCAACTGTTTTTTTAAATTCAAAATTTTCAAATTTTCTAACCAACTCTTTAATTTCTTTGTCAAATTTTTTATATTCTTCATCAGTTAAATTATCATTTTGCCAATAATTAGTTGCATTTTCGATTATAATTGAATATGTGTAAATAAAACAATTGGCAATTTCAATTCTTTTTTTAATTAAATCATAAAAAATATTTTCCATTTCGTCAACTATTTCTTTAAATTTTATGCAATTTTTATTTGTTTCATCGTATCCATAAAATTTTTCAGCTCGACAAAAACAATAACTAACCCTTCCAAACAAAAGAGAAGCATTAATTCTCATTTCTGCTTTTAGACTTTCTTCTAATTCTTCTTTTGTTTGATATAATGATTCTTCATTTTTTTCTTCTAACAAAAGTACTTTCTTATATAAATACCATTGGTAATTGGGTTCCATAATACCTTAAAATTTTTAAAATTTTTACCTGATAAATTGATAAAAAAATTAGATTTATGTTTAAATTTCTTCTTGATTTATGTAATCGACTCGATAATCGACCGATCCTTTTGGCTGGTTCTATCTATCTAAAAAACTAGTAACTGTCCAAAGATGCAGGGAGGAAAAAGAGATGATCATCACGACCGATTTCTGCCCCTTGATAAACTTTTTAAATCCTCAATTTAATTATTTAAATATCAAACCAATTGGAAACCAAATAGGATATTCAATTTCCAAATTCCCCAATTCACTTCCAATTAAAATATATAAACGATTCTTTGATGAATTTTGATTTTCAAAGAATTCTTGTATTTTCTGTGAATTTTTAATTAAATATTTTATTGTTAAATAATGAATATTATGCATTTGTTTATCTTTTGATTTTTCTTCAAACATTTTAACAATTTTATCGATATTTTCTTCTTTTGTGCAGTCAAATTCTAATGAATAAATGATTGGATCATTCTGAAAATATTTTTTATTATATGTAGTTTGAAATAGAGTGTGTTGAAAAATCGAATTCGGGTATTAATTAGTTTCGAATCCCCGAGTTCTAGCCCAAACTTGTCCATATGATTTTAATAAAAAATGTATGAATAATATTTTTTCAAAACTAAACTAAAAATGCTAACATTTTTGACTTACAAACAATGCAGGAGGGTATAAGGAATTTGTTGGCTCCGACTCGTAGGTTTTCAAAATCTTAGCTCCGGCCCGTCGAAACATATAGCCGATGTCGTGGGCAATTGAAAAACCTCGGCTCAGGCTCTCACTCCTCGGAGCCGGGCTCCAGAACTAGCTCCCGGAACCATACCCAGCGCTGGCTACAAATTGATAAATAGGTAATTAAATAAACTAACAATATTCAAAATTTCAGTAAATTTACTATTCATTATTTCATTCCTCCATAATTCATTACTTAAAAGTATTTTATTTTTAATCCAATTTTCCATAAAACAATGTAATACACAAAATTCTTTTTTTGAATTATTTATTTGTTTTAAAAGTTTTTCTATTTTTAAACTTTCATTAACAAATTCTTCAAATTTTTCATAAATGTTTGGAGATATTTGTTGAGATGTTGGATTTATTTTATTTGCTACTTTAAATTATAAATAGTATTTAATTCTTAACCTATATATTAATATTATTGTCAATATTCAAACTTTTACAATAATAAGAGTAAAGAATATAGCCGAGACGGAAGTCGGCCGAATTTTTCTGGTAATCTCATCGAAGTTAGAGACCCGGACAGGGAAGTCTCGACCGGTCTTTTGTTGCAGATTAAAGGTATTTCTGTATTTGTGTTAATTTCGCATAAATATTGATAATGAGAGATCGCCAATGCAAAGTTTTTAGCCGCTTTATTTAATAGGCTGGGAGGAAACTTTGCTAGCCATAAATATTTTGGAAAATGTAGAACGAAATTCCAACTTTTATCTGAACACCAAATTTGCGAGCTTTTCTAAATGTCTAGCAATAATCATACAATTATTCAGCATTAACAAATTTAAAAAAATAAACTAAAAATAACTCAAAAACTATTTTAAAACTACCTGAATTAATTAAAGAATCTAGAAATTGTTTGTAATTAAATTTCAATGATTCAATAATTAAATCTTCAGTAGGAATTTCATCTTTACACTCGATTGAAAGAAATTCAATAAATAAATCTGTTAATTTTTCCATTTCTTCACTTTCAATAATTTCTTTATCATTTTTACAAAAAATATTATTTAAAAATAATAATAAAAATATTTTTAAAATAAATAAATGTTTCATTTATTTATAATCTTTTTTTATCTAAAATTAAATTATTTAATTTTATTTTATTATTCCTGTTGTTTAGCGAGCTTTGTAAATACAAAGATATTCGAGATGGGACGAACCCGGGACCCGTAAAAGTTACCGTATTTACCATGTAGAACAACATTTTCTAAGAAAACTCACGAGTAGTAATATACATACAATACATATGAGGGAGAAGAAAAATATAAATAACAACTAGTCCAATATAAACTAATTGTTTGTAAAGGTTCGTTACTATTGTAAAAACATGCTGTAATTGGATCATTAATTTCCAGTCTAACGATTTTTTTTGGAATTTTACAAAAAGCAAAAATTCCTTTAAATCGGGCCGAATCATCAAAATTTGCCGTTTCATTCAGAAATGTATTGACACATTTTTCTGGGTCAAAACAATTTTCGGCATTGGTTAGAGTTGATGTTATTTGTTGAATTACCTATATTTTCAGCTATTGCTTCAATGTTGAAAGAAAAAAATGTCTTTAACAAAACTAATTTTAAAACAAATATTATTTTGTCTTTTTAAAATTTAATAAATGAGAATTAATTCTAACCAAATTCGACGCTTGCTTTAAAGCCAGTCGAGATTTTCTTCCCTCTTTTTTACGCTCCATCTTCACTCCTCTTTATTTCATCACTCTTTGCCCTTTTTCCTTTATTACACAATTAAACTCGTGACTCTTATCATAATTAATAACCCATGTCAACAGAACTGTTTCGAAATTTCGATTTTAAAGCAGAGCCATTCGAAATTTCGATATTTAACATTTAATCTTTGCGTTTCGAAATTTGTCAAACGTTGTACCTTTTGGCTCTAAAGAAAGGAATTCTGGCTTTCTGGCCAACAGAAATTCAGAAAAATTTCTTTTAAGGCATAAAGAAGTAATTGTGTTTTCTATTTTTACAGCTGGGTTTGCTAAAGCAAGCGTAGGAATAAGAACGGGAGCCTTTTCCGGCATTTTAGGAGTGACCACAATGAATCGTGTACTTGATTCCCATTTTTCTAACTAGAGTAGGTCGAGGTCGAGGCCTAAGTTAGAAAACAATATTTTAACATAATTTTAATAGTAATTCGTTCCTACCTAACAGAGGTGGGTCGGAACAGTCAGAGGTGTCGGAAATAGGAAGAGCCGGGAATTGGAACTGGCTCAAAAGTCGGAACTCGGAAATCGGAAATCAGAATTTTTTTCGGAAATCGGAAGGAAAAAATGCGGGAAATTGGAAGGCGGAAATCGGGAATAAAATTTTTATTTTCAAAACTGAATTAATATTTAAAATTGTAAAGTGCTTTCCTCAATGTAATTTGAGGGAGTAAAAGTTCTTTTTGCAACACAAAAGTCAAATTTGTAGGGATTAAAAGAGATATTGTAGGATTTAGGTTGGGGTTTATTAGAGAGAGGATTTGGGGTTTATAGAATCCTCCCCGTCCAAATTTGCCCCCCCCATAATTCTCTTTTGTCTCTCGGCCTTACAAAGTTTGAAATTTTCGCCTGCGGCGCTAAAAAACGGGTCCTTGTATTTTCCGTTGAATTTGCCCAAGTAAGGTCATTTTTACTGGTTTTTTGGAGTGACCGGGATAAGTGTTGAGGATATTAGGGGATATTGAACTTTCGAAAACCAACAAGAACTCGGAATTCCGACCCACCTCTGCTCCTTAACATTTAGTTAATACTCGAGTAAAAACATGCTGTAATTGGATAATTAATTTCCAGTCTAACGATTTTTTTGAAATTATACAAAAAGCAGAAATTCCTTTAAATCGGGCCAAATCAAAATTTCCCATTTCATTCAGAAATGTATTGACACATTTTTCTGGGTGTTTTGAATTATATTTTCATCTATTGCCTCAATGTTGGAAAAAAAATGTCTTCTTCAATATGGCAAAATATTTGTTTAGAGTAAATTAACAAAATTAATTTTAAAACAAATAGTATTTTGTCGTTTTAAAATTTAATTAATAAATGAGAATTAATTCTAACTAATTCGACGCTTGCTTTATAGCCAGTCGAGATTTTCTTCCCTCTTTTTTACGCTCCATCTTCACTCCTCTTTATTTCATCACTCTTTGCCCTTTTTCCTTTATTACACAATTAAACTCGGGAGTCCTATCATAATTAATAACCCATGTCTAACAGAACTGTATCGAAATTTCGATTTTAAAGCAGAGCCATTCGAAATTTCGATATTTAACATTTAATTTTTGCGTTTCGAAATTTGTCAAACGTTTAACTTCCGTTAATCTTACCTTTAATATATGATAGTTGTCCTTTCCAAAACACTAAAATAGGGCGCAGCCACTCAAAAATAGTGCAAAAAAAGGGCATTATTTTAAAACAGGGCTTGGATTTCGAATTTTTAAAAATTCCCAATTTTAAAGTCAAAAATCCGCAAAAACTTTTTTGGTAATTCTAACTAAATGGAGTTAGTCATGAATAGGGATCGGATTTGTATTGAAATATATTTTTTTTTCCTGAATATATTATTCCGAGAAAAGCCCAAATATGCACTTAGTTTTTCGATATTATGATTTTCAACAAAGTTACATTTCAATATATTTCAATATTTTGCCAATTTTCCAGTTATATCAATATTTTTCACTTTTTTCAAATTATTTCAATATTTTTGCATATTTTTACTAAAATTTTGGGATTTTTTATAAATTTTAGGGAAAAATGAAGAAATTCTGGCTACTTGACAACCGCAATTTTCAAAATTTTCGCCTGCGGCGCTGAAAAGAGGGGATTATGGCCTATTATTCACTACAGTGCCGTTGCCTTCCCATTAATTATTCCCTAGAATGTGTCTCAGCCCTTATTGAAAAGGCGCACTCCAAAATTTCCCAATTAACAAAAACCTCAAAATGTGTACTGTACAAAAATCCACATAATGGCCCATCCCAAAATATTTCGCACTCAAAATGTCCCACTAAACACCCCCAAAATGTCCCACTGGACAAGCCCACAATATGTCACATCCTCATTTCGTCAATCAAAAAATTTCTAGACTTTTTTTTGGAGTTTTGCTAGTGAATAAACGATAATTTATTTCAATATTTAGCTACTTTTTGGCATTTTTTGTCAATATTTTGTCATTTTATTTCAATATTTTATGGCCATATTTTCCGATTTTATTTCAATATAAATCCGATCCCTAGTCATGAACAGAGTTGTTTCTGAATAAAAATTTTTTTAATAGATCCAAAATCTAAAAATTTCAAAAATATCGAAATTAAAAATATTTTTCAAAACCGAAAGAAAAATAACTTCGAACATCGGAAATTGGAAACGGACCGAAAAGTTTGGATATCTGAATTTGGAATCAAATAAAATCCCATACTTCATCATAGTCGCGTCAATCTCTAATAACAAGCCAGTACCTCCATTTCAGCTTTTCGAAGGTCAAGAAGCTAGATTTTTTAATTTTTTGGCCGCATGTGAAATTTTTGAGAATTATATGTAATAAAATAAAAAGGAAAAAATTAAAATCACACTTTGAATGTTAATTTTTAAATTAATAAAAGACTAATTTATTAAAATATTTTAACTTTATATTTAAAAGTTTTTATGTTCTATTTTTGTAGTGAAATATATTTTTATATTTATTTTGAATTTCAAATGGGAACCTTACCTATGTTCTACCAAAATTTGAAATAGATCCATTTAATATTTGGTAGGATATTGATAAAAACTAGGGGGTCCTATCATTTAGTTACAAAGTGTATTTTATTTTTTCATTTAATAAATATAGATTATAACGATAGCTTTTAATTAAGACAACTAAATACATTGTTTTTTAACAAAAATTTAAACAGGAGTTGATCAATATTTCAAAGTTTCATCATTCAAAAAATTCAGTTTATCCCCTTTTTTAAATGTTTAGTTATTTAAAAGTGTCATTATCTTCCAACATCCTAAGACGTTTTTGTTTGGTTGCTAGGCAATTCACAAACAGGAGTATGTAATGGATATATGTATGTATGTATGTAGATACTTAAATATTTATATTAAAGGAATGGTATTTATGATGTATAAAATGTTTTTTAATGGAATTCTCATTTGCTTTAAATATTTTCCCTTCAATTATTTTTTAAACACTAAAAGGGGTTCTTTAAACCAAAATTTCTATTTTTTTAATTTCTATTTTTTTTATTTAAAACAAAATTATAATTTTAATTTATAAAGAAATTACTCTTAATTTTTGTAAAAATTATTTTAATCTTTCTGAAAATACATTTATAATTTCTGAAAATATGTTATTTTCAACACTTCATTTAATTAAACATTTAATTAAATTATATATTTATGCCTAAACATCTTTTTTTCCTTTTGATCGAATATCAAAGAAAAATTACGTTAGATTATGTAATTTTCTTGAATAAATATGCTTCTCCAATATTTTCGGGACTTTATTTAAAACAAAATTTATTTAATAAATAAACAGGTATTTATTAAGAAAAAATTATTTAGGGGAAGCACTATAAAGAATAATTCTATAAATAGTACTCATAAAATTACAAAAAATTACCTCCACTTTTTTAGCATGTTAGAGAAAGCAAAAGCTTCAAACAAAATATTATTGACAGACATTTAATATATTTTTATAAAAAAATAAAATTGTAAGTAAATATGTACTTACATATTGCGCGAAATGGTTTGTTGAAAAAAATATATCTTTCCTTCCTTTCCTTATTCCTTCTTTTCTCAATATTTATAAACCTTTACTTGTTTGGTAAAGTAAAATAAATGGAAACAATTCTAAGATTTTAATTTATTTCTAACAAAATATACAAATTAATTATGTAATTATTTAAGCCTGCCAAACTTTTATTTTTTCTAAATTATGAAAATTCAAAAAATATACTTTTTTAAGTTTCCAAGAGCGAGTTATATTTTTATATTATTATATTTCTCCATATTTCGAGAGTTTAACAAATTTTTAAATATTTTTGGGAACTTTAATACTTATGAATTTATGTATTTAACTATATTTTATTGTTATTTTGTTAAATTATTACAGTAAATGCTCGAATAATTACCGTCTCTCAAATAATTACCCCCTCTTTTTCTACACAAATTTTAAAAATATTGAAAAAATAATTGTCTTTTTTAATTATTGAAACATTTTAAGACATAACATCAAAAAATAAATCGATTTCCTCCACGATCTAATGAAATATACCCAAAATTTAACACCTCCTCTCGATTAATTACCCCCTTTTCGAAACAATAATTATCTTGGGTATTTACTGTATATATTTTTGTTAATTTTTATTTGAAATTGTTTAATTTTTATTAAAAAATTAAAAAATAATTTTTCCATTCCTTCCTACCTATCCAAAATAAATATTGTTTGTCTTTTGACCCTTTTTTCTAAAAAGGCTCAGTTTCTGCTTTTTCCTGAAAAAATTGAGTGAAAATAAAAAAAGTACTTAAAAGAATATTTGTTGTGAAGAATTGCCAAAAAATTGGGTATTTTTTTTAAAAATAAGGCTGTGTTAAAGGTGAGAAGAGAAAATGCATATTAATAATATTTTTGCCTCTTTTTTAAAATATTTTTTACTCTAACGGGTTTTTGGTTTACAACAATGGATTGTGGAAATAATAAACGGCAGCAGTGCAATAATACCTCAAAAATAACAATTACCTTTTATTTTACTTAAAAGGGAAAAGGGGTTTATGCCAAAATTCTAAAAGCTATTTCTCCTTTATTGCTGTTCTCTTTTAGTTCAATAATATATGGTTATTTTTATTGTTTTACTTTTATTTTTTAAATTCTTTATTAAAAAAACTATTTATCAATCAAATATTTTGGCTATATTTTAAGGAAGGTTGCTATTTTTTACCTTCTATTTATTAAATATGTACCTTTAAATAAACATTACCTTTATTATTATTTTAATTTGTGACTGGATATTGCGCGGGATTTTGCTTGATCACGCTCTCACATTTTTCGCTTTGCGGGATTTATTCCTTAAAATCCTGTTATAAAAAAGTTTTTAGCTTACTAATTTTAATCTAAAAATTCCCATTAAATTTATACAATTTTAATTTTGCCACCATGTATTTTAATTATTTTTTAAAATTATTATGACGTAAATATTTACAATATATTAAACTTTAATTTTTATTTTTTCTTTAAAATTATACAAATAAACGCCATTTAAAAACACACATTTTATTAAAAAATAATATTCCGTCTTACTTTAAAATTTCTGACGGCACAGATTACTTAACTAAAAAAGAAATGATTATTGACAAAAATAAGGGATTAACATTTTATTTTTAATTTATGGTTAAAAGAAGAAATTATTATTTCTTAAATATTTTATTTTATTAAACTTATACTATAACTAAATTGAGTAAAAATTAATTAATTTTTACTTAACTTAGTTATTAATTTAAAAATTAAAACTTATAGTTAGTATTGTAAAGTTAAATGGTAAGAGAACTTTCAGAATCCATAACCTTTTGTTATTTCTGAAGATGGGCTCGACAGCTTTGCTTTAAAAGACTTAATATTCTTCCTAGGTTTTGCTGATATATGTAGCATAAACTTTATCAAAAATCTTTTAAATTAATTTTTCCGAATTAGTGCTGAGAAATTTCAGAATTGCTCATAATTCGTACCGCCTCCAATTTTGACCTCATATTTATTTAATAATATGTGTATTTAAATTTTATTTACAAAAACATTAAAAATTAATTATTTTCAGATTTTGTTTAATTATTATAGTCAACATAAATTAACAATAATAATTTAATGTTATTAATATATTTTCTATCATTTAACTATTGCCTTTTATGAAAATTTAAATAAATTAATATAATAATGGTAGCAAGACGAGGTCTTGTAGCACCCCAAAATTTCTTTCTTGACTCTGTTATTAGACGTTGTAATAATACTGGTAATTTTAATTGGTTTTTTCTTCAAAAAAGATTTAATTTATATATTATTTATTAAAAATTTAAATATTTTTTTAATAAAATAAAAATATTTTAAATAGAATCCTCTTTTATCCTGGCAAATGCTCAAATTTGTGATTATCCAATTGTTTATTGCAACGAAGGGTTTGTTTTATAAAGTTTTATTAATTGTTGGGAATTAATATATTTAATTTAATTTTACTTTTTGTTTGTATTAAATTTTGACATTAAAATATACCTAAATTTTTTTGGGTAGGAATTTTTTAGTAATTTTAATTCCGATCCTCCTCGCTCTTTTCCAGTCCTCAATTTGACTATGTATTTCAATTAGTGTTTCCAAATAATTTAGTTCGTACTCGTACACGGTATGAGTTTTGGTCCGGGTTTTAAACACTCCATTCAACCAGTCATTAATAAATAAAGGGATTGTCGTTTAAATATGTATATGAGATTAAATGAACACAAATAAATGGATTCAAAACTTCCTTACTAGTGAACATTCCTAATAATTTTTTCTCTCGTTTTGAAGAAATTATTAAGAAATCGAGTGAAATTGAGGACGGAAAAAGTGGTGAGAGAAATTAAAATCAAAAATTACAGTTTTTTGAATATTTTTGGCATCAAAAAAAATTTTTTTTTAAGTTTTTCAAAAATGATTGGTTATAGTCGTGCTGAAACAATGCAGAAAAATGCATCGTTTGTTTTTCTTTTTATTAAAATTTAAAAAATTCTGTTCTTAGTCTTTCCTTTATGTACAGCGACCATACAGATACTGTAAAATTAAATTTTAACAATTTTATTTTTTAATTTTTATTTATTAGTCAGCAATTCAAAAAATTCAAAATGCTTTAGAAAATGCTAAAACAGAGCAAGTTGAAATTGGCCTTTGCAAAAAGAATAGTAAATAAATTTAAAAAATTTTTTTCTGAAAATTTGGATAAAATAAAACTAGTTTTTAACAATTCTTTTTTCAAAAAATCTGTCCCTTAAAATAAATTAAATTTTAAAATTGCCAGTTTTAGTTAAATAATTTATTTTTTTTTTGCTCAGAGACGAATGTTTGGTTATTAATGAATATATCCGTTAGTTATTAAATTTAAAATTATCTAATTTAAAAATAAATATAGCCAATAATGGGGAGTGCAGGAACAGAAGCAGGTGTAGGTGGAGGTCATTCAGAAACAACAGAAAAGAAAACTGGCTCGGCAAAAGTTGGAGGGAGTGGGGGAATTGATGTTAAAAATAAAGTGATTTTAAATATTTTTTTATAAAATTTTAATTATTTAATTAAAATTAGGTAGTTTTGTATTTATGTCAATTCAAGGATATTACTCCTCTGAAGGAACCGTTAGAGGGCGAAAATAATAAAAGTAAGTAAATTTACTGAATTTAGTTAATTTTCTTATCTGAATGGTCCAAATTTAACTTTTCCTACCAAAAAAGTTCATTATTTTACCTAAAAATAAAAAAATTATTATTCAACTTTTTTGAAAATTAATGAGAATTTTGCCATAAAATTTCAAATAAATATTTAACTACATAATATTCATAACACAAAAATAATATACATAGTAAATGTTAATGAGTTTGGACATCTTCTAAAAATATTTATTAATAATTAAAGGATTTCTTCTATTTATTTATTTTTATTTAAAAACAGTCCTTGGTCTTTCACGCATTTTACAAATTGCCAGAGTAGCAAAATATAGACAGCAATTTACTCCTAATCATATCGAGACGAAAGATCTTAAACCAGCACAAAGTGTTATTGGCTCTAATTTTAATCAGGTAAAAAAATTAAAGAAAATTTTAAATTTTTGTATAATTAATCTAAAAAGAATTTAAAGTAAAATATTAAAAATAAAATAAAATTCTATGAAAAATAATAATCGCACAATCAAGCAGCTAATGAATTTGGGAGGAGATGTGTTGCCACAATATAGACACGAGACACCAAAAACATCACCACACAGTGATTTTAATTTTTAAAATTTTAATTTTAAATTAAAGATTAATTAAAATGTTAATTAAATTATTATTTTGAGTTCCAGTAATTTTTTCGGATAATTTAAAAATTCTAAAAATAGTGTAAATATTTTTGGACCTATATTTTTTTTCATTTTTAGTCATCCTCCATTATTCCACAAGTAAAACTGGTAAGATTTATTTTTTTATAATTATTTAAAAATTATTCTTTTTGCCTTCATAAAAATTTTCTTAAATTAAGTTTGGGACTGGTCAATTCTGGCGCTCACATTCTATACTGTAATTATTTCTAAAAATTTAATTTTGAATATTTATTTAAGGCTTTTATGGTGCCATTCAATATTGCCTTCCGTCATCGAGATCCAACACCTCTGGGTTTTTAAAATAATTTTAAAATTATTTTTGATTCTAAAGGTATTGACTATGTTATTTTACTCGATTCTGTTGTTGATGTTATTTTTTTCGCTGATATTTTACTTAATTTTCATACAACATTTGTTGGCCCTGTTGGAGAAGTTTGAAAAAAAATATTAATTTTTTTTCATTAAAAATATTTTTCAAGGTAGTAATAGACCCAAAAGCAATTAGACATAATTATTTCAAGTCTTGGTTTCTAATTGATTTACTTTCTTGTTTGCCTTATGATATTTTTTATATGTTTAAACAGGACGATGAAGTTAACTTTAAAATATTTTTAAATAAAAAAATATTTTTTTCTGTAGAGAATTGCCTCATTATTTAGTGCCCTAAAAGTTGTCCGTCTTCTCCGACTTGGTGTGAATTTTTATTTAAATTATTAGATAAATAATAGTTTAAAAATATTGTTGTTATAACATTATCAAATAAAAAAAAATTCAAAAAAAATTTTTTTAAAGGAAGAGTTGCCCGTAAACTTGATAATTATTTGGAATATGGTGCAGCAACTCTTTTACTTTTACTCTGTGCCTATGTACTTGTAGCTCACTGGATGGCCTGTATTTGGTATGTAATTGGTGAATACGAGGCTAGAAATAAATTTCATTTTCTTCAAGAACAGACTTTGGCTGATGGGTATTTTTTTAAGAAAATTTTAAAATTCAATTCTAAATTTTAGTTGGCTAATTCGTCTTTCATATGACTTAAAAATGCCATTTAATTCGAGTGCTTCAAATCTAAGTAGATTAGTTGGAGGTCCAGATAAAACACATTGTTATGTATCTTCTTTATATTTTACAATGTCTTGTATGTCCACCGTTGGGTTTGGAAATATTGCAAGTACAACTATGAATGAAAAAATATTTGGAATGTTAGTTTAATAATTTTGAAAAACAATAAATAAGCTACAAAGTAGAATCAGATAGGGAATCAAGGGTTAATAATTATTACGTTACGATATAAAGAAGAGATTTCTCTCGAAAAACGGCATTTTTAGATCACTCAGAGTTTTTAATGGCCTTATCTTTTATTTTGAGTAAAGTCGGCAGATTTGGATCTAAAAAAAGTTCTGAAGGTTTTGGTTTGGAATCAGGTTCGATTCCGCATATCCACAGGTCTTCCTTGATCTATCAAATCGAATTCCAAAAAAAATATCCCAATCCATGTTCTACCTAATAATTAATACAATTACTGTATTCCTCTTACCGAAATAAATATTATAATTTTATTAATAATTTGAGAGAAGTTTTTTTCAAAATTTAATGAATAACCTTTTAAAAATTTAAATTTTACATATCTTTAGTTGTATGATGATTATTTCTGCACTTTTGTATGCTGCTATTTTTGGCCATATGACTACAATAATACAACAAATGACTTCCTCTACACAAAGGTTTTTGTATTTATTTTTGATTAAAAAAATCTTTTCTTTTCAAAGATATCACCAAATGATTAGCGATGTTCGGGAATTTATTCGCCTTCAAGAAATTCCCAAAGATTTGGCAGAAAAAGTTGTTGATTATATTGTTTCAACTTGGACAATAAGTAAAGGAATTGAATCAAATAAAGTTCTTGGATTTTGCCCAAAGGATATGCGGGCTGACATTGTTTATTAAATTAACAAATATTTTTTAAATTTATTTATTTAGTGTGTTCATATGAATAGAAAAGTTTTTAATGAACATATTTGTTTTAAATTAATGTCTGATGGATGTAAAAGGGCATTTGCTACAAATATGGAAACTATACATGCAGCACCAGGCAAAGAATTAAATCAAAAAAATTAGATATTACCTTGATATTTTGGAGTAGGAGGGGAGGATGGGAGGGCTTGATAAGTAATCTCAACTTAAATTAATCGTCATGGTCCGTTCTTCGTGGTTAGAAAGATTTCTTCCGATCCGGACCGGTCCGAAAGATCAAGTCGGGCATTTGGCCCGAAAAAGACTCGGTCGTGCCAGCCCGATAAAAATGAGGCCCGAAAAAAATGACAACGTCGGGCCAACTCGAAAACCCTAAATCTAAATATTCGTGGTAATTTTAAATACACATGTGTTATTTTGGAGGGAGGATTTACTTATTTTGTCACCCATCAACCTTAATAATTAAAAATTTTTTTTAATTAAGTCTTTTTAAAAGATTTAATTTTAGGTGACCTTCTCTACCACACAGGTGAATCTGTTGATGCTTTATGGTTTGTAGTTCAAGGATCTTTGGAGGTTAAACAGGTAAATAAATAATTTTAAATTAATTATTTAATTAAAAAAAGGATGATGAAGTTGTGGCTATACTCGGCAAAGGAGATGTTTTTGGAGATGAATTTTGGAAACACAATAGGACCGGTCAATCATCGTGTATGGTTCAGGCATTAACTTATTCTGATTTGGTAAATTATTTATAATATAAAATTAATGAAGAAGGGATGGGGGGAGGAGGGTGGTGTTAACAAAAATATTTTTAACCTTTATGTATTTATATTGTTTCTGTTCAATACAATTTTATTTTTAAAGCATTTCATCAAAAGAGAACCATTACTTCAGTAAGTCTCATTTTTTTCAAAAATTTATTTAAAATTATTTTTTCTTCAGAGTTTTAAGCTTTTACAAGCCTTTTGCAAATTCATTGGCTCGAAATTTAGTATTAACCTACAACTTGACAAATCGAGTAAATATATTTAAATAAAAACTAAAGAATTAATTTTTTAGATAAAATTTCGTAAAGTTTTGGATGTAAAACGAGAACAAGAATTAGAAGAAAGGCGAAAAATTGAGAAATTGGAAATAGCAACAGACCATCCAATTCGGAAATTACTTCAAAGGATGCAGGAACGACATGCTGGTGGTCTTTCTCTTTTTAAAAATAAATAATTTTTTTTAAAATTTATTTAAAGCTCGTATAGCCTCAACTCGAGCCGAAGAAGAAATTCATTTAGTTCAGAATGAAATAAATACAATTATGGAACATGGAAATTCTTTTGATGGAAATTGTGACGGGGGAAGTGAAAGAATAGAAATGTCTGGGGTTTTAAATAAATTGAGTAGGCTGGAGAGAATGTTGGAAACTTTGATAGGAAAACAATTGGAAGAAGGTAAAATTTAAAATACATATTAATTAAATAAAAATTCTTTTTTTTTAGTAAAAATTACTTTGAAATTATTAAAATAAAAATACAGATTTGTAAACAAAAATCAGTATTACTGAATAATTAAAGGGCCTTCCTGCAGAATTTTCCCCCCTACATATTTCTCTGTTTCGCCTTCCGTTTTTAATCATTTAGAAAGCAAAGTTCCTGTTTCCTTTTGGCATTCACAAACAAAATAGTTTTTAGTAACTTCTAATTTTGTCATTAATTCACTGTAATTATTCTAATTTTATGGCAGCCTTTCTATAGAATAAATACAGTATATTTCAAATACCTTAATTAAATAGATCGTTATATCTACACTCCACATGCTGTACCTAAATTAAAAACTACAGATCACCACCAACAACATCAAATACCTCGATTCGCCTTAATTCCTCCAATAAATGATCCAAACATTCCTCCAAAATATTATTCAACTTCTTTTACTTCTCCCACCCCTCATGCTGAAAGAAATAATAGTAATACTTTATTATATCGCTCAACTCTTCGAAATGCCTCAAAATTGAGACGGTCTTCTCGTGAACGTTCATTATCTATGGAAAAAGGTGGAGGAGGTGATCAACAAGAAGATTCTCCACAAATTATAATACCTCAATCTAAATTAACAACACCCCAAAGTATGAGATATAATTTTTATCAAAAATTTAAATGTTTTAAAAAAGAAAAATTTTTTGGCTGCGCTTGGTTTCGTCCCCTTGAACAAAAACATGGGGTTCGTCCCACTAAGTTAATAATTGGCAAAAAAGCTTTAATTAACATGGGATTTGACTACCGGATACTCTTTATAGCTATTGTCCGGGCACTGAGCATCCATCCGGGCACTGAACTTTCTCAAGGAGGACCTTTTATTCATCAGAAAATTTTCTCTTGATTTTGCTTAGAAATCCTTTTATCCTAATATTAATATTTTTATTTTATTAAAGTCCCGCCTTTACGACTTAACGATGAACCAACAACATTATCATCACAATCTTCTCATCTATTAGCTAATCATAAACAACAAGGCCAACGCCAGTCTATTTTTAGACAGCAAAGCAAAGAAGTACCATCACTTGAACGTTGCCCATGTTGTAATAATTCGCCTTCCTCCTCAACTTTTGAAAGGCAACACAATATAATATCTTCTTTTACTTCAACAACACATAATGTTCCACAAATTCATATTGAACAAGGATGGACAGAAAATGTTGAGGAAGGAATTGGGACAGTTGGAAGTGATGGAGAATTACTTCCTCAAACGAGTGATTCTCAAGGGAAACCTCCGCCAATTAGAAGAAGATGACAATTATTTATGTAAATAAATATATAAATTATATTTATATTTTAATTTTTGTTTGTTTTTGTTTTTGTTTAAAAAATTTATAAGAAAAAGATTGTGTTTTATATATACAATAGTAATTACTTTTAATTATTAATTAGGTAATAGGAAATATGTATAAAGGAGGAAGAAATAAGTACATTATTGAGAAAAAATACATAGCATAAATGTAGGAAGAAATTAGTAAAAGTTTAACCCCGGACAGGCCTTTTCTAACCATTTCCAATTTTATTTAAATTTGTTCGAATTCCAAGTTTCTCTTAAAGAAATCAACTTTGCAAGTTTTAGATACTCATTCTGAGTAAATTCCCCAATTTCTCGCTTCAATTTAGATTTTGATAAAGGTAAGAAATACTAGATCTTAGATGCCCACCTAAGAGTTTGAAATGTTAGCCAATTGGATCCCCATTAGATTATATTTATATTAAAATATATAAGGAACCGAAAAAACCTCAGGTTATCCGAAATTTTTTGGTTCGGATATCGGACCCGGTTTTAGATATCCGAGTTTTCCCAGGAACTGCCAACCTTAATATACAGTGTTTTTAGAATTTCTTATAAATTAAAAGTTTTTCAATTTTTTCTTTTTCTGTTTACGTTTCTTTTTCTCGTGTTTTTCTGTTGAGCTGGTTCTTCAAAGTTTAACATGCCTGGTTCTGAACTTGTTCCAAATATTTTTTCAATGTTTTGTTGATGTGGAAGATGTTGTTCCTCAACGTTAGTTGTTATGCTTTGTTGTAATTCTTCCAAATTATTAAATAAATTATTGTTGTGATGTTCTCCAACATTATGAAATAATAATGGGTCCTCAAAATGTTGTAAATGTTGTCCCTCAACGTTTCCAATTAAATTTTGTTGTGATTGTGTATTGTGTTCTGTTATTTGATTAATGTTTAAATTCTGATTAATTAATGCTTCTTGTAATGTTTTTTGGTGTAAACTTTTTTCTTTTAATTCTGTAAGGTGTTTACAAAGCTCATTATTTTGGTTTATTTGATGTCTAATTGTTTGAACTGTTGTTTGTAAATCACAAACAATTTTATCAATCATTTCCTTATTGTTTTTATCCCCATCAGTTGAAGTACTTTTACTATTGCTAGTTGAAGAACTTATTGAAAGGCTATGGGGAAGTTTATTTTGGAGGGGTGTTTGGATTTGATGTTCTAATTGATAATTATTTCTTTGATTGATAGACATTGTTGGCGATTCTAATGGTAATCCTTAAATTATAGACAATTAAACTATGAGTAATTATTACTCAGAATCAATTAAATTTCCAAATTTTTAAATTAAAATAATTAACTTTTTTACCTCCATAATGAGTATTTCCCATTGCAAATAAATTTGTTGTGCTCCCTCTCGAAGGAATGTTGTGATTAAAAGGAGAGTAATGATTGGGTGTTCTATGCCCTCCAAAATAATCGTTTGTAAAATTGTGATTAGTTTGTTGTTGTTGTGTATTTGAAAATATATTTTTGGGGGTAGGAATAGATAAAGGTGGGAGTTGTTGGTTTGGGTAATTAATAGGATGTTGTTGGTTAATTTGTTGGGGGTTTTGTTGAAGGTGAAATATTGGCTCGTTATTTGTTTTTCCTGATGAAAGTATTTGAACAGAAGGAATTCTTTGAGAAGAGGAAGATGTCCCAAATACTTGTCCTAGTAAAGAGTTGTTAACTGTGTGAGACGATTCTTGGAATGAATTTTGTTTGTGAAATATATTGTGTTGGTTTTGATCTGTGCTTAAATTGTTCTGTGAGCGAGATGAAGAAGCTTGGAAAGAAGGAATTCGAAGAAAAGGTTTTGCCGAACTTTGTTGGGCAATTTGACCTAAACAAGAAGAAGAGTCCCCCAAAGAATTTTGCTGTAAAATTTGCTGCCAATTATTTCCATGCTGATTTAACTGGCCTTGGATTAAATTATTTGACAGAGAAGAAGCAGCATAGTTTGTTTTTGCTTGACTTTCTACAGGGTTAGAATTAATGTTAGAAATTGTTGGTGGAGAGACTAAAATATATTTTTTTAATTATTTATTTAGTTGGTTTTTAATAAATTTTTTTATAAATAATTTCTCTCATTTTATTTATTTTTTTATTAATCCCCATTTATTTATCTATTTTCCCTATTTTTATTAATAACTGTTACAAAAAATAGATTCATTCAGAACTACATATGTACACATTCAAGTAAAATAAAAGATTAAATTAATTTTTGTACCAATTGAAGTTGGAGTGTTTGGACTTGGCTGTCCTAGATTTGTATAGTACTTTGAAATTTCAATCACTTCGTCATCCAATGAAGCTTCTAAAAATCTTTGAATATTTTCACTTTTTTCTTTTAATTTATTATCTTGTTCAATACATTTTGATTTATTTTTATTTTTTTCAAAATTTTGTGAGGAGAACGACGTTAATTCTTCCGACGAGATTAATTTACATGTTGCAATCATTTCAATTTTAATAAAATAAATATTTATTTTATTATCTTCATGAAATGCTTCTTCACATTGTAATTAAATTTTCTAAAAAATTATATATTTTTAAAAAATTATCTTCTATTTTTTACCTTTTCATTTCCTTCAATTTCATAATAAAGGAAATATTCATCATTTGAGCAAACCGAAACATTAGCTTCACAACTTTCATAAATATCATTATCATCTTTTGTTTCAAATTCTAATATTTTTATTTTATTTCTACATTCAATTCTCATTTCTGTTGGTGTTTTATTTTCGAATTTATTTACAATAAATTTTATTAAACGTCTTGGATTTAAAAATTCTGTTTCTTTTTGGTAATTATATTCCTCTACTTCGTATTTTGTATTTGTGTTTATTGTGATTATTTTGTTTAGACCGGCGATTGGTAAACTTGTAACGTGAATCTAAATGTAAATTTACAATTAGTGATTGGACAAATTTGTCTCGGAAAATTTAAAATTATATTTTAAGCATTCGATTTGAATTTTTCAATATATAAAACTGGTTCTTATTGGATTTTACCTATATTTTATATCAGAAAATTCAAAAATTCAAAAAATAAATATCCAAAAATTAATTTTAATGTGAGCATCAGGGATCGCGGCGACCCGATTCACGATTTCCGAAAATCGGGAATATTGTTTTGTGTCGGCGCGATCCTTGGTAAGCATGTAGGCTTATTTTAAATATTATTTAAATATTTATTTACCTCATTACTTAGCCAAACTTCCAATTTCATAATTTTATCAAAAAATTCACAACTTTCTTTTTCATTAGTTAACAACATTTTATTCTTTTTTCCAGCTAAATTAAAAATATAAAAGTCATATAAAATAGTTCTTCCAATTTCTATTATTTCTTTATTTCCATCTTTACAATTTTTAATTAATTTTAATAAAAATCTTGGAGGTTTTGAAGATATTAAATTATAATTTTCATATTCTTTATTTTCTCTCCATTTTATTTTTACAATTAATTTATTTTGATCAGCAAAAATATATTGTTGAAGATTTATTAATATAATAATTAAATAAATATTTAAATAAAACATTTTAAGAAAAATATTATTTAATTTTATCTAAAAATTGTTTTAAATAATATTTTGACATTTTTATTGTTGAAAAACTCAAAATTTACAAAGAATTCAAATGGTCCCAATTAAAGGGCATAGGTAATTTATTTACTCAATGTTAAATTTTAAATAAAATAGTCTAAAGCCAATTATTTTTAAATCTACTCTCGAGATATTTAAAAGGGTGACCTTATAATTTTAAAACAGAGTTTTAAATATATATAAAAAATATTTAAAAAATATAATATTTATACCGTATTTCTTCTAATAGTCGGTTTATTTTTCAACCATCCTCTAGAGGGCCGGTTTATTAGAAGGGGTTGGTCTAATAGAGAAAGACTATCCTACTAGTGGTAATTAATGTTACAGTTTGAATTTTTAAATGAATATCCAACTAACAACCCAAAAAAATAAAACATCAAGTGTGTAGAGAAAATCATAAATTAAATAACGGAGAATATATTTAATAATTATAATTTAAATGCTTTAATATTCTAATCTAAATCCCTCCATTTTAAAGGATTTGGTTAGCCATAAATTTGTTTTTTTAATTTCATTGAAATTTTATCGCCAAATTGGCATTAGACATCTTCCCAGCACTTTTAATTTTTGAAATAATTTGTTTAACTTTTTTATATTGCATCATTTTACGAGCGGGATAATTAAAAAAATTAAATTGAAAATATTGTGAAGAACACGTGTAGAGAAAATCATATGTATGTATAGTCAGGCAAGAGCTTAAAGTTCAACATAAGTGCATTTTTTTAATTTTAAAAATTTTCCCAATGAAAGTTTTTTTGTTATTCGTCTAGTGAAAGTCCATGTGAATATTTTAAATAAACATAGAGTTTTAAATTAATTTAACACATAATTTACATCATTAATAAAATATTTAAAAATATTAAAGAAATTTTAATTAAAATAATATATTTTCATTAATTTTTCTAAAAATTTAAAAAAAATCAACAATTCTTAATCCGACTGATTGTGTCAAATATTAAAAAAAATATAAATTTAAACTTTTTTTATTTTTATTTAAATTTCTTAGAGAAAATTCCTGTTAAATTTTTTAAGGGTAATACAATATCAAAAACAACGGAAATAATAATTGACAAAAAAGAGAATAATAATGGATATTTTGAATATTAAAATATTTTAATTAAAAATACTTCCTTTAATATATTGTTATTTTTCTAATAAATAAATATTTAGATTTTAATTATTAATAAAACAAATAAAATTTTTGTTTTAGTTTTCTGACGAATTTTGTTTTAAATATTAAAAATACTAAATAATTTTAACTCATTTTAAAGTCTCAATAAAATATTAAAAATATTTAATAATAATTAAAAAAAATAATGGATATTTATTTATTTAAACCAAAAGAATATCAACGTTTATATAATTGTAGTTTATATAATATTGAGGATATCCCTTTAGAAGACAGACAACATATTTTTCTTGGTGTTATTCTTATCCAATTATTTTTTATTTTGGAGGTAGATTAATTTAGTAGAAAATTAAAAAAAATTATTTTTTAAAGTTTCTCTATATTTTGTGTGTATTAGCAATTCGAAAACATTTGGAAAATTCTTGTTATAAAATCATGTTTTATATTGGAATTAATGATATTTTTTGTTTATTTATTTGTGGATTATTAACGGGAATTTTAGGTAATTTATGTGAGGGATGATTAAAATAAAAGAAATAATTTTAAGCATTAAACGGGGCTGTCTTCTGTTCATTTCCAAACATTATTTACATTGCTGGAATGGTAGCTTGTGGTATAAATAATTATTTTGAATTTTAAAATAATTTTTAAGTATTTTGGTATAACGAAACCCTTTCTGCTATCTTATTAGCTCTAAACCGTTGTGTAGAAATTTCAATGCCGTCAATCGGCGAGCGTCTATTTCGTGGTTATAAAACATGGCTTTGGATGCTTTTGCCTTTATTTTATGGAATTTTATTTGGGCCAACATTTAAACCTGTATTGTTTAGTGGAGTACTCTTTTCCTGGTTTTATAATCCGCATGTTGGATATATTGATGATTTTGGAACTATTGTTTTTTAAATAATTTATATTTTTAAACTCTCTTTTTAAAAGTATGATAATCCAATGGTTAGTTTCAACAATTT
The DNA here is from genome assembly GCA_036172945.1 of Meloidogyne incognita. Taxonomy (NCBI): domain Eukaryota; kingdom Metazoa; phylum Nematoda; class Chromadorea; order Rhabditida; family Meloidogynidae; genus Meloidogyne; species Meloidogyne incognita. The sequence continues at coordinate 1,925,260 of JARQAC010000037.1, forward strand.
TCTTGTTGTTACACTCTTTCCTGGATCTTATTTACTTTTTGTTGTGATATTAATTTGTAAGGGATCATCAGTTTCTGCATTAAAATCGACAAGTCGATCTCAGAAAAAGGTTTGTAGAATTTTTGTAGAAAATAAATATGATCGAAAATATATTAGGGATATTCTCGATTTCTTCCTCGAAGGAATTCCATTTATATATAAAATAACATAAATAAATTATAATAAATACTTTCCATATACCAGATATTCATTCAAGTTATGTTGATCAGTTCTATTAATATAATAGCTGGTATAATTTATGTTTATATGCAAGTAATTTAAATATTTATTATTTTAAATTTAATTGATAATTAAAAAAGTTTTTTCGAATTAATAAATATATTATTTACACTGGAATGTTTGGCTGGTTTTTTGCTCATGGATCAAAACCAATAGTTTATTTATCATTAAATAACACAATTCAGCGTGATGTTCTTAAAATGCTTTGTGTGGTATTTAATAAATTTTATGTTAATGTATTATTTTAATCTTTTAAGTCTCGTCTCAATCGAATTGCTGCAACAACAATGCAAATTAACATTGGAGGAACAACACAACATACTGCCCACAAAAACCCTACTGAAACCAGAAATCAATCAAGAATAGCTACAAGACATGAAGAAGTGTTTTAAATAAATTGATGAATATTTAATGAACAAAAATACTCATCTACATATTTTAATTAAATCTATTAAAAAATAAAATAAAGAAAGAGTTTGCAAAAGTTTAGCCACCGGGCAGGATTCGAACCTGCGACCACCTGCTAGTTGTTGCTAGGCGCTTTCGCTCACAATATGCAGGAGCTCAACCTCTGAGCTACCGGGGCATCGACTAATGCTTTCTCTTTTTCCTTTTTAGATCGTTTAACCCCCGCCTAAGCGTTTTAAATGCTGCTGGATGAATCATCCATACAATAATCATTTCTCTCATGTAAGAAAGGAAACTGATGGAGCTAAAATTTAAAAATAAGCTAAACCCTCCATAAAACCCTCCAAAATGAACCTTCCTATCTATCAAAATCTATAAATAATTGTATTAGTTTTCCCCGTCTTACTTCCCTTTCTTTAACAAAATCTTATGATTTATTATTTGTTCTCTAATATTTTACATTTATCTGTTAGCTGAAAATTTTTTATAGTATATTTTAAAAAATTTTATTTATATTTTTCTAAATTATGAAAAAATTTGAATAAAAGATTGCTTAGCAAATTGATTTGGTTTCGAGTAGAGAAGTAATTTAAATATTATTTCAAAAACATTTTTATTAACCTTCATTCTCCTAATTCTAAACTTTAACTACTTGTAGTTGTATTTTTATAATTAATCCAAAGAAAAAGCTAATTTAAAACTTTTTTTTTTACAAAATCGAATTTAAATTATAGTATCTTGTCCTTTTATTTAATTTTGAGCGGCACTACAAGAAGAAACGAAAATTAACTTTAAATGCACTTTAAGTTCCTTTAATATTTATTTTCATAATACTGCACTTATATTTAAATTAACATCAAAGATATTGCCGATTATTTATTTACAAGTAGATAATTTCAAAATTCATAATTTAACTTTCCTTTTAATTATTAAATAATTAAATATATTTTTAAGTTAAAATGAATAATTTATTTATTTTAAAAATATTTTTATTATTTATATTTTTGAATAATACTTTTTGTAAAGAAATTCTTGAAAGTGAAGAAATAGAAAAATTAACAAATTTATTTATTAAATTTCTTTCAATCGGGTGTGAAGATGAAATTCCTAGTGAAGATTTAATTATTGAATCAATGAAATTTAATTACAAACAATTTCTAGATTTTTTAATTAATTCAGGTATTTTAAAATATTTTTTGAGTTTTTTGGGTTATTTTAATTTAAAATAGCATTATAATAATTGGTAGAACAAAAAAAACAGATTCTCTCTTTAAATTCTAATCATACATATTTCCCAATATTATTAAATTTGTCAATTGTTTTTTATTTCCATTGCAGGCCCAAAAGTCAAAGAATTGGCTATAGGGTAATTTCTCAAAAATTTTAGCACTCACAATGTGCTATAGTCCTCTCTTAAGAAACCTTCAATTATTCTAAAACTAATTAAAAAATATAACTTTTAATCAATTTAAAAATTAATTATTTAATTTAAAGTAGCAAATAAAATAAATCCAACATCTCAACAAATATCTCCAAACTTTTCTGAAAAATTTGAAGAATTTGTTAATGAAAGTTTAAAAATAGAAAAACTTTTAAAACAAATAAATAATTCAAAAAAAGAATTTTGTGTTTTACATTGTTTTATGGAAAATTGGATTAAAAATAAAATACTTTTAAGTAATGAATTATGGAGAAATGAAATGATGAATAGTAAATTCCCTGAAATTTTGAATATTGTTAGTTTATTTAATTATTTATTAATAAATAATGGAGAACACACCGAGATGGGGTCCAGACCTTGATTTTTCCTAACTCAAGGTCAACAAGATCTGCTTAATTTATCAAATGAAATTAAGAGAAGACTTTAATATCTAATTAAATTTAATATTTGGTAAAATTTGAAGTACTATAGCATTATCTCACTATATCGTCTGCAAATGTTTGTCCGCATATCTCATAATTATTAAGCTCCCCCATAAAATGGCGAAAAGGCCAAAAACCCACAAAATGTAAAAAAGGGCTGTACTTGAACTCGATTCTTTCGATGGTCTCTATTTCAAACTACTTATTAATAAAAAATATTTTCAGAATGATCCAATCATTTATTCATTAGAATTTGACTGCACAAAAGAAGAAAATATCGATAAAATTGTTAAAATGTTTGAAGAAAAATCAAAAGATAAACAAATGCATAATATTCATTATTTAACAATAAAATATTTAATTAAAAATTCACAAAAAATACAAAAATTTTTTGACGATGATTATACATCAAAGAATCGTTTATATATTTTAATAGGAAGTGAATTGGGAAATTTGGAAATTGAATATCCTATTTGGTTTCCAATTGGTTTGGTTTTCGAATATACATATGTATAATAAATCTAAATATTATTACCCAGAAAAGCTCTGCTTCTTTAAGATAATTACATTATAAATATGCATAAGATCAATTCTTTATATATAGTTATTCTCAAATAAAATAGCTACATAGGTGTGATTTTAAACATAAGATGCCTTCCTTTTGGAAGAGTTATGGGAAGATTAAAATATTTTCTTTATAGGGAAAGTTAAACGTTATAAACAGGCCTAATTACGGATAAATCCCTGATGTGTATGCTTGAATATATTTAAATATTCATGTCTGTATATTTTGCCCTTTAAATCAAACTTTCCCTTAACTCATATTTTAAATCCAAAGTCAGAAGTTCTGATAAAAGTACAAAAATGTATTTATCTTTTTAAGATGATATGGAATCTAATTACCAATGGTATTTATATAAGAGAATACTCTTATTAGAAGAAAAGGATGGAGAATCGTTATATCTAACAGAAGAAGAATTAGAAGAAAGTATAAATGCAGAAATGAGAATTAATGCTTCTCTTTTACTTGTCCAGTTTCGAGGTTATGATTATCAAGCTGAGGAATTTTATAATTACGATGAAACAAATAAAACTTGCATAAAATTTAAAGAAATTGTCGACGAAATAGAAAATGTTTTTTATGATTTAATTAAAAAAAGAATTGAAATAGCCAATTGTTTTATTTACACATATTCAATTATAATCGAAAATGCATCTACTTATTGGGATAAAAATAATTTAACTGCTGAAGAAGATAAAAAATTTGACAAAGAAATTAAAGAGTTAGTTGGAAAATTTAAAGATTCTGAATTTAAAAAAATAATTAAAAAATGTGAAGATAAAGGGTTAACACAAGAAGGAAAAGTAAAAATGACAAATGAACAAAGAGAAGCTTTAGTAACTGATCATTTTAGCCATTTAAAATATTATTTAAATGAGAATCAAAAAGAAAAGGAAAAATTAACAAAAAGCTTTAAAAGCAAGTCAATGTTGCACAATTTAATTATAGATAATGATAAATTTGCTAATTTATATTCAGTGTTAAAATTGGAAGAAGGTAAGGGGTCTAAAATTTCTAAACTCTTGAAACTTGTCTTTTAAAAAACTGGACTTCCAAAGTGTTTGGAATTACATCCAGAACCGTTTTCAAAATTTCAATTCAGCGGTATCGGGATTAAGAGAAAAACCCGGGATCGGGATTTAGGAATGGTGATCCCGATCCCGACACGGGATCGGGGTTGGCCGAAATCGGGATCGGGATCTACTAAAAAATTTTTTAAAAATTTTGAAATTTTTATTTTCTTCATATACGACTCAGTATAATTCTAAAATTGCCACTGCAGTGCTGAAATATTGAGTTTAAGTCTCATAGACGCATGATTTACTCAGGGGATTAAGGGGTGATAAGGTAATGGAAGGGGGGGGGGAATAAATGGGATTGGGCTTCTTCCATTTTGAGCGCCGCAGGCAAAAATTTTGAAGAATTTGGAAGGCCAATGTGCCAGATTTTCTCCCTTTTAGATTTTCTCCCTTTCAAAAGCCAGATGTTCTCCCTTCCTCTTGATCCCTCTATGCTTTGTTTTTTGCGGCGCCGCAGGCGAAAATTTTGAGAATTTTGGATGTCAAGATGCCAAATTTCTTGCATTTTCTGCGCCGCAGGCGAAAATTTTTTTACTTTCACGCTCCCCTCTTCTGTTAACTTTATTTCACAGACTTCTGGTCAATTTATAAAGTCGGGTGGGGGGGGGGGGGACTAAATAAGTACCGAAAGAATACATTTAAAATTTAGATTTTAAAAATAATGATATACTAAAGAAATATTATTTGAATGTTTTTACATTAAATGATGAAAGATCAAATAAAATAAATAAAATGTCGGCAGATTTTTTAGTTTGGATTAGATCTGCAGATGGAATTGTTAATTATAATAAATGGAGAAAAAAGCAAAATCAAGAAAAACTTATAAAATTTTTCAATAATAATAAAATTTTAGCTCATAAATATTTTTGGGACTTTTATTGTCATAATTTAAAAGATTTAAAGGAATGTAAATGGTATAACTTGTTTAAATATATATTAGATGTTATTGAAGAAGCCAAATCTGCAGACGAAACCGCAAACATAGTATATATTATCTACTATATATTAAACTTAAGATATATGTATTTTAACAGTTTTCTTTTGACTCTTGAGCTTAGGGTTGGGTTCGAATGTAATGTGAGAAAGAGGCTTCTCAGTTTATCGCTTGCGGCGTTAAAATAAGAAATTTTTCGTGTATTCGGCACAATTTTCCACTTATAAATGCAAATTTTCATATTGAACGCTAAAATGGGGAATTTTGGGTGCTTAAAAAATATATTTGTATAATTATCAAGACATCGGAACAAAAATCGGTACTATGCGTTTATATCCCCGCAATTCCGCAAATCTTTGTCCGCACTTTTTTCATTCTTTCTCCTCATAAAGGATTAAAAACGGTCAATTAACCCCCATTTTTTCTTCGCCTTCTTTCTCCTCTCACAAGGATTAAAATGTTCAAATAAAAATAGGAAGACAAATATTCGCTTATAGAAAAACATAAAGGTAAAAATAAGAGATGTTTAGAAATTGTTTCGGTAATAATTTGTTTGGTACCCCCCCCCCCTCCATTTTTCTGACCATTTTTTCATTTTTCCTTTCTCCCTTATTGGTACTTTTCCGTTCTGCCATACCCCCATAAATTAGTGCTCAAAATGTCATACGTGTGCTGAGTCGAACGGACCACTCAAATGTTTGTGGACCGAGATATATGGCTCAAAATGGTCAAAAACCAAAGGTGGAGCAAGTATCGTAACTTTGTCCAATCTTGTTCAATCACGATGATTTTGGTATCATTTGACTCTTCAAATGAATAGTTGTTTGTAAAAATTTATTTATTCGAAATGTTCATTGGCCCGTATTTCAGTCCAATCAAGTCAGAAAAATGGGGGGGGGGTACCAAATAAACTATTACCGAAGAAATAATTTCTAAACATTCTCTTATTTTTACCTTTATGTTTTTCTATAAGCGAATATTTGTCTTCCTCAATTTTTATTTGAAAAGTTTAATCTTTGTGAGAGCAGAAAGAAGGCGAGGAAAAAATGGGGGTTAACTTAAACATTTCTAATCCTTTATGAGGAGAAAGAATGAAAAAAGTGCGGACAAACATTTGCAGAATTGCGGGGATATAAACGCATAGTACCCAAAAATCTATTTAAATTAGCAGTGTTTGGACGTTCGTACCAAAATTAATATTTATCTCGTACTTGTTCATGAATCTGAAATTGATCCTAATGACAGATTGTTAACTTAATATTTTTTAAAAATAATTTAGGCGTATAAACACAACTTGGAAGAGATAGTAAACTCAACAGATGAATCAAACACAAGTGACATTGAGAAAAGAATTAAAGAAGTACATTTAACTACACTGGGAAATTTCCTAAAAAACGAAAGTTTTAGAAAGGATTTGGCTATTAGTAAGTTTCAAATATTCCGACTGTGACCGCCGCCGTCCCTGATATTAATTAATCCTAATAAAAATTATAATTCGATCATTTAATTTAAGAATTAAAAGAAATTGGAGAAGTAAAATTCAAAAAAGGACTTGAGTTATTTATTACACCAAAAAATATAAAGAAAATATATGAACATATAAGTAAAACAGATATTAGAACGGAAGAAGAACGTGAAGCAGAACTTAAAGCTAAAGAAGAGGAATATTTAAAAAATATTGCTCTTTTGGAAGAAGAATTATTAAAGGAGGAAAGTAAAGGGAAAGGGAAGAAAATTAAAGAGAAAAACAAGGAAAAATCATCAGAAAATTCAAAAAAGAAACAAAAATCAAAATCTTCAAAAAATAAAAATATTGCAAATACAAGCAATTCAGAAAAAGAAGAAAATCAGAAAACAGTTGAACAAACAAAATCAGAAATTGTTGAGGAAAAACAAAAAATAAAAGAGAAAAAGCCTCCTCCCCCTCCTAAAAAGCCAAAAAAGAAATTAACAAATAAATTAATTGAAGGAAATAATGAAGAACAAAAAAATAAAAATATTTCTTTATTTTCTTCTTCAACATCTTTAAATGAATTAAAATTAAAAATAAATTCAATTTCTGAATTTACAACTGAACAAATAATTAATAAATTTTATTTAGAATTTATCGAAAATCCTTCAATAGAAAAACGTTATTTAATTGATATAGGCATTATTATTAATGAAATATTTAAACGTTTTAAAGCATTTAAACAATTAAAAGATAAAATATGGCCGTTAATTTATAAAGAAATCTTTGGAGAAGAAATTTTTGAAAAAATGCCAAAATGGCTGGAAAAGTTAACAGAAGATGATCAGAATTTTGATAAAGTAATTAATTTATTTGTAGGGGGGAGGGGTCTCTAAGATTAAGTGAAGATATAATAATTTTTTTAACTTAAACCTGTAAAGATATTATTATCCGTAACGAATAATATCTTTAATAAATATATTTGTTGACCGGGCTTGCTTGAAAAGCTTGAAGACTAAAAACGGCCATTAATTACTAAATATGTCCGTAACTAATAATATTTTTAATAAATATATTTGTTGAACGGGCTTGCTTGAAAAGCTTGAAGACTAAGAACGGCCATTAATTACTAAATATGTCAGTAACTAATAATATTTTTAAGGTTTTTGAAAATATTCAGCAAATTGAATTATACAACAGATTTAAATATTTAGTTTATTTAATTGAAGGAATTTTGAAAGTTGATAATAAAAATATTAAAGAAAAAACAATTTTAAATGAAAAAAATATTTATTTTATTATTCATCAATTACATTTACAAAAATTAATTTCTTCAACAGAAAATATTGTATTTATTAAAGAAAAAGTCAAAATGAAAAAGAAATTTTTATTTCCATTCTTTTTGGAATTGAAGAGTCAAAACAGGTTGGAGAATGGTTTAATAGAATTGATGAACAAATAAATGATTGGAATAAATTTAAGAATCAGAGGGATATTGGTACTAAATTATTAAATTTAAATAAAACTGTTATGTAATAAAAATGTGTCCTTTTATCAATATAAATGCTGTTATAAAAATAATCCCCAAATTAAGAGCTCTTGATTTACATAATATGTAGTTATTTGGATCGGTTAAGAATCAAAAAAGTCTTTCCAGAAAATATGGCTGAAAGGGCCTTAATTAAACAGGCTTTGCGGAACTAATCCATACGCGGAATTATTAAGGGGGATTTTATATGAGGGATATATCACCAAGTTTAGATGATGATATATCATAAGTTAGAGCTTATTTTGAAATGAGCTTGTTATTAAAATATACTCTAGAACAATTCAAAACAAAATTAATTTCAGATAATCAAAATATTGGAGAATATGGCCCCGCAAAATATTTAAATCCAGAATTAATTCAAAATTTAATATTTTCTGAGGAGAATGAAGAAAGTAATTATAATTATGAAATATTTGAATTAATTGAATTAAATAAAGAAAATAATAAAAATATAAACGAAATAATTAAAAAATTAAAAAATATATTAAATAAATGGGCAGAAATATTTAAAGCTGATTATGAATTTTTGATTGGGGGATCTTTAATGTTGGAAGTAAATACAAAAAATTCTGATATTGACGCTATTTATGTTGTTAAAGAAAATACAAAATATTTTTACGATGAAGAAAGAGGAGAAGAAAATTTAAATAATGATGGAGCTAAAAAATTAATTAGTAGAGCTACACAATTTTTTGGACCTTTAAATTCAAAATGTTTAGATAATAAAGAGGAAAATTGCTCTGATCTGTCTTTTTACTGTTATTTATGCTTACAGGTAAAATAAATAAAATCTACGTTAGAATTGATAGAAATTCTGGAAATTCCGATTCTTCTAGAAATTTCTTAATGAATATTTACCTCACACTCTTATTTATTTTATTGCTCATTATTTGCCTGTAATCGTACATCTGGATCAGAGGCGAGTGCATTGCGTCTTGCCTCCCCCTGTTTATTCAATTATTTTAGAAAATTAAAATTTATTTAAAAATTTGTAGGATAAGGTTAATAATTTGAAGAGAATTAGAGAAACACGTGTTCCTTTATTGAAATTTGAATTTTATGGAATTGATATAGACATTAGTTATGTACAAATTCCTGAAAAAATAAAAAATAATAAAAATTGGATGGATGAAGCTTTAAATAATGCAATGAATAATAGTTTAGGAAGAGTTTTTCCTTTATCTGGTTATAAATCGAATTTAATTATTAAAGAATTATTACGAAAAGAAGAAGAACAAAAGATGAAAATATTTCGTTCGGCATTAATTTTATTAAAAATTTGGGCAAAAAGTAAAAATATCTAAGTAATTTGGAAAAATATTTTTTAAAAATTTATAGATAATTCTATTTATGGAAATCAATTTGGATTTTTGAGTGGTACTTCTATGTTAATTATGTTAACTAAAATTTATTTATTATATCCAAATACTTGTTCTGTTTTGGTTATAATAGATAGATTCTTTCTTACTTTTTTGACATGGTTAGTTAGACAAATTATTTATTTTAAATTTAAAAAATAGTCTAATTTTTAAACATTTTAAACGGATGGTTTATTTTCTTGGCTCATTGACATTAACTGGAGTTGACATTAAATGTGCTCCAAATATTTATATGGATTTTGTAGTCAAGGCTTTTATCCACCTAAACAAAATTTTAATTCCGATAGTTGTGTTGTCATCACAATTTTTAATCTTAAGGAATTGGCCAAGACCCTTCCTTATTGGTGCAATAGACGATAGTTTAATCCACAGTTGGAGAATCGATACAGAATTATTTTCAAGAGAAATAACATTTCTAAATAAACAAGGAATTGAAGAAGATTGGGTAGATGTTGACAAAAGGGATAAAATATATATAAAAATGGAAACGGAAAAATTAAAAGAAAATGAAAAAGGAAATATTGAAAGATTAGAAAAACATTCAAAATTAATAATGCCAATATTAACACCAGCATATCCACAACAGTCAAGTGCTTTTAATGTTAATTATTCAACAATGAAAATAATTAAACAAACAATTATTGAAGGTTAATATTTGGAAATTTAATTAGAACTTAGAATCTGAAATGAGTACTACCAAAGAATACTTAATCTGATATAGTGTTAAATATGGGTACATCCCGTTGTACCGTCGAGTTATAACTTTGTTCAAAATTGTCGAATCCGTGGCGCCCTGGTATGGTTCGATGCGGCTCGACCAGCTGAATCGAACCATACCAGGGCGCCACGGATTCGACAATTTTGAACAAAGTTATAGCTCGGTGGTACATTGGGATTGGGCTCGCGGTACACTGGCCTACTCCCGTTAAATATTTATTTTATTTTAATTTTTACTTTTTTTAAATAAATTTTCTTAATAGGTTTAAGAGGATTAAGACAAATTCGCAATTTAAACGAAGCTTCCCATTCAAATGAAACTTTGAAAAAATGGATTAAAGGAGTTGACTTTGTTGATAAAGTAACTTTAATTTTTTGTTAATTTAAAAATTATTTTTCTTTTCAAAGTACAATCATTTTGTAACAATTATTTGTGTTGGAATTGATAAAAATATTGGAGAAGATTTTTGTAATTTTGTAAAAAATAGAATTAGAGTTGAATTAGTTTTGTCATTGGAAGAATATCCAAAATTGGAATATTCACATATTTCACCAAATAAATCAAAAAAAGGAAAATGTGAAAAAAGATTAATTGCTGGGAAAAAATTTAAAAAATTTTGGTAATTAATTAATAAATAAAAAAATATTTAATTTTAAATTTAAAGGGAAAACAATTGGTGTAAACAATGGATTGTTGGTTTAAATTTGCCCGAATTATTTAATTATTCGAAAAAAGAAAAAATATCTTTAAATTATTATTTTTTAAAGTTTATTAAAAAAATTAAAGGAAAATATATTAAGGTAAAAATAAAAATAATTTTTAATTTAAAAATTTTATTTAGCATAGAAAAATTGAAAGAAGTAATGTGGCTATTAATTTACGTTATACTGATATTCATGAAGCTAAGAAGTTTTGGGGAGATAATTAATGAGATGAGTTTTCCCTGAAAAATCTTCAACATCAAAAACCTGAACAGAAATTTTTATTTAAAAGACTATATGTAATATATAAAATTTTTTCTGAACGGGAAGGGCTACAAGAAAGGTTTTCAGGGTCGCAATTAGAGATCGGACCAAACAAATATTTGGTCAAATAAAATCAAATATTTGACCAAATTTTATTTGATTTTATTTGATCAAATATTTGTTTGATGAGTTTTTGAAGAAATTTGATTTTTTCAAATATCAAATAAATATCAAATAATTTGATCAAATATTTGTTTGATGAGTTTTTGAAGAAATTTGATTTTTTCAAATATCAAATAAATATCAAATAATTTGATCAAATATTTGTTTGATGAAGGTTTGAAAAATCAAATATTTGATCAAATATTTGACCCTGTATAAAATCAAATATTTGACCCTGTATAAAATATATGTAGGTACATTAATAGGCTCTGCTTCTATTATATGTATAACTCCACCCCGATTTTTCTAGTTTAGGCATGATTTTAAAGCTTAACGTAACTGAAACTATTATAGCTAGGCCAGGAAAAAATGTGGAAATCCATATAGGTACATACGTTCTCTAGTCATGAAAACAAAAAATAAAAAAAATTTTTTAATAAATTACAGGTACATAATAATTAAATGTTATTTCTCGAATTTTTTTGCGTTTAACAAAAATTTATATTTTATTTTTATTAAATTAATTTAATTGCTGCTCTTACTAATTGTTAATTTAAATTTACATTTTTATTGTCAATACATTTTCAATTTTCTTTGTTAAAAAATAAATAGTATTTAATTTCTAAGCTTAATAATTATTAAACAGGTGATAATTATTTTATGAAAAAAAGAATATATATTAATAAAGTAAAAATTTTCAATGTACATTTTTCATTTTTATATCGAATGTATTTTAAAAAAAGTTCACAAAATATATTTTATTATAATTTTAAAAAATTATTAACTTTAATTTAGAAATAAAAAGTTTTGTTTGAAAAATAGGTAATTAAAAGAATGTCTTTATTTCAATTATTTTTTCAAATTGATTATTATTTTTGTATAATTTTTGGATTTATATTTAATTTTTCTTTAATTTGGCTTATTTTTAATAAAACGCCAAAAGAAATGTTTCAGCATAGTCGTATTTTATTTCAAAATTGTATTTTAGATATTATTTTTTTAATTATGGAAATCTTTGGTCAATTGGTTAGTTTGGAATTTTTTAAATTAATTAATGAATAATTCTTGTTTTTCAAATATTTTGATATTTGATACAGATTTTGACTCTTAAAACATTCCTATCATCAAAATTTCAGCTGCCACATTTCAAAGAAATTCTTTATATGTATTAAATAAATATTCCTAATTAGCTTATTTCAATGACCATCCTTGTGATGCTTCTACGGTTAAATCAAGACAGACTTCATAAAAAGAGATTTTTTAAACAATAACCGAATTTTTGATTTTTGAGGGTCGGGGGTTGTCAGAATCCCTCACAAATATATTTTTTAAATGAGCATCTAATTAAAGAGTCCAGAAATAATTAAAGGAAATTCATTAATTTAAGGTTTTAATTTACAATAATAACGGCACTATTTACTACATAATATCAACAGGCTTACTTTGTTTAATATCTAATGAAAAAATATATTTTTATATTTTCCAATTTATTTGGAATTTAATGTATATTTTTAATATTTATGCTCTAACTGTGCAATTTGTCTATAGATTTTTAATAATAAATTAGTACGTTTATTTAAAATTAAATTGTAATAATTAGAGTTGGAACCGGGACGGGATCTCGATCCGGATTACTCCACAAACACCTCAAATCACCTTATATCACACCTAATCCCCCAAATCATCAATATCCCTTTTAATCCCTCAAATTCTTTCGATATCCATCTTAAACATTTAAAATCCTTTTATATCCCTCCAAATACACCTATATCCCTTAACAATGATTGTTTTAAGTCGTTAGTGCTTAAATTCCCGTTATTTATTCTATTTTACGCTAATTCACATTTTTAGCTAAATTTTATAATGAGAATTCTTTGAAAATCCTCGTCCGGATCCGAGTATAAGAATTTTTTTCGGATTTTGATCCGTTAATTCTGGTCCGGATAAAAAAATTCCATCAAACCACAACTATATCCATCCTTATCCCCTCAAATCTTCCGGATAAAAAAATTTAAAATGCGGAAACCGGATCTGGCATTTTTAAAATGTCAAACTCCTTAATAATCTTTGTTTATAAATTAAAAAATTTTTTTATTTAGACCTTTAAATAAACTGAAAAAAATTAAATAATATCCATTTTAGTGACAAAACAATTGGATATTTTCGTTATACTTTAATGCTCTTTACTGCTCTAATTCTTGTTTTTATTTATTTTATTTATTTTTTATATTATTTACAATATTCCGATTTTGTTTATGTTAATGATCAGCAATCTGTGCTTAAAAACAATTTGCCAGCAATTTTTCAAATAAATGATCCATGCAAAGCAGTTTGAAATTAAAAATAAAAGGGGGGCCTAAAATGCTCGGAAAAACATAAAAAAAATTTTGGGAATACAAAACATACATTTGTGTGCTTTACCCAGCTCTTTAACCCTAATCTAAAAAATTTACCTAATTTAATTTATAATTTAACAGACAAACAATTTATATAAATTATTTGCTGTAATTATACCATTTATATTTACAATAACCCCTTTTTGTATTATAATTATCATTGGAATTAAAATGGTTAGATATGTTAATTCACATACATTTCCTGATTCACAATTAAAGGATTATACAAAACAACTCACAAAAAATTTAATTATTTTGGTAAGAAAAAATAAAATATTTTTCTAAAAAATTAATTTAATTTAAGGCAATTATTCCTCTAACAATTCTTATTGCAACATCTTCTTTTGTTTTTCTAGGCTCTACAAACAACACAAATTGTAACAAAATAAATTATGAATTTAATTTAAATCAATTTAATTCACAATATTTATTTAATTTTTTAATTCATTTAGTCCCTGTTATTAATCCAATTGTTTGTATTTTAACAAATAAGCCATATAGAGTATTTGTTTTTAGTCGTTTAAATAAAATTACACCAACTTTGTAAATTTAATATTAATTAAAAATAAAAATTTTAATATTTTTATAAATTAACAAAATTATTTACTGACATTTATTGTAGATATAAATTAATTTTAATAATGAATCTCTCTAAAACATGAATCTCTCTAGAACAACACCACTCGGAGGATGTTAAATGTGGGGGAGTTAAATCAGGCTAAACTTGCCTCTCGAGGTTTAATTGATTTTAGAAGTAAAATGTGATGGGTGTCTAATCCCTTGGAAAATCTCATTAGTTTTTTGTAGGTTCTAGCGAATATTTAACTCTCTACCTCTTTTATCCCTTTTGTGTTAACATAAAAGGAGCATGTTGGAAAATAAAAAAAAATTTATTTTTGTTTATTTAAAATTACATAAGAGTGCAATAGACTTTGATCAAAGAAAATCCGACAAAAATATATAAATATTTCAAAATTATTAAGAAATATTTAAATGATTATGTAATTTTATTTAATAAAAAATAATAAAATATATTTTAAAAATTTTGTTTTTATTAAAACAAAAAATATCAGGATTTTTTATATTCAGAACGTGAAAGTAATTATGTAAGTAGAAATAAATAAACGAGTAAATTTTAATAAATATTTTGGACTAAAGTTCCGTAAATATCCTTATATAAGCCCAGGGCTTATATTTTTCAATACCCCTCATTGAGTGGATTTATACTATTAGGGATGGGCTTCTATTAGGATATTTACGGTATGTAGAAACTCTCTAACAGTAACCACTCTGGAGTCCTTTTCGATTTCCGAATTTCGAAGATATTTGTGTGGACAGATTCTTCGTCAGATTCTCGACAGCTCTGGACAGATTCTTCGACCATAAAAGAAAGTGATGTATACGGCGGATTCGTGAAATTTAGGAGATTAAGTGTATTTTATTACTAGGGCCTCACAAAACATGCAAATGCATGTTTTGTGTGAGGATATGCCATGATGAGAGATGCTCAAAAATGGTGTTTTTACGTTAGTCTTAATTCACATATTTGCATATTTCGGTACTTTTGTGCATATTTGCATATCGGTGCATATTTAGGGAAATTTTACATATTTTTAACAAAATTGTTCATATTTTGCATTTTTTGGGGAATAGTAGCTTAAAAATTGTT
Organism: Meloidogyne incognita; assembly: GCA_036172945.1. Taxonomy (NCBI): domain Eukaryota; kingdom Metazoa; phylum Nematoda; class Chromadorea; order Rhabditida; family Meloidogynidae; genus Meloidogyne; species Meloidogyne incognita. Next base: position 1,940,673 of record JARQAC010000037.1, read on the forward strand.
TTTTACAAACTAAAAATTTTATCAAAAAATTTTGTCAAAAACATTTTATTAGAAAGCATTGGAATTATTTTTGGAAACAAAATAATTACCTTAATTTGATTAATTTGTAATTCTGAACTTTAAAATTACCAAATTTATTTAACATTTATCTCTTAAATTAAACTTTTTAAATTAAGTTTAGTCAGGGCTCTGATTTTTGCGGATTTTTCCTCATTTTGTGGTTTTTTGATATGTCAATGAGGATTATTTTTAAAAATGCGGATTTGCGGATTTTTGTGGTCTTTTGAAGATTATGAGGAATTTTTATATTTTCTTGCAGTTTTTAGGATAAAATGTAGTATTTTGTCTTCCTGACCTTTCAAAATTCCCAAAATTTTCGCCTGCGGCGCTGAAAAAGGAAAAAATCTGTCTTATGGCCTTCCAAAATCCTCAAAATTTTTGCCTGCGGCGCAAAAAATAGAAGAAATCTGGCTTGAGGACCGCCAAAAATGTTTTTGCGGATTTTTGAGTAAAATGCGGATTTTTAAAAATTTGAGATCCGAGCCCTGATTTAGTTAATTTTGTCTGCATATCTAGTGCATATTTTAAGAATTTCTGGATATTTGGGTGCATATTTGACGATGTTGCTTGCATATTTGTGAGGCCCTATTTGTTAATTTTAAGCAGAGCTGCGTTGAAACAAAAATCTTTGAAATTCGGAAATTGAAAGAAAAACCGTCGAAAATAAAAAATATTTTTTTCTTTATTGCGCATATAAAAGTGCAATGGACTATAATAAATCAAAGAAAATAAAAAAAAATTTTATAAATATTTATATTTCAAAATTATTAAGAAATTTATTTTTAAATTATTTGTTAGACAAAAAGTACATACACATCTACATATAATTTAAAGGGCAATACTTAAAGGGTAATTTTAAAGGGCATCTAATTCATTTATTAAAATTTAAAATAAAATATTTTTTAAAAATGAAATTTAATTTAATTTTCTTTTTAATATTTTTCTTTTTAATAAATATTCAATATTATAATGTTGAGAGTGGTAACAATTAAAATATTTATTTAAAATAATAAAAGAATATTTATCAAATATTCAAAATTATTAAAAAAAATTTTTATTTATTGAGCACAAAATTTAATTTAGTCCTAATCAGGGATTTGATCGAACAATCGAATCTCGATATATTAACTTGAGGGACTGAGAAAAGTTTGTTATATTGAAAGGTTTGCTAAATCAGGGGGTAATTATATCGAGGTTTGACTTTAGAAATATTCTCTATTTATTTTTAAGATTTTTTAGAATTTTTACTTTGATAAATTTTTTTGTGCTTATTTTTAAATTTTTAATATAAATTACTATAATTAATATAAAAAAATTCTTGAATATAGCTAAATGTGAAAAGTGTCAAAAGGAGGCAGAATTAAAATGTAGTAAATGCCGTACTGCATATTATTGTGACAAAAAATGTCAAAAAGAAGATTGGCCCGAACATAAGAAAAATTGTTGTAAGCCAAATGAAAAAGGAGGTTTTGATTGAATTTATCTTTTTTAAATTAAAAAAATAAAACCTCATGTCAAATCTTTAGAGTTTATTAAAGGGATTGACATAAAAGATAATTGTTTTATTAAAAATAAAAATGTAAGGCCGACGAAGTTTCCTTTCAAATAAGGCATACAGGGTGCGTAAAAAGTCTTTGCCCACACTCTTTTTGGCATAAAAATTTAATCAAGTGGAATTTTGACAAATAAGTTCACACATACAATCACAAGAATGTGGACTATTAGAAAATTAAAAAAGATTTGCAAAATTTGATCAATTTGCAGAAATACAAGCATCTAAACACTTCTGGAAATTGCCTACGATGGTCGCACAGTCATTTCACTTTTTTGGTCCCGAGCACGCTTTAATGAAGTTTTCAGATTTTCAATTATTTTTTATCTTTTCCGCCTAATCATTTGCTCCAAAATTGTCCAAAGGATTAAGATAAGGTGAGTTTGAAGGCCAAATATCTTTAACCCAAAAACCAGATACAACTTTTCACACAGCTGAATTGTTGTTTTTGCTCCATGCGCAGGTGACCAGTCTTGTCTATGGCCGATATTAATTTTTTATGATTAATTCGATCTTCTTTAATTTTACATATCAATTTAACTTCAAAAAAATAAGAGGTCAACAGACCTTAATTCTTCACCATATCTCACCAGATCTTAACCGGATCTTAACTCACCAGATCTTAATCCTTTGGACTATTCTTTTTGGTCAATTCTGAAGCAAATTATTAGGCGGAAAATAAAAAAAATAAATGAGAATCTTAAAACTTCATTAAAGCGTGCCCGGAACCAAATTATTGGGAGCAGGCCAACTTACCGCGAGCCCAACTTACCGCAGAGCTATAACTTCGTTCAGAATTGTCGAATCCGGTGGTATGGCTCGATGCGCCTCAACGAGCTGAATCGAACCATACCAGGGCGACCCGGATTCGACAATTCTGAACGAAGTTATAGCCTCGGCGGTAAGTTGGGCTCGCGGTAAGTTGGGGTGTACCCCAAATTATTAGTGATGATGAAGTTGCGACCATCGTAGTCAATTTCCAGAAGTTTTAGATGCTTGTATTTCCTCAAATGGGTAAAATTTTGAAAATCTTTTATAATTTTCTGGTAATACACATTCCTTTGATTGTATGTGTGAATTTATTTGGCAAAATTCCACTTGATTAAATTTTTATGCCAAAAAGAGTGTGGGGAAGGACTTTCTACGCACCCTGTAAATTAATAAATTAAAACTCTCAGTGGTGAAGAAATGGTTGATTAACAAATCAACAAATTAAAAAGTTTAAAGAAAAAATCTTTAATTTGTTAATAACCTTGCATTGGTTATTAACTTTGTATTTTTTATATTTAATTCAAATAAAATATAATTACTTAAATAAATAAATTTTTAATTATTTATTTTGATATTTAAAAGAAATTAATTTCTTAGAACAAAGTAATGTCGAAAAAACTGCTAAAGAAGTTGAAGAAAATGTTGATGAAGGAGGGATTCGAGGTTTAATTAGTAAAATAATTTAATTGTTTTAACCAAATGTTTATTGCAAAATTTTATTCATGCTTTCCGGAGGAAGTCGGAAATAAACGCGCAGATGAGCTAAGTTTATCTGGAAATGATAAAAGAGTCGAAAAATTTTAAACACTTTCGGAATATAAGAATGTAAAAATTAAGAATAACATGCAACAATTGTTTTGATTTTTGAGCATTTTTGAGCAGGGTCGATAAGTAAAAACAATTTTTTGTTTTCGATATACTATTCTTTTTTAGCTTTTTTTGAAATGAATACCAAAAATAGCTGTTCGAACAATTTATAGATCAATTTGCATTCTGTTTTCCTAAAGTTTTGTAAATAAAGAAAAGAAAGTTAACACTTTCCGTTTATTTTAAATCGAATCAAAAAATAAAAAAAATGCCGCGAAATTGCCAAATATTATCCAATATCTTTTTAATAAAAAAATAATATTAAAATATAAAGGAAAATGTGTTTATTGTGACAAGAAAGCAAAAGTTCAATGTGAGGAATGCAATAAAGTTGGTAAAGAAGTTCTATATTGTAGCGAGGAATGCTTAAATAAAGACAAGGAAAGACATAAAATTTTTTGTGGTATTGGATTTAAAGAAACACCAGGCAAAAAATTTAAAAAATAATTTTTAAAATTTAAAAAATATTTTTTAAAGGGGACGAAGCATTAATTCTTGTTTTGCCAGACAATATAGAAACAAAACCTTATCTCACAAAAATTCAATATACTAAAGGATGGAAAGTAAATCGAAAACAATTGGAAACGATTCTTGGCGAAACTGTATTTGGTCGTAGTTATATTGATGTAAATCCACGAAAAAACAAAAACAAACATGTAATGTTTTTTGATTAAAACAATTACCGTAAATGTTCTAATAAAAACACATCTCCAATTGAAGCACAGTCTAATAGAAGCACACCCTATGAGAGGAGCGAAAAATAGAAGCACTGTGCTTCTATTAGAACATTTTCAGTTTTAAAGAAAATAACGAGAATGAATATTTAATTTTATATAGGAAACAAATTTAATAAAACAAATCTAAATTTTCAAAAAAATTTTCTATTCTAGACAAGAAATTTAATAAGGATTTATGTTAAACGGATAATATGGTTTGGAATTCAGATTTCTAAAATATTACAAAGTTCTCAGAGTTTTGATATTTCTTTTAAAAAATTTTTTAACTTAATTAGAAATATCAATTATTTACCTACTAAATATTTAATTTTTATTAATTTTATTTAATATTTTTTTAAAAATTAAAGTTGGGTGTAGTAATTGGTTTGGTTTATCGTGATGATTTTAGTAAGGATGGATCAAAATTAAATCCTTGGGTAGAAAAAATAAAAGGAAATTTAAAAGGACATCAATGGAAAGGGCCTATTGTTGCTATTAAACGGTGATTTTAAATTAAAATTAATTTTTATTTTATAGGAGATTAATAAATAATTATTTTCTTCTAATTTAAAACGGAAAAAATAATTTATTTAAGCTTATATAATTTTTAAAAATTAATTTAAATTTATTTTTAGCCAAATTGGTACGGAAAACGTTTTGGATATTGAACCAAGTGATTTTACTGATATTGTAGATTTCTTTGTAGATTATACAAAGAAAACGTCTACTATGTATTAAAAATTAACTAAGGATTTAAAAAAGAAGAAGAAGATGAAATTAAAATTAAAAATGTGGTTAAAGACAAGGATGCATGAAATTATTAAAAAATATTTAATAATTAAATATGTTCTATTATTATTATTTATTAAATCTGTAGAATAAAATAGTCGAATTTTAATTATTTTAAATTTATAAATTAGGCATTTAAGTAAAGCTAAACTGAGAGCTATGGCTATTTCTCCTTCAACTACTCCAAATGATTCGAATTAGTGGTCGGATTGATGTGCCTTCTATATATTATTACACCACGCAGCCTCGCGCATGACTTTAGGAGTTAAATAGGTAATTGCTTTACATTATTTATTAAATTTAAATTTTTTAAATATTATAATACTATATATTTTATTCATCTAAATTTTGTTTAATTTCGTTCAAATTTTTTTTTAAATTTTTTTATCCTTCTGTTTTATTCCTGTAAATAATATTTCCATAAAATTTGAAGGAAAGAAAATGTTATAAATTATTAATTTAAATATAAATTTAAATTTCGATATATTTATTTAGTTAGCATTGCTAGTATGATACTGGTTTTGTTTACTGAAATAAAAATTATTTTTTAGTGTAATCTTGTCTTTCTTAGAATTGAATTTTATAATGTTCATCAAAAAAATTTTTATTTTAATATTTACTTTTTTAAATGCAGAATTTTTAAAAGAAAATATAAATCACCAAGCACTTTATTTATTCAACAAAAGTACTTTTTTGCCATTAAATTCTTAAAAAAATTTTTTAAATTAATCATAAATTTATTTTTTCTAAAAATGTTATTTATAAATACATATAAATATTCTTTTTTAATGATTAACATTCAAAAATGTTTAAAATAAAAAGAACATTTTTTTGTTTCTGCCTTGTTTCATAAAATGAAATTTAAAAAAAATTAAATAATTCTGAATTATTTAAAATTAAAATTTATTTTTAAAAAATTAAAATAATTTTTCTGAAACATTTTAGTTAGGTATTTATAATATAGGTATTAATTAAATACTACAATTAAAAATTATTTTTTATCAAAAAATACCATTTCTTTTTGCTAAATAATTTAATTAAAAATTTAAAAATGTATGGAGGAGGATATCCAAACACCCAACAACATTTTATTCCTCCACCGCCATCACCTTTAATGGCTATGGATTTAGTAATGTTTGGTAATCAAAACAATTCCTTACCTCAACAATACCCTCCACCTATCCAACAACAACAAAATCCAAAAACAATTTCCTCAAATTGTAAATTATTTTTAATTATTCTTTAATTAATTATTGTTGAAATATCAATACCGTATTTACTCGATTAATTCCCCACCCTTGAATAATTCCCCACCCCCTATTAATTCCCCATGCCAGGGATGAGTTGAAAAAATAATTCCCCACCCCCAAATACCCTAATACACGTTCAAAATTCAAAACTCAAATAATTCCCCACCACCTATTAATTCCCCATGCCACGGAGGGGTTGAAAAAATAATTCCTCGGGTGAATTAATCGAGTAAATACGGTATATATTTTTGAAATTAACTTAAAAAAATATTTTTAGTAGAAAAAACCCAACAACAGGCAAACGGCCACCAAAATAATTTATGCAAGAAAATACTTTGTTTGCAGGTATGTTGATTTAAATATTTTTAAATTATATTTTTAAATAAAAAAAATAAAAAGATAATTGTTCTGTTGCTTGTTTTGTTAATTATTGCTGGGATGGTTGCTTATTTTATATTTAAAGAAAAGGATTTATTTTTTAATGGAAAAGAAGGGAAAATAAATGGAAATGGAACTAAAACAAATTAAAAATAAATTTAATTATTTAGATATAAATTATATTTAAAAATGACAGATTTTTTATTTTCAAAATTAAAAATTTGGAAATATAATTTAAATAAAAAATATAATTGTTAATTTAATAACATTATCTCCAAAATTAATATTAAAATTTTTAACAATCTGTTATTTTCTAATTTTCTATTACCTAATTAAAAACTATTTTGCCATGACAGATTTAATGAAAAACGAGTTTTCTGAATAAACTTTTAACTTTCCAAACACAGATTTTTAAATTTTTATACAAAATTTTTTCCTTCAAAAAAAAGACGAACAAAAAAATATTTTTTAATACAATTCGAGTTTAAATTTTTATGAAATTGTTGGGAGTGAAATATTTACACAGAAAATTTAAAAAAAAACCAAATTGACTTTAAAAATGTAATAAATAATTGTTTAAAAATAAAATAATTTTTTTCTTCAATTTTGTCTAAAAATCAATGTGATTTAAAAAATGTTTAATTTTTGACCAAAAAACTTTTTTTTTAATTTAAAATTAATCTTCAATTTCCTCCTCTCTTTTTTGTGGAAATGTTTGCTCATATGCTTCTTTAATTTCATCAGAAACTCTTCCAGCAATCTTTTCTTCATTAAATTCAATAATTGTATCATAAACTAATTTTCTTGTTTTCTTTATCAATTCAATTGGAATTTGAGGACCATCGCTGTTTTTTTTAATTTATGTAAATAATTAAGAGAATTAAAAATAAAATTTAAAAATTTTTTCTTGAACGAGAATTAATTTATTATCGCTGGGATGATAAAATAAAATCTAAATTCCTATCCATTTTTGGGGATCTCTATCGATATACCCATACTTCGTTTAATCGTCACTTATAAAAATATATTTTTTCATATACAAAAAATTCATTAAGGGATAAAAAACTTTAAAAACCTAATAAACTTACATTTCAAAACCTCCTCTACATTCACTGCAAATATAAAAAATAGCTTCCAAAAACATTCCTTTAAAGTAGTCAATATTTTCTTCATCCAAATTTAAATTTGAATTTTCTTTAATTTTCATACCAATCTTTGCAAATAACAATAAATTTTCCTCTTTATTCCAAGTAAATTTATACTTTTTCAATTCATTTAAAATTATGTCAATATTTGTTTGTTCAAATATATTTTGAAAATCTTCAAAATTATACTTCATAAACGAATTAAAATTGGTGGGCAAATTTAAAAGAAATGGACCTGTTAATTTGAAAAATTATTTTTAAAAGAATTTATTAATTAAAATTTTAGTAATATTAAAAATCCTATGCCGACCACAAACAAAAATAAATTTATTATGAGAAAAGTATAAATTCAAGTGTGAAATATTAACCACAATATTCTTAGGAAATATGTCCATTAATTAGGGTGGACCCTGATAAAGAACCACGACCTTTTTTGGCTAAATTCCCTGTCCTCGACCTTAAAAAAGATTTTTTTGCTTATTAAATTGTTTAAAATAATTAACCGTTATATTCACTGTCTTCTGTATTAACAGGTTCATAATTAAGAGACAAATGTCTTTGTTTATCTTTTTTATCTTCCTCAACATCTAATCCCAACTTTGTCTTTACATGTTTAACATAAAACATAAAAGTTTCCTTGTAAGCTCTAAATAAAAATATGTTGTCTATATGTAAAGATTTAGCTGTATCAAATATTTGAATTAATACGGCAAACAAAGAAGCATCTGCCTTAAAATTAAAAAAATATATTTAAAATGTAATGTTAACCGGTACCCTTAGTGTTGCTTTAAATAAATTATTATTTAAAATTTATTATTTTTTAAGTATTTGGACTAGAAGTTGGACTGGCACGAGAGCTCGATAAAGAATTCCGGTTATCGAGATTCTTTCGCGATATTGAGATCGTCGTACGACCCTCACAGTCAGTTCTCTAATTTAAACTGTCAAACCAATTGGATCTAAGTAAGAATTATTTGGATGATATGTTTCACATATCTCATAAATTTATTTACATAAAACTCACCTCTGTAAAATTTCTCCCAAAAATAAATTCACCAACATTTTTAAGAGATTTATTCATTATTTCTTTAACGCCTTTATGTATATATTTTAAATGGTTTTCGATATAGTGTTCGTACTTTAAATAAATTATTAAAAGTTTTTTTATTAATTAATTATTAAAAAATATTAAATCTTTAACCAAATATTTAAATTAAATGTATAATTTTTAAGAAAAAAACAAACATCATTTTTCGTCTTCCAATCTTTAATTAAGATTAATTCCAAAAATCCTTTTAGTAACTCATTTATTTCGGTTTTAAAATTACCCCAATCATTTACTTTCATTTCTGGATTAACATATTTTTTAAGAAAATCTTCTTTAATTTCATCCAGTTTATTTTGATTATTTTCTTCAATTTCGATAGATATTTTTGATTTTCCTTTAATATCTTAATTTTAAATTAATTATTAAAATAATTTTTATTTTTTCTTAAAATCTGAGAAAATTTTTTTAAATTTTAGAGAAATATTTTAAATAATTAATTAAAATTAATTTAATATGGATTAAAACAATTTATTTTTTATTTATTTTCTAATTACTAGAAATTAAAAATACCTTTACTTGAACTTGTCGAGGCAACATCTTGATTTAAATCAGGGATGGGATTGACGAAAAATAAAAATCCGAAACTTTTAATTGGCTATTAAAAATGCATAAAAACTAAAATATAAATGTAAATTTTCAGATTTTTTTTAGAAATTCCCGTGTCGAGATTAACTAAGAATATTTAGAAGCAAGGGGAGGGTTAAAGATGTTTCCACATACTGCTTTAGTTTAGGTTAATTTATTTTGCGTTTTTAAATTTTGTTTGATTTAACTTTAGTGCCGCAGCCGTTTTTGAAATTTCGGATTAGCAGGAAATCAAATTTTAATTTTGTTATCCAAAATTTGTATAGTAAAGTACATATGTATTTTGTTTACAGAATATTTCAATCGTTAAGCTAATAATTAGTGTAAGAATCCCATCCCTGATAAAATAATTACTTTGTTCATTTTGTTTGTCAATTGTTTCTAATTTTTTCTCCTCTTCTTTAAAAGAAAAATTTAGTATAAACTGAAGTCAAAGCTCTATATACCTAAAGACATCCCTCCTAAGTAATTTCCTTAAGGATGACAGCTCATTCCTAGAATGTCGATTGTGTATAAAGACAATAAATAATTATAATTTAAGTTGCTTGCTATTCAAAAGATATAATGGATATATGTATTAATAATATCGTCTATCAACCAGAGTCAAATATTATGTGTTGATAAGGAAACGATAGGCCGTTTTTCGACCGAGAGAATGGCCAACAAAATTAATAACTAAAAATATAAAAACCTACCTTTCCACTTAATTTCCAAAGATTCTTTATATTCCCCTTTATTCCAAATTTTTTCGAATTTAAAAAATGCTCTCCAAAAATTAGGAGTAGCCAAAACTTTATAATTTCTTTGATTATCTGTTTCTAATTCATGATTTTCTCCCTTATCGGCTTTTATAAATAAACGTTTGTCTTCAATTGGATCCGAATAAATAAATTCTTCAACAAGTCCATCATCTTCTAACAAAAATTCCAAACTTCCAAAATCTTTCGAGAAACGCTTTATTCTATCAACCATTAAGAAACTAAATAGTAGCCGATAATAAAAGTTAAGATTGTAAATAAATATGTATATGTATACTATTTATATAAAATAAAAATACCCGAACAGCGCTTCTGAAAATTTTATAATTCTTTCTTCTAAAGGTTTTTTATGACGAAAAATATCTTTAAATTTTGAGGCTAATTTTTTGCCCTTTTTAGAAAACTTTTTAAATTTTAATTTTTTCGAATTTAAATTTTGTTCATTCTCTAAATTTTCATTTTGTTTTTCAAAAATAATTTCCTTCGCCCGAGAAATTATATTTTTTGAACCATCAATATATTCTCCATTGTATTGCGCAAAAGGTATTTGACCGGTAGGAGAATCCAAAAATAATTTATTTGAAATACGCTAAAATAATTATACTGAAATTATCCAAAAAAATATTTAAAATGAAGGAAAGAAAAAAAAAGTAATTGAATTGAATACTTCGTCATAACTCTTTAATTGGAGATAACAAGAGGTTTGAGGGGTGGCAGACTTGTTTAGTCGAATAAATTTAAAAATTGCCTATTTAAAAAAAATATTTCAATTAAAATTTTTTATACATATATTAATTTCCCCTTTCCTTTCTCTCTAAAAACTTACATAAAAATTAATTCCATTTAATTTAAGAAAAACTTCAACTTTTAAACTTTCGAAAGACAAACAAAGTGTGTTGGAAGAACGAGGGAATTGAAAAAGATAAAAAACATTTTCTTTAGCATTTTCTACCAAAAGATTTTCAGGACGAGAAAACTTTAAGCCTTAGACGTTAAAATTAATTAAATTAAATTTTTATTTAAAATAATTACCAAAAATTGGAATTAATTGGGGAATAAAAAATAAAATAATTGAATTGAAAAGTAATTTTTTCATAATTACTTCAATTATTTTAAAAAAGTTTAGAAAATTTTCATTTAGTCTTTTAAATAAGAACTTGTTTTTTATAAAGTTTATTTAAAATTATTTAAAATTTAAAAAAAATTAAAAGAAAAAATTAAATAAATAAAAGAATGTAAAAATGATTAGCCCTCTATAATAAAGCCTTTGGGGAGTAAGAGGCAATCTTAAATAAAATATTATTAAAAATTTAGAGAGAGAGAATTCTCTTAATTTTATATAATATTTTTTAGCTACACATGAGTAATGCTTATCTTATGCCACGTTACCTAAAAGTCGTCCATGTCTAGCAAGAGAAAAATAAAGGGAAAAGGGGAGAGAGTAAGTCGCGCGGGATTTTGTCTCTCCTTTTTTAAATATTTTTTTTCTGTCGCAAGACGCAAAGCTTTTTCGAAAGCGATTAATCGAATTATAAAAATCAATTAAAATATTATGAAATTAAATAATTAAATAATTAAAGTTTTATGTTTAACAGCCTGTTTTTGCTGTTTGTTGGATAGAATAAAAGCTTTCAGAATATGTAATTTTATACTTGAATATACATTTATTTATTTAATTTTTAAAAATAAATTTAGAATCACATGATTTTAATATAATTTATTTATTTTTGAATTAAAAAATAATTTTTAAAACTTTTAAAAATAATTTGAAAAATAATTTGCAAATTATTTTTCAAATAATGCTTTGGGATAAAGACCTTTCAATATCCTAAAATATTTGTGACAAAGTTGATTGTTGGAATTAAAAATTTAAAAAATGCAAATAAACGCTTTTTGAAAAAATAATCTTTCTAATCAAAAATACAATTTTCAAATTATTTAATCATTCGTAATTGAGCATTTCACAAAATTATTCCAAAATCTCGATTGACGTTTTTTCATCGTTATTAACATCAAAACGCTATAGTTTTCGGTTTTAAGCTTTAACCTCGAAACTTCTTTGACAGCAAGATTTTATTAAAATGAGTGGGCTTTCATCACCCGCATTTAAATAAAAGTCCAAAACAAATATGTACCTACATAATTACTTATTTAACTGTGTGAAAAGTTTTATTTTATTACTTTTGTACTTTAAATTCTCATGGCATTTAAAATTATAAAAAAGTTTTTTGTTCTGATTTTAAAAATAATTTTCTTCCCTTTTTACTTTTAAATTCATTCATCAAAACAATTAAATAATTCTAAGAAAATAAAATTATTTTATTTATTTATTTATAAAAAGTAAAAACAACAGCACCCAAACTTAATTAAAAATAAATTTTTTATTAGTACATTTTACAGTAATTTTTTTATGTATGTAATAGAATTTAATTATTAATATTTACAGAATATATTAATATATTTAAATTAAATAAATGAACTAAATTTGTGCAAATAAATTATTTAAAATTTAATTTATTTTTGCTTTTAAATTAGTTTTATTTACATGAAATAATTTTTAAGAGAAAATTATATTAAAATTTATTAATTTAAACAATCAAAAATTAAATATTAAAATAATAATATTCAAAATATTTTTTTAAAAAAACTTTATTATTTAATTATTTTTTATTTTATCTTAAATAACAAAAAAATAATAATTTACCCAAATAACTAATTATATATACTGAAATTTAGTAATTACCATGTCTAGTTATTAATTAAGATCTGTATAAATAATTTATAAAAAGTTTTAAAAATGTCAGGTATTTCCTACTATATTGGCAGGTGAAAATGCTCTTTTATGTAATGCTTTTTTGGTAAAATTTTTTGGTTTTAGTGTAATTAGTATATAAATAAATAAATATGAAGGTTTATTAAATATTATTCGTAATAAAAGATATTAATATTAAATTAGTGCCAGATTAATAGGGACATTAGAAATGTCAAATAAAATTGACTGAACCAAATAATCCTGTTAATAACAAAATTTAAAAATATTTAAAAATATTAGAATAATTATTTGTTGACTCTAAATTAAGTAAATATGTTTGTTGATAATATTTTACAAGTTTTATTTAAAATATCTCCCAACTAAATAAGAATTCCGTCCAAGAATTCTAGATATTGAGAATATACACGAAAGATTCTAAAATAAACTCCAAAAACTTTTTAATAAAAAAGGAATTTGAAAGTTTCAATTAATTTTTATCATTTAAACATAAACCTCCTGGAAGCCTTAATAGATTCAGAATCTAAAAAGGAAGTTCATATAACAAAAGAACAAACACCATTATTAGTTTTTTAGGTTTTTGAGGAATTATAAATTTTTTTAAATTAAATTTTGAAATAATTAATTTAATTTAATCATTAAATAAATAGATTTTCTTAATTCACTTTTAATTCTGTCTCGTTTATGTCTTACAATCTTATAGTTTTAATTTAATAAGAAAAATTTTCAAGTTAAAATTAATTTAATTTTAAAATTTTATTTAGTCTAAATAATTAGAAATATTCAAATTTATTTTTTAAAATAATGTCACCAACAACTTCTCAACGACCCTTGTATGCGTTATGGGACGAGTCTATAATTTTAAATACTATTCGCTATTTGGGAAGTTTTGTTGGACTTATCTCAAATTTTTTTCTTATTTTTCTTGTTTTTTATGTAATATTTTAATTATTTTTTAATATTTTAGAAAAATTATTTTTAGAGCAAAAGCTTGAGGAAAAGTCAATATACTTGGTATATGATTCTCTTGTCTTTTGCTGATATTCTTATTGGTAAGAGAACATTTTGGGTTATAAAATAATAATTTTTTAAAAATAATTTAAAGCTTTCGGACATTTCATTAGAACAACATATATGATAAATGCATCTTCTAAAGGGATCTTGTTATATTCCCGGCTAATTTGTGTTTGGGTAAAAATTTTTTGAAAATACTATTCTTTAAAAATAATTAAATTAAAATTTTTATTATGCTGAATTCTTTTCTTAAAAGAGGAAATATATTCACAGTTTATTAATTAAAAGTTTAACTCAATTCCGTTTTACAAAAAAATTTTCCCACATTTTTTAGTTATTTATTTAATTTATTCCTTTATTTTATCATTTAAAATAAAAAAATATTTTGTTAAGATAAATACACCGATGGGTATGGGCTTTACGGCTACAAGAATTGCTGTCTTAGCCATTGCTGCAGACCGATGTTATATGGTAATTAATCCTCTCAAATACAAATGGAAAGCCAATCTGGTAATAAATTTTATCAAAAACTAGTTTTATATTAAGTATAAACATTAATATTTGGAAGTCAAGATTAGTCTGAAATTTATTTGTCTTTCTCAAATAATTACAACACCCACCCCTATTAATTACCCCCCTCCAGGGAGAAGTTGAAACAATAATTACCCTGAATAATTATGTTAGCATATACGGTAGTATCGCTAACAAATAATTATTTTTAGAAGCTAATCTTGATTGTTTTCACAATTCAAATAATTTCGATTGCTGCTGATACTTTCACAAAAGTTTATGGCGGGGATAACATAACACCTATAACAATGTGTTCTATGGGTGCGGCATCAGCTCCAATGTCCAGCTGGTTTGGACAATTTTATTCAAATAGCTGTTTGGCCCTACTATTTTGTGAGATTTTTAAATTTTTAATTCTATAATTAATTTATGGAACTCCTTTTAGCATTAGAAAGAATTTATAACGAATGTGAATTTTAATTATAGTCGACTTTAACTAAATCTCGAGAACACTGCAAGGGCATATACTAAGTAAATTCGGTGGGAAGGAAGGCGTCATAGCTTAACTTGTCTATACTTAAATGATCTCATAAATTTTTATATCTATAAAGCACCTAATTTCCTTAAACAGAAAATTTTTGACTTTAAACTTTTTAATAATTTAACAATATTTTTAAAGTAATCTACATTCCATTTCTGATTTTATATCTAAAAATAAATTCTTCCCAAAATACATTAAGTACATCCAATCATTGGAGAAGACAATTAGAAGTAACAGCAACTACAATTTGGATATTATTTCTATATGGATTTTTGTGGGGTGGAACTTTTGGGGCTATTTTTTATGCAAATGTGAGTTTTGTATATTATAAAAAGGACTTGAGAATCAATTCAGATTTGAAATCAGGACTGTCCGCAATTGAAAAAAATTGTACACAGCCGAAATCCGCAATTTTTATTTTAAAATCCGCAAACGCAATCCGCAAGTCAAAAAAATACGTAATCCGCAATACGAGGACATCCCTGTCTGAAATCTCTCGACCCCTCTCCATTTTTGAATTTTTATTTTTTAGTACACAGACAACCCAAAACTTGTTTCTGGTTATATAACCTATATATTCGGGTTTTTATCAGCAATGTGTTCATCAGCAAGTTTCTTTGTTTATTTAATTAAAAACAAAGAAGTTTTGGCAGAAACAAAAATTATTTTAAATAAATTAAAAGTTTTTATTTTTTGTTTACCAAAAAATAATATTGTAAATATTAAAAGTAACAACAATTCAACCAACAAAATTTTTATAATTAAACCTTTTAATAGTAGTGTAATAAATAAAGCTTGAGGGATTTTTAATATAAATTAGTTAATTTTAGATGAGAATAAGCTTTGTGATTAATATTATATTAAATTAAATTGTATTGTATATTTTTTGTGGATAAAGTGAATTTATTGGGATATTAATTTGAAAAAAATTTTTGATCAATGTTACACAAAATTTTATTGAATAAATATACAGTGGGAGAAGACAAAGATAAACTGTTATGTTATGAGTTCTTTATAAATATTCACTTATATCTTCTTAATAGGCATTTATCATTAGTGATGGGAAAGTTCCAGTTCCGGAACTGGTT
Organism: Meloidogyne incognita; assembly: GCA_036172945.1. Taxonomy (NCBI): domain Eukaryota; kingdom Metazoa; phylum Nematoda; class Chromadorea; order Rhabditida; family Meloidogynidae; genus Meloidogyne; species Meloidogyne incognita. The sequence continues at coordinate 1,956,575 of JARQAC010000037.1, forward strand.
CCAAAGAAATTTTGGAACTTCCCCATCACTGCTTATCCTAAACACTTATATATCTTTATTTCGTTCAAAATTAAGTTTACTTATCCATTTCTCCAGAACATCCATTTCTTCCGTAATTTCCGATATTGCTGTAACCAAAATAATTTATATGATGACTTGTTTTATAATACCTAAAAAATAAAAAAATAATTATTTTTCAAAAATATTTTCATTGCCAAAGTGAATTGCTGCAGTTATCATCATCTTCGTCCATATCATTACAAACAATAAATGTATCTTCTTCCCCATCTTCATTGCCATCCATTCCATTATTGTACCAAATCTAGAAATTAATAAAAAAAAATTTGATAAAACAAGATGTAATTCTTAAGGGATATTTTAATATTTTTATGGATATGATTGTCGAATAAGTACAGTCTGTTATACATTCACAACCATTTATTTACATAACTCTACTAGTGTTCTGAACTTTAATCTTTCTTTCGGTTAAAAATTAATTATTCAAAACAAACAGAAAAAAATTAGACAGATTTTAAAACAATAACGAAACACTTAATCAAGGCCTTGATAATCCAAGTTTAATAAACTTAAAAAATAAACCTCAGTACTATAATGATGATATCCCTCAAAAAAACGCATTGGTAAATGAACAATTACATCGCGATGATTAACAACACGATAATTATAATAGGGAAGCTGAAAATATATTTAAATCTTTAAGATTTTTTCCCACAGAATCAAAAATATAAAATCTACAATTTGATCCATAGCAGCAGCCCAAACCCAATTTCCCGTTCTTGGCTGTCCAAGTGTTAATAATTTTATATTTTGAGCATTAATTAGTCCACTAGAAGCAATTTCTGCTGCGGCGAGTGATGCTAGGGCACCACCTAGAGAATGCCCTGTTATCTTTTTATTAAATTATTACAATAAATAAAAGATAAGTTAAACCCTAAGTTTGTAATCTGTATAAATTTTGATTAGATTTATGACACATGTAATTATTCCTTCAGCTTTTAATTGTTCATAAATCTCAGTGAAATAAGTAGCTACCTGAGAATAATGAAATTATTAAAAGGTTTGGTTATATAGGTTCACTATCTTCATGGAAATATAGATTTACTTCCAACAGGGCTGGCAAATACTTGAAAGTCTTAGAATATCTCATAAAATATACTGACCTTTCCTCCAATATTAACTTCTGTTTGGCTTTTACAGGCAATCTCAGAACTTTCAAGTAATAATTGAGTGAATGAATTGGTCCCTCTGAAATATTTTTTATTGAAATTGAAAATATTTTTTGCAGGCAGTCAGATCTCGTTTTTACAATACCCCCAATCATCATTATATACATTTTTCACTTATGGTGTGTATAGCAACAATAACCGCTTGTATGTATTCTTCATAAATTATTTTATTAGTATTTTTCTAATATATTTAAACCCCTCTTAAACTTAAATAAATAATTAAGAATACCGAAATGACAAAATGATTGCTTTATCATCATGAGATAAAGCAACAAATCCTGAACAGATTTGGCTTTCATGTCCATTACAATACACTTTAGTGACATTTATAAGCTAAATAATTTGACTAATTATAATTTATATGTATACCCTGTAAACCTCATAATTTATAAATGTTTTGTTAAGACATTTCCGAATATTTTCTTCATTTCCATATGCTGCCGCTGACAATGGAAAGAATTTGTTTTTTGTTAAAACGCTGTTAAATTGGTATGCTTTTAATTTCACAGTTGATTTTTTGTTGATTTGCGGCTTAAATTAATTAACGTATTTCCCCGATTAATTACCCCCCCCCCTTCTACAAATAATTGACATCTCTTCGAATTATTTACTGAAAAAAGTACAAAACCATTCTTCTATGCTCCTTCTATATTTTCCCCTCTTATAAAAAAATAATTGTTAAATAAATATCCAAAAGTAAATTTTATTTAATTACTAGACTTGGAGCCCAATGCCGCCTTTCTCAAAAAATCGAGCTTATTTGTTAGAGCTATGATAAGTAGGAAACCAGCAATTATATGGATATAACAAAAATTAAATACAACTTGACTGGTTAATTTATATTCATACTTAACTATAATTACTGTTTAATTTTTATACTTTTATTTTCCCCATTTTCTTTTTGCTGATTCCGCCAAATTTATTAAATAAAATTTTTGAATTTATTTTTGCATCATCTAACAAATTAAATGAAAAATCATCTTCAAAATTATTTTCAAAATGTTCTGAAGATATTTTCGTTGAATAATTTGATGAAATTTTGGAGCAATTAATTAAATAAATATTTATAATAATTAAAAAATAAATTAAGAATGTTGACATTTTTTACAAAAAATATTTAAGATAAATTTTCTTTTGTTTATAAAGAAATTAAATAATTAATTTGTTATCAGTTAACTGACGGAAATGGCTGATTATTAATTTTTTAAATATTTTTAATTTTTATTGATTTGATGAAATATTTTAAATAATTTTTGACAAGTCTACTCTTACAAAACAAACTTCAAAAATTAACTCCCAAAAAATTTAAATTAAAAATAAACTGTTTGAAACAATATAGTGTTTGATATTTTGTAAAGAAACTAACGGAAAATAAAAAAATAAAAAATAATAATTTAATTAAAATTAATTTTAAACAAAAATTGTGTAATAAAAACTTTAAAAAAATTAATTTTATAATTTATTTTTTGTTTTAGTTTGTAGATGAGGGAAACATTTGAGGGAAACAAACATTTTGTTGCGAATCAAATTTTAACGGAAGTAAACAGAATAAAATATGTAGAAACAGATGGCGAAATTGTTGAAAAAGAATATCTATTTTTAGAGTTCGAAGCCGGACCGGATTCGGATTTTCCGGATTCGGTTGTCCGGAATCCGGATATTTTGATAAAAGTCCGGATAAAAAAAATTTGAAATCCGGAAACCGGATCCGGCATTTTCCCAATTTTGAACTCTATGTATTTTATTTATATTTGTCTAGACTATCCATATCTTTACAAAAATGATGAAATTTTAAAAATATAAAAAATAAATTTCAAAATTATTGCTTTTCTGTATGTCAAAGTGCATCTACACTTATTTGTTAAATGCGACTGATTAATAAATAAATTTTTAAATAAAATAAGTTTTAAAGTATCTTTTTTAATTAAAAAATTAATTAATTATTTAAATGCTTTTTTCCGTCATGATATCCAATCTTTTATTAATATTGGCTTTATTTAAATCAAAAACTTTGGTCAATGGAATGGAACGAGTTCCAGGTATTTTTAATCCACCAAATAAACTTTTAAACTACATAAGAATAAATAATTTGTAATTTTTGTTTAAAATGATTTTCATTAGAATTTACGCCAAATATCGGCTTGGCTAACTAGCATATATTTTTTATCATTAACATTGTGGTTATCTAAATGGAAAAGCTTACAAATAGGAAAAGCTACAGCTTACTTTTTATTTCCTTTATTCTTCGATAAAATTCACAGATAACATCAGATCAGGTCACAATAATATTCAAACGTTGAGTAGAACATTTAGTTTTTGTCTAACCGAGCTTTCTTATTTAATTCGAATTTTAAACTCGGTCGAAGAGGAGGATTTGTACACAATAAAAACTATACAACAAATTCTTATTGAAAAAGAAAAAAAATTATTTGGCAACACAATTTTCGAAAATGATATTAATATTTTATATATTGCTTCAAAAATTAATCCTGTGCGTTTAAAGTTTAAATTTTAATTTAACTATAAAAAGGACCCAATTAGGAGCACAATCAACTTTGTCACTATCTAAATTTTCGGCCCTGATATTTAAATAAAAAAGTTATAATCTTCTTAAAAATTAAAATGGTAAAAGTAAATAATTTTTATGGAAGTCTTAAATTTTTTGTTATCTATTTTAACCGATCCCTAATTATTAGGGTTACAAAATCCGTTTAAATTTTAAATCTTTATGAGAGGGGAAAGAGGGAAGGAGAATGAAAGAAAAAAAATTGTGGTGGGAAGATATTCATATTTTTTCTATAACACGGAAAAATGTTTAAAAATACTTTAATTTTAAATTTATTAAGATCTACTTAAAACTCTTTAAGTTCAATATTAGGAATACCTATATCAGGGAAGCATTAAAAAATAAAAAAATAGTAAATAAAATTTTATTTTCTTTAAATAATCATTAATTAAATAATTTATTTAAAGATGATTGAATATTTTGAAAGAATTCTTGTTTGGTTTTCTACTAATTTATCTTCACGTATAAACAATTTTAATCAAAAGGAGATACATCGATTTCTTTTAAAGAGATTTGAGGATAATTCAAAAATTTCGAAAGAGAAATTTGACAAAGAAGAAAATTTAGTTTTATTAAGTATTTCTAGGTAAATAAATTAATTAAATTTTGTAATATTTTTGAGATCATAATTTGATATTTTATATGAAAAAGATCCGGTCTGCAAATTTAAATACTCGATTCATAAAAAAAGTAACTTTGGTACAAATTTAAAAAATTGAAAATTTACTCAATTTTAAAGTTTTTTTATCACTTTAGTGTCAATCAACTCGGTTTCGATAACGAAATTTTTGTCCAGACCTCGTCTCGGTCTGAAAAAAACAAAGTTTTAGATTACCACTATAACAGAAGTTATATTTTCTGTATAAATAAATAGATTTACCTTAATTTAAAATTTTCAAGAAATTATTAATTCTCGATAAACTTCATTAAAAAATTTTTTTAATTAAAATATTTAAGCAACGAAGATATTAAAGATTTTCTAGAACATTACAAAACACCATTCCAGCAAGAAAAAAATTTATTTATTTTTTATCGTTTGTTAGGACTTGTCAGAGTTCTTATCAAAAATTTTGTTCATCAAAGTAATTCAAAAATATACATCGAAGTTTTCGCAAACAAAAAGTAAATATTTAATAAAACACCAAGAAAGTCCTTCTTTCAGTTTACAAAAAAATAAATTTATTTTATCAAGTCCTTTAAGGAAATTCTATAAAAAATTAAATTTAGAGAACAGATATCTATTTTTGAGTATATCAAAGCCTATGATGTATTTGAATTAAAAGCCAACAAATTAAATAAATTTCTGATTAGTTTGAATATATTTATGGAAGCAGTACATTTTCCAAATTTAGAAGATCGAAACAAATGTAAGTTGGTTTAAGTCCTTTAATAACAACCCCAAAGTCCTCTAATTAAAAGTAAAGACTATTTAGGAGTTATCAATGAATGATAAAAAAAAGTTTGCTAAAACGTTTACTTGTCTTATATTGGGAATAACTAAGGAAATAAATAAATCGGTTTTCTGTCAGGATTTAACCTAAATAAATTTTATTCATCTTTTTCAGTTCTAGATAATCTAATTGTAAGGAATGCTGAACGTGATTTAGCTTTGTTAATAGATTTTGATCACAACTTAAACTATGAGAATCGAAAAAATATTGAACGATACATTCCGATTATTTTTACTTTTCAAAGTAATTTTTAGTTAATGTTTAGAGTAATTTGTTAAAAAATATTTAAATTTAACTTTTAACATTCCCACATGATTAAGCAAATTTAAATATAAAAATATTTATTTACAGTTAATTTAAGTCAAAATTTAATAAATAAAAATTGGAGATACTCTAATTAATTCAAGTAAAAATAAAAGAAAAAACAAAAATATTAATGGGGAGATTATTTTAAATCTTGAAGCATCTTTTAATCGTTTCTAACAATTCTAATATTATTTACCTTCGCTCAGAAATGTAATATATTAAAAAAAATTTTTTTAAGGAAACAAAAGGAAAATAATAGACAACAAAAGCCCTTTCTCAATGTGGACAAATGAATTTAACATAAATACAATGCTTGAAAAAGAGGAAAGTATTCAATTGGCAAACTTCATTGAGAATGCCCCAACTAATTTATACAAATTTTTTTATTCCGAATATCTTTCAAATAATGAAAATATTCGGAATTTGTTACAGGAATATTTTATGAATGGACAATTAATTAATCAACCAATTGGGGATGAATATCACCCTGAACTAGTTGAAATGGTCGAGTATAGAGGAGTGAAAATTCCATCACAAGATCGACAAGTGAATTATTTTTATTTATACATTAAATAAATAACCTTAATATTGAAGAATTTAAAAAAAATTTTTATTCAATGTCTGTTATAATAAAAAAATTTAAGTTTCGAAAGCCTTAGACATCGAAGAAAAGCCCCTTCCTCTAAACTAACCCCCGTATTTAGATTAGCCCACCTCTAAAGGTCAATCGAAAACATATATCCTCCATTGGTTATTTTAGATAAAATACGATATACTTTTAATCTTTTTTAAAAGTATATCGTAAAATTTTCCGTAATAAAGGCCGACAGGAACCGGAAGTGTCAAAATTGCAAAGATATCTCCATAGTATATATGTAAATATATTTTTATTTTAATAGATTCTTCTTCCGTAAATGAACAAAGCTAATACCAATTTGAGTAAAGTTCAAGAATGTTCATGTGGTTGTGAAGACATCCCTAGATAGGGAGTAATTGACTTTTAAATATATTTTATTTATTATTAAAATTCATTTTGTTAAAAATATTAAAAAGTAAAAATTTCCGTAATAAATTTATTTAAAATTTGTAAAATTTATTAAATTTAGTAGTTAATATTAGCGCAGGATCCGTCACCGTGGAAGAAAATTAATTTTTTCATTTTAAAATAAATTTCTGAGGCACACAAATCACCACATTTTTTGTTGACTTTGGATCTAGAGATCTAGATGATGTGTTCGGATTTTTGCCATTCTTCATTACATCGCTAGGGAAGAGCTCAGGAATTTTTTCAGATTTTTACTATACTGCTTTTACATAAAAATTAAAGTTTCTTTTTTCCCTAAGTAAAAGGCCGCGCAATTTTTGAACAGTTTATTTATTTAAAATTTGTAAAATTATATAAAATTATTATAAACATCAAATTAACTTATTCCATTTAACAAAATTAATGAATAAACTATTATACAATTTAAAAAACAAGATTAAAGAAAACATTTTAAAATTCATTGTAAAAATAAAAATATTTTTAAACAACTCTAATGGTTGTAATAATAATACTTAAATAATAATAATTTTATATCTCTTAATGATGACCTTCTCCAATTAACAACAGTCCATTTTGACTTGCTTCAGCCTTCTCCTTCTCTGAAAATTTATACGTAGAGTCTAATCACGATAGCACGTTTTTACGTATCTCTCGCCATCTTACTTAGGCTCAATTAGGTCCCAACGGTTAAATCTTATCAAGATTCGACTGAACTTTGGTATAAAGGTACTTTTTTAGTATCACGTTCCTTCCATTATTCTTTTTAACTTTAATGGCGAATAAAGCTATTTTAATGGGAAAATTTCGTAAAATAATATTGCATGCGCAGTTATGAGTACAAGAAGGCCCTAAAATCTACATGAAAGGATTTTGTATCAGTTAAGATTTTTCTTTGTTTCTTGTTAGGTGCAAATTGGGTTGCTAAACACTAGAGACGTATCACATTCGGAAAAATCATTCGATACCATCATCGATACCAACTCATAAATTAATTGTTTAACAAAATCAACTTCTTAATAATAATCAAAACAAATTACCTATACCTTTAGTAATCAGAAAAAGAAGTCCTTTGTATATTTTAATTAACACATTTTCATCAAATTCTGTGTCACTTGCAAAACATGCTATATTAAACGAAGTCAACATAATTTCTTCACGTTTGGGGTCATCTACCGCTTTGATGGTTGTTATTTGCACTGAAAATATTAAATTATTACTAAAAATCAGCCAAAATTTGAACAAAATTTCAATCAGAATTCAATTAGGATTTTGAAAAAAATATTTTTAAGGATTTGAATTGTTAAGTTAAATAATGTTCCCTTATCAGCAGGATATCTACAATATTATTTTACATTTTAAATGATTAGAGGAAATAAAAATTGAAATATATTTGTTTCAGAAATTATAAAACTTAGACTAAAATAAAAACTTCTATGTATACTATTCTTAATTTATTAATTGTTTACTTACTTCTATTATTGCTACGAAATGTTGTAATTGAATTTTTATAAATAGTCAATTTATCTAGTAGTAAATAATAACGATTTGCTCTAAACGTAAAGTCTTCTAAGGCTTTGTGATAAGCAACAGTTAAAATCTGTTCGCTAAAATAAAATTAATGTTAGAGCAGCGAAATACATTGGCGGCATTTTACTTGGGGGCATTTTACTTATTTTACTCCTTAATTAGCTTGTGTTACTCACACATTCAATATTACTAATAATTTTTAAATTTTTAACCCATACAAACTTAACTTTCAAATCATTTTTAATATCAGCTGGTAGTTTAATTCTCAGTTCTGAGGAAGATAAGCAGTTGATAAAACATAAAACAAGGAGAAACATCTATAGGAACGGTTTATAGATATATTTTATTCTCAAAAATTAACAAAAACGGGGTTATTTAGAGAATTAAAATTAAAATATTTGACTTACGGATGTATCTTTTCATTATAATAATTTATATTGTTTTCATTATTAATAATAAAAGACTTTATTAATATGTTTGCTACAATAAGCAGTTGATAAAACATAAATAAATTCCTTTCTTTTTTCTGTGGCTTTAATAAATAATTTAGATGTATTTCACGACTTTCATAGCTAAATAAATAAATAAATAAAAATCTTTTTTCTAAATTTATATGTAATCGTCTTAAATTTTTTATGTTATTTGATGAATAATTTAATAGTTATTTTGGAAAATATTTTAAGTAATAAATAACTTTTTTCTGTAAAATTAGATGGTAATGGTTTAAGACCATAATGAAAAAATATCCCAAATCAGAGATTTTATGGTGGACAATAAAAAGGTAGCGATTTGTTATTTCTTTGTAATGTACTATATTATTCCCTTTATTTATTTTTAAATTAAACCTAAATTTATTTGATAAACTTTCTTTATTTAATAAACTTTCTTTTTTTACTTTTTTAAACTTTTTTATATCTTCATGTCTTCCAAGTATAAAATCTATTTTTTTATCTTCTTGTATAAAAGATGGTAATTTATTTTTATATTCATTGAGGATTTTTTGAAAATTGTCAGAAATTAACTTTTAAAAATATTTTTTAAAAAAATTAAGGTACTTTTCCGTTATACAACAGCAAACTGAGTGCCAGTCAACTTTGATCGGCTATAACTTTTGTTGCTTGATCCAATACATATGAATTTTGTATCATTTTAAAGCCTCTGAAAAGCTGTATCTTTTTTAAAAGGATAGACCAGGTCTGATCACTCCTTATAAAGTTATAGCTCGATAAATTTGAAAAACACCAAACAACTTAACAGTTATAACTTTTTAAGGAGAGGTGGACCTGGTCTATCTTATTAAAAAAGATACAGCTTCTCAGGGGCTTTAGAATAATAGAAAATTCATATGTATTGGATCAAGCAACAAAATGTTATAACCGATCAGTCGACTTGCACTTAGTTTGCGACTAGCACTCAATAAAAAAATTCAATTTACTCACAGAATTAATTTTACTAATAAATTTTAAAATATTTTCATTATATTCTTTAAATCCAATCTCCACAGCTATTTTTATCCCTTTTTCTTGAATAATTTTTTCAATTTTTGGGACCGATTCTTTTTCTTGTTCATTTTGATTATTTATTTGAGTAAATATAAACAAATCTTCATCACTAATAGAATTTAAAATTCTTATAAAAAAGGACAACTCGACAAGAGAAAATTTACTAATTGTACTATTTGGATGTTCTTCTTGCACAGGATTTTTGCCTTTTCGATCATCAACTAGTTTTAAGAGAAAAATAATTTTAGAGGAAATATTAAAATAATTTTTAAACAAAATATATTAACGATAATTTAAATAACTAAGTTTATTTTTATAAAACAAAAATTTTGTTAAGACTTATAGTTGTGTCTGTAAAAGGAGGGGTAGGTTAGATTGTAAACAAAAATTTAGGTATTATCTTTTAAAACCAGATTTTTTTATAAATTAATTTTAATATTAAATTTATCCTTTTTAAAAGATGATATAAAAATATTAAACATACTTTCAGACATATTTATATCCATTCCTTTAATTAAACCATAAAGCAAAGTTGTAAGATAAAAGTTAAAAAAACATAGTTTAATGCAGTGAAGGAGCATTTTAATTAAATAAAAAGAAAATAAATAAATAAAAAATAAAAATACATATTACCCTTTACAACCCCCCCCCCCCCCCCCCCCCCAATTTCACAACTATGCCCTTTGCTTTATCCCTCTCGCTTTATCCAATCAATAAATTGATAATAACAACATTCATTTTTATTCTCAATTTTCCTTTTTACCCCTCTTAAATGCTATATGTAGAGAGGGATAAATTCCGGTTTAATTTTCAATCCGGTCCATAGGCATCTATTGACTTGGTCTGAATAAAAAAATGCTGTCTGAATAAATAAGATTAAATTTAAAAAATTATTCTTTTAAATTTATTTCCAAAAGAATTTACATATTTAATAAGTATTTTTAAATATTAATTCCGCAAATGATTTTTTATGTTTGAAATTCTTGTCTTACTCTTTATAGCCGCTATAAAATGAGTTAATATTTACTATTGTTGAAATAATTAAAATAAAAAATATTTCTTTAAAATTCCCCCGAGTTTTTTATTCTAATATTTATGGCTTTCAAAATATTAAAAACATTTTTAGTTTTGCTTATTAACATTTCTATCTTTAATAAAGATTATTGTAATATACATATAAATACAGGGTGCGGCAAATTTTCCGCCCCTTTTGTTTTTGTCATATCTCAGTTCAAACTCAACAAAAATTAATAATTCTTTTTTTATTTTATTCACAACTCTCTGAGAAAATTTTTGATATCAAAATCGCCTTTAAATTCTAAGTTTACTGTAGGATTTAGAATTTTGGAAGAACAACCTACCAGATTTCTTACTTTTCAGCGCCACAGGCAAAAATTTTGAGAATTTTGGCTAGAACAAGTCATCAGATTTCTCCATTTCCAGCGAATTTCTCCCTTTTCCAGCCTTTTTGCGCAGCAGGTTTCGGGCGGCAACCCTGATTTGCATTGATAATCACAATTATTTCTGACTGAGCTATCAAGAATTGAATATCTTACATCTCATTAATCTTCCGTTAGATATTTTAATACCAAAAACTTATAAAATGATTTAAAATAAGTATATCATATTCCCTATCCCTTTATTATAACAGAGCAGATAAGTACCTTGAAAACGCATAACATAGCAAAGTTTCTCTCCAGTAGCAAGTGAAAATGGCACAAGACCTGATCCAATATGATCTGCAAGTACAAGCACATGGCTCAAGCAAGGACTGTCGTGACACATAGTTATCTATCATGGGGGATATGAGCTATGAGCTTGCGTCCCATATCTCATGGGACGCATGTCCTGAGCTACTACACAGATCCATGAAGACATTTACTCTCTTTAAGATGTCAGTTAGATGAAAGCAAAGTGATGAAAGGAGAGTGAGAGAGAGAGAGTAATAAAGTGAAGGAAAAGAGGCGGGCTATGGACGAGTAAGAGGAGTGAGGGTAGTAAATCCCCCCCCTCCTAAGGGAGGAGGGGCGGGAAATCTTTTCTGTCTTTAAAACAAGCTCTGAATTAGTCAAAATTATATCATTTTATGGCTCTATTACACAATATACGTCCAATCAACTATTATGCGTCCAATCAACTTTTATACGTCCAATCAAAGTTTATACGTCCAATGAAATGTTTATAAGTCCAATGAAAATTTATGCGTCCAATAAAAAGTTTATGCGTCCAATCAAATTTTATACGTCCAAACATATTTTTATCACTTATAATCTAAAATGAATATACCTAATTTAAGAAATAATTTTAAATAAAATAATCTTATTTTATCAATTAATTTTGAATGCTTTACCAAAAATTAAACCGGGAAGTGTATTCCAATTAGGGTTGCCGGCCCGGTTCGGTTCGATAGGTCGAACCGGGCATCACATATTTTTATCACTTATAATCTAAAGTGATATTCGACCAAGTCGAATTTTGGCAAAAAAGACTCGGTGCCCGGTTCGATAAAAATGAGGCCCGAAAAAGACTCGAACGTCGGCCCGGTTCGAAAACGGCAACTCCAATATATGTTGAAAATTTTTGTTCACTTGTAGATATGGATGTCATAACTCGAATGCTTCTTAGAATAGTTATATGGAACCGGTACGTTATAGTACTGCAACTATATATGGGAAATCATTTTTTTAATTTTAATGTTCAGTGTTTAATGTGACAGACATTAAATCGTTTCTTAAATTATTTTTCTGAATTTATTTTACTGGACGTATAAAAATTTATTTGGACGCATAAATTTTGATTGGACGTATAAAAATTTGAATGGACGCATAAATTTCCATTGGACGTATAAACTTTGATTGGACGTATAAAAGTTGATTGGACGCATAATAGTCGATTGGACGTATATTGTGTAATAGAGCCCATTTTATTTAATTTTAAAAATTCAAAATGTTAAAGCTATTTGTTTTAAAATTAATTTTGTTAATTTACTCTAAACAAGCATTTTGCTCTATTGAAGAAGACATTTCTTCCAACATTGAGGCAATAGATGAAAATATAATTCAACAAATTACTTCAACTCTAAACAATGCCAAAAATTGTTTTGACCCAGAAAAATGTGTCAATACATTTCTGAATGAAATGGCAAATTTTGATGATTTGGCCCGATTTAAAGGAATTTTTGCTTTTTGTAAAAATTCTAAAAATATCGTTAGCCGGGAAATTAATGATCCAATTACAGTATGTTTTTACTCGAGTATTAACTAAAATTGTATTCCTCATTGAAATAAGATTGAAGGTTTTATTTTAACAAATGACCGATAAACTTGTGTAATTTTTGGCTCCAATGGTGTCAAATTAGAAACCGATAAAATCTCATTTGCAGGCACTTTTACAAACTTTTTCAAGGAAAATTTCCACAGGAATAACCTGCAAATCCTAATGCATGATCCCGTCGGTACCCGTCTCTAATACAAATACTGATTACTAAATAATTGGGGAACACGCTTGTTGGAAATTTGGGATATCTGAGATTCTTCTATACATAGAAAATTAAATAGGATTAAAAAAAGCCCTCTAAAAATGTTTAGAGAATTTAAAAAATACGGTTACTTAATCTAAACGAAAATTTATATCGAGTTTCTAAAAAATTTTAATTAAAATTTAGATAGTTCTTAATAGCAAAACAAAGAAAGAAGCGATAGACAAAGCTAAAAGTCATTTATGGTTTTATATTGAATGTGTTGATGGGTTTTTCATTCAAACAAAAACTAAAAATAAACATAAAAAACAAATGTCAGACACAAATAAACAACCAAAATTTAAAGGAATTTTCCAATTGAATGAAGGTTCAGAAAATTATAAAAATCTTCTTCGATCTTTTTTGCTTACTAAACCTTTGTATATTGCAACATTAATGTACAAAACATTAAAAGAATATGATACACATTCTTTTTTGGAGATTGTTAGTACACAAAAGTTGGAGGAATTGAAAGTATCTTTAAAGTTAATGGCTGTCCTTTATCCGAATTTTAAGGAAATTAAATTCTTAGACTTTGAAACAATTAAAGTTGACTTTAACAAATTTTCAAGTAAACAAAAAGAATTTGAAGCTGAGAAACTCAATCATTTTTTAAATTGGCGTTTGGACATTAATTGTATTGAAAAGCCTATAATTGAAAAGGTACAAAATAAATATTTAGTGCCCCACACTGGAACAAATCTGGTCGGAATTTCCAGGAGCCTGTGACCTTCAGGTCTTTCCTCTCTTCCAACTATCCACTCACTTCTCACTCCAAAGATGAGTCTTTTACGATCTGCGAATAATTTCAGAACCGGATTAATCCAGAAAAATACGGCTGGAACCAGTACGCCTCTAGTTCCAAATCAAGAACCCGACTCCGGCATATACTTTATGCAATGCTTCTCATTTTCTCTTTTTAGCCAAAATTTGTCGAATGGATCTATAATTCAACGAAGAATTTTCTGCATAATAAATGTTCAGACAATCCTCCAAATCTCAACGACTACATTGAAATAGTGGAAAATAAAAACAAACAAAACGATTTTTTAATTTTTCGTTTAAAGTGTTTTTTAGAGAAAATAGAAGAAAAATCCTCCACCAATAACGATAAAAGAATGGTTACAGATAAATTAATTAAAATTTTAATTTTATCTAATTTTGTTGGAGAAAATGTAACTGATAAAATGAAACCCGAAGAAAAAAATAAATTTGTTGAAACAATTAACAAAACTAATTTTAATCTTTCTGTGTGGAATGATAAAATATTTAAATACTCACTCAAACTTTTCTTGAATTTAGGTAAATATTTATTTATTTTTATGTTGATTACTTGAATGTATTTGTGAATGGACATGGAGTGGTTCAGTAGATAACAGCTCCGAATAAGGAATATTATTTTGAAATATGTAGTCGCAGACCCAGCAAAAAATTTGAAAACCCCGGAATCGAACTACAAAAAGCCCAATACCTCCATACTAGTCTAAATATCTTTAATTAGGGGCGGGACAGGGAACGGTGGCTCTGGGGGATACCTCATCCCGTTCCTCGGGGAATTCCCTGCCACGGGGATCTGGGATCGAACCCTATTTTTAATTTAGAAGGATTCGGGAAAAACCCCAGTCAATTCAACAAATCCTCAATTAATTTTTATATAATTTACACAGAAAATACTCCACTTTTAATTCCCTACAATCAATTCATTCAAAATTATGGAAAAATCGTTGAAATATTTACAAATATTTTAACAAAAAATGAAAATAAAATTAACGTCCAAATAGTTGAAAATAAAATTAAAATTAGTTGGGAAGGAATATTTAATCAAATTAAAAAAAGTAATGTCAACGGTTATTCAATTCTTTTACATCTTATTGAAAATATAAATGAGAAAATTGAAGGAAAATTTTATCAAATATTTAACAGGTAATTAATTAATTAATAGTTTAAAATTACCGTAAAACTTTTATTAAATACACTGATTAATTATTGTTTCGACCTTCCACTAGAGGGAGTAATTAATCGAGGGTAGGTAATTATATGAGGTTTGAAAATTGAACATGTTTTAGGGCATTTGATAGGGGGAAGGGGTAATTATTGTTTCAGTCTTTAGCTGGGTGGAGTAATTAATGAAAGTGGGGTAATTATTTGATGGATCTCTTTTGCCTTTAAATAAATCTTCCAAATTGGTAGAGGGAATCTAAAGTTTGGGTAGGGGTGGCGGATCCGGATATCCAATCCTATATTTGAATGTATAGTGTGAGTATATTATTGTAACTTCCTAAAATGGATTCCTACCAAGGCTGGGCGAAATCTAAAAATAAAAAGCCAGCCCTGAAATCCCAGCCTTAATTCCTACATAATGGCTAATAATGTTTTTGATAAATTATTTTTAATTTAAAAAAGGTTAACGAAAAATGAAGAATTTTCTTATAAAAATTTGTTTAAAAAATCAACAAAAGGAGAAGAAATATTCCAACAAAATCTTTCAAAATTTTTTTCAAATTTTGTTCAAGCAAAATATTTTGCTTTAGCTTTGGCATTAAAACAAATAGTAATTGTGGAAGAAAAAGAAAATATTTCAGAAATTTTAAAAAATGGAAATTTAATTAAATTGGATATTTCTGAAGAAGAAATTAAAAAAATAAAATTAATTGAAGGAAATTTTGTTTTTATAGAGAATTTAATGAATAAATTATTTATTAATGAAATGTGTAATTTAATGATTTTAGAAAAAATTGGTTATAACAAAAATGAGTTTAAATTAAATTTGGAAAGAGAAATGAGGAAATTAATGTTGGATTTGGACTTTAAATGTGTGTATTTTTTTAATTTTGAGTTGAAAAAAATAATTGAGTGAGACTTTAATTATGGCACGTCCAGGGCTTATCCGAGATTGACAGTTTAAGAAACATTGATGTTACGCCCGGGATTACTCTAAATTTGCCAATGTTAATAAGCACATCCACAAAAATTAGAATCGCGCTTGTTAGGAACTGAAGCTGGCATCAAATTAATAAGTTAGCCTTCTGAGCTTTCAACTTAGCCCTCTGAGCTTTCAACTTCAACTCGGGATTGTTGTTGTCGGGAATCAGAGTTTTGAATTTAAAAAATAAACAAGTTAAATAGAATTTAACAGAAAGGCCGACAGAAAGGTCAGTAATTTCAGAGTCAGGAAACATCGGTTGTCGCAGTTGCATAGCTAATACATATGTAAGGATACATATTGCAGATATCTTTATCCGCGAATATTCGGGTAACCATGGCCTGGTTAACTCCGTTGCCTGGCCTGGTTTTTAATTAATAAAATTAAATTTAGTTTCTTGATATGAAATTTTCCTTTAAATTTTTCAGTGAGTGGAGAATCAGATGAGCATTTCAAGCCAGAATATATCAATTTTAGAGCAATCCAACTTTTTGGAGGGAATAAAGGGAAAGGGAACAAAACTTTAGTTGAACGTTTAATCGAGAAAATATTTAATTATTTAACAAGTCCAATTAATTGGATTGGAAAGAAAGCATTAAATAGTAAAAATAAAATATTTGGTCAAATTTATAAAAAAATAAATTTAATTATGGAAATAATTAATTCTTTTGTTTTGAGAAAAACTCTTTTAGAGAATTTGTTTATTCCTCTCATTTATTATCAAAAAATTTATGGAAAAAATTTGACAGAAAAAATGGAAAATTTATTAAATAATTTCCGAAAAAACGATTTAAAAGAGGAAAAAACTTGGATTAAAATTAGAAAAGATTTTGGAAATTTATTTGAAGAAATTGAAATTTTTGTTAAAATTTTGAAAGAAGGAAATGATAATGAAGAGGAAATGTTGAGTGAAATGAAAAAAGAAGGGAAAACTGTTGAGGAAAATAAAAATTATTTTTTAAATTTTTTTGAAGAAATTAATTTAAAAGAAATGTTTAAATCATTTAAAAATAATTTTGGAAAAGAAAAAGGAGAAAATGTTGTTGTTGATTGGTTAAAAATTAAAGAATGTTTTGGGGGAGAAGAAGAGGTACATAGGTTTATTTTTTTAAATTTGTTGACTCAGAAAAATGTGTTCTGAATGAAATGAAAAATTTTGATTTAAAATAATTTTTAAATAAATAAAAATTTGTTAAAATTTTATATAAAAATAATTCTTAAACTAAATTTTTAAATGGAAATTTAAAAAAGAAAGTAAAAATTATAGTAGAAATTTGGATTAGAAATTCTAAATTAGTTAAATTTTATTTTAGAACAATTCAATTCAATTAATTCGCAAAAAACGTTACATTCCTCCCGGTTACTACAAAAATAGTAAAGGTGCTAATATGGTTGGCAAGGTGGCAATTTTTGTTATTGGATATATTATAGTTGGTGGTGTCCTTGGTGTTTTATTAACTGTTTATATTGGAAGAAATATAAGAGATGAAATTAAATGTTCTGTGCCTGTTGTTCATTTATCAGAAATTAAAAAAGTTTTCCGAAGAGAAAATCAAAATTCTTCTCCTCCTCCTCGACAACAACCTAACAGAAATCCTTATAGTAGAGAAAGTTTTGATCATTATCGTGAGTTAGAAATGGGATATCAGCCAAGCAGTCCTCGTTATCAATATCATGGTGATTCTTATGGCCGTCATCGTCGTGCAATAGAGAATAATCAGAAAGGTTCAATTTTATTTTATATGTCATTATTTGGCTAGAAAAATCCACTAAACATTTTATGATGATTGCCTATAATATGTGGGCTCTTGTCCAGTTTATGCGTCCCATGAAAGTATATGCGTCCCATCAACAAAAAATTGGATTTTTCTTGGTGTTGGAAAGTAGGGGTATGGGTCCATGCATTTCTTCATGTTCGGGACCTACGCCCACTGGGTCTGGGACCGTTCCTTACCCTATCCCTCGAAATTTCGGAAAGTTATAATTGTTTTTCCGAAATTTTTAAAAATTGGCTATAACTTTACGAAATTTCGAGGGATAGGGTAAGGAACGGTCCCAGACCCAGTGGGCGTAGGTCCCGAACATGAAGAAATGCATGGACCCATACCCCTACTTTCCAACACCAAGAAAAATCCAATTTTTTGTTGATGGGACGCATATACTTTCATGGGACGCATAAACTGGACAAGAGCCAGTATGTGTTCCTAATTCTTTGTGGGACCACTAATTATGTCCAATAAACTGCCCTAATCAGATGATACCCAAAATTTTAACACCAATTTTACTCTTAATCCCTCCTAAGCATCTATAACCCCATTAATCCCGCCAACACCTTTTGTATATAACACCATTTTAATAACCAGGCAACTCCTCAATATTCCTCAAATCCAATTTTGTGTTGATCAACAGTATGTTATCAATCAGAGTCATAAACATTAAGTAGTGTAACATTCTATATGTTTAATCTGACATAGAATTCTAGCTTAGGATATTTTAAAATAATGGATGTTTTGATAACTTAAAATTTTCTCTTTTCAAAAATAAAGGATGTCTCTTCGAAAACAACGGAGATAGCTGTCCAAACAATTCTTTTCCGATTAGTTTCCATAAAGATGATGAAAATAATTCAATCTATTTTTTAACAAAGAATGGATGTTTTGACAATTTAAAAAACGAAAATAAAATTCGGAAGAAGCGTGATATTGTTGAGTTTGTTTGGGTAGAATGTAAACTCTTTATTATGAGCGTGTGGTCTATTTTACTTTTTATTGGGTGGATTGTTGGTGCAGTTTTTCTGGGAATTTACTTTTGGCATTGAGCTAAAAATGGTTTTTGGTAAAAAGTTAGAAAATCTATTTAGTAGTTAATGTCTCCGTATAATATTTATTTGAACTATAGTATAATGTCTCCGAGAGCAGCTCCGAAGCTGGCTCCAGCTAGGAAGAATACGCAGCACTGTTTGCTACTAATTAGAGATTGACTTTATTTGTCTTTTACTTTTCTAAGTTTTCTTTTTTAAACAAAATACCTTCAAAGCAGGGCCCGTACTATAAGAACGTGGTTTGTGGTCATTTAACCGGTTACCGGAGGTACCTTTGCTACTATAAGAAAAACCTCTGGTTTTTGGTCAAATGACCAGGTCATTTAACCAGGTCATTTGCCCTTTGGTTAACCCGTACTATATGAAAAGCACTTTTTGGTCATTTAACCCCTACCGAGTGGTAAATCTCAGACCCTGCTCTATAGCAGGGTTAGCAAAAATTCTGAAGTCTATAACTCGGTTCGAAAAAATAGTAAAATTACAAAATTTTAAATTTAAATTCTTTAGAGTGTGTTCAATAACCTTTAAAAATTTCAGAATTTTTGGATAATTATTTCTTGAGTTATAAGGGAAACCGCAAGGTACCCCTTTTTTAGCCAATTTTAGCGTTTAAAAGGGTGGTAGACTTTTTAAAAATGCTATAACTTTAAGGAAAATTGAGAAATTTTTAAATTTCTCAATTTATATATAGAGAATTATCTCCTCTATCTTTTAGTGTATAATTTGAGTTTTTATCTTTCGGAAAATTCTTCTCTATATTTTTGGTATAGCAATCTAAAAATTTAACAATGTATAAATTTTATACAAATTAGAAAGCTGAAAAATTCAGTATTTCTTTGAAATAAAATATAAGTTATTTCAAATTAAATGGTTTCAAATTCTTTACCAACCCATTCTTGTGGCATTTCTTGAGAACTGGGTTTAAGCGGTTCAATACCTTCAAATGTTGTCAGTTGTGTCTACGACTCGTTCTTAGTTGTGTCTACGACTCGTTCTTATAGTACGGGCCCAGGGCTTCTTTTGTGAAAATGTTAAATTGAAGTACAAATAGTTCAATTTTTAAGTACATAATGCCGTGTTTACATAAAAAGCGTCTTGCGTTTTGCGGAAGAAAATAGCATTCAAAAGAAGGAGAGACAAAATCGCGTCTCTTTATTTTTAATGCTATTTTCTTCCGCAAAACGCAAGACGCTTTTTATGTAAACACGGCATAATGGAAAAAATTTTTCCAAATATAAGCCCTGTTTTATGGTATTTTATATTAATGCAAAAGAGGTCAGAGTTAGCTAAAATTTAAGAAATTCTTCTAAAAACAGAATTCATCATTAATCCAGTCTTTTTCGCACTCTATTATTAAGTCAAAAATAGGGTTGTTCCCCGACGGGGGGGGGGCACGGGGAAAATTTTCGGGGAGTTTTCAAAAAATCTCACAAATTCCCCGACTTTCGGGGACGGGGACGGGGAACAACCCTAGTCAAAAACACTTGTACATATATTCAAGTATATTAAAAAGTAAAAAAAACACTTAAAAAAATTAAAACACCCCAAAAATTACTATATTTTTAGCATTAAAAGTTTTAAATCTGAAAATTTCAAACCCCTAATCTATCTATTTATTACAAATTATTTTACATTTTTATTTTGAAGTCATAAAGTAGCTCAAACTTTGTTATCCGAAACAGGTTCTAAATCAAGTTTGACCTACTCTATTAAAGTGATTCAAGGAATTTTTTATATTCGAAAAATGATTAAAAATTGAAAATTCACAATTTAAAAACAAAATCTTTGAATGACTTAATCTTCATTATATACCTATTTTTAACTGTTTTGTAGTTTATTTATAGAATATTTTTGCATAAATTTTTTCGGTGAATTTTTTATTAATATTTTCTATTCAAGCTCATAAAATTTATTAATTCTTTTAATTTAAAAGACAATAAAATATAAATATTTAAATATTTTTAAAGAATTTGTAGAGATTTAATTTAAATAAAAGATTAATTCTCTACTTCTTTAAATATATTTACAAAATACTATTAATTTTCAAAAAAAAATAATTAAATTTTTCTAATAAATCTCTCAAAAAAAATATGTACATTAACATATAATTAATTTATTTAAAAATATTCACTAAATTAGCCTGTAATCCAGCAATCATTCCAAAAAGGCCAATTAAAACCATAATTAAATCTTCAATAATTAATAATGTAGCTAATTTATATTCTCTCCTTTTAATTCTAATTGGTAGCCAAGTAAGTATATCCAACAAAGAAGGGATTAAAAATGCTAATAACATTCCTATGAAATTAGAAGAAAATATTAATTGTGAAAATGTGGTTATTTGTAACTTTAATTGTTTGATAATTTGAAGAAAAAGAGCAGTAAACCCCTTTGATGCTAAAAGTACAGGTAATGATGTGCAGAGGTGGGTAGGAATTCCGATTTCCGAAAAAAAATTTTCCTTCCGATTTCCGAGTTCCGACTTTTGAGCCAGTTCCGATTTCCGGCTCTTCCGGTTTCCGACACCTCTGACTGTTCCGACCCATCTCTGATGATGAGTTATTGATGTTTAATCAAATTAAATATTTCATTTATAGATATTTCCGGATATATTTTTTGTTTTTCAACAAAAAATAATCAAAACAATAATTGTCATTTAGTTTGGGATCTCATTCCTCTCAACCGATCTTAAAAACCCTCTCTTATATATTTATTATCCCATTAATTAATTAAAAATTATTTTTATAAATTCTTAAAATTAAAAAGATAAACGAAAAAATAATGTTCTCTAATTGTTTTGTTGATATTTATTGGAGAGGATTTTTGGTATCCGTTTAAATTTATATTTATTTATCTACCTGTAGTAACACCAACAAGTGGAATAAGTTCTTCTAAATTAGGTACAGCAATACCAAACATCACTTAAAATAAAAATTAATTTATTTACTCAATTTCCCCCCTTACTTATAATAAACAACAAAAAAGTCCTTAAAGCCAATTCAAAAGGCAATTTTAAATTAACAGAAGAGCAAAATCCCCCTCTCCTTTCCAATCTTTTCCAAAGTGCTGGCCAAAGCATATCAACAATAACATAAAGTTGAATTACAAATCCAAGGTAAATAACAAGTGTTAGGGCTAATCGAAGAAGAGAAAATTGTCTTTAAAAAAAGGAATAATTTTTTGTTTAATTAAATTTTAAAAAATGGGGACATTTGTTTAAATTAATTAAAAATACAGTAGGGTATTTTGTATTAAAAGGGAAGTAATGTGGAAATAGACAGCGTTATAGAGAACCTTGAATTAAAGATTGGACCAAGAAGAGATCCCGAACAAATATACATATCTATTATCGAGATTGGTGTCCTTCTGAGATCTCGATTCTCGTTCGACCCTTCCAGTTCAGGCTTAAATAAAATATGCTTATTTATAAAATATGCTTATATATGCTTATTTATTATTTAGGTGATTTTGTTCAAAAGTAGAAAGTATTATAAAAAATAATTAATTTGGATATCCCTTATAAAAGAACGAATTTTTCCTATTCAAAAATCTTTTTAATTAAACTTACATATTATCTTGTGGCAAATTTAAAGTAATACTTCCACGTACATCATTCCCAAATGCAGTAAAACCAAGAAAGCCACACAAAGCAAAAATTACCGAGACAGCAGCTATTCCTACTGACAAAATTCCAAAAGTTCCAACCATCTGGGAAGGCTTTTTTAATTTATTTTCTAAAGGAAGTACCTTTAAAAAATAATTTTTTTGTAAAAATATCTCTTCAATTTCTTTACCATTGCTTGTCCCTCAAATGCATAGAGAATAGATCCACACGCAGCCATAATTCCTTCAAAATCGGTAATTCGAGGTAATTTAATTGTTCGATCCTCTATTCTTATTAAATACTGTAAAAAGTTGTTAAATTAAATTAATTTTACAAAATTATTTTTAAAAATGGGAGAAATGAAATGTGGTTTTATTTATTGTAAGACTTGTCAAGTCTTCTCCTAGCCTATTTTATACAGTAAAAATAGACTACTCTAAATCTTGGTGGAATGTTTGGGAGGATATGTATAATCTTGAGTTCAGAGAAATCGGGATCCCGGACGGGATCGGACGGGATTATCCCGGGTTTTTCGAATCCCGATACCGCTGAACTTTAGTATAAACCTTGCTTCAAACCTTATCAATCCCTCTTAATCTTTTAAATGTTCTAAGGCTAATCTTCTTCCTATTTACTTTAAGAATTGATAAATCCTTATAAAATCCCAAATATTAAAAGAAAAATATTTTAATTATAATCAGACAGAAATATACTAAATGCCTTTATAAAATATTTTTGTAAAATTACCTGAAAAATAAAAGCTAAAGAAATTAAACATAAAACATTTCCAATCATGCTAATAACGGCAATTGGCTTTATAGAGCGGACAAAATTAATAATTAAAAAAGGAAGAAAAATAATAATCATCCATTGAATTGTTGTTGGTTTAAAAGAAGAAGAAGGGAAAAATTCTTCATTGGACTAGAAAAAAGATGAACTTTTTAAAAAATAAAAAGTTAAGAAAACTTCTTTAAGGTGAATTGCACAAAAAACATAAAATACACTACAAACACCCATTTGAAGTGAAATTATTGAGGCATTAACACAAATTCTGAAAAAAGAGTAAGAATGTTAGGAAAACAAAAAAATTTCTAGGAAGTGGTGTGCCAGGGATGGGACGGGCTGAGAAAATCAGGTCGGGTTTCGGATGAGGTTCTCAACATTTCTTTTGATCAACTTTTGGATTCGGATCGGAAGAAGTCCGGATTTTGGGAATCGGGTCTAGGGTAACTCGTGAGAGTGCCGGAATTTTCGTCTCCGGAACATTCGTCTCCAAGGTTTTTCGGAACTTTCGTCTCCAACATTTTCGGAATTTTCGTCTCCAGCGGAATATTCGTCACCAAGACGAAAAAACGGAATATTCGTCACTGAAATTTAGGCGCGGTGAATTTAGGACGTCGGAGTGAATTTTTTGATTTATTCATAAAATAACACAAAATCAAACAACGTAAACCTATGGGCATCGGCGAGGCGCTTGTGCAAAATCCCGCGCTTCGCGCGGGATTTTGCGGCACGCGCCTCGCGGGAGTCAACGGTCGCTGGGTTCTACAAAAGTAACATAAACCTATCCCTTTTTTACTTATTTTCAGCTTTGAAATGCCGACCTACCCGCTATGTATCAGCACAAAATTAGTCATTCCAGTGAAATTCAATTAATCACAATTTTGTTGAGAATGATTGAATCGGGATGATTTTGGAGTGTTTGATCTAGTTCGATGAGCTGTTTCGAATGACATATATTGTCACGATCTATTTGTATTCTATAGTTTTATAGGCTTACGTAGTTTGATTTTGTGTTATTTTTGAATAAGTCAAAAAATTCACTCCGACGCCCTAAATTCACCGCGCCTAAATTTCAGTGACGAATATTCCGTTTTTTCGTCTTGGTGACGAATATTCCGCTGGAGACGAAAATTCCGAAAATGTTGGAGACGAAAGTTCCGAAAAACCTTGGAGACGAATGTTCCAGAGACGAAAATTCCGTACACCACTCGTGACATCTCTGTGGTGTACTATAACTTGGACAGCCCCTTCCCTAGGACTGTTACAGTTTTTAATTAAAATATTCACCTTGCTATTCTTGCATATTTTCTTACAGGACGGAAACTACCAGAAACTGCTTCATAGGCCATATTTCCATAACTTAGGAAAGAATCTCCTTTTCTAAATAATTTTACTATTTTAATAATTTAATATTTAATTACCTTTTACAAAGTATTTGAGCACATCTAACCAATTTATTCATACAAACACAATTTAGAAACCCAAGAAAAAATACCAAGAAAAGGGCTGTCTGGAAATTTTAAAGACAAATATTTAAAAATAAAAATAAAGTACCCAAAGCCCCGCTTGTTTAAAAGCTAACGGAAGGGATAAACAGCCTGGTCCAATCATTCCTTTGAGGAAATTAACAAGAATTGCTGCATAACTTTAAAAAATAATTTTTTTTATTAATTTAATTATCGGCTATTTTTAAAGAACACAAATTTGATATTTTTTTCAATTTTTGTCTAAACTAATTACTCTCAATAATAACCCAAAAATTAATTTAAAAGAAGTATCTAATCTTATTATTTTCCCCCCAAAATTATTGTAAATACAACCGCATACTGTAAACTAAAAAATGAGTGACCTTGCCGTTTTCAGCCATAACCCAACAAATAATTAACCAAAAATTCTGAAATTTTTATAGTTGCTTGAAAACAAACTAGAGAGAACAAATATAAACCTTTAAAAGTTTGTAATTTTGCTATTTTTAGAATCGAGTTCTTGCTAACCCACTAATTACTAACCCAACAAGTATACTATAACTAATAGGTCACTAAGCAAGTATCGAACCTGAAACCCTCTCCCCCCACCTCCCTCCTAGTCTCGAACTACAAGAACGAGTTAAAAAAATTTTTTAACAAATAAATCAAAAAAACTAACGAATATCCATCTTTTCTTATATCTAAAGAATTTAAAGAAAAATTAGAAGAAGATGTTGAGGAAGAAGAAATAGATGCCGCATAATTATTAATTGATGGCTGGGAAGATTTTTTAAAATTATTATTATTAGACCCTTCTTCAGATACAAAACCTTCGTTTATTTTGGAACAAATTGTGGAAATTTGAGGTTTATTTTTATAACTACTGTGGGTATATTTTAACATTTTTTGTAAAATCTTTAATAAAAATTATTTTTAAAAAATTTGAGTGAAATAATTTAATTTAAAAATTATTTGAAAAAAAGATTAAGAGTAATTAAAAGAATTAATAATAAAATGTAAATATTTGTAAATTAAATTCTTTTTTCGAATGTTTAAATTTGTGAATTAAATTATTTTAGAAAAATTTTTTAATTAATAACCTTTGGTTTTTAGAAAAAAAAATTTTTTTTGGGAATTAAGGAAACATAAAAAACTTTCTTGTACCTTCCAAGATAGATTTTTTAATTTTTTTTAATTTTTGTAATATTTATGTATACAAACAAAAAAATTATTTTAACTTTAGATTGGCTTAAACAAGTTAAAAATTGAAAGAAAAATTTAAACATTCTTTTAACCTATCCCCCCCTCAATTTTTAAATAAAAAAAAGATTTTTGTTTAGCAAATCAATTTTAAAAATTGAAAGGTAAACGGGAATGTTTGTTTAGGTTTTTAGTAAAAACTTTTTTTACCACTTTAAATTTAACTTAAAAATTGAAAAAGAAGAGGAGAAAAATTAAAAATTAATTTTAATAAATTTATTTAGAAAAAAAATCTTTTTGTCATTTTTTCTTTTAAAAAATGAGAATAATTCAGTAATTTTTAAAAAATATATTTTATATATAAACAAATAAAGAGGAGAGGAGGAGGAGGGGGGTTACTGATAAATTAAGGAATTTAAGAAAAAATAAAATTATGCTAAAAATTTATAGAAAATAATTTTTAAATAATTATTTTATCAATTTCTGCTTTTTTTTTTAAATTAATCTTTTTAGTAGGAAGAATTGAAAATATTTCAATGAAATGTTGATGCAAAAAAAATATTTTAACGGTGAAAGGTAAATAATTGGGAAAGATAAAACAAAAAGTTTTTCTTTTAATTTTTAAATATTTATTGTTTATATCTAATTTTTTCAAAAAATAAGATTAATTCATTAAAGAATTTTCGATAAGACATTTGTAGCCCCAAAAATTTAAAATAGAGAATAATTTTTAAATTAAATAACAAATTTAGTTTGAATTTCTCGTTTTATATTTTTAGTAAGTAAATGTGTGATTTTTATTAAATATTTGTTTGTATGTATTTATTAAAAATAGAAATTCTTCTGATTTTAGAAAAAAATGTGTTTAAAATATATTATGCATTTAGAATGTGTGTTGCTGGCAGGCTTATGACAAAATAAATATAAAAAATTATATAAATTCTATTTTTATTTATTCAAAATATTTAGAGAAAATATTTATAAAAATAAATTCACCAATAAAAGTAACAGAAATCATTAAAGAATTAAAAATGTAAAGCCAAATATCCAATTTTTTATTTTTAACATTTTTGGGAAGTTCCCATTTGGGAAATTTCCCATCCCACAAAAAAAGAAAGAGAAAAAAATTAAATGTTTTGATTTAGTCGAGAATTTGGGCTAATCAGAAGAAAATTGAGGATTTCTTGATACAATCAGAAAATATGTACCTCCATTGTAAAGCCATCCATTATAGTGAATGAAGAAAATTTATTCACAATCGAGTTGTGTATTTGGTAGTGTATGGAAGACAAAATGAGATTAATGTTCAGAGCCACACTTTAAAAAAATAAACATTTATTTTTAAAAAATTATTGTGAAGTGAAAAAGTATCAATTCTTGTTTGTTCAATGATATTAAAATGTTTTAAATAAAGTATCTGACAATTTAATAATTATCAGCTGAAATTCCTTAAATTTATCAGCTGAATTTTCAAACAAAAATAAATTTTGAAAAAATATATTTTGTCATACATATGTGGATTTTGTCTCCAAATGAGGACTAAATTAGAGATAATTTAGTAAAAAATGAGAGTCCATTTGGTATTGGTACATCTACATTTATGTTCGATTATAGTTAATATTAGAGATCGTAAAGCTAATTGCAAAGTCGAATTCGAAAATTATTAGATTTTACACAAAAATTACATAATTTCCTTATTTAAATTAAATGAGGGTTCGCTCCCGGCCGCCAATTAACCTTTTGCACTAGCTGAAGGAGAGAAATAGCTATCGCCCAACTTTAAGTGTTTCTGTCCCTTTTCTATAGCCCCAAAATCATCTTTCAATTTTATTCTCCTCTAGTATATTCAAATATTTATAGATATATCATTTTTCTTATCAAAACTCATAAATCAAACATATTTTATTTAACTTTACCTTTCCACTCTCATTGTAAATGAGTTTTTATTTCATTCCCAATGCTTATTTTAAACGACTTTTATAAATTTTTTTAGTATTAAAATTGTTCTCAGTCGTTAAATTGAGAATTCAATAAAATCAGTTTTAGTAAATTCTCAGAATAAAAACTTTAAATAAACTGGAAATTTTAATATCAAAAACAGCTAAATTATTGGATTTTCTGATATCCAAGAGCCCTTAATTCCTCATTAATTTTTTGGGGTATCAAAACCTAACTGACGAAACAAATGATTAGAAACCCCGAAAAATTCTTCGACAGCATATTTTTATAAACAATTTTCGGTATTTATCTGTTATTCACCCACAAAATGAGTGCCGCAAACTTTGATCGGCTATAACTTTTTGTTACCTGATCAAAAACAAATTAATTTTGTATCATCCGAAAGCCCTCGATAACCTGTATTTTTTCTAATAGGGTAGATCAATTCTGATCACTTATTAAAAAGTTATAACCCGATAAGTATTTGGTGTCTTTTAAGTTTATCGGGCTATTAATTTTTAAAAAGTGATCATACCAGCTCCATCAAGTCGGAAAAGAATAACGCTTATCGAGTGCTCTTGAATGAAATAAAAAAATTCATTAGTATTGGATCATGCAACAAAAAGTTATAGCCGATCAAATTCGGCTGGCACTCAGATTGTGGGTGTATAACGGATAAATACCTACATACCTATTTCTCCAAAGAAGAATCAATTATTTATTACAAATTAAAGAAACGCTTCCTTCCTTTACATTTAACCTCATTTTGATGGCAGTCAAATAATACATACACATATTTGTGTAAATTACACTAGCCGATTTGATCCAATCGGATCTGACAGATGGAAAGGTCGATTAATCAGTGTACTACTAGGAGAGCGGCGACAATCATTTTATAGCAATCTTCGTTTGTTAAAAACCACAAAGATTTATTTGATTTTATAAACCAAAATTCTTGTTTAACAAAAATTTTTATTCGAAGAATTTATTCTCCAAATATTTATTTTTTTTTAATTTTTTTAGAAAAAATCAATAAATAACGTTAAAAAATAAAAAATTAATTTTTAATTTTGTAGAGTAATCTATCTTCTTTTTCTTTTTTCAAATAACTGCGCATCTTAAAATCTTTCCAAGCCATCAACACCAAAAATTCTTGCAAACACAAACCAATATGGGTCTTCTTTTAAACCTCCTTTCCCCCTCTTTTTTCCTCTTTATATTTAGTTCTTTCCTCTCTGTTCACATGCATGTAACAAAATTTTCGGCTTGGAATTTATTTATTTTTTCCAATTTTCTACCTAAATATTCCTAATTTTTTCCAATTTTCAAATCATTTTAAAGAAATTTTTAAAATAATCAACGCAAAAATGATAATAAAGAATTAGAGGCCGACCATTTAAGGTCAAAACCCAGAAAGTCAAGACCCGTAGGTTCAAATCCAAATATTTGGGCGGATAAAGAGGGCTCAAGATCATGAATATGTACGTTGGACTGCTCCCTTTTGCCTTATCTGACAGTTGGACGAGAGAATTTCCGTCTTATTTCTCCTCCCAATACCCACAAAACCGTCTTAGTCTGTTCAAATTCTTCTTTCCCGCCAAATATTTGGATTTGACCTTCTGTGTTTTGATCTTCTGGATTTCCCCAGAAATTAGAATTACTACAACTTTTTGGCAATATTTTTTCCTATTATTTTTTATTTGCAGCCAACAATTTGGAATAAATGGCCCCCTTCTTTCCTTTTTCTCGCTCACATTAATCAGTATCATTTGTACACTATTTGTTTGTTTCTTCATACTTTTTTTAGTTTCTCTTTAATGTTTGGGCTACATAGTGTTTGTAAAACAGCCAATCTCCCCCCTCTTTTCTTTCTTTTCAATCGATTGCTGCTTTCACAGCTTTATCCCAATTTTTCCTTTTTGTTTTGTTTTTACTTAAAAATGACCCTCTTTAAACTTTTCCGAAGTAATGCGTGAAGGACTTGGTGATAAGTAGGAGTTTAGGAATGAAATGTGACCATAGTTTCTGGAATGCAGCCCAAGTGACCCCTTAAGCCTTCTTTTATGTAGGACCAAATGTAGGACCAAAAAAACAAAATTTTGGCGTTTAAAAATAAGCTAGTGACCGGCGCGGGATTGTGCGCCCCGCAATCTCGGCATTTTTTGATTTGCATGATTTTGCGAGATTTATCCCGCAGGATCCTCTCCCGCAAAGATTTTTGAAAAATAATGCATAGGGATTTTGCCGGTCACTAAAATAAATAACCGGTAAATCTTGATGAACAAAATTTCACTACACAATATCCGTTTTTTGGACAAAATGTCCCCATGATTTTTTGAATTTCAAATTTTTGAAATTCGACTAAAAATTTCAATTTTTCTTATTTTTAATTGGCATTTTTACTTTATTTCCTCTCTCTTTGTTACCAATTTATTATGTACATATAAACAAATATCCATTGGTCTTTGAGAATAAATATATTTATTGCCCAAGTGACCCCTTAAGCCTTCTTTTGTTTGTTTGCTAATCTTTAAAATTGGATTAGTTTTGCCTTTTTATTTATTTTGCCCAACCATTAATTTTTTTTATTTTAGCCAATATATATATTTATTTTAAACAAAAATTTTATTTTATTTTTAGATATCTACATTTTAGTCTCCAACCTTGAGGAGACGAAAAATTATTTTTTCTTTAAATTTTCCTTTAACTTCACCTATTCTTCAATGATTTTTTGAGTGATTGTTTGAATTTTCTAAAAGAATAAAAACTGGCGGTCAAAACAGCATTACTCAAAACAAAAACAATGTATATTTTTTTAATTTAAAATAAGGGTACACCTCGTTTCAGTCTAGGCTCAGTTCAGTTGCGCGCCCTATAACTTTTGAAGAGGCTGATAATTTTTAATATTCTTGGTACCATTTGATAGAGCATTAAATAAGCTACAATATACCAGAAAATCAGAATTCTTTACTTATTGTTAAAAAAGTTATGATCGAAAAAGTGCCAAAAAATTACGTTTTTTTG
Source organism: Meloidogyne incognita (assembly GCA_036172945.1). Classification (NCBI taxonomy): domain Eukaryota; kingdom Metazoa; phylum Nematoda; class Chromadorea; order Rhabditida; family Meloidogynidae; genus Meloidogyne; species Meloidogyne incognita. Next base: position 1,987,495 of record JARQAC010000037.1, read on the forward strand.
AAAAAGTTGGTTTTTATATCATAACTTTTTTATCAATAGGTCAAAAATTCTGATTTTTTGATATGTTGTAGAGCTTTTGATTCTCTACCCTTTAGTACCAAGAACATGAAAAAGTGACCATTCCTTGATGAGTTATAGGGTCCAGACTGAACTTATCCAGACTGAATTTTGAGGTGCTCCGTTAAAATATTTTTTAATATTTATTTTTTTAGTAGATCGTTTCAACCAAAAAATCAAAACTTTTTAATTTAATTTTCTTTAATAAAAAGAAGAAGAATGGATATTAGCGATAATTATTTTTTCTCTGAAACTGAGAAAATTGATGAAATAATTGACTCGACAAATGAACAAAATTTAGAAGGAGTAGAGGATTTAGAAGAGCCGAATTTGGATGAAATTGAGTTGATGGAAGAACGTTGTTCTGGGTTATGGAACCAAATAAAAGATGCAAATGTGTTAAGTGGCTCTGAATTTTCCGTTTGTTTTTTTTCAATAATAAAATTAATTTTAAATAAAAATTGTAAATGGATTAATAGTGTTTCAAGCTTTATGTCTATTATTTTAATTTTTTAAAAAATTAAATTTTTTTAATTAAAAAAATTAAAATCTCCCCCCGGAACTCGGAAAAATAAAAAATTGTTTGGCATTGATCAAGAGTGAATTTTAATTATAGTTATTAAGATTACCAGAATTTCTTGGCCCCAAAATTTCGGCGCCGAACTTTTCTAAATCGCCCCTCCCTCTTCCTCCCTCTGAAAATTTTTCCTGGCTACTTTAGTAATTTTTGCTAGATTCTTGTTAGAGTAAATTAAAATAGAGGACACTAACTTGAAATGCGTATTTAATAATAAAATTGTTTTTAACTTTTTCGCTTTTCCCAATTTTGGGTGGAAGACATAATTAAATTATTTAAATCTTTATAAAATTTACAAATTAATATACCAAATTTTTAGAAGTTGTCAATGTCAAAACTTAAATTAGACGGTTTGTAACTAGTTTTCTATTTGTTTAATTAAAATTTTGTTTTTCAAGCTGAACTGCTTTCTCGAGAAGTTCAATGGTTTTCTGTTCGTTTTCCAACTTTCTCTACAAATATCCAACTTCGTTTGGATTGTGTATATCAAGCATTGACTGAATTACAACAGAAAAAAGAAAACGAAAAAACTTTTGAGGAAGAGGAGGGACAGGAGGAAAATAATTCTTCAAATTCTGTTATGGCCTCAAAATTTCGAAAATGGCTATGCAGGCAAGAATTGGACTTGGCACGAATTCGGCAAAAGATTCCTTTTTCTCGTAATTCTCTTTCGTCGCTACAAGATTTGGAATTGGAACAAAAGGTTGGTGAAAATATTTTTTATTAAAATTATTTGCGGCTGAATTGAAAGCTGGACTTATTTTTGGTTCCTGGCAAAAAAGCCCCCCCCCCCCCGAAAAAAATACTAAAGTTAACAAGGCTACAATTAAATAAAATTTTACCATCGTGCAAGGGCGTATCCAGGGGGTCGGTTTCGGGGGGGGCTAACACTGGGTGGGCGCAAAAATTTTTGGCGTTTACCTTGGCGTTCCGGACGCAAATTTTTTTGTACATAAATTTTTATCTTTTCAGCGCCGCAGGCGAAAATTTTTTGAATTTTAGAAGGCCGTAGGCAAAAAAATTCACTTATTCAGCGCCGCAGGCGAAAATTTTTTGAATTTGGAGGTCCGTAGGCCAAAAAAGTTCACTTTTTAGCGCCGCAGGCGAAAATTTTGAGGATTTTGGAGCTCAAGAAGCCAGATTTTTTCCATTTTTTGCGCCGCAGGCGAAAATTTTTTAAAATTTGAGGGTTGTAGGCGAAAAAATTTCACTTTTTCGACAATCCTTCTCCTAATTTTTTCCCCCTTTCCCCCATTTCGGGGGGGGGGGGGCTCTAGCCCCCCCCCCAGCCCCCCCCCCTGGATACGCCCTTGCCATCGTGCTATTTTGTTAAAATGGCAGTCATTAGAATAAGTTTTAATTCGATCGGAACATAACCGCATTAGGGTTGCCGGCTCGATCTGGTCCGAAAGATCGAGACTCGAAAACGGCAACCCTAAACCGCATATTCAAGTTAAATCGAAAACATAAACCCCGAAACTTTTGAACTAAATACACTGGGACAACACTAATTTCCTGTGGCACACACATTGTTAATCTCGAAATAACCACAAAATTTTTGCGCACTCCCTAGCCTTAGCCTCTCTTTTGAATCCTACCTTGGCTACACCGGCCTAGACTATGTTTTTTATTGATCTGTATCGGATTTCTTAGAAAACCCCCGACTCGATTTATACATCAAAAATTATAGCGAGATTACACTAAACCAAGTTTTATTGCCTTGACTAACAATAAAAACTTTTATTACAATGTCCCGAAATTTCTAATCCATTTTCTTAAATTAACTAATATATTTATTTTAATTCTGTTTCTTGTTTCTCCATTTTTATGGCTGACCTTGATTTTTTATGTATCCCGCATTGAATGTTGGGATTATCAGATTATCTTCCCAACTAATCTCAACTATATAACCATACTAAATCCATCTTCTTTTTTACCGCAATATTTATTTTATTAATAAAAATTATTCTTTTTCGTTTCTTCATCTCCCAGTCCTCGTTTAACCTTTACCTGTGGTCAAGTATTTTTATTTGACTTGTTTCTTCCATTCCTCCTGGGGAAGTGGAAGAGAATTTTAACAAAACTTGTAGAATTGAAAAATTTCTTCCCCTAACAAGGAACCTTAAAAACATCTTTTTTTATTATCCAATTAATTTTTCTTTTCTCCTCTTTACTATTTACCTTTTTCCTACAATTTTAATCATATTAGAAAATTTATTTTTACATAGTTTTTATACAAAAGTTTGCGCATCTGTTTTTATTTATTTAAGTCTTAAAAGAAAAAATTTATTTTTTTTCTATTTTTAATTATTTACATTAATGAAAGCATTTATTTTTGTCATAAAAGAATTTAAAAATACAAATTAGAGATTAACCTTAAAAAGCTTTTTTTTGTCTTTTAAATTCCGCAGGTGTTCAAATGTTTATTTCTTTTTTCTTAAACTTTCTTCATTCTTTTAACTAATTTATTTTTTAATTATTTTAAAATAAACATTTAACTTTTATTTTCAACCTTAAATTAATTAAAATAATTTTAAAAATATAAATCATCTTCTCAATTTTATAACCTCTCACACTTTTTCCTCTTCCTAAATAAATAAAATTTTCAATTCAACATTTACTAGCTTCTTTCTATCAAAGCCATCTGTCTTTCACTCATCCCTCTATTTATTTTTTGTCTTTCCTTCAAGCATTTTTAACTAGTAAAAGTATGATTTAATCGACTTTACTTATCTAAATAAATCTTTTTTGAGATATTTTCTTATTCTCGAATTTCACATCGTGACATAACTCTCTAAAATTTCGGAGATGAAAAATTGACTTAGAAAGAAATTACATTTATTTATTCGTTTATTTAGGTCTGTCTTTTACTCATTTTATGTTTAAAAAAGGTTAAAAAAATATTTTTTATTTATTTCGAAATAAAGCAAAGGTTTCCAGGAGAATATTTCAAATCTAACACCAAATTAATTGTTGCATGCTCTTCCATTCGCGCACAGATGTGTGTGCGATTAACCTTTTCTACTACTACATATTCATCTACCTCAACAAAAATAATATTTTTATTTTCTTTTTGCACTTTCCTCATTTCTTGTTTTGACATTAGCTCTCCTGTATTGACAATCGACTAGCGAAGCACGTCCACTTAAAAATTGCAAAATTGGTCATCAGCCAGTCTCTTTCCTTCTATTAATATACCTTTCATTATAATGGCCCCAATTTTTATATTTTTGTGATTTTCAGGTTATCCTTCCCCCCTAATTTTCCTCACGACCATTCGCGCATAAATTTTTTCGTACCTCACTACTGTCACTTGTATCTATTTTTAAATTTATTTTGAATTATTTTTGAATAATTTTTATTTTTTTTAGTATTTACAAGAGCAAATTCAAAAAGAAGGCCGTAAATTACTCTGCAGGTAGAAATTAATTTTACAAAAAAATAAGTTTTTGTTTATGTTTTACGAAAACATAATGGTTTTATGTATGATCTTCTTAATTTTCTAGATTAAGCATCCAAAGGTCAACTTCTACCGAAAGAAAGCTCTTTGACACTCTTGAACAACGCTATCTGGCACTTTGGTTGGCCAGTTTGGAGAGTTTTGAATTAATTGTTCAATTTAAGGTATTTATATTTTTACATATATTTTCAAATATACATATTATTACAAAATTCTTTTATTTCTCTATTATATGATTAGTCAACATAGCTACCATAAGAATGTTTCTATTTTTACTCATAGACATTTTTCTTCGTTGCTCGATTAATCCTTGAATTTCATTTTTTCAACAATTCACCTTTTCTTTTTGTTCTTTCTTTTCTTCGTCCTTTTCAATTTTTTCTTACTATGATCAAATAAATTGTTGGGAATAAATAAATATAAACAATTCTTTTTTTCCCTCATTTATGAATCTGTCAGCATGAAAAAGCACCTGTCCCAGGAAATAAAAAAATCTTTGTTTTTGAAAAATATATTTATTTATTTTAATATTCCTTAGCACAATAATAATATTATAAATATACGTCTCTCTTCTATATTCTTATGCTTTTCAAAAATAATTATTATTTTGATTTTCTCGTCTTAATACTTTTTTTTCTTATCATTAAAAATGCTTAAGAAACAATTTATATCGAGTACTTATTTTATTTTTTATTTCTTTCATAAAATAAAAATCCCAGAAAAACTTGTTTTGAATGTCCCGATGAGTCGGCAGTTTTGTAAATTTTGGTGGATTTCGATGTTTTTCATTCTAAAGCCAATATGTCCTTCAACCGATATTCTTCCATTCCTTTCATTTCCCTCACTTTTCTTCCATTTTTAAGTTTCCATGACGAATCTGTTTGTTATTCGTTTTTTAATTATATATTTCTTTACGATTAGTAATTTTTCCCCGATTCTGGCCTAGCATTCTTATTTTGTATGTTTTTTAGCCTTTTTATTTTACAGCCTTTTCTATTCATATAATAACATTTAATCAAAAGAAATTATATATTCCCTTTAAAATTTTTGCTTTTGAATGTATTTTGTAGAAAGCGCGTCTCCTCTTTTTAGCTGTTTGCATACCTGTCTTTTTAGTTGGATAAGCTATGGGGAGGTGAAAGAGAGAATTTTGAGGAAAAGCTTTTTTGTTTTGAATGAAAATAGACAAATTTCTCTCTCATTAACTTTATTATATAGCTGTAGGTTAATTATACACAGGCTATTGATTCTTTTTTTTTGTCATTTAAAATTTAATTTGTGAGGATATTTTGTTATATTTTCTCTTTTTAGAAACGTCTTTTCACTGAGGACAAGGAAGATTTGTCTTCAGAGTTGGAAGAAGGGCCAGATCCGAAGAGACGAAAAACTTTTGAAACAAAAATTGAAGAAAAAATATTTGAGGATCTCCCAATCACTACAGATTTGTCACTAAATTCAAATGATTTATTAGCTACAAGGGCTACTTTTGTAATGGATGGTGTGAGACATGAACGACAACAACCATTGCCGTTAGGTTCTGACATTGGTTATTCTAGCGGGGAGAACAATTCAGTTCATGAAATAATATCAAATGCAAAATCGGTGAGTTATTTCAATAGCAATATTGACCGCGGGTACTTCGCCCAGTTATTTTTGGGCAGAAACGAGGGCAGTTTCCTTTAGGCAACTTCGCATCTATACCTCTGGAAGTCTCTAGTTAAAACTTTATTCAAAAATATTTCTTTAATATTTTTAGCTAGGAGAGGATTATCGTGAACAATATAAAGAAAATGATGTAGATCCACCTCTTTGGGCTGAACAAATTGCACAAAGCAATGAATTAGAAAAAAGTTTTTATCGAACAGTACCTCTTGACGATTATGGAATGACTGATTTAGATACAGACGAGGGAGGATTTGGACAAGAAGGAGGGAAATATTTAACACAAAAAATATTGCAAGATTTTGAAGAAAAAATTGGACAGGGCAAACTTGAATTAACTGATTCTTTAATTGTGCATGTGGATTCGCCTGAAAGTCGGCCGCTTAATGAATTTGAAGTATTAATTTTTTTACTTACCTTTGACATCCCTAGAAATGAAGAAAAATTTAGGGAAAAAATGCGAAATTTCCATAGTTTTCGTGGATAAAAACGGCTACTTAGCTATCTGAAAAACAAGCCTTAAGTGCTTCATATTTAATAAACCCCCTAAATTTTATTTTTATGCTCTCCTTATTTAACTTCTAATTTTTTAGGAAGTAATGGATTTATTTGGAAAAGACAAAATATTCGTTAATTCTGGACGTCCTTTTAGTGAAGATGATTGTGAAAGTTTAAGTACTTTTACAGAAAATGAACGTGAAAGACGTAAAATAAATAGTCGAAAACGTTCATTTAAAACTCCACTTTTATTAAACAAAAATGAAGTTAAACAAAAAATACAAAATAATCGACGTCGAAAATGTGCTTCAGATGCTCGTTATCGAAATTTGTCTGCTTATAATGGCTTTCTTTCAAATGACTTTGAATGGGATGATGATGCTTTTATTGGTTATCAGAATATTTCTGTTGATAATTCTTTTGACAAATTGCCGGATATTCTTTTGGATGGAGAATTTAATGAAACTAAAAAGGTTTTTTAAAAGACAGTCTAATCTCAATTTTGGATATTCCCGATACCAATATATTTCTGTTTTAATTTACGGATTTTTTAAATTTGGTTGGACTGGTGAGGGTACCCGCAATATGTAATTTAAGTTAACCGTCATTATAAGGCAATTTTTCAGTCCTAGAAAGTAGGAAATAGCTAAAAGTGGAATTCTACAATAAAAATAATTATTTTTATTTTTGTTTAAGGCTTTTTCTTCCTTTTATGACAAATTTCGGCAAATTTTATCAGAAAGTCAAAATTTGAATGAGCGTTTGAGAGAATTGATAACTTTTGTGGATAAATCTTTTGATGGGACTTCGGTTTTATTTCAAGAACTTAACTCTACATTTTCATCTGTTTCGAATCTTTGTAATTCATTGGATGAGAATAAAAGCAATGGCTTTAACTTTTCTAAGGTAAACACATTTTTATTTTAATTAATAAAAATCCTGGGCTTTTTTTCAATTCATGCGTCCCGTTATTCATATTAATTTGGACTGGCTGGTATGATCTTGTAATACCTAAAGCTTGAAATACCCAAGCTTGAAATACATAAAGCTTGAAATACCTAACATTGTAATACCTAAAAGCTTGAAATACCTAAACCCCAAAAACGCTTGAAATACCTAATTGTGGAAAAAAGCTTGTAATACCTAAGCCCCAAAAATTTTTGAAATACCTAACCTTAGAAAAAAATTTGAATTACCAAATAAATACCAAGCTACAAATTCTTTTGGTTATTTGTCTATGTACACTCCTAACAACAATGGGTTTTATCCCAACAATAGGAGATATGTCCCAACTGAATCTTCGCTGAAAAAAAGTTGTTCCCGTCATTGGAACGTCATCACCGTTGACGGAACAACATCCCCCGTCCACTACAACTTCCCCCGCCACTGAATCAACATCCCCCGTTCACGGGACAACTTCCTCCGTTCAGGAAACAACTTCCCCCGTCACTGAATTAACATCCCCCGCTGTTTGAACAACTTCCCCAATCACTGAGTCAACACCCCCCGCTGTTAGGTCAACAGTTTGGTATTTCAAGTTCTTACGGGTGTTTGGTATTTCAAGCTTTTTTCCACAATTAGGTATTTCAAGCGTTTTAGGGGCTTAGGTATTTCAAGCTTTTTTCCACGTTTAGGTATTTCAATAGTTTTTGGGGTTTAGGTATTTCAAGCTTTAGGTATTATAAGACGTTCCGGGACTGGCTATATAATCGATTTTTTTAAATTTTTTTTAAAAACTGCCCAAACTTTTTGATTAATTTGACGGGTAGTCCCAAATCAACGGTCATAGGTTCCAAATCCAAAAGCCATTAAGGAATATAACTCTAACTTTTAGACCAAGGAATTTATGGGACGAATAAACTAAAGCCAAATTGCATTATTCACACTTATTTTTATTTACCATAATTTTTTTTTATTTTTCAGAGCATTAATTCAAATTTAATACTTTTGCAACAACGTATAAATTCTTTGGAAACTACTTGTGAAAATTTATCTTCAATCTTATTAGAAAAACAATATTTAATAGGAACAAGTAGTAACAACGATTATACAAATAAATTTGCAAAAGAATTTAATGAAATTAAAGAAGAATTGAGAAAATTAAAAAACAGGTTAATTTTTATTTTTTTTAACTCGGGGCGTTAAATACAGTTGTAACTCAACCATAAGTTGTACTCATGGGGGTAAGAAAATAATATCTTAAAATTAGGGTTGCCGGCCCGGTTTGAAAGATAGAATCGGGCTTCGATTTTTGACACGAAAAAGACTCGATTGGCCCGGTTCGAAAACGACAACTCGATATAATAAGTTTGTATCCTAACTACAAATTGAGGGGGTGGGGGAGGATATTGCCTAAACAACTTCTCTACGCAGTTAACCAAACAGATTTCAAAGACGTATTTTAAATTTCTTATTTTAATGTATTAATTTAAAAAATTTTTTCTAGATTTGGAAATCATTTTTTCAATTCATTTGTGGTCAATATTGCACAAAATAATGTCACCACATCTTTTGAAAGTATTTTTCTTTTTTAGAAATTTTAAAATAATTCAATTTTTCAGATTCACCGTCTACCAAATCTTCCCCAACATCATTACTCGTTAATTCTTCAACTCAATCTAATTTTTTAACTAAATCAGAACATCAAACAATTTCCTCCTCTTCCTTTTGGCGTTCTTACTTATTAATGTGTTTAATTGGCCTTTTCACTTCTTTTGCCATTTTACTTTATATGAATAGCCGTGACGGTGTTGATTTTCGATGGAGTTTTGGGCCACAATTGCACTACCAAAATGGACGCCCGCCTATTTAAATATCAAAAAATGATTGAAAAAAAAAAAAAAAAATTTTAGTTTTACAAAAAATATACTAGTTAATTAAAAAAAATTTTTTTTCAACAATCAAAGCAATCTCTGTATTTATATATATATTCTCTCACCTCAAAATTAAGTGCCGTGCCTTTTCCTCTTTTTTTCAGGTTGAATTTCTCCCAAAAAATAAAAAAAGAAATCACTTCCATTTTTTTGTTTAAACACCTCTCCTTCAATAAATAAGTGCCCATAATCAAAATATTTTTTTATTAATTTTATCAGGGATATCTCTAGATTTTATATTTTAATTGAGTATAGCAATACAAATCTAGAGATTATTTTAAATTTTAATAAGTATTAACTTCTCTCTTCTCTTTGACATTTTTTAAACTACACACAAATATTTCTACTTAATATATTATATTTTGTCTTGTTTTTAAATATATTTATATAAAAAGTTTTTAATCATGTACTATGTAGTTACGTTAATAATAGACAAGTTTGTTAAATAAAGTTTTGATTAAATGACTGATTGTGAACAAGAAGCTAAGTGGTGATTAATGTTTAGTAGTTATCGTTGATAATGACCATTAAAGTATACAAAAGGTATGTAGTCTTGTGATATTTTTAATTTTATTTAATGTTTGAAAACTACCAAATTTCGCAATTGAATCTTCTGAGCTGATCAGGCTTGCGACATGACGTTTTGGCGTTCTGGCGTCCATTTTTAGCCGATTTTGGCGTTCTAGCGTTTGGCGTGTTTTAAGATTTTAAAAAATTGGCATTTGGCGCACCAGCAGAACATTTTGGCGCACATCCCTGGAGCTGATAACTTGAATGAAGCAAAAATAACTAGCTGCAGCTGTCAATAATATTTCAACAGCTGGCAAAGTAATTTTGACGTTATGTCCATTGGCTAAATTCTTGTCCTTTCCTTTTATCGATTTACGTCAACTTTGTGTCTGTAATGCGCAGCGCGTTTTTTAAGTTTCAGGCATAAATCTATTGGTAATCAAAACATTGTTTCTCTCTACCTGAATGTGTTCTTCTTAATTCTTCTTAGGCAATTGTTTTTATATTGTTGATTAATTATTGACAGCCGCAGACTTTTTTCAGCAACGATTTACTTTTAACGTTTTACCCCACTGTCTATTATTTTTATCAATATATTTATACTAATTTAATTTATTTTATACTGACTAAAGAAAAGTCAATGTCTTCTCATTAATTAAATTTGTACATTATTTCTTACCTTTACAAATTCATTTATAATATTTTAATAAGAAGTTAAAGAATGAAGATTCTTTGGGAAAGCAGAAATTGGCCTGGAGCTAGTATTGAACAGTCAATTTCATGTCTCAGTTGGGCACCATCTTCAAAGGAGGGTCGAGGGCTGTTGAGGTTTTTTAATTTTTTTTTTGAAATGAAAAATTCTTTTTGTTTAGCGTTGGATGTGAAACGGGTTCAGTTGGTGTCACTTACACGGATTTGGGATCTGATCATGATTGTTACAAACGGTTGATTTTTAATTTATTTGACACTTCATATTTGTTTAACTAACGTTGGTACTTTTCCGTTATCCCTACCCTCTTCTTGCGGTCAGTCTCCTTCCTCCCTCAATTTCACTCAATTTTTCTGTGGCATGTTCAAGTAAAATAATCTTTCTTCTCTCATTGAACATGCCACAGAAAAATTGAGTGAAATTGAGGGTATAACGGAAAAGTACCCTAACACCTCTTATATTCTTATCAACTCCATTTTAGTTACAATTTTAATCTACGCGGACATCAAAGTTCGATTGCGTTGGTTGCGTGGAATCGAGCACAAACAAAGCTGCTGTCCTGTGATGTGAACGGTGTTATTTATCTTTGGGCTCCAAATGAAGAACGTTGGACAGTTGAATTGGTTAATGACAGAGGCTTTAAAGTCAGGGATTTTGATTGGTCCCCTAACGGGGCTTCTGCGCTTATTTGTTATGAGGACAATTTTGTTCTTATCGGTTATTTAATAATTTTATTCTTTAAATTTTGATTTTTAAAGGTTCATCAACTGGACAACGAGTTTGGTCTAATACTTTTATTTTTTCTATTCTCTGTGGAGCGTGGGCACCGAATTCACAGGAGCTTGTTTTGGGTCTTAACAGTGGAGCTATCAACGTGTTAAATGATCAGGGAACGTTAATCACAGAACGTAGCCTATTCCAGGTTGGAGTACAGCGTGTTGCCTTTTCTTCGATACGAGAAGTTGACAAGAACGGCGACGGAAAATGGACACTAGCTTGCTGCTCAGTTATTTAACTTTTTATTAAATAAATAAAACTATTAATTATTTTGATGCAGACCGCCGATCAAATACTTTTTCTAAACACATTTTACGAGGTTGAGCTTGGCTCATGGCAAGCGCCTGACCCAGTGATTTTGATGCGATGGAGTAATGACGGTACAATGTTAGCTGTTGTTTGCATTCCAAACAGGTTATTTCGAATTGGAACCTAGAATAGTCAAAGAATATTTTAATTTTAAGAATTGTTGTTCTCGACTACAACGGTCGTGCTATTCATTCCTTCTCAGCGCCCATTCCAAATTGTACACTTTCCGCCTTCACCTGGGCACATAATGATCAAGCAATTGTTGTTGCAGCCAAAGGATGTGTGGCAACTGGCAGAATTATTCGGAATGTCCCCACCCTTTCTCAACTTGTTTCCTATTCTATTTGGGAATTGTTGGGACAAAGTTCTAAAAACAGATCACGCTTGCCATTGCCTGAGCGAGAGCAAACATTAATTTCACAATTTGATCACCATATCATTCGAGTAAGTAAATATCTATTTTCACTTTTTTAAAATTATTTCAGTGTCGAATTCCAAATATTGAATGTCTCTATGATGTTGTTTGTCGGCCGAGTGCTTGGCGATGGTATTGCACTATAGTGCCAGTGGCTAGAAAGAATCTGTATATGCTTTGTGTTGAGGTTTTAAAATTTTAAAAAATTGAAAACTTTTTATAATTTTATAGCATATGGGTGGATTTGTACCAATCTTGCTCGGCCGTCAAACCAACAGAATAATTCCTCAATTTATCATATCACTGCCGCCGCATTTGTAATTACACAAACTTTCTATTTTCACCATTAATTTTCTTTCTTATTCTTAACAGACTAGCTAAATGCAGAGCTGCCGCCCTTCATGATCATGTTACACTTCTCGATGAATCTTTAACGTCTCCAAGTGTTTTACTTAATTCCAATAAAACAGATGATTCTTTATTGTTGAACGCCTCAAGATCTTCTTCATTAGCGGCGCCAGTTGTTCGACTACAACATCACAATTTGTTAGTTGGGGGTCCTTCTGCTCAAGTTGGTGAGTTCGCTGGCCTTTTAATATTCTTTCATTGATTTAATTGTATATATTGATCTAAAATTTAATATTAATCACACAGAGGATGTTGGGCAGGATGCCTTTCGTCGTGAAAGTAGCCAACGCAATTCAGTCTGGCGGCGAAGTAAACGTCAAATTAGACGCTTCGTAAATCGTCGAATAACTCCACAGCGTATCGCAACTTCAATACCTGCTGTTAAAAGAACGCCTCCAACGCTTGTCCATGTAATTTTATTTATTTATGTCGTTATGTGTTAAATCATTGTAGGTTAATTCCAATGTTTGGTGCACAAGATTCAAGATTAATGCTGCCTGTGGGACCAATTTACCAACTCAATTAGCACAGGTTTTCTACAAAACTTCTGTGTTACACTTGCAACCACGCCAAATGACTATAAATTTGTGTGATCTTGGCTTAGGTACAAGTACCTCAACAGAAAATCGGCGTGCGAAACGAGAACGGAGAGATCGTCGGCGCTGTGAGTCAGCAGCTCGAGGTTTTCTTTCAAATTCAATGAAGATGTCCTGTAAATTTTTCTTTAAGTTCCTCTTGAAGTCCGTCCAGAAAGTCGATGGAAAACTCGTACAGCAATAACTGATGATGAAATAAGTGAAGAAGATAGAATGTTATTTGCACATATTATTTCCCAAAACAAAGAATTGTCTACAATACAACACAAAACTGAGTTAAACAACAATACCGATGAACAGAGATCCAAGAAAGTACAAATTGACAGCCATTTTTGTGAGGGTGAATTGGATAATGAAGGCGAATATGAACTCTTGGGAGAACAAAATGGTGAAGAAGAAGATGGATTAATGGATAGTGAACGAGAATTGTACGAAAATGTGATATCCGAGTTTGATGGACTACGTCAGGCTGTTAATACATATATTTTGGTAGACATTGTTTATCATAAATTTTCTTATAAATTTCTTCAGAAAATGAAACAATTTGCTACTGAACTTGAACAATCACAATCTGTATCTATTTTGGATGCACCTTCATGTAATCCAAAACCAATATCATTTGAAGTCAGTCCAACCACCTCAAAAATACCTGTGGTACCTTCAATTTCCGTTGTCAAGGATCGAAAGCGTCCAGTTGCGGCAAAAATAATGCTGAAACAACAAAAATGCAAAGATAATAGGCCATCTACTTCAACAAGTCTTAGTCCTTCACCAAAGGATTTGGCACACAACAACCGTCCGAATGCTAGACCCCAGAGTTCTCCGGCGTCTGGTGTCGAATTGGATGGGTGGCATATACGACTAAAAGAGCTAGAGGTCTGATTAAATTATGGGGTTTTTCGTACTGGGTCGAGTTAAAATTCTGTTTATTTTCCCGAAATCTTAGTCTGATTAAAAGGCGTCCAGCCATTGCAAATTTATTTATTATTTTATAGTTTATTGACGATGATGCTCATCAGCTTTCTACCGATGATCGCCTAACTTCGCGTACGACCACACTTACACATAATCAGGATTATTCATCCAATGTACCTATTTCGTTTTCACAACAGAACGATTCAAATATGGTGATGACATATACACCTCTTATGTTGGAATCAACGTTAAATAAGCTTGAGCCTCTTCCCTTAGATCACCATCGAGATGGCGTTATTGATGCTAACAGTAAAAATAACAGCCGAATCTCTCAACTAAACGATATACGAGCTATTGTAGATAAGGTTTGCCTTATTTCTTTAACAAGCTATGAATATTTAATTTTTTTAGCTTTCTCGATTAGCTTCCGAGCTATCTGCCACGCGTCACCATTCGTCAGCAATCCACTCTATGGGGCATTCGCAGAGCTGCCAACGATCGGGTACAAAATATGAAATGCTTGAAATTAAACATGATTCCACTGGGCAACCTTCACCATCAAGCAGTTGTTCGGTTTCTGGAGAAGCATCTCGATCAAGTCCTCGTATGCTTTCTCCATCTGGAAATCGCCACAAAAATGTGTCGATTCTAAGGGAGAAAGTCCGAGGAATTGCTCGTCACATAGTTCAATTTGAAGAGGTACTTTTAATTGTAGTTTTTCTAAGTGATTGCACTTTTAGTTAATCCGTATCAATGATCTACTTAATGAGATAAGCGGTGATTTACGACAGCGAGTTCAACATATCAAAGTTGTTCTAGGCGAGGATGATGGAAGCGAGGAACATCTCTGCCTGAGCGGTGAACAAGAATCTATTCAGAAAAAGAATTGCGAAAAGGAATTACCGGCCCCAACTAATAGAGGGCGAAATGAACGAGTAAGTTATTTGCCTGTATTTACATTAGATTTTATTCAAATTAAAAATTAGCCTACAACTGATTCGCCGTTTGAGCCTTATGCCGAAATTACCGACCAATCAAATCGAACAAAATCTACTTTACAGAAATGCCTGGATGAGCTAGAGAGGAAAAATTCAGGAAGTAGGGAAAAGCCAACATCAAGTAGAAAACCAGAAGACCCCGGTAACTCGTCAGGGCCAAAAATGCTTGTTATGACCAACAAGAGACCATTTTGGAATGAGCAATCGCAAGTTTACCAGGTCTAACATTTTATAATTAAATAGTTAGAAAATCTTTTATCAATTTTAAGTTGGATTTTAACGGTCGAGTCACTCAAGAGTCCGCAAAGAATTTCCAAATTGAATATCAGAATCGGCAAGTTCTTCAGTTTGGGAGGATCGAAAATGGCGCTTACACCCTCGACTTTCGTGAGCCTTTCTCAGCAATTCAGGCATTCGCTATTGCATTGGCTTCGATAACTCAAAGATTAAAATGAAGGAAATTGTGAAGAAAAGTGTAGTTAGACTAGTCATCAAATACGTGATCAATTTTTCATTTATTGTGTTATGCCAGTAAATTGCCCTTATAAATAAATATCTTATTACCCTTAAACAAATTCTTCATGAACTCAAGCTCACATTACTTAATTCTAATATATAAAGGCTAAAATTAGAATATCTCTAACTTTATTCAACAATTGGGTTGACTCTACTTCCGTTTTCCATAACTCCAAATGTAGCTTTTGTAAAAAACGTTTTTTTCAAAAGAGAGTGGTCAATGAATGGATTCAAAAGTCACGGAAAACAAACAAGGATCAGCCCTAACGGAGCTTCAACAAATTCAGATGACCGTTTATTTATAACAACTCTTAAATATTCTCAAAACCCCATTAAAAATAACATCTATCAAAAAAAGAAAATATAGCCTATTTCTATCTTTATTTAACTTTAAATTGACTTCTCCAACAATGCTTCCATTTTCTTAATTTTGGAAGCCATTGACAGGTCAACATATTTGTCATCAATAGTAACCACCATTCCTCCAATAAGACTTGGCTTCACTCCAAATGAGATATTTAATTCCTGTCCGGCATTAGCGAAACTTGCAAGGGCACTTCTCAATGATTGTTCTTGCTTTTTGTTTAATGGCTAAAAAATTTTATTTATTGTCAGTACACAGATTTTAAAGAAAACAAAATAAACTAAATGAGAGCTTACTTCTGCACTAGTCACTTCAACCTGCAATTCGTTGCGATGCGCACGCATTATCGTTTCGAAAGAATTGATGATAGACGAAAGTTTAACGAGTCGACCACTTTCAGTCAGGAGAACTAAAATAAAGTTGACAGATTAAATTTGTGCCCGGAAAAATTTTTTGAAGGCTTTACTCAAAGAGCAATCGAGCTCATAAGTATGTAAAAAATCAAAGTTTTTGAATTTTTGACCAAAAAATAAGCTTGGTGCTTGTCTCAATTTTCAAGGGCTCATGGTTGTTTCCGCTAATTTTTGTATCTTTCAAATGATATATAATTTGTACAAATTCTAAAAAGTACGGAGTGCAAACTCAGGTCATTAGAAAATCGGGCCATAGATATACATATAAAAATCACCAAAAAAGTTCTGGACTGTTTTCGACATTCCTTGATTCTTAAGAACAGCTTGGATTGCATCCTCTTTCTTTTGCTTATTCAATATTGGATTTTCAACAAACAACTAAAAAAAATATTTTAAATATTTTCATTATAAACAAACCTTAAAATCATTGTTTGTGTCATAAAGCACTTTCAATTGACTTAAATCCTTCTCAATTTTGTCCAAACTTTTTTCCTTCATTCCAGAAGAATAGAGGGCCGAAGCATATTTTCCTTCAATGCCGGAAACTTGAACGGGTGGACGAATTACTTGAAGTGCACTCGCAGAAATAGCAAAAGAACGTTTGAAAAGAAAATTAACCGAATTCATCAACATAATTAAGAGAGAAAATATATACGTTTTTAAAACCTTAAAAAGCTCTATTAAAATTTAAAAAAATTGAAATTAAAAATAGGAGAAATGGAAATGAGTTTACAATTTAAAATTCACACAGAAGAGAAAGGGATTTAGATTGAAATTAGATTTGTTCAGAATGGATGAAAGCTTATACAGGGTGCGTAAAAAGTCCTTGCCCACACTCTTTTGGGCATAAGAATTTATTCAAGTGGAATTTTGCCAAATAAATTCACACATACAATCACAAGAATGTGTGTTATTAGAAAATTAAAAAAGATTTGCAAAATTTTACAAATTTGCAGAAATACAAGCATCTAAACATTTGTGGAAATTACCTACGATGGTCGCACAGTCATTTCACTTTTTTGGTCCCGGGCACGCTTTAATGAAGTTTTCAGATTTTCAATTATTTTTTATCTTTTCCGCCTAATCATTTGCTACAAAATTGACCAAACATAATTTTCCAAAAGATTAAGATAAGGTGAGTTTGAAGGCCAAATATCTTTAACCCAAAAACCAGATACAACTTTTCACACAGCTGAATTGTTGTTTTTGCCCCATGAGCAGGTGACCAGTCTTGTCTAAGGCCGATATTAATTTTTTTATGATTAATTCGATCTTTTTTAATTTTACATATCAATTTAACTCTAAAAAAATTAAATAAGAGGTCAAAAGACCTTAATCCTTCACCATATCCTACCAGATCTTAACCGGATCTTAACTCACCAGATCCTAATCTTTTGGACTATTCTTTTTGATCATTTTTGAAGCAAATTATTAGGCGGACAATATAAAATATAAATGAGAATTTTAAAACTTCATTAAAGCGTGCCAGGGATCAAACTATTAGTCATGATGAAGTTGCGACCATCGAAGTCAATTTCCACAAGCTTTAGATGCTTGTATTTCCTCAAATGTGTAAAATTTTGCAAATCTTTTTTAATTTTCTAATAACACACATTCTTGTGATTGTATGTGTGAACTTATTTGGCAAAATTCCACTTGAATAAATTTTTATGCCCAAAAGAGTGTGGGCAAGGACTTTTTACGCACCCTGTAAAGGTTATGGACCGAATTTAGGCCGGACTCAACCGGCGGGACTCAATAGTCTTGTTTCAAAATAAATAAATATCATTGTGTAATTTTCTTTTTGCCTATTTATCAATTCGTCCATGAGGATAAATTTAACTATTTAGTCGAAGCGAGAAATTTTCTTACTTATTTTTCTTTTAACAGAGAAAAACTAGAATTTAGAAATCAAGACCCGGGATCCCGAAATGGGATTGATTTTAGAATCTTCAATAGGAACAAGATCCCACGGAATACCCCAATCTCTAAAAAAGAAGAAAATCGGGATTTTGGGACGCAATCTACAAAAACTAGATTCCTTTCCGACTTCCAAAACCCCCCAAATATTTTTTTTTAATTAATCGATTAATCATTTCTTCGATTTTTATAGATTGTGTGGCATTTATTTAAATAATTTAGATAAGCTTAAATAAAAGTTGATCATAATGGTGCGCATGAATGTGCTTGCTGATGCTTTAAAGTCTATCAATAATGCTGAAAAGCGTGGGAAGCGACAGGTTTATTTAAATTCTCAATTCTTTTATTTTTATTTCTTTTTAGGTTATTATTCGGCCATCTTCCAAAGTAATTGTTCGTTTCTTGACTGTTATGATGAAGCACGGCTATATAGGCGAGTTTGAAATTGTTGATGATCATCGTGCCGGTAAAATTGTTGTTAACCTTACTGGACGTATCAACAAGTGCCAAGTCATCAGGCAAGTTTATTTTAAAAGTTAAAGAGAATACAGGGACGTTTCGATTTACCACGGCCCAGTCTCGTAGAATTTATAACTGGGCTAATGAAACTTGATTTAAACGATTTTGACTGATTTAACGCGTTTCACTTGTCTGTATCAAATCGGTCTGTTTGATAGTTTTTCGTCTGTTGTTATTCTGTTCGCGTTTGATTAGTCAACTTCTGTTTTACTTAAAAACGGTAATAGTTTTGTTCAGAATCACCCAAATCTAGTGTATCATTCGACCAAACTTGAAGAGCAGAGAATCAAACAGAAGTTCAAAATGGTCAAAGAAACAGAACGGGGGTGGGGTCTAACAATAAACTAAAATATGACCAAAAAGCTAAGGATAGGCATTAATCCCAAAACTTTTTTCATTTTTTTATTTGTTCAGTCCACGTTTCGACATTCGTATGGCTGATTTGGAGAAATGGACGAGCAACTTGTTGCCATCTCGTCAATTCGGATTTTTGGTGTTGACCACTTCTAGTGGAATTATGGATCACGAGGAAGCTCGAAGGAAACATGCTGGTGGGAAGATTCTCGGATTTTTCTTTTAAGTGATGTTTGTTCGACTTTTCTTTGTTGCTGTTATTATGGAATAAAAGTTATGTTGTTATAATTTAAAGAGTAATCATTACATAAGTTGTGGTGTCCACAGCCGATTTTAAAACCGGGAATTTTAACACTACCACATAGGATCCGTGTCAAGTGTTGAGTGTCAAGCGTTTTTGTTGATTTTGGTGTCATTCGACACAGCTCGATGGGTTCTACAATTGTTGTTCAGACTGACCATTTTTACATATTTTTCGAAAAAACTGACTGGGGGGACTAAATAAGTACCGGAGAGGCATGTACCATTCACAAAACGCCCAACAGAACGCTTGACACGGATATTTAACTGAAAGCAGTAGGAGTAGCCTAACATCCGCGAATTTTTGAAAATGAATTTTTTAATCCCCCCATAACAAAACTAAATATTTAACTGAAATCAGTTAATATACTAGTAATGGTAATTAATCCTAGGCAGAACAGACAAGATTGAACTTAATTCCGA
The DNA here is from genome assembly GCA_036172945.1 of Meloidogyne incognita. Lineage (NCBI taxonomy): Eukaryota > Metazoa > Nematoda > Chromadorea > Rhabditida > Meloidogynidae > Meloidogyne > Meloidogyne incognita. Next base: position 2,007,068 of record JARQAC010000037.1, read on the forward strand.
CAAAACTTTGACCAAAATTTTATTTAAGAATGTGAAATAAATCATTTCTTTTTTGATTAGAAATTTAAAATTAATATAAAAAATCTATATATTTAGTCATCAATAGTAAGATCTTTAAACAGCGGAGCCATTGCTTAAAAAATTAATAAAAAAATTATTAAAAAAAACAAACATTCATTGTTGTATATTCGTCGAATTGCTTCACAGAGCAAAAGTGAAATGTCTACAGTTTTGATTTTGTGGCAGCGCTGCTTTTGAATTTCATGTGGAACTGTGTTTGTGACAATTATCTGTTGATAAAAAGGAAATTTGGAATTTTATTTTGTTTTTTACTTTTGAAAATTTATAAGTAACCTAAAAGTATTAGATAACTATTAGATAACCCCAGCAATCTACCAAATTTTCAGAATCAAATCTCAAATTGGTTGGAGTTAAGTGAGGGTTATTTTCCATGAATCCAACTCAAAAATGTTCATACCTCATCAATCGGCGATGCCTCAAGAAGTGATGGCGCATCGAGTGAAAGCAGTCCATGTGTTGCAACTACATAAATTTTTTTAGCTCCACGAGCTTTCAGAACCTTTTAAATTTTTATTTAAAAATAAACAAACAAAAGAAACCTCAGCAACAGCAACAAATGAATGAGCATCGTCAATAATATCATCAACAATTATCGCAATTTTATTACTAACATCCCCAACAACAGTAAGGGGAGGTTTGTCTTTTGGAACATTTGGAGGAAGAAATTCATAAGAAACTCCAAGTGAAGCTGTTGGAGGACTTTGACGGCCATCTTCCCTGCCACTCTCTTCATCAACTTTTTGTTCTCCATGTATTACAGCTATTCCTTAAATTTGTTTATATAAAAAGTTGCATTGCAGTCTATTTATTATGACATAGGAAGGGAAGTAGTGTTGGAGGCGATGTCTTAATAGAGAGCTCTGACTGTTTTCCCTACAACTTTTAGGATCTCAATGTTTGAATTTTAAATCCTTATAATTAGAGTTCGACACTGGGTCTGGACCGATTTTAAGGACCCTGTAGCCTGGAAACCGAGTATTCTGACAAATCCGGTTTAACACGACAAGGGTCAGTTCGAAGGAAAAACCCGGATCCCAAGCCTAGCAATTTGAAAATGTTGAACTCTACTTATAATTAGACGTAATTTCTATACCCAGATATTTGCCATCAATTTAAAGATATCTTTAAAATTTGTTCGGATAGAAAAAATCCAAAAACTTTTCAAAAAAATTAGAAACCAAGTTTTAGTCGATCAGTGTAAGAAGTTGCTTTATTCATAACTCCCGGATTCTTTGCTACAATAACAGCATCTTTATAATCGGGAATCTAAAAATTAAAATTAAATAGAAAAAATAAAATTCCAAACATTTCCAATAATATAATGTAAAAGGAATGGAGACGCACGTAAATTATCTACAGGGATTCCAAAAAAGCCTTGTATCTCCTTTCGATATAAATCCAAAGAGACAACACGGGAAGCACCTAAAAGAATAAATTAGGAAAATAATTTTAAATTCTAAATACCAGCTTTGCATATCATATCGGCTACTAATTTCATCGGAACAGAAGAACGTCTAAACATTCTACATTGTTTGCTGTAAGGCATGTAAGGTAAAACGACAGTAATTGTTCTAAAAATTTTTCAAGTTAAAAAGGTTTTAGTTGGAATTTTCTATGATAATCAAACCTCCTTTTTAGATAACCTCTTTGGGTGGAAAATTCGTTTCATATAATGAAGGGTGCCTTAAATTAAAGGTACCGCTTATTGTTAGCTAGCCAACTCAATTTATCCATCTAAATCTTAAATTGAAGTAAATCTAGAATTCAGGCTGTCCTGTATTTATAACCAAAATTCACTTAAAATTTTTACTTCAAAAAACACTCCTTACTTTGCCATTGATGTTTTACAAGCATATATCAAAATAAGCATTTCCATAACATTATTATTAACATTTCTAAATTTAAATTAAATTTAAAATATTTCTACTCACTTATTAGCAGTTTGGAGAATAAATACATGCTTCCCTCTAACACTTTGTCTTATATCAACGGCAGTTTCTAAAATTATTAGAAAAAATTTAAAGAGAAAAATTTTCAAAAAACCTTTATTTGCCTGATTTATAACAGTTGCATCACAAAGAGAAATGCCCAACTTTCTTTAAAAATTGAAACAAATTTTATTATTTAAATTAATTCTTTACTCTGCCAAAAGTTGAGCTAATTCTGGATGAGAATTTCCAGTCAAAAGAACCATTCCTGTATTAGCATCTGTTTGTGCCATTTATTTTTAAAATATTTGAAATACAAGAGAAATAAATTTCAGTCTAAAATTATAAAAAGGCGAGGGAACAGCTGATTGGCCGGCCTGCGATTAATCGGCAAGGGACAATCAGACGCCCTCTAGGACTAGCTTGTCATCTGATTTTATTCGATAAAAGAACGGAATATTTAGGCTCTATTACTAATACACTCCGAAATTCAAAAGCGTTATAGGCTAAACTCGGACCAAGACTTTAACGTTTTTTGACAAACCCAAGTTAAATTCAATCTTCTTAAAACTACTTGTTGTAAAAAGCTCGACTTCTGCAAAATTATATAAAACTTTTTTAAGAAATACTTTTATCCTATCTTTAAGGAAATACCCATTTTTACGGCATGTAAAGAAAATAAAAATTGAAGGTAAAAATTAGCTCTTTTAATATATAAAATTGAAATCAAATGAAAATTCAATAATCAAATTTTACATAAAAACTACAAATTTTTACAAGTCATTTTAAATATATATAATTTATATCACATTACCCACATTTAAATTAGTCTAAAAATTCATTAAACCTCTCATCATTCATGCCTGTCCCATAGATTTCAAGTTTTCAGAAATCTAAATAAAAAATTAAAATTTAGAAAGAAAATTAAAAAACCTTAAAATCACAGTCAGTTGCTTGGACAACATCCTCAACAGAACAATCACTATAAACTTCCACAAGAGTCAATCCATTTACTTTGTCTACATCAAAAACTGCCTGAAAATAAAAAAAAAGTAATTAAATAATGTTGTTTAAACAAACCTTTTCAGTAATTATTTTCGACACAACATTCTTTCCTGTAAAAAGACATCTCTTTATATAAATACATTCGTTAACTTAAAAACCTGTCAAAGGGAGTGTACACTCATCTAAGATCTTAGGTGTACCGTCCTTAGCAGTGTGTTCCATTGTGACAACAACTTTCGAACCAGGAGCAGAAATCTGTGATTTTATAAAATATAAATAACCGACTAATTTTTAACTTTTTGACACCCTTCTTCTATTTCCCAATTCCCCTTTAATAAATATGATATGATGGAGTTTCAGACCGATATACATATTTACAGCTTTTGTTTAATAAAGGAACCAAAGGCATAAAGAGAAATTGGAAAAAATAAAAAGAGGAGCTAAAAATAATGGGATAACATATTCCAACCTAATTCTTAAATATCGTTAAAAATAATTAAATGATCACCAAATCCATTGCTCCGCCCATGCCTTTAACCATTTTGCCGGGGATCATCCAATTTGCAAGATCTCCATATTGTGATACTTGCAAACCTCCCAACAATGTCAAGTCTATATGTCCTCCACGTATCATAGCAAAAGACTCATCCGAGCCAAAAACAGCGGCACCAGGTAGAAAAGTGATTGACTCCTTCCCCGCATTAATTCTATCTGGATCCTCCTCTCCCGGATTTGGATAGGGGCCCTAAATAATTTTAAAGAAAACAAATTTTAATTAAAAAACCACGCCAATAACACCATTTTCGGATTGAAGATGAACGCTTATTCCTTTTGGTAAATAATTAGGGCAAAGAGTTGGAATGCCAATCCCAAGGTTTACTTAAAAGAGTTAAAATTTATTAAAAATTTTCATTTTTAAATTTCATACCATACATTCCATCTTGGAATTCCAAAGCCGCCCGACGAGCAATTATCTCCCTAACATTGTCCAATTGGTCTATACTTTTATCCTTCTTTTGAGATGAATCGTTAAAAATTAGTTTTTCGAATGGCTTTTTATATTTTTCCCCAACAACAATTCGGTGACAGTAAATGGAAGGCACATGAATCTAAAAAAATAATTAAATTTGCCAAAGACGAAGCCAGGGGGTCGATTTCGGTGGATGGTGTGCGCCAAAATTTTGGCGTTCCGGACGCAAAGCCCCCAGGCTACGCCCTTGAAATACGCCTAATGTCAAAGTAAAAATTTACCTCCTCAGGCAAAATCTGACCAACTTCGACCAGTTCTTCAACTTCAACAATTGTGCACTTACTTGCTTTGCACATCGGAATGTTAAAATTTGCAGCAGTTCCCCTTAATTAATTGAAAGAAAAATAAAATTTAGAAAATACTTGAAGACAAGATTTCCAAGTTTATCAGCCTTCCAAGCCTTTATTAAAGAGAAATCGCCACGAATTGCATTTTCCAGAACATAATTAATTCCATTAAAAGTTCTCGTCTAATAAACAAATATTTTAAAGACAAATGTTAACTGAAAAACCTCCTTTGATCCACTAGCCAATTCAACTTTCCCTTTTTCTGTAGAACTATATTTAATTGGAGCTCCACCTGTCTGGATAAGTGTTCCATAACCAGTTGGTGTATAAAATGCAGGTATGCCAGCACCCCCAGCACGTATCCTTTCCGAAAGAGTGCCTAGAAATAATGAGACCTAAAGAACAAACTCGGTTACCTTGTGGTGTAAATTCCAATTCTAATTCTCCAGCCAAATATTTTCTTGCAAACTCAGCATTTTCCCCAACATAAGAAGAAATCATTCTCCGTACTTGGCCTGACTTTAACCTTAAAAATTAAAAAAAAATAAAATTATACAAAAGATTAATTACAGCAATCCAAGTCCAAAATCGTCAACTCCAGCATTGTTACTTACACAGACTAAACTGTCAACACGGCTATTCACAAGTGCAGAAATAAGGTTTTCAGGAATTCCACAAAGACCGAAGCCTTAAAACAGATAAATTTAAATTTTAAAATGTTAAAAAAACCTCCAACTAAAAGAGTTGCTCCACTTGGAATATCACGAATGGCATCAGCGGCACTAGGAAAAATTTTTGGATTTTTTTGTGCAGTCGCATAAAATCTATATTGCAAAAAGTCATTCTGTAAAAATAATATAATTAATTAAAAAATTATTTTAAAAAACCAGTATTGGACGAAAGGAGAGATATAGTGAAGAACGCCAGAGCATTAGCACTTATAAAAAATTGGCAATATAATTTTACAAAATTTGAAGTTAAGTAAAAATATCGGCTAAATTTAAAAGAAAATTAATTAAAAAATGTAAATCAAAAAGCTCGAAGCTAATAATAGGCCAAGGATTTGCTTTAAATGACTGGCGATTATTTGGGGGTTCAGCCCAAGTAGGCGCGCGGGCATAACGGCGCAAATCCATAACTTGCTTCAAGATTTCCTAATCTTAGCAAATTTAGTATTAAACGATTCCTCTCATCGAGCTAAAGGGATTGGTACCAAAATTGATAAGGGCCAGAAATTTTCCAACAAGTTATGGCTTTGCGCCGTTGTGGCCGTGCGTTATTTGGCAACCCCGCGATTACTTGGCAGCTCCACAAAATTTCCGTTAATTTTTCACTTCGCGATTAGATGCCTATTCTCTAACCGTGTCGAAACAATGATCTTTAATCTTTTGTCGTTCTCGCAGTAAAATAATCGCGAATATTGTTTCGTCAACTAATTTTAGAAACTTCAATCATACATAATTTCAAGTTTTAATATTTTGTTTTCTAAAGATGGCTGCAGCAGCTGTAGATGTTAATAAAGCAATTACTGGTGACAAAGCCGCTCCAATTCGTAATTACAATACTCAGCCCCACCTAAGTTTGTATTAATTTGAATATTTTTTGTTTAATAATTTTTTTAGTTTATAAAACTGTTACTGGAGTTAACGGCCCGTTGGTCATTTTGGGAGATGTAAAATTTCCACAATACGATGAAATTGTTCGTTTAACTTTACCTGATGGAACGAAACGAACTGGGCAAGTATTGGAAGTTACAAAGGACAAAGCTGTTGTACAGGTATATTAGTTAACAAGTCTGGAGATTTATTTTTTAAATTTTAGGTTTTTGAGGGGACATCAGGAATCGATGCTAAAAATACTATATGTGAGTTTACTGGCACAATTCTTCGAACTCCCGTCTCGGAAGATATGCTTGGACGTGTTTTTAATGGTTCGGGAAAGCCAATTGATAAAGGCCCAAATGTGCTAGCTGAAGATTACTTGGATATTAACGGCCAGGTATTTCTCATATAACATCAATAAAATTTCTTTTAAAGCCTATCAATCCTTGGTCTCGAATTTATCCCGAGGAAATGATTCAAACTGGAATTTCGGCAATTGATGTGATGAACAGTATTGCTCGCGGGCAGAAGATCCCAATCTTTTCAGCGGCTGGATTACCTCATAATGAGGTAACTGAAGTAAATTTTTCTAAACTTATTATTTAGATTGCTGCCCAAATCGTACGACAAGGAGGACTTGTCAAATTACCCAATAAAAAACATGGTGGAGACGAAGGGGAGACTGATGACTTTGCAATAGTTTTTGCTGCAATGGGTGTAAACATGGAAACAGCACGATTCTTTAAACAAGATTTTGAAGAGAATGGGTCTATGGAGAACGTTTGCCTCTTTCTCAATTTGGCCAATGATCCAACGATTGAGCGAATAATCACCCCTCGATTGGCTTTGACCTGCGCGGAATTTCTAGCTTATCAGTGTGGTAAACACGTCCTTGTCGTACTTACAGACATGTCTTATTATGCTGAGGCGTTGCGTGAAGTCTCCGCTGCTCGAGAAGAAGTACCTGGACGTCGTGGATTTCCTGGATATATGGTATGAAAATTGGACTAGTTATCTATTGTTTTTATTCAGTATACAAACTTGGCTACTATTTATGAGAGAGCTGGGCGAGTAGAAGGACGAAAGGGTTCTATTACACAAATTCCAATTCTCAGTATGCCAAACGACGGTTTGTTAGATGCCAGATTTCTTTCCCTTTTTAAAACATTTATTTTAGATATCACCCATCCAATTCCCGACTTGACTGGATATATCACGGAAGGACAGATTTACGTCGATCGACAACTTCATAACCGACAAATCTACCCACCCATCAATGTGCTCCCTTCACTTTCCCGATTAATGAAATCGGCTATAGGAGAAGGTTACCATGATTAAAAATATTTTTAGAAAAATTTTATTTTGTAGGAATGACACGTGAAGACCACGCCGATGTATCCAATCAATTATATATGTGCTATGCAATTGGTAAAGATGTTTTGGCTATGAAGGCTGTTGTTGGTGAAGAAGCTCTTTCTTCAGACGATCTTCTTTATTTGGAATTTTTGACAAAATTTGAAAAGAATTTTATCTCACAGGGTTTGATATATTTTTAAATTAATTTTAAATATTTTATAGGAAATTATGAGAACAGAACTATTTTTGATTCACTTGATGTTGGCTGGCAACTTTTGCGTATTTTTCCAAGAGAGGTTTTTTCTAATTTGATTTTAACTTAATTTTTATTTTATTTTTAGATGCTTAAACGAATTCCAGCCAAAATTCTTGATAAATACTACCCGAGGGGTGGGACAACTTCAGTGAACAAAGAATAAGATGCTTAAACTAAGAGAATCGAGAGAGGGACTAAAATTAGTTTTTTCTATTAAAAATTCCTTATATTCAATAATTCCTTATTTTCTGTGTAGGACAAAATTATAAACATCTTTTCTCTTATAATAAAATTTTAATAAAGGTATATTTTTAGAGAACATTCCTAATTGAATTTCGCCTAAATATTGTGATTAAATCGAATCAAAAATAATCCAAAAATCAAAAATAATTCCAAAAACTGGATGAAATTTCAAATATTTCCACTTTTATAAACAAAAACTTCCTATTCAACTTTTTATTTGTCTTTATGAGCTGAATAAAATTGACAAACAATGAATACAATTTAAATTTCTAACAAAAAATATCCGATACCATCTAATCCTATTAAAAACTTAAGCCAATTCGGTCTTGTCTTCAGGCTTGTAGTTCTTCATATATTTAACTGCTTTCTTAAAATATATATAGAAATTTGTAAATTGTAATGAATGTCAAAAAGAAATTTATATGGTTTTTAAGGCATCAACTAGGTAAATTGGTAATATTGAACTGGACAGACCCTTTTTTCCTCCTCAATTTTTCACCTATATTTTTGCAAAATGTGGGGTCTGTCCGGTTCAATATTACCGATAAATTATGTCGTTCGAAAGTGCTCATAAAGCTGACACGAAGTGCTCATAAAGCTGACATGAGTAAGTCGATAAACACCGAAAATAAGTAGGTGACTCCGACTTTGCTATTTTTAGCACTTTATTTCAGCTAGTTGTTGAGCCCACCGACCAATTTTGGTGTTAGCTACCCAGCACGATGACCACTTTCGAATAACAATTCGATCAAGTGTAGGTAAAGCTCCTAAACTCATATAAATTCCAACAATTTTCTCAACTATACCGGATCAAGATAGGTTGCTGGGATAACATAGCCTGACATGTTCCACCGACCAATTTGCTCTCCAACAAAGAACCAAAGGAAAACCTCCAAACCAACAAAAGAATAAACCAAGAATTCCTTAAAAATGAGACTTATTTTTAATTATTCTTTTTAATTTTTAAGAAATTAAAGCAATTAACATAAGTATTCAAATTACCTTGACTTTTAAGTCGCGATAAGCCTCAGTCTCGATTTTTTTGACCAAAAGTGCGAAATCTTGTTTGATCTGCAAGGATTTTAAAAAAATTAACAAAATTAAGTGAATATAAACCTGCGGCCAATCTTTTGGCGTTGGTGGAGCCAGTTCACGTTCCCAAACCTTTTTAAGCATTTCCATACGACGCGGCCCTTTTTGCACAATGTGATAACGATACAACACAGCAAGATTTCTTACAATTTTCTCCAACATAGTTGGCTTTGATGTAGCCATTGAGTATTTAATTATTTGTTATTTTAAAACTAAAAAATTCAAAAAATATAAAGTCAAATTTTTTTAATCTTAATTCGAATAAATCTTGTCATAATTCGAAAGGTTTCGAGTTGAGGTTTCATAATTGGAATAATCTGAATATTCCATTAAAAGTTAAAGCTGAAAACTGATTTTTCTGCTAAAACTCCTTGTAGAATGCTCAGATGATACATCCTAGTTATGAAAAGGATGCTTGGTAATCCTTAAGATCATTGGTCCCTAGGAAAAATGCTAAAAAAGTGCTCTTTCGACATTTTTAAGGGTTGCCAGTAGGTAATCGAGTGTGCTGAGTCTGAATCTGAGCTTAGAATTTGTTTATTTCGAACCCCGAACCCGAATTCGACTATGTCGAATATGGGGGGAAAATTCGAAACTATTAAGCTAGTGCTATTCTGACGCGACTCTTCAAGCTGAGTCGAATGATATCAAAATTATTGTGTTTCGACAACTTTAGACTGAGTTATGATCAATTAAATAACGCTTGGTTAGACTTCCGTATATAAATCAGACACCATAACTTAGTCTAAAGATGTCGAAACGTAATGATTTTGATACCAATCGACTCAGCTCGAAGAGCTGAGTCCGATTAGACATAAAATTTGAAATTAGGGATTTTTGCCCCATATCCGACTTGGTCGAATTCGGGTTCAGGGCTCGAAACAAACAAATTCTAAGCTCAGATTCAGACTCAGCACACTCGATTACCTACTGGCAACCCTTAAAAATGTCGAAAGAGCACTTTTTTAGCATTTTTTCCTAGGGACCAATGATCTTAAGGATTACCGGATGCTTTATCTCGAGCCTTTGAAACATAGAAAAAAAATCCTGAAATATTGAAAAAATAAAAAGTTATGGCCTAAAAATCGCTGCACTGAACCGGATACTCTGAATCGTCCATTGGCCGTTGAAATGGTAAATCTGTTTAAATATTTCAATTTGTTTACTCTTAAAAAAACCAAGTGACATTTGATACTTTTTATCAGTTGATATTTATTTAATTACTTTTTAAGATTGCGTAACTCTAGAATGAGTAATATGTAAGTACATATGTCCGTGATTTGTAGGCGTGTCAAGGGGCTGATAATTCTGTCATTTTTTTCTTTATCAATGTGAAGATTAGTAAAATTTTGCTTCTTTTAATATAATTTTCAGATAATTTGCTCAATTTTACATAAAACTTTTGCATTATCTCATTAACTTATATTATTTCTAAAATTTCAATGTCTTCGCCTGTTAGACAAATTAAATGTGTTGTTGTTGGGGATGGTATTTATTTATTTTAATTAATTTTTTAAATTTAATTTTAGGTACTGTTGGGAAGACGTGTATGCTTATTTCGTATACCACAGATTCTTTCCCCAGGTTTTTTTTTTAATTTTTGCTTTAATTAAATTTAAAATTTAAAGAGAATATGTTCCAACCGTCTTTGACAATTATTCGGCTCCAATAACTGTTGACGGCCATTCTGTTAATTTGGGGCTTTGGGACACAGCCGGACAGGTTTTTAATAATAAATATTAAACAAAAATATTTTTTTAAATTATTTAAGGAGGATTATGACAGATTACGGCCTTTAAGTTATCCTCAAACGGATGTTTTTATTCTCTGTTTTAGTGTAGTCTCTCCAGGTTTTTTTTCAATTTTAAAATGTTTTTTTCTAATTTTTTAGTTTCTTTTGATAATGTAATAACTAAATGGATTCCTGAAATTAGGCAATATTGTACTGAGTCGATACCTATTGTTCTTGTTGGTTGGTTTTTTGGAACTTATATGGTTTGGGTATGCTTTTTTTAGCCACGCCCCTTTTTCCTTTTCCATATGTATTCTTTTACACTTTCCTTCTCACCCATCAATCAAATCAGTCAACGAGCTGTGTCGAATGACATCAGAATCGGTCCGTGATATCTATGAGCTGAGTTAAAGGGTCCAAAAATGCCTAAAAATATGGTAAAAATGGTCAGTATTTTAAGTAATATGATTTGAGACACGCAAGAATAACGGAAACACGAAAAAATACCGAATCATTAGATCTAAAACGCAGAACAGGCCCATTTAAATAACTGAAATAGATAGAAATAAGAATATTGATTCAATGTTAATGTCTATTTTGGTGACTTTAGAAGGAAAAGTTAACCTTTTCTTTGTTAATGTCTCACATAGAACATGCCATAGGGAAAATTAAGTGAAATCAAGGAAGAAAGAAAGGCTGACCATTCTGTCCATATTAAGGTTAATTGATGATGGAAGAGGAAAAAGGGGCGTGGCTAAAAAAAGCATACCCAAACCATATAAGTTCCGGTTTTTTTCTTTTTTTTTAATTTAGTGGTTTAAAAATCTTGATTTGATTTTTAATTACCTTCCTTTACCCATTCTCCTCTCTCCTTTTGCATTTAGCAATTAAATCAATCATTCAGAGAAGGGTAATTTTATTCAGCAGATTCACAATTATTGAAACAGAAATTAAGGGTTATATGTAGATTTGGCGGGTTTTTGGAAAACTTTGGATATCTGAAACCGAACCGAAAAATCCTCGGATCTTCGGTTCAGTTCCTAACCAACCTCTACCTATAAAATTCAAAATTACCAAGAATTCCATTTTTTCTTCAATTATATTTTGTGGATTTCATAAAAAAATATTTCCTCATTTCAGGCACAAAAATTGATTTAAGAGATGATCCTGCAACTTTAAGGGCGCTACAAAACGAAAAGAAAACAGTAATTTCTCGGGCTCAGTGCCAAAAAGTTGCTGCTAAAATCAAAGCTTATGCTTATTGTGAATGCAGGTTTTCCTTTCTTTTTTTATTTCTAAAAAAATAATTTTTTAAAGTGCTTTAACCCAACAAGGCCTTCCTAGTGTTTTTGAAGAAGCTGTTCGTGCAGTAATTACTCCACGACCAAAAAAGAGGCGAAGATGTTCGGTTATTTAATTTTTGGGAGAAAAATAAAAGTAATTTTTATTTTTTATTTAATACAAGAAAAACGATATTAAAAATTTTTTTTATTTAATTGGGCTATTTGGATTTTAGAAAAAATCCTTTTTTTTTGAATTTGCCTAGCGTCCAATTAAATAGAATATTTTAAAAATTACCAAAAAGTTTTGTGTTTTTGCCTTTTATCCTCTTTTGCCTTTAAACTAAAGAAGTTTTTGTTTACTTGAAAAACTTTAAATATATAAAATGTTGCTAGATACTAAATAATTAATTGAATAAATTTAAGAAAATATTTATGTATTCCCTAGCAACTTTTTATATATTTTTTCACAAAATTTAAATTATCTCAACTTTTATTTGTTTTAAATTACTTAACATATCCGCCATTTAATTTATCTTGTGCTTTAACAAATAAATTAATTATTTTTTCTTCTTTTTTGAATTTAATCAAAAATAATATAAATGAAGGAAGGGAGCAGAAATTTTGATTAAAAATATTTTATTAGAAAGGCAAAACAAAACTAAATTTAAAAAATAAAGAAAACAAAATCTAATTTGTTTTCTCTTTAATAAAAATAATGGGGATAAGGGAAGATTTGTATATTCTTGAGCCAAAGTTGAGACAAATTTTACTTTTTTTGGGATTGGACGAGCTCTGATAATTTTTATTAAAAATCTGGAGAGGAATAAAAATTAGTTAATAATGTCGGCAAAATGTTAAAGACAAAAGCTACAAAAACAGTGAATAGATTATTCCTGCTCTTTGGCCTCTTTTCTAATGTCCATTAAGTTTACTTTTAATTAAACAAAGTTGGTATAACAGTTGTTATTTTTCCTATACCAAAGAAAAAAAACATTTAAAATAAATCAATCTTCTTTTTAGGGGATATATTTACATTAAAAGCCAATATAAAAAGTTAAGAATGTCTAGTAGTGTTTATTCATTTTTTAATTTCTCCACTTTTATTGCAATCAACTTTTTGAACGTTAATTGTTTTTAGCATTGACTAGGCCAAAATTAACACTTTCATTTTTATATTTTCCCTTATTTTTTTCTTATTTTGTTTACATTAATACCCGTAAGGTTTTAAATAAAATATATGGGAAGGATAAGAATGATCTAAGTTTAGTTATAATGAGGAAATGAGTTGAAACTGAAATTAAAGATAAGAATATGTTGCACAATAATAGGTCAATCAATGTTTTGAATATATTGTAAAGGAAAAAGTAATGAAAAATTTTTATTTTTGAGGAAAATAATTATTTTTGTTTCGTCCAATATATTCAGGAATTTGTTAAAATTCTGAATTTTAATTTTCACCCATTAATATATGTATTTTTCTTTAGTTAATTAAAAATGTTTTTCTGCAAATTTCAATTATTTTTGGTGTTTCTATTAATTTCTTCAACTATTGGAAAAAGCAAAAAATTCGACAGTTTTCTAGAAAATTTAGTTTTGGAGGGGGACAGTTTGAAAAATGAAAAGAATAACAACGAAAATAACAATGAAGAAGAGGAGGATACTATTGTTTCCTTACCTGGCCTTAACTTTGAATTAAATTTTAAGCATTATTCGGGTAATTTCATTTTAAAAATTTTAAAGTAATTCCTATTTATTTTTAAACCCAAAAACTTGCTATTTTTCGATAAAAATTGAGCGATGAAAATTTAAAAACCGATGTTTCTGAAAATGAGAGATTTTTTTCAAAAAAGTATCGCCAAAACAAAAATATTAGTTGGCTAAAAAACGTAAATCGGAGAAAAATTAAAGGAAACTCGAAAGAGTATTGTTCAATCACTCATGTTAATTAATTGCTGTTAACTCTGAACTGCTCTTATATTTTAACTAGGGTAGCACCTCAAGCCTTCAAGGGCGGGATCATCGGGGATCGGGATTTTCCGGGGTAGAGCCTTCGGGGTTCGGGTCGGGTTTTTGCCAAAAAATAGTCGGGGGTCGTGGTGCTACCCTAATTTTAACTGAACTGCTCTTATATTTTAAATTTTAGGATTTTTGAAGGTCTCATCGAATCATTTTCTTCATTATTGGTTTGTTACTTCTCAAGGAAATCCACTCAAAGATCCATTGGTTATTTAAGAAATATGTCTAATATAAATACAATTTCAATTGCAGATATTTTGGTTTAATGGGGGCCCAGGATGTTCTTCTTTGGATGGATTACTTAGCGAATTAGGCCCTTATATCGTTGAGGAGGATGGAAAAACTTTAAACAAAAATCCTTATTCTTGGAATAAATATGCATCGATTGTGTTTATTGAGGCCCCAGCCGGTGTTGGGTATTCATATTCTTCTGATGGAAATACAACTACAAGCGACGATTTAGTAAATTTGGGAATTTTGTAAAGGGGTGTTTCTCGTTGTTTTTTAGACATCTTTGGAGAATTATGAGGCTGTTAAACAATTCTTTGCACGTCACAATACTTTCCGTAATCATTCTGTATATATTACTGGAGAGTCTTATGGTGGTGTTTATTTGCCTACTCTTGGGGCGAGAATTGTGGATGGACAGGGGGAATTCCCAATTAATCTTAAGGTAAATTGAAGAGAATATTTTGTTTATATATCCATGGACCTCAATCCTAGATACACCCTTGAAGTTGAAAAATTCTTATCTTATACTGAGATGTATCTTAAATAGAGGGTATTATTTGGGCTGCCCCATCAACCTAATGGCCAACCAAATTTTAATAATCTGGGGTTTATCTAGTAGTGTTTGGGTTATCTTATAGGGGGCCCAACCACCAAAAATAATTTTTAAATTTAATTTCTCTAAAAGGGAATGGCTATTGGTAATGGTTATATGAACGCAAAAATGAATATTGACACATCTGTACGGTTTGCCTACGGTCACGGCATAATTGATCAAAAAGTTTGGAATACTTTAGAAATGGAATGTTGTCGAGGCTGTATTGGTAAAGGGGAAAAATTTTTAAAATAAAAATATAAAATTTATTTTTTTAGATGGCTGTGATTTATCAGGACTTGGCCAATCTTGTGGAAGGATGGTTAGAAGGAAATTTTAAATTAAAAAATAAGAAAAATATTTTTTAAGGTTGAGGATATTTTTGAATTTTTGTGGCATAGCGGTCTTAATCCTTATGATTTATATAGAGATTGTGGCAAGTTTTTAAAGAAATTATTTAAAGTAACAACATAGTAGTCAGAAAGTGTTATTTAGGCGAGATTTCGTTCTTAAATCTCCGTTATCAATATAGGGGGTTTTCGATAGAAAATTTCTAAGAAAAGGGTTCAACTAAATTTAAAAATTTTTATTTTGTCTATACCACACTCATACTCAGATCGAATAAGTACTCGAATCATGCCAAACCTATTAAATCCAGCTTTCATTAACCTAATAAAAGCCCCGAGGCTGCAGTTCTCTAATTTGATAAGAAAATTGTTTAATTTTTTTAAAGATCCAAGCCCCGGACGTAATTCAATGAAAATGGAAGTAATTAAACGAGGATTAATCCCTTCACGGATGCTTCACCGTATTTACTCAAATTCAACTAAAACACTTCGATGGAATCTTAAAGTCCCTTTCTTTATAAAATTAATTTTTAAGTTCAATTAAAGAGTACTCTTCATGGATCACCTTCAGTTCCATGTCTTAACGGTTTGTCAAACAAGTAGAAACATTTGAACTCTCTTTTAGATACCCCATAAGGAAGTAAAAAATCATACCTTATACTTAATGAGGTTCTCTCAATTTAATAGCCATCCAATTTATCTTAAATTGAGGCCTATCAATTAATATTTGGGTGTATCTAAAATTGGTGTTTGAATTAAGTTTGGCGGTTAGTTGGAATTCTTCGGGTATCCGGATCAGATATTCTTACCGGAAAGTTCCGGATATCTGGCCTTTTTTCGGATCCACCAACCTTCACAAGTAGAAACATTGATTACACAGCCCCATTTGTACACAGCCCCACAAATTAAATTTAAAAAAATAAAACCAATTTAGATACAGCATTAACTACATATATGAATTTACCTGAAGGTGTATTTTTATTTATTAAAAGAAAATAATTAATTTAAAATTAGTTCGAAAGGCTATACACATTCCTGATAATTTGGGACATTGGGATATTTGCAGTGATGATATAACAGAGAAATATCAAAAACAAATTGGTTATTTTAATTAGAAAACTCTTTTCTTTAATTATTCCTTATTTTAGATGACACAGCCCCATTTGTTAAGAAAATAATTAAAGCCCATGCCCGAGTACTTTTGTATTATGGAGATACTGATATGGCTTGTAATTTTATGCTTGGACAAGAATTTAGTTCGAAATTGGGATTAAAAGTCCCCCTTTTTTGTGATTAAATTTAAAGAAGTTTTTTTAATTTTAAAGTTAGTTGTTGGTAAACAGCCGTGGATGTATGGACATCAAATTGCTGGATTTAAAACAATTTATGCTAAAGGCCTTACTTTTGTTACTGGCAAGAAATTTTTATATTAAATTTATGCCAAACCCGACTATAATATACACTCTGAAGAAAAGATCGTATCTTATAATGAATTGTAGCTTAAATGGGGGGGGGTTGCTTGGGCAGATCTCTCCACCCAATGATGATCAATTAAAATTTTAAAAATTAAATTCAAAATTTGAGGAATGCCTAATTTTTGGATATTTTATAGTGAAGTCTTTAACTGGGCTGGAAGGGATGAGATCCCGGTTATCAGGATATCATCAATCCCCAGCTCCTGTCTCCATTTAATTAAACATCTTTTTAATTTTTACTTTTTTCAGTTCGCGGTGCTGGACATATGGTTTACCAAACTTTTTTTTTAATTTAAAAGTACAAAAATAATTTTTATTTTAAGGCCCCACAATGGCGAGCTCCTCAAATGGATCATGTGATTAGTCAATTCCTTTTGAACCATCCAATTTAAAGAAAGAAAATAAAATATTTTACAAAATATATTTTTGGCATTTTAATTATTTTTTCAATTTATTTGTTAATTTTTAAATAAAAAACCTTCAATAAATTTAAATAATTCTTCGCTACATTTTCCTTCTTTCCCCTTTACTCTCTCTCCCTAAGTTTCTATTTAAATTTACTCCATTTGTTCAAACATTCAGATTTTTACAAATTAATTTTCTCAATTCCCATTTTATTTTTTATTGACTAATATTTTAATTCATCATTCAATTTAATTAATCCCCCCCTTTAAATGCCAATAATTCAATGCCTAACAGATATTTTAATTTTAATTAAAATCCTACCCATCTCCAATCATTTTTATTTATTTTTTCCGTTATTAATTTCAAGTGTCCACGCACAATTCCCTCCCGTTTATCAGAATGTTTGTCCTATGGGATGGGAGCAAGATGGAAGTGAGGAATTATAAAAATTAAAAAGAGGGAAAGGCCTCTTTCTTCAAAGACTTTTTCGTCAATAAAGAGATAATTAATTTAATAATTGGATATCAAAAAATGAAAGAACCCCAAAAATCTGAGAGAAAGAGGGCAACCTTTATAATTGACAAATTTTAACTATTAAATTAAATTTTTAACAGCTTGTAATAGTTTTTTAAAGTCAAGATGTGTGGATCCAAGAGAAGTGTGTTTAAATGGAATATGTTGTAAGTTTTTGGTTAAATTTGTAAAAAAACACATTTTAATTGCCAAGGTCAGCCTTCGAAGAATATTGTACCTATGAATCCTGGTGATTTTATTTTATTGGCATAAATGATTTAATATTTTATATCATTTAAAGCAGCGCCTTGTCCAATCGGTACTACACCAAATGGAGGTAAGTTAAATTTTGGAATGTGGGTAGACCGAATCCAGAAGTTTAATTAATATTACCCATAATGCTTAACTAATAATTCTTTTATACATGTTAAGCTTGCCCTAGACTCAATTTTTGTTGGACACCTTCAGAAACCTGTATTTATGGTGCTTGTTGTGAGTAGCTTATATAAATGAATATAAATTTTAATGAATCTTAAGAAACCCAAAAAGTTATTATTAAATTCTATAAGGTAGAACTAACCCTGATATGCTACAAATGATCGCTGGTCAACAAGGAATGGGTGGCATGGGAGGGTTTGGTGGAATGGGTGTCCCAGGAGGGATGGGAGGCATTGGAGGGATGGGAGGTTTTGGCGGAATGGGTGTTCCGGGAGGGATGGGAGGATTTGGTGGAATAAATGGTATTGGAGGGATGGGAGGGCTTGGAGGCGTTGGTGGACTTGGTGGAATGGGCGGCATTGGAGGCGGAATTGGCTCTCCATTCGGTTTGCTAAAAAATAACATTTTAAGCAAAATATTCTTGTCAGGTTGTACAGATTTTGACCCGGCTTGCCGTTATTTTGTCCGATACTGCTTTCTCGAAGTATTTTGAAATTATTTAAAGTCAAGTTCACCAAAATTTACTTTTAGGCGATTTCTGAGGCGTGCATGACAAGTTGCGGAATTTGTGGTATGTATGGGGGAAACATGCTTGGTGCAAATGGACTTGGAGGTGTTATGGGAAATTTTGGAGGATTTGGAAATGGAGTTATGGGAAGGAGAAAATAATTATACTTAAACATAAACATAATATGGCTGTATAAAATGTGAAATAAATTTTCTGAAAAAAGTATTTTAATTTACATCAAAGTATTGTACTTTTAAAAGCTCATTTCTTAATTATTTATCGTTAAAACATAGAGACTTTCCAAAGATGGAATATGGTTATTTATCAGAGCCTTTAAACGATTCAGCTTGCTCAAAGGGTACTTATGTCCTTTGTAAAAAAACGTTGGTACTTTGTTCATATCCCCCCCCCCCCTATTTGAGTCTCATTAATTTTCCTTTTTTATGTCAATAACTAAGTTCACTCAAACATTTAAGTAAAAGGCAAGTTATTAGAAAGCAAAAAATAGACAGCAAAAATCAAACTAACGGCAAAAATCAGCATTTATAAAGAATTTTGACCATTCCGAGGCAGAGACGAATAAAAGGGGAATTAATCTGAGACTCGAATAGAGATGGGGAGCGAGATATGAACAAAGTACCCTTTCTACGTACTAAAGAAAATTTTAAAAACCAGAAAAATATTAATTAAAAAATGAATCAAATATATATAAACTTTTAAAACGAAAGCAATTTGATCGAGTCATTGAGAAACAATATTTTTTAAATTAAATTAAAATTTTACTCATTGAGTGAGAAACTGACGAGGAATCGTCTTATCATCATCAAATAATATGTCAATCATTTCTGGATTAAAGGTATAACCAATATAAGAACGTTCAAAAGCACAATTAAATATACGTTCTAACCAGCAACGAAGATTAATCATGTCTTCAATGTCCTCTGGAAAGTTTGGCAAACACAAAATATATCTTCCGCCCTCTATTGTTACAATTCTAACAAGAATTGGCCTTTCAGTTATTAAATGATTTAAATACAACGGAATTGATTTTTCTAGCGCTGCTTGCCACTGAAAAAATGAATACGAGATTTAATTAAAAATTAATTAAACCTTCTCCTTAAGTTGATCATTTAAAGTAAATCCAAAAATTCCAGATTCAAGTTTAACGTATTTAGCGTTTTGAAAGATTTTAGAACTAAGTTTTATATTTGTGAGCCGACTGAATTTCATTCTTGCCAATTCTACTTCATATTTATTAATTAAATTGCAAAAATAAAAGTTGGCTTGTCTAAGAGAAAATAATTGGTTGAAATCAAGGCATTTTAATACATCAAGCAGCACTTCAGGTGGAAGAGAAAACTTTGGTGTAATTATCTAAAAATAGAAATCAGAAAATTCTGAAAAAGAATCGAATCTGCCTCTGGTTCCAGAAAACTTTTCATTGGACTCATAAAGGTCGATTGGACTCACAACCCACCCAGAAACTATGAACTAGAGACCGGCGCGGGACGAGATCCCGCGCGGGATTTTGCGGGATCCCGTCCCGCAATCCCGCACTTTTTTCGATTTGCGGGAGTGCGGGATTTATCACGCGGGATCCCGTCCCGCAAAGATTTTTAAAAAATTTTTATCCCGCGGGATCCCGCAAACGCGATTTTACCGGTCTCTACTATGAACATTAACCAAAAAATAGGCAAAAATTATTAAAAACAATAGAACCTTTGTTTTAGCAACTTTACTCCCTCGATTAAATTGTTGTTGGCTCCCACTAGAATTTTGTCCTGATTGTTGGTTGGTTTGATTTTCTTGAATAGTTCGCTTTCGGGTCGACTAAAATTTTTGGAATTAAAATTTTAAAAACTCAAATAAATTTAACAGAACCTTTTGATTATTTTCTTTGGTGAAACTTGCTTGGATTTGAATATTTTGTGGCCGTGTCTGGTGAAAACGGCAGTGGTGAATTGGGCAGTGAGTAATTTGGGCAGTGAGTGATTTGGGCAGTAAACGTTTTTTAAAAAATAATTTTACACGCAAAAACAATTTGAGTAACGTTAGAAGAATAATTTTGAGTGATTTGGGCAGTAACTTAGAATTTTTAAATTATTTACACAAAAATTCAAAGAACCGCACCCCTTTACAACATTACTCTTTGTTGAAACTGTCTTGGTCTCAATTTTGACGTTTCCCTAAGTGATAAGTAGATTTAAGGTATGAAAAATTGAGAAATAATTCCTATTTTAAGTTTTTAGGTCTCAAAATAAGTCCAAAATATCTGAAAAAGAACAAAATAGTTTTGGAAAAATATGTTCAAATTTTGGATTTACTTTAAGTTAAATAAAAATTTCCAGAATTTTTCTTATCAATTTTAAATAATTTAAAAATTCTAAGTTACTGCCCAAATCACTCAAAATTATTCTTCTAACGTTACTCAAATTGTTTTTGCGTGTAAAATTATTTTTTAAAAAACGTTTACTGCCCAAATCACTCACTGCCCATATCACTCACTGCCCAATTCACCACTGCCCAAATCACACGGCACCTTTGTGGCTTGGCTTTTCTTCGAGTACTCATTTTTGCTTTGAAACAATTAACCTTAGAAAATAAAAATAAACTCAAAATTTCGAATAATTAAAGTTTTCTCAAACAAAAGCAAGATATAATAGGGAAAAGAAACGAGAGTGACCGATACACGGCGGGTTAAATGCGAAATCTGGTGGCGTTGTGTATTTTTATTTATTTAAATGCGCCAAATAGCGTTAACACTATTTCTCACTTTTTCTGCTTTCTTTCTCAAAAAACGCAAGCCGTTTCAGTGCCAACTTAATTTTCCTTCTCATCAACGCAAGCCATTTGAGTGCCAACTTTATCGCAGAGTTTGAGTGTCAACGAGGGTGTGTGCATTAGATGTGCATTAACTTTATGAATTTTGCATTAAAAAATCTGATTTTTTTTATAAAATATTAAAACATTTATCTATGAAATGGTTGCAACAGATTTTTGAAAAATGCAGAAGTTTTCGAGATATTGGATTTCAAAATCGGCAACCTAAAATAGAAACGAGAGTAATGCTAAAAACGAGAGAGTAAATAAATGAAAAAGAGGAAAAACGAGAGAGTGTGACAGACGGTTAGATTTCGCATTTAACCCACCGTGCCGATACGGGTACACGACTAATAGGCGCGGCCGAATAGGCGCCGACGAATAGGCGCCATTTTTTCGGCGCAGCATGTTTTTGGCGTTAAAGCCAAAAAATTTAAATATGCAAATAATAACTCATTTGCATGAGTTCGACGAGCAGAGTCGAGTGATACTGAACCCAGCTTGATTCTTAATTATGAACAAAGTTATGATCAGCGGAATCTTCGCTGGAAAAACTGTTTTTGTGCTGCTACGGAGGGTAGGCCGGGCATGGTCTTCGCTACACGATGGCCGTGCTTCGCTGCGGTCGTGCTCGCTTCGCTCGCGGCGACCGTAGCGAAGCGGCGGCCGTCGTTCCGCTCGACATGCCCGGCTTCCTCCGCAGCGGCAAAAACTTTTTTCCGCGTAAATTGATGTGCTTGTGTGTTTTTGCCTTAAACGCCGAAAATAGGCTGCGCCGAAAAAATGGCGCCTATTCGTCCGCGCCTATTCGGCCGCGCCTATTCGTCCTGCTCCGGCCGATACACCTCAGTTGAGTCCCGACTCAACTGAGTCCCGGACCCTATAACTTATAAAGGGATGGTCACTTTATTTTGCTCTTGGTACCAATGGATAGGGCATTAAATAGGCTACAATATACCAAAAAATCAAAACGAGAGTGACCGGAACCGGGTTCTGAAGGTCGACCGGGAGGGACCCGGACCGGGAAAACCGGGAATTCCCGATCCCGGTTTCATCCCGGCATTTTCAAAAAAGCCGGGAAAAAGGACCGGGAAACGGGACCCGTTCCGATCTCTAGCTCCGACGACACATAATAGTGATGTTCGCGAGAAGAAAAAACTCGGGAAACGGGAGTCGGGTTGGGAAATGACCTCGGAAGTCGGGAGTCTTTCGTTTGTATATTAATTACCTAAATTGATTAAGAATTAAAAAAGTTATGGCCCAAAATAGAGCTCCAGCACTCAACCGCTGGGACTCAATAATCCTGTTCCGCTTTTCATCAGACGGTCTGTTGAGTACCTTGTTAACTTCATGCTTTTCTAAATTTGTTTTTTTTAATTTTTGTCTGTTTATCACGAGATATTTTAATTAAGTGTTTACCTAATATCCAATTAATTTAAAATTCCATTTTATTGTCAATATTTAAAATGTCTGAATCTTCTCAAAATTATCGTCGGCTTGGAAGGTAAATTGCTTCTTTATTTTTATTTTACACCATAATCTTTCAGAAATGGACATGGATTTGCTTATTGTTCTAAAAGTTCTTCAACATTCTTTTTAATACTTTCTGTTGCTTTTGTTTTGTCGCTAGTTTATTTGTATTTCAGCACTAGCAGTGAATTACAATCTTTCCGTTCTGATTTTGAAAATTTAAATTCTAAACATTTGGGGCTAAAAAATGATTTACTTGGTTTGTTTTTGTTTATTAATTCATTTAAATTTTGTTTATTTTCATTAAGATGCAAATGTTAAAGTTGAGGAGTTGACAAAATCAGAGTCTGAATGCAAATCTAGCAAAAATGATTTGGAGGCCAAACTTCAAGGTTTATTCTTGTTGGATTTATCTGTTAAAATTTTTTAAAAATTTTAGTATGCAAGAAGGATTTATTTGATAAAAGTACATCATTGGGTAGAATCGAGACGAATAAAGCTGATTGTGAGAATACTTTAAAGGAATTGAAAAGTAAATTGGAAACGGCCAATTCTGCATTAGTAAGAATTTGAGATTTTTAATTTAAATAATTTTTTACAAAAGAAAGCAAAAGAGTCGGAGAATAGTGAGCAAGCTTCTAAAATTGCAGAGTTGACATCGACAATCGCACAGTTTATTTTAATCATGTTCCTTTTTATAAGAAGTTTTTTTTAATTTAGATTGCGTAGTCAATTAGAATTGAAAAAATCTGACGCTGTTTTGCCTTCTGGAAAGCCAGTTTTGCCTGATTCAAATCTTCAGAATAATGCTATTGGAGTTCCTGAGACGGGCAACCCGCCTAAAAACATTACTTTAAAAGCTGGTGAAAAAGGTATGAATATTTTTTTAAAGTCAAGACTCGAATTTTTAATTTCTAAAGTTCGAAAGTTTAGATTGTCTAAAATGAGTCGATTCTACTATTTGACCCAAAAATTCTAAATGTACTTTAAATTTATTTAGGATCCCAACGTGAGCAAATTGTAGCTCCTGACAAAGTTGGGGAAATTGATGCAAAAGATGATGGCACAAACGAAAAGCAGAACGGAGATTTTCCAAAACGACAACCCGGTGGACGTGTCCACTTGGCAGAACAAGAAGAAAAGCGTGATAAATTGTCAAATCATAAAGAGCTTTTGCATGCAGCAGCCAATCTCGATAAACAACAAGAAGTTTTGGATGATGCTGGGGCAGAGAAAGAATATAATGCAAATGGGGCTGATGATTTGGATAATAAAAATAAGGAAGCAAAAAATAAAGATGAGAAGAGTGTTAATAGACCTTTGGTTGATGGTTTGGATTTTTTAAAAATTATTTTAGCCTTAATTTTTCTATTTTTTAGCTCTACACGGAATCGTTGCCTAATCGTCATTCCTTTAAACAAACGAGAAATGAAGATGTAAGAATTAGTCAAATATTTAAGCAATACATAAAAGATTGGAAATGATTTAAAAATTTTTTTTGTTTCTCTTTAAAACGCATTAAACCGTTAATCTATATTTATTAACAAATACCCTCTTTAATTTTAAATAACCTCCCTCCCTTTTTGTGTTATTTATTTGGTGTACATTTTATTTGTTCTAATTTCCAGTATATTACAACGATGTAAATAAATATTTAAGCAAAAATTTTTTTAAAATTTATTTTGATAGAATGTCTATGAGCATTTATATATTTTTAAATTTGTGTCAAAATTTTATACTTTATTTCAGTATTAAGTAATTTCATTAAAATGTCATCTAGTTTGCCTACTCCCGATTCCACTTCAGAGCAAATTAGTGCGAAAAATTCTGTTGGCGATGATGATCTGATAGATGAGGATGCTTTGTTGGAACCGAAAGATTTGGAAAGACCAGAACAAAAAAGTGGTTTATTTTTCTTTTTTTTAATTAAGCATCTTATTAGGTTGTGGGCCTGCTAAGGAAGGTGGCGAACAAAAGAAGAAGCGGGCTTGCAAAAATTGTACCTGCGGTTTGGCCGAATTAGAAGATACTGAAGATGAGAAAGTGGAAGCGCCACAGCTCAAATCTGCTTGTGGAAATGTATTTTTTAAATATAATTTTATTTTGGGAACTCACGATAAAATTAGGGCTATCTAACCTTATTGATCAACTTCTGCCACCTTCTCATTTTATCTTAAACCCCTTCCTAAGCTTTTTGAATGCTACGGGTTAGCCTTTTTTATTACAATAAATTTATATTTTAATTAATTTTAGTGTTATTTGGGCGATGCTTTTCGATGTTCTAATTGTCCATATATGGGAACTCCTCCGTTCAAACCTGATGAAAAGGGAAAAGTGATGCTTTCAAATGTTGACGACATTTAAATGTGTTTATTGAATTAATTATAACACAGTTAAGAATTAAAATTCCTTTTGAAGTTTTAAATTTGATGAAAATAATTTTCAATATTTTAATCAATATTTTATAATTCCATTTTTAATTGAATTTTCTATACTTTTTTTAGTTTTTACTTTTTTTTTATTTTATAATTTAAATAGAAAATTTTTTCTTTATAATGGCTGATGTAGTTTTTTCGTCAAGTGATTTGATTCAACAACTTGAAAAAATTCCACCTGAATATATTGGAAAAGAAAGATTTAACAGATTGATAAAAATGTTAGTTTCCTACATTTTTTACTATTTTAATTTTTTAGTTGTGGAAGATTGTCACTTCGTGCAAAAGATGGAAACATTACTGGAGGTCAATTTCAAATGGCTTGCGGTCCTGTTTTTGGACGAATAGTATATTTTTACTTATTCAATTCAATTCAATTTATACGTATAAAACGTGACATTCAGATAAAAATAAAATGAAATGTAAATATAATTTAAATCAAAAGTATTGTATAAGGTCTGGAGACAATAAAATGGAATTTGACTTTGATAAAATATTGTTTAGGTTAATATTGTTTAGGAGCTTTGGAAACAATTCGATTGACGATTTTTGTAATTCTATTGGAAGTTTTCTGTAAATGTTTGGGATGTCTATAAAAAATGAGTTTTTCCGAATGGTGCTTGAACAAAAGGGTATAAATAAATTATGCGGATTCCCCCCTAAATCCTTACCTATTTTTTCTTTTTCCCCCTAAATCCTTACCTTTCCCCCCTAAATCCTTACCTATTTTCCAATTATAGGATGATATTTGTACTCAAATTGATGATGAAATTAGCAAAGCTGAGGAAGAGAAGAAAAAGATTCTTGAGCGTGAAGCAATGAGTACATCTAAACAAAAACCAAGAAAACGGAAGAAGAGTATTCAATATAATTCATTACCCACTCAAATGCCGGTTAGTAATTTTTAAGAGGTACTTTTGAGTTATTTCATACCAGTTCTTGCGGACATATTTATGCGGACTTAAGCATAATACAGACTATTTGGTGACATTGGAATGAAAAAATAATCTTTTTATTAATACCTCTCATTAAATAATGCCACTGAAAAATAGAGTGAAGATGATGAAAGATGTCTGCTCATTCTGTAAATATGAGTGAGTTCGCATAAATATGTCCGCAAGAACCGGTATGATATAACTCAAGTACCTTTTAAGACAAACCTATTTAACGTTTATCTATTTTAGGATCCACTTCCAGTTGGACTTTCTTTAGATAGAACTCCATTCTTTTTTATGGAATATCCTCATTATGTTATTCAGTTGGGGAAAGATTTAGAATATGAGCAAGTGTTTGCTTTTGATTTGGAAAGAACAGTTCCTTTCCGTCATGGCACAAATAGCAAAGTGTGTTTACTGCAAATCTCTACACAGAATAAGGATTTTGTAATTGACACGTTGGCAAATGGAATGAAAAGCGCCGTTACTAATTATCTCAAACAAGCTTTTGAAAATCCGCAGATTATTAAGGTTTTTATTAGAATTTAAAACAATTAACAATAAGTACATTATACCGCTACTTGTCCGCAAATGTTGTCCGCAAAAGTTTCTCCTTTCTCTCTCCCCATAAAAAATGCAAAATAAATACGTAAATGTAAACATCATTCCTTAGTTTTATTGACAATGAGTTGAGAATAGCTTTGAAACTCGAATAAAAAATGTCACTTTTCTCATATGTATTGACTGTTTTATTTTAAATTAATCCATGACCGTTTTTTATTTTTGAACATTTGTAATTTTTATGAGGAAAGAAGAGGAATCAGAAACTTGCGGACTTGTGGCATTATAATGCGATAGTACCGTGATTTAATTTAAATGGCATATAACCAACACAATTTATGGTACATTTCTTAATCGGATTTTAGGGCTATAAACTATGCCCTCTTACTATGTGATACATAATTTGATTTTGGATAAGATCCCCTAATTTTTTTAAATTTTGATTCGTGAATTTAGATTGTCCACGGCAATGATGATGCAAAATGGTTAAGAACTGTTTTCGACATTAAAATTAAAAATCTTTTTGATACCAGCACCTCTCGATGTAATCTGCAGCAACTTGTTTATATTGCTTGCGGCATTAAATTGGATAAGAGATATCAAACTGCTGATTGGATGAGACGGTTAACTCTTTAATTAATTTTAAATTAATTTAATTTTATTTTCTTTTTTCAGTCCTTTAAGTCGTGACATGGTTGAATATGCTCGATTAGATACACATTATTTAATCAATTGCTGGCAGTATTTGATGAAAACAAGTCGTACAAGTTTATCAAATTATTCAGTAATTTAACTTTTTTAATTATTTTATCGATCTCTATTAATTTTTTCCCAAATTTTTTTCTAACTTTGCACTTAAAAAGATTCGAATTTTAGATTTTATGTAACCCAGGGTTTGGATTCGTACAAATTTTGGAAGTACAGTATTTACTTACAAATCGATCCTTGTACTTCCAAAATTAATATATTTTGAAATTTTCCCCCTATGTACTTCCAAATTCAACTTTTTGTACGTACACTTAACATTTTCTCGATCCAAACCCTGATGTAACCTTTTATGTTTAGTATAGTGATATTGCTTGATATTCAAATAAATCTTTTTCTAAACCTCGTCTAATATTTAATTAATTATATTTATTTTGAAATATTTTTTTGAGTTAAGGATCATTTCTGTTTATTATTTTTAGTTTTTTTAAATGTTTAGACTTGAATGTTGCATTTTAAGGTTTTTTTTTATTAATTTTCTAATTAAAAAAATTAATTTAGTTCTCGCCTTCATATTTGTAAATCTTTACTTTATGGAAGAGAAAAGCTTTTTTGTGTTCGTTTAAATTATTCTCATCTGGCAGTAAAAACATCCAATTCTGAATCTGATCCAAATACTTCCAACAAAATTATTCAAAGACGGCCCAGTGCTCTTGATTTACTTTTGAATGCTTCCAATTTAAAAGAAGAATGGTCAGAAGAAGAATTAAGGTTGAAGGAGAAGGCTGAACGTGAAAATGCTTGGTTGGTTGGAAATTTTTAGACGAGGGTAAAAAAAGGGGGGGGGGGAAATTCCAAACTATTGCCGTCATTTTAGCCCCCTTTCCCGCTCCCCACCTAAGGGTTAAATATCGGAAACATTACTTTCTCTGCTTTCTCTGTTTATTTAATCCGGTAATTTAACCCTGGATTTCTCATATAACCCCAAGCTCGACTTGAAACAGGGATTGCAGTTTCATTTCCCCCCTCGTTGTTAAACTTTTATTTAACACATACTTCTTCAAAATAATTTAACTTTTAGGATTCCAGTTTACAGGAATCGAAAAGGCCTTTTAAGGTTTGTCTTTTTATTCACTCATTTATAATCCACAAAATTAACTTTTCTAGATTATTTATAACTCTTCGTTTAAATTCTTTAATGTTTTTTGGGTCATATATTCTTTTATTTTACTCAATTTTTCAACAATTATCAGCTACAGGATTAGTCGATTTACTTGTAATTTCTCCCCAATTAGGCTTGACAATGTTTGCTACTTTTGTGAATTTTTTGGTTAAAAGGTTATTTTGAGATTCTAAATAAAATTTTTGTTTTTTATAGAGAATTAACTCGAATTATTGGTGTAATATCTGTTGATAAAGAATCGAAAACAATTTACAGAATTGGACATTTTTCAAAGTATGGATTTCGCCAAAATGAATTTGCTCGTTTGGGGGATATGAAGGATTTGACAGACAGCAATTCTACTGGAGTGACGGGTTATGCTAAATTGATTTGGACTTTTAGGTTATTCTAAAATGTTTTTAAAAAGGTAGGGAACATTCCCCAAATAAGTTGAGGAATGGAAAAAATTTTTTGATTAAAATCCGAAAAATGATTCAAGCAAAAATAGTTTTAATCTAGTTCTATCCTCTCGTCTCATTGTCCGGCAAACATTCAAAAAATATTAAAAATATATGGGAACAACAGGAGTTTTTATTTATGTATAACAAAACAAAAAGGATATCAATAAGTTAATAGACAGTTTCCGACCTAGTTCTCGTAAGTACCAACCCCAAACAAGCCAAAGATGACCAGTAAAAATTAAAGGGAATAACGACATTGCAATTCACTAAAAATATTTTTATTTTAGACCAAAAAAGGAATTTCTCCTAATTCCAGTTTTTGGATGTGAAATTGTGGATAAAGAAGCAGCTGAATTATTCTTAGGGAATCTGGAACATTTTAAATCTTTGCCGGAGACAACGACAACACCAGAAACCACTAAAATATCAATTGAAGCAGAAAATATAAAACGTTTAGATGTTCCAAAAGCTAAAGAAGATAGTCTTTAATTTTAGAGAATTTTTGGAGATTTTATGGTTTGGGTCAACCCTCTTTCCTTCTATTGCCTTTATGATTTAAAAGTTGCATTCATGCCCTCAAAAATCATTCAAAACCTCCAACTTAAGGCAAATATGTGTAAAGTTGGAAACAAGCCAATTATGGAATTAAAAATTTTCAAAAAAGGACCCA
Source organism: Meloidogyne incognita (assembly GCA_036172945.1). Lineage (NCBI taxonomy): Eukaryota > Metazoa > Nematoda > Chromadorea > Rhabditida > Meloidogynidae > Meloidogyne > Meloidogyne incognita. The sequence goes on from JARQAC010000037.1 coordinate 2,036,706, forward strand.
AACCAAAATCTATATATCACCGAATTTTCCTTATGTTTAATTTAAATTCTTTAAATAATTAAGAATCAATTTGTCAAATTTTATCAAAATATTTGTTAAATTGTTGTTCTTAATAGAACATCAAGTCTTCAGCCTTTTTTCTCTAATCAGTTATTTTAATCAAGTCAATCAAATTAAATATAAATACAAGGAAGACTTGATGTTTTAAATTTGTTTTTAACATAAAGAGAAGTTGCGATATTTTTTGCTTTGTTACTAAATTTTTAAATATTTAAAAGTCAATTATCAGAAAAATCCCTTTTCACTTTTATTTAGTCACAAAGCTTTTTCAAGTTAATAGTTTAAGTGAGTAGAATAATTTTATTGTTTTTAAAAACCATTCCGAACATTTTTTCCTCACTTAAACTATAAACAAAAATTTAAATAATCAAAGAGGTGTTTTTTCAGAATATGGTAATGAAATGAAAAAAATTTTAAATTGGGTCGGTGCACTACAGCGATCGAATGGATGTTTTAGTATAAAATGATGGGAGAGATCCAAATGGGGGGATTTAAAATTTTTTTAAAAGGCCAAGAAAGTCTGGCATCGTTCAAAATCCATCCTTCTAAGCGCTCGTAGCTGGAGGCGCTGCAGCAGGCTTCCCTCCTTTTGCCTTTGCAGCAGCTGGCTTCTTCCCTCCGGCCGCTTTTGGCTTCTTTGCAGTCTTTGGTTTCTTTGCAGATGCCTACAAAAATATTAGGAAATATTAATTAATAAAATGCTGAAAATTGCCTTTTTAATTGGAGACTTCTTTGCGACAGACTTCTTCGGAGATTTGCCCTTCTTTGCTGATTTTGCCTTAGGCTTGACTGTCTTCTTAGCTGCTGGTGGTGAAGGCGCAACAACTGCAGGAGTTGGAGCAGCAGCAGGCTTTGCAGCCGCAGGACTTGCTTTTGCTGGGGCGGCCTTCTTTCCAGAAACCTTCTTCTTTGGTGTTGCTTTCTTAACAGCTGGCTTCTTCACTCCGGCAGTCTTTGCTTTAGCCTTCTTTGGGGAAACTGACTTCGAGACAATTTTGATTGCCTTTCCTTCTCCAAGAATAAAAGATCCAGCTGCACCAATACCTTTCGTCTGCTTAAGAGAGCCAGTCTGAACGCCTCTTTTCAAAGCCTGTTTCAGATGAGCGTTGATCTAAAAAAAGTTGGAATGTGTCAAACTTAAAATTCTAAAGGTAAGTTTTTTACCTTTGCCGGGTTCTCTCCAAGCTTGTAATGCGACATAATGAATTTCAGAATTGCAAGACGGCTAGCCCCTTTCTTTTCCTTCAATTCATCCAATGCCTTTTTGATCATCTGAAAAATATTTGTTAATTATTTTTGAAGGAATTTAAAAGAAATCCTCACAGATTTGTATGGAGGATGATCGCTTGGCGACTTTGGTTTCTTAGATGCCTTTGGAGACTTCGGCTTCTGCGCCTTCTTGGAAATTCCCTTTTTAGCATTTTGTTGAGTCGGAGTAGTAGTCGGAGAATTTGCTGCAGCAGTAGACATTTTAAATTTTTGAAAGTTTTTTAAACTTTTTTTTTAACTTTTGTATCACTAAAATAAAAAAAAACAATATATGGTGAAGAAAAATATCGGTGCTTTTAGGCGGCAGATGCTGGGTTGTTGTTGGCTTGGCTTGAGTTAAGGGAATAAATAAGAAGGGATAGAAGGAAAATAATGGAAAGAATCGGAATGAAAAGAAGACAAGCCACAAAATGTGTGTAGAGAATAAGGAAAGTAGAGTAGTGGGCGTAGAAAAATGCGAAAGCAAATAGTCTTTGAAAATAAAAAACATGTTCAAAATGTCAGAAAGACAAAATGTCCAATTTAGAAATGTCAGTTAGGGAAATGATGATACCATATGTATTTCCGTCAAATTTATACTCGAAATTTAGGGATGGTACTCGTCCCCTTACTTTTTAACAGCTTAAATATTCTCGAGTTTATGGTAATTTTTGTTTCTATAACATTGTAAGGGTAGTAGAGACCTGTGAATACATTTGTGACCATCTGTTTCCTTTGCTTTTTTTCGGTTTGTTAAAGTTTTTCGAGTTTAAAAATTTTTGTATAACAGACCGAAAAGGTAGCAACAAACTAAGGTTGGTCCCAGGCCAATTCAAGTTCCGACATCAAATAATCTTACAGAAATCAAAAATAGCCACTGAAACCCAGGAATAAATTAAAGTAAAAAATGAGGGGAGGATGAAAACATTATTAATGAAGGGGGTTGCGAGTTGGAGGCGCCAATCAAATCCTGGGGCTATATTAGGTTTTAGTGTTCGATATACGGAAATTAGTAATATGTATCTGGGCATTATGTAAATTGGACATTTTGTAATTCGTAGTGTAACTTGCACGTGATCCATTAAAAATAGGCAGGCCCCGCCAACTTGCAATAGTTGGTTGTTGTTTAGTGTTAGAGAAAAGGTACTAGTAGTGTTGGAGTTAATTTTTTGTTATAAATATAACGTCTTCTGAATCTGTGGATTCACATAGGGAATCGATTTCTTTACCCAGGATCGGCCTTCAAAACCGGTAATCCCTTCTCGGTTTTTCAACAAAAGTGCATATTTAGTATGCTGTAGAATATTTTAAGAGGAAAAGAAACGCAAAATGTGGAAGATAAACAACAGAGAGAGCGTGCATTTATTTGAGCGCGATAACTTGTCTACACAAAATTTCTAATTCTCCGCGTTGAAGGAAAAAAGTGGCAAAACGGTCAGTTTAATAATGTCCAATTTTCATAATGTCAATTATCGATTAGAATTCATAAAACGAGGGTGTACCGTTCTGTTAGGGAAGATGTAAGGACTCATTATCACTGACCATTTCGCTAAGAATGAGCAAGCAGAATTTAAGGTAAAATTTTAGGCCTAGGAGTAAATTCCTAGCCAAGACCCAATCAATATTCGTAGGGCCTAAAGATAAATCATAATATCGACATAGGTAAGTCGGACTACCGGATTATCTGTAAAAGTTAGACTGTGTTCACTCTATAAAATGTCCGGATTGTCTTTTGGTCAGATGGTGTTTCGCCTCCCACCTAAATTTGTTGACGAGAAATATCGATTTTTAATACGTAACGCCAATACAAAAATAAATGTAGCGATATTTTTAAATTTATTTTTCTTTATAATTTCTGACATATTGCTTCTATTTTCAATAAAATGCAAAATGGTAATTTCAAAATATTAGAGAAAAATGCAAAATTTTATTAAAATGAACAAAAATTATTTTTAGTTTTTTCTAAAATTTGAGTAAATTAACAATTCTATTTCTTGGATGATTCCTGATAAAATATTTCCGCGTTTCATTAAAAACTAAAAGGTAGAGGCCAACAATTGGTGCAAACAGCCATACAAACAAAGGAGGCGATTGTATATCCATTAAATATTGAAATGCTGGCTAAAATAGATAAAAAAAATTTTTGGTTTTAATTAAAGAAAGCAACTTTTGGATTTTTCTTTCTCTGTTATATTTTTGTTCAAAATTTTCTATTTTTTGGAAGAAAAAGAACGAAAAAATTCCCTCCCTTCGGGATCATCCTCCCTTCCACATTTATAATTATTTACCGTGTATACAAATAAATTGAGCAATAATATTTCAATAATGACTGCAAAAATGCTGACTAAATTTGTAATGCCATGTTGAAAAATGGAAATTCTTCTAGTTGTGCACATGTAGAGGTGGAATACTTGAGACTGGAAAATTTATTAAAAATTTTATTTAAACGGATCAAATATGGGCCCTCCCATATTTAAAAAATGGGTAAAATTCCGTCATATCTACCGGAAACCGATTCGGACAAATGATATGTCATTCGAAAGAGCTCACCGAACTGAGTCGAACGACACCAAAATTAGCTTCGGGACTCACCTATGGGTCGAGATATGGGTCCCCGAAAATCGAAAAACCATAGGGGGGAGTAAGCTCAATTTTGAGGTGAAAAATTCGATTTTTTAAATGATAGCTCATTCGAAAGAGCTCCTCGAGCTGAGTCGAATGACACCAAAATCAACGAAATCTGATTTGATTAGACCGAGTTACAGACCTCTGAAAATTGAAGAACTACAGGGGCGATTTTGGATAAAAAATTCGAATATACAAATTATAGCTCATTCGAAAGAGCTAGACGAACTAAGTCGAATGCCACCAAAATCAGCAAAATCAGACTTGATTTGAGAAAGTTGACCGTTCGTTTTAGCTCCTTACCTATGCCATCTGTGAAGTTTTTGCTGCTGCGGAGGAAGCCTGGCTTGCCCACCTTATCGATGATAGGAATAGGATTATGTTACGAGCCCAGAACCCAGCGACCGTAGACTCCCCGCGAGGCGCGTGCCGCAAAACCCCGCGCGAAGCGCGGGGTTTTGCACAAGCGCCTCGCCGACGCTCCATAGGTTTATGTTGACCATTTTGAACCTGTTTATCTTGGCTCAGAATCAAGATCTCGAGCTGCTTTTGGTGTCTTTCGACTCAGCTCGAGGAGCTCTTTCGAATGAGCTATCATTCAAAAAATCGAATTTTTCACCCGAAAATTGTGCTTACTCCCCCTATGGTTTTTCGATTTTCGGGGACCCATATCTCGGCCCAATGGTGAGTCCCGAAGCTAATTTTGGTGTCGTTCGACTCAGCTCGGTGAGCTCTTTCGAATGACATATCATTTGTCCGAATCGGTTTCCGGTAGATATGACGGAATTTTTCCAAAAAATGGAACGCAGAGGGTAAAAACGGAATTCTGAGGAAGGCGGAGGGCAGCCACTGGTACGGATGTTTTCATAATTTATTTCTGAAAGCCTAATCCTTTCCTGGCTTTCTACTTGTGGCTTAAAAGTTTTCTTTAACTTTTTAGATGAATATCGCGGATTTCTTTCCATAGGAATGAATAATTATATTTTTTGATAAACACAAAAAATGTAAAAGAAAGGTGAAAAAAATTCCACTAACCATAACCAACGTAATTTGCCATGCAGCTACAAAAAATTTAAAAAATAAATAAAATTTAACAATAAATATAAAACCTGCGGCTTGTCTCCTAATTCTAATTTGTTCTAAATTATCGAATGATATTTCCTTAGAATTTGGACCGATTATTGTTAGGTTGGCCGACTCATAATGCCAATATCGTTCTGAAGTGTAACTGAATATAAAAAATAAGGAAGATAATCCAAATAGAGAGCGGCAAGGCTGTTAAGTTTGGGACCGTAAAGGAGATTTTTTACAAAAATTGAACGAGACAGAATTAGGACGGGATCTTATTTTGTGCCGCACTCTAATCTTAAACTGATACATACAGCAAGTTGAGAGGTGATATTTTGTTGTACCTTTAAAAAGAAATATAATAAAATGTAATTTTAAACTAGAGTTTGACCCCGAACCCGAACGATTTTTTCAGATTTATCCCCGATCCGAACCCAGCCCTGAAGCAATGTAAAAACCACGTACCTCGACGTAACCGCCCCCGAGCGTTCGAGGTCAAACTCTAAATTCTAAGATTCCCTAAATTAATTAATTAATTTACCAATAAACACTCAAATAAGAAGCAACACACCCAATTGTTATAAAAGTACCAGAGAAAAGGTATGAGTATAACAATAATCTACTGGAAACTAATTCTGTATTTCGATTGCGAGGAGGAACTTTCATAATATCCCTGTTTAAAGATAGAAATATAAAAAGAAATTTTTTTAAGAACCTTTCAGGACTTTCATAGGCCAAAGAAATAGCTGGGGGAAGTTCACTAGCCAAATCAATACTTAAAATCTTGAAAATTAAAAAAATTACTGAAGACAAAACATTTATTGTTTGCCTGCAGCGGTTCCAATCCTAAAGGCATTCCCAAAGTAAAATTCAAAATGATTGGACAAACTTCAGGCCAAAGGTGAGCCAATGTATAGGCAATAGAAAGTCCTATAAATTATTTTTTTATATATTGAACCCAGATACTCTTCAATTTAATGTGGTTTTTTAAAATTTGTTTAGCCACTAGGTGGGGAAACTGTATACCATGGGTGGGCTTAGTCTCGTATCTCGTGAAATCTCATATTTTTGAGAGATCTCGTATCTTGTTTTATCTCCTGTCTCGTATTTTTTGGGACTCGGCCCACCCTGCTGTATACCCCCAATTTAAGATAACAGTCATTATAACCCCCAAAGGGTTATCTTAAAAGTGAGATCCACACAGAATTTTTATTAGAATATTAAATTAATACTTAAATTGTCAAATAACAATCGGCCCTCTTCAATTCCCTTCACAATCGAAGCAAAATTGTCGTCTGTTAAAACTCTTAAAAATAAAATTAATTATATAAAAATATTAATTTTAAAATATTTTTTGACTGGATTTCACCAAAAATAATTTTTAGAAAGTTTTTAAAAATAAAAATTTTTTTAGAAATAGCTGGGGAAAATACAGATTATTTTAATATAAAAAATAATACAAAAATACAGATTCATTTACCCACATGTCCGCGGCTCTTCTAGCAATATCACTTCCATTAACACCCATAGCTATTCCTATATTTGCCTTAAACAATTTTCTTTAAAATTTACAAAAATTTCGAAAAAAAAACCTTTGCAAGCGCAGGAGCATCATTAACACCTCCCCCAGTAACAGCAACTGTTTCTCCTCGCTTTTGGCACTGTTCCACAATTAAAAGTTTTTGTTCTGGTGTTGTTCTGAATTTTTAAAAATACTTTTAAAAAACAATTAAAATTCAAAAAAACCTAGCAAAAACAATATATTTGTGGGTTAACAATCGATCCCATTCTTCCACACTCATTTCAGCCAGTGATTCGCCAAGAACTATTGCCCAGTCAATTTGCGGACTCGGATCAAGGCTTAATTTTATTTGTTGATTACCTCGGGACCTAACCTGTAAAATTAAATTTAAATAAAAATCCCTTAAGTTTTTAAAAGGAAATACCTCATTCTTAGTTGTTGTCAACCCAATTTGTGAAGCAATTGCACTAGCTGCACTTGGATGATCGCCAGTAATCATAAATACTTTAATGCCGGCATCTTTACATTGTTGAATTGCAGCGGCCGTTTCGTTTCTTAAAACCATTTTTATCCCTCATATAATTTACCCAAAATAAAAACCTTGGTGGATCCATCATTGCAGCCATTCCAAGAAATGTCAGGCCATTTTTGGGATAGTTCTCCGATTGTACAGAAAACTTTGTATTCCCTGGAGCTCTAAATTGACGATGAGCAAAAGCAAAAACTCGACGACCTTCTGACCCGAAATGGTCCCAAGCAGCTTGACAATCATGTCGGAATTGTTCATCGATTGGTTTGAGTTCATTTGCCATTAAAACATCAGAACAAAGGCTTTAAACAAATATCGTAAATACCCTAATGTAAGCCCTGGACTTATATTTTTCAATACCCCCTATCGGGTGGGCTTATAATAGGGAATGGGCTTCTATTAGGATATTTACGGTATTTATAAAATATTTATTTCAATCCCTCACCTCAATATCACTTCAGGCGCTCCTTTAATCATAACTGAAAAATCGGTTTCTGCACTTTGTGAAGGAGGTGGAGAATGTTGACTTTTATTTTCGGACCCTTCTGTTGTTTCTGAATGTTCTGTAGTTGGTGATGGAGTTAAAAAACGACTGAATTGAGGTCTTTTTTCAGGCGTTCCAGCACTCATTCCACTACTTAAAGTACTAACAAGACATTTAACCACAACTAATTGCCATCTCCTAACAGAATTAAATGGAATTTCCAACATTAACTTAACGGAAAAAAATTAAAAAATAAAAATATCCCCCTTCTCCTCCCTACTTTATATCTATTTCGAATTCCTTCAACACTAGCAACCATTTCAACATATCGAAGCAACGCAACCTTCAAAACTAAGTGTCAATTAGAAAAATCACCAAAAAGCCTCCTACCTCCGAAGGCGAGCCAATCAAATCATTTGTACGTTTTCGAGCCTTTGGCCACCTTTCCGGGTCCTCTTCCATTCCTTCTCCTGTTAGAGTTGCCTCCATTTTACAAAGATCGTTTGTTGAAGGTACTCGAACAGATTCATGTCCAGTTTGGTCTCTTTAAAATTTTTATTTTTTAAAAATTATTTTCAAAAAAAACTTACACAACACGAAATGTTTTAGTTTGGCGAGCAACTATTTTTTGTTCTCTCAATTCTTTTTCTAGAGCCATTTGTGTACAAACACGGCGCATAGAACGACGTGTACGTTCGAAATGGGCCTAAAAAATTTTCGAAATCTGTCTAAAGAATGTACCTAAGAAACCTTATTGCACATACACATAACTGCCAATAATTCAGGTAATGGTCTTTCCAATTCTTTCCTTTGAGCAGCATGTTTAAGCACTTTCATGTGGGTATGTTTCAATTCTCCGTGTACTTAAATAAAAATATTTGGGTGAGGGCTAACTCAAGGAATTCAAGGAAAGACCAAATCATGGAATATTTTTAAAATCAGAATATTTTTTAAATTATGTTTTCTAAAGTAATCTAATTTTTTAAATTCTTATTTTTTTAAAATATTCTGATTTTTCAAAAAATTCCGATTTTTAAAATATTCCATGATTTGGGCAGTACACGAGTTAGTCGTTGCTTGACCTGTCTGTTCCTTGAACCGACACGAAATATTTAATCGAGTAATATTAAAAAAAATAATTTTACCTGAAAAATATCTTCGATTGTACCTTAAAATTATTTGAAAAATTAAAAGGAACTAAATAAATTAGGGTAGCTCCCCGTCCCACGTAACTTTTTGCCCTCCCCGGCAAACCCCGACCCCCAACACATCTGACCCCTAAGGCTCGGGGAGCTTCCCTAAAATAGATAATAAATACACAAACCACATATCAGTAAGTATCATCAAGTTTTGTGTCAATGTACCAGTCTTGTCTGTAGCAATAACTGTTGCTGCTCCCAATTCATCAATAACATCCAATTTTTTAATAAACCTTTTTAAATAAATTAAAAAAATATTTTTTTAAATTAATTTACACATTCTTTTTAGCCATTCTTCTAGCTATAATAGCCAATTGGGACATTAACATTGCAGGCAAACCTTGAGGCACATTAGCTACACTTTTGGGGGATTTGGTGTTAGAATTAATTAAAAAAAATAAAATTTACATTATAATAAGAAATCCGGTAACAAAATGGTAAAGAACATTATCAAATCTTTAAAAATAAAAACTTTTAAAATTTTTTCAATTTTAAAATTTTTTTTCAATAAGTACCTTGTAACTACACAACCAATTAAAAAGAAAATAACTCCCATTGAAAGAGCAATAATTGAAATAAACTGAAAAAAATTTAAAAATTTCTTATTTAACATAAAAATTCTTTTTTTGGACTTTTCTTTCATTAATTTATTCTACCACGTTTCGGATTAAACTACATTTTGTATGTGCTCTTATAACTCTCAATTCCATTTGAAAAATTTTGTAATAATTTTTCTAGGTTAGATTCGGTGTTTTGAGTTTAAACTTATGTTAAGCTTAAATTTTTTAATTTTAGAAAAAAGGCTTATCATTAGTGGTAGGGTTGTCGGTTCCTGGAAATTCTTCGGATTTCCGAAACCGAACCGAAAAATCATCGGTTCTTCGGTCCAGAATCGACAACCCTAATTAGTAAAATGAAAGAAATTAATTTTAATGAAAACCTGGACAAATTTTGCAATTTCTTTTTGTAGTAAAGTTTCTGTTAATTTAACAGTTGATTGTAAATGTGTAAAATTACCCAACATCTAAAGAATATTTTTTTCACAAAAAATAATTTCAAAAAAAACCGTATATTTCCCCGTTCTAATCACCAATCCAATAGCTTCCCCTTCCGTACAATAACAACCTCTAAGAATTACATTTCTCGCATCAAAAAGAGCAACATGTTTAGCCGCTGGTTCATTTGTGTAATCAACAGCTTGGGGCTCTCCATTAATTGCTGATGATTCTATTTTGACTCCGTTTGATTGTAAAATTCTTTAGAAAAAAGGAAGAATAAAATTATAAAATGAAAACAAACAAACCGAATATCGGCAGGAACTTGTTGGCCTGATCTTAAAATTTTGTAAATTTAAATAAAATAATTTTTGAAAAATAAAATATTTATTTAAAATAGTTGGACCTCACTAAAATACCTATACAAACTTAAAGCTAGAAAACTATAAATTATACTTGTGTTTTAAAAAGGGGTATCGCTTAGACAAAAGGGGTATTTCTCTCTCCCAACCAGGGAGAAGCCCTGCTCTCAACACAATAAGTCGTTGTTTCAGTCTCGGGGTCATATTTTGGGCTTTTTTAAATTCTTAACCGATTTAAATAATTATTATATCAATCAAAAGCTCTGAATATGAGGATTATTTTATCCAGCGGATTGATTTGATCAGATCATCCTACAAAAAGTTATTTATGGATAAATGTGCATAATCGTGCTTTTTGATGTTTACCAGGCTGTAGTTTTTAGTTTAATCTAATCAAATCAATTTTGCTAGTTAGACTAGTCTATTTTCTGAAATTTTAAAAATAACATCGCATTAAACATTATTTCAAAAATTGAAATTTAAAAAGGAAAAGTTTAAACATCTACTTACCTAATTATAACAATATCCCCAACGACCAATTCATCTGATGGAATTTGTTTTTCTTCACAATCCCGAATAATAGAACAATTATGAGGCATATGTTGGGCAAAATCATAAACAACCCTCATTGCTTTCTTTTCTTGCCAAAAACTCAGAAAACTCATAATTAAAACAACAGCAATTAAAGTAAAGGCACAATAAAGATTTAATAATTCTTCTGTTCCGTGATATAAATGAATAAACTGGAAATTGTGTAATAATTGAGAGTTAGGAAAAGTTTGGAAAGAAAAGGAAGAAAAAATCAAGCCTGACACCAGCTGACAATTTTTTCTAGGCGTTTAGCTCACAAATCAGTATGTTTAAATGCTCTACAGAAGGTTAGACTGTGCGGAACCGAAAAGCCCTTATATCGACTTCGGATACCCAAAAATTTACCAGTAACCGCCAACCCTACTCTATAAATGACTGAGCTACCGAAGCGGTGATCCTGCTTTCTCTTACGAATTTTAATCCCTCATTTGACGTTTTAAATCCCGGACCTCCCCTTTCTTACATAATTTTAAATAAGAGAAAATATTGGAGACATACATAAGTAAATATTGTACAAAGTGCCGCTCCCATCAAAAGCAACCAAAATTTGTATAGGAATTGTTTGGCAAATAATTTTAAATTAGAGATTCTTTTTGGTGGGGCTAAAACATTGGCACCTCCATCTTTTAATCGCTTCCTAAAAAATTTATTTTTAAATTAAAACCCCCCTTAAAAACAAATCTTTACTTAGCCTCTTCACTAGACAATCCATCACTTTTCTCAGGTGCATTCAAATCAATGAAAGAATCAGGATGAATGTCCCTCAATTCCTCCAATGTTAAATAATGCTCCACATATGACTAAAAATGGAAGGAAAAATGTTTAGAAGAAAATTTCGGAGTTGGGATTGAATTGGGTAATTTATACCCAAATTACCCTTAATTCTTCTCTCCCTTTAAAAAAACTCTCCTCAATTTCTCCTCAAAAATAAAAATTTATTTATATCTACCAAAGAGCCATTAAAAATAAATTCTTGAGAATCAATCAATTCTTTATTTAATTCATCATAAATAATCATTATTTTATTTTTAAAAATTTTTTAAAGGTTTTTTTTTTAAAAAGCTAAGTAAATATTTGGAAAAATTTTGAAAATGAAAATCACCGGACATAAAGCAACAGAAAAAATCCTTTTATTATTTTACGCTTTTGGTTGTCTCTTTTTCCCTCTTTTCTTATTTTTCTTCCAAGGTCATAAATTCTTATCTATATTTATTTACGAGAAAAGGAGAAGGAACACTTATTCACCTCAAATATTTTTATTTTTTGGTCCTGTCATCTTTTAAATATAAATAATCGGTCTTTAAACCTTCCTAAAAATAATTTTAGTGGGCTATAGCTATTTCTCCTCTAATTAAAACAAAAGGTTATTTAGGCGGGTGGAAGCTAGCCAAGCATCTTTAGTTGACCTGACAAAGGAGAGGCTTTTGGGTGTCCATGGGACTTAGGGATGAAATTTGGTAAATGGGGGGGGGGCTTATAACTCGCTCCCAGGTACCATTTTGCTAAAATGGAGAAAATTTCATAATAGAAGTAGGGGTATCTACCTATTTACCGAATTACATCACTAAGTCCCAAGGAGACCCAAAGCCTCTCCTTTGCGAGTGATCTGCATAGCTTTAGGAATTAGCTAAATATGTAGCTATACACATTAATTCCCTCAAAAAATTTTCTTTTCATGTAAATTAATCCCAGAAAATTCCTTCTTTACCAAGCTAAGGCTATCTCTAAGTTTAGATTCTGCATTGCTTGTACCCTCTTTAGCCGGCCACACTTTTTTGCGATTAAAACCAACACATTGGATAGTTTTAACCCCGCAATGGAGAGATTCGTCTCCTAAAAATTGAAAAGGAAAATTTAAAAAAATTTTCTTAAACTTGTTGCAGATGTTGTTTTTTTGAGCATTTTTAGTGGAAAATATTAATTAAATAATAATTGTAGGGGCGAGAAAAAGTATAAAAGAATGATCGATTCCATGGAAGAAGACTAATAAATAGTAATAATTTAATTAAATAATTTTTTTTCAAGAAAAAAGGAACGCGTGAATGTTGTTAGTAAGTATTGAAGAAATATTTAAGGGGGGACAGTTAAATTAAAAAGTAGTTGCGAATGTCGATCTAAAAAATAAATAAATAAAAATAATCAAAAAAATTAATGAAAATTAAATTTAGAAATTAAAATTAAAATCAAAAAACTTCAAGAGAAATTGAGATAAGTTGATCCCGAAGAGAAGATTGACACAAAAGTGATTCAGATTGATATGTACAAGATTGGATAGAAAAGGAATCCTACATGAATAAATTCTGAAAGTTGGATATAATAAATTAAATATTTTGTTAAGCTGTCTGAAATAGAGATAGGATTGAGACAAAATTTTAGAAAAAAAAATTTCGAGAAAATCTCGTTCCGATTCTCGTACGATAATTTCAGTTCGGTCTCTATTCTGAAAATACCTAACATTTCAGTATACTAGCTTTTCAGTAAACTCTCCTCAAAACCCTCATTTCTTATCAAAACTTTGATTATAAACTTTAATTTTGCCAATTTTTTTGGATAGACTTTTTCGAATCAAATATATTTTTTGTTTACAAAAATAAATCAGTTGACTAAATTAAATATAATCTCTCTTCTCTCTCGTGATTAACCACAAAATTAAAAAAAAATAATTCAAAATAAAATTATTTTTCTGATCAATTGCGAGAATTAAAAAAACCATAAAAATTGAAAAGAATTAAACGCGCGAGAATTATTTTTAAAGGGGAGGGGGGTATTTCTTTCTTCTTTTCTTCGCCCTTTCTCTCCTAAAATCTTTTCATATTAAAATATTTTTTAACAACCAAACCATTTTCCTTCATAAAAAGAAAAAAAATTTTCTCGTTTCGCTACCAATTTTTATTACAAATAAATTTCAGAAAAATGTTTTAAAATCGAAAAAAGAATTTAATAAAAATATTTTAAAGGAGGACAATAAAAATAAATAGAAGAGGGGAGGAAAAAGAAATAAAAATCAAACAAAAAATTCAAGAAAATCGAAAATTCTTTAATAATTCAATAGCCCTTTTCTTTGACATTTTAATGTTTCCATTTTTCTTTTAAATTTAAATGTTTAAAAGTGAAAATTCAAAAAAAATTTTTTTTAAATATCAAGAATTATTTAAATAAATAAATTTAAGTGAAAGAAAGAAAAAAATATTTTTTAAGTAGGCACTTTTTAAATTAAAAATACAATTAATGGCAGTCTAAAGAAGGTTGAGGTCATCAAAAATAAATATTAATTTGCCCGATTTCTAATTTTTTTTCTGAAATTTTATTTTCTAAATTTCAATTAAAAATGGGCACATAAATGTGGTATTTTTACAAAATTCTGGAAATAAATTTAAATTACAATAATTTTAAATCAAAAATTAATATGTAGGTTTTTAGAATTAAAGTTAATCAAAAAAGGAAAGAACTGTTAAATGTTGGGGGAAGAAAAATGATTTTTTTGGAATTAATTAATGTGAAATTGGTATAAAAAAATTAATATTCTCAATATATTTTAAATGAGTAGAGCCCAAAACAACGTGTGGCCAAAACAACCCAAAGCCATAACTTGCTGGAAAATTTTTGGCCCTTATCAAATTTTGGTACCAATCTTTGCTCAATGAGAAGAATGGTTTAATACTAAATCTGTTAAGATTAGGAAATCTTGAAGCAAGTTGTTGGCTTTATGGCCGTTATGGCTGAGCGTTATTTTAGGCGTGTCCCATTTTAAATGTTTTTCTCTTTTCTTAAAAATTAATATTCTCAAAATTATTCCAAAAACACCCAATTCCAAAAAATTTTAAACAGGCAAAATATTTAATTGTTTATTAGAACAAAAAACTTTATTTGGAGTTAAACAAATTTTTTGTTGTTTCTGTTGTAATTCATCTTCCTCAATTTCTTCTTCCTCATCCGAATATTCTTGGTTTTTAAAAGGCGATAGAACATAACAAAATAATTCGCCCAAAACAATACGTGCTTTAGCTTCTTTTGAAGAAGATTCCAAATTTTTAATTTCTTTCGATAAATTTTGTTGTTTTTTTATTTCTTCATTAATTGGAAATAAACATCTAGAAGAGGCTAATTTGGCTAAAATTAAAAATAAAATCCCTCAAATTTTATTTTTAAAAACCTTTGTGATCCCGAAGATTTTGGCGTTCTGACCACCAACAATAGAGGTTCTCCAAACTTTCAGCTTCATCATTTTTAGGTTGGCTTTAATTAAATTAGAATGGAAAATTTTTTAAATTTTAATTTTACTATAAGACACCCTTAAAGTTGAAAAAAATGTATCCATCTTATAACGAGGCTATCCTAAATAGAGGGGATCGCTTAAGCATTTCCCAAACAGCTTCGCTAAAAATTGGTCAACAAAATTTAAAAACGTGTCTTAAATTAAGAACGTAACCAGTATAGATGGCCTGGGTTTTTCCTGTACCCAGAGTCCATGCCCAGGCATTTTTTGATCTTACTGGGGGTTTCCTGGACTACAGGTCCAGGATCCGGCCAAGGTCAATAAATCAAACCCAGAGTCCTGGAACAGGCCCAGACTTTTCAAAAATACCATCTCTAGTAACCTGTGATTATCCAAAAATTCTGTTAAAATGTGCCCAAAAATTAAAAAAATATAATCAAAAAAACTCACCCCTCTCCCCCTTCTTTACTACCAACATTCTCATTTTCTCCACAATTTTTCTCAATTTTCTTCTCAATTTCAAAACGGCCTCTTTTAACTTTAAAATTCTCTTCTTCAAAATATTCCTCGTTTCCAGATGTTTTCTCTTCCTTCAAAAACTTTTTATTTTCCAATTCTTCACATTGTTCATTAATTAAAGAATTAATTGAAGGATTAATAAATGTAGAAATAGGTAAATCACAAATATTTTCTTTATTCCAATTAGCTGGATTTAAATCTATCATTTTTTGGGGGTTTTTAAAAGGCTTTAAATCTGAAAAATATAATTTTGAATAAAAAATATTTAAAAATAAAAATCAAAATTTGTTGACCTTGTTCTTTTTTTGAATGTTTTTTCAACAAAAAAAAGAACAAAAAAAGTATCTGGAGGAACGAAAAAAATATTTGGGAAGAAAAATAGCTTTGGGAAAGGATAGAAAATATAAGCAAAAGATGTCCTACTAGAAGAACCCTTGCGCAAAATGAAAAAAATTTGAACTAAGAAAATTTTAAAAAAGAAAACATCTGTGGACATTTATGGAAGGAATTTTTAGAGTTCCGCTCTATTTTTCTGGCATTTTTATTAGAATAAATGAATGAAGGACAACAACACTACCGAATTTTTAAATGAAGGAATTGGGAAGCGATTGGGCGGTCGTTTTCCCGTTATGGCTTTCTCATCATCATCCCCCATTTTTGCAAACAAAAGCAGATGACCAGTACCTTTTTTTCTTCTCTTTTCCTCCTCCGGAAAGGTTGAAGATGGAAATGAGGAAAGGAAAGGGAGAGGAGGAGGAAAATTTGGGCGGGCAGATAAGTAAATGGGTAGGGGGCTATTTCAGTATTGTCAAAAAATTTTGAAATTTATTGGGGGGGGGTTACAATCAAAAAAGTTTAAAAAATGTTTAACAAAATTCACTGAAAAAAATAAAGAAAAAAGACTTTTAAAAATCCCCCATTCAAATAAAAAGTTTAAATCTTTATTGACGGTTTACCAAGACAGTCAGTTTGAATTGGCGTCATTTACTCTCCATCAATCTTACTCCTTAGACAGGCACGAAAGGAAGAAAATATTAATTATATACATAGAGTTGAGTAGATAAATGTAATATTAAATAGATTTTTTCGATTTGGTTTAAATACTGTTTTTTGATTTTTGGCTGAAATTTATATGTATAAGGGACAGGATACAGAGTTATCTCACGTGGGAAGGATATCAAAAACCGCGCCTTGTGTGGATTGCGTGGTTGCTGTAATTGCGGATTTTTTCAAGTTGCAGACGACCCTGCTTGTCTGATTTTTGATTGAAAATTTAAATGAAAATAAAAA
Organism: Meloidogyne incognita; assembly: GCA_036172945.1. Taxonomy (NCBI): domain Eukaryota; kingdom Metazoa; phylum Nematoda; class Chromadorea; order Rhabditida; family Meloidogynidae; genus Meloidogyne; species Meloidogyne incognita. The sequence goes on from JARQAC010000037.1 coordinate 2,053,414, forward strand.
GAAATTGGCAAGACAAAGAGATGGATTTACGCGGCAAAAAGTATAAAAGTTATTCTCGAATAGAGACAGTCAAAGGTTGGCAAAGAAGATTGTTAAAAAATGATTTAAAACCCTTTTATAATAACAAGTCTCAAGTGACAAAAAAAAGTTTTCCTATTTTTTATGACCCCATTCATTCATTCTTCACGGGTTGGTGCTAGATAGGACGATTCCTTATTTTTTTATCGCCTTTTTAACTTTTGCCGCCATTCCTTTTAGTCTAGTAGTTCAAAAAGCAACTCATTTTAAACAAAAAAGGTCGTTGGTATTTCGCGTCATCGGCGGCCAACAGACAAACACTGACTGGATTGGGAAAACTTCCGTATCAAGCAGTGAAAATAACAAGGATGGACATATTTTTGACCACGTTTTTATTGAAAGAAATGGCGCGCTTTAAGGACATAAAATGATATAAAAAAGGATGAGGGAAGAGAAAATGGATGAAAATAGAAAATTTTATTAGGGCCTCTTAAATTACAATGCTTTTGTAAAATTGAACTAAATTAGGCTTTTGGATTGTAAAAAATAAGCTGAAAATTAAAATTTATTTTTGTTGGACTTTAAATCCCAAAATTTAATTACTGTAATTTTTGCCTTTTTGGCAAAATGTAAATTTTGGACACGACCAAATCGGCGCGAGGTCATAACGGCGCAAGGTATAATTTCTTCAAGATATCCTAATCTTAACAGATTTAGTATTAAACGATTCCTCTCATCGAGACAAGGAGTTTGGTACCAAAATTGATAAGGTTCAGATATTTTCCAGTTAGTTATGGCTTTGCGCCGTTATGGCCGTGCGCCGTATTGGGCTGTACACTGCAAATATTTTTAAATTTCTCATCTAGTACTTTTTTCTTGAAAATTACCTCATAGTTCATCGAAGTAAATTTAAGTTGGAGTTTAACTTTTACCTGAAAGTTGATTCTATCTCCAATAAATAGCCCTATTTTTAAATTGTTTCAGATCTTATTGTTAACATAATTAGATGTCACCCCCAATGCTTTCATCAAAATTAATTCGGCGCTTAATTTTAGTAACTTTAATTACTTTATTGTATATTTGTGCTAGAACATATAAAGGTAAAAATAATTGTTTAATATTTTAAAATTAATTCTAATTAATTTAGAATATAGAAATATAATTTCTTCGAGAGATGAAACTACGGCAATTACAGTTAAATTATCTATTTTTAAGAGAAATTTTCTTCATTAAAATTTTTAAGATTATTCAACCTGGGAAAGAAGCTGAATTTATTAAATTGCAAAAAATAATTAAAGACGAAATTCGAGCAATGCAAACGGTGGAACGGATTAGGTCAGAACGGGTAAGTAAATTTTTTTTTTCAATGAAGGAATACATTTGAACCAGGGCTGCGCGCAATTGGGATTGCGTAAATTGCAGGGGTTTTTGCAAATGCGAGTTGCGGATTTTTTTGCGATTTCGTGCAGTCTTGATTTAAACTTTAGTAGATACACCCAATCCTCATAAGAATACCATTTTTATGTTGGGGTTGGACACTGGAAGCCGTCTTAGCAATATCCCCAATTTAAAATACACCTTATTATAAGGTACGATTTTTCACCCTAAGTGGGTGTCTAAAAATTAGATTCACACTTTATTTAAACCAATTTCTCATTCCTAGTTAATTTCTTCATTAATTGGCATGTTAAACAAACAAAAATCGTTGGAAGAAGAAAAAACGACTCAACCCGATCCTGGCTCTCAAAAGGCAATATTTAGATTACAAATGAATTTATCTAGATTATTTGATTTCTTTTAATTTACTTTTCATTTTATTAATATTTTAATTAAAAATTATTTACAACTACAATTATACTATACAATAGACGTTTTGAACGAAATTTATTTGTTATTTTAATTTTGTGATTTTATATGTTACTCTTTCAGAATTCTTTATCTCGTGTAGTAGAAAACCTAAGTTATCCCAATTCAGGTTCGCGGACCTATGTTTGTACCATAACTTTTCTTGGTTGACTTGATTAATTATGTCGATCGAGGGGTGACCGGTTGGTACATTAAAAGTTATGGGTAGATTAAGTGCACGCTTTGATTGTAACTTTTATGTGAGGTTAATTAAGTTTAATAAGAATTATTAAACTCAAAAAAGTTTGTATCCCAAAATGTGTCAGACTCTAGTCTCTTTTACTCAAAAAAGCGAGAGACAACAAAGAAAAATATTGACTGAAAATCTAAACATTTACTATGTTCTTGTTAATCAAAATTTTAGATAAAATTTATTTTAAAAAATGTCAAAGCCGCATCCGACCGATATAATTCTTCCTGAACCAATCCAGGTTTCACCGTTAATTCGTTTTGCTCGCTGGACTGCTCTTGGCGCGGGAATAATGTAATTTGTGTTTTTATTGTAAAATAATTTGTTAATCAAGGTTTAATTAGCTAAATATTTTATTATTTTTTAAATTGACTCGTAGAAAGTTATACGAGTTTTGAACTTTAGGGGTTTAATTTTCATTTATTCCCTATTTTTCCTTTCTCTACCCTTTGTTGATTTCCAATATTAGTCCTTTTTAATTAATTTACAATTAGTTTTTGGGGTAAAACAAGGAAAAATAGAGAAGAACTGATGATTCGACTTGGTCGAATTCGGGTTCTTATTCGAAATAAGCAAATTCTAAGCCCAGATTCGGACTCAGCACACTCGATTACCTACTGGCAAGCCTCAAAAATGTCAAAAAACATTTTTTCCTCATTTTTTTCGGGACCAGTAATCTCCACATTTACAAGAAAATGAGTCCCTAAAGTTGAAAATTTCCGTTTTTTAGCCAATAACCTTCTCAATATTCAGTCAAAAACAATCAAAAGCAAAGACAATTTCTTATTTTTAGTTATGGCTATGTTCGTTTCCATCAAATTGCTCGTGGTCATGCACTTATTCGTGAATGGGAGGCTGATAAATTTATCCATAAAGTTGAACAGGAGCATGAGAGAGCTAAATTAAATCAAAGGGAGGAGTCTGAATTTGTCATGCAGGTTAATTGAAAATATTTTTTTGTTTTTAATATTTTGGGGATTTTTTCTATTTTCCTTTATTTTTCTCTGACAGCTAAATCAATCAAAAATAGTATATGGGTATAATTATTCGTCATTCATTTATGGCATTCAACTACAGTTTTTTATGAAGCTTTGAAATTTTGGTACTTATTTAGTTCCCCCCCCCCAGTCAGTTTTTTCTAAAAATATATAAAAATGGTCAGTCTGAACAAAAATTGTAGAACCCATCGAGCTGTGTCGAATGACACCAAAATCAACAAAATCCGACTTGATTGGACCGAAATACAGACCCCAGAACCACTGGGGCGTAAAATCTTATGGACGAGAATTTATACAAATGATAGCTCATTCGAAAGAGCTCGTCGAGCTGAGTCGAATGACACCAAAATCGACGTGATCCGACTTGATTTGACAAAGATATGACATAAATTGTCGGCTCCGGCAGGTCTAAATAATGTCATAACTATGTCAAATCTTGTCCGATTACGTTATTTTGATGTCATTCGACTCAGCTCGTTGAGCTCTTTCGAATGAGCTATCATTTTCTTAAATTTTTTTAATTTCAAAAAATCACCCCTGTGGTTGTTCAATTTTCAGGGGTCTGTATTTCGGTCCAATCAAGTCGGATTTTGTTGATTTTGGTGTCATTCGACACAGCTCGATGGGTTCTACAATTTTTGTTCAGACTGACCATTTTTATATATTTTTAGAAAAAACTGACTGGGGGGGGGAACTAAATAAGTACCGAAATTTTTTAGTTATTCCATATTAAATGAGAATATTCTTATTTTTATCCTAACAAGGAAAGGTTGCGAGGTGTCCGACCTAAAATCGGTCGAGACCGGGCTCATTCGATAGAGTCCATGCTAGAAAGGGCACATTCTCTATCGAATGAGCCCAGTCTCGACCGTTTTTAGGTCGAACACCTCGTAACCTTTCTCTGTAAAATTATTTTTGATTGATTTAGTTTTCAGAAGTAAAACAGGGGAAAATATAGAAGAAATTGAAAGTGATTTCTTAAAGTTTTAAAATTCTTGTGTGGCGTTTAAGAACAATATTTTTGGTTTCCCGAATTTTATTTGAAGAATTAGCCAGAAATTACTAAATTTCCTTTTTTTATGCCTAAATTTCCGGGCAAGAAATTAAAAAAAATTTTTTTGGCTTTTTTATTACTATTTTTACTTAAATTATAAATCTGGCTTTCCATTTCAAATAATTTTCATTTAATTCTTCTAAAAATTTCCAATTTATTAGGTGACTGGTTCTAATATCGATGAGGGCAAGGCAAGTATGGATGTTGAGCATCTTTATCTGAAGCTGTAGAGGAATATTCGAGGATAGAAAAAAGTATATTTCAAGTTAAAATTTGTTGTTTTTTGTGTGAATTAATTAGACAAAAAATAAATAAAAATAGGATTTTATGAAAATTTTTTAAAGGGGAAATGTCCAAAAAATTATAAGGCCTTCCATTTTTTCGTGCTCTCAAACTTCTTTTTTAATATTAAATTTAGTGAAATAATTAGAATTTTGAAAGTTTCAGAGTTTTTTAAAGTTTTCTTATTTAAAAACCCCTCAAAAATGCATTCGTTTAATCAAATTAATTTTAAGAACATTTTTCAAATTAATTTTTTAAAAATATTAGGCGAAATTCAAAAATCGTAGGGGTGGGGTTTGTTACACACTTTATTCCTCAATACCTAAATTAACTAAAATAGGAAAAATACATATCATTTAATTTTTCTACAAATTAAAAATATTTAATAATCTTTTTAATAACAAAAGGGCTAATAATACATATATTTTTAAATTAAAAATCAAATCCAAAATTTAAACAACATTAGATCCTCCTCTTTTTCGTTGTTCCTCTGAAGAATAACAATACTTAAAATTTAATATTTTTGAAGAAAAGTAGTAAAAAATACAAACCAGTTCACATTCTTGCTTGGTGCGAGGTGAACGCCATAAATTGAAATCAAGTTCAGAACAATAAGGGAAAATATAAGGCTAATTTAAAAAAATGTTTAAATGAAAAAATGTTGGAATGAAATACCTCACACTGATCGGTATTTGTGAATCGGTTTACCTAAAAAAACTACTTTAAAAATTATTGAATCTGGGATGCTCTGGTATGGTTCGATCAAGCTCTTCGAGGCGTATCGAACCATACGAGGGCGTCATGGATTCGATAATTTTGAACGAAGTTATAGGCTCGGCGGTACATTGGCAAGCTCCCTTGGAAATGATCTCAAGCCTTTTAATAAAGCCAAAAAGAATTCTTAAATATTTTTCTTAAATTAAGGAGTATTTTGATAAAATCTAAGTACGAATGTATAAATAAATTATTTAACTATACCCTTCTAAACCAGCGATGAACTTTTTGCGCTGGATCACGTGTATTCACCGTTACATTAGGGCAACCGTTAACAATCAAATCATGCCAAAGGACAAAAGGCATTGGGTCACAACCTCGGGCTGGAGATCCAATAGGGCAAGCACAGAGCTAATTAATTTATTTATTATGGTTTTTAAAGTTTTTTAATTACTCAAAATTAAAGCAGTGAGATTAGTGTAAATTTATTTTAAAAAATAATAAATATTTCAATTAATTCGGAAATTAATCTAATAATTTAAGGAAATAAAATATTCTTGATTTCTATTATACTTTAAGAGAAAAATATTTACAATTTTTGCCGAGTCAGATTTTTTTCGGGTAAATATGCATTATTTGCAAACTTGATAAAAAATATTGGAATCCAATGCGAAAGAATTTTCGGAAAAATATTATCAAAATATAGTATAGGGAGCTTATTAACACTCTAGGTACCTTTTATTAACATTAAGGTCTTTTTTTAAAAACTACAATATATAAAATAAGTAATAGGACTCTCTAATAATTTACTTGACATCCATTTCGTTCAGTGACTACAGCGCAATCCAATCCTTTATTTAATTATCAATTTATTATTTAATTTAATTTACCAGTACAAAGCATGGGTGGGCAATTCTCAACAATTAACCTCCCAAGATCAGCAATAATTTGATCCTGTCCTAATATATGAGGGAGAAAAAATGGAGGAATTAGAAAAATTAATTTTCTAAAATTTTTTTAAACAAACTTTGAGCATTCAAAGCCTGATAAATAACAAAAAGAGCAAAAGAAACGGATAAAATATTTATTAAATTATTCATTTATATCTCAATTAATAAATAAATTTATTTAATTAAAAATTCTTTTATTGGATAGGAAAGCTTTTAATTGTTAGCGGAAGAGGAGAGAATGTTGTTAGCGATCGTTTGGGTTGTGGATGATAAAAAAAGAATGATAGTTGTGGTGTTTGGGGGGAAGGAAAAAGCTGGTAGGTAAAAAAGGGGAAGAGCTGCTTTTGGAAAAAATAAATGTCGGTACTAAAACAATTTGTGTGTGTGATTGCGGATCCTAAAAAATATAGATTGTTGTTAGGAATAAGGGAAAGTGAAAAATAATTAAAGTTAGAAAGAAGGTTCTTCATTGTTAAGTACAATTCAAGTATACAAATTCGGGCTCTATCCGAAAACAGTGCCGGCATCCAATTTTTCCTTTCCTCCTCGAATGGGAAAGGAAAAATTGATTTTTAGGCTGTAGTATACCGGTGGTAAGGTAACTTTGTCCAAACTTTTCAATCACGGTGATTTTGGTGTCAATCTCAGTTCGAGGAGCTCTTTCGAAAGAGATATCATTTAAAAAATCGAATTTTTAACTCCAAAATTGAGCCAACTCCACAAATGGTTTTTCAATTTTCGGGACCTATATAACGGTCCACAGGCATCTCCGGAAAAAAGTTGTACGTTCGACTCAGCTCGCTGAGTCGAATCGACTACAGCCTAAAAATTAACTTTTTCTTTCCCATTCGAGGAGGAAAGGAAAAATTGGATGCCGGCAATGTTTTTGGATAGAGTCCAAATTTGTATACAAATAATTATTACAATTTTAAGAATAATTGACGAATTAAGGAAAGTAATTAAAATAGTAAGAGAGTGTTTAACCAACAGATTTAACCACGATTTTTTGTACGGCCCTGCCCAAATGAATATTATAGGCTTCAGGAGTGGCACTTCGTTCAACTAGGAGATCGACTATAATTTTTCGATTCTGTTAGTCAAATAAGCTATAGTCTTATCAGCGATTTTCACCGAATATCACAAAACTTAAAATATTAACAATGCTAAATTAGCCAAAACTGTTTATTTTAATTAATCAACTTTATCTCAAACATGCTTATTTTTAAATAAATATAAAAATATATATAGGTATATTAATTAATTCTCTTAATTTCAACATGAAAACAGGGAAACGGATAGAATTTTCTCCTTTCTCTTACATGCACACAAAACTTCATTTCTGGATTGCGTTCATTTGAAAGTCGATATTTTGTAGACTTTAAATTCTCGTCATAGTAAACCGTCTCAAATTCAATTTTGATATTTTCTGCTTTTTTACTTATAACAGGTTCTTGTTCGATAAAGAATCCTAATTCCTTCACCATTTTAGAGATGTCTTCTGTTTCTACTATATGCTAAAATTAGGTAAATTATGTACAATGCTTCATTAATAGACACCACTATGAATTATAGTTTCACTTTAAAGGTGGTAAAAAATAGAGCCAAGTGGACTCATTATAGGAAATACACAATTACCCTTAACATATTTGACTTTAGGGATCACTAAATATCAATTAACGGATCAAAATGTCTTGGCAATTTAAGCCAAATATGTCTTCTGTTTCTACTAGGGTTGCACAAAACCGTTTAGCTAAACGGTAAACGGTAAACGGGTTCTTTGGTAAAATTAAACGGAACGGTATACGGGTCTCAAATAAACGGCATAAACGGTAAACGGTCCTTCTAAACGGCGTTTAATTCGTTTAATTTTTTCCTAGAGTTAGTGGCTTAAAACGTGAATTTTTTCCTTCTGACACACTAAAATCAGAAAATTTTCGCCTGCGGTTTTGTGTGTGTGTGTGTAAACGGTTTTGTGCAACCCTAGTTTCTACTATAGTCGATATTTTGTGGCTCAGAGCTCAACCAAGACAAGAACCTAAAGATAAGAGTTTTCCCTTTCGCTGGATCCCATTAAAATATAGTCTATATTTTAATGGGTATAGTCTATATTTAATGTAAATATAGTCTATATTTAATGTATATGTAACTAAATATGTATATAAAAATTCCTTTACCTCAATAATATGATTGTAAAGTTTTGTCAAGTTTTCTGAGTCTTCTCTAAATTCTTCTCTAAATTCTTCTCTAAAATCTTCTCTAAAATCTTCTCTAAAATCTTCTCTAAAATCTTCTCTAAAATCTTCTCTAAAACCAACTAACATTGATTTAAAAACTTTATAAAATTTATTTCCTCCATTTGTCAAAATTTTAAATAAAGTTTCTAAGGCTTGATCACTTCTGATGGAAAACATTAGAATGAGAAGATTGGAAAGTATATGATGCAAGATACATTTTAATAAAAGATTCTTATCATAGTAATCAGGGAAAATTCGCAGCCTGACCTCTCGTGTAGTATGAATTTGCAAAGGTATTTTTGTTTTATTATCATCAAATAACAATTCAATCATTTGAGGATTAAATATGACGTAATTAAAATCAGCACGTTTAAACACACAAGTAAAAATTTGTTGAAATACATAACGGGCAATCTTCATTTCTTCAATAGTTTTTGGAAAGTTTGGCAAATGTAAAGTAATCGCTAAATAAATATAATTTTTATTTAAAAACTAATTTTAAATTAATATTCTCAAAGTTTATCCGCAGATTTTGTCCGCAAATATCGGGTATTCGATTCCATAAGTTTATGGAACCGAAATCTGTGTTCCTACAAAAATCTGGGACCACTTATTGCCCATAATTGTTGAAATCGATCAATTAAGAAAATAAGTATTTTTCAAAATTAAAATGTTTCGTTTTGGGTAATTTTGTCGCTTATAGACCCATTTTTTTCTAACCCAAATTTTTTTTCTATATATCAGAATGGTCAAATCTTTTCCCTTCTTTCAGCTCCGGCGTTTTCAAAATCTTAGCTCCGGCAGCTAGCTCCCGGAGCCGTACCCAGAACTGCTAACCATCCTTTACAATTTTTTGGGGTAAAATTTGAAGAGAAAAAATAGGACCCGCAAACGACATTATTACCTCGTTTCTTTTTTCCCCTGAAAAATTGGAGTTTTGTGCTAGTATGGTCGCAATTTAGGTTTAATTTTCTTTTGTCCAGAATTGGAATTTTAATTTTGACCAGCTTAGTGTTAATCCTCTTTTCCTAATTTTTTATAAACGGTAACTTACATAAACTCCCTATTTCATCTTCTTTTGTCAATTCATAAGAGAATGAATATATGCTTTCCTGATTGTCACTTAAAAACATAGAAATCCCTTTTTCAATTCCACATTTCCACTAAAATTATTTTTAAAATAAAAAATTATTTCATTTTTAAACCTTTTTTTCGAGTTGTTCACTCAACTCAAATTCATAAACTTTAGGTTCTGGTTCAAATACATTACTATAAGTATACATAGATTCTTTATTTATTTGAAACTGAAAAATAAAAATTTGTAAAATAAAATTATTTTCAATTACAAATTTAATTTTAAAAAATTCCTTCCGTGCCAATTGATTTTTGTTATCATTAATAAGATGATTAAAGTAACTATTTGTTTTTTGCATTGATAATAGTTGATTGGAATTGAGATATTTAAGTATATCTATTTGGACTTCAGTTGGAAGAGAATCCATTTTATTTAAACTTTTTTATTCGATAAAAGGTAATAGTGAAGAAATGAGGAGTAAAATTGTCGGATAGTTGGAAATCTTCGGATATCCGGATCCGGCATCCGAACCGAAAATTTCCGGATATCCGGTCTTTCTTCGGATCCGGATATCCAGATCCGACAACCTTAATGGGAAGATACCTTAAAAATTATTTTTTTCTGAAAATCATTTATGTAATTGACGATGCTGATCACAAATCTGATATCAGATTTTGTCATTTTTAACATTTTATTTATGATATTATATCAATTACTTGATTTTTATAGAAAATCAATTATTGGCAGGATAATAAAGTGATATATCTGGGTTAAAATAATATCAAAAACCCCATTTGTTTTTTTCCAAACGGTTTGTCTCCATTGGAACTCATCCAAATACATGTACAAATCATAGATAAAATGTTATATTTGAAAAATCTGATATCAGAATCGTGATCAGCATCGTCAATTACCTATACAAAATGATTTTCAAAAAAAAATTTTTTAACGTATCTCCTAATTCTTCACTATTATCCAATAAGAGATCTAAAATAACAGAAATATTTCTATAAAACAGGGCTGAGATTGAGACAATGTAAGAAAATTCAAATATTTATATGTAAATATGTCTGAAAATCTGATCTGACTCATGAACTGTGATTGGAAAAATATAAAAAATATTACAAAAAAATAACAAAAAATATTCTTAATTTGATAAAATTACAACAAATATAATAAAATATAAATTTAAAAAATTGAAGAAATAATAGCAAATTTAGAATTTTTTAAATAAATTTTTTCTTAAATTCTTTTTCGCATTCATTAATAAAAATTAGCAAAAATAAAAATAAAATTTTTTAAATGGAACCATTTAAAGCTACATAAAGCTAGTGGTTTGCTCAATAAATTACAAAAATACAAATTCCTTTTTTTAAACAAAAATGTGACTACTATATGTATATTTTTTCCCTTTTTTCCACTTTATATCTACATATTTTTTACTGATTGAATAACTATTTTTTTAGAAAAACAAATGTGTAAAATTATAAAAAAAAATAGAGGGAGATAAAAGAATTTTAAAAAATAAAAAGAATTTTTTTATAAAGTCGGGGCATTACAAAAGAAGAAAGGACTACCGAGTAAGAGAATCTAGTAAAATTATACTGCCCCAGAAGAAGCTAAAAAAAGTTTGGAAGGGAGATTGTATAGGCCAGAAAATTAGCGGGTAGACTACTATGTTAATCTGCAAATTTATAAAATAATGAATGACGGCTGGTACAAAACAAGAGAACAAATCAAAATAAATATAATGGAAAGCATTTTAAATAAAAAAATATACAGATTTAAGTTTAAATTAGACAAAAGGCGAGGCAAATTCAATAGAAAGAATTTTACTAAATGTGTAATAAAATAAAATTTAAACTAAATATGTATACATTTATTGTCTCACACAAGAACAGAAAACGAAACAAAAAAATTTAAAGAAATAACGAAACCAAACATTTTACAAAGGGTGTAAAAATTATAAGGATATTTTATATTTTCTTGTAGTTTTTAGAATAAAATGTCATTTTTTCTCTTATGGCCCTCCAAAATTCCCCAAAAATGCGGATATTTTAGCTTAAAATTGTGGGATTTTAATAATTCGAGATCGGAGCCCTGTTAAACAAAAATTTATTAAATATTTAAAAACTAATTTTATTTAAAATGAAAAATAAAATGATAATAAAGGAGTAATTGAATACTAGATTTTTATTTCCAATTATTCTCATACTACTTGAATTCCATATATCCTGTGTAAGAGGAGTTTTGCATAACTTTAATAATAATATATTAATTATGAAAGTATTATTAAGGTTCCTTAATGGCCAATTAAATTGTTTTTAATTTTTATGTGAAAAGACAAAGTTACTCATGTCAGCTGGGTCCTGCCGCGTTTTAAAAAAAAAGCCTAAGCGGAAGAGAACCTCAAACCTTGTCTAACAACTAGAAACCTCGGCCGATCTCTACTAACAACAATAAAATTAAATATCTGACCGTTTCCTGATTTGGTAGAGGTTTAAAAATCAGAGAACGTTGTTTAAACAACTCCAAACTACACTCTTGTCCATTACATCCGCGAATAAAAGGTGTTAGATTTATCAAATTATCAACATTATCTCTTCTATATAAAACCTACAAAATTAAATAAAGTATTGAAAGAGAGAGAATAATTTAGAAATTTACTTTTACATAATACCCTCTTTCAACATTTCTCCACAATTCAATCAAAACACAAGCTGCATAACCGGGTAGTCCGTCTCGGTCAAAATCAGTATAGTCAAATTGAAGGGTAGAAAATAATGCAGATATGGACATATCATGCTAAAAATATTTTATTTTAATCTCGTAAAGATTTAACCCTCGGGACTGATAGGAGCAGACTTGTTAATGGAAAAGACGGGATATTGAGGTACGGCTGTATTTGTCAAACCTCATTTTATCCACTCAGGGTAAAAATGAGAGTGTCTTAAAATAAGGTCCTTGAACATGATAACTCATAAAAAGAAAATCACTTAGATAGTTCACCAACCCAAATGGCTAACAAAATTTAAAATGAATCTCAAATTAAAATTTATCTAATTTTGGAGCTAAATAGAGTCTCGACTACATATTTTCAATTTAATTTATTTAAAAAAACCAACAGCAGAGTAAGCGTAATATCTAAGTCTTTCAAGCCATTCACATTCCTTTCCTTCAAGTTTAGTATCTGAATAAGGATCGCTTCCAAAACGATTATTAACTCGATTAAAGTCTTTCAATTTTTCCAAACATTTTATCTTAAATTTAAACAAAATATCAACCTAACACCTAAACTAACTAACTTGCCTTTTTCTCCATTCTTTCAATTATTTCCCAAAGAAAAGAGCCCCCAATCATTCGAGGAATTTCAATTTGAAAATTCATATTTTTGAAAGAAGCCATTCCTTTTAGTAAATATTTTTATTTATTGGAAAATATTTAATTAAATACTTAATCCAATTTGTAAATCTGTGAGGCGCATATCTACTTCCAACGCTTTAGGTAATATTTGACGTACCCAATCGGGGGACCTCAATCCGTGTGTTCTCTATATTAAATTAGAAAAAATAATTTCCTTTATAATAAATTTGAATTTCTTACTTCAATATTAACCGTTTCGATAAATCCCCATAAATTATTAAGAGTAATGGGAGAACCAGCATATTCACTTATTTTTGATAAAAGTGCCTTAAATTGAAATAAAAGTTTAAACCCGGATCCAGGACCGGATTTTCAGGATCCGGTAGTCCGGAATCCGGGTATTTTGATAAAACCCATTTTCCGGATTTTGGACCGGAAAATCCGGTCCGGATAGAAAAAAATTAAAAATCCGGAAACCGGATCCGGCAATTTGCTAACTGTAAACTTTAATTGAAATATATGTAAATAGGAATAATACATACATATTAGAAAACGAGGGAGAATAAAAACTTAAACTAATAAACTTACAGCACTAGAACGTTTTAACTGTTTATATTCTGGTGTTTGCTCTAACAAAGCAAACAAATCAAGAGTTCTCTTGCAGTGATGTCGGGCATATCCCATCTTAATTTTAATTTTCTATTAAATTCTAAGGGAAACTATAAAATTACCGGGTCTTTCATAAACTCAAAACTGTGAATAGGGATGGGAACGAACTGTGCAGGCCATTCAACCAGATTCGGATAATCTGTCAGAAAAGTCGTTAGTTAATCTTTTATCGAGACTTTTACCAATCCCGCAACGCCCTCTCCCTCCATACATCCCCATCATGTTTGCAGTTGCACTTTGAATTGTTCTGTTAGTATCAGTTGAAATCACAAATATTTCTTCACTCCGATAGTGAGGAGAAAGGAATTGTAATTCATCAATGTATCTTTTCCCCAAGAATTTGCCCAAATTAAATTGTTGAATCATTCCCCTCTTTAAATTAAAAAATTGGAAATTAATCAGGAAAGGAAGTTTTGTACCGTTGTAAGTTCACCAAATCCATTAGGCCAAGCACTCTCTTTGTTTGGATCATTTGGGTAGATGTAAATAGGTGAACGATCCCCATGCCTCCAAATCTGTGTTTTAAACCCCCATTTAAATAAAGGTATGTTTAAAATATCCTCACAGTTTGTACAAAAATTAATTGGTCTATTTCAAAAAAATTATGATTGATTGGAAGGCCATTAGAAAACAATAATAAACTATTAAAGCTAAACAACCCAACAAAATAAATTTGTAAATTAATAAAAATCATTTAAAAAATTAATTTGTTAAAAAAAGAATTAATTTCAATTTCAAGTTAAAGCCAATACTTCTCTTCAAACAAAAACAAACAAAAAAAGTTTTGGGCTAGCAGAAAAAAGGGGTACTCATTTTTGCTCACATTTTTTAATGCTCTTAAAATTTTTTTTCTTAAAGCACTCCATTTCCACTTAAAAATTACGCCATTAAACAGATTATTTTTAATTTTTCTTTTAAAGAGTTTTGATAAAAAAATTGAAAAATTTTATTTGAAGAATAAATTTTATATTTCAATCAGACTTGTACAGCACAGATGGATGACTCAAAAATTGCACGGATATAAATCAGGAATGCCAAGGGTTGAGAAAAAATTTTGGAAGGCTCAGGCAGAAAAATTTCATTTTTTTGTAAATACTTCCCCCATTTATTTGAAAAATTCCCATCATTAGGCGTGTAAATTTCTGGCGTTTTGGCGCGCCGTTTTGGCGTTTTGGCGCGCCAAAAGATGAAAATCACGACAAAACGCCATGACGCACACCCCTGGTGTCCTTGCCAAGTCTAATTAAAAATTACGTATAATATTTTCCTCTTCATTTAACAAATTTCACATTCCAAATCAAGACGAGTAGTTTCAACAAATGCTTCAATAGTTGTTATATTGGGAAGATATTTAATTTCTTTAATTGGAATTCTTAAAAGAACTTCTTTATAAATTTAATTTATTCAAAAAACCTTAATTTTCGTTTAATTACAGAAATATCATGTCCAATTTCGGGACATCGATGAGTAATCAAAATATAACTAAAAATTGAGTATGTTTTCAGTTAATTATTTGAGATTAAAAATGAAATAAAAGCTTTAAAGAGAAAAATAATAAATCAGAATTTTTGAGTTTCCCCAGGGATTTTTATATTTAAATAAACAAAACAGAATTTCAAGTTTACGGAAGAACAGCTAATAGTTAATATTTAATTAATATTTACGATCAGCTTAGACAAAAGTATTATAGCAGAAATCAGAATTCTAGGTTTACAAAAAGAAATAAAAATCCTTAAAAAAACCAACGGGTCAGGATCATTCCAAGCACCAAAATCCCCAGCACAGCCCTCTACTGTGTAATTCCCCAACAAATCTGTACTCGCTCTACCTAAAATAAAAATATATTTTCAAATTATGAGGGGTATTACCCATTTCATCGTCATTTTCCCAAGGAAGTGTATCGCTGTCCATAAGTTTTACTTCAACATTAAAATGACTGTCAGCTAACACAGAAAATTAATTTTAAATTCTAATTAATATTTACGGTCAGTCGGACAAATAACCCTTCCCCTTGCACGAACACAACGTGTTCTACATTGGATATGTGCAATAAATAAATTAATTGATATTATTAAAGTAATTAATACAAATTTATTTATCATGAAAAATAATTTATTTTGACAAAGAAAAACAAAAATAAATTATTGGAAAAATATTTTAGCACTTTTTCCTTATCATTCTATTATCAGTAATTCTTGAAATTGTCAGTACTTTTATGAAATATCATAAAATGTGATAATATTAAAAAAATGCTAAAATAGCTAAACTTGCTTGTCATAAATATAAAATTTATTTTTCTCTTACTAATTTATCAATAAATATGTAAAAACATTAGGCAGATTTTATTAAGCAATTCTCTTAAAATTAACATCAAATCTTGTATTGCCCAATTCTCTAAAGCCTACTTCTCTAACAAAAACAGAAAACTTGATTTCTGGATTGTGTTTATTGGAAAGCTGATATTTTGTAGTTTTTAAATTGTTCCCTCCAACGTTGATTTCAATATTCTCTGCTGTTTTACTTATAATAGGTTCGCGAGTAAAACTTAAGTTAAGTTCCTTCACCATTTTGGATAAGTTTTGTGATGTTTCTATATGCTAAAATTAAATTACCGTATATGCTCTATTAATTACCCTCTCTCAAATAATTACCTCAGCTCTATTAATTACCCCCTACAACCAGGGCCCGTAGAATAAGAAGGTGGTTAGGTGACGATGGTTACCTAACCATCGTCACCTAACCATGGTTAGGTAACCACAAGGTCATTGTAAACCGGTAGAATAAGAAAACCACGTGGTTAACCACCGTCGTAAGGTCACCTAACCAGCAACCAGCTTCTTATTCTACGGGCCCTGAGGTTGAAACAATAATTACACAGGGTAATTATTAGAGCATATACGGTATGTGTTTTCTATAAAAAGCCCTATCCTGAATTACAGCCCCAATTGAAAGGTGGTACAGAAATTCTTTCAATTTCAGGGTATTGTGACTTAGTGGGTTTTTTGTTTCTGAACCGATTTCGACAAATGAGGTGTCATTCGAAAAAGCTTCAAAAACTGAGTCGAACTAGATACGGGGGAAGTCGATCCGACAATCAGGGACCGAGTTACAGACCCCTGAAGTTTGAAAAAGAGAACGGGGAGTAAGCTCACTTTGGGGTGAAAAATTCGAAAATGCAAATAATAGCTCATTCGACTCAGCTCGACGAGCTGAGTCGAATGACATCAAAATCACTGAAATACGACTTGATTGGACAAAGTTATGATCGTTTGTTTTAGCTCCTTACCTATGGTCTCCATGGAGGTTTTTGCTGCTACGGAGGCCCCAAGTACGTCCAGAGCAAGGAAGATGGGCATAGGTTGATGTTACTGACCCAGACCCAGCGACCGTTGACTCCCCGCGAGGCGCGTGCCGCAAAACCCCGCGCGAAGCGCGGGGTTTGCCGACGCCCCACAGGTTTAGGTTGACCATTTTGAGCCTCTTTTATCTCGGCTCAAAGTTGAGGCTGAGGGCTGATTTTGGTGTCATTCGACTCAGCTCGTTGAGCTGAGTCGAATGAGCTATTATTTGCATTTTCGAATTTTTCACCCCAAAATGAGCTTACTTCCCATACTCTTTTTCAAACTTCAGGGGTCTGTAACTCGGTCCCTGATTGTCGGATCGACCTCCCCCGTATCTAGTTCGAATCAGTTTTTGAAGCTCTTTCGAATGACATCTCATTTGTCAAAATCGGTTCAGAAACAAAAAACCCACTATAAGTCACAACATGTCGCCAAACATTGGCGACTTTTGGTCGATTTTTAACCGTTCGATTTTTGGTTAATTTTTTCCTCGTTCACCGTTAATTTTTTGCTCGTCCACTCTCCTTTTTTGAATTGTTTTGCCCGCCTAAATTCCTTTCTTTTATTTTTTTGTGTCCGTTCGTGCCAGCCACCCTCTGTTCTCTTACTTAATTTTCCTTTTGTTTTTTGACTTGGCTTCTCTTGCCGAGTCTTCTCTTCTGTTTTTGTTTCTCTAGCCACTTCGCGCATTTTTTCAAACTTACATTTTTTAATTATTTTATTGCCAAACCCCGCCTTTATTTGTGCCTATTTAAGAGGTAGATCAGCCACCCACATATCCTCATTATCCTTCATTCTATTCTTCACTTCTCATTCAACCACTTCAACAACTTCCTGTGTGGGCTGATCTGCTTCTGGCCCTTGCTGGCCCTCAACTTGTTCGCTGCGATTGTTTATTTGTGTGTGAAAATAAACTTTATTGGTTGGACTTGTGTGTTTATTTTTGTTGGTTAAAGTGAACGTGCTCCGTTCACTTCTGCTTCCTTGGTGAACGGCACTACCGTTCACCACTTCTACTCCTTGGCTAAAGTGACTCGTGCTCCGAGTCACTCACTGCCCTTCCTTTGACTGTTGGCACTACCAACAGTCTGGTGCCAGTGCCACTATACACTGGCTGGTGCCACGACTCTTCCTCCTCTTCTTCAAACCAATTTGTCGGGACTTCCCGACTCCCGACACAACATTCCAATTTCAATTCCTAATAGGCTCTATTATAGGAAGTATACACCTAATTCACATTTAAATGATTATTCTGAAATTTTTTTACAGAAATTTCAGGTAAATATGCACTTTAAAAATATATAAATATCCATTATCGGATCAAATATTAAAGAAAGTTAAACCATATAGAACCCTAGAAGACAAAGCCCAGAGATCACTTTATTAACCTTTACCTTTATAATAAGATTGTAAAGTTTTAGCGAATGCCGATTATCATAAGAAATTCGATAAAATATATTTCCTCCATTTTTCAAAATGTTAAACAGAATTTCTATAGTTTGATCATTATCGTCGTTTGTTGCACCAAAATTAGATATAAAGTGATAAGAACGCATATGATTTAACACAAATTTTAATGAAATAGATGTGTCAAGAAACTTAATGAGACGAGATTCATGTGAATGAACAGTTAAAGGTATTCTTGCTTTATTATCATCAAATAATAATTCAAGCATTTGAGGATTGAATATGACGTTATAAAAATTAGCATCTTTAAAAGCACAAGTAAAAAGTTGTTCAAAGAAATAACGAGCAATTTTCATTTCTTTAATATTTTTTGGAACGATTGGAAGTAAAAACTCGATCGCTAAAAATTTTAAAATAAACATAATTTTAAATTAATAAGGGCTTCAGAATTTATCCGCAGATTTTGCCCGAAAATACGGATATTTCATTCCAATGAAGCGAAAATTTCTTGATATTTTTTCTAAACTAAAAATGCCCTGAAGCATTTAAAAAATATGTTTTTAGCTTAATTTGAAGCATCTAGAATGGATTTTAATTCCCATATTTTCTATAATTTTCATAATCTGTATGTTCGTTCAAATTTTTTGTGCATATAATTTTCATGAAAAATGCATAAACATGTCAACTGAGATATGAATAGAGCTTTCTATTGCTATATATAACGTATTTTTTGAATAAAAAATTAAAAATTTAAACAAAATTTTCTAGTGTATATAAACTTATGCACCGCAGTGTATTAGTCAAAAATATTGTAAAGCTATTCCTTTGTTGCTGCAAGGCATGTAGCTATTTAATTGGCTCCCGGAGATTTGGGGAATGGACATTTGGGCAGTGAGCGGACATTTGGAGAGTGAGGATTAAAAAATAATTTAAAAAATAATTTTTGGACAAATAAAAATAATTTATACGCTCGTAAAGGTGTTATTGTGGAGTTTCAAAGATTTTTTTTGTATATTTTGATGTCTGTAATATCTTCGTTTTTTACCCCCATAAACAGAACATTATTAAGACTAACATTTTTGCGGAAACTATTTGCGGAAACTATTTTTCCAAAATTTCCGGACCATATTACGGAAAAGGAAAGATGATGATCCCAATCCGGTTTAGGACAACCCTGATACCGAGGTTGGTTTCTAAAATCATTCTAAAATACCGATTTTATGTTGAAATATCGATACCGGCCAACTCTAGTCCGGTCCAGGGCTGATCGAAATAAAAATATTTTTTATTTCGAATCGAAACGAAATAAAAAAATTCCTATTTCGTTTCGGACGAAACGAAATAAACGAAATAAAATAAAAATTTAAAAATATTGATTTTTTAGTTGATAAAGGCTTTTAATCGATATTTAAATCATAAATATGCACCCCAAGAGCTAGATGCGTGACAAAAGCATACCTGAAAGAATAGGGGGCCCTACAAATCAGCCGATATCCACCTTAATCCCCTCAAATCGATATAAATCCGCCTTAATCCTCTTATATCCTAATAAAATCCATCGATATATTCAAATTCACTTTGGAGTATACCACTTTAGATCAAGAGGGATATTAAGAGGGATAAACGAGATATATTCTATATCCTATGGACCTCCCGCACAATGGACTAGGAATACCTATCCCCATTAGTCCCTTTAAATTGACATATATCCGCCTTAATCCACTACGGAGTATACCACTAAGGTATACATATAGAGGTATATTAAGAGGGATATTAATATATATTAATAGGGATATCTTCAATATCCACTGAGGAATTGATTGAACACAACTCCAACATCAGCATATTTAAATCTGAGTTTCAAATTCAGAGCCAAAGCATTATACTTATTGTTATTAGGTTAGGGCTTCCTCCTATTAGCGCTCAGGCAAAATTTTTTAATAATTTAAAATTTAGGACTATGGTAGGTTGAGCGGAGGACCTGCTCCAGCAAAATAACAGCAGTCATCCTTTTTAGCGCCGCAGGCGAAAATTCTGAAAGTTTGAAGCTCATGAAACCAACTTTCTTCCTTTTCAGCGCCGCAGGCGAAAATTTTTTAACTTTAAGCTGTTCATAAGACAGAAATCACTAAAAAATTAATGATTAGGGTGTATGTTCTTACTTTTTTTGTTTCGTTTCGTCCGGAATTTTGGTTATTTCGTTTCGAAACGAAATAAATTTTTTTCTGTTTCGTTCCGAAACGAAATGGAAAAAAGGGCACGAAAGAGCGAAACGAAATTTCGATCAGCCCTGGTCCGGTCTACTGATGTTGCAGGTTCGCTCGCAGCCGCCGAATAACCTTTTGCACTATCTGAAGGAGAGAAATAGCTATGGCACAGCTGCCTTACTTTCCTAATTTTTATAAATTCAAACATACATAAAGTATTGTAATCATCAATTGAATCATCCCAAAATGAACGTTCATCGCCAAAGTTTTTATTTAATATACAAGCAACTTGACCATAGCCTTCAACATCATCAACAAAAAATAAAGGCATTGACTTTTCTATTCCACATTTCCACTAAAACTGATCTATTAAAAAACTTATACTATTTTTAAACCTTTTCTTCGAGTTCTTCACTCAATTCAAATTCATATAGTTCAGGTTCGGGATTAAATGGTTTACATTTATACATAAGGATTTCAATATCAAGCAACTGAAAAATAAAAATTAGCAAACCGAAATCAATTCTATATACAGATGTAAAGCGGATAAAACTGAATTTCTTCCGTGCCAATTGATTTTCGTTATCATTAATAAGATGATTAAAGTAACTATTTGTTTGTTGCATTGATATTAATTGATTGAAATTGAGATATTTAAGTATATCTATCTGAACTTCAATTGGAAGAAAATCCATTTTTATTTAAACTTTTTTGCTCGAAAATAAAAATAAGAAAATCAAAAATCTAAAATTTATCAAAATTGCAGAATTAAAATAAATTTAAAAAATTCTTAAAGAAAATCAAATATTTCGATTTGTTAATTTTGAAAAGTAAATTTTTAATTCCTGACTTAAATTAAGCTAAAACATGTTAAGTTGTACCCGAACGATTTTCACAATTATCGCCGACCTCAACCCTGCCCCAAAAAATGAAAACTCCGTCCCCGACCCGAAAAAGTTTCGGGGTTATACATCCCACAAAATGGTAGTGCGAAACTTGCGGACCGACTTTTGCTGACCATAGGTTTAGGTTTTTGTTTTTCTATCGTACTTTGTCCAAGCTTGTACAATCACGATGATTTTGATGTCATTCGACTCAGCTCGTCGAGCTCTTTCGAATGAGCTATGTTTTGAGAAATTCGTCGAGTCCACAAGTTTCGGCCTGCCCACAAAATGCCATCTCCTGGGGAATTTAAAGAGAGTCAAGAATCCCTCAATATCTCTCCAATCCAATAATCCATGGAAACACCCTTAGTCCCTCCAAATCCCTTTAATTTATAAATAAATTAACGAAAATAGAACGATAGTTTATTGAAAACCCCATATCCGACCCTTCTCCCTACCGGCTGAGATATGTAGCCAAAAGCCATAAAATTAGGTTTCTTGGGCCAAGGATTTCCCACATAATTAGGACCAAGAGTTAAACACCAAAACAATATAGCCAAACAATAATAATAAGTGTATTTCACAAATAAATAGTCCAACAAAGGATAAAAAACCCAGTCAAGAAGCCAAGATAGGAAAGAAGCTCAACCAAAATAAGCTATGAAACCAGAAGAAAAAAGAATATCGAAAAGTGGGGAAAAACATAAATTAATGAATGGCGGCTGATACAAAACAAGAAAAAACAGATGCGCTACATAATAGGAAAAATTTTAAATACAAAAGCTAGACAAAATTAAGTTTAGATTCAGACAAAAGACGGGGCAAATTTAATAGAAAGAATTTTAGCTAAATAACAAAATGAACTTTAAACTAATTATGTTTATCACAAGTCACTGTCCCCGACAGGAGATGACAACTTACTAATGTTTTTCATAAAAAAATCAAAAAACAATAGTTGTTTCGTTAATGAAACGAAACAGAAAAAATTTAAAGAAATAACGAAGCGAAACATTTGCAAGGGTCTGGCCCCAAATAATTTAAAAATAAAGTAGATAGTTAAACGAAAATAAAATGGGTAAATTTATCTAAAATAAAAATCTATGGCCATTTTATCCTTTCCCACATATTTTTACATATTTACATTAAATAGTAAATAGCTGACACTATTTAGTATTTTAAATGTTAGGTGATGGAGGGAATTTTTATAAAATATTTTTTATGGAAATAATTTTTTAAATTGTATTTTTATAGTGTACTTACATTTTGAAAATTTTTTCCACTATATTCTCGATAAGAGTCCTGCTATAAAAAATCAAAAATACCTATCCAAAATTAATAAAAGATAAAATACAGAAAATCCTGAGAAAACATCTATTTCTCAATTTGGAACTAATATCCTAACTTAAAATATCTCTACTATAAAACATTCAATGGTAAAAATGAAATTCGTATACCCCTTCTTTTTTCTTCCTCAATACATATATTGGGTTGTAACATAATTAATGATCGTTTTTCTTTAACGCGTTATTGAATCATTTAAGATTATCAAATATTGATTTATTTATGCTTGTTTTATTGCTCTATTTTTGCTCTTTAATTTTATATCAATTTTGACCGTCTTTAAACGAATTTAGAAAAGTTATTTTATTTTAAATGGTGGAGCTAGGTCAAGTGGTGATTTTCAAGCTTTTCCGGATTCAATTCGCATATAGTGTAGGACGTGACATATGTCATTCGATTCGTCTCGACGAGCTGAGTCTAACGGTACCACTCTCTACTTCAGGAAATGATTCTGGACCGAGTTATATGTGCTGAAAAATATTGGGGCGATTTTTTGGAATCAAAAAAAGTTTATACAAATAATAGCTCATTCGAAAGAGCTCCTCGAGCTGAGTCGAATGACACCAAAATCAGCTTGATTAAACAAGTTTGAGTCGAAACATGCCCCGTTAACTCACGCCTCCACAAAGACAAAAAAGGCCGAGAGCACAAAAAACGCACGAGCACATCCAAAACGACCTCGACTGGGACTTCTTACCTCATTCGGCCTATTCATCAGACTTGGCACTTTCTGATTTCCATGCATTCCGGTCACTAGGAATTCAAAAATGATGGACAGCTCGAAAAAGAGGTAGGTCAATGGATTGCTCCCAAACTCGGCACAGACTTTTGGGAGAGAGGAATTCGAAGGTTGAGGAAATGCTAGAGACTTGTAGATTTGCAACAAGGAGATTATATCATTGATTCAATTTGTTTTTTGTTTATTTATTGCGTTTTGTAAATTGAGAAAAAACGATCATTAATTATGTTACAACTAGTGTTATTCAAACGCGTTTTTCCGGTACCGGTATCGGTATTTTCGGTAAATACCGATACCGAAAAAATACCGATTTTTTACAAAATCGACCGGTACTGTACCGACGGTATTTTACCGGTAAAATACCGATACCGGAAAATACCGCGGTATTTTTCGGTATTTTTTTGAAAACTCAAATGATCAAATTCATTACATATAATAGTGATGAAAACTTATAAAATGGTAAATTCAGTATCTGTAATGAATTAATGGGACTACCTAAAGAGATATCCCTATTAAATCCCATATCGATAACTTCCAAAATCACTTGATCAGCCAGATCAAGTGATTTGTCGAATGTTCCAAATCTAGATAACTTTCTTAATCAATAAATCAGGGATATCAGGGGATTTGTAGATTAGCAATGATCACTTTGATTCTCTGGTATCTATTTCCAATTACTATATTTTAATTAATAATTAGAAATTTTTATGAGCATGACACTAGAATTATTTGGACAATTTATCGCTTTTGAATTAGAGGGATAAAATAGAAAGATTAGCGGATTTTTGGGATTAACAGAGATTAGCTCTACTTGGGGATACATCGGAGATTAGCTCTACCTAGGGTTATATCGGCGGATACATTCGGATTGGTGGATCGAAAACATCCCTTGCTACAGAATAACTCTTTCACTGTCTACAGAAGTACTTCTTCCTTATTAGCACCGCAGGCGAAAATTTTTAGAATTTTGGAAAGTGAAGAAGCCAGATTTCTTCCATTTCTGCGCCGCAGGCGAAAATTTTGGGAAGTGAAGAAGCCAGATTTCTTCCATTTTCTGCGCCGCAGGCGAAAATTTTGAGAATTTGGGGGGAAAATACCGAAATACCGAAAATACCGGCGGTATTTTCATCCGGTACCGGTATTTCCGGTATTTTTCGGTAAAATACCGATACCGAAAAAATACCGATTTTTTACAAAATTGACCGGTACGATATCGGTATCGGTAATACCGAAAATAATACCGCGGTAATACCGGAAAATACCGCGGTAATACCGTACCGTGCATAACACTAGTTACAACCCAATATTAAAAATGGTCATACTTTGCTTTTTTTCTCAATTTCACTAGTTCCCTATGCTATATAATCAGTGATAAAGGATTAAATCTTCAAATGGATAAAAAAGTGAGACAAGATGTCAGAAATTGTAAAATGAATTTGAAATACTACTACAGAACAGGGATGTCTCGGGTTACCCGAAACCCGATACCCGAAACCCGGACTTTTTTTCGACCCGAAACCCGACCCGAGAAATTTTCGAAAACCCGACCCGAAACCCGACATTTTCCTTGGAATTTTATTACAAAAAGGGAAGATTTTTGGCTCTTTGGCCTTCCAAAATTCCCAAAATTTTCGCCTGCGGCGCTAGAAAATGAAGAAATCTAGTGGGTTGGTCTTCCAAAATTCTCAAAATTTTCGCCTGCGGCGCTGGAAAATGATGAAATAGTGGGTTGGTCTTCAAAATTTCCGAAAATTTTCGCCTGCGGCGCTAAGAAATGTTGCCGAATTTGGGCACGATTTTTAAGGATCATGATGGTTTGTGGAGGTATCTATGGGAGGTATCTTCGGTGGAAGGAGGTATCTTCGGGGTAAGATAAAAAATCAAAAATTAAAAAATGTGGGCGTGATATCGCGTGGGACGTTTTTCGTTGAGATTTTTACCATAAAAAGAAGAATTCTGGCCTCATGGCCTTCCGAAATTTGCAAAATACAGAGTAATTTTGCCGTGATGTCGAAGGAGCAAGAGTGGATGAAGGTCGGGGGATTTACTTGGATTAAGGTGGATTCAGGGAGATATCGGAGGGTTTAGAGGTGTATCTGGGATTTCAAGGTATTTGCAGAGGGTCTCGGAGGTTTAAGGTATAAATCATGTATTAGACATCTTCACCAGATACTTTTAAATGCCTTTATATCCCTTTTAATCCCCAAATCCCCTGATATTACTCTTAATCCATCCAAATCCATTTAATCCCTGTCTCTTATTATATCACTTATATATTATCTTATTAAGCCCGCAAATCACTAATATCCCCAACCTCTCGGAAAAATTTGGCTTCATGTTCAAATTTTTAACTGACCCGACCCGAAACCCGACCCGAGACCCGAAACCCGGACTTTTTTTCGACCCGAAACCCGATCCGAAGAAAATTTTGAAAACCCGACCCGACTTTTTTCTCAACCCGAGACATCCCTGCTACAGAAGCGCATAGCTCGGCCTCCACATTTAAAACAGGTGCGTGTTCCGTGTAGTCCAAGCTCTGCAAGCCATGCATCAAAATCCTTATTAACCGAAAACAGTTTTACAAATAGATGGGAATTATAGGGGATTTGAGTGAAGTTGAGGGAGGAAACAACGTCCAACCAATAATAATTTGAGAAAGAAAAAGGAAGGGATATACTAACTTAAATTTTACAAATTACAGAAAAATACAAAATACAGATATTTTCTGTATTTTGTTTCTAGTAATTTTTTAATTCTAGTTACCAAATTTTATATCAAAATTTATTTATTTATCTCTTTTTGAAGGAAAATCAAACAAAACATTTTTTAATAGGCACAAAGTAATCAGGTCAGTAATTCATTAAAAGATAAAAACTATATTGGGATTTTTAATTTATCTACACGACTTTTTTCTATTTTTTTGTAATATTAAAAAATAATTTAAAAAAGACTAAATTGCCAATATATCGAACTAAATTTAAGAAAAAATAAAAAAAAATCGTGTAGACATATGAGATAACCCAAAAAATAAATAATGAAAAAAAACTAAAAGTAAATTAATAATTTAAAATTTTTTCAACACACCTTTTCTTCACATTCATTCCAATAATAAATAAAGTTAATATTCCATTTGTAACATATTTACTTCCATTGCCTCTTCTTCCAAGTCATTCTCTTCTTCCAAATCTTCTTTTTCCTCTGTCTCATCCACAGAAACAACTTTAAAAAATTAGAAAAAATTTTTATTTTAAAAAGGGGTAATAATTGGCCCAAATATAAATTTTTGAAATTATTCAAGAGAAAATTTTAAATTTTACATTTTTTAAAAAAATACATATTAATTGTAAGATATTCCAAACCTTTCCCTTTCGTTTCTGCCCCCTTTCTTCGCCCAGTTTTAATATCAACAGGTTGTGCAAAAGGTAAAAATCGTTTTTCTTTATTTAATTGTCTTGTTAATGCCGATTTAGCTTTAGTGCTAACCAAAGAAGCCAAATCTTTGTTTTGTTTATTTGGCCAAGCCCCCAATTCATTTATAGCTTCAGTATCATCTTTCACCAAATAATAATAATTATAATGGGCAACAACATCACTTAAAAAATATATTAATTATAATTTTCTAGTTAAAAATAAAGTCAAGGAGCAAAGCGAAAACTCAAAATTAGAGTCAAAATTTGGGAAGAATTGTTATTTCGACACATTAAAAAATTTTTTTAAATAAAATCTTATAAAAGCACATTATAACGCAAAGAATAATTTTACAGGTATCACCAAAAATTGTTAAAAAATAACCCTTTATCAAAAATAAAGGGTCCCAAACAAAGGTTTAAAATAGCGTTGCAACCCTACCCTTCGGAATCAGAAGTGTCGGGACAGGGATTTGTCGGGGTAAAGCCTTCAGGGTTCGGGTTGGAGTTCAGTCAAAAAGATCGTCGGGTTTTTTAGTTAAAAACAAAGTCAAGTTTCGAGGGCTACTCTAGTTTAGAATCAAAAAACTAATCAATTTTGAAGGCTACTCGGGGTCACTTTAGTACGTGGGTGCAGGCTTTAAATTACAAATGTTATATCATTTGAAAGAGCTAGTCGAGCTGAGTCGAATGCCACCAAAATTAGCTCTAGGAAAAATTTTTGAACCGAGATACAGGCTATTGAAAATCGAAAAACCATAGGGGGGACCAAGCACTTTTTTGGGGTGAAAAATTCGAAAATGCAAATTATACCTCATTCGAAAGAGCTCGTCGAGCTGAGTCGAATAAAACCAAAATCAACGGAATCCGACTTGAATGAACCGAGATATAGACTCCTAAAAATCGAAGGTCCAAAAGGGCGATTTTTGGAATAAAAAATTTTTTATACAAATAATACCTCATTCGAAAGAGCTCGACGAGCTGAGTCGAATGACACCAAAATCACCGTGATTGGACAAGATTAGACAAAGTTATGACACAAAAAATAAACAAAAAACCTAAACCTATGGGTCGGCGGCGAGGCGCTTGTGCAAAACCCCGCGCTTCGCGCGGGGTTTTGCGGCACGCGCCTCGCGGGGAGTCTACGGGCGATGGGTCTGGGTTCGTAACATAAACCTATTCCTATCTCCCTTGCTCTGGACGTATTTGGGGCCTCCGTAGCAGCAAAAATCTCCACAGATGCCATAGGTAAGGAGCTAAAATAAAAGATCATAACTTTGTCTAATCAAGTCGGATTTCGTTGATTTTGGTGTTATTCGACTCAGCTCGAGGAGCTCTTTCGAATGAGGTATCATTTGCATTTTCGAATTTTTCATCCCAAAAAAGTGCTTGGTCCCCCCTATGGTTTTTCGATTTTCAATCGCCTGTATCTCGGTTCAAAAATTTTTCCTAGAGCTAATTTTGATGGCATTCGACTCAGCTCGACTAGCTCTTTCAAATGATATGACATTTGTAATTTAAAGCCTGCACCCACGTACTAAAGTACAGCCGGCTACTCTAGTTTATCAAAAAAATTCTTTAAAAACACTTACGGGACTCCAGCAGAATCTCTTTCAATTAAAGGACGATAAAGTCGTTCACGAAGGATAGGTAAATAGTCAAGAACCATTGATTGAATATTTCCAGCGATTCTAAAAAAATAAAAATTATTTTCAAAAAAAAATTTCTAAAAAACCTCAAATGCATATGTAAAGCTAATTGCCGTAATAAACGTTGACGTTTTTGTAAATTAGAATTTTTACCAAGCCATGCCGGGAAAGAAATTTGTGCGGTCATATACCCGTCCATAAATAATGCTGGCAAAGCACAAGAGAACATTGCCTAAATTAGAAAAATAATTTTTTAAAATTTATTTTCAAAATGAAAATTTTTTCTGAATTCAAAAAAAGACAGTCAATATATATATAATAGTAGTAGAAAAGACATCAGTCTCAAGCAGAGGTGTTTCGAAATTTCAATTTTTGCCCATGGATTTTCGATTTCCGACTTTTTGGGGATGTTAGAAACTGTCGTGAAAGTCTCTAGAAGAAACCAATTGACTTTTTTCTGGTATTTATCTTATCAGAAAACTCAATTTAAATGTACATAAGTATATGATTTTTTTTAATTCAGAGAAAGGATACCGAAAAATACGTGTAAAATACGGGTAGCGTTTACTGAGAAATCTTCTGATACCCGGAACTGATACAGAACCGAAAAGTTAGGAATATCGTACTCTTTCTGATCTATAAGACTTTTATTAATAAAAAAGAAAAATTAAAATTTTAAACTTGTTCCCTCAAAAGTGACCAATCTCCACCTGTTCTTATTTGTTTTGCAATAATATCGCCAAAAGCAATTGTGTCAGAAGCACGTCGAATAGCTTGAAGATGGTCGAGATTACTGAAAAAAGATGGGAAATGTTCAACAAAAAATTGATAAAAAGACTTCATTTTTGAATTTCTAACATTTGGATAGTTTTCTTGTACAAAAAGTGGCAGAATTGAATAATCATTAAAGAAAAGATCAGATTTTGACATTAATGAAGTATCCGCACTTAAAATTTGGCGAGCAGCTTCGAAAATATTCTGAAAATTTTTTTAAAATAAAATAAAAGTTTGCACCCATTTGGTTATCTTTATGCTATTTCTTTGAAAAATAAATTCTTAAAATTAAAAAGGTACGAAGGAAAATGACAATGACAACTGACAGTTAGAACTGAAAGACAGCAACTGAAAGTTGTCCCCCATCGGAAAATTTCACGTCCCTAAAGTGCTGATGAAAAATTACAAGTCCCATGTAATTATGATTTTTTCCTGGAGGGGGGGGCTGCTGTCAAATTCTTTATTATATTTCTAAACGATCAGAACAAAAAGTTATCCTTATTCCAACCTAATTCATAAAAGATATAAACAAACCATCAAAATATCCTTTTTCTGAAAATCCATCGACATTTGTCCACTAGTAACCATTTGTAATGTATTTATACATAAACGAATATCTTGAGAAGATGCTTCAATAATTTTATCATAAACATCTTTTGGTAGTTTTACATTTTCTTTTGCCGCAATACTTAAAAGACAGCCCTTAAAATTAAAAAAATAAGAGAAAAATATCAAAATATCCAAGAAGAGTTAACGAGAAAAGAGAAGAATGTTCCTAATTTTCAAATTCTAATGTTAAATTTAATGGTAGTGAAAGTAGGATTACAAAACAAATTCCGGCTGTAAAAACTAAAAAATAAGAAGAATCAATCTTTTCCTAAATTCTCGATATACAATTTTTTAGTGTTTCAGGAATCGTCATAATTTTGGAATTTTTCAAAACTAGGAATGTCAGGAAAAGCCTATTTTAAGGAAAAGAACATTGTTCTCCCGAGAAAAATAATCTTCTTATCGAGAAAATTTCCTTTCTGGACAATAGTCCTCCGACTCCTCAAATTTTAAACAAATAAAAATTTTAAAAAACCTTAATTTGTTCAACTCTAGGCCTTTGAAATCTCAAATCAAAACAATAATTAGCCAACGAACGGACTTTCATCGATTGTCTGTCATTACAAATACAAATAATCGGCACTTTAGTTCTTTTAATCATTTGAATTAATTCTGACATCTTTTAAAAATTTTTTTTTAAATTAATTAAAAAAATAACCCCAGCTCTGTCAGCATTTCCACTCATTCCATCAACTTCATCCATTATAAGTAAATGATCAAAAGGTTTTTTATTTTTAGTTTCTGATTTAACTGGTGACTTTGAAGAAGCTGTTGAAAAAGAAATTGAGTTAAAAACAGAAGAGTCAAAAGGTCAAATATTTCCTGACAAAAATAGAGGTAACCTTCTCTATTTCTTCTACATTTCGGAATATTATGGGGATTTTTTCTAAAAACATATACATAATAAGTAGATATTCATTTTCTGCAATTATATAAAAAAAAAGAAAAATGCTAAGGAAGTACCCCATATAAATAAATTTTAAAGGTTTATATCAGTAAAAACCCTTTTAGGGCATGAATGTTATTGTTGGTGAAAACCAAAAAAATTTTTCCAAAAAAATTTTATAAAGGTGTGATTTAATTGTAAATATTTTTAAATTAAAAAATCTCCAAAAAAATTAAAAAAACCTATGTCTTTACTGCAATATTGTTCCATTTGGTTACAGACAAGTTGTTCAGAACGCTTTTCAATTGCCGCTTTGTTACGGACATCAGAACTAAAAATTAAATTTAAAAATCTTTCAAAAAACCAACGCATTCATTATAACAAAAGACAGTCCCAATTCTTTACAACACAATTCAGCGGCTGTTGTTTTACCAATTCCTTTAAGTTAAGAAAAATTAAATTAATTACGATTTCTTTTTGAAAAATAGGACCTATAGAAAGATTTTTGCCTTATTATCTAAAGAAGATTTGGTACTTATTTAGTTTCCCCCCCCCCCCAGTCAGTTTTTTCGAAAATTATGTAAAAATGGTCAGTCTGAACAACAATTGTAGAACCCATCGAGCTGTGTCGAATGACACCAAACTCAACAAAATCCGACTTGATTTGACCGAAATACAGACCCCGGAACCACTGGGGTGTAAAATCTTAAGGACAAGAATTCATACAAATGATAGCTCATTCGAAAGAGCTCGTCGAGCTGAGTCGAATGACACCAAAATCAACGAAATCGGACTTTATTTGACAAAGATATGACATAAATCGTCGACTCCGGTAGGTCTAAACAATGTCATAACTATGTCAAACCGTGTCCGTTTACGTCGATTTTGGTGTCTTTCGACTCAGCTCGACGAGCTCTTTCGAATGAGCTATCATTTGTATAAATTCCAGTCCCTATGATTTTTCGCCCCGGTGGTTCTGGGGTCTGTATTTCGGTCAAACCAAGTCGGATTTGGTTGATTTTGGTGTCATTCGACACAGCTCGATGGGTTCTACAATTGTTGTTCAGACTGACCATTTTTACATAATTTTCGAAAAAACTGACTGGGGGGGGGGGAAACTAAATAAGTACCGAAGATTTTTGCCTTATTAATTTAATAAAACTCAGCATCCTAAACTAGGGAAAAACCAGACATTCTTCAGTAGTAACGGGAAAAGGAATTTTCTGTTTTTTATACACAATATCAGTGAAAAAATAATATTGAACCAGACAGACACCTTTTTTTCATCCCTAATACTTCCCCTATATTTTTGCAAAATGATCAGATTTTCCTTTCTTCCATCCAAAAAAGGAATTAAATAACCCTTTTTATTTGATTGAAAGCAAAAATTAGAAAAACAAATTGAATGGAAAGGAAAGTCTGACCATTTTGCAAAAAATATAAGGGGAAAATTGGAGAGGAAAAAAGAGGGTCTGTCCAGTTCAATATTACCCCTCAATAAATTGAATATAAAACCTGGAGGTCCAGAAAGTAGAGCAGCCTTAAAAATAGAACCATCAGCTTGTGGACCAAAAGGTTTTTTAACAGCTAAAAAATCATATTTAAATTACCCAAAATTATCAAAAAAACCTTTCTTTTTCTCTCCCTGCATTAAATGAAATTTAGCCCAATTTTTAAGCCATTCAAGTAATTTATTTGTTGGGGACTTGTCTGTTTGTTGTCCAATTAATTGTTTAATTGTTTTTGGTCTATATTTATCTACCCACAAAGAAGTTGAAGATTTTTTCTTTTTTTCTTCTTCTTCCTCAATTAAAAATATTTTTGGCCTTTTAATTTGTTGTAAAGGAATTATTTGTTGATTTTGTTGTTGACGTTTACGAGGACTTTGTTGCTGTTTTTTGGTAGTTGTCGCTGAATGAGAAGGCATAACTTTTTTTGATTTTTGTTGTTATTTGATAAGAAAATAGAGGAAATATTTTTTAGTAAATCTTTTTAGTTGTCTAAAAATAAAAAAAAATTTGTTTAAATTAGGATAGCAACCCGACCTTTCGGGGACGGGTGTGTCGTGGATCGGGGTTTGCCGGGGAAGGCATATCGGAGTTCGGGGTCGGGGTTGACTTTTAGCTACCCTAGTTTAAATTAAAGTTTTTTCAGCTTCACTGATAAAATCTAGGGTTGTTGGCGACTGGTTTTACAACCGGAATTTTTGAAATTTTTTGCCAAAAATTTAACCGTTTTAGAAAATTTAAAAAACTGAAAACCGGAAATTAGTGAAAATGAGTGATTTTATTAAAAATTCCCCCAAAATAAAACCGGTATTTGCCCAAAACTCAAAATCGGATTCCTAAAATTTAGATTAACCGAAAATCAAAGATACCGGTTAATAAACGTCGCCAACAGCCCTAATAAAATCTTAAAAAATAAAGAGAATTCTTTAAATGGGTTCTATTTTTAAGACTCTAATGTCTTTTTCTAACATCGTTAGAGAAAATAAGAGAGTGCATATGACAGAGAAAAAAAGGAAATTATTGTTTTAAATAAAAATGTATGGGAGATTGTAAAAGAAATATGAGAGAGCATGTTAATTTTGCTTATAAAATAGCCTTTGTTTAGAAACTGACATTTTCCTCTTTTAAATATTTAATAGATTCTAGGTCCTTCCCCTTTCTGAAACTTACCTGGCTGGGGCGCTCATGCGATCACGAAGGCATGGCGTCTGTGGTGAGACTTCCCCATTGCACTTAAGGGCGAGGTTGACCCGCAGGGCGGCTCCGAACTGGGGTAGGCCCACAGCTAAATTTTTGAGTGTGGGGGACAGCGTTCGCGCTTCCCCCTTAAAATCTGTATCTTGTACAGAAAATGTTTAGTTTTGGAAAGACTGGAAGTGAATCTAGAAAACTATTTAAAAAATCTTGTCAAGTTAGAATAAATTGGGATCGCTTATTTTTTGAGATAGTCAACATAGGTATATCGCAGGGCTGGAGAATTTCGAATTTTAAAAAGCGGAAGGCGGAAGCGGAAGAAAGCGGAACAAAATAAAAAAGCGGCAGACGGAAGGCGGAAGCGGAAGGGCCAAAAAAGGCGGAATTCTGCGGAAGGCGGAAGCGGAAGCGGAAGAAAAATAAAAAAATTTTTATTCGTAATAAAAAATTAAAAATTTTCATATTATGATTTGAATATGTTTCCCTACATTTCAGTGGGTAGTAAAATCTTAAAAGTGATCAAGAACAGGTTGGCAAATCCCTGGATATCCTGATCCAGAAATAAAATCCACTTGTATTTGGACCCGATGTACATCGATAAAAAGGGATTTCGGTGGATTAATCTTAATCCATGTAAATCCTTCGATATACGGCAATGCTATTTAGTCTTCCCGCACCGCGGACGAAAATTTTGAGAATTTAGTAAGACCAACCCACTAGATTTCTTCCTTTTCAAGTGCCGCAGGCGAAAATTTTGGAAGACAAGACACCAATTTTCTTCTTTTTTCAGTGCCGCAGGCGAAAATTTTGAGAATTTTGGAAGACAAGTCACCAAATTTCTTCCATTTTTAACGTCGGATAAAAGTAAATTTCTTCAAAAATAATGTCGTCATTAGGGGTGTATTTTTGCGGAAGAGGGCGAAAAAGCGCAAAAAGCGGAAGCGGAAGACGGAAGGCGGAAGGGTCAAAAAAAGCGGAATTCTGCGGAAGGCGGAACGCGGAAGCGGATCCAGCCCTGGTATATCGTAGTTTATTTTCCTTTCCAATTGGAACGATAACGTAAACATCGAATCTGAATTGGAATTTGGAACAATGTAAAAATATCACAAAATACCTTAACTTACAGACAAAATAAAATTTCCCTTAATTTCGTTTATCAAATACTACCACAAATAAATTTTCTATCCTATCCCATTTTTGTAAACAAATTTATTTATGAATTGACAAATAAACTATAAAATTCCAACATAAAAATAAACAATTTTCATAAACAAAAATATATATCCGCCCAAGATATGTACGCCAATTTAGTAAATCATAAAAGACATTGACCTAAAAAATTATAAGTTTGTTTTGAGATTATTATTTATTCCTTTACATATTCCATTATCTACATATATTACTTCCAAATCTTTTTAGTTTTTAGAATAAAAATAAAATTAAAAATATTTTTTAATGTTAATTATTTTATTTTTTATATTATTTGTTTTCGACAGTGCAAAATCAGACAAAACTGAGGAATTAATTTATAAGGAAATCGGAAGTAACGGTAAATTTGTTTTAAGGGAGTAGAATTAGACGTTATCGGTATTCTAGAATGATGCTGGCCACCCGAAACCGCTCTACCTTATTTTAAAGCTGGGAATCAGGGACCCAATCTAAAGGAAATTTGGAGGATTTAATTCGGAACCCAACCCGGACTCTTTGTCTACCTAGCTTATTCCTGTTGGGAATTCCCTGGACTTTCTAGGAATTTTGTGACAAAGTCTTACGATATACGGGGACAGGGTGAGCGCAAGAGGCAATCGTGAAGAACGCAATGCGCTCACCCCTGTCCGGGATCGCAAATTTAAACTCAAATTTATTTTTAAAAAATTTTAGAAAATTCTACACTAATTTCAGTTAACGAGACTGAAAATAATTATTTGTCTTATAATCTTAAATCAAATAATACTGATGCATTAGAATCAATACAAATTCAATCACAACAAAATTACAACAAAACTTACCAACAAATTTTATCAAAAATTTCAAATCGATGTATTTCGAAAGACGAATTTAAAGAATTACACGGAAATAAAACAAAGCCCGGACTTGTAACAATTCTCCTTCCTTTTCTTGTAGACGACGCTACCTACAAAATCGGACTAAACGAACTTCGAAAAGGCTTCCATTTAAAACCACAAAACAAAAATAATGGGGAAGTTGAAGAAGAATTTGAAGAAGAAGAAGGCAACAAAAAAGATTTTGTCGACAAAGCGATGTTAATTTGTTTTCAAACTTTTGCAAAAATTGGTTCTGTAGTTTCTTTTGGGAAATTATTTTTCTGGCCAGAAGATACTGAACGTGCTGAAAAATTTCTTGTCAAAAAATTTCCAGAAATTGAAGAATTATTTAAATTAAGATTTGAAGAAAAAGGAATAAAAACAAAGCCGTTTAATGTTAAAACAATGGATATAATATTTAATGATTTTATTGAATTTAGAGGAGAATTTGTTAACAAAGCAATTCACACTTCAATTTTACAGTCTTTAACCTCAAAAAATGAGACGTCAAAATGTCCTGAAAATAAAAATTTTAATTTGCTTGATTTTAATAATAATTCTGGTGGAAATTAAATTTTAATTTGAATTCTAATTGATAAATATTTTCTTGTTTGTTTACATTTTAAAAAAAATTTTCATTTGTTCGTTTTAGTGGTTAATTTTGAATTTTGTAACATTTCTTGGTTCAAGACTTAGGGGAACTGTGTCAACATCTACAAGACTAATACTAGACTTTGTTTGATCTAGTAAATTATTTAGACAATAGGATCGAGTATTTGGTATTCAATGGCAAATTTGTATTCTTTATGCAGAGCAGCGAATGTCAACTCTGTTGTAAGGGCTCGGAAAAACCAAATTAAAAAATATTCTTGTCGACATTATATTCCAAGCCTTTTCTCTCATTTTTTTCGAGTAATTTTCTGAAAAGAGTTAATGTTGGAATAAAAAGGAAAATAAATATAGGAGTAAAATTATAGCGATAGATGAGAGAAAATGCGAGGGAGTACTCATTTTTCCTTTCCAAAACCGCTTTCCTCACAAACTGACATTTTCCTCTTTTAAATATTTAATAGATTCTAGGTCCTTCCCCTTTCTGAAACTTACCTGGCTGGGGCGCTCATGCGATCAAGAAGGCATGGCGTCTGTGGTGAGACTTCCCCATTGCACTTAAGGGCGAGGTTGACCCGCAGGGCGGCTCCGAACTGGGGTAGGCCCACAGCTAAATTTTTGAGTGTGGGGGACTGCGTTCGCGCTTCCCCCTTAAAATTTGGATTTTTAGGATGGGGTTTTTGTGAGAGAAAAAAATTGGTCTTTTATGAGAACGTTAATGAAACAAAGAGCAGTTGTTAATTAAAAAGATTATCACATTTTTGTGTTTAAAACAATTGCTTATCAGTAATTATATTTTAAATATAATTTGGGCAAAGGTAATAAATTTACTTTTGTCACTACGAATTCTTTTTATTTTAATTTAAAAATCAGCACATTTTTATAAAAATATTAATTAATTTAATTATTCTTTTTACTGATTTATGCTCTATTGTGAATTCCTATTAAATAAAAAACCATCCATATTTGTCCTCAAAAAATTCAGGAAATTTTTTTCTTAAAAAATGGCAATTTCCCAAATTTTCCCAATAGATGAATTAAATCCAGAAAATATTCAAAATATAATTAAAAATCAAAATAATGATCAAAATAAATTAAATAATGTAAAAACATCGTTTTTAGCTCATTTATTTTCTCTACGTGTTGCAATGCTTATTCTTACATTAATTTGTTTGACGGTAATTAATTAATTTATTAATTAATCTCAGTCCCTAACCTACACAAATTCTCTATATTTGATAAAATACTGAATTGGAGTTGTTATATTTTTGGTTACGGATATTTTCTGAATTAGTCCTGAATGTTAAATTAGCGGAAAAAATATTCGAAATTAAATGACAAAGAAAACCTGGCTAAATAAATACCCCTCCCTCTATTCCACAAATTATTATGAAATAATTAGGTCTGTTAATTTGAGAATTGTTTTACAGCGATCTTAAACAATACATTTTAAACCTACATAATATTTTAAAAAATTTTGTTTGGCCACTGGTTAGCTACCTAAGCGTTATCCCCAGAATAAGATGTAAATTCAGTTACAAGAGTATTATAAGGAAGAGACAACTTTAATATTATTTTTTTTAAATTTAAATAAAGGTATTAACATCAAATTCTTTATTATTAAACTTCACCGTAATTTGCATGAAAAAAGATGCTAATTTTACATCAAATGAAAGAGGTGTTTTAATTGCTGGCACAGCAATGGGGGGAATTGCAGCTTTTGGGACTCTTCCCCCAATAATTGATATTTTTGGTATTCGATTAGTTTTGTCTTTATGTGGAATTGTTTCTGGAATTGTTACGACAGCTTTACCCGAATTATTTTTATATGGAGGGTTTTGGGCAATTTTAATTATAAGAATTATACAAGGATTTTGTTTGATGCCTGCAATGCCCACAATAAGTAAAGTTACACATAGTTGGGCTCGAGATAGTGAACAAGCTATATTTGTGACTATTTTATCGTTATTTATGCAGGTATTTTAAAAATATAAACATGCTTTTAAAAGATTTGTTTTTGTTAGAACCGGACGGTACCGTACTACCGACGGGATTTCTAGGTATTTATCGGCTTTTCCTGCCGCATATAATACGGTACAAAATTCTTAGCTCTAGTTCTTATATCAAAAATTATCAAAAAACTGTGTCAGGATTGGTGCAGATCGAATGTTTCCACCTTTTACCTGGGAGATTTCACGTTTTCCAAGGTTCGGCTTGTTATTCAGACGTTATCGTTCTGCGTGGGAAGAGAAAAAGGCCTCAAAAAGGAGGCTATTCGAGGGGTTTTAGATAAACTTGAGTTCCCAAAAATTTTATTTTAAAAATATTTAACATAATTTTAAACAATTTTTCTTCAAAATAAAGCTAAGTGTTATCATAACAATGCCAATAACTGGAAGATTATGTAATACATCACTTAGTTGGCCCGCTGCATATTACCTTTTTGGCATTTTATGTTTAATTGTTTTTATTTTATTTTTTATTATCTATCGGGATTGGCCACATCAATCCTCGTTAATTTCACAAAAAGAAGCCAAAATAATTTCTACTAATCAACAAAAAAAGAAATTAAAAGATGAAAAAGTGCCCTATATAAAAATGTTAACAGACAGGGCGGTTTGGGCCTGTATTTGTGTTGCTATAAGTTGTGGATTGTCACATTGGTTATTTGCACAATATGGACCTTTATATATGCATGAGGCAAGGGATCTTAATTTTTTGAATCATATTTTATTTGCGGTAACAACTACGTTCTAGAGACTACGGTCCAGAGAGGCGGATCCGGATATACGGATCCAAAAAAGGCCGGATATCCGGAAATTTTCAGTTCGGATACAGGATCCGGATATCCAAAGATTTCCAACTATCCCCCAACCGTACTAGAGATGGTACAATCCTTGCTGGCTTTTGAAAGTTCCCAGGCAGTTTTCCATACTTTAGCCAACTTTAATTTTCGATACTCGTTAGGTACCGCTACTTTTCGTTACTAAGTGTATGAGTACAAAAAGCCACTTGATATATTTCCAAAATTTTCTATAATTGGGCCATAAAATTGTTTAAGAATGCTTTGCTCATTTAGCCTTACTTTCTAATCTCTCCAACTTTTAGGTATTAAATTACAATGTAAATTCAACAGGCATTTGGATCGCCGCCCCCTATTTTGCCTCAATTTTCTCAAAAGTATTAGTTCCTTTAATTGAATATTTTCCAAAAATTTCTCTCAAATTTAAAATTGTTTGGATTACATTTATTTGTCAATTAATTAATGTTTTGTGTTATTTTGTTTTGGGAATATGGACTTCAAGTAGCCATTTAATTGCACAAATAGCTATAATTGTTGTATTAAGTGCTAATGGGGCTGGTTTTGTTGGGTTAGCTGGTAATAGTCATGCGGTTGGTTTTTAGAAAAATTAATGTATATTAGGTAGGGTTGTCGGTTGTGGACCGAACCAACCGAAGAACCGATGATTTTTCGGTTCGAATATAGGTTCGGTTCCGGATATCCGACGAATTTTCGGTTCGGTTCTTCATTTCGGTTCCGTAATCTGGATATCCGAAGAAGTTCCAGGAACGACAACTCTATGTATAGAGAAAAATTTTTGATAAATATGGAGAGATAAAGATTGACAATTGATGTTTATCGAGAGTCTAAAATAAAAAAGATTAATGGGATATACCTCAATTGGTATTGACAACAATGAAAGTTCCCCGGATATTTACTTTAGCCAACTTTAACCACCCAAGCGGGAGTGAAGGAAAAATTTTGAAAATTAATTTAAAAATATTAAAAAATTTTTAAACATTTATAGATAGCTCGACAACATGCACACTTTATTTTATCAATAGTTTCCTTAATTAATTATGTTATTACATTAATACAACCAATAATAATAGCTTGGATAGCTTCAAGTAAAGACCAAGAGGAGTTGGCGAATGATGTAAATTAAATAAAATAATTAAATAAACTGGATCCAAATCGTGGACTTACCACTTGTTTGTACTTTTTAGAAAAAGGGGGGATTTCTTACTCTTAAGTAAAGACCGGACCGAGACAAGAGAAATCTCATAAGATAAAATTTTTTATTTTTAGAGATTTTTCGAGATATCGATCTTGATTTCTGTAAGGCCCTTCGAATCCGGTCTCTATTTCTTCTCTTAAACTTATGAAATTTCCAAAATTTTTATTAGCGGCGATAAAAATGTATGAATTCTGGCTTTTTAGCCTTATGAAAATTATAAAATTTTCAAAAGAACAAAATATTTTGGCCGATTTTTGGCGTTCGGATTTGGCGC
Organism: Meloidogyne incognita; assembly: GCA_036172945.1. NCBI lineage: Eukaryota > Metazoa > Nematoda > Chromadorea > Rhabditida > Meloidogynidae > Meloidogyne > Meloidogyne incognita. The sequence continues at coordinate 2,093,759 of JARQAC010000037.1, forward strand.
GTTTTTGAAATTTTAAAAATTGGCATTTGGCGCGCTACGAGAAAATTTTGGCGCTCATCCCCTGCCACTGAAAATTAAATGACAATCAAAGTTAAAATTATATTTTAATTTTTAAGTGGTCTAAAGTATTTTTTGCTTATGGTGCCATAAGTTTGGTTTTGGATTTGCTTTTCTTTTTTGGAGCGGGAACGAAGCCTAGGTCTTGGACTGAACACAATTTGAGTGAAAATAAAAAAGAAAATAATAAAAATGTTGTTTATATTGATAAATTATAAAAAATTATAAAAAAAGTACTTCTTTAATTGAATTTTTTATTACCTTATTGTTGATTATTTAATCATTTAGGCAGCTCCCATAAAAATCGTAACTTAAATTGAGGGGTATCTAATATTGGATATATCTTAGAAGGAGGTTTGATTGGTTGTATAGGGAATAGAGACAGGATTAAGACGAGATCTGAAACAAAAATTTTGATAGTCGAGATGGAGTTTTGAGATATCTAGAAGGACTCTCATACGACTCTCTAGCCATGTCTCTAATACTGAACATATGTGTAAATAAGCGAGTTTCCCATAACTGAAAGTTAAACATTTAATAAGATTCGGGCACCAGTTAATTAAATAGAGAAGGCTGTCAGAAACTTATTTAGAAGTTTTAATTAATTAATTATTTTTAAAATTAAATTTTTATTTAAAAACGCGCGCCTCTAATTTAAAATTGGATGCGAGGCAGACAATGAAGAATCACAAGAAATATAAAAAATTTTAATTGATTGAATTATTTCAAAATCGAATGCCTCCTTCCATTTGGCCATCCCTTTAATACATACAATTTAATTTTCAATTTTTATTTAAAAGCTTCTCTTAATATTTTAACTAATTACTGTCTCCTATAGAAATTAAATAAATTATTACAAAGGAAAATATTAAACAAAAACTGATAAATATTTAATTTGAAAGTTAGCAACAAGTTATTAAATGGTACCCACAGTTTCTGGTTTCGGCATTGACTGACTTCGGTTTTTGGGTCCTATCCATGTTTTGTCCTGTTATGACCCCGCTTACGAAGAGATCAGAACAAAACGTTTATCGCACAACGAAATACAGAGCAGGTGAAGGTAGGTAGAAGAACTAAAACTGGGAGAGAGAACTAACTATTGGCTGGGCTTTTATACTAATCACTCTAAGGGCTGACGCCCATACACAACACCTCCCCTTGAAAAAAAGGTTCGGCTTCACTTAAAGCCGAAGCTTTACAATATACTTAACTTTGCCAGCCAAACAAACAACAACAAAAATACATACAAAAATTTGGGGGAATAAGGGCAATGGGAACAAAAAATACATACAACATTACAAAAAATACAACAATAATATTATCACAAAATTTTATTTATTTATTTATTTTACACATCTACGTCTCCATATTTTTATTATCATCTTCAACATCTTTCATCTTTGGCTTGTTCCCACTGTACTTGACACTCCTCTTGGTCTTACTAATTTCACTGGATACTTTATAGCCTCTTCCGCATACTTTTTTACACTTTCCTTAGACATCACTAATTTTTGAGGCTGTCTAATACTATTTCTCAAACAATATTTATGTGGTTTATCAACTTTTTTCAATCCACTATCACTTACACTTTCACTTTTCCACAAAGTATTACAATCTTCACTTAAACATCTATTTCTAATTTGATTTTCGTGCCGAGTTACCACGGCATTCAATACTGGCGAGTATATCTTATAGATAACTCCCCTTTTACTTTCCACTTCACCATCCAACCAATTAATTTTACCATCTTTTCGGTAATTTAAGAAATACACTAACTTACCGATTTTTCGGTTTTTTACTCCATGGTGTTTATCAAACCACGTTTTCATTTTCACTTGTTGAGGTGTTATCACTTTATTTTCTTGTAAGGTCACTCTTTTGGGTATTAATCTCGCTAAATTCAATCGCAATTTCCTTCCAAGAAACACTTCACTAGGGATTTCCCTTCCAATGATTCATGAGGACTGGCTCTATAAAACAATAACACTTCACTGAGCCAATTCTTCTTATTAGAATTTTTTGTCATCATTCTTTTAAAATAATCCACAAATCTTTCCACTTGACCATTGGATTGTGGATGATATGGGGCACTAAACACTTGACTAATCCCCTTATTTTGACAATACACTTTAAACTCATTTGATCGGAATGGACTTCCATTATCAGACACTATTGTTTCTGGGTACCCGTAATGGGTTCCCAACCACTCAAAACACTTTATAACATCTTTTGCTGATGTTGTCATATTTTCAAACACTTCAGGCCACTTTGAGTGCGCATCAATTACAATAAAATACACTTTTCCGTCTTTACACGGCCCAGCAAAATCAATATGCACTCTTTCCCAATTTCTATTTGTATTTGGCCATGGTCGCAACTCACTTTTAATTGGTCTTTTTGCCGCTGCTTGGCACATTATACAATTTGCGACCCAATCATCAATATCTCTACCAATATTTGGCCAATACATATACTCCCGGGCCACTCCTTTCATTTTTGCACTTCCCGGATGTGTTTCATGTAATACTTTCAATACACTTTTCCTCAAAGCTTTTGGGATCACTATTTTTCCACTACACATAATACACTCATCGATCACTTCTAAATCTTGTCTTCTGTTCGACCAAATACTTAATGCTGGATCACTTAATACTTTTGGCCACCCATTTTTAATGAATTGTTTAATCATTTTTAATTCACTATCATTTTCTGTTTCACTCTTCACTTGTTCGGCATTCACTGGCACTTCATCCAGCATTATGTTTAATACATATTTAACTGACTCTTCCACTAACAATGAGTCCTCATCACTACTATCTTCATCACTACAATTTTCACTTTTTGCAACTAATGCAATCACTTTATCTTCTAATTCACTCTTTTCACTTATCAATCTTGACAATGTATCAGCCATACCCATTTGGTTTGTACTTACAAATTCGATTTTAAAATCGTAATTTGTCAATAACAATGCCCATCTTTGTAATCTTGATGCAGAAAACACTTTAATGCCTTTATTTTTGCCAAAGATGGCCAATAACGGTTTATGATCCGTTCTCAATATGAACTTTCTGCCGAATAGCATTTTATGAAACTTCTGCACTGCAAACACTAATGCTAAGCCTTCTTTTTCAATTTGGCTATAATTCTTTTCTGCATCATTCAATGATTTACTTGCGTACTCAATCACTTTTTCCTTTCCATTTGGAAATTTATGCGATATTACTGCTCCCACTCCATAATTCGATGCATCTGCTGTCACTATTATTTCTAATTCTGGATCGAAATGCGTTAACATTAGATCAGAATTTAGCACTTTTTTAACACTTTGGAAAGCCTTTTCTTGATCTTGGCCCCACTCCCACTTCACTTCTTTTTTAGCAATTTATCTAATGGCCCTCTATACTTATGCATTTCACTAACAAACCGCCCATAATAATTAATTGTACCCATAAAAGATTTCAATTCTTTAACATCTCTTGGGCGTGTTAATTCACTTATTTTCTTTTTCTTTTCTGGGTCAGGTTCAATTCCACTTTTAGATACAATATGGCCTAAAAACTTCAATTTTTCTTTGAAAAAATTACACTTTTCTAACTGGATTTTTAATCCCCACTTTTCAATTCGATCAAATATTTCAAACAATTGCACTTTATGATCTTCAATATTTTTAGAAACTATTATTAAATCATCTAAATAGGCAAACACTCCAGGAATTCCACTAATCAATTTATCCATCAATCTTTGAAATATTCCTGGTGCTGATTTCACTCCAAACGGCAATCTTTGCACTTCAAACAATCCTTTATGTGTATTAATACACGCCACTTTTTTAGATTGCTCGTCTAACTCAATCTGTAAATAGGCATCTCTGAGATCCAATTGCGAAAACACTTTACTTCCATGGATCTCAGCCCATATTTCACTAGGCTTTGGCAAAGGATGCCTATCTAATTCAATTGCATTATTCAACCCTGTTGAATAATCCATACACACTCTTTGTTTTGCCGTTTGCCTTTTTAATTGCTAAAATAGGCGCTGCCCAATTAGCAAATTCAATTGGCTTAATAGCTCCAATTTCACTCAATCTACTTAACTCTTTTTCAATTGCGTCTTTAACGCCAATTGGTACTGGTCTAGCCCGTACAAATACTGGACTCACTCCTGGCTTCATATACAAATGAGCCTTCATTTTTGTACAATGGCCTAAACCTGGCTCAAACACTTTCTTGAACTGCACTGCCAATTTGTTTACTATTTCACTAATTTTACTTTGTGCCTTTTCAATTTCTAACACTTTAATCGGCTCTTCACTCTTCTTAATACTAGACACTATTGGATACCCCAATTTATTCTCAACTTCAATTATCCATGGCAGGCCAAACAAATTCAATTTTTCACTTGTGACATGTGTCACCAATACTTGTTTACTTTCGTCTACTTCGACACTCGCCATAAAACTGCCCAACATACTAAACTCGTTTCCTGTGAAACTTCTGCCTTTGCAAGGCACTCCAGTGAGCTTTGGGCTACCAATATTCTTCCATGTCACTTCACTTATACAACTAATTTGAGCCCCCGAATCCAAAATGAATTCCACTTCGGTTCCGTTCACTAACACTTTTTTTGTTAACCATTTAGGTTTCACACTCAAACTCACATGGAGAATGTCAACACTATTCTTTACATTACACTCATGGTTTTCCCACCATGTTTTTACTTTACTTATCAGAGCCATTTTTCTTTTTGCCGAACTTTTCTTATTGTAGCTGTTGACGACCTTTTTCGAAGTAGACGAGACTGGTTCTTTTTTTACTCGACCGCGCCACTGTTATGACCCCGCTTACGAAGAGATCAGAACAAAACGTTTATCGCACAACGAAATACAGAGCAGGTGAAGGTAGGTAGAAGAACTAAAACTGGGAGAGAGAACTAACTATTGGCTGGGCTTTTATACTAATCACTCTAAGGGCTGACGCCCATACACAACATGTCCAAACGATTTGAAGAAATATTTTAAATAAAAACCAGTCGGCGAACTTTTCGATATTCAGCGTAAACTTTTGAGTTTTAGAGGTCAAGAAGTATTATTAGGGAGGGACTGTGGCTTTTGACCTCCGGTTTTTACCTCCGCACCCAGCCGCGGATTAAACTTTTGCACTAGCTAAAGGAGAGAAATAGCTATAGCCCAGCTCCGTCTTACTTCTTTATGTTTAATGTATTTAGAAAAGAGGATTGTGAAACATAGTGCCAGCCTTGCCTATTTATAGTCAATAATTATCAAAGGACATAGGAAAGGAAAAGCAGTCTTATTAGTCAGACAGACAATTCGACATCCTATAAGTCTTAGCACTCACCGCCAAATCCAAGGGATTAGAAAAAATAAGGCGGTGTCCACGACTTTATAATTGACTTCTAAATTTCTTTAAGTACTAATACCGAATATACCGTATTTCCTATATTAGAGTCCCACCCTCTAATACAGCCCCACTTGTGAGGATATTTGAAAAATAATGCCTCACCCCCAATTAGAGCCCCACCCTTTAATAAAGCCCCACCTTGGATGATAGTTGAAAAATACAGCCCCATGGAGCTGTATTTGAAGAAATACGGTATCTTAACATTCTTATGTTAACTATTTGTTATAGAGGGATGTATTAGTCAACGGGTAAGGGGTGATATGAAATCCGTTTATCAGTTTTCATACTGCCGGGTTTCTACAAAGATTTCCTCTTTAGAAGTTTTATGTACACGTATACATTGTCTCGTTTTTCCTAATTATAATATTCAAAATTTTCAATTTTCAGATGCTTATAAACAAATTTGTATTATTTATTAACCTTACACTTTTATTTTATTTAAAAGCTACAAATGATTTTAAATTCAGTGAGGATTCTAATTGTAATTATAAAACAAAATATTTTTAAAATAAAAATTTTTTTAAATTATTTAAGTTCCTATGAGTGAAGAAATGTTATCTTCTGATAATCATGAGTATAGTGAGGATTTTGTCGTTAGTGGGGATATTAAAAGGTTATTAAGTCTCTAAAGTTTTTTGAAATAATTAACTTTTTTAGTGAAAGCAAAGGCAAAGAAAATAAAAAACGAAAAGTCAGTCATTTGGCTAAAGAATCTGAGGATGCAATGAGAAAAAGAATCCTAAAACAGCAAATATTTGAACGACAAAGAGATTTATTTGGCGTTGAAATGCCAAAAAGAGAATATGATTTCAGTTATGAAATGCAAGATAAAATTCTTCAATCTTATACGAAAGAAAATCCAAACTTTAAAGAGTCGTTAAAATATTTTAAAAAAAGTTACAGAGGTTCGGTAACAAAGGAAATTTCGGTAATTATTCACGATAACACATAGAGTTGGTCGATTTTGAGGTCGACCAAATGATAAAATCTTTTATTTTCAAAATTTTTGCCTGCAGCGCTAATAAGTACTGTTAGAAAATCTTTCTATTTAAATATTGGAAAGGTGAAAAAATTTAAAAATTTTTGATTTTTTTATTCGTATGAGGTATGGGAAAAGAATAGAGAGTACGAAATACGAGCAGGATCAGAATTTTCAAGAACTGCTTAAGAGGCAGAAAATCCACATTATTAACGCTTCAGGCAAAAAATTTTCGACAACAATTAAATTATTTGATATTTAATACGGATATAGTATAGGGATTTCACTAAAAACGCCAAAATTTTATAGGAAATGTTTTACTATGGGATATGTGTTCTATACAAATATGGAAGTATAACACCACGTCATTTAGAAAACCAATTTAGAACGGACAGACTAAAAATTATAACAATATTGCATGAAAGAAAAGTTCATTTGTTTGGACAAGATTTTCTAGAGAAAGGCGAAGGATCGGAAAGTAAAAAGCGAAAGCTCAATATTGAAAAACTGGCTATCAATCCTACTACCAATAAAATGTTTGTAATATTAAAAAATCATGTCGGGGCAATTCTAGCAACCATAAATTTCATGGCTTAATACCTGATTATAAAAATTGGGGTTTCTCTGAGAATTATCCCCAAGACCCGCATCTAAACTGACGCTTGGGCTGCCTACCGAATCTGATAAGATTACTATAAAAAGATGAATTTGATAACGATTTAGTGTATTTTTGATAAAATTTGCTAAATTTTATTAGATTTTGAAGTCGACCTTGGACCTTTTCTCTCGGCTTTTCCGGCCTCGGCGATCCTCGGCTTCGGTTTTTCCAAAAAAGCTCGACCTAGTCTAATTTGGAGTGGATTGATTTTAATAAAATAATAAATTAAGATCTTACAATGTAAAACTATTAAAAGATATTGAAAAAATATTGAAAAAGAAAAGTAAAGAAAAATGTGGAGGAGAAATAAAAATTAATGAGATTAATTTCGATCCAATAAGAGGAAAAAAATTTTATTATAAAATTTTAAATTTTGCAAAAGAAGTTAAAAATAAAATAACCAATAAATTAAATTATTTGGAAGAAGTTTATAAAGAAGAAAATTTAAAAATATTGGAAGAAATTGAAAATGAATTTATTGAATTTAAAATATTTATGATCAAATTTCATTCAATTCTTTCTGATTTTGAATGGGAATTGGAACGAAGTTTTAGAAGTATTCTTTTTTTTTATAAATTTTTAAAGTAATAGGTGTTATTGTAGAGCATATAGGTAGCTATTTATTTCCTAAAGCTGTGCGGTAGACGGCGTGGCATAATGGCTAAAACATCAGTCCGGTCTACTGAAGATGCTGGTCGCTCACAGCCGCTGATTAATTTTTTGCACTAACTGAAGGAGAAAAATAGCTATAGCCCAGCTGCTTTACTTTATAATATCCCCGACATGATATTTTTCAATAAAATTCAAAATAAGTCAATCCTCCTTTCTTTTTATTTTATTAAAAATAATTTTGATTAAGATTACAATCCAAACCTGAGGATTGATTAAAATTTAAGAACGTTATTTCGAAAAATATTTTCAAAAAGATATCATCTAGGTCTAATTTCTAATTAGAATAAATTAAATAGTCCAGAATATCATTTTTAGAATCTTATCGTTCTCGAGGGTTTTTTACTGCGGATATTTTTATATATCCAATCCAATTTAAATATCCAATTTAAATTAAATAATTTAGTTCACGACAAAATTTACGCCAAAAGAATATGCAATTTACTTCTATTTCGTGCAATTTTAGAGATTTTAAAATCATTGGTTTTTAACAAAAAATATCAAAAATTTTTAGAAATAAAAGAGGAAAATAAAGATGTTGTGCTTTATTTAATTAAAAATTTTCAAAAAAATATAAAAACCCCTCAAGTATTTTTTACAAAAAAATTTGAAGAAATTTATAGGGAACTAACAAGTGAAATGGTTAAAAATAAAATTTCTTTTTTTATGGAAAATTATGTTAAAAGAAATTTAAAAGTTTTGATTAAAAATGTTGCAAAGAAAAATGACAAGGAAATTTATGAAGAAATTTTGAATTTGGGGTGGAATGTTAAATATTCTATTGAAAATGAGAATAAAAAATTTTTGGAATCAGTGTATGATAATGGAAATTTCTATTTATTATTTAATTTGGAGGAAGTAAAAAATGAAGGAAATGGGGGTGGATATTTGGAAGGATTTCTGATTGAATTAAAAAAATTAATTATAGAATTTCATCCGGGATTAAGTGACAGTTTTACTAAATTTTTTCAAATTTAAAACGAGACTGACTATTTTTCAGTTATCTTAAAAATGTGTATCCTATTAGAGGGGGAATACAACCGGAGGTTGGGGGAGATTCCAAATTGTAAGTGCGAGTTGTATGAATCTTATCATAATAACTTGGTTATTTAAAGGTCATTTACCTTTAACCAAAGGGATTTTTGTATCACTTAGCCACGTTTACATGCTTATTGTTAGCTTAGTTTACGCTTAACCTCGCCTACACTTTTGCAGATGCTTTAACAAACTGAGCTACTGGAGCGACTTTTGCTTCTATTTTTCTCATAATTTATACATATCTAACACCCGCCTAAGTGCTTTTAAAAGCTGCTGAGTCAGCCAAAAAGTAATGCAAAACACAAAAAATTCTCAAATCCTCTTGCTGTTCTTGCTCAATTATATATATCAAGAACGACAACCAGATTAAAAAAAATTTTTTTTAATATTCGAATATTTTTAAATACAAAATTTATTAGATAAAGACGATTTTAATGAGGAAAATCGGGAAGAGTTAGAGACAATATGTAAACTTCTTTTCTTCCACACAACCTTGAAATTTATAAAATTAATCTACGAAAAAGAAAATTTAAAAAATATATTTCCTATAAAAATTGATGACGAAAATATTGTGGATTATTTAATTGAAAATTTTGAGAAAAATTATAAAGAAAATCCAAATAGATTTTTTGATTTAAAATTACAAAAGGAATTTGAGGATGAAGCAAACAAATTTTTAAAGAAAAAAGTTCGAGAATTTGTGAAGAAGATTAAAACAAAAATAGTTTGAGAAATTTTTAAAATTATTTGATTTTTAAGAAGGAAGTATTTAAAAGGAAATATGTATATTTGATTTTGATTTTATTTATTCATTCCGAGATCAATTGTGTTTTTATTTAAAAATTTGTATAAAGCCTGATATTTCTTCCTTCAGTTTTTAAAATGCGGAAGGATATAGGGTCCAAGGAAAATTTTAAAGGTACTACGAATGATAACAAAACATGCAAATATTGCGACTACAAATGAAATATAAAAATGATTTTAGATATTAACAGAATAAGGAGTCCACCTCTAAATACCGCCCCTAAAATAACGATACCCTAAATATTGAAAGCGTATAATCAACAATAAATATTTTTAATAGAAAACTTTAACAGGAAATTATGAATCGTAAAATTGATAAAAAGCACAAAATTTTGGTAAAAATATTGAAAAATTTTGCAAAAAGTGCCAAATAAGGACATAAAAATTCCAAAATTTGTGAAAAAAGGAATTATTTTGCCAAGCAATTTTTTGCATTAATAAGGGTATAGCGGGAAAATTAGTATGTAGAATTTTGAAATGTAATCTTGTTCAAAATCATAATACCGAAAAAGCGAAATGTATTTGCAAAAAATTTTCAATAAAAATCAAATTCAATTATTAAATAAATTAATCAAATAAAATAGGTATCTACTAGTGTTATTCACGGTACCGTATTACGGCGGTATTTTTCGGTAATACCGCCGTATTTTTACCGAAATACCGATACCGAATACGGTACCGAACAATTTTTAAAGTATCTACTAGTATCTAGTACTAGTACTAGTAACTAGTACTAGTTACTAGTACTAGTATCTACATATTTCTCGTATTTCTAGTAAAAATTTTGCCAAGCAATTTTTTGCATTATAGGTAATTTATTTATTCTTGATGGGGAAAATGACATAATACTTGGTCAAAAAATTATTTTAGTCTGCATTTTTCCATTTGATTCTTGCACTTTTACTTATGCGGCTGCGCAAGAAGGAAAGAGAGATTCACCGAAAAAATTTGTTTATACAGGCAAGAAATAAAAATAAAAATATTTCAATAATTATAAAACCCCTACTTTTTATACATATGTATGTAAATAAATAAATTTGCAACAAAATTTTCTAATAATTTTCATTTTCCAAAAAATAAATAAAAAAAGAGGGTAATTAAAAAAATTCCAGTTAAAAAAATTTAATAAAAATCTTGTTAAACCATAATAATAAACAAGAGTCTATACGAAAAATTATCCTAGCAAATAAATATAACGAAAATTTGAAATTGGAAACAGAAAGTAAAAAAATAAAAGAACAAAATAATAAGATATAATAGAGACGTGCGAGACTTAAAATTTTCCAAAACTCAAGACCAAGACCAGAACTTGACTAGGAAAAAGAAAGAAAGACTAAAAAACTAGAAAAAAACAAAGATTAGACACCAAGACTTCACCCCAAGACCAAGACCGAAAAAAACCCAAGAAAGGTCTTAGAATCAAGACTCATGACCAAGAGTCTCGCACGTTTCAGAGACACAATTTGGTTTTCCTGTAGGGAACTTCTGTGGTCGGGGTCTAAAAAATATGTTAGAGAATGAACTATAGAATTTACTTCATGTATAATTCATTAGCTAACTTATTTTTAGTGAAAGTAATGCTAACCAGAAGGCTAATTGAAATTTGGAGCTAAGAGGTGCCCTAACTGTGTATTTGTGTGTATATATAAGGAATGTGCCAAAAATTTTATAATAGCTCTGCAGAATTTCATTTTTTTTGCTCACAAGTACAATTAGATTTTGTTATGGGGGAAATTTTGTGTTGAGAATTTTGCTTATGCATTTAAAACCAGTGATGTCAAAGTTCCAAAATTTCTCTGGAACTAGTTCCAGACTATGTTTTTAATTTTTGTAGTTCTAGTTCCAATTCCAGTTCCGGAACTCCATTTTTGAAATTCCTTAGTTCCAATTCCAGTTCTGGAACTAGTTCCGAGTTTGTTCTAGTTCAAATTTTTTAATTTTTTGAATATGAAAAGATTTATCAATTTTAAAAAATAAAGGCATAATTTTAAAAATTATTTAGTGTGCGGCAAAATCGCATTCACGGGATCCTGTAACAGGATTTTTTTCAAAGTTTTTTACGGGACAGGATCCCGCAGGATTAATCCCCTAAATCCCGTAATCACGATAATCCCGTTCAAAAATTTAGCAGGAGCCAGCGGGATTTTGGGATTTTCACATAAAAATTTTTTACGTAATAGATATTGGGGAGATCAGAGGATTTGAAGGGATTAAGGGATTTAAAAAGATATCTGGGGATATTTTTGGTGATATCTGTGCTATAAGAGGATTTTGAGTGATATCGGAGGGTTTATGGAGATTGGAGGATAAACTGGAGGATTTGAGGCCAAAAAATCCACTTTTTCAGCGCCGGAGGCAAAAATTTTGAGAATTTCTAAGGTCGTAGGCCAAAAAATCCAATTGGTAAAATTCCGTCATATCACCCGGAAACTGATTCGGACAAATGATATGTCATTCGAAAGATCTCGTCGAGCTGAGTCGAATGACACCAAAATTAGCTTCGGGACTCACCTATGGGCCGAGATATAGGCCCTCGAAAATCGAAAAACCATAGGGGGGAGTAAGCTCAATTTTGGGATGAAAAATTCGAATATGCAAATAATAGCTCATTCGAAAGAGCTCCTCGAGCTGAGTCGAATGACACCAAAATCAAAGAAATCCGACTTGATTTAACAACGTTATGATCGTTTGTTTTAGCTCCTTACCTATGGTCTCCGTTGAAATTTTTGCTGCTGCGGAGGAAGCCAGGCATGCCCACCTCATCGTTTATAGAAATAGGGTTTTGTTACGAGCCCAGAACCCAGCGACCGTAGACTCCCCGCGAGGCGCGTGCCGCAAAACTCCGCGCGAAGCGCGGAGTTTTGCACAAGCGCCTCGCCGACGCCCCATAGGTTTACGTTGACCATTTTGAGCTTTTTATCTCGGCTCAGAATCGAGATCTCGAGCTGATTCTGGTGTCATTCGACTCAGCTCGAGGAGCTCTTTCGAATGAGCTATCACTTAAAAAATCGAATTTTTCACCCCAAAATTGACTTGCTCCCCCCTATGGTTTTTCGATTTTCGGGGACCTATATCTCGGCCCTTGGTTGAGTCCCGAAGCTAATTTTGGTCTCATTCGACTCAGCTCGTTGAGAGCTTTCGAATGACATATCATTTGTCCGAATCGGTTTCCGGGTGATATGACGGAATTTTTCCATCCAATTTTTCAGCAGGCGAAAATTTTGAGAGGCGAAAATTTTTTGAGATTTTTTTTTGAAATCTTAAAAATTTTGAGAGGCGAAAAACCGCAAGCGAAAATTTTGAGAATTTCTAAGGTCGTAGGCAGCTAGATTTCTTCCATTTAAGCGCGCTGCAGGTGATTTACAACAATATTAAAAATCCCGTAAACTTCGTCGAGGAAATTTTGTCAAAAATATACTCCCAAGAACTAGTTCCAAAGATAGTTCCAGACATTTACTAGTTCCTTAGTTCCAGTTCCAAGCTAGTTCCAGGCTTTACTAGTTCCAGATAATAGGTAGTCCCGTAGTTCTAGTTCCGGAACTAGAACTAATTATTTCCGGAACTGGAGCCGGAGCTTTGACATCACTGTTTAGAACTCATACATGTTGATTAGACCTTCCAATATGTAATCTAATAAACCTTCCAAATGTAATACGACCTTCCAATATGTAATCTAATAAACATTGTTTGGATATAAATATCAAGTGGATTGTATAAAATCAAAAATTAAAAAAAACATAAAATCGGGTAATATATGTAGAGTTTACGACCTTCCAATATGTAATCTAAAAAAGGACTTATTCCCATGGGAACTAAAGCTTTAGTCCACTAATGAGGAAAGGTAAATTCCTTCGCATCATCCAATTTTCTTTTTAATAAACCCAATAATTCTTTAATTGAATCAAAAATGTCTTTTGAATATAATTCTTGATAAAAACGCAGAACGGTTACTTCAATTGTATTTTTATAACTAAAATTAGCCTTTTCTCCAAAATGTTTTTCAATAAGTTCATCAACCATTTTATAATAATTTTTATCAAATTTAAATTCTTTAAGGAAATTTTCCTTAAAAAAGAGTAAACATTATCTTTCATATTTTCTGCAGTTTTAACAATAATTTCAAACATTAAGTCAATATTATCCTTTTTGAAATTAGTTTTTTTGTCAGATCGAAAGATATCTTCAAGTTTTGTCTTTTTAATATAAATTTGTGGTTCTTGGAAAGCTATATTTAAAATTGTTGACAAACTTTTTTTGAAAAAATATTTGTTTCCAAAATTAAGGTAATAGTAATTATTTTTGTTGACTATCTAAATAAATAAATAATTAATTAATCATAATTAAGAATGGAAAATGAAAATTATAATTACTCTATTAACTAAGAGGATATCAGGATTATATTAAAAGGTAACCTAAAATAAGATTCCCAACAAGTCTATTTTGCTTTAGAATTTAGAAGATGACTAAAATTAGATAAGAGTTTCAGGCCCCAAAAGTGACGTTTAGAAAAAACTTTATATGTTTTATTTGCATAAATTTCCGAATTTGGGAGTTTAATTTCTAAATTGGCAGGATTCCTAGAATTTATTAAAAATGAAAGGATAAACTTTCAGACAAATTAACGTCATCTCAATTAATATTTAAATAAAGCAATAAAATAATAATTAAATATGTAATTTACTTGTAAAATAAATTTTGATTCGATTTTAGGTAAAACTTTATTTTGTAACCAATCAGCAAACAAAACTTCGGAAACACGATTGGGTACATAAAGAAAGTTTTTGTTATCCTCGACAAATTGATTCCGTTTAGTGCCATCGAAATCCAAAAATTCGATTAATTGCCATATCCACATGTAGTAGAATAAATATACTTTTGCTTTAAAATCTATGTTTTTTAGTTCCTGAAATTTGTTGTCGAATTTTTAAAAAGTAACAAAATAATAATAATAGGCGAATTATGTACTTTCTCGATTATATATGGAGGGCTGATTAACTCTCAATATAAAAAGGAATCCTGAAAAAGTATTGTAAAACGAGAGGTTTATTATATCGAGAATTATATAGTTTTTAGGGCGGTCAATAACTTGCTGTCTCAACGATTATATGTAGGCTAGACCTTACATAATCCAAACTTATGTTCCTGATATCCGGAGATTGCCAAGGAACCGCCAACCTTACTTGAGCGTGACTAATTTAAGTTATTTTCGGACTATACCAAAGTATCATTTAAAGAATCAAACAACATAATAAATAGAATATTCTACCTCAATCTTTTCTCCTGTCTTAGTAAAACGCTTTTTTAAATTATTAAATTCGGGATACTTGCTAATACTTTCAACATTGCTAATAATTTCCATTGTTGATAATTTTTTAATAATTTTGACAAAGAAATTTCTAATTACATGGTCATCTATATTAGCTAATTCGTTAATTCTTTTCAAAATATCTTTTCCGAGTTCATTGTTAAAATTGAATTTGTCTAATTCTTCATGAACCTCTGAATTAAATTTTGTTTAAAATTATTAACAAAAATAATAATTTATTATATCCACAAAATTATATTTAAATAGATTAAGAAAGGAGAATGACGTTATTTTCAACTCGAGAAAATACCGTTTAATGTCCCTATGTAAATTACCAAAACATTGATTATAACTCATAGATATCTGAAACCGTAAAATTTTCTGTTCTTCGGTTCGTTTCAGACTAGAGTAGCACGAAGTCGAGGCTTCGCGGAGGTCGAGATCCTCGGCAATTTTTCAACATAGAACTCGATTTTGCTGACCTCGGGCCTCGAAACCTAGTCTCGGTCCTCGCCGAGGACCGATGCTAAATATAGACCCCGAGGAATTGACTTTTTGGAAGAACTCTATTTCAGACCAACAACAAACAGTGTATAGAATGTTTTCAAGTCCAAAATTTGTTTTAAAATTCTTTAAAATATTTTATATATTTTTTAAATAAAAATGCAAGAATTCTAACTAACCCCTATATAAACTTTCATTTGGCGTTAATGAACTAATTAAAAATTCTTTCACTAAAATTGATGGAATTGTAATACTCCATTCTTGAGTTGCGTCAAATCTTTTAAGATTTTCACATATTTCTCTTTCCTTATTATCTAGTAAAGACAAAATTGAAGTTTCTCCACTTGCTGTTTCTGTTACTACATTAATTGTTTGTGGTCCTTCAGACGTTGATGGACATGTAGATAATGTAGGTAACAGAAAGTATATCATAGCAGGGAAGACTAAAGAATATAAATAATAAAATTATCAAAATTATTTTCAAATTTATTGAAAAAAATCCCCCTCACTCTCTCTTTTTGTTAATAGAAAAATCAAAAGGTCAGTTCTTATCGGAGCGACTTTTGAAAATAATATCCATTAAATTAGGCATAAAGTCATTGATAAAAAGACTACACAAGATATTTAATTGAATTGAAACAAGCTAATAATTTCCATAGAATGATGTAATGTTTGAACAAAATTCCCGGTTCCCGTCCCCGTTTATTTAAGAACTGGAAAAATTGGAAATCGAGAATCTTTGTTTTCCCGGCACGAATTTATTTAAAAAATCGGAAATCGAGAAAATCTCCTGTAAATCTGAATGAAAAAAAATCTCCTGAAAATCTCCTGTCCTCTCGGACAGGAGCATTTCTCAGACCGGTTTTTCAAAATTCCTAACAAAATTCCTAAACTTAGAAAGTAAGGATATAATTAGATTTTGAAAGATTATGGGAATCGAAGTTTAAATTATTAAAAGATAAAACCTACAGCTAAGATAAATGAACATTTTAATGTTTAATTGAATAAATACAAATCAACTTTTTCTGTTTATATCTAAAATTTAAAATCTCCCTAAAAGAAAATGGCAATAAATATCAAATATTAATATATAAATAGGAGACCCCTAACAAATGTGTCCTTAAATGGCCAGAAATATGTAGGTGTTTTTAAGTTATTTTTTGCTGTAATTTGAAAAATAATTTTAACAATTTTAATTTTATTTATTTATTTAAAAATTTTTTTTAGAATTTAAAAAATAAAAAATTAATAATAATAAATTCCCCTCACTGTCAAGCATTTAAAAATTAAAATCAATTAAAATCTTTAAAGAAAAAATAAAAATAAATTTTAAGAGATTAAATGGCAGGCCTTGGCAGGCCTTGCCCTCTCCTCTTGGCAGGAGAGGAGAGAGAAATGGCAGGCCTTGCCTCTCTCCCCCTGCCATAATATGGCAAATGCTAAAATGCGCATGATTAAATGACTGGGCAAAATTATCGAATATTTTATTGCACTGAAAGAGAAAAAAGACTTTTCAGCACTGAGACGTCAAAAGCTATAGCGGTTCTGGAACCAGCTTGACATTTTTGGGAGATTTATAAAATTCTATGAAAAATTTATGTTTATTTTCTCACTGTAATTTATAAAACAAGAAAACAAATTCTAAACTATATTTTACAAAATAATTTAGAAATTTGTTGGAATGGACATATTTAAGAGCATTTGAAGATTATATTGGCTAGAGGCTGAATCGAAACTAAGTCTCGAACAAAAATCACGGTTATTGAGATCGAGATTTTTCGAGATATCTCAACCGATTCTTCCAGTCCTTTCTCTAATATTGACTATCTTTTTCTCGGAGATTTTTTAAAAGAAAAAATATGTAAAATCCTAAGAATAATTTAAAAAATTGTAGGAAAAAATATTAAAAGAAAATATTTCAAAATTAAAAAAATGAATAGACAAATTGTTTGACAATAAAAAAAATTAATAAAAATTTATAAAAATTAAAAAGGGAAGATTATGAAAGTTTATTTTTATAAATTGACAATTTTTAATTTAATTTTTTGGCACTATAATTGTACTTTTTCTGTACTTTGTAGGTTACTTAATAAAATTAAACTTGATAAAAACAAATTTTACTTAAGATACTTATAATGAGGTAAATAAAGGGCTTAGACAGCTCCTCATATTTAACGGCCATCAAACTTGAAAAGATGTACATATTTTAATTGAAGTGGATTGGAAGCATTATTGAAAAAATATTGGAAAATTATTATTTTATTAATAAAAATTATAAAAAAAATATTGGAAACATTTTCATCAACGAGGAAATGTGTTTTTAGAAAAGATTTTATTAAAAAAATTTTTAGAAGTTTAAATTTTAAGATGACAGAAAAGATTGAGAATTTTGGGATAAAAAATTAATTAAATGTTGCTAAATACAAATTTTATTTAATTCGTAATATTGTTTTGTTTTCTAAAAATAATTCTTATTTTTGTTTTATTAAAAATATTTTTTTTGTAAATTTTTCTAAAAATAAAGAAAATTTGTTTTTGTTTAAAATTTTATTTTAAAAAATCTTCTCTTTTTATTATTTCCATTTTTGTATTTTTATCCTTTATTTTTTTATCTTCCATTTAAAAAATCCTTTGTTATTCTATTTTTATCCTTATTTTAAAAATTTCACAATATCTTTTATTTTTTGTTTTTTAAAATCAAAATTCTTGTCAAATAAAAATGAGGAGAAAAATTAATTTTTAATTAGTTTCCACAAAAATTTAATTCAAATTAATTCAAAATGACTCAGATTTTCCTAAAATTCTCAATTCTAATTAATTTTCTAAGTCTAAATTCATTTTTCCTTGAATTTGGATCTTTTAATGTCCTCGAGGAGCAACCTTCCGAATTACTTGCATTTGCCCAAGTCCCTCCAATTTTGCCCCAAAATTCACAAAAATCCCCCAATCTCCAATCAAATAAACAATTAAATAATGAAAATTCTGAGGGTACTGAAAGACAATTTGTCCCGTTGGTAGTAAATGGACACCGACTGGTTAATAATCCGAAAAATCCAATTTTTGTTAGAGTTGTTCCAAATAATCAGTCAAAAGTTACTGAAATTGCAAAACAGGATGACGATCAACGAACAAATATGTAATAATTAATAATTTATTTTTTTATCAGAAAATAGAATAATAATTTTGTATAAATTGAATTGTTGGAAGGTTTTATGGGATTTTTAGATGATTTTCATGCTATTTTAACACAATATTTTTATTAGTATTATACTCCGTTTAAAAAAATTCTATTACCATAATAGATTTGGGAATCTATAGGTTTAATATAATGGTAACTAAAAAATAAAAATTAGAGTTACTTAAGCTTGGTTTAAACTTGGAAGTTTACAAATAAATCAAATTCCTAACTTAATGAAAGAAAAATTATAATAATATATTTTTAAGCAAATTCGCTCCAAATGGGGATGAAATAAAAGAAAAAATAACTTTTGAAAAGAAAAAAGAAGAAAGTAATCCTTTTTCAAGTCTGGGGCCATCAACTATAGAAGTTAAACCTGCATTTAACACAAAACAGGAAAAACAACTTCAAGGGAAAAATGAAGAAAAAAGTAAAATAAATACCAAGGTGGATACAAAACCTTTTATTCTTAGAAATGAAGAAAATAAATTGGAAGAGAAGAAAAGAGAGAAGAAAAAAGAAAAGTCGGAAATTCCGGAAGAGACTAACAGAGAGAACAATAAAAGAGAAGAGGACAAAAAGGGAAACACAAACAAAGAAGAACAAAAGTTTCCTGAAAATATAAAAAGGAATGAAAAAAGAGGAGAAAATAAAGAAAAAGGAAAGAATAAGGGAAATGATTTATTAATTGAAACTTGGAAGAATAAAATCCCGTTTGAGGGTGTTAAATATTGGAACATGTAAGTGGTTTTTAGTAGAGGTCGTGGGATGGGATCCCGCACTTTTTTCGATTTGTGGGATTATTCCCGCGGGATCCCGTCCCGCAGACGTTTTTAGAAGTTACCCCCGCATGCGGGATCTCTCTAGTTTTTGGATATAAATTTTCCGATTTGAATAATAATTTTTAAAACTTTCTAGAGAAAACAATGTTGAAAAGACAAACAAATTTACTCCGTGGAATGAATTGTCTTTATTGCCTATATTGCTGCAAACAGCTTTTGAAGAGTTCAAAATCGTTTCAAGGGACGCAGAAAGGAAGGCAAATATAAATATTTTTAAATCAAAAAATTATTATTTCAAGGCTTTGGAGAAAGAAAGACAGCAAAATAATTTTTTAAAATTTAACCTAAAAAGAAACAGAAAGGAAAGCAATAAAGAGGGATTAAATAGGGAAGAAAATGAGTGTGTAGATTTGGCACAAAATTGTTTAGAAAATAATATATTTTGTGGAATAAGGCCTTATCAGGAATTAATGAAAGAAAATTGTGACTGTACTTGTAAAATTTATTTAAATAAAAATAAGGAAGAAAAAATTAAAAGTGGAGAAAATGAAGAAGAAATTGGGAGTAATAGTGAAGAAGAAGCAAGTAGTGAAGGGGAAAATAGTGAAGAAGAAAATAGTTTAGAGGAGGCGAAAGAGAGTGAAGATGATAAAGATGTAATCAAGAAAACTGAATGTAGCGATAAAAGCTTTCGGTAAGCAAAAAATATTTTTTGAAAATCTTAAAAATTAGAGGGTTTGAAATTTGAGGATTGGGCGTTTTGAATTTTTAAAAAATAAATGTTGACTTTTCATTAGAGGTCGGCAAAATCGCATTCCCGGGATCCCGGAACGGGATTACGTTTCAAAAGTTTGACCGGGACGGGATCCCGCGAGATTAATCCCGTAAATCCCGGTAATCCCGTTTTCCGCGAAAAACCCGGGATTCCGGGACGGGATCGAGTAAAATCTCGTACGGGGTCCCGTCCCGTGCCGAGCTCTACTTTTCATAATTTTTAAAATCAGATGTGAACGTTGGGCCAAACGCGGATTTTGTGAGAATCGTCTATTCAATAATGATTTAAAGAAACGTATTTGTGCTAATTCGTGCAATCTTTGTTAAAAATTTTTAAATTCTCTGAATAAATCGAAATAAAAATATTTTTTTATTAAAATCTGTAACAAGGCAGTGACTAGAAATAATCTGCAAATATTATTTTTTAAAAGTAGGTAAATATAGGTACTTCACTTCCTCTTTCTTCATCTACAAATATTCCAGCATTTTTCTGTTCTTCTTTTGCTACATAAAAACTATTTGGATGTTCTGTGCAACTCTCACTCACAGATTTGTCACTTTGAAGACGATTTTGTACTCTTCCAACGTTATTCTCAAGTTCAATTACTCTCTCAGATAATTCATTTTCTTCTAAATAATAGAGGAAATTATTTATTTTCAAAATTCCCCTACGTGTAAGCAATTCAATTTGTTTTTTCTGTCTTCGGATTCGACTCTTCAAAGCAGCATTTTCATCCCTAATACCTTCCAATTCAGACTGGGCAGTTCGGTATTGAGCTTCCCAAGTTTCTCCTATTGCAGATTGTGTACGTTGTAGTCTTTCCATGTGAGCCAATTGTGATTGGGTTTTATCTTAAATACTCATTATTATAAACAAAGAACGATACATTTCGAGTGGGTATTTTAAAAATGAAAATTACGTTGGAAGACTAGAAATTTTCAAAAAAAAAATTCCAAGATTTTGTAAAAGCCCAATTATTGTTTTTCAAAACTCAGGGTACCCCTAAGCATATATTTTGGAACGAATAAACCAACCCAATTGTGATTCAGATTCAGTCAGTCTTTCAAGTAATTGTTCTTGACTTCGCTGGGCATTAACAAATTGGCGAATGCGTGATTCGTACTAATGAAAGAGAATTAATTTAATTTTTTTGTTATTTTTTCCAACCTCATAAACCAACTTTTCCATTTTTTCAGAATTTCTTTTCCTAATAAAATTTAAAATTTTTCAAAAAATATTTTTTTATACTTTTCTAAGGCCATTTCCGCTTCATTTTCTTCTTTTAACTCTTCAATTTTTTGTTTTAAAATAATAAAATCGTTTGATTGTTTTCTTGACTCAAATTGAGAGGTTTGGAAATGTTCCTCTTCTTCTTTAAGTTTTTTGCCTATTTGTTCAAGTTCTGAGGTAAGTTGACGGCATTGTTTGGTTAATGAATCCCGTGACTATACAAAGTAAATGTTAACATCTCCCTTATTAAATTACCCTTTCAGATTCTTGTAAAGACTGTTTATAAACATCCAATTCTCTCCTAACTAATTGTGTATCTTGTTTAGCCGTTTGTATTTCCCTTTCTTTTTCAAGTAACCGTCTTTCGGCGCCTTCTAATCGCTGAGAAAGACTTTGCATATAATTAGTGCCTGAAGGGTTATTTGTGTTAGCAACACATCCAGAAACGGTAGATGCAGCTGAGGGGCTACGTGAAAGAAGGCCAGAGTCAATTGTTGCAGTTAATGAAGTTATCTGTAGATTTAAAAAAATTCAGACTTGACTTTCAGAAAAGACAGATTTTAAGGGGGAAGCGCGAACGCTGTCCCCCACACTCAAAAATTTAGCTGTGGGCCTACCCCAGTTCGGAGCCGCCCTGCGGGTCAACCTCGCCCTTAAGTGCAATGGGGAAGTCTCACCACAGACGCCATGCCTTCTTGATCGCATGAGCGCCCCAGCCAGGTAAGTTTCAGAAAGGACAAATACCTAGAATCTATTAAATATTTAAAAGAGGAAAATGTCAGTTTGTAAGGAAAGCAGTTTTGGAAAGGAAAAATGAGTACTCCCTCGCATTTTCTCTCATCTTTCGCTATAATTTTACTCCTATATTTATTTTCCTTTTTATTTCTAACATTAACACTATTTTCTTTCATTAGTTAGACAGAAAATTGCTAGAAAGTGGACTAAGAAAAAAAAGCCCTTTTGGATAAGCAAAGAATATTTTTTAGGTTTTTGTGCAAACCATTGCAGCAGAATTAGCAACTGCTGCCCTGCGTAGGGAAGAAGAGGTTGAAGAAACAGAAGAAGACAAATTTCCCATTGAAGAAGTTCTCGATCCTGAACGTCGGAGTAAATTAGATTCAAACAAAGAAGTTGTTGTTGCTGAATGTGTTGATTCTGATAAAGCATTATTTGTTTCATAACGTTTGTAACGACGACTTAAGCTTCCAGAATATAGGGAGGAAGAACATGTAGAGGAAACTGTAGCTGACATTAATGTAGTATTTCTTGAAGAATAAGAAGGGCGAAATATTCCTTAAAATAAATTTTAGTAAGATGCTCTAGAAATTGGAATTAAATTGGAATCCCTGGAACTCTAAGACACTACTTTCAAAGGACTCATTTAAATGGAACTCATTTTATCCTCTCAATAATTTAAGGACCGACCATCAATAACTGTATTAGGAAGTGAAATAATTGACAGCCCCTTGTCTCTAATAAATAGGTCGTTAGGAAATTATCGAAAAATGGAGGTTTATAAGAAACAAAACTACAGATGGACCTTACAAAAATTTTGGTTATCAAGAATCGAAATCTTTCGAGATATTTATTTCGTATCCCGAGTCTAGTTATCTCAATTATCTCTTAGATACCTATATTATTCAATAAAATAAAAAGGCACCCTTTCCTAATAAAATCAGTATGGAAATAATTAAAGTAAATATGTGTATATTTATTCACCTCCTCCAACAATACCAACATCAGAATCAACACTAGAATCTCTCAAATCCCTTTCTTGTGTAGCCTGTAAACTTCCAAAACGTCCAGTTGCACTCCTTAAATTTCCACTATTATTTCTTTCCAAAGTTTTTTCTTTAATTTCTGCTGCTTCTAATTTTCCTTTTAATTGGGCATTTTCTGTTTCCAAACGAAGACCTTTTCTTCTCCAATCATCCAATTGTTGTTGTAATTCTGTTTGGATACGTTTATGGGCTTTTTTAAGTTCACAAACACATTCATCCATTTCTGCCTGTTTATCTTCTAATTTTCTTTCTAATTTTTTTGTTTGGACTTCACGGGCACGTAATTGTTCTTTCTATTTAAATAAAAATTCGGGTATTTTGGTAGTATTTTAAAAATATATTTTTATGTCTTTGTATCCTTTCCGGAAGGCCTACTGTTAATTCTATATACTATAGGTTATCGTAGTTTATCGCCCATAACCAAACTTTTTCTAGGTTTCTGAAGATTTAGCGAGGACAAACATTGAGATTACCTCTCTTTATTAGCTCTAAGTACTCAAAAAATGAATTCACAATTTCGAGAACGAGGATTACCGAGGAAATTAGTATAATTCTCGCTTTCGGAAATATTTATAGGTATTTCCGGCACGAGAAAAGTTGGAAATCGAGTCGGCTAGATCTCTGGTACGGGACACGCCCACATTGTCGCGCGGCCACATTGTCGCAGAGCCATAACTTGCTAAAAAATTTCTGGCCCTTATCAATTTTGGTACCAATCTCTTTAGCTCGATGAGAGGAATCGTTTAATACTAAATTTGGAAAGATTCGGAAATCTTAAAGCAAGTTATGGCTCTGCGACAATGTGGCCGCGCGACAAAGTGGGCCGTACCCCTCTGGTACTCATCTCGGGATTGTTTGCCTAGAACACTTAATAGAGGCAGGATTAT
Source organism: Meloidogyne incognita (assembly GCA_036172945.1). Classification (NCBI taxonomy): domain Eukaryota; kingdom Metazoa; phylum Nematoda; class Chromadorea; order Rhabditida; family Meloidogynidae; genus Meloidogyne; species Meloidogyne incognita. Next base: position 2,117,826 of record JARQAC010000037.1, read on the forward strand.
TTAGTATGTTTTCCTCAAAGGTGTTTTCACATAAATTGTGATTATTCGCTCACCATAGCATCTCTTTTCCCATTAACTTTATCCAATTCTTCCCCCATTTTATTCAATTCTTGACTTAAATCATCAGCTAAATTATCAGCTCTTCTTCTAGCTAATTTCTCAGAATGTAATAAAGGTTGTAATTCATTTAACTTTTCATTAGCTTCAAAAATAGAATTATTTAAATCCCCAATTTGTATTAAATTTTCGTTAATTAATTCTTTTTGTTCGTGTATTTGTTCATCTCTTAAATTAATTTCTGAACGTAAACGGCTAATTTCTGTTAACATTTCTGTTGCTTCTGAACGCAATTTTGAACTTTCTTCCTGTGAACTATTTAATGATTGTTCTACTGATAGACGTTCCAAACATTCGAGACGATAATTTTCTTTTAACTGATAAAATGATTAAATAAATAAACAGAATTCCCTTTATATCTCGAATAAATTAGGTTACGTGGTGATGTCCTAGTTTGATTTGGCTCCCCTTCAAATAACACCTCCCTTCATTTCGCTCATTTCGGTACCGAAGGCAATGTTTTAGGGAAACTCGACTTTATTAAAAAATGTTTATAAAGCTCTTGAGTTTTGCTGAATCTATATAAAAGGAGTTTATGACCGGAAATTTCAAGCAGGATACTTATAGTAGAGTTTCACGGAAGTCGCGGTTCCGGAAAGTTGGTTCCGGTTCCGGGATCCGGAACTCAAGTTGGATCCGGTTCAAATTCAAAATTTCGTTACGATGAAACACTAATTAATAGACTCTAAGCTCAACTTTTTACGAATTATTTCAAATAAGCAAAGGTTGATCAGGGATGTCCCACATCATTTAAAAAACAGAAGACGGATATTATTAAATATTTTCCTTAAATTAATTAAAAATTACCATTTCATTTTCTTTATTTAATCCATTTCTTTCCTCCTCTAATCTTTCAATAGCTTTAGTTTGTTCCCCTAAAGTATTATTTAATCTCATGACTTTTAAATGTTGTTCATCCCATTTTCTTTCCATTCTTTCCAATAATTCTTCATTTAAATGTAATTCTGAACGTAATTCTTGAGTTTTTGAACGTTCATCTTCTCTTGATTTTTCTGATTTTTCTAAGCGTTCGCTTAAATAAACTTATTTTTTACAAAATTTCGAACATATGTATTTATTAATTAATAGGGAATACCTAATATATAATGGGGGAGGGGAGAGGTTACCTTCAATTTTCGCTTTTTAAAACCAGTTTCGGCGCCTCTAAGATACAGAGTATCAAAATAAATCTGAAGCTGTTTTGGGGGTTTTCTGAGAACTTAAAGTCAGTGCCATGCAATTGAGGTTTTCTATACTCTCGTAATCAGCTGCATTATTATTTTTGTAAAGTGTTTTTGTAAAGTGTCTTTAATTAAGACACTTTGTAAAGTGTCTTAATTACATAAGGACTAGGGCGTATCGGTAGGACGTCGCCCCACAGTTATGAGTTCGAACCAAGGCCAAAACCTTGATATGTGGTTTTAGGGTTTCATAATTGTTGGGAATAATTGCCCAATTCCATCCTACATAACTCTTAAAATTTAAAAACTCCCACCTAAATTCACTCACATCTCTTTTCGCCTTATGCAACTTTTCATTACTTTCTTCAAGTTTTCTATTAAGTTCATTATTTTCTGCCAACAATTCATTCAATCTTCGTTTATCCAAAACGAGAGGAATTAATTGAAATACTTTTTGATAAAGTCTATACCAAGGCCAAGATTTTAGTTGGATATAGTAACGAAGTGATTGTTGAATTGTTAATAAAGATTCCCTTTAAAATGAAATAAAATAACTTTAATTTTAGTAATTAAATAGTATCAGCTATATTAATTAAAGCCTCGAGGGCTTTATTAGCTGGTATAATAGAACAGCTAATAAAGCCTTCAAGAGGTTATAGTCCCATTTTTAAGAATTCCATGCTCTAAAAACTAAATTTCTAGTCTCGACGATGGAGGCTTTTATGATTTCGATATCAATAAATACAAACTAACCATTCATCTCTCCTCCGTTTCAATTTAATTTGTGCCCAATACCAACGAATATAGGCTTGTAAATCAGTTAAAGTTTGGCTTAGTTTGTTTCGTCTACGAGATTCTAATTCAGAAAGAAGTCCAACTCGACAAAATAGTCGTGTTCTTCCAATCTTTTAAATATTTTTAGAGATTTTTAAAAATTTTCAGAAGTAAGAGTTCGACATTTTTGTGTTATCAAAAATTTTTTAAAGATATTTAAGTGCCTAGTTATTTTAAGCACCTGAAAGCGTTTTTCGTCAAGTTCCAAATCCTCACATAAATTTCCAACTAAAATTCTAGGGTCTTCATTTAATAATTTTTTCTGTTGATATTCTTGACTTTTAAATGAAAGAATTCGATATCGAGAGATAAATTCTTCAAAGCGAACTCGATTTGGGTAACCTCTTTGACATATTCTTATACCTTCCAATACACCATTACACCTTTAATTAAATTATGAGAAACAGAAAGAAGTAGAAGCTTAAAAGCTCTTAAAATCTTATCTAAGAATTAATAATTAATAAAATTTTGGAGTTGGCGGATCTTAGGATATCTTCACATATCCGGATACACCAGGTCTATATTTATAAATAGACTTTCCTTTTTAACTCTGAAACATGACTTTCACTCTGGGCTAAAGGAGGAGTTATGATCCAGTCTATTAAAAATTTACCTTAATTGATGCATTGCTAAAGGTCCGTTCAACTAAAATTTTGGGAAAAACTTTACACATTTAAGGACAAAAATTTTTTTAAAGTTAAATTTAGTTTTTAATGGCAGAATCTTTTTTTTAAATTTTTCATTCAAAAAAGATAAAACCAACAAAAGTACCTGAAAAGGTATTCTTTGATGATTAGGCACAATACATCTAATAAAATGTGCCCTAGTTTGTTTAATAGTTTCCAGTAATTTATTCAATTGTTCTCTATAAACAAAGCTAATGCTTGCTTGTGCCATTGCTGGGCCTTTTCTTTTTGAATAAATTAATTGAGAATTGGTAAAAAGTTGGGAAATTAAAGGGTGTTGGGAATTGGCCAGAACTTGTAAAATATTTGAATCGACAGAATCCCGATTTTTTTCTAGCCAGCCATCAACATTGTAAATTACAGAACCAGCATAATGACAGATTGTGAAATGACCGAAATTTAATGTTCTGTTTAAATGTCAAAAAATAAAAAATTAGGGGAAAGGGAAGATGTTACCGAGATGTCTGCTTTGCTTTGGAAAACACGGATGGAGCTGTATGAGACAACCTTTGGAACATTTTCTCTAAAAGTGAAAGTTCTGAACCATTAGGAACAATACATTCTTCTTGTAATAATGAAAGTATTCCCAAAGGCTGAACAGAAAAAATAAATATATGTATAGTGTGTATGTATAAGATAGGAAGAGGGTAGTAGAGGAACGAAAATTTTAATTTTTTCTTAGTTAAACCCAGATTTAATAAAAAGTAAAGACTGAATTTAAGACATTAATTTTAATTAACAACACATAATTTAAAATTTTTTCCATACCTTCTCAATCAAGTCAATTGTAGGTTGGAGGTCATCTCCATAAGATTGTTCTGTCCATTGAATACCTTCACGAGTATATTCTTGCTGTTCCCGAACAAACAAAAAATCATTAAAAAATTGTTGTAAACGTTCATTTGTGAAGTTTATACTTTAATGGATTTTTACTTTATTAAAAACTTATTCCTTATCTTATGAGGATTTTAAATTTTTTTTTCAAAAATCAGAAAATTTCAAGTAAATTTTCAGTGTTTTTTGTATATTTTCCGCACTGTATATGAGATCCTTAATTAATTTTTTAAATTACCAAAGCTGTTCAAACGAATTTCTTTCCATAATTTCAAATCCAGCCATATCCAATACACCAATAAATTTATTATTTTTACTTTCTTTATTTTCATTTTCCTCATTATTATTTATCCCAATAGCTTTATTACATTTAGTTAATATCCAATTAAATACTCTTTCGTATAAACATTTAGCTAAAGCTTGCGCAGATGCTTGTGTTTTACGTAAAGGTTGGCTCCTTTAAAATAATAGGTATTAGTGAGTGTGGTAAAGGAAAATAGTTGAGGAGTAAAGGAGTAAAGGTAAAGGGGTAAAGGTTCTAGAACATAGACCTTCCTAAATACAATAGAAAAGCTCACCCAAGTTAATCATTGCTCAAGGTTAATATTTTATTTGTTTGCTCCCTTAATCATCCTTTCCTTCTTCATACTAACTCACCTTTTAATAAAAACATCTCCAACTTTAATACTTGGCTGAGTTAAAGCATCCACAAGGTGAGAAGAATGGCTAAGTCCAAGTAATTCACTAACAGCTTCAATCTCCAACATTTCCTCTACATAACTCATATCAAGTCCCGAACGTTCTCCAAAACGTATTTGGCCAATTAAAATACAGGCAAACATTAATTCTCGAATCCAGCTCTTTTCATTTAGTGTAAATTCTAATTGATCAATTGCTTGCTGGAAATTAATAAGAAAAGTTAGAATTTTTTGAAAATATTAAAATATGTGGAAAAGGTCGGTAAGGGATGGCAGTTGGGTTTAATTATAACCGTTATTAAGGTGGCAGCATGTAAAGGTGACCAAAAACAAAAATTTACGAAAACTAAAGACTAAAAGACAGTTCCCAGGACCAAGGCCTTGTTCGAGTTAAAACTACAAGACCAAGGTGTCTTTAACTTGGACTTATAGAATATGTTTTTCGGTACAACCCCATTATCACTTCAATTAATAGAAGCCCCACCTCAGTTTCACGACCCCCTTCCAGATCATCTACAAATTTAGCATGTACACTCTTTTCGGCAATATTCCCTTGATTCAAAAATCTAAATAAATCAGCTTCGACTAAAGAATATCCAAATATTTTATTTGCTATTTTTTGAGCTTTATCAGATGCCAAAAACGAAGAATTTTTGAGGAGTCGATAGAAAATGTGGAAATTCCTGTCTCCCGGATTTTGGCATACAACGCGAGATTTTTCCAATAAATCTTAAAAAAATTAATTTTTAGTAGTTCTTTTTAGAGGAGAACCTTCTGGATAAACCCCAGCTGGAGTGGGAAGGGTTACCGATCCGGAGAAAACCCGACCAGACTTTATTATCAATCCGCTTTATCCCTGCACCCTTCCATCAAAGATAAATTTTTTAAATTTGTTTGGCCTGAAGGGCTGTCAATACGCTTAAACGATGTCCTATTTAGGATCAACATACCTAAGTCATTATTTTTTAGACAAAAAGTGTATCTTATAGGAGATCTGACTGTATTAATATATTCCAATTTTTTAAATTTCTACTCACAGCAATCGATGCATGCTGATCGTAGTCTGCCACCATTTTCAAACTCAAGTCTTATAAATTTTCCTAAACGAGAGCTATTATCATTATGTATTGTTTGAGCATTTCCAAAAGCTTCTAAAACCGTCCCTGCTGCTAATAAGGCAGAATCTATGCTTTTTCTTCCCTCGTTTAAATTTGGTGTTTTTTGTGAATAATTTCCAGAAACATTAATTAAATATTCAATTATTCTTCTTGTATTTTCTGTTTTGCCGGCACCGCTTTCTCCACTGAAAAAAAAATAAATTTTGTAAAATTCATTTAACATTATTTTGTAGATTTTATCTCAATATTTTTGTGTATCGTTATTTTTATGCATTAGTATTGATGTATTCTTAAAATTTTCAAAAATTTGGACCTCCTATGTCAGAACATTTTATTGTCAAAAATTTTATTTTGAGCTTTATCTAATTTTGGGTCCATCGCTTGCTTAGACAGCCCGTTTAGTGACCACCCAAATTATAAAAGACATCATAAATTGAGGTATATCTTAAGCGAAGTCCTACAGAATTTATTTACATAAAATAACAAAAAACTCTTACGTTATCAATATAGACTGAGAAGTTAAAACCGAAGGTGGAGAACATATTCCATCAAAAGCACTTTGGGCAACAAAAAATACATGAGGTGGTAATTCTGTTGAAGTTGTGCAGGCTTTGGCATAAATATTGCGCATTTCTTTTGAATAAAGACCCGGAAGATTTTTCCATGGATTTACAACAACGCAGAATAAACCAGAGAATGTCTTAAAATTTTATTTTTTAAGTTTGTGGAATTTTGCTTAACAGCTCTTTAAACGCTCGAAACAAATGGGCAGTTTAAAAAGCTGCTAATATAATTATTTTAATTTTAAAAATTTTTACGTGAATTAAATTTAACGAATATCGTCGTCTTATACATTCTAAAACAGAAGGTTCATTTAATTCGCTCAGTTGTGTCATATCCGAGCAAAGATGTGAAACACTTGTTTGTTGCAAACATTCTCGTGAAACAATGCAGATTTGCTGAAAATTATTATTTAAAATCAATTTAAAATTGAAAATTTTAAAGTAAAAATTCTTCTGAAAGTAATCTCAAAATGATGAAATTATGAAAAATTCGGAGTCGGTGTAGTGAAATAAATAAAATTATTTAAAAGGTCAGAATGCGAGGCCGGGGGAGGGGGGGATGGATGGGAAGGGGGGGATGGGAAGGGGGGGGATGGATGGGGAGGGGGATGGATGGGAAGGGGGGATGGGAAGGGGGGATGGATGGGAAGGGGGGAGGGGATGGATGGGGAGGGGGGGGGGGATAATCGAAAAGTATCTTTTTTTTGATCAAGCTTTGAAATTAGTTGACATAAACTTTTATTTGGCCGATATATAAATTAGTTTGGGGATCCCAATAATTTTTAAAAATCTAATTCAAAAAAAAGTTGTCGATGTTTAGGTAAGGCAAGATTTATTATTACGTTTTTTACACGTCTTTTAATTCGCCATTTCTCGTAAAATATAATTTAGGTGCAATAATTTATTATTTTTTCTTACACCAATTTTACTATTATTTTTAGCAACTTAAAATATAATAATAAATATAATTCACAGAATAAACAAAAAATAAATAAAAATATTTTAACAACAACAGCTGTGTTTATATTTTTGCAGCTTTGTAATTAAATATATTTTTCTTTAAATTTTTTTGCACATTTTTTCGATTTTTTTTTATTTTTTTTGGAAGTTGAAATTAAAAAACAGCAGATGGGTTCTAGTAGGAATTGGGTTCGCTAAAAGCCACACAGTTTGCAAGTGAATGTGGAACGCTTTTTTAAATATTTTTTGATGGAGAGAAGAATTTTTGCAAAAAAAAATATTGCAAGGTAGGAATCTAGCATATAAAATGCTTATGAGCAAGGCAGGATATCCGAAATTTTCGGTTCGGATCCGGATATCCGAAGATTTCCAAATATTCGCCAACCTTATTTAGGAGGGGGTAAAACAATCTATGTACAATCTACTTATAAAGTAAAATATGTATAAAAAAGGTGTTCCATAAGTAGGAACATGATATTTCGATTAAATTTTTAGTCGGTTTTATTTAAAACGCATTTAATTTTATTATTTGTTTAATTTATTTTTCACCTTTTTACAATCATCTCCGCAGTCTTTTTCATTCCCCATTTCATTAATTATTTCAACCTCTATTTGTTGTCCACAAATTAATTTATTAGCATTTCCATCTATTCTACATAGTCGAAAGGAATATTCTTTATCTGGTATCCAAAAAGCATTATTGCCTAATTGAAGGTTTAGGGCTGATTCACGTTCAAACTCCTCTTGAGGGGCTTCGATTAGTCTTAAATTAGAGGTTTAAAAATTTAAAGGAAAAAAATATTTTAAAATAAATATTCGCTTAATAATTCAAAAATTAGTTCCAAAAACTCTCGTTATAGTATTAGAATATTTATAATCATTCTAAAAGCCTTAGATAGTTTTTCTTTAATTTTTAAGGGAGAACTCCCATTTATGACTCGATATACCGCTATAACTGAAAATCTGTATATCGGTATTAAATTAAGTAAAATTAGGAGTGGAGCGTCGAGGTCAAATAGTTTTGGTGGGGTCCAAGTCTAAGAAAAAAAATTCAACTTTTTCAAAACAATCACCTCCGCAACCTTTCATCCAACACTGCCTCTTCGACAGCCGATCGAGTTGATAAAATGGTAGAATTGTTGTTAACAATTTCCTTCTTTTCATCACAATTCTCAATAATATTCAAATTATTTTCAATTTCTCCCTCCTCCTCTTCACTATATTCTTCATAAATATATTCATATTCTTCCTCGTCAGTCATTTCCTCTTCCATCCCCACTTCATTTAATTCACCCTCTTCTCCTTGACCCTCTCTCTCAGATTCTATTTCCCCTTCCATTTCATCCTCAACTTCTTGATCAGAATCTTCCATTCTTTGAGCGGCAACAATGGATGCCAGATAACTCATTTTTTTACCAAAATAATTTTTTAATTAAAAAATAAAGGGGGAATGATTACATAATTAATAAATGAGTGTTTTTTTTTGTTTTTATTGGTCAAAGATTTTTAGTAAAAATATTTTGGATTTGATGAATTGGATAAAATAAATATATTTAAACAAATGAGCAAAAACAAAAAAGAAAGAAAATATCCGGAAGTGTATAAATTGGTAAAAAGTAAAAAGAGAGAGAAGATCAATTGATTAAATTTATGGGGAAAATTCCTTTGAAATTACTAATTTATTGCTAAAAAATATTTTTAGGGTATTTTTTAATATATTATTAAGGAATTTTGGCAAAAAATTAAACTTCAATAAAAATTCTTAAAGTTATGGAAAAAATTTTTTTTAATTTGCTTCAAAATAGCTTATTTTCTTGAATACTTGAATATTATCTCGGGTAACGTGTGGGAGGGTATTTAAAGGATTGTAGTTATCCTTTTAACATTTTATAAAGGAGAGGTGGGATAAATATTTGAGGGAGGGTAATATTAATCAAGAAAATACGGCAAGTCATTTGGCAAAAGAAAATATTCAAAATTAAAAGAATAGTAAAATAATTTTTAAATTAGTAAATAATAATAAAATTTTTAAAAATAAATTACTAAAAATAATGAAAAAAACCTTAAATAAAAATTAAAAAAAAGTTTTTACCCACTACAACATTGTAAGGTGGGATTAGAAACATTTATTTTTTTCATCAAATAATTTCTTTTCACTTAAACTAAAGGTATTTGATTTGCTTTAGCACACAACTGCTGTTGACGTGCCCTAACCCTTTTTGTGTTACTACTACACGCCCTCTAAGTTATTGAGGATATATGGGTGGCCTTTAAGTAAAAAAGCAAGTGCAGAATATATCATCTGCTTTTTTCTCATTAGGCAGAAACTAAATAAAAAAACATTTTAAAAGTGGGCAGAAAAATTTTTTTATTTTAAATTAAAAAAAATAAAAACTCAATTATTCAGTTAAAATCACTCAATATACAATGTAAACCGTTGGTTTTGGGCTAAAACCGAATTTAAAAACCGGAAACAAAAATTAAAACCATTTTGTTTTGTCAGTTTTTAACTTCGTAAATTTACAAAAAATTTCCGACCTTTTAAATTTAAAATAATTTTTCAATTAAAAAAATAAATATGGAAAAAATCAGAGGATTATGTTGCCTCATTTAATGTTATCGGTATTCAAACAGAACCGAAAATCCTCGGTGCTGTTTCAGTTAAGGAAAAATAACCATGTTTTGCTTCTTAAATTACACGTTTCATTGATCATTCTCTACTTCAAATGAAGATTTTAAATGAAATTTTATCAGGCACTAAATATTAAAATATAATAAAATACATATATAAATTTATTTAATTTTTTTAATTTTAAAGTTTAAAAACTTTAAAAAATTCAGAATTGTTTTATTGCTTGATCGAACGCATAATTTTATTAATTTCATTAAATAATAAACCTTAATAAAATACATAAATTTAGTAATTATCTAAATTTTATTTTAATTTTGTTAATGATCCATGCCAATTTAAGTTCTTTTGACATAAATGGTAGAATTTTTATTTTTTTATATTTATTTAATAAATAAGTTTATTTAATACATATATATTTAATTAAATTTTTTAGATTCTTGAGAAATATTATAAAATTTCAAAACTCATCGATCTTTTTTCGCTAATTTAATAAATAATATAATTTAATAATCTATTTATTTCTAATTAAAAATACTTGTTATTAATGATTTTTCAGATATCATATCTCCTGATTTTTTTCAACTTAATAATTTAATACATCAATTTTATTTTTTATGAATTAAACCAGGGCTCGGATCTTTGCGGATTTTTCCGCTTTTTGATGTTTTTTGGAAGATCGATGCGGATTTATTTTTTAAATGCGGAAAAATCCGCATTTGATGTCTTTGAGGAAATTTTGCGGAATTTTTTGATTTTCTTGATGTTTTTTCGCTTTTTTGGTCCTCATAATTACTCAAAATTCAAAATCTTCAAAATTTTCGCCTGCGGCGCAGAAAAAGACAGAAATTTGGCTTAGGGATCTTCCAAAATCCACAAAATTTTCGCCTGCGGCGCAGAAAAAGGAAGAAATTTGGCTTAGGGATCTTCCAAAATCCACAAAATTTTCGCCTGCGGCGCAGAAAAAGGAAGAAATTTGGCTTAAGGATCTTCCAAAATCCACAAAATTTTCGCCTGCGGCGCAAAAAAGTGGATTTTTTGGTGTTGAAGCGCCAAAAAAGTGTTTGCGGATTTTTGAGTAAAATGCGGATTTTTTAGCTCAAAATTGCGGATTTTTAAAAATTTGAGATCCGAGCCCTGAATTAAACAAATTTAATATTTTATTATATTTACACAAAAAACATGAATTTATTTAAATTTTAATTATAATTTTTAACTAAATTTGTGAACTGGAACACACTCTATCATCATGTGTAGCAGATGAATACAGTCAATCGGTTTGTATTTATTAAATTTATTAAATATTTAATCATATATTTAATATTAATCATAATATTTAATCAATTTATTTAATATCAATATTTATTTTTAATAATTTTTTACATTAAATTCCAATAATAAATCTATTTAAATTAATTTAATACATAATTTAATTAAATATTTTAATAATAATATAACAATATTTAAATTTATTTAAAATTTTATGTAATTTTATGCAGAAGAAACACTTCATTTATTCATAATTTTTATGTTTTTTAGTTAAAAATACTTTTATAGGTAATAAAAATCTTTTTATTTTTTGATCACCAGATTCACATTTCCAAGGCCTCCACATGTAAATGTATCAAACATTAATACATTTTTATTTTATAAATTTTAGGTTGTATTAATTTAATTAAATTTATAATATTATTTAATATTTTACTTTAAAATTTTTAATTAGCTGGATAATGAACAAGCTGTCATTATTAAATGCCACTAATTTTATTAATATCAAAATTAAATAAAAATTTAACATTATAATATGTAATTTATTTAACTTTTATTAATGCTGCTCCCTTCACTATTTATTTAATAATCTGATCATCATTATTTTACTTACAAAATAATATTAACAAATTATGTTATATGTTAAATATTTAATTCCTCAACAAAATGCATCTAATATTATATATTTATATTTCAATATATCTAATAGGTTTTTTACACAACTGTGTGCTTATAATAATTATTTTATATTTATTTCAATTAATGGTCGGAAAAGATGGAAGATTTAAAGCTCTAGATTCTCATGGAATAAAAACAATATTTTTGGTGATAAACTTTTTGACAAATAAATAATATGCAGTACTAGTAGTATAGAAATAATTTTCTCTTTTGTATAATAGAGAGATTCTCTTTTTATTTTAAATTTATTTATCGTTCTTTTTTAAAGAGGATGTTAGTTTTTTAAATTAAGTTTAAAATAATAAAAAGAAAAAAGCTTACTATGTAAAAATAATTTAAAAGACAAAAATGCTTTTTGGTTTAAAATTGTTGATAAAGCAGAATAAATTTATTGGGAATAAAGATATGTGATGAAATATGGGAAGAATGAAGAAATATGGACAAAATATTTTTTGACCCCTATTCAAATAGTTTTCATCCCCTAAATTAAATTTTCGCAAAAATCAATTTATAATAGCAAAAAAATAGTGTTTTATTAAAAAAACATGTACAATTTTAAAGAAAAATAGATAAAAGGGGCTACACAACAAAGACAGTAATTTTATACGCACATTTTTATATTTTTTCACTGATTTTTTTATAAAATTTATAAAAATTTTTATACTTTCATGAGTTGCGGCACCAGTTTGTCGAAGTTGAGCACAAAAAATTGAAAGTCATGGCACCAAACCTTCACCAGACGGTCAAAGAATATCAATGAAGGCTGTAAACCATTAGTTTTTTATTTATTGAATTTTCATCAAAATTTTTTGTACGTTGTCGTACAGTTAATAAAATTGTAAAATTAAATGCATTTAACTCGTTGATTATACCCATATAATTCGTCTGAAAATAATAAATTTATTTTCTTATTTGATGAAGGTTTCCATTCTCCATGTCCAGTGTTGTCTTGTATACGCCCAATTATTGTTTTTTTGCCAGAGGGTAATTTTATTAGCATGTTGATAAATTTGTCGATAAATTTCAGCTATATATTTCAGAGAATGAACTGGAGGCACTCTACCATCATGTGTAGCTGATATGATAAGAGTTGATGGTAATTGTCCGTAACGTCGACTATCTATTTTATGCAGTTTCTTTGTTGTGTTTTTCGAAACTTTGTATTCTCCATGCTTCAAAATACTCTTCTTGATGTTTTAAATCAGCAGTCAATCTTTTACAATTTTCATCACTTTTCTTAAGTTGTTCATTTACACTTTCAGTTTTTTACATTGCTTAGAAAAGTTTATCTAAGAATATTTTTGAAATTAAAAAATAATATAAATAAAATTTTTTTTAATTTACAGGTTTAACTAAAGCTGCAGAATTTCCTTTCTTTGCATTATTATTCATTCTATCCAAATCAAGTAAATGTTTTGTTTCTTTAATTCATTAATTTTATTTTTAAAATTTTTAATTTTACCATCATCATCAGTAATACAATTCATATTCATCTACATAGCATTTTAATTTTTTGCTCTAATCTAGCCGTCAAAGTTTCATTACTAATTCTAATGATTTAATTCATCTTTTTTTGAAAGTAGTAACGTAAATCCGTAATTTCTTCTGTTTTATTTAAATTAGCATCAAAAATATGATCTTTTGATCATAAGATCATCTTTAAGTCTTATCATTTTATTACTTTTTGTGAATCTATAAGTAGTCTTAAGAGGAAAAATTGTAAGAATTGATTTAAAACCTACAATATAGATCTCAAATATCATCTGCCGCTCAAATTCTTTAAAATTGTTGATAAAATCATAAAAATAAAATCAAAAATAATAAAATCAAATAATTTTCTTTTGTATAATAGAAAGATTATCTCTCTTATAAATTTATTTATCGCCCTTTATTATAAAAATATGTTTATTATTTTTAGAATTTAAAATAATAAAAAGAATAAAAAGCTTTCTATGTAAAATAATTTAAAATTAGAAGGCTTTTTGGTATAATTAGAAGGCTTTTCTGGCCTTGGGTTTGACAATTTAAGAGTGTCAAAATCATAAAATTATTTACACTTTAATTAAATTTTTAAAGAAATCGTGGCCGCCGTGTCTCTTTTGGCATTATTCATTCTATACCAAATACAAACAGTTCCAATAATGCTGAAGCTTCTTCCCCTCCATTAATGAATATTTCTAGTAATTTTTCTTTATCCAAAGAAACAAAATGTGAAGAAAAAAATGAGGAAAATAATCAAAACGAAGAAAACCCTAAAAGTGCCTTAGTAGAAAATATAGTTGATGAAATGTTACAAAAGGCGATTGATCAAGTTTTTATTAAAGAATGAAAAGAAATTTTATAAAATTTTTCTAGATTTTTTTGGAGGTATTTTAATATTTGCATAATTAAAAAAAATTATTTATTAAGTAAAAATAAAAAAAATTTTATTGGATAGATTTTTAGAATTAAAATATGTATGTTAAAATTGTGACAAGATAGCCACAACAAATTAGGTTCTCTTGGGCCAAGGATTTCACACACGAGTGGGACCAAGAGTTAAATACAAAAAATAAAACCAAACACTAATATGTGTTATTCACAAATAAAGTCCAACAAAATAAGTTAGTGACAAGGCACAAATAGACCAACTAACAATTTTTATGAAAAATTTTACTTTTTTGATGAAGGTTTCCCTTCTCCATGTCCAGTGTTGTCTTGTATACGCCCAATTATTGGTTTTTTTGCCATTCATTTCTTTGTGCATCATGACCAGCAATTTGTCGGTAAATTTCGGCTATATATTTTAGAGAATGAGCTGGAGGCACTCTATCATCATGTGTAGCGGATATAATAAGAGTTGATGGTAATTGTAATTGTTTATTAGTTTTAAAATCTATCTTATGCAGTGGAGAGTAACTAAGAATTAAATGAAAATTTAAAATTATAGTACTCTTGTGTTATACGTCTGCATTTTTATGTCCCCCTTTTACTTTTTTTCTTCTTATGCCTTAATTTCACTTTTGGATGCAGTGGAGGCACTCTACCATCATGTGTAGCTGATATGATAAGAGTTGATGGTAATTGTCCGTAACGTCGACTATCTATTTTATGCAGTTTCTTTGTTGTGTTTTTCGAAACTTTGTATTCTCCATGCTTCAAAATACTCTTCTTGATGTTTTAAATCAGCAGTCAATCTTTTACAGTTTTCATCACTTTTCTTAAGTTGTTCATTTACACTTTCAGTTTTCTTACATTGCTCAGAAAAGTTTTCCAAATAATATTTTTAAGAAATTAAAAAATAATATCAATAAAAAATTTTTTTAATTTACAGGTTTAACTAAAGCTGCAGACTTTTCCTCTTTCTTTGCATTATTATTCATTTTATCCAAATAAAGTAAATGTTTTTGTTTTTTTTAATTCATCAATTTTATTTTCAAAATTTTTAATTTTTTCATCATCATCAGTAATACGAATTCCATATTCATTTAGCATTTAAATTTTTTGAATTCTGATCAGCAAATATAAAGGAATTAGTTTTTCTAATCCATGCTTCCGCTAAAAATAAGGTAATGCTCAAATGTTTTAATTTATTTACCTTCTCTTCAAGTTGTTCATTTAATGGAAGGTCACATTTTAACTTTAGGTCTTATTAATTTATTACTTTTTGTGAATCTATCGGTAGTCTTAAGAGGAAAAATTTTAAGAATTAATTATAAACCATACAATATAGATCTCAAATATCTTTTGCCGCTCAAATTCTTTAAAATCGTTGGTAAAATCATAAAAATATTATAAAATCAAAAAAATGAACTTTAAAAAATTTTTTCTTTTGTATAATAGAAAGCTTTTTTTCTGTTTTTACATTTAAATTCATTTATTGCTTTTTTATAAAAAGATGTTTTTAAAATTTAAACTAATAAAAAGAATAAAAAACTTTACAGGTAAAAATAATTTGAAAGAAAAAAGCTTTTGGTATAAACTTTTTGATAGAGGTGAAAAAATTGACTTAAATTGAAAATATGTACTAGTAATATTTATTTAAAATTTTTTAAAAAAAGGGGAGAAAATATGAATGGCCGAAATAATTTTTTTACTTCTAATCGAAATGAAATAAAAAATTTTCCATTTAGTTTCAGACGAAAAGAAAAAAATAAACGAAAAAAATAAAATTTTAAAAATATCGATTTTTTTTCATAAAACGTAATGAAATAACGTAAAAACGTAGATAAATAAAAGATTAACCATTTTTAATAATATGGAAAAATTGGATGCCGGTATTCACATAGAGCCGAATAAATTATTAAAAAGGAGAATGGGATCTAGAATAAAATTAAAAGGCAGAATGAATAATAAAAATTTAAAAAATAAATGTAGGAAACGAAGGAAAGTGATTGGCTTGGCTTTAAAGTAAGCCAAGCCTTGGCTTTAAAGTAAGCCAAGCCATTTCCTTTTTCCTTCACTACATCTAGGGATAATAGGCGGCCACTTGCATAGTTTAACAAAGACCGTTACAAATGATCTTTCCTTTTTCCATCAAAGGATATCTCCTCCAAATTTAAACTCCATCGATATCTCCTCCGAATTAACATAATTCCTTTATATTAATTAAATGCAATTTTTCAACAAAACGGGTATTGAAATCCGAAGTTTGATCGTATTAATAAATTATTTGGATAAGTCAATATAAAAATACTGGACGCAATTGAGGTTTCTATTTTTTCAAATCCGATTTCTAAAAAGAATTTTTACTTTTTGCTAGATGTTTAATAAAAATATAGAAATGCTTTACATCAATATAGAGAAAATTATACAGGGTGCGGCAAATTCGCGCCACTTTTTCTTTTTGTCATAACTTTGTTCAAAATTAATGAAAATTGACAATTCTTTTTTTGTTTTATTCCCAACACTTTAGGAAACTTGCTGATACCAAAATTGCTTTTTAATTTTAAGTTTACTCTGAGTAAACTTCCCTCAAAGTTTGAGCAAAATTTTTTTGATAAAAATTGGCCTAGATTCAAGGCTGAGATTTAATATTGGAAATATTTATATCATTCGAATCAGCTCTTTATTCTGATTCGAAGACATAAAAATCTTAGGGCTACGACAAAAATCGAATGAGATACGGTCCTCTGAATGATAAATTAAAATAATTTAGGTAAAAATAAAATTTTTGAGTAAAATTTTCAAAAATGAGATTATAAGCTATTTCGATCCTCCTGAACGAGATGAGTCGTTTAGTACCAAAATCATTTGTATTGAACGATTTTGAACGAGGTTATGATCAATTAAACTTTGTCATAAAAAATGTTATTAAATTTTCCAGACGTTCGAACTCGATTATCTTTGCCAACAGTGAACCAAATTTTTAATATTTGGTATCAGCAAGTTTCCTAAAGTGTTGGGAATAAAATAAAAAAAGAATTATCAATTTTCATTAATTTTGAAGAAAGTTATGTCAAAAAGAAAAAGTGGCGCGAATTTGCCGCACCCTGTATTAAAATTTCGTGTAAAAATTTTTAGGTGAGCTTATATTAGAATTTGCTTCTAATATGTAGAGCCAGATTAGAGCATTTACGGTATATTATATGAATAAATGTCGACTTATAATAAAAATAAAAGGTGAAAAATAAATTTTCGTTTTCTATTCAACTTGTTTGTGTAAATAAAATCTTTTTTTCCCATCTTTATCGGCCCACCCAGTGAGTTTTGTAAAAAATAAAATGGGGGCAAAACGATAAAAATGTATGTATATGTTATCTAAATTTAAATAGGAAAAAATTTAGAGAAAAAAGAAAGTAGAAAATTGCCGATATTTGTACATAATACGTACATAACATTAATTTAACTTTCTAACAAAAATTTAAAATTTACGGTACTTATTTACCCCCCCCCCCAGTTAATTTTTCGATAAATTGTAAAAATGGTCAGTCAGTCATAGGTTATAGAATTCATCGAGTTGTGTCGAATGACATCAAAATCAACCCCCGTTCTTAACTTTGGACCGAGATACAGCCCCCCGAAAATTGAAAACAAAAAGGGGAAAAATAGAAAAACAAATTCAAGAAAAAATACAAAATATTCTAAACCAAAAATCTTAAATTTTGAGTTAAATATTAAAACAAATTTAAAAGATTTTTGAAAATTAAAAATTTTTAAATGAAAAATTGTTTCGTTTATTATTAAGAAATTTTTTGACAGAAACAATGAGTACATATTACCGAATTTAAATTTTTTAGATAATTTCTTTGTTACAAAATTTTATTTTTCTTTATTGAAGAAAAATTATTGGTATATCACCCTACCCCATTTGAATAATTATGGATTTGTATATATAGATTCCCAACTATGAAAAATATTCGGAATTTTAAATTTATTACAGTAAAGGCAATTAAAAGAATAAACATAATTACAAAATTATTTAGCATAAGAAAAGCTAATTTTGTTTAAGTTGAAAAATATTTATTGTACAGATTTTATCGTGATCACCCAATGTAATTAATGGTAAAATTTAAAAAATTATTTTTTTAATTCAGTAATTTATTTAGTAAATCTATATTTATTCATAAAATAAGAAGTTTGATTCTTCTATAAACAAATATACAATAAGTTTTTCCAAATTAAATGATTAAAATAAATTCACATCCTATCATGGCTTGTTTTTTAAAAATATTTTTTATTAAAAATGGGAATTAATAAAATTTATTAAACTAGAAATTATTACGTGTGCTTTTTAATATTCAATAACCACATATCTTCTCAACCACCAGTGAGGCCTTCTCTTTTTGGTGAGTCTCGGTCTCGGCCTTTTATAATGTTTCATATAATATATAGGCCTTTGTCTATGACATATGACAAAACTGCAAGGACCAACGGCAAATCCAACACCATCTCCACCTCCATCCCCATATCCGTCACCTGGGTATCGCTTATAGCGATCGCTTTAATAATTTATAGAAAAATAATTTTTAAATTTTAAACAGTTTATCTTTAAAAATAAATCAAAGCCCCTAATCAAAACCCCCATGGATTCATCTCCTTATTAATATTTTTCAAATTTACAAATTATTTACATAATCAACGGCTCTTCATCTTTATTATAATTAAATTCTAATTGTTTCAGATTATTATTTGAGGGATTTTCAATTCCATAAACATTCTTTGTTATGATTTGTAGAGAATAAATAAATATATAAAGAATTAAATGGATAAATATTAACATTTAAAAATCTTTAAACAAATATTTTAATAAAATTTAAAATCAAAAAATTTGTTTCAATGAAAACAATTTTTTTATAAATTTTAAAAATTAAAATTAAATTAATTCACTTTCATTTATGAACCTGTTCTTCTATGACAAAAGTTTTATTAAAAGTGCAACAAATTTATAAACACATACCGTGGTGCGACACTTGGGGACGGACTTTTGCAGACCGACATTTGAGGATTGCTATTTGAGTAAAAGAATATTATTATCTAAAAACAGAAATCATCGCAAATTTTGTACTACAGGGAAGTTGTTCCACAAACAGGGGAAGCTGTTTCGTCAAGTACAGGAATTTGTTCCTGCAACAAGATAAGTTGATACAACTTATGATAACCTTGTTCCACTAACGGGGGAAGGTGTTCCTACAGCGTGGGATGTTGTTCCTTCAGTGGGGAAGGTTATCTCAGTGTTGAACAACCTCCTTAACAACCTCCTTCGTCTTTGGAACATCATTCTCCATTGTTGGAACAACAACCCCCGTCATTGGAACAACAACCCCGTTGTTGAAACAACATCCCCCGTTGACGCAACATACCACGCTTTAGGACACCTTCTCTTGTTATTGGAACAAGGTTATCTTTAGTTGGAACCAGTGATGTCAAAGTTCCAAAATTTCTCTGGAACTAGTTCCAGTTCCAGAACTAAGTTTTTAATTTTAGTAGTTCCAGTTCCGGTTCCGGAACCAGGTTTTTAATTTTTGTAGTTCCAGTTCCAGTTCCGGAACTACATTTTTAAAATTCCTTAGTTCCAGTTCCAGTTCTGGAACTAGTTCCAAGCTAGTTCTAGTTCCAAATTTTTAAATTCTCCACGATTGAGTCCCCCTTGTATATACCTCAATTGTGTCCCCGTGGATTTAACTATATTAAAAAGGATTAAGAGGGATATCGGGGGATTTGTAGGGATTAAGGTGAACATCCGGGGACCTGTATGTGACATCGAGGGATCAAGTTGGATATCGTGGATATGTAGAGATATTTGTGGATTTTAAGTGATTAATGGGGATAACGTTGGAAAAAATTCACTTTGCAGCGCCGCAGGCGAAAATTTTGAGAATTTCTAAGTTCGTAGGCCAAAAAATTTACTTTTTCAGCGCCGCAGGCGAAAATTTTGAGAATTTATAAGGTCGTAGGCCAAAAAATTCACTTTTTTAGCGCCGCAGGCGAAAATTTTGAGAATTTTGTAGCTCAAGCAGCCAGATTTCTTCCATTTTCAGGTTAAAATATACCCCCAGGAACTAGTTCCAGAACTAGTTCCAAAGCTAGTTCCAGACATTTACTAGTTCCGTAGTTCCAGTTCCAAGCTAGTTCCAGGCATTTACTAGTTCCGTAGTTCTAGTTCCAAACTAGTTCAAGATAATCGTTAGTTCCGTAGTTCTAGTTCCGGAACTGGAACTAGAACTAATTAGTTCCGGAACTGGAACTGGAACTTTGACATCACTGGTTGGAACAACTTCCCCCGTTGCCGGAAAAAATTCCTGTACTTGACGGAACATCTCCACTGTTTGTAAACAACTTCCCTGTATGTAGTACAAAATTTGTGATGATTTCTGTTTTTAGATAATAATATCCTTTTATTCGATAAAATAATTTTGTTCTTAAACTATTTCGTTATTCATTTACTATTAATGAAGAACTTTATCAGGTCATAAATATTAAAATCTAATAGAATATATAATTTATTCAATATTTTGATTCAAAAATTAATAAAAACCTTGAAACAACATGGGTAGAATTATCTTTAATTCATTAATATAATTTTATTAATTAGATATTAAAATTCAATAAAATACATAAAAATTTAATTAATCTCTCAGTTTTAGTTTAATTTTTTGTCCATCCGTACCGAATTAAGCTCTGTTGAAGTAAATGATAGAATTGCTACTAATTATAATTTTTCTTCATCAAAATCTATTTCTATAAATTTATTTAATACATAAGTTTATTTAATATTTAAATTTAAAATTTTTAGATCCTCAAGACAGAAAAAATAACATTTCATCAAAACATATAATTTATATATAAATATATTCATTTTTTGTCCATCCGTACCGTAACTTCTGGTGTGTTTACCACATGTGCTTGTATTTTTCGATCCTCTCATAGAGTGTGATTATATTGGAGAGTGTGCTTCTTTCAAAAATTGTGGTTCTATTAGAAGATTTACGGTAACAGTAATGTTAGGGAAAGAGAGGGTTCACCGCGGCAGGTAAAATTTTTTTTGTGTCAATAAGGCAGAAATTCCCATTTTCAACTACCTAATTGAAGAAAGATAACAATAATTTTTGGAAAAAAGTGGTAGAAAAAATACCGAAAATTTTCGGGAAACGAGGTTATGGTTGTTGGGGAACGGCAAAAGCTCCTTATTCTTCTCTATTTGCCCCCACACAGGAAAAATTAACCGGTCGCCAACAACCCTACATTTAACGCTAAAATATGGTAACTTCTGGTGTGTTTACCTCAATATGTACTTGTGAATTTACATAATTGCAAGTGTTTTAACTAATAATAGAGTGCGAAAAAGACTGGATCCGTGATATATTTTAAAAGAATTCCCTAAATTTTCTAAATTTTTTTCCATAAAATATCCTGCCTAAAATAATTAAATTTTAGCAGTTATGAGATGAAGTTTTCGCACTCCTCTACTATAACTTTATAGGTATTTTAGAGGAAAAGTGAAGAAAAATTTATAAAAGTAAAAAAATCAAATAAAGTCATCTTTAGTACTGGGCATCCTCCTCACTCATCTTTAAAGGCATCAGGAACTTTAGAGTTAGTTTCCGGGCCATAACAAACACTGTAACAAATAAAAAATTTAATACATATTCTTTTAAATGCTTTAGGTCGATTAAAAAAGTTAAATAAGCTGGTAATAATTATTTTATGTTAAATATATTTTGTCTTTTGTAAAAGTAAACATTATTAACTATAAGCGATTCTCTACCCACTAATAGAGAGTTGTGTTTATACTATAAATGTTCCATAAAAATAATGTTTATACTATAGAATAAGGTTGTTGGTTAGTTAGAAATCCTCGGAAATATGAGGATCCGCCAACCTTATTATAGACGCTTTAAAAATTCTATTCCCAATTTAACTAAAAACTAAGTTTACACCATTTTTAGCTCAATGCCAAAAGTAAATTCCCAGAAAAACTGCACCAACAATCCATCCAATCAAAACTAAAATAAACCAAACTCCTACAATAAAACCTCCACATTCGACCCAAACAACCTCAACAATATCTCGCTTCTTTCGAATTTTATTTTCGTTTTTTAAATTATCGAAACACCCATTCTTTGTTAAATAAAAGATTGAATTCTTTTTATCATCTTTATGGAAACTAATTGGAAAAGAAATGTTTGGACAGCTATCTCCGTTGCTTCCAAATTCATTGAAGCGACATTCTTTATTTAAAAAAGGAAATATTACATAAATTAGGGTTGTTGGCTATCGGTACCCTCGATTTTGAATCCCAGCTCTCAGTTTTTAGCCGACTTTTAGTTGTCACAAGCTAAATCTCGGACAGATGCAAGGTAAAGATAAAGTAATTAAAGTCTGTCTAAGCGTACTGAGTAAACTAAAAACTAACCTTTCTGATTATCCTTTATCCCTCGACGATTACGAGTCTGTTGGCCATAACGGGAAACATAATAATTTTCATATCTAACAGGATCGCTAGGTTGATATCCCAATTCTGCCAATTCATTTGGATCAGTAACAATCCTTCCAGTATTAGGATTTCTGATAGTTTGTTGTTGTTGTTGGGGAGGAGGAGGAGTTTGATTTGTTCTTTGTAAAAATTCTAGTGGACGCATTTCAGGCAAATTAATTTCAGATAAATGAATAACAGGCACAGGACATTCAATTTCTCCGAAAATCCTCGCAACCAAAATGGTTGATCCTAATACACCAACAAAACCGCCAAATCCAAGATATGCAATGATAAAAACCACTAACTTATCAAACATATTATAATCACTAATATCTTTGTAATGACGTTTATTGCGGATTAATTGAATTGAATTAGAAATCGAAGTGTTCTTAAATTAAATTTAGGTATTTAGAATTCTTACCAAATTTCATATAATTTATTTGTAAAATTTTTAATTTTTAATTTTTTCTAATGTTAGGCACGGTATTGTTTATTGCTTAAAGCGAATGTTGAGGAATTTGGGTGTGATATCGATGTACCAAGAGGTGTAGAAGTAATATAGGTGTATTTGAAGCGAAAGAAGGATATCGGTAGATTTGCAGGGATTAATGTGGATTTGAGATTTATGTGGTGTTATCTGGTATCCTTCAAATCCCACTTTATCCTTCCAGATTTGCGCTGATTAAGAAGAATTCGTGGTATTTACGGGGATATTGATGGATTAAGCTTGAAATTTTTATACAAATTCTTCAAAATATTTACTTAATCAAAATAAACATACTTTATCTTCTCCCCCAAAACATTCTTTTATTTTTAACCAATCATTAACAACAGCATTTTTTCCTTTTTTTCCAAAATTATTTTTAACCGATTTAAACATTTCTTTTAAATTAATTTCTTCAAAAAATTTTAAAAAATAATTTTTATTTTCCCCAACAATTTTCCCTTCTTTTTTCATTTCACTTTAAACATTTCTTTTAAATTAATTTCTTCAAAAAATTTTAAAAAATAATTTTTATTTTCCCCAACAATTTTCCCTTCTTTTTTCATTTCACTCAACATTTCCTCATTATCATTTCCTTCTTTCAAAATTTTAACAAAAATTTCAATTTCTTCAAATAAATTTCCAAAATCTTTTCTAATTTTAATCCAAGTTTTTTCCTCTTTTAAATCGTTTTTTCGGAAATTATTTAATAAATTTTCCATTTTTTCTGTCAAATTTTTTCCATAAATTTTTTGATAATAAAAGAGAGGAATAAACAAATTCTCTAAAAGAGTTTTTCTCAAAACAAAAGAATTAATTATTTCCATAATTAAATTTATTTTTTTATAAATTTGACCAAATATTTTATTTTTACTATTTAATGCTTTCTTTCCAATCCAATTAATTGGACTTGTTAAATAATTAAATATTTTCTCGATTAAACGTTCAACTAAAGTTTTGTTCCCTCCATTCCCTCCAAAAAGTTGGATTGCTCTAAAATTGATATATTCTAGCTTGAAATGCTCATCTGAATCTCCACTCACTGAAAAATTTAAAGGAAAATTTTATGTCAAAAAATTATTTAATTTAACAAGTAAAAACCAGGCAAGGCAACGGTGTTAACCAGACTACTGTTACCGGATGTTCGAGGATACAGATATCTGCAATATCCGTGCATATTAGCGATGCAACTACGACAACCGGGCCCGTACTATAAGAACGTGGTTAGGTAACCAGGTTAGCGGCAGCGATGAGTTGACCCTACGCCGCGGGTTTGGCGTCGCCGTTTTTCCTCATTTCTCCGTATCTAGGTAAAAAATCATAACTTTTTTTATAATTGAGGTAAAAATTTTATTTTTTTGCCAAATATAGATTGGAGAGTTATCTATGATTTACCAAAAAATCAAAAATTTTGATCAATTTATTTAAAAGTTACGAATTTTCTAGCAAGGTACTACTTTTCTACTAAAAATGACTAGAAAATAAGGTACTTTTTGTTACAAATTTTCATAAATTTATTTCCGAAGAAATTAAATTAATTTTATTTTTTTAATTTCATTATTTTTCACATTTTTGACAACTTAAAATATGAAATACTCACATTTAAAGTCCAAATCTAACATTAATTTCCTCATTTCTTTTTCCAAATTTAATTTAAACTCATTTTTGTTATAACCAATTTTTTCTAAAATCATTAAATTACACATTTCATTAATAAATAATTTATTCATTAAATTCTCTATCAAAACAAAATTTCCTTCAATTAATTTTATTTTTTTAATTTCTTCTTCAGAAATATCCAATTTAATTAAATTTCCATTTTTTAAAATTTCTGAAATATTTTCTTCTTCTTCCACCATTACTATTTGTTTTAATGCCAAAGCTAAAGCAAAATATTTTGCTCTAACAAAATTTGAAAAAAATTTTGAAAGATTTTGTTGGAATATTTCTTCTCCTTTTGTTGATTTTTTAAACAAATTTTTATAAAAAAATTTTTCATTTTTCGTTAACCTTTTTTAATTTAAAAATAATTAAAAGTTTATCAAAAATATTATTAGCCATTATGTAGGAATCAGGGCTGGGTTAATTTCGCATTTCTTTTTATTTTTAGATTTCGCCCAGCCCTGGCAGGAATCCATTTTAGGAAGTACAATAATAATATTCACACTCAACATTCAAATATAGGATTGGAAATCCGGATCCGCAAACCCTACCCAAACTTTAGATTCCCTCTACCAATTTGGGATATTTATTTAAAGGCAAAAGAGAGGAAAATAAATTTTTTGTAAGGGAATTGAAATTTTCCTTTTTACCTTAATTAAGGTAAAATAACTAGTGTATAATCCTCTTTCAAGATGTTTACCGTATAACCTGTATCAATTACCCTCCATCAAATATTTAATTACCTCATCCAGCAATAGATTGAAAACCCTCCACCATCAAATGCCCTAATACACGTTAAAATATCAAACCTCGTATAATTACTAGAGATGTCCGAGACCGAAATTTTTCCAAGACTCAAGACCCAAGACAAAAATTTTTCCAAGACCAAGACCCAAGACCAAGACCAAAACTCCAAGACTCAAGACCAAAAATAATACAAAACTCGAGACAATTTTTAGGTCCCATAGGTCAAATTTTTGGTTTATTTTTTGTTATTTTGACACGATCACAGACAACTTCAGCACAATCACCTATAATCTCGAAAAATCTGTGCGAAATTCAAAGAATTTTGGGGAATTTATCCGGGTGGAAGATCAATCCGGGGTGGAAAAAATCCGGGTGGAAAATTGCGCCGCAGGCGAAAATTTTTACAATTTTGAGGAATTTTAAGCCAAAAATCTTCCTTTTCCTGCGCCGCAGGCGAAAATTTTGAGGATTTTGGATGGCCAAGCACTAGGTCCAAAAAGTCCAAAAAACCAAGACCAGAAAAATAAAACCAAGACAAGACCAAGACAAACACCCCAAGACCAAGAGCAAGACCAAGACCGAAAAAAAAACCAAGAAAAGTCTTGGTTCCAAGACCAAGACCAAGAGTCTCGGACATCTCTAATAATTACCCTTCCCCGATTAATTATCTCTCTGGCGGAAGGTCGAAACAATAATTATCCAGGGTAGTTAATAAAAGTTTTACGGTAATTTTAAATTATTAATTAATTACATGTTAAATACTTGATAAAATTTCCCTTCACTTTTTTCATTTATATTTTCAATAAGATGTAAAATAAATGAATAACCGTTGACATTACTATTTTTAATTTGATTAAATATTCCTTCCCAACTAATTTTAATTTTATTTTCAACTATTTGTACGTTAATTTTATTTTCATTTTTTGTTAAAATATTTGTAAATATTTCAACGATTTTTCCATAATTTTGAATGAATTGAATGTAGGAAATTAAAAGTGGAGTATTTTCTGTGTAAATTTTATAAAAATTAATTGAGGTTTTTTTAATTGTCTGAGTTTTTTAAATTTTTAAACAAACCCCCGAATTGTTCTAAATTAAAGATAGGTGCAGGGAATTCCCTTCGGAACATGGGGAGGTCTCTTACAGAGCCCCCGTTCTCTGTCCCGCCACATTCCTCGAACACTAACCCACGTTTCCCGTAAACTCACCTATGACCCGTAATGAATGGATCCTGCCGAATTTTAAAAAGTAATAGACTGAAGCGTGAGGGTCTAAAAAGCGGAATGTTGCAGAAGTCGAAGGCAGAAACAGTCCATCCTTTATCTATACTCAGATACCGTCAATTTAATTAGAAAATAAATTTAATGAAGATTGAAACCACTACTATGTAGTAATCAAAATAAATAAATAAATATTTACCTAAATTCAAGAAAAATTTGAGTGAGTTTTTAAATATTTTATCATTCCACCCAGTAAGATTAAAATTAGCTTTGTTAATTGTTTCACCAAGTTTATTTTTTTCTTCGGGTTTCATTTTATCAGTTACATTTTCTCCAACAAAATTAGATAAAATTAAAATTTTAATTAATTTATCTGTAACCATTCTTTTATCGTTAT
The DNA here is from genome assembly GCA_036172945.1 of Meloidogyne incognita. Taxonomy (NCBI): domain Eukaryota; kingdom Metazoa; phylum Nematoda; class Chromadorea; order Rhabditida; family Meloidogynidae; genus Meloidogyne; species Meloidogyne incognita. The sequence goes on from JARQAC010000037.1 coordinate 2,144,800, forward strand.
TGGAGGATTTTTCTTCTATTTTCTCTAAAAAACACTTTAAACGAAAAATTAAAAAATCGTTTTGTTTGTTTTTATTTTCCACTATTTCAATGTAGTCGTTGAGATTTGGAAGTTTGTCTGTACATTTATTATACAGAAAATTCCTTGTTGAATTATAGATCCATTCGACAAATTTTGGCTAAAAAGAGAAAATGTTTATGATAATTTTAAAATAAGAATAAAAAGAAGCATTGTTTAAAGTATATGATGGAGTCGGATTGTAGATTTGGAAATACAGGGTGTGGCAAAGTTCCCGTACTTTTATTAAGCATAAAATTTATTTCAATTATTTTATTAAATTTTAAAAATTTATGAAAAAGTGTTCATTAATATCTAAAGAAAAGAACTGTAGAGGCGTGCTGGATCCCGCCGTACTGGATCCGTACTGCCGCAACCTGCAGAGGCGTACTGGATCCGGCCGTATTTGTTTTGATCAATCTGGTCTGTAAATTATTCGGAGATCGTAAAAGACTCCTGTCTTTGTGGTAAGGAGTGAGTGTGGAGAGAAATAGTAGGGAGAGAGAAAAGACCTTAAGGACATAGGCTTCCGAAAATTACGAGTAGATTTGGGCCAACATATTTATTTTGTACCTTTTCAATTAGAGGCTTTTCAATACAATTCATGTCCAAACGCCAATTTAAAAAATGTTTGAGTTTCTCAGCATCAACTTCTTTTTGATTTTTTGAGAATTTGTTAAAGTCAACTTTAATTGTTTCAAAGCCTAAGAATTTAATCCCTTTAAATTTCGGATAAAGGACAGCCATTAACTTTAAAGACAATTTAAATTCCTCCAACTTTTGTGTACTAACAATCTCCAAAAAAGAATGTGTATCATATTCTTTTAATGTTTTGTACATTAATGTTGCAATATACAAAGGTTTAGTAAGCAAAAAAGATCGAAGAAGATTTTTATAATTTTCTGAACCTTCATTTACTTGGAAAATTCCTTTAAATTCTGGTTGTTTATTTGTGTCTGACATTTGTTTTTTATGTTTATTCTTAGTTTTTGTTTGAATGAAAAATCCATCAACACATTCAATATAAAACCATAGATGACTTTTAGCTTTATCAATCGCTTCTTTCATTGTTTTACTATTAAGAACTATCTAAATTTTAATTAAAATTCTTCAGAAATTCGATATAAATTTTCGTTTAAATTAAGTAACCGTAGGCATTCAGCTTTTATTTTAATTCAATATAATTTATTTAATTTCAAATGTCCCAACATTTTTCCAAACTTGTTACCCAATTATTTCGGAATTACTCTTTAACTGGTGCGGTACTATATATCCCGCAACTAAATTTGAAGTTTTATGTTCATGGCCCCTTCAAGAATTTTTGGCCCCTTCAAGAATTTTTAAAAATCTCCCATGATGATCCTAAAATGTAATCATATCTCTACTCTGATAAAATTGCATCCAAATAATTTAACACTGGAATGATCCTAAAGTTTATTCGCCTGTTTTAAATATTCTAAACGGCAAATTATTATCGTCCGTATAAAACTTTCAATTTACTTTCAATCAGGAATAAAATTTTAGTTAATAATAGAGCACATAAAACATGCCGTAATTGGATCATTAATTTCCAGACTAAAGCTTCCTTCAGAATTTTTACAAAAAGCAAAAATTCCTTTAAATCGGGCCAAATCATCGAAATTTGCCATTTCATTCAGAAATGTATTGACACATTTTTCTGGGTCAAAACAATTTTTGGCATTGTTTAGAGTTGAAGTAATTTGTTGAATTATATTTTCATCTATTGCCTCAATGTTGGAAGAAATGTCTTCTTCAATAGAGCAAAATACTTGTTTAGAGTAAATTAACAACATTAATTTTAAAACAAATAGTTTTAACATTTTGACTCTTTAAATTTTAATTAAAATGTATAATAAATAAATTAATTCTAACTAATTCGACGCTTGCTTTATAGCCAGTCGCTTGCTTCACTCTTTATTTTACCCTGCTTCTTTACTCCTCTTTGTTTATTTCACCTCTCTTCGCCCCTCTTCCTTTATTATACATACAATTAAACTCGTGAGTTCTAACCCTCGTGTTTAACAGATCTGTTTCGAAATTTCGATTTTCAAGCAGAGCCATTCGAAATTTCGATATTTAACATTTAATTTTAGGGTTTCGGAATTTCTCAAACATTTGACTTTTGGCGCCAAAGAAAGGAATTCTGGCTTTCTGGCCAACGGAAATTCAGAAAAATTTCTCTTGAGGCGCAAAGAAGTAATGGTCTAGTTTAGAACACTCAATTGAGGTGTACCGTTTGATGGGACGCCTATACTTTTTTCGGGACGCATACACTGTATTTGACGCATACATTTTTTTGGGTCGCATGTCCTAAACTAGAACCATTCTTTGTGCCTCGAAAGAAATTTTTCTAAATTATCGTTGTCCAGAAAGCCAGAATTCCTTTATTTGGCGCTAAAAGTTAAATGTTTGAGAAATTCCGAAAGGTATTACGACAATTGCGGATACGCACGTGCGGATGCGACAATTGCGGATTAAAAATCTTTTTAAAATTTTAAAAATGATTCAAAGGATATTCCGTTTTTTCGTCCCGGCTGTCAGCTTCAGACTTCTGACGGTTTCAGAATCATTTTTAGACAGATGTGGCACTGAAAACCTTAAAAATCTTAAACTTTTAAAAATTTTATATCCGCAATCGTCGCATCCGCACGTGCGTATCCGCAATTGTCGTACCGCCTTCCGAAACCCTAAAATTAAATGTTAAATATCGAAAGTTCGAATGGCTCTGCTTGAAAATCGAAATTTCGAAACAGCTCTGTTAAACACGAGTGTTAGTGTAATAAAGGAAGAGGGGCGCAGAGTGGTGAAATAAACGAGGAGTAAAGAAGCAGGGTAAAATAAAGAGTGAAGCAAAATCCGGACTAGTAAGTTTATAATAATTTATTTCCCAATGAAAAACAATTATTGTTAGGAACTTTTACATAACAAGTGCTTTCTTCATTGAGATCTCAAAATCCCGAAATCAACGGGAAACATGGGTAAAATATTTTAAAAAATATTTTACCCCCTTAGGGGTTGTATAAACCGCAATGCTCTAATTAATGCCCGGATCATTTAGAAGCCCATATCTAATACAATCCCATCCCAGGAGGTCCATCGAAAAATAAACGTCCATTCCCTAATAGAAGCCCGCCTAATAATAAAATTTTCTTAAATTGATGTAAAATCTAATAAAACGGCTTTGATTTGAGCATTTACGGTAATTTTAATAGGCCATAGGGGTACGGCCCACTTAGTCGCGGGCCACTTAGTCGCGACCACTTAGTCGCGACCACTTAGTCGCCGGCCACTTAGTCGCAGGCCCACTTAGTCGCAGGCCACTTCGTCGCGAAGGTACTTTTTCAAGTCGCTTAAAACTTAAATCATAGGTAATAACGAGGGATTTGGGTGTGATATCGAGGGATTGAGTAGTGTAAAGTAGATATTGGGATTGGATATCTGGGGATTTGGCCTTCCAAAACCTGACATTTCTCACTTCGCCTTCCTAAATTCACAAAATTTTCGCCTGCGGCGCTAAAAAGGAATGAAGAATATTTTTGAAAATATGCATGGATTAATGGGATTTAGAATGAGATCTGTTGGGATCAGAGCTGCGTCGAAACAAAAAAAATTTCGAAAAACGGAAATCGAAAATCAGAAGAAATCCAAAAATATCGAAATCAAAAATCGAAATTTTATGAAAAAATTCGGAAATTGGAAATTCCGGTTCCGGGATCCGGTTCGAAAATTGCGTCCGGTTCCGGTTCCGGTCAAAATATCGGTTCCGGTGCAAGACTACTTTTTAGTTACTTCGCGACTAAGTGGCCTGCGACTAAGTGGGCCTGCGACTAAGTGGCCGGCGACTAAGTGGTCGCGACTAAGTGGCCTGCGACTAAGTGTCCGTGTCCCGGCCATAGACCGTATTTAAGTAGATCGAAATTTTCTGCTCCCAATTGGTGGCCGAACGTTTCGTCACTGAACTTTTCGTCACCGAACCTTTCGTCAAAACCTTTCGTCACTGAACCTTCCGTCATTGAACCTTCCGTCACTGAACCTTTCGTCCCGCACTTTTTTCGATTTGCGGGAGTGCGGATTTTGCGGGATTTATCCCGCGGGATCCCGTCTCGCAGAGTTTAAAAAAAATTTTCCCGCGGGGTCCCGCAAACGCGATTTTGCCGGTCACTAGTATTTCTATTAAGACCTGCAAAGTCGCACTTCCGGGATCCCGAGTCGGGATTTTTTTCTTAAACGATGCCGGGACGGGATCCCGAAGAATAAATCCCGAAAAAACCCCGAATTAAAAAAATCCCGAAAATCAAAAAAATCCGGGATTTCGGGATCACGAAAAATCCCGTCGGTCTCTAATTTTTATTTATTTTTGTCCTCATTTTTAAAAAGTTTAAATTCAGGTTTTAAATGAAATTTTCCAAAACAAATTTAATGAGAATAACAACAAAATATTTTAATTCATCATCAATAGGAGAATCAAAAAACAACAATTCTTTAAATAAATCTTTTTCAAAAATTGTTTCTTATTATGAACAATTTATTGGACTTTCTGAAGTTCAAAAAGCTAGAAATGAAGTTAATCAAGTAATTAATTTTTTTGAAAATTTTTAAAAATTATTTTCTATTAAATTTTTGATTGGCAAATTAATTTTTATTAAATTCGAAAATTGATATTTCCTGTCTTTCTTTGATTTAGGTGGCCATAACTAGATTTTTTAATCTGGGGATTATTTTTAGAAACGGGTTGATTTCCAATAGAATTTTTATTTGTTTATTTTTAGGGTTGGGGTTTTCGAGTCGGCCGACGTTCGGGTCATTTTTTTCGGGCCGGCCCGACCGAGTCTTTTTCAGGCCTTTTTTTTCAATGCCAGACTCAATCTTTCGGATCGGACCCCCAATCCTATTTATTTTATTTTTAAATTTAGTAATTAATTTTTTTTTTAATGGTTTGAAAAAATATTTTTCAATTAAATTTTACCTTTATAATAATTAAAAAAAATTATTTTTATTTTTGCGGACATTTTTAAATAATTGCGGATAAATTCTAGGAGTGTTCTTTTTTGGCATAAATTTTATCAAGTTAATCTAGAATAGAGTGTGCTCCCAAATTTGAATAAATTATTAATCGTTTCTAATCAAAATTATAAATTTTAATAAAATTTTTAAAAATCCGCAAATATTAAATTTTGTCCGCAAATATGTAATTATTTTTGGGATTAATTCAGGCACGTAGCCAGGATTTTTTTCAGGGGGGGGGGGCAAGGAGGAAAATTTTTCTGCGCCGAATTTATGGCGCTGAAGGCGCCAAACCCCTCCCCCTGGCCTCACCCCCCACCGGCTACGGGCCTGGGTTAACACTTCTAATCCTTAAATTTTTTAATTTTCAGTGTGAAAGTAATTTATTCCAAGCCCAACAGGATAGAAGAGAAAAACAATCAGAAATCAGACTTGTACAAAATAAATTAAAAGAAATACACAGTGAACTTGACAGGACATTGAGAGGGGAAGACAAGTTTGGAATTTTAATTTTTTTTAATTTTATAAAAATAAATTAAGATATTTACGTCTAATAACTGAAGAACATGCTGCAATTAAAAAAGAAAGGGAAATGATGAATATTTATGAAGAATTGGAAACTAGGGAAAGGGAGGCTTTTAATGTTTTGTCTAATAAGGTTTGGAATTTTTTTAAAAATAATTTGGGGTTTTGGAATTATTTTTTGGATTTGGGGGTGGGTTAGTAATTTGATCCTTAACTAATTAAAATAACCAAATTCCATATTTATTCTAATAGAATGGGCGCCATAATATTTTTCAATACCCCCAAAAAAGGACCATTCTATTGGAGAGGCCATTCAAATAGAGGCAGCCATTTTATTTTTCATTATCCCAAAAAGGGGCCATTCTAATGGAGAGGCCTTTTTATATGAATAAATAGATAATTTGGTTATGATTTGTAATAAATTTTGATAAAAAATTTAATTAAAGCTTCTAAAAATTAATTAAATTTACTACAAACCCAAATCTAATTAAGTTTTCTTTTTGGTAAATTTTTAATTTGATTTTTAATTTAAAAATTTTTCGGGAATTTCTCTTCGATTTTTAAAAATTTTTCTTTTCCTGTTTTTTAAAGTTTTTTTATAATATTATTTTCTAGAAATTTCTTTTAATTTTATCATTTTTCTTTATTTTTTTAAAGTTTTTTTTCCCAAAAATTATTTAAATCCCAATTTACCTTCATCTTTTATTCTAAATAATTTTGCGGACAAAACTTGCGGACATTTCATAAAATAATTAAAAAAAATTTTTTTTAAAGGTCAGAGTCAGTCACGAACGTGAACGTGAAAGAGAAGAAAGAACAAAATATTGGTCACTCATTGGATCATTATTTGGTGCTTTATTGGGCATTTTAGGCACAACAATAGCCACAGAATTGAGAATGAAACATATTCGGGAAATGATCCCTTCTGGACAAGAAATTAAGCCTTTGCTTGATGAAATGGTTCAAATGGTTAGGGGAAGTCAGGGACAGGTTTTTTTATTGAATTTTTGGAAAAAATGTTTTTAGATTTTAAAGGTTTCTGAATTTCTCGAAAATTTGACAAAAATGTTTAAATTGGAATCACCAATGCTTTTGAATTCTAAAAATAAATTTAATGAAAATAATGTGGATATAACTGAAAATGATTTTATAAAAATTTTGGGAGGATTGAAAGAACAGGTTTTTTTATTCTAAATTTTCTTTTAAAATTTATGGTAAAATTTGAAAAAAAAAATTAAATTTAAATTTTATCGAAATTAAATTTTATCTAAAATTTATACCCGGATTTTAAATGAAAAATTTTTATAAAAAATTTGATTTAACTGTCTAAAATACATTAATGGTAACAATCAGTTCAGTCCCGACCCTTATAACTTATGAAGGGGCGAATAATTTTTAATGTTCTTGGTACCTTTGGATAGAGAATTAAATACACTATAAAATATCTAAATAAACAAAATTTTCAACTGATTGTTAAAAAAGTTATGATCGATAAAAGGCCAAAAAAATCAAATATTTTTCTATAAGTTAGTCTTTGGATCATAATTTTTTTATCAATCAGTTAAAAATTTTGTTTTTTTTGGTATGTTGTAATGTATTTAATTCTCTATCCAGCGGTACCAAGAATATGAAAAAGTGACCATCCTATCATGAGTTATATGGTCGGAATTGGGCCGTGATTCCGTCAGATAATAGCCAAATTTTTGACTTTATTTAATATAAGAAAATTTAAAAAAATTTTCTGAAAAATGTTAGTTTTGTGGGGAAAAAGGTCCTTCTAAATTACGACCTCTAAATGTGGCGTACACTTTTACAAATTAATTTTTTTCAATTTTTACAAATTTTCTAGAATTCAGCCCTTTCTGACCAAATGAATGAATTAAAACGTTTATTAAATTTGGAAAGAATAATTATTTCTGATAATGAAGAAAATAAACAAAATTTTGTATTTATTGGAGATTCGATGGAAGCAATGCTTCAACAAACAGAAAGAAATATTGAATCAAAAATGAAATTACAAACATTGGCTTTTGTTGTTGGGTAAGAAATTTTTTTGAATTTTAAAAAAATTTAAAAACATCAAAATTAAAAACAAAATTAAAAAATAAAAAGAAAGAGAATTCGGGACTAAATATGTAAAAGACTTTATTAATTAAAACAAATTTTCAGGTCCTATGCAGTTATAGCAATTACACTACCTTTGTTTTATTATTTGTTTGGCAACAGATGATTGTTTTGTTTTTTCGAATAATTTTGAATAGAATTTTAATTCTAATTTTTTTTGTTTATTTTTTGCTCAATAAAATTCTATTTTATATTTAATTTTAAATAAATAAATTTTTGAACCTGTTACAAATTATTATGCTCAAGTATTTGGCTAAGTATCAAAAATTGATCAGTCAACGTTCGAATTTTTATTTTAAAACTTTAATAATTTGTTTAATAAACGGAAGATCAAATCGGAGGACTAATAGGTGCGGACGAATAGGCACCATTTATCGCCGCATGTTTTCGGCGTTTACCCCATCATAAACCTACGCGGCAAAAATGGACCTATTTTTAGGCCCCTTTTTAAACATCAGAAATTTGACAACTTTTTCAAATTTAGAGTTCATTTTTCTGGTGCAAAAGTTTACTACACTTTACAAAACTTAGATTTCTCGAAAAATAAATGCCGATAAAAAAGACAAAATAAAACCAATTTTAATAAACAAAAAAATAATTTAATCAAAAAAGTCAATGAAAAAAATTTTTTGAATATATTTTTTAGGACAAATCAAAAACTGGTAATAGTTTGGAATTCGCCCCCCCCCTTTTTTTCACCGTTTCCCTGACCATTTTGAGCTTTTTTGTTTGATACTTAATTTATCATATATCATTCGGAAGCTCTCTACGAACTCGGTCGACTGATACCCTGATTGGCTAGATCTGATCATTTTTACCAAAATTGTGAAGCTAAATCCTATTTGGGTAAACTTTTTGTGCCAATGCAAGTGGATAAAATAAGCGGTCACAACTTTGTTCACTTAAGTCAGATCTCGTTGATTTTAATGTCATTCGACTCAGCTCGAAGAGCTCTTTCGAATGATATATAATTTGTCATAAAATGAGAAAAAACTAAGAAAAAATAGAAAGGAAAAAGGGGGGGGGGCGAATTCCAAACTACCCAAAAACTTTATTTTCGTCTTCTCAAATTCTATCCTTTCATTATTTTGAGTTCAACTTGTGAAGTCCCTATTCCTTCACTTTCTTCAGTTAAAAATGAGAATCTCACTTCTGGATTGTGAATATTGGCAATTTGGTATTTTGTATCTTTTCTCTCGTTGTTAATTACTGAATATTGTTTAATTTCAACTTTTTCTGCTCTTTTGCTTAATTCAAAAATTGTGGGATAAGTGAACCTAACAGTAATAACAGCCACCAATTTTGAACAGTCTTTTGATGTTGCTATATACTAAAATTTTAAATTTATTTTTAATTTTTCTGAAAATAAATTACTTCAACAATATGTTCATAAAGCATCTTTACATTTACAACAAAATTCAACATTTTTGGACTATCAAAAAGCTGCACATTAACATTTTTAAAATTGTCTCCTTTACTTGTTAAAATTTTAAATAAAGTGTCTCTACATTTTTCTGTAGTTTTTCCATAATCCATAATAAAATTAATTCGAAGAGTTTTACTAATTAAATGGTTTAAAGCAAATTGAAATAAATTTTCAAAATTGTTATCCGTAATAGCCAGAAGGCAGTTTTGAATATAAAATTGTTTGGGTCCAAATAATAATTGAATCAATTCTGGATTAAATATAAATTCTCTAAAGTAGCCACGTTGAAAAGAACAATTAAATAATTTATTTAAATAATAATAAACAATTTCGATGTCATTTTTGTTTTTAATAATGGTTGGCAGTTGATATCGAAGATGATATTGAATGGGATAAACTAAAGATATTTAAAGTCAAAAGAAAATTAAAAAAAAACTTTTCGGACAGTCCAAACAAAAATAACTTCGCAAAAAAGGAAAAAGTAAAACAAAATTATTTAAATTTGCGCGAGGCGTAGTGACAGAAGACCCACAGACAAAAACCCACAAGGAAAAATTTTTACTAAAAGTTTAGAACTAGATTGGACAACGTTACGATACGAAAAACAAACATAAACCTATGACTCCGCGGGGGTTTTGCGGCACGCGTCTCGCAGGGAGTTTACGGTCGCTGGGTTCTGGGTCAGTAACATAAACCTATTATCACTGCACAGGGGCATGCCTGACATCCTTCGCAGCAGCAAAACCCCCAAAACCCATAGGTAACGAACTAATATGAAAGCACAATAGATAAAATTAGGAAAAATGGTTTTGGGTCTTTTGTCTGTGGGTCTTCTGCGTCGACACGTTTTCGTGACCCAATAACGTCTGCGATTAGGTCCATAAAAAATTTCCCTTTTCTAACTGGTGGACTAAAAAATTATCAAATCTAACCTTTACATAAGCAAATAATAATATTTTTGTTTAAATCTTGTTCAGCTAAATACAAAGGAATTGGTTTTTCTAATCCATTTTTCCACTAAAAGGAAAGGAAATTTTGACATTTAAATATTCTACCTACCTTCTCTTCAAGTTGATCATTCAATGGAAAATCAAAATTTCCAACCTCATGTTTAAATAATTTATGAGGAAAGTTTTCATTGAATTCTTCGATGTCATCCTTAAATTTTTTTAAAATTAAATTAATTTAAAAAATTACGAGAAAAATTCCAAATAAATCCTCCCTAGCAAGTTTTCCCTCAAAATAATTAATAAAATCACGAAAATATAGATTTGTTTGTTTAATTGAACATAATTTTTTATAGTTGAGACATTTAAGAATATCAAGTTGTGTTTCCGTTGGTAAAGAATAAAACATTTTTTGAAGAAAAATTAATAAAGACACTAAAAATTAAATAAAAAAATTAACTTAAATAGAAAGTCTTAGTACTAATAAAAGAATAAACGAGACAAGACATTAACTAACAAAACGAGACAAGACAATACAACAACAAAAAAATACTGCTAAAAATAAACTACGAATATATTTTGGAGACAAAATCGAATATCAAAATAGTAGCAGAATAACGCCAGACGAAATAATAGAATGGCTTTTATACTAACGCCAAATATGTGAGGATAGTATTCATCGCAAATGTCGACGCAAATGTTAGCGATGCAAATCAGATTTAATTTTAGGATTTGTTGTTTCGTGCAGAACACGGCAAACGTCGGCGCGTGCCGCAAAACCACGTGCGAAGCGCGTGGTTTTGCAAAAGCATATCGTCGACATCAACACTCACGACATAGATTCAATTTGACCCATGTGCATTTCACTTTTTATTTGTAAGGGGGCTAAATAAGTACCTAACAAGTTTGCTTGGTTTAATCTTGTATAGTCTTTGTTCAAATTTGTTCAATTATGGAGATTTTGGTGTAATTCACTTCAAACGAAAAATTAAAAAATCGTTTTGTTTGTTTTTATTTTCCACTTTTTAAAGTAGTATTTGGAAGTTTGTATTTTTATTACTATTTATAAATAAATTTTAAAAGGCTTTAGTTTATGGGGAAGGTAAGAAAAGCTTGAGAAGCTTTTGTTTTGGGTATGAAGAGAGAAGGAAGAGCCTCAAAGGTTTTGTTTATGGTGAAAAAGAAGGGTTGGGGTCATAAGGGCGCGGGGCCATTAGGGCGCCAGCACTAGAAACTGACACTTAGGCGAAACCGGAATTTATGAAAATTTTCTCAAATTTCTTTAACATCATTGACTACCTCCTCCAGAAATTTCAGAATTTTTCATCGAATATTTCTGAAGTTATAGTCGATAAATTAGGGTTTTTTCGGAAAATCAACATTTTTGGCCACAATTTCCGAAATTCTTGATCAAAAATTCTGAAATTTTTATAGAACGTAGATAAAGGCATGAGAGTTATTATTGCAAAATTTTATCTTTTTTGATAAGCAACTCACTGTTTTATAAGCTCGCGCCCTAATGGCCCAGTCCCGAAAAAGAAGCCTCAAAAGGATTCGACTTCCCATTCTTCAAGAGCCTCAAAAATAATTGTAAAAAATCCACGATAAATTTTTTGAAAAATTTTTCAAAAAATCATAAAAACTTTAAATTGATAAGAAAAGTTGAAAGAATTTTTGAAAATCCTTAGTTTTTTTTAAATTAATAAGAATTTTTGATAAAAATTTTTTGATATTCTATGAAAAATATGCAAATTAGAGACAAATATGTCAAAAACATAAAAACATTTAAATAGTTTTAATAAAATAATTTGATTAATATAATCCGCATAAAAATATTTTTAACTTTATTAAATCAAAATATAAATATTATATTTAATTATTTCTTTCTTCTTAAAAATCCAAAATTCGAAAACGAACCAAAATTTCCATTAATTTTCTTAAATTAAAAAAATTTAAATATTTTTAGTAAAATCCTAATTATTATAAAATATGAGTACTATATCATTTGTCAAGCTTTTTAGGAAAAATTTATTTCGGAAAAATAGAAAACCCACATAAATAAAAAAACTCGTTTGCCGACTTAATTTGAAAATCTCCTTAACCCTTTGTGGACAAAATATAGACGGACCTAGACGAGATCTTGAACAAAAATCTCGATACTTCAAATCAAGATTGATTATGTCTTCGATATATATCTCGTACATCCCTCACAGTCCAGTCTCTAGTACAAACTTATTTAAAAAATAAGTTAAAAAAGATAATTTCCCTTATAATTATTTAATTATAATCAATGTTGACTATATTTATATTTAGTAATTATAAAATACAATTTACCATCTGAGGAAAATTCTCCACAAAAAGCAATTTTCACCATCTCGCAGGCCGTTTTGTTATTATCAGATTCAAATTTTTCCCATTCCTCGCTGAACAAAAATTGTTTTTTGTTATCAGCAATAAATTTTACACAAGCCTGAGAATATTATTATTTTTCAAAAATGAATTTAAATTTTAAAAACCTTCTCAAGCATTGGAAGCCCATAAGTTTTAGCGCACTGATAGCGTTTATTAAAATTTGTAGGATCTAAATTTTGACAAAATAATATTTTTTAATTAAAATTTGAAAAATTTTCTTTCAAAAAATTAATTATTATTAGTGCTACACACAATTGCAAAAACTAAGAACGGTGCGCATTGACGTTCCCTTCTTTTCATAATAAAACATATTACACGTCAAATTTTGTTTTTAAAAATTTTTATACTTTTTTGTATAACTTCTTGGCTTCACAAAATTCTCAAAATTAAAAATCGAATTTTGAGAATTTTAAAAATCGAATTTTACGCTGAAAATCATAATTTTTATCCCAGTATATTTTTGAGGATTGAAAAAAATATTACCTATGAGACTAAACAATTTTTTGAATCTGGTTAATTTTTGTTCTTAAGTATTGGGTCAAAGCTCTGTCTTGTCTTGGAAAATTCGGTCTTGGACAGCTCTAACAATTAGTACCGCGGGGAGAATTTCTAACATTATTTAAATTCATGTTATTTAATTACATGTTAGAGGTTAACTCGTAGCTCCTATTTAACAAAATTTATTTTTAAGTTTAAACTGACTAATTGATGAACCCATTCGGCGCTCACACTCTTCTTTTAAAGATTCAACTTCATATTTGTGAGCAATTGCAAATAAATTCTCGCCTAACTCTTCAAAAGTATCTTAAATTTTGTATTAAAAATATTCTAAAATTTAAATTTCATTTACCTTCATTAATTTCTCCACTATAAAAAAATTCTATCATTGCTATAACACAATTATAAGAGAAATCCTTAATTTTCAATTCGCCCTAGAAAATTACATTAATAACCGGTTATTCTACCTTATTTAGGTAAGATTATATACATACAAGCTTAATATGTATTAGAGCGTGCCATTTTAGATTCTTAGCTATTTTTCGAACTCTTGATGAGAAAAGTCCGGAAAAATATTGTTCTACCGCATAATGCTTCGACCTTAAAAAAACCATTTTGACTTATTTCAACATTTTTTGATCTATTTTAGTGTTTTAAATTCAATTTGCCCGTTTTCTTTCAATTTTTTAAATGGAAATTTGGTAATATTGAACCGGACAGACCCCCTTTTTTCTTACTTAATTTTCCCACTATATTTTTGCAAAATGGTCAGACTTTTTCCTTTCTTCCATCCAAACGGGTGAGGGGCAACTCAAGGAATTCGAAATCACGCAGACAAGTCAAGGATTTGACCAGCTCAAGGACATATCAACTCAAGGAACAGACAAGCCAAGGAACAGAAAGGTCAAGGAACGACCAAGTCATGGAACGACCAAATCATAGGATATTTTAAAATCAGAATATTTTTAAAAATCTGAATATTTAAAAAAATAAGAATTCTAAAAGATTAGAATACTTTAAAAAACAGAATTTAAAAAAAAATTCTGAAAAATTCTGATTTTTAAAATATTCCATGATTTGGTCGTTCCAAGAGTTGGTCGTTCCTTTGATTCCCTTACTTTAGAATAAGGGAAAATAAGAATAATTCGGAAATTTGTGATTTTAGGACTTTTCTAAATATTTTGCTTTAATATTCTCTAAATATTTTGAAAATATTTTGCATTTTCTAAATCTTTTTCTCACAGTTTGTGCCTCCACCATATTCGATTTGAACATTCCTTTAAACACAACACTATTGTTGGCCAAAACACAGCGATGAGTTTTTAATTCTTTATCTCCAACCTAAAAATTAAGATTTTCTTAGAAGCTTTCCGTTGAAGTAACAAAAATTATCATTTCTCGGTAAATGTCCAGCTCGCCCTCCACAACAAATGATTTTCAGCAAAAACGCATTTTTACTAAACTTATATTTTACTGAACCGCAGGCGAAAATTTTGAGAATTTTAGAGCTTCAGAAGCCAGATTTCTTCCATTTTTTGCGCACTAGGCGAAAAATCTATGTTTTTGAAGTTAAAAAAATTAAAGGTTTAAAATCGTTCTCATGAATCAAAAAGTTTAAATAATCTGAAAATAAGTCTCTACTGCCGATTAGAACTCGAACCTAAGACAAGCGCCTTAACCACTCAACCAACCGCTTATTTAGATAGTTTTGAAAGAAAATATTCTCAAAAAATCTCTCAAATTCTTCGATTTTCTGGGACGGGGTACAACCCTAATAAACATAGAATGGATCCATAAACATGTTTGCTTCCTTTATTATTCGCGACAAACTGTCAATCTTTAAGTTGATTAGCTGAGGAAAATTATGGCAGGGAGAGGAAAGGAGAAGAATTCAGCAAAAATGCATTTTTGCTGAAAGTCTTGTGGACAAGTGGAGGACAACTGGACATTTACCTCAATTATCTCCCTAGAGTTTAATTAAAACCGGATAAAACATTGAAAGCATATAAATTATTAGATTAAATAAAATCATTAAAGTAAATTTAATTATATTACCTTAATTACAAAGTCCGCTAATGTTCCTTGCTCAAACATTTTAGTAAATGATTTTTTCACATTATTTGCAGACATATCAATTGCTTTATGATTCTTGTCTAAATCATTCAATAATTCCATTTCTTTTTCATAAAGTAAAGGTATGTATTCAACCACACAATATAAATGTAATGAGTCATCTATTTAAATTTGGATTTTTTAGAATAATTTTAAAATATCTATAATGTTGTAAGTCTAAATTAGGAGAAAAACGTTTGGATAAATTTAACTGGATAATTGGATTGTCTAGATAAAAATTATAACCAGGGCTATGTATGGCTCGGGAGCTAGCTCCCGAGCCCGGCTCCGGAGGCGGAAGCTAAGATTTTGAAAACCCCAGAGCCGGAGCTGGAGGAGATATTAAATGAATACATTAAGAAATTCTAATAAATTTACCTTCAACATGAAGACATTTCTCCATGTCAATAGGAAATTCATCAGATTTAATCATGTTTCTAAAATCGAACGAAGTTCTAAATATGTATGATTATTTAAAAAGTAGATAAAAGAAAAGTTATAGACGAGTATTTAGACTAGGAGATTTGCTTGATATTAGATTTTTTAGCTTATTGAGTAGGGTAGCACAAAACCGTTAAAAAAAGAAAAAAACTGGTTTTTTGGTAAAATTAAACGGAACGGTATACGGGTCTCAGATAAACGGTATACGGTTTTTTCAAAATTAAGCGGGTTGTGCTACCCTATTATTGAGTAAAGTAGCTTTCTAAGTCTTTTTGGGTAAGACTAGCTCATGAACACAGTCTTGATTCAACTTATTCGATGCTTATGAACAAAGTTATGATCAGCTTAAATTTTTTTGGAAGAATTTTTTGAAATTTTGTTGGAAGAATTAACAAAAAGGATTTTTAACTTAAGTAATATTGGTTATATAGCAAATCATTGAAATACCACTAATAGAGGTCATTCCGATTGAGACAAGTAATAAAGTGGTAAAGTTAATTTTATTCAATTTTTATGTAAAATATAAAAAACTTACGAGCAAATAACTACTTTTTTATCATAAGTATCAATTGCGTAGATTGTAAATTTTGCTTTTATTTTACAATCATGACCATTTTTATCCACATTAGCTAAAGTAATTATAGGAGCAAGAGCAATTGTAGCAGCTTTATTTAAAGAATATTAATAAAAATATTTGGAAAATTCCGTCATCTCTACTCCGACTTGGACAAGCAATATGTCATTCAAAACAGCTCGACGAGCTGAGTCGAACGACATAAAAATCTTCAGGGAGCTTCAAGGAGCTAACATTTGCATATTCGATTTTTCACCCCAAAATTTTTGATTACTACCCCCTATTGTTTTTCAATTTTTCGGACCTATACCAGAATTATTTCCTAAAGTGGGGAGTGATACAGTTCGACTCAACTCCGCCAAACTTTTAGCACCGGTATACTATACTACAGCCCATATCTCTAAAACAGATTTGAACCCAAATAGTTACCAAATACTTACTTTTTCGGGCATAAGCTTATCAATTTTGAGTGGGTAATAAGGAATTAAGGAGGGAATGAATTAAGCTCATGTTGGTCAGAAATGCAAATGGAGGAATCAGCTGAAAAACTTCATAAGCCGGAGGATTTCAGACCTAACTCTAATAGTAAACGATAAATATTCTCAAATTCCCATAATTCCTATCAAAATTAACATATAAAAATTAAATTATACATTCGTCATTAACTTGAGGATAGTAATGCAATTTCCATTTAATTGAATTACATTTTGGATTGTAAAATTCTTTAGCTAAAAATATAAATTTTTTAACCACAAATATTTTTATAAAATACTTGATAAACAAACGCCTTTTTGAAGAAATTCATTATATAATGTAATATCTTTAAATGTCCACTTTATTTCGCATTTTAATACTTCGGGCTAAAATATTTAATTAAATTAATTTCACAAAATTAATTAAATCTTAACTGTTTTATATGTTTTTGCGTCGAAAAATATTTCTCTCCAACTAAAATAATTTTATTTAAATTATTATTTACTTTTAATTTATTTAATATTCTCGTGAGAATATTAAATCAAAGTCCCTAGAAAAATCTAAGTCCCTAGAAAAATAATCTAAGGCCCTAGAGCTTATATTAAAAATTCATTTTAGGAATATAGAGAAATAAAGTAAATGTTCTATATTCGGTAATTTTTCTATAATTTTTATCCAAAAATACTTAACTTTATCGGGAAAAAGGGGTCGGATAAAGTTCGTCGAAACATAAATCAAATAGGAATTCTTTTTGAAAAATTTATATTTCTTATAAAAAAATTTTCCAAAGCCAAGGCACTTTATATTTTAAAAATTTTCACTGCGGCTTTAAAAAAAGGAATTTGTATGATATCCGAGGGTTAAGGGGATTTCAAGGGATTAGGAGAGTTTACGCCAATCGAGAAATTTTCGGTAATTTTTCTATCATTTAATCCAAAATTACTTGTAGCTTAAAGCATGAAACGCTAAATCGAAAGAAATCGTGCCGCTTGATCTCATAAAATTCTAAAAATTTACGCGTGCGGCGCTGAAAAAGGAAGACTGGCTTCTTGACCTTTAGAAATTTAAATTAATTATTAAAAAATTAAATCAGAACAGAATAAGAAGATCAGAACAAAAGTAGATTTTTTGTTATTTTAGAAAAAATTATATTGTGCCGCGCTAAGTGACCAATGATAATTATTTTAAAGGCAATGCTACAAATTTGAAAAAAATTGCTTAGTAACCAAATATGAAAATAATTCATTTTTGGCCATCAAAATTCAAGTATAATTTTTAATATAATTAGAAATATAAATATAATAGTACATATTTACCTGTCACGATAAGGCCACATTTTTAATATTTAATGTATTAAAATCTTAAAATTGATATTTAAATAATAATTAATATGTATTATACAAAAAATTAATAAAAAAATAAAATAGATTCAAAAAGTCAAGCAAAAGTAACATAAATCTATCCCTTTTTCCATTCTCAGCCTTGATATGACGACCTACCCCCGTAGCTCAGAAAAATCTGATTTGACTCATAAACTGTGATTGGAATCATAAACTGCAGTAGAACCAAAGGATATAGTTAGTCGAGGGCCTGCACCGAAACGTGACAAATGATATGTCAATCGAAGCGTCTGGGCGAGCTGAGTCGAACGGTACCACTCTCCAGGTGCGGAAATGCCAGTGGGCCAAGATATAGGTCCCTGAAATTTGAAAAACCATAAGGGGAAGAGTAAGCACTTTTTTGGAGTGAAAAAATCCGAAAGATTTCCTCGAGCCGAGATGAATGACACCAAAATCAGCTCGATACAATCATTCTGAACAAAATTATGAACAACTTAATTTTCGCTTAAATAACTGTTTTGGTGTTAATACGGAGGGTAGGTCGGCATGCAAGGCTGAGAATCGGTAAAAAGGAACATGATTAAGTTAGAGCCGAGCCCAGAACCCAGCGATTGTACCCGAATAAAAAATTTTAAGAGTTTAAACAGGCCAGAAAAATGGGTATGGAATTCAGAGAAGATAAAACACATGCAGCTGCAAAGAAACGGCAGATCAAAGAATAAATTTCATTAGAAGGAAGAAAAGTTGTTTACGATTAAGCAAACAAAAAACGGATTGGCTAATTGTAAGTTGAAAAATAAAGAAAAATTTTTTAAACATAAAGGAATTCCTAGACGACACGCGGTAAAATAACAAAGATTGAATTTAAAAACTAATTTTAGAAAAATAAACTTAAAAATTAAATTCTAATTATCGCTATTAGCGACAAAAATAAAAAGAAAAGAGTGGGAACATAAAAAACAGTATACCCAAAATTAGGGTTGGACACGCCTGGTTATTAATTGTTATCCTCAGTTTTCGGTTTTGGCCGGTTTACGACCCTCGGTTTTCGATTGACCCCCGGTATTCGGTTAACCGAAAGCGGTTTATGACTAAATTTTTCATCTAGAATATCCAATTCATGTTTTATCCAATTAAAATGCCTTAAGAAAGCAATACTTTTAGTACTGTTATATTGCAATACATCATGCGCTGAAAGCGCCGAGAATTTGTTTTTTAGCGCCGGGGTGGAAATAAGAAGCAGATTTGCTCATTTTTCAGCGCCGCTGGCGAAAATTTTGGAGGTCCATCAGACAAATTTCTTCCATTTTTTTTTCCTTCCGTGCGTCAGTTGCTCAGCGCCTGCGGCGCTGTAAAAGGAAGTCGAAATTTCGAATGTTATTTATTTTTAAAAATTGCGGATTGCGTAAATTTCGGGGGGTAACGGAATTGCGCTTTTTCAATTGCGTGCAGCCCTGCTGCGTACAAGTCTTTTTCTAAAAATAGGAATCAAACCCAAACTTACGTTATAATAACTTGTGCGTGCCTAACACATAACCACCCGACTCTATAACGATAACTTAAATGGATTAAAAATATTTTTTCACTGTTCAGTATTTGCTGAAAAAATAGGGAAAATATTTTTGCGGTATGTATTTTGGGAATTCATGTGTCCAAAAAATTCCCAAAAAATTCTATCTTTAGGGGTGTATTTTCAAACCGAAACCGGTCGGTTTAGGCCACCGGTTTTCGGTTATCGCCGTTTTTTTGACCCCCGGTTTTCGGTTTATTTGTAAAAAACACCGGTTTTCGGTTTCGGTTCGTTTAACCGTTTGTGTCCAACCCTACTCAAAATAATTTAAATATTTTCTTAAATATGTAGATTTAATATTCTTTAAAGATTTTGACTAATATAAAATTTAATAGATAGTTTAATAAAATAAATTTTTTGATCTTAACTCTTTTAAAATTAAAATAATTCCATCGATCGAAGAATCAAAGGGATAGCAAAAAGGAACCAAGGAGGATATAATGGGGCTTGAACAAGGGTGACCATCTCCAAACCACTAAAATAGGGCGCAGCCATTCAAAAATGTAGCAAAAATAGAGCAAAATTGGACAAAAATAGGGCAAAAAATAGGGCAATATTCTAAAAGCTTAAAATTAATTAAAATTTCAAATAAAAGGCTTTATTTTGAACCTTTTTTCACTAGTTTTAACTAAATTGAGCAAATCGGGGTCAGAAATAAAGAGATCATATGCCTGAGTACAATAAAATCCGAATTAAGTCAAGTAATTTTGGGAATTAAATAATTTGGCCTTCGTTCTGTTTCTCGCGATAGTTTTCACATTACATATTAACAACAAAATGCTGTAAGAGTTGATTCATAAGAAAATATTTTTCTAAGAAGTCTTCGACACTTGCTTTGAGATCGAAAATAAGCCTACAATGCTGATACAAACGTCCAAATGACTGAATAAAATCTCGTACTTAATCCTGTGCGTGCCAATCTATAATAATAAGCTAGTACCCTCCCCCTTTCAGCGCCGCAGGCAAAAATTTTTAAAATTTTGGAAGGTCAAGAAGCCAGATTTCTTCATTTTTTAGCGCCGCAGGCGAAAATTTTGAGAATATTGGAGGCAAGGAAGTTAAAAATCCAATATTTTTACCATTTTTTTTTACAAAATCCCAAAAAACTATAGAAATCTTACGAAATGGTAAAAATAGGGCAAAAATATGGCAAATGAAAAATAGAGAAAAAATAGGGCGAAAAGTTCAAAAATAGGGCAAATGCCCTATAAATAAGATAAAATGGTCACCCTGGCTTGAACGCATTAATTGAGTTAAGGAGATTATGGGATTAATGAGTATATCAGATATATTGAAGGATATCGTGGGGTTTGTAAGGATAGAGGGTATATAACGGATATAGTTGGATTAAGAGGAAATTAAATGGATATCGGTAATTAGGGAGATATTAGGGGATTTTATCGTTCAAGGGGTGTCATAAAGCGTTTATTGGATAATAGGAGAGTAAAGAATATATGGTTTAATTTGGATAGTAAAGGGACAACATTCGCCTGCTGTCCCTTTGGATAGTAAAGGGACAGCAGGCGAAAATATTTAGAATTTTGGGAATCAAACAACAGATTCCTTTCAAGTTCAGCGCCGCAAGCGAAAATTTTTAGAATGTTTTTTGTTGCTTCGGAACTGGAAAAACCCGATAATTTTTCGGTCCAGTTCTGGAAACAAAATAAGGAGTAAAAAAGTTAACGTTTATTAAAAAATTTTCAAGAAATTTTTAAAAATTATTTTAATTAATCAAATGCTTAAAACTTGGCGCGAACTTTGCGGACCCGAAAAGAAAAATTTTATTTTTCTATAACTCCGGTAGAATTTACAATAATTCCTTGCGGGACTCTATATTTTTCAGGGTTTTTCAAAAAAATTTTTTATCTACTTTTTCTCTTAAAATTATTTTAATTTTAAAATTTACATAATCGAAAAAATACTTTAAAGAAATCATTTATATGGCCATTACATAAGGTCACGATGCTTAAATTTTTCCTAATTAACTCCGCAGATTTAAATTTTTAAAATTTCCGAAGTTTAGGAGACTCGAATGCCAGATCCGCAAATTTCGGGTCGCAGATTTCGGCGCGCCGCTTAAAAATAAGCATAACCTATTTTAAACCCATAATTAAAACCCACTATTTGCTCCTACACAAAGGTTTAGGTTGATACTAGCCATAATAGTACAGAAATCAAGATGGCTGGTACCTAAACCCTGGTGGAGGCGCTCAAATTTTAGTTATTTAAATTTATAATGAAAAGAAGATTAAACCGTCTATTTAAAACTCCACCAGGGTAAGGCATCTTTGGAAAAGGCGCTTAAATTTTAGTTATTTAAATTAAGGTTGAAAAGAAGATTAAACTCACACTTTTTACTTCCAACAGGGATTAAGCTGAGCCCGGTCATCTGGATTTCGGCGGGCGCTTAAATTTTAGTTATTTAAATTTAGAATGAAAAGATTTGCCATGCAATCCAGTGAACATATTTAAATTTCAGTGTGATAAACAAGAAAAGATTAGAAAATATGTATAACTGAAACTGAAAAAAGAAAAAATTGAATAAGATCTAATGCTTCTTTCATTGTTTATTTATTTTTTGTTAAAAATTTGTAAAATTTGTGTTTATTTAAAAACTTTAATAATTTTATTTATAAGTATTTCAACCAAGGTGACCTCTCGTTTACAAGGGATTTGACATACCTAATTTGATTTTTTGTCATAGTTTTTCCCTACATTCACTTATTTTACCATTTTAAAATTTTTTAGTATATTGTAAATAGAATTGAAAAAATATAGAAAAATATAGGAAAAAAATTAAAATGAATGAATGAATTAGATGAATTAGAAAAAATAAACGAATTAGAAAAATGAATTAGAAAAAATAAAAATAAAATTTTATAAAGGAATTACATATTTAAAGCTAATTTACAAAAATATAAATTCCTTTTTTTTAAACAAAGATGTGACTTCACTCTTTTTTTCTTTTTTCCCACTTTATACATATTTACATATTTTTTTAGTGATTAAATCATTATTTTTTTAAGAAAAACTTTAGTCTTTCAGCGCTTTACTTTAGTGTTTTCAAAACACTAAAGTAAAGCACAGCCACTCAAAAAGGGGGCAGAAAATAGTTACAAATATTAAAATAAAAATAATTATAAGTTCGAATAAAAAGTCGAATAATTTAAGGTTCAAACTTTTACAGAGGATATTTTTTTCGATCGACCTCTAGAAGGGGGTTATTTTAAAGAAAATACTGTATTTTACTTTTAAAAATTTCATTTTTACTTAATAAATAAATTTATTAAATTATACAAATATTAAAATATCTCCAAAAAATCTAAAAAATATTTTTATAAAATTTCTTTTCATTCTTTAATAAAAACTTGATCAATCGCCTTTTGTAACATTTCATCAACTATATTTTCTACTAAGGCACTTTTAGGGTTTTCTTCGTTATTATCATTTTCCTCATTTTTTTCTTCACATTTTATTTCTTTGGATAAAGAAAAATTACTAGAAATATTCATTAATAGAGGGGAAGAAGCTCCAGCAGTGTTGGAACTATTTGTATTTGGTATAGAATGAATAATGCCAAAAGAGACACGGCGGCCGCGATTTCTTTAAAAATTTAATTAAAATGAAAATAATTTTATGATTTTGCTTTTTATTTATTTTAAAATAAAAATTGTAGAGTCCAAGAGGACTCAAACTCAAGACCAGCATAAGGGATTACTAAAAGCTTACATAGACTAAGGAAGAAATTTATGAGGGGAAAAAGGGAAGAGTCTAGCAGATTATGATTTTAGCGTAAAATTATTTACTTGTATCCACTTCCCTCCACATTCAAACAATGCTGAGGCTGTGGAGAAGGTGAGGGAGAGGAACAAATCTGTTCAGTCTTTGAATCAAATGAAGGAACACAAGACGGTGAGCGATCCACACGTTTTTTTTCTGTGACAGTTCGTGGTGATTGTACGCGGGAATCCCCTAGGGAAGTAGCGGACGTTGCTGGTTCATCAGAGGTTGAGGAAGAGGAATATAATAGTGGAGAAAGGGGGCTAGTGTTGCCTTTAGTTTGTGAATGATTTTGTTGTTGTTTTAATGATAGAGGGTAATTAGCTGGTGAAAAGTCGGTCATTTTGGTAGGTCGAAAGTCTGAAAAGAGGAAATTTTGAATGTTTCTAAAAACACTTATTGTACCTGGAAAGCATTGATCCAAATTGAGAGAATAAATCTGATCCTGATCAGCTTTAAACCGGACATTTTTAATTCTTTGAATAGAACTTAGAGTTTGAATAGCATCCAGAGAACGAGCAGTTAATTTTTGCGCACCTTCTGGGCAGGTAAAGAAGCATTCGCCAATAAACATAAGGCTTAGCTGAAAGTTTGGGGATAATTAGAAGAGATATCTTGGCAAGAAATATTCATGAAACGAAAACCGTATTAAAGTCGAGCCTCATTATGAGATATTATAAAAAAGTTTATCTTAAATTAGTGTATCAATTAGGAAGTCCCCTCCACCAGTGGCCAATCAAATATAAAAATGCCCTATTAAAAAATAAATTTATACATTAAATGGAAGTGTTCTGTAGCTATCAATGCCAAAAAGCAAAGGCTGAAAAATTTGCACCAAAAAAGGCCAAACTCTCTTTAATGGACATGAGGGTGGGCTACAGTCTAGACCATCTTCAATTTGTTGTTCATTGCTGTCCCTTCTCTCTTGTAATTCTTCTTCGGCAGCCTCTTCTGTGTCTATTCTCCCAGAAAGTTCAATAACATTAGGTTCTCCTTGAAGACGAATTAAGGTGATTTTTACCTGAATTTTTGTTTTATTTTTGAATTTTAAATATTCTATTCGAATTGTTCCCGTCGCCCTATAAAATAATTGGCAATTCACTCTATGAGTTGCTCTATAAAATAATGTTCCTTTCCCTCTATAAGGAATTGTTCCCTCAAACTGTAGACTGGACCTTCCCGAAATTTAATTCCCGAAATTATGTAGAAGTAAATTTTGAAACCCCTACCCGAATATTTTCTCAACCCAGCCCACCCCCCCCCCTCCGCTTACAAGTTCATCAGCTCGCAGCAAAACTCCATTGTTCCACTCGTAAATATAATTCCATTCAACTTGTTCTTTCGCCATTCTAATCCAATCTCTAAATATCCATTCGGGGATTGTTCCCTTTGGGAACGTAAATTTGAACGTAACTTGGACATCCGATTCGCGCGGATAATTTGTCCAATGTAAAGCCTAAAGGAAATTTTTCGTTAATTTTTTACATATAATTTCCATACCGGTGCTTTAGTAAATAATTGCCGTTGTCCAACAAAATCATTGTCTTGTTCAAAAGAGTCCAAAATTTCAAATCCTGATTCTTCAATTTCGAAGAATTTGTTTATTGTAGTCTGGAAATTTAGATAAAAATTTTAGTGTCATTAAGTATGTCCGTACTTTACTTCTAAATACCGCTTGGGGACAAAATCTTGTTTAAGAACTAGCCCCTATATTTTCAACAAGGGCTAGGTTCAGATAAAATTTTAAAATTCTCAATATCTTAAATTGAGGTATCTCAATTTGAGATTATCTTATAGTAAGGTTAGACTATATCATTTATTAAAGATTCTTCTTGCCATTAGCTCGGTTTCATCAAAATAGGCAAGTGCACAACACAAATCACCAACTTCTTTAAACTCCTCCATCCATTGCTGAGTACGTTCTAATTGTTCTTGTAAAGCCTCACTTTCTCCAAAACGTCTAATAATTTTTTTTCTAATTTTAAAAGCCCCCAATTCCTCTACCTAAGCCTGTCTAATTGCCCACTACCCCATTGTTCTGTCCAATTTTTTCTTATAATTTCCATTTGTTCTCGAAGACATTGCTCATCATCTTGGGAATGTTCTTTCTTTGCTATTAATATTTTCATTATTGGCTCTTCTTTTCCAGAAAGAATTTTATTCGAAAATGAACCTCTCTATAAAAATTATATTAAATTTTATTTTAAATATAAATTCCTATTAATTCTGATTAAATTCTGATTTATTTTATTTAATAAAACTTTAATTCTGATTTAATTTTAGTATAAAAATTCTAAATTACTTATAATTCTGATTTAAATTCTGGTCACCTTTTTATTTATTTAATTCTGATTTCGATTTATGTAATTCTTTTTTATTTACTTATTTCCTGTTTCTGGTTCTGATTTTAAAAATCAATTATTTGATAAAATTCTGATTTTATATTTCTTTTAAAATTCTGATAAAATTTTCCTATTTCTGATTTAATATACGAATAATTAATTCTGAAAAAATTCTGATTTATCTAAATTAATTTTGTGGGTAATTTCTATTCATTTTTAATTAAATTCTGATTTTATAAAAGAATAATTCTGATTTAATTCCATAAATCTCAGCTCACCAACCATAGCCAACGAAAATCTAAACAAATCAGAAAAGGACTGTATCGCTGCCTGACTTTCTTCAAAACTTCTTTTCCCCATTAAAATCATCCAATTTCTACAAATTTCAAATTTTCCTTCTTTTTTATTTTCTTCTGTTTCTGACATTATTTGTGTTGACACAAAATCGTTATTTATTAAATTTGTACTATTAATTTGGCCGAGTAAACGACTGCGAGCTTTTATGGGGGAATTAATTGGTTTGTCGATGTTTTGTGGTTTTGGCATGTTTTGAGTCATTAATTCCTTTAATATAATAATTTTTTGAATATATTTGAAAAATATTTTTTAAAAGTTAATTTAAGAAACAGAATCAAGTCTCAATAATACACCCAAAAAGAACTACATATAACAAAAATATGAAGAGTTATTATACTGAAAAGTTGCCTAAATGATTATACAAAATTTTCCCTAATTACCTAATTAAAGCTCAGTCGTGTTAGAAACAAGGGTTGTCGAAAACCGAAACCGAAAACCGGAGTAAACCGGCCTAAACCGAAAACCGAGGGTACCGGTTTTTGACCGGTCGCAAACAACACGATTAGAAACCTTATCTATGTAGTACAGGCCCGCCTAAGAAGGCCCTTCTAAAAATAAAGGCCACCTTTCTAATTGAATCCCATTCCTTAAGAGCTTATTTAAATAGCGCTCTCTTTATAAGCGAATAAATTTTAATTAATTTTATTTTGATTTTTTGAAATTATTTTTTTTTATTATTTTTTCCCCAAAAATTAATATTCTATTTCTATTACTAACCAAACGTTCCAACAAATTTTCGTTGTCACTAAGTATAGTCAACATTTTTATGTTGTTAATTAATTAAATTGTTGTGAATTTATTTAATATAGGATATTTTTTGTTTCTTTTCTTTCAAAAAAAAGACTTTAAAAAAAAACAATTTTTTGTTTGACTAACTAAAAGCTTTATTTTGTCAATTTTGGCAATTTAGAAGAATAAACTATGCAAAAAAATGTAAAAAAGGAAAGAACGGGGCAAAAGGAAAGTGAAAAATCTGGAAAAACTAAAAAAGAAAAGGAAAAATGTGTTAAAAAAGTTAAGGGGAAGAATATACCAATTTGGTTGTTATTCATTGAAATGGAATTTTTTATTGGAAAATATTTTTAAAAAATTTTTGAGGTCTTCGACATTTTAAAAATTATTTTTATCTAATTTTGCTTAAAAGAAATGTTTTATTCAAGAATTCAAACTATTTTTCTAATAAAAGGTTTCGAACACACAATAATGAACACTCATTACAGCAACAAACTTTCACATATTCTTGAGCCTAGAAAAGTGAAGTGAAAATAAAATGAGGACTAATATAAAGAATTAAAAGACTTATCCGATCAAGCTACATCAAAGTCGGACGAAAACCAATATGCGATACTAGGAAAGTGTCTTCAGTAGAGATCGGAAATTTTGAAAAGCCTGGGCCTGTTCCTGGGTTCCGGGTTTGATTTATTGACCTGGGCCGGATCCTGGGTCTGTAGTACAGGAAAAACCCAGGCCCAGGAAAAACCCAGGAATTTTTTTGCCTGGGCCCAGGCCTGGATTCCTGGGGTTTTTAAAATTTTAATAAATTATCAAATTTCAATTAAATTACAATAATATACAGAGGAAATAAGAGGTATATCGAGGGATTCAAGGGAATTTTAAAGGATTAAGGTGTATATATGTGAAATAAGGTGGGTATCAAGTGATTTAGAGGGATTAAGACGGATATTGGTGATTTGGGTATTAGTGTAATATCAAGGGATTTTGGGGTATTAAGTAGGATTAGGTTGGATATCGGGTGATTTTTCTATTATATCGGGGATATTAGAGCATTTAGGTGATACGAAATTTATCTTAATCCACTTAAACCACCAAAACCCCTTATATCCCATTAATCCCCATATACCGCCGTCCTTCTATACACACATATATCCCGATATCCCTCTTGATGCTCACAAATTTTCTGATATCCATCCCATATATCTCACAATATACGTCCTAATCCCCAAAATCCCTTGATATCGCTCAGAATCCCCCAAATTCACATATGCCTTACTCCCTCTAAATTAGGGTTCAGCGGTACCGGTATTCCGAGAGAAAAACGGTATCGGTATTTTGGATTGATGATACCGATCCCGATACCGGTACCGACTCGGGATCGGGATTAGCCTAAATCGGTATCGGGATTTGAGTTAATGATACCGATACCGGTACCGATACCGACTCGGGATCGGGATTGAAAAATCGGTATCGGTATTTCATAAAAAAATTTTATCATGAAAAAATAAATAAATTCTTTAATAAATAAATTCATTCTTCATTTTGAAAAAGGTTTTAATCAGTAGATAATTGATAAATTAGAACTATAAAGCTATTCTAGAGATAAAAACATCTCAGGAACCAATAGAAGACCTTCCAAATCCATCAATACCCACTTTAATCCTCCGATATCATCTTCATCCACGGTTATACTCCAAATTCAACTTTATACCTCAAATCAACTTTGGGGATTAGGAGGGACATCGGTAGACTTTTTGGGAGTACTAGGGATACCCTCCGATAATTGTATGATATCCTTCAATATGGGGACCAGACCTGCATAAATCTTTTTTCATTAGGCTTTGTTCGTTAACAAAACAACTGTGTTTCATTAATAAACATTACTTAATTTTTAAGCCAAAATTTTATTCACCGAAGGCACCAAAATCGAAGATTCCGAAAATCTTAAGGTTAGAAAGCCTAGTTTTTTCCCATTTCAGCGCCGCAGGCGGAATTTTAAGATTTTTGTAAAGTCAATAGGCCAGAGTTGTTCCTTTATTTGCGCCGCAGGCGAAATTTTTGAGAATTTTAGAAGGCCGTAGGTCAAAAAACAGTTTTTCAGCGCTGCAGGCGAAAATTTTGAAAATTTTAGAAGGCCATGGGGCTAATTTCGTCCATATAAAAAATGAGAAATCAATCCTTAGGGGTGTTAAAAAATACCGATATTCATCGGTATCCGACGCTAATCCCGATACCGATACCGATACCGGCCTCGGTATCGGTATCAGCAAAAACGGTATCGGGATTTCTTTTTCGGTATCGGTATCAGTAAAATCGGTATCGGTATTCAGAGAGACCGGTATAATACCGCCCGATACCGGTCGGGATCCCGATACCGCTGAACCCTACTCTAAATCTCCCGATAGACCTCTAAATCTAGCGACATCCCCCTGATCGAGTTGGGTCTCAAGAATCTAAACTTTTTTCTTGGTAATTTTACTTGGATAAATATTAGCAAATTAAGTCCATTTTTATCGCCGCTAGCGAAAATTTTGGCAATGTTGGAAAGCCAAAAACCATAATTCTTTCATTTCCAGCGCCGCAGGCGAAAATTTTAGAATTTTCTTAAGGCTCTAGTGAAAATTTTGCTAGAAAAATTAAATCTTTGGGAGAAAATTGACCCAGGAAAACTAGGCATGAAAATTGCCTGGGCCTGTTCCTGGGTTCCGGGTTTGATTTATTGACCTGGGCCGGATCCTGGGCCTGTAGTCCAGGAAAAACCCAGGCCCAGGAAAAACCTAGGAAGGTTAAAAAATGCCTGGGCCTGGACTCTGGGTACAGGAAAAACCCAGGCCTTGGTCCAGACCCAGGCCGATCTCTAGTCTTCAGACATCTCCAGCATTTCACACCGACTTTAGAGCTACACCAGGGTGTTGATAAGAGTTGGAAACCGTTTAAAAAATATATGAGAGCACAGAAAAATTTTCTAGAGGTAATTTTGCAAAAAGGGCTATGGATATTCTAAGTTTCTAATTTTGATTGAACTATTAATTTAATTAACCTCAAGAGAAAAAACACAAATGCGCGGCTTTTCATAAAAATTAAAAAAAAAAATAAAGTTGCCAATAAAGAATTATTTAAGAAGAGTGAATAAATAATTCCAGCTAATATACACCCAAAACAAAAACAGAAAAAAAATAAAAGAAATAAAAGAGGGAATTTATGACGCTTATACATAACAATTTTGCCATTTTTATTCAATCTATTTATTCATTTTACACTCTTTTAGTATTTTTATTTATTCGAGAGTGAGTAATAAAAGCAACCTCAATAAATTAGGTCGACAAAAAGAGGAAAAAACAAGTGGAAAATTGAAGAATTTAGGGGGGGGGGAGATAACAACCAAAAATAGGAAGGGTTTTTTGAAGTGGAAATGAACAAAAAATTAATTCCCGACGGAAAGAAATGATTATTCTTGGAAAAAAGGATTAAATCAAATTTATCCAAATTTGGCTATAATGAAAAATTTAAATAGTAAATAAAAGGAAATTAAGGATATTTTTGAATAAAATACAAAATACATAGAGAAATTAGGGCATAAAAGGTGAATGGAAGAGAATTCAAAATTAGAGGTCGGCGCGGGACGGGATCCCGACGGGATTTTTCGGGATCCCGAAATCCCGGATTTTTTTGATTTTCGGGATCTTTCGGGACCCGAGATTTTTCGGCATTTATCCCTCGGGATCCCGTCCCGGCAACGGTTAAGAAAAAAATCCTGACTTGGATCCCAGAAGTTCGATTTTGCCGACTTCTATTCAAAATATGTAAATCTAAAAATTTAACGTTGTAATTGATAGAAACGTGCGAGAAGATTAACCCGTTTTTAATTTTATGGTCTCGTGTCTAGGAAAATTATCAGTCTCGTAAATCTCCTATGTCAGTCTCTTGAACTTTATAAATAGGCGAATAGAACCATATTCGAATTTATAGCTCTTCATCATTTATATCAAATTGGGAATAAATTCCTATGTCAAATATCCAAACTTTATATGCATGGTGGTTGTTTCCTCTCTCATCACAAGCTCCTCACATCATCCTTAAGATAACGTGATAAAAGAAAAGACAGATTACAGGCTATTATTGGAAACAAAAAATTTCTAAGTTTTACATGGAAGAAATTTTAAAAAAATTTCCAAGTCAAACGAATGGTTATAAAAATTAATATTTAATTTTAGAGAAAAATAATTTTAAAAATTAATAATATTCAAATTCCTCAAGTGATAAATATTTAATATAGAAATAAATATTATTGATAATATTAAATATGTAAAACCCACCAAACATTCTAAACAGAAAAAGGGTTTAGAAATTGGTAAATATTTGGGGAGTAATGAGGTGTAAATTCTTTGACGGATTGGAAGGGAACCCTTCCATTTAACAGGCAACACTGTAAAGATAAGTGTTGATTATATTGAGGTTCTGTATATACATATAATTAGCATAGAGCTGTTTGTATTTTAGTTAGAAATAAAATAGGTGTTTTATTATAAATGTGTTATGTATATTTACATATTTTATTTAATTACTAAATTTTGGCCATTTAATTTTTATGGCATTTTGCGGCCAAATCTATGCGCACAGCTCAGGGAAAAATACTGAACAGACTTTTAAACGTTTGAAAATTTTTAAATCTGTGTTAATTAAACCTAAGTAAAGTTCGAGTGTGGATATCCAAGAACAGGAAAAAGTGTATTGCAGGGATCGCACCGAAAAAATTCACGATTCACGAAAATCGGGAATTTTGTTTTTATGTCGGTGCGATCCCTGGTGTATTGAATAAAAACTTGAGAGAAATTTTTGCCAGTTCTTCCCAAATTGGAACGGCGATGGGGGTTTTTCTTCTAAAAATTCCAGATATTTTCCTTCAATTTATTAACCCAAAAGCAAAAATTAATTTAAAGATAAAAATCAAAAATAAAAATTTTTTAATTCTCAAAAAATTCCAAAAAACTTCCAAGTTAAAAATCAATAATTTCCTAACGGACTTTTTACTAGGCGGCACATAAATATTTATAAAAAAACAAAAAAAGTAGAAATATATACGGAGGAAAATGCAATTAGGGATGCGATAAATTGAATAAAGAGAAAATTATTTTTTGAGAAAATGAAAGAAAATACATATTGTAAGAGATTTATTTATTTAAATGATGAAAAAGGACAAGTTTGTGAAAGTAAAGATTTATTTAAAAAAATTAAAAAAAACATAAATTTTTATTACAAACATGTGTATATTATACTAAAAATTGATTAAAAAATGAAAAAAAATTAATCATTAATTTTGACAATTCTAAAATAGAAAAATAATAAAAAAATGATTATATTTTTTTATTAAAATGTTAATAAATTCCTTTTTTAATTTAAATAGGTTGGTTGGACAAAACCGTTTAATTTTGAAAAAACCGTATACCGTTTATGCCGTTTATCTGAGACCCGTATACCTTTCCGTTTAATTTTACCAAAAAACCCGTTTACCGTATACTGTTTAGCTAAACGGTTTTGTCCAACACTATTAAATAGGTTGGTTATTATTATGTAGAGTTGTTCACAGTTGGTTAACTGAACGGAAACAGAAGATGAAAAGCTGGGGGTCGAAGACAGGCAATAACCGAAAACCGGTGGCCTAAACAGACTGGCTTCGGTATTGTAAGAAAGAGAGAAAGATCCAGCTGCCTAGCATTTAAAACGCTCACTAGGGGAGGGTTTAAGATCTATTAAAAGAGAGGGGAAAGCAGCTTCCCGGTAGCAGCGTACCGGCTCAGTTGGTAGAGCACCTGCACGTGGTGAGCAAAAGCGCCTAGCAATAACTGCCAGTCAGTCATTCTAGAAATAGACCAACAAGCTATTAGAGAGTAAAGAACGGAATAAGAAAAATTTATTTTAATATTTAAATTAAAAATTAAAGTTTTCAAATTTAAAATTTGTATATTTATTTAATTAAATAACTGAAAATTGTTCTTCTTCAATTATTTCTCCTTTCTTTTCTGTTCCTCCCTTAGATTCATCCTCATTACATTCTGGTCTATCCTTATCCTTTCCATTACAATTTGAAATTGGGCCGAGATCTGCTTCTTGTTTTATTATGTGGACATCCTCTTCCTTTAAGGGAGCTCCTTCGTTGACGTCTAAATAAATAAGTATATATTACTTAAGTTTATTTATTTATTTCTTATTTTTATTTAAGTTTATTAAGTCCATAATCTTATTAATAAACTTTGTAACATAAAGGCTATTTCAACTTTCAGCAGCATAGTATTGATATATAATAAATACATGCCGTAAGGGTGAGAGTTAGCATAAGAGAAATTCACTAATTTATTTTTTGTACATATTTAATTTTTGTTTCAAGTTTTTTCAAAACAAGATAGGTAGCTACATAAGTGAAGTGCCGGTTTATGTTCTAGAGATGTGAAAGGCCAAGAAATTTTACAATATTCAAGACCAGTCTTTGGACGGCTATGTAAACATAATCCCCCACACCCTCGAATTTGTAAGAAGGGCAAAAAAATAATATTTTAAATTAGTTTTTCACATAAATGAAAATAAAAGTAATTTTTTAGTTTAATATTTTCTAGAATTTATCTACATACACTTTCGTTCCAATTTTTAACAATTTTTTAAAATAAAATAATTATTTTACCTA
This sequence comes from Meloidogyne incognita, assembly GCA_036172945.1. NCBI lineage: Eukaryota > Metazoa > Nematoda > Chromadorea > Rhabditida > Meloidogynidae > Meloidogyne > Meloidogyne incognita. The sequence continues at coordinate 2,178,218 of JARQAC010000037.1, forward strand.
TATAGCAATTGTTAAGACAGTCAATTTCTGTTAAAAAGTTGTTCTGGTTTCCTCCCTCTCCCGAATAAAGAAATAAATCACAAGAAGAGTTTTGAGCATCAAAATAAAATCGTTCAACTAAAAGGGAATGTAAAACAATCAAATTACATTTTCCTCAAAATTTTGTTTAACTTATTAAAATTATTTTACAACATTTTCCCATATAAAAATTAATTTTTAATTAATAAAAAACAAGAAAATGACGTTTTCCAACTTTTGTTTGTTCCATTGCCCACGTCATGTTCTTTCAAACAGCGGGGATCCTGCTTTAACACACCTCCATTTTCTGCTTCGGTGAGTGGGGCAGATAATGGAATTGGAAGGAAATCTATAATAAATTAATTAATTAATTATCAACATTGTTGTGAGCTATCCCAGTGATTTGATTTTAATATTTAATTGGTTTTTTTAATTAAAAAGTAAAATTAGTCAGTTTTAGATTTTCATTGTTTTTTAACAATTAAATCACTCTTATTTCTCCCTCTTTTAAGTTGTCAATTTAGATGATCATTTTCTTAGATTTAATAGGGAAGTATTTGGCATAAGGTTAGGCGCATTTCTAAAAGTTTTCTCATTTAAAAAATTTTATTAGTTTAAAGGAACCCAATTTTTTTGAGCAATTACCGGATTTATCCTAACAGTACCACACGTGGTTCCATTTTTCAATCCCTCCATTTGGGGTGGTTATATTAGAGACTGTGGTTCTACTAGCATAATTTTAGAGATAAAACTTAGCTTAGTAATTGAGAAAAAGTTTTTAAATTATTAAATAAAAAAACAAACCATCCTGTACAAATCTTGATTTAAAATCTTGACATGAAGATAAATTGATAATTAATAAAATTTTGAATAAAAAGAGAGGTTCTAATAACGAATAATAATTCATTTTTCTATAAAATATAAAAATTTTATTTTTTAAAAAATAATTGTTAAAGTAAAGATTAAATTAAAAATATTCTTTAAAATAAAAATAAATTTTTCATTCAAAAATGTTGCATTAAAAGAGTAAATTTGGCAATAGAATTAAATTTTTTAATCTTTGCCCAACTTAAAATTTTCCTTTTTTTTGCAAAATTTGAAAGAAAAATTTTAAAAATAAACTTAAAAATTAACTCTTTATTTTATTTTACCTAAAAAGATTTTTTGTATTTTTTTTACAATTTTAACACTTACTCTACCTACGCCAATCATTTTTGCGCTTCAATTGTTCCTTTTCCAATAAAGTTTCTTTCCAAACAAAAATACAGGTTTTATTTTTAAAGGTTTTTTATTGTGTTGTTTGGGTGTTGTAATAGGAAAAAGATACAAATTTTTGTTTGAAAAAAGGAAAAAAATAAAATAAATGACTGTGGGTGGTTGGTAGTTTGTTTGGTAGTGTTCCTTTGGGAGAGAAAAAGCTTTTATTTGCGATTGAGTAATTTAATCAACTAATTTTGTAAATTTTAAAAATACATATATTAAAAAATAAAAAAGAAATTTTGTGGACTTTTTTCTACTAAATTATGAAACACCCCGATATGTTAGGATATCTCTGAGATTAGTTTTTATAGATATTTCTAATTTCTTAAATATACTTAGAAATGCGACCTTAGAAAGTTTAGTTTTCCTTTTGTGCGTTCAGTTTCGTTTAATAGAAGAATTTGGTATAATCGGGACTTCTAAGCGATATAGGATTCGTTCGGATGTGAAAAAAAGTTAGAGTCGATCATGTCGCTGACATTCAACCACCCAAATTGACAACCCTCCATATATTCCAAGTTCAGGATAAAAAAAGAAAAAATGAATAACATCATAAATATAATAATATTTTTTATTTATTTGTCTTCATAAAATAATAAATTATTAAATAAAAAGATTAGATTATGTACTTAATTATTCAAAAAAATATGAGAAAGTGAGAGATCAAGATATAAAAATTATTAAAAAAGGAAAAAATATTTATTTTCTTGTTTTTAAAATTTAGAAGGATAAAAGGTCTCAAAAACTACTCATTATTTATTTTTATTTAATTAAAAATGAATAATAATAAAATAATTTTTGTTAAATTATTTTGGATATTTTTTGTTTTATTTAAAATTATTTTGGCACAACAGGAATTAGATCGTAACATTTTTTTAAATTATTCTATAAGATCTAAAATCTGGATGGTCAACGGAGTGATGGAACTGCCCAAGCGATAACCCTAGTATTTTCTAAGGGTGTTAAAAAACCAATGTTTTTGAGCTCTAAGGGTGTAAATATAACTAAATGAAGCCTGACTGTATACAAATACCTATATTAAATTAATCGTCGATACTACATTATTTGATAAGCTAAGAGTCTGTCTTCGATATACTAAATCCAAAATTCTTGATCATCCCTAAAACCAATTTGAGGAAATTTAAATCAACCCGACACAAAGCTTGACATTTGACTTTACAAAGAACAATCCTGATGTAGAGTAAATAAATTTTGATTGTTTAATATGAGATGATCCTTAATAATTGGCAACGGAAAACAAGAACTATAACGTAATTTAAAGATAACTGTTAGAATAAAACAAAGAAATTTTTGAGAAAATAAAATTTAATTTACCCATCCAAATTGAATTTGGACAGTACATTTAAAATATTAATTTAAAGAATATCGCCAACTCCATTGTTCTACACCCGATGGATTGACTAAAGCTGGCCCAGATTTAGCAAAATGCCGTTTAATTTTAAAAGATAAAGAAGTTGAAAAAGGAAGGGAAGCACCGACAGATGATTTGGGGTGTTTTGCTGCTAATGTACGTATTTTTTTTTTGAAATTTTTTTGAAATTTTTTTGAAGATTTTTTTTCTATATTCTGAGGATTTTTTACAATTAAAAATAATTTGAAAATTAAAAAAAATTTTTTTTTCAGGAAAAATTAAAAGAAGAAATTAATAGCAATAACAATAAAAAGACAAAGAAAGCAAGCAAATTAGCAAATAACAACCAAAAACAACAAAAAAGAATTATTTGTAATTTGGCATGTCCGAATGCTTCTATTTGGTTTCACAGCCCTATAGAACAGGGACATAAAGCCTGTTTTAAAGGACTTGGTTATGGGGTAGTTTTTGGATCTAAATAAATTTAAATTTGAATGAATTTTAGTTGGAGGAAAGAGAGAATGAATGGTAAATTTAATTCTTTTTGGAATTTTAATTTACTTAAAAATAAAGAAAGTTATTTTAATTTTTAAATAGTTGAAAAACAAAAAAATAATTATATAGTTAAAGATAGAGAAGCTCTTTGGGCCCGATGTTGAAGTAAAAAAACAAAAATAAAAGCTCAGTTTTGATATCTCAGAGGTTATGTAAGGATAATTCAACTAGAGCATGTAAAACGCTTAAGCAATCTAGTAGAAGGATAAAAGATAAAGCATTAGTCGATGCCCTGGTAGATCAGTGGTAGGGCTCGTATAAGCAATAACTGTGAGGAGGTAGCAGGTTAATCCTGCCCGGTAGCTAAACTTTTGCAAACTCTTTCTCTTACTTAGCTTGTCCCATTTAACCTACAATTCGGAATTATCACCAGGGCTGGGTCTTAATACTTTGCCGGGATTAAAAATTTTATAAAATTTTTCTCAGAGGTTAAAATTTACTTTCTTAGGGGTTATGTAATGATGAGGGGTAGTTCAAAAATCCCCATTTTAAATGCAACATAATTTTATTTTTCTACAACATATAGGTATATTTGGAGAGCGGATAAATGCTTAAACAGTACAGCAACATTCACAGTTGGTTGTAAATGGAAAGGGAAAGAAGCCATTGAACGTTTCAATATTTTAATGAAACAAAAATTTCCGAATGACAAAGCATTATTTGAAAAATTGGCAACTGGGAATTTACAATAAATTTATTTAAATTTGTTAAAATTTTTATTTAAAAAATGTTAGAAATTGCTTATTGCATATATTAATAAATATAAAATCGGAGTCAGTTTATAAAAAATCTGGCGTTACCTAGCCAGTTCAAAATTGTGATCTTTCTGCTATTTTCATTGATAAAATGCCAAAAACAAGGAATTCTGGCGCCTGCGATGAACCCCGTACCACGCACTCATACACACCAGGGGTGCATCTCGTCTCGTATCTCGTGTCTCGTATCTCGTGAAATCTCGTGTTTTTTAGAGGTCTCGTATCTCGTGTCTCGTATCTCGTATTTTGCCACGAGACACGAGATATTTTCAATGTATTTTAGAAAAAATGTCAAAAATTTTGGACTATTTTAAGATCCTAGAATTAGGAAAAAATTAAGAAATCCTGTCCATTGGTCTTCCAAAATTTTCAAATTTTCGCCTGCGGCGCTAAAAGTGAAGAAATTTGGCGTCTTGGCCTTCCATAAATTCAGAATTTTCGCCTGCGGCGCTTGAAAAGAAGAAAAGGGATTTTTATGTATATCGGAGGATTAATCTCAAATTCCCTCGATATCTCTATTAATCACCAAATATCAGTAGATTTAAGGGAAAAGTTGGATTTGAAGAGGAAATCGGAGGATTAAGTTGGATATTATTCGATTTGGAAGGTTTTCTCTTGGTTCCTGATATGTTTTTGTCTTTAATTTGGCTCTTGTGACCTAATTTAACAATTAATTTTGATTAAAGCATTTTTAAATTTTAATTAACCCCTTTGATTTTAATTAGCCTAGAATTAGGAAAAAAGGAAGAAATCCTGTCAATTGGTCTTCCAAAATTTTCAAATTGTCGCCTGCGGCGCTGAAATGGTGAATTTTTTTGGCCTACGGCCTTCTAAAATTCTCAAAATTTTCGCCTGCGGCGCTGAAAAAATGAGAGATAAAGTTGGTCAAGCTCCTTGATCCCTCCAGATCCCATGATATTCTCCGTAATCCCCGATATCTCAAAAATCCCCTTGGTCCACTAAATCCCCAATATCCTTCATAATCCAGCTGTAATCATTATCCCTTATATTTTCGGCCTTACAATTTTATGCATGAATGATGTTGAAAAAAAATACTTAATATCTCGTATTTCGTGGTCTCGTATCTCGTGAAATCTCGTATTTTTTGAGAGATCTCGTATCTCGTTTTATCTCGTTCTCGTATTTTTTTGAGAATCTCGTATCTCGTAAATCTCGTGTCTCGTATTTTGTGGCACGAGCTGCACCCCTGATACACACCCCCGAGCGCTTTATTTTTTATATGTGATAGGCTAAATATACATATACACTAATATATAAGCTGATATAGACAGAATAATATATTCGAATTAACAAAAGTTATAAAAAATTTATAAATTTTCTTTCTTTTTTATCTTTGAATTTGAATAATCAAGCATAAATTTAAGTTAGCTTTTCTGAATATTTTTGGGAGTAGCTGGCTGTACCATTACAGGATTTTTGTTTGGAGAAATTTTATTTTGGACTGTCATTTGATAGACTGAAGAAGTTTCGTAACCTAAAGTTTTCTTTAAAGCTTTGCGATGTTCTGAGCTGAAAATAAAAAAAAAATTTTTTTTTGAAAATTTCTAAGAGACCTTGAAAGAAAAATGGCAGGAACTTCAAACGTTGAACTTAAAGAACTAATACAATTAATAGATATTCCAATTAAATCATTATTTTCTTCGTTAAATTTTTTAATAAATCCTTTATCGACTAGATAGTAGCCTATAGAAGAAAACATCCATCCACCAATTTGGATACCCATAATCAAAAACAGCGATTTGAACAATGCCATTTTAATAGTACTTACTAAAGTAATAAATTAAGAATTTAGGATTAGTATCATTAATTTGCTAATATTTACGCTAATATTAATTTTACTCGATAATAATGAAGGATTACAATGATATACCTTTATCTTAATGATATTTTAATAAGCCAATTATATTATTTACATATAACGGAAAAATAAGATATTGGAACAAGATAAGGTCCAAGTGTTGTATTTTGATATCCTGGGTTTCAAAAGTGGGGATGTGTACTCTAGTATAGAGTACGTCGAGTACCGAGTAATTGGGAAAAAACCGAGCTCGAGTAATACTAGTTTGAAAAACCCGAGTTCGAGCTGGAGCTCAACTTTTTAGGTCGAGTTCGAGTAATCGAGTAAACAATTTTTAAAACAATTTTAATAAAAACAATACTTTTACTAAAAACTTTTCATCATCAGCAGTGATACTAGAGCCCTCTCTCGATAAGATTTTTCGATATTTATCGAAAAAATATTGAATAAAGGATCCTATCATACTATTTGAAAGAAAAATCTTTTAAAACACAACTCACATTTTCCTTTTTTGCCCTCCCAAAATACTTTTAAAATTAACAAAATATAACAGGCAACTGTAGTCCAATTAAAAACCAAACAAGCAACATGGAAATTTTCCTCTCCTTTTACCGTTATTAAATCACTTAGGAAACAAAAATTTTGGCTGGAAATAATTATTTGTGAATGTTAATATAAAAATTAATTTAACCGCATTGGGTCCTGCATTGTCGTGATTATAACAAATATAATAAATGTAAGAGGAAATAAGCTAGAAATTCCATACATAAATGGGAAATGGAAGGAATCACCACGAGAAGAATACCTTTAATTAATTTTTTGTTATAAATTAAATGCTGCCCAAGAGGTCCTTCTAGGGTTGTTTGGAAATGTCGATCCGGAAATCCTGGTTCGGTTTCGGAGATAAGTCCCAAACGATTCTTAAGATATTAATTAGTAAATCAGAAAAAAATTTCACATCGATCATTGGTTATGATTTTAAGTGAAATCTTGCTCTGATACTAAAACTCGAGTTAAGCAAAAATCAAGGAACCATGAATACACTATTTCCCGTAAATGCATTCTATCTTCCAATCATCTTCAAATGGGGGGGGGAGTCAAAGGGAGGGGGCATTCTATTAGAGGAAATACGGAGCTTTTGACTCAGGATTCTGGAAAGAAATCCAAAGTCAGACCAATCTCCATCTAAACAAAAAGATTAAATTATCTAACCAAATAGGAAAGAATATACTAAGAATTCTATCTATAGCAATCACAAGCATTAAAGAATAAATATTGAAAGAACCAGCTATTGGCAAAATATCAATTAAAGCGCATAGCCATAAAGGGACATTTATTTTGGTAATCATAATAATAAAGGGTGGAAGTATTTGAATTTTTGCAAGAATACAACAAGCTGCGTAAACACCAATTAATTTATGGCACGTCCCTTGAAGTTTTCTTAAATAAATTTTAAAATAATATAAATCTTAAATTTGATTGTTTGATAATTTTATCATTCAAAGTTAAATATTGCTCGAAATTAAATGAAAAGGCAGTTGAAGATTTTTAGTCTTAGCTAGGGATTTTATCCCTTAGATTTATTCACAGCTTTGATAAAATAAGATAGTTAACGCTGTATCAGGGATCCTGCCGACCCAATTCCCGATTTCTCGAAATCGGGAATTCCCGACGTTTTTTGGCTCGGGAATCCCGAATTCCCAAATAGGGAATTTTGTTTTTTTTTTGTCGGCAGGATCCCTGCCCTGTAAGGCAAACCATTTTTCAGTTACGACATTTATATATGTTTATATAATTTGAATTTTTGAGAATAATTTTTTATTCTGAAAAGGGATTACTGACAATCCGATTAATACCTAAAACATACAAATTTAAAGTAAAAATTTTAAATTAAAAAATAATTCCAAACTTGTGTTTAATCGTTACATAAACAAGAATTAGAAAGAAAGGAATCCCAATTAAATCAACTAAAACATTTACACGAGAAATGGAGAAATCGGGCATTTTAATTTAAATTTTAATTGGTTTTAATAATTAAATTAAATTAAAAATTAATTAAAAAGATTTCTTTTTAAATTAAAAGTTTGCGTTTAAAGTGGAATAAATTAAAAAAATGTTTTAACCAACAAAGTTTAGGGGTAAATACAATTTTAATTGCGTGTATCAAATTAAAAAAGACCCCCATCCCCCATTCCCATAAAAGTATAATAATTAATTAATTAATTAATTGCATTTTAAAAGTCACGAAATGTTAAAAAGTAATTAATTCCCCCTCCACCTCAAAAAAACTTTTTCGTATAAAAATAAAATATCAGCCCAAATCACGCTCTTTTGTACAGGAAAATCCTTTTAAAATTTACCGATAATGTTCTATAGGGGCATGATTCAAGTTAAATTTAATAGCTTTAAACACCCGCCTACGTTTAAATCCTTTATAATTTTCTTCAAAATTTTTTCTTTTTTCGCTAAAACTTTTTTCGCAAAAATAAATCCTTTATAATTTTCTTCAAAATTTTTTCTTTTTTATATTTAAAAAATTTTTTTAAATTGTTATTTATTGACAAAAAATCCACATCAACAAAAATTTCACTTCCATTAAAAATTCCTCTCGCACCTACAAAAAAATTTTTTTTTCGCTTTTTTTTTTTCGCTCTTTTTATTCGCGGGGTCACTTTAGTACGTGGGTGCAGGCTTTAATTTACAAATGTTATACCATTCGAAAGAGCTCGTCGAGCTGAGTCGAATGCCACCAAAATTAGATCTAGGAAAAATTTCTGGACCGAGATATAGGTCCCTAAAGTTTGAAAAACCATAGGGGGGACCAAGCACTTTTTTGGGGTGAAAAATTCGAAAATGCAAATTATACCTCGTTCGAAAGAGCTCATCGAGCTGAGTCGAAAGACACCAAAATCAACGAAATCCGACTTGATTGGACCGAGATATAAGCCCCCTAAAAACCTAAGATACAAAGGGGCGATTTTTGGAATAAAAAATTTTTTATACAAATAATACCTCATTCGAAAGAGCTCGACGAGCTGAGTCGAATGAGACCAAAATCACCATGATTAAACAAGATTAGAAAAAGTTATGACACAAAAAAACAGAACCTAAACCTATGGGGCGTCGGCGAGGCGCTTGTGCAAAACCCCGCGCTTCGCGCGGGGTTTTGCGGCACGCGCCTCGCGGGGAGTCTACGGGCGATGGGTCTGGGCTCGTAACATAAACCTATTCTTATCTCCCTTGTTCTGGACGTATTTGGAGCCTCTGTATCAGCAAAAATCTCCACAGATGCCATAGGTAAGGAGCTAAAAGAAAATATCAGAACTTTGTCCAATCAAGTCGGATTTTGTTGATTTTGGTGTCTTTCGACTCAGCTCGATGAGCTCTTTCGAACGAGGTATAATTTGCATTTTCGAATTTTTCACCCCAAAAAAGTGCTTGGTCCCCCCTATGGTTTTTCAAACTTTAGGGACCTATATCTCGGTCCAGAAATTTTTCCTAGATCTAATTTTGGTGGCATTCGACTCAGCTCGACGAGCTCTTTCGAATGGTATAACATTTGTAAATTAAAGCCTGCACCCACGTACTAAAGTACAGCCTTATTCGCTCCCCCCCACCCTCCCCCATTGTCTTCATTTCCTTATCCCTCTATATTTATTTTTATTTCCTTAAATATTTACATACAACACCTTATTGACTTCACTATATAAAAATCCCCTCTCTCTTTTACTTATTTAGAATTCCCCTCCCTTCAAATTAAAAATAAATCTCCCTATATTCCATTTTTAAAATGCCATTTTTGGACAAAAAAGAAGGAGAAACTTTAATATTGTTTAGATCCAACTCCAAAAAATGGGCTAATTCCGAGTTAAAACTCTTTTACTTTGTTATTTTAGGAGGGCTATCTTTTATGAGTCACCCTGAGAAAATAATTCTTTATAATAAAATACCGTAAATACTCTAATTGAAGCCCACCTCTAATATAAGCCCACCTCTAATATAAGCCCATCTGAAGAGACCCATTGAAAAATATAAGCCCAGGGCTTCAATTAGAGTATTTACGGTAATTCTAAAAATATTTTTTAAATTATTTTTAGAATAAAGAATTTTTTTCAGAATCTAAATTTCCATTAAAAATTAACAAAACAAAGAAAATTCAGCAAGACTTTAAAAACCCTAATCAGAGATTGTAGGGTTTTCTTTAGATAATTTTCTGATATTTTTGAAGAAAATTTAACTAAAATGTTATTTCCAATCATTATAACAACTCTTTTCTTTATTTTTAACCAAAATCTGTCTCAAAATTTGGTTAAAGGAATGGACCCCCCATCAGGTAGAAAATTAATATTTTGTTCTTAAAAGTTTAGCCATAGCAGGCAGGGACTTTTTGAAAGTAGATCGGATAAATAAAATTATGGTCTGAATTAATTATCTGATTTGAAATTAGATTTTCCAATTTCTAATTGAGACACCTTTACTCAACACGTAAAGGTGCACTACCGACTGAGCTACACTTGGCTAAGCTCCTTCACTTTTAATAGCTAAGCTACCTTCCCTCATCTAGCAAGTGTTTTAAATGTTAACCAATTCAAAATCACTTGTTCCTTACAATATAATTTTCTATTAAAAATTTAAAAATAAAAATAGGAGGCATGCGAACTGGCCGAAATCGTCGTCTTCTAGAACCTGCCAACTATAAAGAATTTAATCTTGTTGACTTGTCTCTTCTTATTAACATTTTAAAAAATATTAAAACAGAAGAATTGAACGATTCAACAATGGAAAATATTATTTTAAATATGGGAGTACGTGTTCTTCGTGCAATTAATTCTCCAGAGTTGATTAATAATCAAAATATTTCATTTTCTGTGTTAAAAATAAATAAAGTTTGTTTAAAAATATTTGGAAAGAATTTTTTTCTTGTAATTTATTTGTAAATATTTTCTTTGAAATATTTAAATATTGTCTACATAGTATTATGTTTCCTTTAGAGATGGGAAATTTTGAAATGCCTGGACCTGTTCCTGGACTCTGGGTTTGATTTCCTGATCTGGACTGGATCATGGGCCTGTAGTACAGGAAAAACCCAGGAAGGTCAAAAAATGCCTGGACCTGGACTCTGGGTACAGGAAAAACCCAGGCCTCGGTCCAGACCCAGGCCGATCTCTAATTTTCTTAACCTTTCCACTTAAGGTTAAGATGGGCGAAAGAGACATGTTTCCATTTAATATGTTTTTGGAATCTCTAAATAATAAAATTTTAAGGCTATTAGACACATTGAGAGTGTTGTTATTGGACAGTATATGCATAATTTAAGAAGTGAACTTGCTGATCCGGGACAGAAAATGGGCTATATTTATAGCCGACTTGTTGATTATGGTTTATTTATGCAAACCCGTAATTATATTGGGTTTTTAAGTCAATATGGTATTGAAATAGATCGAAATTTAATTAATCAGGGAAATTCCCCTGTCAAACATCTTTAAATTCTAAAAGGTTTTTCGGAAATTATTTTTCCTTAAAATAATTTGTTTTGAATAATATTTTAGTGGAGAAGAACTAGATAATATTTTACAAAATATACAAGAACCTACACAATTCGAAAGGAATCTTTTAATTTTCTATAATTTGTTGGCTTTAACAAGAATTCTTATCGGAATGTTTATAATAAATCACTCCCAATCTTATATAAATTTATTTACAAATTCACGGTAATTTTTTGCTTAAAAAGGCTGATTATTAGAATTTAAAATTTAAAAGAAGCTTTAGACCTCACTATTTATTTTTAAATATATTGTAGTGTTTGACAGGAAAAAAATACGAGGAACTGATCCAAAACTGAAATTTTGACATGATCAGGACGGATCTAATTCCTAGAAGTCAGAACTCCCGCCATAAACTCCTCCCAAAACTCCCAGTCGCTATCTGTCCATAAGTTTATAACCTTACTCATGAAAGTTCAAGATGGTGTTTTAGATGGTGTTTTGAATTAAACATACATTTTGATATTTTAGCAACCAACTTTCAATTATTGAATATTTTTATGCCTATGACGAATTTGAGGTTACCGCCAATCATCTTTTAAACTTCACATTACGCCACCTACATATATACAATTATATATCTAACTATCGAGTTTCTTATAAACATGGGCATTATCAAGGTAATTTATGTATGTTAACTATGTAGAGAATATCCCTATCACATTAAGAACCTTGATCAGATCAGATTACCATAAATTGTATTTCAGAACGTGCACTTCTTTTGGATTCTTTACGTATGATTGAAGCCCATCTGAGACAATCTTACAACCCGTCATTTATACATCAAACGAATATTCGACCATTTATGAACGTTATATTTAGATTTACAAGTAAAATTTTAAGAAATTAATTTAGTAATAATCATTGCTGGGTATTGTGGGCATTTTGTGGCTCCTGCTCAAACTAATTTGAAATTATATCCAGCACTGATAATAATATAAAAAGTCTTTCTAATTAAATAAAATTTTTAAGAAGTCGAAAACACATTAACGAATCATAAATATAACTACATAAAAACTGTTATGAGTTACCGTAAAGATTTGTATGGAATCTTCTTTTCTTTAGATGAAAACCTCCAAACATTAATCCAACAACAAGTTATTATTCCAAACGTGATTTCGATATTTGGAAGTATTGGGTATAATCAAACACTATTTTATATGGAAACACAAGAGTTTTTGAAATATCCACCTCAAATACGTCCATTTTATAGTTTTGTAAGTTTTTAAAATTTTTGTTTTCTAATTGTGAAAAAGGGGACACGAATGAACTGATTTAGATAAGCTATAAAAATCGTAAATTATTCATAAAGATTATTTAAAAAATTTTTGCCTGCGGCGTAAAAATTAAGTAATCTTAAATTCATTCTTACTGTTGTAACAATAAGAGTAATTTTTACAAAGGCAGCACAAACTAACGAGGGGAATTTTATTGGTTGTTCCGGATATTCGGACCCAAAAAGTTCAGTTATCCGAAATTTTCGTTTGGTTTTCCTAGGAACCGACAATCCTAGAGAGGAGAGGACTTTTCCTAATGCAATTTAAAATTTAATAATTTTTGTCTATGACGATGAAGATTTAGAACTTGCTGTCTTTGCTTCAAAATATCATGAAAATAAAAAATACATAGTCACACGATACCTTTAAAAATTATTTTTTTGTGTTTACTAACATAAAAATTCCGATTTGTGAAAATCTGCGTAATATTTTAGTGAAATTATTTTTGTTTTAATTTTAACTAATTATTTACAGGTTAACAATTACATTGAAAATGTCAATTTAGAATCGGATGAAGAGGAAGAAGAATATGACGATGAGTATTGAATGAACCACCTACCGTGGGTGTGACAGTTCCGCCTTTTGTTTTTGGCCTTTCACCGATTTAGCTTTTTGACTTTCGCTAGAGATGTCCAAAACTCTTGGTCTTGAGTCTTGATTCAAAGACTTTTCTTGGGTTTTTTTTCGTTCTTGGTCTTGGGGTGTAGTCTTGGTCTTGGTCTCGACTTTTTCGAGCTTTTCAAAACTTACAGCCCCTAAGAATTGAACTTTTTGGATTCACATTTTATTTTTAAAATTGAAGAAATTTGGCTTCTTGGTTTTCTAAAATTCGCAAAATTTTTGCATGCGGCGCTTTAAAAAGGGAAAGAACTGACAGTTGGTCTTCATAAGTCCGTAAAGCGTTAATAGGAGGAAGCCCTGATCTAATAAATATATCATCCTTCGGCTCTGGGTTGGTACTAAAAGTTGAATAGTGCTGGAGTTTGAGCCACAAGACGCTAAGGTATCACTCTTAATCCACCAAAAGTCCCACCAAATTCTCCAAAATCGCTTCTAAACTCTTTATTCTTGGGTCTTGGTCTTGGGGTCTAGTCTTGATCTTGAGTTTTGGAAAATTTTCGATCATGGACATTTCTACCTTTCGCTTTTTAACTAAATCTTCGTCTTTTCTTCGCTTTTTAAAATCATTTTCGGACTCCCCTGCCACTTACATAATAAATAACACTCACAGCTTAGGATACGTTTTTTAAATTTGTCTGGCCATTGGAAGGGGCTGCTCATGTATAAAAATACTAGCCTCTCAAAATAGGATAATTTTTCAGCTTTGAGTGATATTTAACAAAAGTTTTGATTTTTCTAATCTTTATTTAAATGTATAACTTTCTTCCTCATTTTAATCATATAACGAACAAGCATAAAATGTAAACTAGCATTATTTCTTCAGGATCTAATGGAGAACGATGAAATTGGGCTATATATTGGGCTCCATTGGGCTATATACGAAATTGGGCTCCATTGAGCTTTATACATATGTATATGATCAGAATCAATTTAAAATATAACCTCAGTTATCCTCGGTCCTTGGTCTCAGGTCCAAATCTGCCCCTCAACCTCGATCTTGGCTTTACAGCCTCGCCGATCCTTTGTTTCGGTTTTTTCAAAAAACCTCGATCTCGTGCAACTCTATTATTCATTATAATTATTATTCAAAAAATTCTAAGACACATGTACTAAACCAGGGATAAAAGATTTTTTAAATATTTTTTGGCAATCATATGAATTTTCCAAGGTGTCTTTTCGAAAATTTGCGTTCTTTTCTTTACAAATAAATCATTTTAAAAGTTTCATTTTTTTTTAATTTTTAGATATTTTAATAAAGGAATTATGGGTTACTACAGTAAAACTACTTTATAATCAAAAATTATTTCTTAAATACAAAGTTTAAAATTTAAAAGATAATATAAAAAGTTTATTTGTTTTTCTCAGCAAAACTTAAAAGCATAAACTTTAATTCGCCAAATTTATTATAACCATCTACTTTTAATTCCTCAATTAATTCTTCAAATTTCGTTTCAATATCTTTTTTATTATTTTTAATATTTTCATTATTTAAAAGCTCAATGCCAATTATCCATGTAGAGCAAAATGGCATTCTAAAAATAATTTGAACTTTAAAATTTATAATAAATTTTCACTAGAGTGGACACAAATAGTTAGTCGAACCTGAACCGAGAACAAAAATCGAAAACTTAACATAACCGAAAATTTGGAACATGAACGAAAATTTGGGATACCGGTTAATAACCGGTTGTGTTAATTATTTTGTTAATACTGCATTACTAATCTTTTTTCCTAGAATTAAATTCTAGAGCCTTCTTGTAATTTCTAGCTACTTACCTCTGAAATAGACTATACTAAATAGGAAAAATTAGAATTCAAATAAATTTACATACTTTTCATTAATCTCCGGACAAAGATCAATCTTCTTTCCAAGATGACAATAATTTATTTTATCCAATTTATTTTCTATATTTTCCATTAATTTATGGGGAAGTTTTTCCTCTACAAATCCACAAAAATTTTGTTTTTCTAACAAATTTGTAGCATAACAGGAAATTAAAACAAAATGTTGATACTTGAAGGATAAAAGAGATTTAAACACTTGAAACTCTTTTTTAACTATTCTCAATAAAAGGGACTCTCATAATTAAAATACGTTTTTTATTGTCCATTGGGTGGGAGGATGTACCTCCTAATCTCTTTCAGAAAATGATAAGCATGCCAAAGTTTTTAAATAAAAATATTATTAAGGTTAAAATATCATAAATCTGTCAACAAAAAATTCCGGTATCAATTGAAAATACAAAGGAAATGAATTCAGACACTACCGATTTTTACTTATGTTTAATTTTACTAATTAGAAAGATGCAAAAATATTCGAAATTATGATGTTTAGCCTTAATTATGTTTTATTTAAAAATTGAAGTTAATTATCATTTTCTATTAGAGCATATTTAAGATTAAGAGAAAGGAACTAGTTCCCGGCCCGAGCCAGTTCACGATCTCCACTCTAAGAGAGGAGGAGATCTCTCTCTAAGAGAGAGAGAGATCTCTCTCTAAGAGACTCTAAGAGAGGAGGAGATTTATTTCCCACGTATCTCATTTTGTGGGGGCATGGGTCTCACAAATAGGCTTCAATTGAGTCAAACCCCATTACAAGGTACAAGGAGATAGCTAAAAATGAGGTCCGAGTTTATCCAAATTTAAAAACCATTTCTGAAAATTTCTTTGGCTCCAAAAATTTTTTCCAAGAAATATTTATTTCTTCTTGAGATTGGCTAAATCCTCCAACTTCTTTTAAGCCTGTCAAATTAATTTTAAAAATAATTTTTAAATAATTTTTATATAATAACCAGCAAGCATTGCTTTTTCGATTATTTTTGTTGTTGATTTATTTATTTGTTTTGACAAAATTTGTTCTGGATTGGTTGGGGAAAGGACAATAAATATACCTTTATTCTCGTTTATTTTGTCTTTTTGATTTTCTTTTATTTGAACAGGGATTGATTTATTCCTATAAAATTTATTTTTAAATTACCAAATGTTTATTTTCTAACTAGGTCCACAATTACCATTATACTAATAACCGTTGCACCCCAGGGATGGGGCGGGTTGGTAAAATGTTGGGTTGTTGACCGGGTCCGGTTTTAAAAATTTCCTTTAGATCCGGTTTCGGGTAACACGGTCCATCCATGCTGACCCCGACCCATTATAGAACGATTTTCTATCATTTCTTAAGACTCCCCCTCCCTTACCCCACACACTTGAACGTTAATGGTATAATCCTAATATTAACTGTTACCCTCAGTCTCTTGTTAAATTCAGATTTTTGTACAGAATTTTTCGGATTGGATATATTTTTAAAATTAAAAAATATTTTTCTAACCATTCCAAAATTTCCAAATAAGTCAAAAAGAAATGTTCAATTAATACATCTGAAGACACATTCTGATACAATTTTATTATTTTTGCCAACATTATAGAAATTGAATATTGGTCCAAGAATCCAAAACTTTCTTGATTTACAAAATAATCTGAAAATTTTTTTTTATTTTTTCCTAGAAATTCGACATACTTTTAGCCCAACGATTTAAAATAAATAAGGCTACGGTAAATTTATCATTATTTTTAATATCCGGCAATTCTTTTAAAAAATTATTTGTTTCGTGTTTGTATAAATTCTCTTTTGTTTCAATTGTGAATTTAATTCCTTCAAAATTTAATTCAATCATTTTTTGAGTTTTATTTGTATGTTTTTGTAAATGTTTGAAAGTGACCTTAATAGAAAATAATTTATTTTTGATTCTAAAATTTAGAGGGATTAAGAGGGATATGAGGGGATTAAGGAGATATCGAGAATCAGGGAGAGAGATTAATAAGATATCTCTCTTAATGGCATAAGGGTTCCCATAGACCATTATGAGACTAATTATTTTTTATCTCTTTTCTATCATTCAAAATAAATCCGTCTTTACTCCTTACTAACAATTATTTATCTCAAATATAACGTGGGTCAATTGAAATTTGAAGCAAAAAATAATGTTCAGAGGACTGCGTTTTAATCCTACAAAGATAATGCACGCGATAACCTTTTAATCTCAATAACCGATATTCTCTTAACCGAACTACACGTTAAGATTTTGCGAAAATATCTCAAAAAATGTTCTTCTTCTTAACCCGATTCTATTTTTCTATGTTCTAAAAAAGCGGGGGGTCGACGATAATCTCTCAGCCTCACAGTAATTAGCCCAATAATTAAAAATAATCAAGGATGTAATGGGAGCCATTCGAAAGGGACTTTTAAATTTTTTAATAAAATGAATAAATTTAATATAGCCAACCTCAAAATCTTTAAATTGTTCTTTACACAAAAAACAATAGAGGGAATTGTCTTTACAATTTTGCGAAATTAGAGGTTCACAAATTGACTTTTCAGAACCAAAATATTTTGAAACTAAATGGTCATTAAATACAATATTAATTTCAACATCTTCAATTACCCAAATACCAAACTCGTAAATCCCGCTAATTTTAAATTTTCCTTTAATTCCATTTTTAGACTTCCATTTATTTATTATTTGAATTATTGCTTCAATTGCTTTTTTAATTATTGCCTTATCTTTGTTTATCTCCAAAAAATCTAATAAAATATTTTTCATGTTTGCCATTTTTTCTATTAATTTTCCGATTTTCAATTTGTCCCCAAGATTCTCTTCGTTTTTAAAATTTTTTGGTGAAATTTCTATTCCTTTCTTACCCTCCTTTTCTTTTTTCTCTTCTTCAGTCTCTTCCTTCCTTTCTTTTTTTCTCTTTTTCTCTTCCTTCTCTTCTCTTTCCTTTGTCTTTTTTTCTTCCATATCTTCTTCTTTTGCTTCCTCCTTTTCCTTTTTTCCTTCTTTTACCACTCCTTCATTTTTTAAATTTGTTTCCTTTTCAATTCTTGATTCTTTAACCAAACTCTCCTTTTTATCAATGTTTTCTAGAGAAATTTCCATCTTTCTAGAAATTTCCTTCACCTTCATTACTTTGTCTTCCTCCTCTTCCAATTTTCTTACTTCATGTTTTAATTTTTCATCTTTTGAAGTAATGTTTTCGATTCTTGTCGTTTTCTCCTCATTTTTAGAAATTTTTGGGAAAATCTCCATTATTTCTTCCTTATCTTCACTTATTTTTAGATTTTTTGTTTTATCTTTATTTTCTTTTTCTTCTTCACCCGTCTCTGCTTTGCTTTCTTCCTTCCTTTCCTTTGCCTCAACTTCTTTCATCTTTATTTTCAGGTGATCTTCTTCTTCTTCTTCTAACTTTCTTACTTCTTCACCTTTTAATCCTTCAAGTTTTAAGGTAAACTTAATTTTGTTATCTAAACTCAATTCTTTATTTGTTTTAATTTCTTCCTCAATTCTAGGCTTCTCTTCTTTAATATCTTTTTCTTCCGCAATTTCTTCCTTTTTAAAATTATTTAAAGAAAGCTCTTCTTTTTCTTCTTCTTTTGTCTTCCTTTTATTTTTTTCCTTCTCTTCTTCTTCTTCTCCCTCCATTTCTTTTACCTTCTTTCCTCCCATCTTTCCCTTCATTGCTTTCTCACCTTCTTCTTTCACAACCTCCTCCAAATCGCTTTCTTCTTTCTCTTCTTCTCTTTTTGCTTCAAATTTTTCAAAAATCTTCGACGAACCTTCATTTTTCTTATCCAAATTTAATTTATTCTTCCTTTTATTTTTCTTTTTTGATTTATTTTTCTTTGTTTTTTCTTTAAAATTTAATTCTTTTTTCAATATATTTTCATTTTCATTTAAACTATCTTTATCAGAAGATGTTGAAATACTTTCTTTTTCCTCTTTATTTTTAGAATTTAAAATTCTATAAATTTCATCTATAGAATTTTCTGGTATCATTGATAAAAGATTGTTTTTTGTTGAATTGTTTAAGTCTAAAACTGAAAAAGAGAAATAACTAACTTTTGTCGATTAATTGCCCCCTCTCTAATAACTACACAAAATATCCTTCTTAATAATTGGACACAAACGGACCCATTTTAAGATAGATGGGGTATAGATATGGTATACTAGATTTGTTTGCTAATAGGAAGAGCTACCAAGGCAATACTCCCAATTTAAGAAATATTATGATGAGTGGTCAGGCACGATTTGAGGAGTAAAATTTTTTTATGCCAAATTTTTGCCAAAAATTTTGATTTTAGTGCCGCAGGCGAAAATTTTGAGATATTGGAAGTTCAACAGGGAAACCTTCGGTTAACCGAGACCGAACCGATAAACCGAACCAAAATTTTCGGTTTTTCGGTTCGGTTCGGTTTGAAACCGACAACCCTAGTTCAGCGTAAAATACACTTCTTAGACTTCTCACTCAAGACATATCAGCAAACTAAATAGGTATATGAATTTTCATGTTTGTCAACTTTAATTATAGCATTAATTCATTATGCCGGCTTTAAATATTGATAGATACATATTTAACTTAAACACTTACAAGACTTTATTGAATTCCGAAACCCTTCATCATTTTCTAGCAATTTAATTATATTTTTTAAATGTTCCTTTTTAAGCCATTTTGTAAAATTGTTTGATGTTTCTTTAATATCATTATTATCACTTATATTCCGAATCTTTGCCCATGAATCAATTAAACTATGTGTTTTTGCAGCATCATAATTTTTAGGACTTTCAGTATCGTTATCTTTTAACATTTTGCCCTCTTTAATTTTCATTTTTAAGTATTTTCTATTCTAAAATTAGTTTATTTAAAAATTATTATATGAAATTCCAGTAAAAAATTTTTTTTCATCCTTTACTGATCTTGAATGTCTAACAAATCTAAAATAACCTAGATTCTAACTTTATCGACCTAGTTACCGTATTTTCTCTAATTGAGCTTCCGGCCGATCTATTTTTCAATTCTCTCTCAAAGGGCCGCTCTTATGGATACGGCCGTTCAATTGGAGACGGCCGTTCAATTAGAGAAAATACGGTACCCGCCTTAAAATAGTTTCTGGTAACAACACTAAATAGTAGTGCATTTTCCAATTTAAATTTTAAAATGAGTTGCAAAATTATATAGTTCGCCCAGTAAAAAAGCGTTTAAATTCCCTAAAGCTCACCATTATTATTCCAATTTCCTTTTATGATAGTCTACTATGTATTATAAAATATAATCTATAAAAACCTCTATTTTATATTCTTTATCAGTTACATTCATTTCATTATCCAAAACTTGCATAGTTTCTTCAAGAAAATAATTTACATTATTCTCGTTAGATAATAAATTCTCGTAAATTAAAACAAAAACTTTTTCGTACATTAATATATTAGTTATTTTTATTCTTTTCCAAAATTCAGAGAAAACTTTTTTGTTTTCCAAACTTTTCCAATCCCCTTTTTTGTCTAAAGGATTTATTTTTTCTTCCATAAATTTAATCCAAACAAGTTGTTTTGCTGCAAGTTCATTTATTTTTTTTATTTTTTGAAGATATTCATCATCAATATCACTAATTAAAGCATTCACATAATGCTCTTTTAGACGATTGTTGCCATAATATACTTTAAGTAAAATTATAATAGGTCAATTTAGTGTTTTCCCACTCTCGAACTCCGAAACCTCTCAAAGACCATTTATTAAAAATAGAGTAGCAACCGACCCTTCGGGGGCGGGTGTGTCGGGGATCGGGTCGGGGTTTTTGCTAAAAATTCCGTCGGGGTGGGGGTTCATAACTCCGTCGAGGTCGGGGTTTATAACTGAATAGCAAACGGTCTTAGCCCACCAAACTAACTCGGAACTGCTTGATTTTATAACTAGTGGTTGAAATTTTGAACTTTAGCCACTTAAAATGTTCTTATTTTATTTTTTACGAATTTTGGTACGAGCTTCCAAACATTGTTTATAACTACTATACAGTTCACGAGATATCGTAGAGTTCCGATTATTTAAAAATAAATTTCTAGGCCAACCTTCTTCATCTATCAGATTCATTCCTTCAACTAATTTATTAAAATTCCCTATTTCTGCAAGGAATTTATAAATTATATATCTTGAAGCTTTTTTTCTTTTAATTTTTTCCCTTAATTCCTCATTATCCTCTAATACATTCATTAAACGAGGAACGTGTTCATCACTCAAATATTTACTAATTTCTCTTTTTACATTTACTTCTTTATGGTTTTCAATATGAAGCTTTAATCCTTCTAATAATATTTGAACATCTTTATTTGTCTTTATTTTCTCCAATAATTCCGTATTAAAAGACACGAATGATACAAAATAATATAATTTAAATAAATAATTATCTTCCTTTGTTTTTAACCATAAATAAGCATTTTCCCTGTTTTCTTCGAATTTTTCTCTCAAAAAATCCAAAGCCGTCAAGTATTCCTTGTTTTCCTTGTTTTCATTCCTTTCACTAATTATTGGAATAAGTCTTTCAAGACGCATATTTTTTATCAACAATACAGTAATTTGTAGACGTAATTCTTTCAACAAATTTATTTTCTTGCTTATTTCATATTCATAACTTTCTTCTTTATTTAATAAAAATGCTTCCTTGTAAAGATACAAAAGAACTTCAGGGTGAACATCTTCTGTAATTAAATATAGTCAAATCCGATAGTGGTTCATTAGGATATGTGCTAGGAGTATTGTCTTATTCTGATTGTCCTTAAGCATTAAAAACAAATTCTCGTCCATACCCAAAAAAGAACATTTTAATAAGTGCCTAATATCCAATGGTTATCTTGCGAGGTCAGATAACGTTGTTTAGTAAAATTGAACGAAGCGTTATACTATTCCAAAAAGCGAGGTTTATTTTTGATTTTTCTCCCACGCAAAATTATGTACTGGATCTCTAGATTATGGTAGAGGGTAGAGAGCAAAATTGAGAGAGCAAAGTTCGTGTAAACCTACCTATTCTCATTAATTTCGGATATGATTCTTCTAAATAGGCAAGCAATTCAGGTCCGAGTAAAGCAAAAAATGCTCCTTTGTCTAAATCCTGATTTTTAATAAAATTGTATAGCTCATAAATTTTAGCTTCTAACAACATTTTTATGTTACCCAAATTTATAAAATAAAATTGTTTGATGCGAGAAGGTAAAAGACATTCTTCAATTAAAAATTCAATTTCTTGCTCATTTTGGCAGTTAATATTTTGATTGGATGAATTTTCACCCTAAATTTATTTGAAATTATAAAATTTGTTTTTGTTGGAATTAGATTAAAAATTAAGACTAAAGCTTTATCTAAAGTATAAGGTATACTACTCCATCTAAAGTATAACTACTCCTTTCTACCCAGTACTTCTCGAGTAGGGTTGGTCCCCGACGGGGGGGGGGGGCACGGAGAAGGCTTTTCGGGGAGGCAGCGCCACTGGGGGGGGGGGGGGGGGGGGGGGGAAAATTTTTTCTTTTTTCACGGAGGGAGAGGGGCGGGGAATTTGCAAAAAATCTCCCAAATCCCCCGACTTTCCGGGACGGGGACCAACCCTATTCCCGAGTCACTTTCTTTCCAATCTCCGTTCAATTAGTTATCAAAGGGTATCTTCTGCCTGTGCTATGTCCACTCCCTGTTATTTCCCTTCTAACATCAACAAAATCTGGTCCTGAGGGGTCAAGTTATATAAAAATTCGGTACTTATCGGTTATCTCCCCACACATTATTTTCCTTTTATTTCTCCTTGACTTTCTTTCGATAAGTTACAAAAATGCCACATTTTCTTTCCCTGTTCTCCCTCTTCTCCTTCCCAAAAGTTACAAAAAAGTCACAGGCAAATAATTGTAATTAATAAATTTATTAAAAAAAGAGAAAATGTAATTTAAAAACATTATTTAATCGACCAAAATGTGCTATTTTCTTTAAAATTTATTTGAAAATACAAGTACCAGGACTTATATACTTGTTAAAAGGTGTGACATATAGAAGGCTGTGACATTTTGTAACTTTTGGGAAGAAGAAGAGGGAAAAATGTGGGAATAATGTGGCATTTTCGTAATTATTGCAATGAAGAGGAGGGGAAAAGGCAAAAGAAATGTGGCATTTTTGTAACTTATGGGAAGAAAAAGAAGGGGAAATAAAAGGAAAATAATGTGTGGGGAGATAACCGATAAGTACCAAAAATTCTACTTTATACAGCCATTCAATAACAAAAATTTACTTCTTGTACAAATTCCTTCATCGTCACTAATTTTTCTTTCCACACATTATTCTTCAAAAGCTCTTTATCCTTAACAAATAAATTAATAAAATTGTGTAATTCACAAAATTTTATTTTTCCATCTTCCAGACCATCCAATTTATTTTCTAACATTTTTGCCTTATCAACATATTCATTAAAAACATTTCCAAACAATTCATTCCATCCTTGATCACTTCCAACAAAATTTTTATAAATTAAATTGGCAGATCCATTTATTCTAAAAATTCCAATAAAATAATTATAAAATTTTGAAATTATTTTAATTAAAAAATCTTTTATCATTTCTTTATTTCCCTCTTCAAAATTTTTAATAAATCCTAAATAATCGTTAGCTATTGTAACCATTTCTTCATATTCTTTTGTTTCTACAATAGCCCCTTCGTTAGGATTTACTTGTTTGCTTTTTTTGAATAATAAAAATAATAAAATTATTAAAAATAAAGTTTGTTTTATTTTCATTTTATTTTATCTAAAATTTATTTTATTATTATTATTATATATTTTTTCGAACTTTCAACGTGCCGAAAATATACTATAAATATTTTATTTTTTTGTTATAATTAGGGATGGGATTTATATGGATTTCCATATTTTTTTTGCCTAGTTGGATCTTGAAACGCACGAAAAACGTTGTTTTAGCATATGTTGATAAGGTCGTTTTTGAGTTATCAAACCATATTTTCCATATTTTCCTCCCTACTTATAATTTTCCCCCATCCCTAGTTATAGTACTATTTGTGTTTGGTCCTGATTAGTGCTGGATATTGGGTGTTTTGAAGGTGAGCCGGTTTCGGAGCTAGCTCCCGTAGCTATATCCAACAAAGGTCCTATATTTTGAAAATAATATAGTAGAATCTTTAAGGAATTTTACATGTTAACATATTTTATAAAGTGAAGGAATAATTTTATTAACTGTTAAATGAATTTATTAATTAAAAGAGAAATAAATTGACTGCTTAAAAAGTGCATTATGGAATACCATTTTATTTATAAGGATTATGAAATGTTAGACAATAACAAAATTTTTTAAGTAAATTCACATGAAGTAAATCACGTGAATTTACATAAAAAAGCGACTGACTTTACATAAAATAATATTTCGATAACAATTAAGATTACACAGCATCCTGAAATAGGCAAAGGCTGTTACTCGGCTTTCAGTGCGGGAATATGGCTTAGTGGTTAGCGCCCTACTTTAAGACGAAAAAAGAGGGAGGTTCGAAACCTTTCAGTGAAAATGAATTACAAAAAATGAAAATCCCAAAACATATAACTTGGTTTTAAAACAAAGATAAGACTAGGTTTTATGATTTGGATCGGAGAGGTTTTATGATTTGGATTGGAGAGTCGGACTATAAGATAAACCCAAAGAAAGATAAGAATCAGAGCTATAACAAAAGAAAATATTAAAAAGTTAGTCTTTTTTATTAATTAATTATAAAAAATTAATACATAGAAATAAGGTTATTGCCCAATTAAAAAATGGCAGGATGAAGTCGTCCTTATATGCATTATGAAATGGTTATGAAATAATGCTTATCAATAACATATTTATACATAAAGTGCATTTACATATGTGTAAATTCATATGAATTTACTTAAAGAATATAGACATGAAAAGGATAAACGTTGGATGTCTAATAATTATGTAATCTTTATTTAAGTGGAAAAATTGGAGAAGCCCACAGGAAGGAAGGAATCAATCGACTTAATATCATCTGGCAAGTGAATTGGGGTTCTACCAACTGATTAGGATTCTACTACATAGTCAGTGATTCTTTCCAGACTTAACTCCTTTCTTAATGATTCTAAATATTTTCCAATCGGATAGTCTTTCCTTTGATAGATCTGAGTGTAAAAATGTTGGAACTGATTCTCATTTCGACTGGCCCAACTTGATTAATTTGGCCAGAGAATTATTTGAATAAATATCCGAAGGAGGTTATTTAAAGAAATAAGGTACCTATTATTGTGTGGGTATATTCAAAAATGGGTTTATTAATATTTTTAATCACTTATCAGATCCAAATCAAATAAATATGAATTACTACATTATTATCAATTACCTATTGTAAGATTTGAAAATCTGAAAGATACTCGTCTTTATTTGCCTATTATTTTTGCTGCAAGCATGCGAGGTATTGAAAAAATTTAAATTAATATTTTAAATTAAAAAACTCCAAAAAATATTTTTTATTATCCTTATTGAGTATTCCAGCTAAACTAATAAAAAAAATATTCTAAAATCAAAAAAGTACTTTCTGGTATGCATTTGAACGTAAAGTCAAAGATTAATTTCATTTTTCTATAATTGATTTGCTAAAAATAATTTTTTAGTTAAATTTTATTTATTTAAAAAATATTTATAGAAACCCTCGTTTCAAAAATTCAGAAGCGAAATAAACTAAAAAAAATTTTTGCAATTAAAAAAGTTGCCAAATAAAAAGCCAGATCCTCCTGCCAAATTAACTTATTATTCTTAATAATAAAAAAAATAAAATGAATTTATTTAAAATTAAAATATTCTCAATTTTAATATTCTTTTGCTTTAATTTAATTTTGGGGCAAATAATAAATAAAAATGGGAAAGGCGATGAAATTACTGGAAGACTCCCTAAACAAAATTTTAATATTAATTTTAAACATTATTCGGGTATTTTAAATTAATAAGGGAGGGAGGAATCGGCTATTTAGCTTCCCAACCCAATTAATTCACTTCTCACCCAAGTTTCAAGAAAAGTACAGAGGCGGTGAGTTTTCTGACCCTTTTAGCCGCACTCTGCATATATCTTAAATAGGGTGTCCTAGTATTGAGTTAATAATTATTTTTTAAGGCTATCTTCAAGTCTCAAAAACTAAATTCCTCCATTATGTTTTCACAAAATCACAAAATAACCCGGACAAGGATCCTTTGGTAAATTTTATTTTATAAATTATGTATAAGCCTTCTATTTCTCGATAAAGGATGATTTTTAGAGCTGCCTTTTCTTAAAATCCTTCCCATTTTAAAGGATTTCCTTTTCGATACTGGAAGCGTGGATGTCACGGGTTGAGAAAAAAGTCAGGCTGGGTTTCGGATCGGGTTTTTAAAATTTTCTTTGGATATACGTTTCGGAAATACATTTAAGTTCGGTTATCGAGTGGGACAGTTTTACTGTTATTATCATAATCTACCCAAGACTCCTGATATCCTGAATTTAGGAGTAAGAAAAATATCGCAAGATTTTTTTCTTACTTTATATTTCAAAAGTACCATTTTCAAATTTTTTAATTTTATTTAAATTTTCAAAAAAGGTTTTATGGTTAAATGGCGGCCCAGGATGTTCTTCACTTCTTGGTCTATTTACCGAATTAGGGCCTTATTTACTTTCAGATGATGGCTCTAAATTAATTAAAAATCCTTATGCTTGGAACAACAAAGCTAATGTTTTGTTTCTGGAATCGCCTGCGGGGTTGGATATTCTTATTCGACTGATGGAAATCTCACTACAAATGATGATGAAGTAATAAATAAATAAATATTTTTAGAATATAGACCAGGAATGGGCCTTCCGTTTAGATTCCTAAATCGAGAATTTATTTTTTATATATGCATGGCAGAATCCCTGATATGACACCTCACTTTTAGTTAACACATTATTAGATACACTGGTATCTAAAAAGCACAACTCCTGCCGAGCAACTCGGAGCCATACAAAGCACTGAAATATACTATTAATAAAAAGCTATAGCAAAGGATTAAAGAATATTTTCATTCCGATACAAGGACGATCCATCTAGAAGTGTCTATCTAGATGCAGGATGTCCTCCGATATCCTTTCAGTTGGCTAGATGTAGTGTTATTTCTAATAAGAGGGATCAAGGCTTATTATATTCTAAACCCGTGTCTAATAATCGTATTAAATGCTAGCCAGCTGGATCTCTTTCCTTAATAACTTTTATTTAAAGACAGCAAATTACAACTATGAAGCTTTAAAACAATTTTACAACAAATTTCCTGACTTTAAAGGACGCCCAACAATTATAAGTGGTGAATCTTATGCTGGTGTTTATTTGCCAATGTTGGCTAATTTAATTATTAATGGACAAAAAAATTATCCAATAAATTTTAAAGTAAAACGTGGATTATATACCTAATTTTTAATATTTAATTCACATAAGGGAGTGTTAATTGGAAACGGATATTTAAGTCGAAGATTAAATATTAATACAATGCTAAGTTATGCTCGCGGTCATGGCTTTGTAGATGAAGGATTATGGCAATCTTATAGTAAAGAATGCTGTAATGGATGTATTGGTATGCACAGTTATTTTTTAATTTAGTGAGAGTGAAAGTGTGGGACCGAGGTTCCCTTGGAATTAGGATGGATCTATGACAAAGGGGATTTGGAGTTGAGGGAGTAATTGATAAAGCGTTATTCAATATGGCCAATTCTGGCCCGGAAATATTAATGTCGTTGATGAACTACATAGTAGGGACATCCACGGCGTGAACTGATTATGGATTATTCAATCGCTAGCCTTTGCACTTTGTTTTTTCCTCGCAATTTAAAAATTAAAAAATATTTTTACTTAAAATTGATACAAATATTTAGATACTTGTGACATTTGGGCATATGTTATTAACAGAAATACAACATGTTATAATCATGTTGGTTTAAAATTAATAAAAAAATATTTTTATATTCAGACTGTTGCAATTTTTAATCAATTTTCTGATTGTATATCCAATGGGTATAATATTTATCTTAACTGTGGTAGATAAATTTTGTTTATTTTCAAAATTAAACAAAATTTACAGGCGTGTCAACAAAATCATCACAATCCTTAGCAACGAATAAATTGCTTAGATTGTTTTCTCGAACACCTTTTATGTTAAAAACGTTGGGGAGTCTTTTACTTGAAGTATGTTTTATTAGGATTTGTAGCAAAAATAAGTTGGGTTGAGAGTAGGGTTGAAATAATAATTACCGGGGGTAATTATGCAGCATATATAGCATGGACGGGGTTTCAGGTAACACAGGCCAGTCCTGAAGCATATATAATTATTAGTGATGGTCGGGATTCCCGGTCTCGGTTCCCGAGTCGGGAAATTTCCCGGGTTTTTTGAGCTCTCGGTCTCGATCTCGGTCTCGGTGTTTTAGTCTCGGAAAACGAGAGGAAATTTTTTGAATTTTACTCGTAACTCGTGTACTTTAACATTTATTTTTTAAGGAAAAGGGAAAGAAATATTTATATTTTTTCTCAATTCTCATTTTGTCGGTCGGTGGTTGAGTGGTTAGTGTGAATGGCTTCAATCACTTAGTTATTTTGTTAGCTCTGTGTTCGAATCCAGGTGTGGAATTGGGGGTGGAAAAATTTATCTTTTCAAAAATAAATGTTTTTAAACTTTGATTTTCATTTAAAATTTTTAAATTTATTTTTTTCATTATTATAAACTTCAAAAAACATTAAAAATTTTAATTTAGTCTAAAATTTTCGCCTGCGGCGCGAAAAATGGAAGAAATCTGGCTTAAGGACCTCCAAAATTTTCAAAATTTTCGCTTCCGGCGGTGAAAAAAGTAATAAATCTGTCCATTGTCCTTCCAAAATGCTCGAAATTTGCGCCTACGGCGCAAAAAATGTCGCAAGAAATCTTTAATTTAATAAGATTAAAAAGGATTAATAGGGATATCTGTGGTTTTTGAAGGATTAAAGTAAGCATTAAGGGACTTTTTCATGGCATTGAGGGATCAAGAAGATATCGTTCAATTTGGAGGGATAACGAAGGATATAAGGGGATTCTAAGAGATTGATGTGAATATCAGTGGAGTAAGGTGGATATAGGTAGATTTAGAAGGCGTAAAATTATATTGTGGATTTGGGGATTCAAGGGATTTGGGGATTATGAAGGATATATAGGGATTTTTGGGGATTAGGAGGTAAATCAGTTGATATCTTGCCTAATCACTTGGTCTCGACTCTCGGTCTCGACTCTCGGTCTCGGGTCGGGACTCGGTCTCGGGGTCGATTCCCGGTCTCGGTCTCGACTCCCGACTCTCGGCATTTTTTAACTCCCGACCATCACTAATAATTATCCACTAAGAGGTTGATAAAATCTCTCAACACTAGGGGCCAAATGATGAACACTAGGGGCCACCCAATAACTACGAGCATTTCAGTTATCATGAATATGAAAAATTAAATCTAGTCTATGGCTATACAGATATAGCATGGACGGGGTTTGAAAGTTTAACAATCAACTAAAAAATATGGAAGAGCAGAAATGCCAATTAAATGAACAGAATTACTGCCAGAACAATAAAAATACCGTATTTACTTGATTAATTACCTGCGGAATTAATATTTCAACCTATTCGAGGGTGGGGAATTAATCGAGTGAATACGGTATCCATTATATATTTTAATTCAGGAAAATAAATTTGAAAATTTAAAAACTCAATCGAAAGATGAAAGCTATGACCCATCAATAATTCCTTGTGTTGATGGTATATTTAAATATAAAATTTCGTTTAAGTCTTATAATTTTAAGATAATATTTTAACAAATTATATTAATTTACCTAAAGGTTTTTTGATAAATAATTTAATTAAAATAATTATAATTTATTTAAAGTCCGAGAAACGTTAAATATTCCAAAAAGTTTAAATAATACATGGTATGAATGTAGTGATTTTATTTATGATGACCAATATGGTGAATATTATTTTATTATTATCCTTTAAAAGAATGACCCATTCAATTTGAATGGCACGCTTCAATAGAATTACAGACAGAATTCCTGTTTGTTATGTCCCTTAGGAATGGGATTGGAAAATAGAAAGCCAAGGCATTCTATTGGAGGAAATCCGCTATACTAAAAATCCTTTTATTAAAGAAAATTAGTTTATAGTTTAAAAGGTTTTTTGGATAACCATACTTTATCCGTTTTTAGACATGATAACAAGAGAACTATTGAGATAGGTAAAAGACAATGTTGGAAAATGAGTGGAGGGATTGTAGGTTTTGAGATTAGAACGATATATCTTCCAGAAGACTAGGAAAGTTTATAAAGTTTGCCCGAATTTAAATTAGTGGTTGTGACTAAAGACTAGATTAGAGATATATCTGAATTGATATACATAAAAATATTTTTATCGAAATTATGGGTAATGTTTTTGGTCCGGTTTCCAATAATTATCTAAGGGATAAAATTACCAGATAGGTAATTACAAAATTTTAAAAATTCTAGATGATATGTTAGATTTCATGAAAAATATAATAAAAGCAAAAGTGCCAGTAATGGCATATTATGGGGATACTGATATTGTTTGTAATTTTTTGTTAGGCGAGAGATTTGCTACACAACTTGGAATTAAAGTTTTCTTTGTATTTTAAATTAAAAAAATATTCTTTTAGTTATTAACACCAAAAAACCCCTGGATTTTTGAGAAAAAAATGGTGGTACTGTTACTGAATATGAAGGATTTACTTTATTAACAGGTAACTTAAATAGGCGTATCACGAATAGGGGAGTCGCTTAATCAGTGGCCAGGCTATTCTTTAAATCGTAGTGCATCCTCTCCCCCCCCCCCCCCCCCCATATATCAAACAGCTTATAATGTCGTTATATAATGAATTGGAATATATAAGCAGAAAAAGTTAAAGATGGTGCAGAATCTCTCGGCGTAAAAAGGGGAAATATTTATAGGGAACATCCCAAAGCTGGCATTATTTGTGATAAAGATATTTAAGATCTAATAAGAATAATTTATTTAATTTTTCAGTTAGAGGTGTTGGACACATGGTAATAAATTTTCTATATTTTCTTAATAATTTGGGGTAATAAATTAAATTTTTTTATTTTTAATAGGTCCCGGAATGGGCACCTGAAAGGGCATTGTATATTTTAACTCAATTTTTAAACCAAACTTCTACCTGATTTGAAAATGGAAAGAAGGGAAAGATGAAGATTTAAATGAAGAATTAAATGGGGGATATATTTACTATTGGGAATATTTATTGGGAATTTTATTTACTTCGAATTTTTAATGGAATTTATTTAAATAAAAATATTCTTTGGATTATTTAAATATTGGGAATTTTCTTTAACTTTTTGGAATTTATTTAAGCATTGCCAGTTTTTACTGGGCCTTGATTTGATAAAACCCCGCTTCAAAATTGCCTATAAGCCACCCATTTTTTCGTTTTAATTATACTTTCTATGCAACAATTAAGTCTCAATTATTTCTATTATTAAATATTCATTGAATATTAGCATCTTGAAAGTTTTAGATTTTTATTGAACTTAAAAATTTTTATGATTTTTAAAAAAAATGGGGAGTTTCAAAATTATAAGACCAGTATTTCAATCCGTTTTTTCTATATTATAAGTGATCCAAAAATTCCAAAAAAAATTTATGTAAACATTTTCATCAATATTAATTATAAAAGCAAAAAAAAAGTTTTAAATACTGTAAGGCCGGGATCAACCTGAAAACACGTGCCACAAACAACCATTCCCAAAGAGTTATTATTTTGGTCACCAAACGTATTCCCAAAGAGTTATTATTTTGGTCACCAAACGTAAAAAAAGAATCTTATCTAGAATCTGATATCAAATTGATACAAAATGATTTTTCAACCCCAAGTTGATCAATTACAATGTTGATCCCGGTTAATCAATTTTCCGGGAAATTATGAGTGATCAACAGAGAGAGTGATCAAATGGGAGTTGAAAAACACTTCATTATCACTTTGATATCAGTTTTAGAAACGATTTTAGATAAGATTCGTTTTTCTCGTTTGGTGACCAAAATTTCAGTCCCTAATATTCCGTTTTTTGACTTGGCGACCAAAATTTCGCGAGTGACTAAAATTCCAAAAAATTTTTCAAAAAAAAAAATATAGAAAAAATATATAGATATAGATTTGCACGTTTTCCCATCACTATTTATCACATATCAGAACTAGTGTTCGGCACGGTTCGATACTCCCGCGGTACTTCCGAAAGTACCGAATCGGTACTTTTCGGTACTCCCGGTACCGGTACCAAAAAATCCATTTGCCGAACACATATCAGAACTTGATCAAATTAATATGAATTACTTATCAATTATTTTTGGAAGATTTGAAAGTTTAAAAGATATTCATAAATAGCTATTAGCCTATTATTCGTAATGAATATTATGTAAATTATTAAAGCAATAAAAATTAATATTCTAAATTTAATTAAAATTCTAAAATAAAATTTTAATTATAAAAATAAACTACTCAAAAAAATATTTTTTTTGTCCAGTTAAGCAAATAAAAGAAAATTTATTGTAAATTAAACGCACCCTGTATTTTATTTGGTAAATTATTTTTAAAATTAAAATTCTATGATTTTTTCCCATTTCTATATTTGGGTTGCTAAAAATAATTATAGTTTGAGTTTATTTATTTAAAAAATATAAAAATCCTCAACGTTTTGAAGAAATTCACTTAAACCCTCATTTCGTAAGAACACTAAAAATGAAAAACAAATATAAATTCTCTAATCTTTTTTTGCAAAAAACTGAAATAAAAATCCCAAAAAAATTCTTTTGCAATTAAAAAAGTTGCCAAATAAAAAGCCAAATCCTCCTGCCAAATTAACTCATTCTTTAATAAAAAAAATAAAATGAATTTATTTAAAATTAAAATATTCTCAATTTTAATATTCCTTTGCTTTAATTTAATTTTGGGGCAAATAATAAATAAAAAAGGGAAAGACGACGAAATTACTGGAAGACTCCCTGGACAAAATTTTAATATTAATTTTAAACATTATTCGGGTAATTTTAAATTATAATCGAGTCTCCCTCTAATATATACTTACAGACCTGAAAAAACCGTATCTTTAATGTGGTTAAACTTAAATAGGGGATAAGGATTGGGGAGAACCTCCACCACATAAACAACCAACTTTTACAGAATTATTTTAAATAGTGTATCTATGTAGAGCAGGGATGTCACGGGTTACCCGAAACCCGTTACCCGAAACCCGAAACCCGGACTTTTTTTCGACCCGAAACCCGAAACCCGACCCGAGAAATTTTCGAAAACCCGACCCGAAACCCGACATTTTCCTTGGAATTTTATTACAAAAAGCGAAGTCTCTTATTATATCACTTTTATATATTATCTTATTAATCCCGCAAATCACTAATATCCCCAGCCTCTCCGAAAAATTTGGCTTCAATTCAAATTTTTAACTGACCCGACCCGAAACCCGACCCGAGACCCGAAACCCGGACTTTTTTTCGACCCGAAACCCGAAACCCGACCCGAGGAAAATTTTCAAAACCCGACCCGAAATCCGACCCGACTTTTTTCTTGACCCGTGACATCCCTGATGTAGAGTGACACGCCGTAACTATCCGACAGTACAGAACAAACTAAAAATCTCCGTACAGTAATAAGGATACCGATGAAAATTTCTCGGTATTTATTGGATATCTATCGGTATTAAGGTCGGTAGTACGATAAGAGATACTGTAAGGTACAAAATTCCGATTACTAGTATCGAAATCCTTATCGTCTCCTTATTTATTCTTTTATTCTTACTTTTAATGTAAAAAAGGGTGTTTGGAGAGAAGTCTCTGAAAGTTTTAATTATTTATTCTTTAATTAATTAATTTAAGGTTATCTTCATGTCTCAAACACTAAATTTTTCCATTACGTTTTTACTAAATCACAAAATAACCCGGACAAGGATCCGTTGGTAAGGTTTGATTGCTTTCTCTAAAACAGTCATCGACTCCTTTTTGATTCTTACTTTAAATGTAAAAATCAAATAGAGTCCGGTCAAAAGGGGTCGGTCGAAAAAAAGAGTCGGTTCGACAAAATCAAAATTTTCTTGGTCGATATTTTTTAGCTAAATAACGTCAGATATCGAACCGCAACATACCAAAAAAGACTATTTTTCGATTTTTCAGATAAATTTAAAAATTTTATATGAATAATAAATAGTAGTCCCCATAGTTTAAAGTGATTAAGATTGATTAAATGGGATATTGGTGGATTTTGACAGATTACATGGAAAATAAGGGACTTGTATTTGACATCCATGGATCAATAGGGATATACAGGGTGCGTAAAAAGTTCCCGGAATTAATCAAAATGAATTAATTTTCTTTAAAATCAATATAAAAATAAGTTTACACAAACAAAATGTTTAAAAGAATCTAATAAACAAATAATCCTAACAAATAATCAAAATGAGATCCGCCCGCTGAGATACACGCATCCAAACGCCTCCGAAAATTTCCTATTATGGTCCTCTTCTGTTTTTGACGCCCAGGCAGATTCTATGACGTCCTAGGTGCCTCTGTTGATGTGGATCGTGTGCAGGGGAGTCTCTGCTCCAAAAAAAGACCAGACCGAAAATCATTGGATTAAGGACCGGTGAGTTACGGGGCCAAATATCCTTGTCTCAAAATCCATAAAACAACTTTGCACAGAGGTTAATTGTTATTTTACCTCCATGTGCTGGTACCAAGTCCTGTTGTAAAATAAAATCATTTTCACCAAAATGTTGCTGCTTCCAGGGAAGTAAAACATTCATCAAAATTTCATTTTGATAGACATAAGCATTAATTTTAACGTTTCTGGCGATAAAAACCAACGCTGGCACAAATTCCTCTCCAAATCATCACAGATAACGGGAAAAAGCTTATCTGCACAATTTTTACTTAATAACCTTTCTTTTGGACTAATTGGCGAAAATTTAGGTTATTGTGAAAGCGTTGGACGGTAAAAATTTTCACATAAGTAAACAACACCCGTTTAGCCTTCATGAAACGACATTTTTGGGGGAGTTTTGAGAGGACTAGTTGACATCTATCCTCTGAAAAATTTTTATAGACTAAATGTATTCTGAACCAAAAATAGTGCTAAATATGATTATGAACAAATTTTGTTTTAAAAATCAAAGTTTAAACCTAATAATTGAAATTATAAAAATTCCGGGAACTTTTTACGCACCCTGTAAGTGGATTTTAAAAAGGGTCTATCGGAGGATTAAGGAAGTAATTGTGGTATTGTGGGAGTAGGCGATATTTTTCAATAATATCGAAAAAATATCGTATTGATCCTGACTTCATAATCAAGGATTAATCTTCCATATAGGCTGAATGGATATAAAAGCTGGGTCAGGTTTTGGATGAGTTTTTCAATTTTCTTCGGATGGCGTTTCGGATTGAAAAAGATTTTATATCTTGGAATTACTTCTTTCAATTAATTTATTTTCTAATTTTATTTAAATTTTCAAAAAAGGTTTTATGGTTAAATGGCGGCCCTGGATGTTCCTCACTTCTTGGTCTATTTACCGAATTAGGGCCTTATTTACTTTCAGAAGATGGTTCTAAATTAATTAAAAATCCTTATGCTTGGAACAACAAGGCTAATGTTTTGTTTCTGGAATCGCCTGCGGGGGTCGGATATTCTTATTCAACTATGGAAATATTACTACAAATGATGATGAAGTAAATAAATAAATGCTATTAACATCTGTCATTAGTTTAGAATGCTTAAGAGACGGTTAAAACAATGGAGCTTTTGAAAAGGTGTACAATTAAGGAGATAGGCCCGATTCCTCCCAGGCAGCTAAACTATTTACTTTGTGAAATTTAAAATAAGTATGTACATAAATTAATAATTCTTATTTAAAGACAGCAAATTACAATTATGAAGCTTTAAAACAATTTTACAACAAATTTCCGGACTTTAAAGGACGCGCAACATTTATAAGTGGTGAATAGTATGCTGGAGTCTATTTGCCAATGTTGGCCAATTTAATAATTAATGGACAAAAAAATTATCAAATAAATTTTAAAGTAAAAAGCAGATTATATACCTAATTTTTAATATTTACTTCAAAAAAGGGAGTGTTGATTGGAAATGGGTATTTCAGTCAACGCTTAAATATTAATACAATGCTAACGTATGCCTATGCTCATGGTCTTTTAGATGAAGGATTATGGCATTCCTTTAGCAAAAATTGTTGTAAGGGATGTATTGGTATATTTCTTAGATTTTGATTTCTAAAAATAAATTCAAAAAACATTTTTATTCTAGTAATTAATAATTTAGATACTTGCGACATTTTTGGTTATGTTGGTACAAACACAACGTGTTTAAAATTTGTTCGATAAAATTTATAAAAATAAATTTTTAAATTTTTATTTAGGCTGTTCAGGTTTATCATGCATTTACGCTTTGTATATCAAATCCCTATGATATTTATCGTAATTGTGGTAATTAGTTTTTGCGTATACTTAACGGATTACGAATTTTTTGTACAGATAGTTCAGATTTAAAACGATCAAAAGCCTTAACAAAAAACAAGTTGCTTGGAATGTTTTCTCAAACACCTTTTTTGATAAAAACTTTGGAAAAATTTTTAATTGACGTACGTTTTATGTATTAGGATATAATTTGTATTGTTATCATCAAAATAATTTCACAAAAAATAAGGCTAGATAAGGTTTCAGAACATTCCCATCTTTTTTCTTTTCTCAAAATATCATAATAATCAGACTTTTCTTTAAAATTTCACTGCTTTTCACTATGACATCTTCGATATAAGATAGCTGATATTAAAAAATTAAATTTAAATTAGAGCCCGGACGGAGGGCTCGTTCGATATTTTTTGATAAATATCGAAAAAATATCGAAAAAATATCGTATCGAGCCGGGCTCTACTTTAAATTAATAAGATATCAAGTTTTCTTTATTATAAGATTTTTATTCAGGAAAATTCATTTGAGCAGGAAAGTTATGATCAACCAATAGTTGAATGTATAAAGGGTATATTAAATAGATAAAAAAAATTTTTAAACTTCTTTTTAAAATTTTAAGAAGATAGTTTAACTAATTATATGAATTTACCTAAAGGTTTTTTGTTAAATAATTTAATTAAAATAATTATATTATTTATTCTAAGTTCGAGAAGTGTTAAATATTCCAAAAAATTTAAATAATATTACATGGCATGATTGTAATGATGATCTAAATTATTCTGGACAATATGGTTAAAATAACATTATTATTAATTTAAAAATAAATTATCAGAAAAAATTGTTCCAAACAGACTAAATATTTTTTGGATAAGCAGACATTCCTCGTTTAGTATTTGAGCAGATAATGTCGCCTTAAAGATTTACTTAGACAAATATTTACACCATTCAATATACCATTCAATCCCTCGATATCACACTCAAATCCCTCAATATTACCATGTCCCCATCAAATCAACCGACATAACTCAAAAATCCTTTTTCCATTTTGTGGTTTGCCATTTTATGGTGAAGCCCAAAAACGGGTTGGCAAATAAAAGCGATATAGCTTAGTTAAACGAGTCAAAAGGATAGACAGTGAATAGAAATATAAAATTAAAAATTTTTAGCTGATATGGTAATGTTCATGAAAAATATATTGAAAGCAAAGGTGCCAGTATTGGCATATTATGGAGATACTGATATTGTTTGTAATTTTTTGTTAGGCGAGAGATTTGCTACACAACTTGGAATTAAAGTTTTCTTGTATTTTAAATTTAAAAAATATTCTTTTAGTTATTAAAACCAAAAAGCCCCTGGATTTTTGAAAACCAAATAGGGGGTACTGTTACTGAATATGAAGGATTTACTTTATTAACCGGTAAATTAATAAAATAAATAAAGTCGCACCTAGAGTTGGGTGGGATCGGGATCCCGGTCTGGATCGGGCGGGATATACCGGTTTTTTTTGAATCCCGATTTTTCTGATTCCGAGACGGAATCGGGACCGTTATTCCTAATCCCGATCTCGATTTCGGCCAATCCCGATTTTACGTCGGGATCCCGATTCCGCCCAACTATAGTCGCACCTCATTATAAAATGAACGAAATTAAAAATTGTCTTTTATAATGAGGGGTATCTTAGTCAGTTCCACCCACACATAGCCAGGTTATGCTGAACTTAGTGTGTATTCTCACATATCGAGTCGAATTTTGAACCTACCTATTTAAAAAATGGGTACTTTGTTCATATCCCGCCACCCACCCCTGTTTGAGTCTCGGGTTAATTTTCCTTTTGTTCTTCTCTGACTCGGAATGGTCAAATTTTTTTCATCATAAAAGTTAATTTTTGCCAAAAGTATGATTTTTGCTGTTGCCGTCTATTTTTTTCTTCCTAATAACTTGCCTTTTACATATATTGTTTGACGGAAATCAGTGATTGATCTGATTTCCGATTTCCCAAAATCGGGAATTTTGTTTTTTGTCGGCAGGATCCCTGGTAAGAAGTAATATCCAATAAACAGACACTATTTAGATAAAGATACCTATTTTATTGAAAATAATTTATATGTAAATTAATTTTTCAGTTAGAGGTGTTGGACACAATGTAAGGAATATACATATACATATTTTTAAAACATATTCTTGTTTAATTTGTACAAAATAAATTTTATTTTTAATA
The DNA here is from genome assembly GCA_036172945.1 of Meloidogyne incognita. Taxonomy (NCBI): domain Eukaryota; kingdom Metazoa; phylum Nematoda; class Chromadorea; order Rhabditida; family Meloidogynidae; genus Meloidogyne; species Meloidogyne incognita. The sequence continues at coordinate 2,217,032 of JARQAC010000037.1, forward strand.
GGTCCCGCAATCGGCACCTGAAAGGGCATTGTATATTTCAACCCAATTTTTAAAACAAAATACCTTTTAATTTGAAAATGAAGAGAAGGGAAAGACGAGAATTTCTAAGAAATACATATTAAACGTTGGATATTTACTGGGAATAATGGGAATATTTATTTAATGGGAATTAAAATGGGAATTTTTGCTGGAATTCATTTTTATAACAAATTTTTTTAAACTATTAAACAATTTTGGTTAATGTTCGAAATTTGTTGATTTTATATTAGAGCCCGGACGGAAATAAAATTTTAATTAAAAAAAATCTTTTTCGTTAGAGAATTAAAATCCAAATTTTTATTTTTCCTTCTTTTCATTTTAGCCATAATTCTCTTTTAAGCAGGAAATTTAAAACGCTTCATCTTATGTTAGTGTTAATTTTTTTCAAACCGAAATCTTTCTCAAAAATAAAATTTTAATTAAATTGTCTAAACTTACATATCTACTAATTTAAAGATTTTCTTTAATTTTTATTGATCTTCTTTCATATTGGCCTCAGATATTTTTTCTTTCTTTTCCAGATAAATTTAAAACTATTTCCTTGAGATTAGAAGAAATAAACTCTTTGTTTTAATTAAAATTTTCATCATTTGATGGCTCAAAATATTTTTCAATATTCTCAAAATTCTTTTACAAATTCCAGACATTTTGATTAAAAATAAAACGAAATTACATATATTAGACTGAATGTGACTACAATAAACAATTTTTAATTTTTTAATTTTTAATTTAAATTTTTTTAATTTTTTGGCAATTGTCGTTATCTAATCTATTACAAATTATTAAAAAATTTTTTATTTTATTTGGGCAGCTTTTCCATTAAAAAATCTTTTTCGTTAGAGAATTAAAATATACAATTTTATATTTAAATATATTTAGTGGTTGGCTTTTTATTGATAAATTTATTTAAATATTCTTTAAAATACTTGACTAATATGTAATTAATTTTTAAATAATTAGCATTTTAGAGAATTCAAAATTTCCATTTAAAGCAATATTAACAAGTAGAAAGTACCGTATTTACTCTATTAATTACCCTCCGTATAGCCTATAAACGGTATAAATAAGAGTATAGCGAAATTCCCTGTAATTTTAAGTCAAAAAAAGCTTTCTCTATAGAATATTTTTAAGACAATTCAACCAAAAATGCCCTCAAAAAGGCTCATAAATGACATTATTTGTGTAATTTGTGGAGATAGAAATTCTATTAACCATTATGGAGTGATCTCATGTCGAGCATGTGGAGCTTTCTTTAGGTAAGCTTTTTTAATTTTTTGATTATTTTATCCAACCTTTAAGTTTCTTTCAATTTTTAATTAATTTTTGAAATTTCTTGTTTATTTCTCTCATTTAATGAGAGGTTAAATTAAAAATTTATTTAAAAATATTTTAGACGAATGGCTATTCATAATGTAGACTACAAATGTAAATGCCATAAGCATGGTTAATTTTTTGTAAATATGTCGGACCTAATTATAAAATACACCCAATAAAATATACCTCTACTAAAGATCGGTTTTAAATGGATTAACATTGGCCGGGGAGCTCCCTACACGATATACCCTATTTGCCAATCACATCATTATAGGACACACTTTTTCAGTCATAAAAGTGTTATCTTATAAATAGGTCGATGTAAGGCATAAAAATTGTAATTTTAAATTGAAGATTGGAAAGAATTAAGATGTAAAAGATGCCGATATAAACATTGTTTGGCAAAGGGAATGAAAAAAGAGTGTGGGTAATTTTGAAATTTTACTTTTTTTAAATTTTTAAATCCATAATTCCAAATAAATAAATAGAAGCATCTATAAACAATATAGTTTCGGATTGAAATCTGGAATTGTCAAGAATTTCTTGACAATTCCACGACTCTTTAGTCGTGGAATTGTCAAGAAATTCTTTCCAAGTAGCTCAACTTTATATGGCTGTTAAAATTACTCACATACATATTTTAGGAAATAAGTTAATTAAAATTTTTTAAATTTTAGTGGTTCTCTCCGTCCGTTTGCACGATTTTAGAAAGAAAAGAAGTAAGAAATAAATTTTAGTAGTCGGATCTCAATTGATATGTCGAGCAGAAAAAAATTGACTAAACTGTCAAACTGACCTATAACTGAGATCCGACTGATTAATAATTAACCGTATTAATGACAAGCAACATTTGCGGCTGCCACTGGAGTAATATTTCTAAGCTTAATAAGACAAAGCGTTATGCAAAATTACATAAATTTATCCTACAATACTTAATAAAAGGCTTTAGCTTGTGGTCGCAAATGTCGTGTTGAATTTTATTTATTAAAATTAATATTTAAAGGCTTAGAAATCATGCAAAATACCCAAGCAAAAAAAGGATCATCTTTAGCTGTGAGTTACTTATTTTTTAATATCCTTGGAAAGCTCTATTTTGGAGTCCATCAAACAAATAATCCTCGGAATTTTACTTTCGGAAATTACGCATAATTCGTAAAGGTGTAAATTATCTTTGAAAGCTATTTCTAAATTTAATTTTATTTTTGAGTCATCACTGAATGGGATACTCAGCTAATATTAAAAGCTTAGTATATTAATTTTTTCATAAAAGATCAATGAGTTAACATGCAATGAACCAACAGTTATTCAAACCGAACTTGGACAAATGTTGAAGATTGAATCCTTTGTTAGAAGAATACGGCATTCTTCTACGATGATACCTATGGAATATTTTGATGATTATAATTGCTTGGAGGATCTGTTGAATTCGGGACATAATATACTTACTAAAAGCGAGGCTTTTTCTGTAGGGATCTTTAAATTTAAAAGATAGCTAATAAGAATGTCGCTATAAGATTAAACACTATTAGACACACCTCAATTAAAAAATTTTTTTTAAATTTAAATTGGCTATTGAGTACCGTATTTATTCGATTAATTCCCCGGGGAATTATTTTCCGTGACATGGGGAATTAATCGAGGGAGGGGAATTATTCAAGGGAGGGGAATTAAGCGAGTAAATACCGTATACCATTAGGACTATTTTCAGTCCTAATTATTTTTACTTAAAGCTTAAACTTCCGAAACGTTGGGATAGAGATAGTCATTTAAATATAATTATGGAATATGGACTTTGGTCTGATAAAGACAAATTACAAAGTGAAGGTCTTAACCAATTTTTCAAAGATCTTTTTGTTTCGATAAGTTTTGTCAAAACATTGCCTTTATTTAATATATTAACAATTGAAGAACAGGTAATTTTGATTGTGAGAGAAAGGAAAAATTATTTATGACCATTTGTGGCCTCCTATAGTGCGGGCACTCTATTCTTTACAAGTGCCCTATTAACGTTCCAGTTGCCTCTCATTTTAAAAATTAAAAAAATTGCCTATTTTTAGCCCTAATTATTTTTAACTTTGGCGTGTCTGGAGAATGCGTCAGTGGACAATACGCGAGTGGAAAATGCGTCAGTGGACAATCGGTCATTGATATAAAGTGATTAAAAGTGATTATATAAAGAGATAAAAAATGATCTGAAAAGACTAAAGATGGTATATAAACAGATCAGGAGTGTTTAAAAAGGGATTTTGGGGGTTAAAAGGGATATAGATGGCTTTGTTGGGATTAAGACCGATATCTCGAGTTTGGGAGGATTAATAAGGATATTAAGTTATTTGGTTGGATCGAGATGGAGATCACCGATTTTGAGGGATATCAGTGAATTTTTATCTCTTTATATAATCACTTTTAATCACCTATATTAATACTGACCGATTGTCCACTGACGCATTTTCCACTGACGCATTGTCCGGGAGCCTTTTTTGGCGGCCCTTTAAACCAAAAATAATACAAATCAAGAATAATTTGTTTAAATTAAAGTCAATTCTAATAACAAAAACAATGCTACAATTATACCTTATGCTTCAATTATACTATTCATTTGAGATAAATGCAACGACATTAAGCTTTCCTAGTGGAGAAATGCCTTATGAAATTATGAAAACAACTTCTATTAAATACAATTGTGAATTATTGTTGAGTTTTTTGAAAAAAATAAAAAAAATATTTAAATAATTATTAAAATTTAGAGAGAGATATGCAAGAAAAAAATACATTATGCCAATGAAAAAATTTTCTCTAGTCCGCCCTGATATTAGTGAATTTGTTTTACTAATGGTTTTACTTGTAGCTAATCCAGGTTGGCTATCTTATGACTAGGGTTGCCAAAATGGACCGAAGGATCGAGTCGGGCCTAGATGTTTGGCCCGAAAAAGACTCGTACCGGCCCGACTCGATAAGGCCCGACTCGAAAACGGCAAGCCTACTTATGACTAAACAATAAAATAAAGAAACAAATGAGATATAACATTAAATTTAGTGAATACGACATACACTATTTCCTCTGAAATAGCTCTTCTTTCTAAATAGAATAGCTTTCTTCCCTCTTTTCTCTCTTCCCTCTTCCCTTCTAAAATAGCCCCCTCTAGAGGATGATCGAAAAAAAGCCCCGGACTAACTTTATAAATGTTAGCTTACTATTTCGAACTTATGGCTAAAGGCTGGAATAACACCTATTTATTTTTGAATAAACAGGTGTTATGTAAAAATCACTGACCATTTTATACCAATAAAATTAAGAATTATTTTCCAAAATAATTTTCAGCTGTCTCAGATGAATTATCTCCTAAAGCTAAAGAAATTATTAGAACCGAACAAGAAAGATACGGCAAAATTCTTTTACAGTTAGAACAAAACAGGCATGGACAAGGCCCTGGAGCCCTTCGATATTCTCAATGTCTTGAGTTAATGTGGGAAGTGATTCATTCCACAAAAAATTCTGTTAATATGATTATATTGATAAATCTACTTCAAGACAATGGAATTAATTGTATATGGCCTAATGCGCTACTTTCCAAGAATGTTAAATTTTAATTTGAGTAAACAAATGTTAAATTTATATTTTGGGGAGATAAAAAAAGAATACAATTTATCTGTAATTTATTTACAAATTACATTTCTTTCGATTAAAATTGCGTAATTTCGAAAAATTTGAAAATCCACAATGAAAAAACAAATCTTGTACACACCTTGTGTGTACACAATCCAAAATTATGTCCAGCACAGGTGGAAAAAAACTTGAAAACGAACCGAATCGAAAAAAACCCATCGAAAAAATGCACCGAACGTCGGCTCGAATTGAAAACGGCAACCCTAAACATATTTAATTTTAAATTTTGGTACGTGTTAGGGAAGTAAAAACTGTGAAGTTAAATTTTAATTTGAGTTGGTCTTCGGACCAAGCCTCGACAACACGTTTTTTGAACGTATTACATCATCCCAAGCTTGGAGAAAAAACAGGAGATTAGATATTGAGCCTATAAATCCTCGCCTTAATTATAGCAATTAGTATTGTCTACTAAATTTAATTTTCGTTTCGTGAATTGTTACTTTTTTTTAAATACCTTATTTATTCTAATAGAATGGCCGCAATTATATTTTTCGATACCCTCAGAAAAGGGCCATTCAATTAGAGGGCCATTCAAATGGAGGTGGCGATTCAATTAGAATAAATACGGTATATTTATTAAAAATTTTTAAAAAAATTTTCATTTTACATTTATTAATAACTAGTTTTTTCTTGTATTTTTTTAATAATCTTTTTGTAAAAGAAGATGACCCAAAATAAATCACCGTCTCGACTAACAAAATGCCATCGGGGAAGAAGAAAAACAGGATTTTAAAAATAATTATTTTTATTTTTAATCATCTTTTTTCGTCTGTAAATTTTTTATTAGAGATTATTGATGATTATAATTTTATTCTTTATCTTTCTTTCAGCTAGAATTCCCATTTATTTTTATTTTTTCAAAAATGATTTTAAATAAATTAATAAATATTATTTTATTAAATATTTTATTTTTTATTTTATTAATTAAACAAGGCTACTCTCAAGAGGAAGGAGGACAACAAATGTAAAATTAAAATTTTGTATTAAAGTTTGGATAAGGATTTCGGGTTTTTGACAGGATTTTTATGTTCAACTTAAAGATATTTTTTGTTAATTTTGCTACCTATAAGGATTTTTAATACCTATTAGAATATCATATATGTATAGTATAAATATTCCGACGTCTATTGGTCCTGAATTTCCGAGTCAGATATCGGGTGTTTAATTATTATGCCGCATGTTATGATTTTTAAGTATATTTTGACATCTCTAGCTGAGATCACCTTTCAAATTCCTATTTTTTCTCTCAATTTCAGAAAGCTTGTTTTCGATTTCCTCCTTAATCTCAATATCCCTTTAAATCCTCCTTGTTTTGAGGGTTAAATATCTGTGGTTTTCCAATATCCCTTCAGGTCCCTAGATATCCTACAAACCCATTGATATCCACTTTATTCCCAAATCGCATGTCATTCTTTTTAACCCACTTAATTCTTTTTTTCCATCCAAATTTTTCAATCCCTCAATATCCTTCAAATCCCCTGATATAGCCGATGTTCTTCCAAATTGCTCACTATAACTTAACTCTTTACAATTTTATTTTAAATTTAAAAATTTTAACTCAGATTAACCTAAAAAACATTTTCAGGGCTCAAATAAAAGAAACTGATGAACCCTTAAAAGAAGACTCGAATACAATATCCAAACCAGAAGAATCTCAAAAAGAACATAATAAATGTCGTAGTGAACACCCTCCCTCAAATCAAGGGTTAGGTCATGGATGTGAATTAATTATTACAATACTTTGTGATTTACATTGTACTAGCGAAACACAAAAAAGTAAAGGATATACTTCTGGATTGTGTAAACCTTTTGATCCTGTTTGTTATTGCAAATGTTAATGACTGATAAATTGAATTAAAAATTTTTAATTATTTAAATGTTTAATAAAAAAAATTCTGAAAATATATATTATTTAACCAAAATAAATCTCTGCTATCTGCTAGCAATCTCTCAATATAACACATCTTCAATGCCTATAAAATTTGGCCCAATTCCGTAAGGAATTAAAAGATTCCGCAGTATTTTATTTCAAATAACTTCTTAATTATTTTAGAGTTATTATCGGGAAGGACCTTCTCTTCATCACTTTAAAATCTTTACAGATTATAACCCGGCCAAAAGAAACGTCTGAAAGCTCATTATTAGGTAAAAAATGGAAATGAAATTTTAATTTTATATAATTTTTATCTTAAATGGGTTGTGTAGATTATGTAAATATTAGTAAATTTATTATGAAATATCCAAAAAATATAGAAAATAGGGGGTAAACAATTAAACTAAAAATTTTTTAGACATTAACTAAAGATTTTATTTTTTTGTCACACATTTGGTTATTCTTTAATTTATGGTAGAAGGAAATAATAAAACAAACAAAAAATGTTAGAATTGATAAAAGGCACAACACTCCAAGGAATAATGCTGAGGAGAGAAGTTGTCTTGAAATACAGACATAAAAAATAAAAAAAAATATTTTTTTATTTTTTAAATATATCCACCAACCTGTTGAAGTATATCAATAGGTTCTGTTTGCAATTTGTAGGTTGGGTGGTGGTGACGATAAAACTAGAAATAAATGTTAAATCTCGTTAGAGTACTAAATACTCCTAATACAACACTTAGTTATAATAATTAAGGATCCGAATTAAAACTTCAAAAATATTTTTGATTGTGTCCAGAGTTAAGCAAAAAGTAGAAAGGATTCCTTCCACCTTATAGACTAAAAGGTTCCATCCCTACCTTATTAATAGAATTAATTCCTTCCTTCCCCGAATTCATCAAATCAAAAACATCAATTGCTTTATTTACTTCAATATCCATTTTTACATTTTCCGAAAATCTTTTTTTCTTCCCTTCTTTATTTCCCTCAATATTTCCTTCATTTGAAGAACGACTAAACCTTTGTTGATTTAAAATATCCTCCTCTTCTTCATTACAAAACCCAAATTTATTTAATAATAATTGTTTACAATTTTCTTCTTCTCCTTCCTTATTCTTCTTAATTACTTCAATTCCTTCCCGATTTTTAAAAATTTTTGTTTTTCTCATTTCTTTATTGCCTTTTTCATAATTTTCTTCTTTTTCTGAGGATAATTCGTGGGGAGCAGCTGAAGAAGATTTATTTTTTAAATATCCACTAGTTGAAGTAATTAGCGGTTTATTAGAAATATTTAAAGGAGCACTTTCTGTTGATAATTCTTCAAGAATTTGATTTTCGTTTTGTATTGGGGCAGGGCTATTTTCTGATGAATTTGGAGGTATTGAAGTAGTTGATATAGCTGAACATTCACTTCTCTTTAAAAATAAAGAAGTGTAGGAACGGTGAATTTACAAGCTAGATAGCAATTAAAATATTTAAGATAAGGTCTATAAGCGAGAAGGCGGCACTACACTTGCGTAGTAAAATTTACTGAAGTTTTCAACACCGTAACAACCCAAAATTCGTTACAAACTTGCCAGAGCAAAAAAAGCTCTAGCACTCCATAACAAGCGGTCACTTCAATAATTTTTTGCTTTATTTCTAAATTTGATATCCCCAATTGTCACATCATGAAATATTGTCTATAATTGTCTTATTCGCGATACCCGCAGAGGGAGCAGGCCAGTGTACCGCGAGCCCAATGTACCGCCGAGCTATAACTTTGTTCAAAATTGTCGAATCCTTGGTGCCCTGGCATGGTTCGATTCCGCTGGTCGAGCCTCATCGAAACCTACCAGGGCGTCACGAATTCGACAATTTTGAACAAGGTTATAGCTCGGCAGTACATTGGGCTTGCGGTACATCGGGGTGTAGCAGATTTCGAATCATCACGCGCAAAAATAAAGTTATCGTCCCGGTAGCTCAGTTAGACGAGCACATGAACTTTGGGTTAGCGGAGCTCCTATTAAAAAATTGACTGCAAAGATTTTCCCGTAGAAAGTTTCTGTCAGCCGCTAAAAGCTTTTAACTCCAACACAAACCTGACATTCTTTCCAGCCATTTTTTAATTCTAAACGAAGTTGACAACTAATTTTAAATTTAATCTTTAAAATATTAATTAAAATACTTGAAATATATAGTATTTCTGTCTGCAAATTTAAAAGCATTTCCTCTTTGAATTGCTTCCAAATCGGTTTTGTATTCAATTAATCCGAAAAGGGCTTCATCTATTGGGCAACTAAATTAGAAATTGAAAGGGACTAAAAAATACTCTACTACTGCTGACAATATCAAGCCTCAGTATAATATCACCAAGATATATTTCTATTTAAGTAATATCGTTAAATTTGGTCGGTTACTGTAAGTTTTGACTGATAAGTCGAAATCCCCGTATATCCTGTCCAGTTCCATGGACCTCACTTTTATCAGATCCCAACTACCAGAAGCAATGTGTGGAGGGCAATACCGTATATCCTTTAATAACTACCCTGGGTATTATTGTTTCGACCTTCCGCTAGAGTGAGTAATTAATCGAGGGATGGTAATTATACGAGGTTTGAAATTTGAATGTGTTTTGGGCATTTGTTGGGGGGTAATTATTGTTACAACCCATCGCTGGATGGGGTAATTAATGTAAGTGGGGTATTTATTTAAGGGAGGGAAATTAATACAGGTTATACGGTAACTCCTTAAGCAATAACTTCTTCACCTCATTATTATTCAAAGTTATAACGTATCTAATAATAAGTTTCCACAAGATTAAATTAATTTACCCGTTTTCATCCAACAATTTTTGGACATTTCCTTGTCCATCATCTACCTGACAGCCTTTTATAAAAAATAATTTTACAAGATTTCTAGACATCTATAAAATACTATGAACTGTTAAACAATAAATCCCTTCATTTTCATTCCCCAAATAATTACATATCCATTTGTGGATTATTGGTTGGCCTATTGCTGCAAATGAAATTTGTTCTCCTTTTTCGGAGCCGAGTACTTGGTAACGACATTTTGGCAAATTTTGTGACTTTAAAGAGAGTTTTTTATTATTGTAAGACGGGAATGATTTAATTGAGGAATAAGTGAGAAAGTGTTTAGTTGGAAGGGATTAGTTAGCCTTCACATTCAATTTGTTCTCACTAATCTTCTCACATGATTTTAAGATTTTTCTAAAAACTCCAAAATTTACCTGTTTCAACGTTTGGCCTATCTCCGTTGATGGAAGAGCACTAAAAATAAATTAAAGAATTATTTTCTAAATTTTTGTAAAAAATAACTGTTGACCTAATTTCTAGTCGATTCCCAAGTTTTTGGTCCTGTTGTTCCATATATTGACATTCGAGATGGAAAGCCTTTAAAATTTGGAATTTAAAAATATACCAAACAATATACTTGCCCTATCATTTTTAGTTAAAAATCTTTTATGAAACATAATAATCACATCCATTTCCAAACTCAATCCATTTGGATTCATCTTTAAAAAATATCCAGTTAAACATAATTATTAGAAACGCCCATATACATCCCGATTTAAGCCACAAACTTTTTGGGTTATATGCTAGTGGAGGTTGTTAAGCTATGCCCAATTTTAGATATATCTCGTAAAGTTGGCGGAACCGGATATCCGGGTCCGAAAAAAGGCCGGATATCCGGAAATTTTCGGTTCGGATATCGGATCCGGATATCCGAAGATTTCCAACTATCCGCCAACCTTAATATATCGATATCCTCACTTTAATATCCTCAATAAGGTATCAATAAGGTATCCCCAATAAGCGAACACTACTCAATTAAGGTACGATTTCTCGGCCCCGAGGGTGTTCTTATAATGAGGTTAAATTGTATTAAAAATAAACATTTCTTCTCCTTCTCATTCCACAATCAGCACTAACAGGGATTGTTATATTTGCTGTATGTCCAATTCCATTTCCTTGAACTCTACAAATATCTTTATGAAAAAATCCTTTGGCATAAACACTTCCGCTAAATGGAAGCCAAGTGTGGATGAACATTTTGATGTGAGACTGTTCACAACTGACTCGGGGTTGTTCTGTTAAATTTTAAAAAGAATATAGGTAAAAATAGGCAGAACTCACTTAATAGATACCTCTTTGGGGTGGGAGAATTATCTTATATTTTGCTGCATATTAAATAGAGAACCCCCCCCCTTATAAAACCCCTCTCATCATGTCCTTAAACAGGATATTTTATCTTCAGATTTTTTATATCTGCTTCCTTAGCTGTAGCCATGCCGCTAAGGATAAATTATCTTAGCATCAGTGACCAACCAAAAATTAAAAAATATATTATCATAAAATTAGGGATATCTAAGCATTTGTGAGGTCTGTATAGTGAGGTCTAAATGTATTTAAAAAATACCCATTAAAGAATTCTGTAATTGAGTGTTTCCCCCACACAAAAACAAGAGCAAAAACCAACAAGCAGAACAAATCATTTCTAAGTCATTTCAAATAAAATTAAGAAAATAATTTTTGTTTTCAAAAAAAAGCACCGGAACAGGCGGGGAATGAAAGAAAAACTTTTTTCTATTTTTTGTGCCCCTTTTTATTTTTAAAAAGTGTAATCTAAAACAACAATTTTGAGGTTTTTATTGTTTAATAAACTTGTACTGAATGGAGACAATTAAATTGAAGACAAAGGAAGGGGGAGATATATTTATTTATTTGGTTATTTTCAAGTAGAAACGGAAAAAAGTACAAAGGATATATGGAGAGTAAAGACGGGTGAGCAATTAATATGGGAGAGGAAAAGCCTAAAAAAAGGAAGTTGTGTGTCTGGGGTGTTGAGTTGATTAATTTGTAAAAAAAGGAAAAAATTAAGGACTAAACATGAAAATAAGTACTAATCTTTAGCTAAGGAAAGGAAGATAAATGAAAATTATTTTATTAAAAGTATTGAAATCTGAAGATTTCTCAAGAAGATTGTCAAAATAAAAATTCAATTTACATGGGCTAGTGGGGGAGATTCGAAGTTTTTGTACAATTCAGACAAATACCAACACGACCAAATTATTAATATACACGATATCCGCACTTACCGTATTTACTCGATTAATTCCCCACCCTCGAATAATTCCCCACCCTCTATTAATTCCCCATGCCACGGATGGGTTGAAAAAATAATTCCTCGGGGGAATTAATCGAGTAAATACGGTATATAGTTTGCAATTAATATTCTTCCCAATGATCCATAACCGTCCCAGAAAGTCGGGGAAATTGAATTCTAAATTTACTAACAAAATCCTGCTTAGAAGTGATTAGTAAAATTAATAAGGGCAAGAAAAATAAATGGCGGCCCTTCTATTAGAATAAATAAAGTATTTACTGCAAATAATTTTTAAATTTTAATTTAAAATTTTTTATTGAATTTTTATTTCCTCTCTAATTTAATTTACCTTCTCTTAAAGAATTTTTCTTTACCCCATGCCATTGCCTATTGAATAAATCAGGAGTTATTGAGACGTAGCAGTCGAAAAACGCAACGAGAATACAAAAAAAGAGAGAGAAAGAATTGCCTGTAAAGCTTGCCTGTAACGCATTTATTGGATTTTTTAATTCATTTTTAAATTCTTTAAAAAATTTATTTAAAATAAAATTTTCTTTTCAAATTAAAAATTTAAAAAAATATAAAATACCAACGCAGTTTTGTGTATTGTTGTAGGCAGTTTTGTATATTGTTGCCATTTTTAACTAATAGAATCTTGTCTATATTTATAGAAAATTAAAGTTTTATTTATTTTAAATTTTTTAAAATTTTTCATTTAATTTTCAAATTAAAAAAAAATTTAAAGAAAAATGTTATTTCACCAATTCATTTTTACAAATCTTTTATTATTTTTTATTGAGAATTTGTCTCAATCTGTCAACGGAATGCATCATCGCCCCTCCGGTAAATTAGTTAAAAACAATTTGTAATTATTACATTCTCATATAAAAAATAAAAAAATTTTTTTAATAAAATTTTGTAGGGAGTAGAATGAAATCTGGCCTTCCTCATCTGCGAGAGCCCCCCAATTTGAAAAATTTTAATATTGTTGACCTTTCTCTTCTTATTCGTATATTGAATACGATTGAAGTTAATCCAATGAACATAACTAACACGCCAATTCGAGATACTTTTTTGCAAATTGGTGGGGGCATACTTGGTGTAATTTACAATAATTGGCAAGGTGATCAAGAAATTTTATTGACCATTCAAAAATTTAATGCGGTGGGTCTTTAAATTTTTTTGATTTCTCTTTTAAAATACTTCTAAAGGAGAAGGTCTCGATATCCGAAATTTTTGGTTCGGATATCAAAACTAATTTTTTTCAATTCTGATTTTGGTGTGAAGTCAAGGTCTTGATCACTTTTTTATATTTCACACATTTTGAAATGGAAAGAAACTTTTATTTTCACATCACAATATAAGGGTTTTGTGTCGAGAATTCCGACGAAGTATAAAATTACTAAATTAGTAATTTTTCTTTTTGGAATGACATCATTTTCACATTCCAATGGGTTTACCACTTCCGTCTTTTTTGACCCTTTTTTCCGTACCGTATTGTGTATCGTACTACCGATATGGAATAGCGATAAATGTCAAAAAATACGCCGGTAGTATCTTGGCAGTCCATCGAAAATAACTTCTAAATTTGGCTCGCCCTGTCTATATCTCTGGGAACATTCGTCATCGTCAACTGTATCAACACATTTCAACCTTATTTTTGTTTTAGCGGCTAAACTTTTTTGATTCCCCGTCAGTGAATTGCCAACCTTAGAAGTTTAACGTTATTTTAAGTATGAATACTTCCGTCTTTTTTGATCCTTTCACTTTCATTTCTTCCGTTTTCTTCCGCCTTCAGTCTTCCGCTTTTAATACAGCTAAGCCCTTCACTGTTGTGTCCCTGGTTTCTTACAAAAATTGCGGACATCCAATTCTCTATTAATGATATTTGCGGATCAATGGTTATAGAGATAAACGAAAATATGCCCTTCCTAGTATAAGTAATAAAAGTTTTTAAGGTATTAGAACATTTTGAAGTTACTCTAAACCGTCATTTTGATGCAATTAACCTTTCACGTGACGACAATATAGGATTTATTTATGAAAGACTTACTGATTATGGGCAATTTATGGGGGAGAATTTTGAATTATTTTTGAATAATCTTGGCTTTGAAATGAATGAAAACGGATTTCCTATTCCTCGACATTTAGCGGACCAAGAAATTCAATATTTTATACGAGAGCTTAGAAATCCTACACAACACGAAAGGAATTTATTTATTTTATATCAATTGTTTACATTAACTCGGAGACTTGTACAGATGTTTGTCTACACTGGTTTTGCTGGAAGTTACTTGAATCTTTTTGCACAATCAGAGTATGATTGTTTTCAAATAATTAAGGAGTTATTAGAATTACGGACTTATTATTTTGTTCCGTACCGTATTTCGTGCCGTAATACCGTAAATCGGTATTCCGTACCACATTTTAACAAATTAATTTCTTAATAAATTATTGTTTAATATAAATTTATGCTGTAAAGACCTCTAAAATGATATTCTAAATATAAAATGATATTCTAAATTCTATTAACGTTAGGAAGTTAGTTCAAATTATTCTCTAATACGCTAAGGAAATATTTCATGTTCTGTCCTATATTTTATAGTGGTATGAATGTTTATGGTATTTTATAGTGAGCCCGATTTTATTATTTAAAATTTTTGCTGATGTAGAAATTTTTATTAAAAATTTGATAAATAGAAAAAAGGTTTCTAATAAATATTTCCAACAGTTTACAAATAGCATTGCTAACTTACATACAAGCATATGATGAATTTGAAGTACGTGCAAACTCTTTGTACAATAAACTCGAACAGTTGTATGTATTTACTAGCCTACAAAACTATCCGAGTGTAAACATTGATGGGCAATATGGTAGGTTATTTATTGTAGGTACAAGAGTAACTGCTAAACTAACTGCTAAACATAAATTCGATTATTATATTTGATAGAAAAATGATCAAAATATAACACCGCTGGTTCCGATATATTCTTAGTTAAAAAGCATCGTCGTGTACTAATCTGAATTCGCCATACATTTCAGATTAATACCCCCGTTCGCCGTGCAATCGGTCACCGCTCCGTATATCGGGACCTAATAAATATCATTGCATAAATTATTTTTTATTCCATAAATATAAGCATTTTTATGGGGCCTTATTAATAGGTAAATAAATTAATTAATCACAGTTCGTGAAATTCTTCTATACGA
This sequence comes from Meloidogyne incognita, assembly GCA_036172945.1. Lineage (NCBI taxonomy): Eukaryota > Metazoa > Nematoda > Chromadorea > Rhabditida > Meloidogynidae > Meloidogyne > Meloidogyne incognita. The sequence continues at coordinate 2,232,248 of JARQAC010000037.1, forward strand.
ACTTGAACAAAACGAAGGCGATATTCAAACATCATACAATCCTACTTTTGGTATACATAATCAAGAGAACTTTTTTTACCGTATTTGTCTTCTATTTACGTTTTTTAGTAATTCTTTTTTTAAATTTAATTATTTTTTTAAACTTTGAATATTCTTAAGCTATCTATTTTTTCCAAATGGTCCCATACCATAAATTCAAGTTGAGGGTTAAATAACCGTTCATTTAACCAAGAATTTCTGATAGGGGCATTGCACAGGTACATTGATAACCACTGACTTGTCCAATTATTTTTTTAATTGTGAACTGAAATTATTCCTCCATGGAAGCACCCCATACTATAGAGCACAATCGCAGATTTTGCTCATCTAATTAGTGTAGATTTATTTTTATTTATGATTTATTATTTCTGAAAGTATAGAGACAATAAATAACGTATTTACTAAAATAATTACCCTGGGTAATTATTTTGTCCTAATAAAAATAAAAAAATATTTTCAGAAGTCCCATTGTTCAGTGATGAGCTGAGAATGCAAGATTGGCAAAAAAATATGTTATCAAATATTATTGCGAATTCTGATGATTTATACTTTATTTATTATTCTATAAATAACCAAGATCTTCAAGCAAAGTTACAAGAACAAGTAATAAATGGTTATTTGATTGAAACATTTCACACGTTTGGCTACAATCCAGATTCAACTGAAATGACTGCATTTGGGGCAGGATTTATTCCGCCTCAATTTCGTCATTTTTCTGCACAGGTACAGTTTTGTTTGTTTTAAGGAATTTTTGGAATGAGTTTTATTACACAAATTCTATCTCATCACTCCAGAAAATGTATGAGAGGAAAGCTTATTCAAAAAACTTTTCCCTCCATTTTTCTTTTTCCTTATAAATTATTTTTCACATTAGTAAAAATTAAAAATGATGAAAGATAGATAAGAGAATTTTCGATTAAAATCAGTTGTTAACAACCCTAATTTAAAGGTTACTCATTACATTAATACATATTATGATGGGGATCCTTGTGAAGCAACAAACGAAGAGGAAGAGGAAGAGGAGGAAGATGATGATGAAGAAGAAGATGACGATTGAATGAGGCTAATTTAGCGTGAAAACTGATCCTGATTGACCATGAATCATCCCTTTTTTGGCGCTGCATGCGAAAATTTTGAGAATTATGCAAAAAAATTCGGTACTTTTCCGTTATCCCTACCCCTTTTTGCGGACTGCGTCATGTAAAGAATGTTAATTTCTATTTTGGTGACATTGGCAAGAAAAATAATACTTACTTCTCTCATTGAACATGCCACAGCAAAATTGAGGAAAGGAGGAAGTCTGACATAAGGCAGTCCTCAAAAAGGGGGTATGGATAACGGGAAAGTACCAAAAATTCACATTTTTGATCATTTCCCTTCTTAGTTTTTTTAATTTTCCCCCGTCTCTTGATCACTCGATATCCCTTCAAAAACCCTATTCAGTTCCTTTGACATAAGAAGCTGTCTTTTGTATTCTTCGTTTCCAATTTCACGAAAATTTTCGCTTTTCATCTTGAAAAAATTAATTTGTTTTGTGTTCCATAATATTCCTAGAATCGAAAACCTACTTCTGATGGACCATTAAAGAAAATTTAAATATGCCAGTGAATAGTCCCAGAACAATTAGATCCCTAAAAATATTATAGAACGCAATGACAAATTAGTCTTTTCGATACTCTTTTCCATATTCAAAATTTTAAATGGACAAGAACTATGCAGTTTCGAGTTTCAGTTCTGAAGATTTTTTTGTTTAGAAACAGGTGTGGCAACGATTGAGATAGTCGGTTTACACTATTCAATCCTTATTATCTAGTGACTTTTTGGGCATCTCTGGGCCAAATCTCTGGCCAATCATCTCCTCTCTTTTATAGTTCTTTTGGATTCCTTAACTTGTTTTGGGTTAGAAACATACGAAATTTGGGTTTACAACATTTGTTTAGTGTTATCTCCTTTGGTCAGTACAATTTACGGTGCTATCATGTTTATCCCCGCGTTTTCCAATTTATCTTCTTTTACCGAATTTCATACGCTCTTTTAAATGCTTGATCCAATCCGAATGAATCTTTTATTATGCGAAAGTTCACGATAATTGCTATCATTTCCCAACTGGATGGCTGAAGTCTAATCGGCCTTTAGTACACGTCGATAAGATTGAAAGACAACTAATTCTTACACCTATTGAGTTGTATCCTTTTAATGGCTGATCTTACTTGATCAGTCATGTTGGGATTGGATCAGACATAAAAAAGTTCTTTTCTTTACCGAATACTTTTGTTTAATCTTTATTTCATTTTATTTAGAAATTTCAAAACCTGATAAATAGTAGTCACAATTAAATTCTTTTTTGTTTTCAAATTTATTTAGAGATTCTCGATCCACTATAATAATCTGTAATTCCCGATGCAAAAAGCGTCGGGAAATCCCGATTTTCTGGAATTCGTCTAATTTTTTATAGTTCATAATATCAATATAGATAAGTTGACGGTTTCCTCTCAGTCACGCGATGATTTTCACTAATTTAACAAAAAAATTTTGGCTCTGGTTCCGGAAATCCGAAATTGGTGCCTGCCCTTTGGGGGAGCGCCCTTTGGGGGACAATTGAAAAAAAATTTTTTTAACATAAAAAAGTGGAATAAAATTTAAAGAAAACTTTAAAAGGCTTCAAGCTTAGGAAGCAGTTTAAGGCCTATAAAAGATTTGTTTCCATCTTTCGCCGGATTCGGTCTTTTATGTTCTTCAACTTCGTCTTCCGTCTTAGACCTCTAAAAAAATTAAACAAGGTAGCCTGAGTTGAAGGATAATTTATTTTTGCGAGAAAGATTTTTTGAGGGGGTAAGTCGATAAATATGGAGGTTATAAATTTTTAGGGTAAAAGAAATGGAGAGCAATTGGGGGTTAGTGAGGTGGGGAACAGAGTTGGGGAGAGTTGTTTCGAAATTTCGATTTTCGAGGGTTTTTCCTTTCCATTTTCGAATTTTGAAAACCCCAACTGCCTTTTTAGGGCAGCAAATTTAATAAGTGAAAATAAACATTGGTTTTTTAATTTGTTTGATTAAATCTTTTGAGTTATTAAGGAAAATTAATAAAAAAAAATTTTCAAGATTATATGTAGATTTTTCAAAGAAAATGAATTTATGAAAAAAAGTTTTTTATGAAAAAATATCCCAAATATTGAAAAATATGTAAAGCAGAGCCTGGAATTTCCATAACATATTCCGTACCGTATTCAGTACCGTACTACCTATACGAGATACCGATAAATACCGAAAAATAAGGTAGTAGTACGGTAAAGTCCGGGCTCCAATGACAAGTGTGAAAAAAAACATTCAAAATAGGTTATAATCTATCTTATGTTACAAAATCACAAAATAGGTTTTTATGACAAGACCTCTGTAAACATAAGATATTAAAAAACAAAAAAATAAATAAAAATTTATCTCCAATATGAACCCCGACTGTAAAAATGAAATCTTTTGGGCTTTCATTGCTAACACTCTCATTTCTATTTCACTAAAAAATAATTCGCAAATATCGACGCATATCTTCCAGACCTTCAAGTTTAGCAAATCTTATTTGATAAACATGTAGTAATTCATGTTCTGTTAGATTTAGATTTGTTATAGGATGATCACGTACTTAAATGATTAAAATTTAAATATTTTTAGATAAAAAAAAGTAACTTCGAATTTGGATTACTTGGTCCCCCCCCCCTCCCCCAACATTTTTTGTTAAGAATGTACATAATTGCCAGAACCTACTCTATGGTAATGTTTTTAAGAATCTATTTATGATCGGATATATGATGTACCAAAATTCCCGATTTTCGGGAATCGGGACGGCAGGATGCCTGAAGTATACTATAACTCTGGGTTAGAGATCTCTTTTTCCGTTGATGATCATATGTATAGCAATACGCTTTTGTTATTGCATACTGAACCTAGCAACCTTTGATAAACTAATTTATTTATGGGAATTAGTTCCGAATTTTAAATGCTAACTAACTGGATCTCTCTTCCATGGAATAGAAAACATTCCTCCAAGTTTGGTTACTTACCGTAATTACCAAGATGAAAATTGGTTATTTCCGTAAAAATGGTTAACTCAGAAAGTAATCCTCTGTTTAAATTGTTGGCTTCAAATTCAAATGAACGAAAATAAAAGGCATAATCTCGCAGTGATATTTGAGCTCTAAAATTAAATTATGAAGTAAAATGTAGCATTTTCAAAAATAAATTTTTTCGCCTTTAACGGAAATTTTTATTTTTAAAACTGGATTTTTTTGTTTATATTTTGTAAAAAAATCCGAATTGGGGGGTTATTAATTCAGACCGAAAAACCTTCCTTTGCCATACTTACGGTATCATTTCAAAAAGCTGTCTATATCCATTAACATTTTGATGATCATAATGTGAAAAAAATTGACGAATAAGTGTTCGGGCTAGAGCCAATAAATGATAATAAATAAATAAATTCTTTTCTTTTTGTGATGGTCGACGTAAAAGGTTGTAAAGTTGCTCGCGTATTTCATCACTAAAAAATGTTATGTAAACTTAAGATTTGTTTTTGAATTAAGTGCTTCCTAAGTGTTTGAATTTCCGGACCAAAGTTGCGAGACAAACTTTTTCGGAGCAGAACACTATCTAAAGAAAGTAATCCTTCCTTAACGCCGCAGGCGAAAATTTCGGAATTTCACTGTAAAATTCTGGTCAAAATCTCAAAAAATGGCAAAAAATATCAAAATACATAGTGTAAAATTTTCCCCGATCCCCGCGTGAGGATTGGCACGGTGACGGGGAATGCGGGAAATTCAAAGTGCGGGGACGGGGAACGAGGGCTCTGGGGGGAGACATCCCCCGTTCCCTGGGGAATTCCCTTCCCTGGGGACTGGGGTCGAACCCTAGTTTGGATCGAGCGAGTTCGATTGAGCATTCATATAGGGTCAAAATTTCAAAGTTTTTTTCACGAATTTCATCCATCATTCAAGGAGGGGACACGCCTAAGTAGGCGCGCGGCCAAGTAGGCGCAAAGCCTCAACTACCGGGAAATTTCTTGACCTTAACAATTTTGGTACCAATCTCTTTAGCTCGATGAGAGGAATCGTTTAATGCTAAATTTTGAAAGATTCGAACATCTTTAAGCAAGTTATGGCTTTGCGCCTACTTGGCCGCGCGCCTACTTGGGCTGTACCATTAAGGAGTTAGGAGAGGGAGGGGGCTCTAGACAGTGGTTTTATACCAGAATCTACTTAACTACCTTATTGCATTAACAGAATCAAGTTCTGGGTATTGTAGATTTGGATCATATTCGACATTATCTACTTCATCATCTATCATCATTAACACATCAATATCAGTATCTACTATTTCAATTCCATAAATAGCTAAAAACTCTATAAAATTTTCTCTAGCCATAAATCTTCCATAATCAATTAGTCTTTCGTAAATAAAAGTAAGTTTTTCTTGTACAACATTTGGGTCAAGAGAAGTTCGTATATGTAACGCATTCAAATATGGACGCAACACATAATTTGTAAAATGCCCAATTACCTAAATTATAAATAAATATTGAAACTCCTAGGCCTATATTTTCGGAGTATAAAGTAATACGTAAATATTGGGATAGTGAGAGTTTCAATGTTTGCAGTTACTATATGTTTTTATGAATTTTTTTCAAAAAATTCTGCATTCCATAATCGTAACACCACCCGTGCTAGGTATTTGGCATTTGTTGGCTCCGGCTCCTGGTTTTTAAAATCCTGGCTCCGGAGCCATACCCAACACTGAACACTGCTTTTGTTTCACATACTAGAAATGTTAGAAAAATTCTACAAAATTTCTGTTGTTATAGAAAGGCAGCTGGGTTATAGCTATTTCTCTCCTTTAGCTAGTGCAAAAGGTTATTCGGCGCCTGGGAGGAAAGCATCATCATTAGACCGGACTGATGTGTTATCCATTACACAACTCGCCTACTACAAAGCCTTGGGAATTTGTTATTTATTTTACATTTGTATTTCCATCAATATCTAGTATAGAAGCAAAAGGAACGAGGTCTTCATTGAGCTCTCAAATCTTAAAAATCAACGGGAATGGGGGCACAATACTTCAAAAAAATATTTTATCCCACTTGGAGATAATCCCCCTCAGAGGGGCCACAAAATGTGCTACAAAAAACACTTGTTCCCATCCTGAATCTCTATTAAATTAATTTTAAATACCCACAGCTTCCATCTTTATTTTAAAATCCGCAAAAGTTTGTTCCGCTTGTATTCCAAGCCCTACAAGAATTTGTTGTCCTTTATTTTCGAGGATTTGTTCAATTGTAGTATTTTCATCAACAGTTAATTCATCATGTCTAATCGAGTTCAAAATTCGAATTAAAAAAGAAAGGTCAGTAAGAGAGAAAATTTTTGGGTCCAGAGGCTGTTGTGATGGATTGTTGCCGGTTTGGAGTTTAGCTAAATTATTATATTTTTATTTGGGTATTGGATGGCTGTTAAAAGTAATAATGTAATAATACCCACAACTTTCATCTGTGGTAAAAATAAATAGATTAACCTGGTCTTGTTGGTTTTGTTCCTTCAACCAAAAATTGTTGGGGGTATCCAACAAAGAAAAACAACAACAAAATAAATGGAAAAAACATTTTTCCTATTAATTTTTGTTTTGTTAAATAATTAAAGGCAAAGATTTTTATTTAATGCCAATGAATTTTTAATTAAAAAAAAAATTTTTATTGTTAATGAAGTGAATTTATGGAGAGGGAGAGAGAAGGGAATTAATTGTTTAATTAATTAGAGGAATTTTAAAAAAATTTTTATTGTCAAGCTGTGAGGGGGAGGAGGGAAGGATTTTCAATAATCAATTATGGGAAGTGGATTTTTTGTTGAGGGGGGGGGGGGATTTAAAAATTTAATTGATTTCTATAATTTTATTTTAAAAATTAATTAAATTGTTTAAACAAATTTTGCAAAATAATATTCAGAAATATATTTAGAAAAATTGTTTTGCAAAAACATTTTTACCCCTAAAAATACCGTAATTTATATTAGTCAATCACAAATAAAAAATTTAAGACTTCTTAGAATCAACAAACAAATAAACATTTTATTTATCCTGCAACTTCCTGCCAGTTAATGCCAGAAGCTTTCGCTCTTCAAGTACCAGAGCTTTTACTCTCTTTTTTAATATATTTCAAACCCCTCCTAGTAAGTGTTTAAACTTCCCTTTAGAATATGTATGTATTAGGGTTCTAGCCGACCAGATTCCCGAAATCGGGAATTTCCCGACATCTTTTGGTCGTGAATTCCCGAATTAGGGAATTATAAATTCATGTATATATTTAAAATTTCTATTAAAGTTTTATTTTTGTTTATACTATGTATAAGCCGAAATAATTTTTAGTGACTTTTTTAAGTTAATTAAATGTCAATTTTTCTTTTAAAAATTTTTTTAGTTTCCTAGTTAACAAAATTCCTCTCTTTTCTTTATCATTCTTCTCTTTTTTTCAATAATTAACGAGTTTTATATCCACCCCCGCTAGGTTTAGCACCACCACCGCCTGAGTAAGAAGCAGAACTTCCACCACCACTTGAGTAACTTTCAGCAGCTTTTGGTTTAGAAACAGCTGCTGACTTGCTTCCATCACGGTTTGGGCAAGGACTAAAAATTACACCTCGTGTTTGATCAAAAAAATATTTTTCTTACCAGTAAGCGGCATCCTCTCCTTGTTTGCCTCCAGGGCCTTGTCCTCCTTCTTCTCCATCAGATCCAGGTGGACCTTGGAATCCGTGAGGGCCGGCAACTCCTGCTGGTCCAGGCTTTCCAATTGGACCTTCTTCTCCCTTTGGTCCTTTTGTTCCTTCCGGTCCAGGCTCTCCAGGTGGTCCACGTGGTCCGCGACGACCAATCTGCTTTTCTTCATCTTTGCCATGATCTCCCGACTTTCCAATGGGACCGTCATCTCCCGGCTTTCCTTCCTGGCCTAAAGAAATTTTTGAATAATTTAGCCGTTATAATTTTAATTTACCTTGAATTCCAGGCAATCCAGGAACACCATCACGTCCAGGCATTCCCGGTGATCCTATAAAGAGTTTAAATAAAAATGTTGAAATAACTCGAAATTAAATCTAATTATACCCAAAAATAGTTATACCTTTTGCTCCACGCATTCCTCTAACTCCTGGGCGTCCAGCCTCTCCGGGTGAACCTTGTGGACCATGAGGACAATTCTGAGTATTTTTTAATGGTAATTTCTAAAAGTTTTCATGAAACTTACAATGCAACCCTTGAAGGGTGCATTCTGCCAATCTGGAGCATCTTCACCAGGAATTCCTGGTTTGCCTCCAATTCCAGCAACTCCAGCCTCTCCTTGAGCACCTGGAGGGCCTGCAGGTCCGGCTGGGCAATTATTAGCTGCTTCGCATTTACAGACAACAGGTTGTGCAGCAGCATAACCATAATTGGAGTTAACGTGAGGGCTTGAACGAGAGTCTCTTTGTGGGTCTATAGCCTGTCGTCGTTCTCGGTTGGAAGGAGTGCCGGCTCCAAGTAGAAGCATGTCATTCCAGAGACCGTCGGACTCGGCCTGAATTTTCAATCATAACTTAAATCTAGATAACCCCCTAGGACTGCAACAATCATATATTATAATGAGAATGTACCCTAAACTGGAAGTATCACTTAATCTCACTGACACTTAAGCAACTCCCCAGTCCATTGGCAAACCAACCAATAAAAAACATATCCTAAACTTAAGTTTATCTAGTATTGGGGAGGATTTAAAAATGAGATATCAATCCTAAAAATTACGTTAAATGTATCCATTTGTTTATCCAATTCCATCCACAAATCTTGCATATCATTCCAAACTGCAAATAAACCTCCCAAGCAAAGGACCAAAGTTGCTCCGCTAAAAGCAATAGCCCCAACAGTAGCTATATGGGTAGTTGAAGAAGACATTGCTCTCTCTCTCTCGTTTTTGAGAGTACTTACAGCTTTAACAAAATGGAGACTGATAAAAGAATAAGAGTCCTTTTATATTAAAGACATATCTCTCTTTAACTACAAAAAAGGATATATATAAACGTTAAAAACTGGTACTTTTGTTAATTATATATTTGTTAGTTAAGAAGGGAATAATGCGCAGAAATGTCAATCATTTATCGCACAGGAAACGACTTTTTTCTTTATTTTTTTCTTTGTTAGCTGCTAAGAAGTAGAAGAGAAAAGAACTTTTATTCGAAGAATAAACAAAAATTCTCGTTTAAATCCGCAAGTTTTTTGTAAGAAAACTTGCGGATAAATTACTTATAAATGAGAAAAACGTCAAAAGTTGATCGACACTAACTAAACCCCCAACGTATAGAAGGGGAACAGGATTAGCGCAACCACAATTTAGTAATTTAACAAAAAAAAATACCTAACCAGTAATTTATCAAAAGTTTAGCAAAAAGATTAATGTACCGTTTAAATTAAATAGATGGAAGTTTTGGAAAGAAAAATTTTAAAAAATCCCCGTATAACAATATTGAAGACTCGATCGAAGCCGACTCGACTATCTTCTCAATTTGACTCGATTTTCTTCTCAATTATGTATACAAACGATAGTTTCTCTTCGTGTTCGCTACTTTAGCAAGTTCCGGACGTAACAAAGGTCGAATAATTTTTGAAAAAATATTATAAAAGTTTGTATCCACTACATACCGTATATCCTTTAATAACTACCCTGGGCAATTATTGTTTCGACCTTTCACTGGAGGGGGTAATAAATCGAGGGAGGGTAGTTATATGAGGTTTGAAATTTGAACGTGTTTTAGGGCATTTTATGGCGGAAATTGTTTCAATCTATCGCTGGATGGGGTAATTAATGGAAGTGGGGTAATTACTTGAGGGAGGGCAATTAATACAGATTATACGGTAAACTACAAGGTAATACATAATAAAAATGTCTATAACATTGTAGTTTATGGTGTTCATTTATTTACTATTTATTACAATAATTTACGATTTAATGACAGAAATTATTATTGCAAGTAGGATGTACATATGCCAGAAAGGATTAAAAATTCCGATTTCCGGCACTACAAGTTGCTTTCAACAATCCAGACCCCCGTCAGTCCCACTTTCAAACTGAAGAGATTAATCAAAAGGAAAATAAAAGAAGTAAAAAATATTTAAAAATTAAAACCAAAAAGGTAAAAAAATCAAAAATCAGTCACTTTATTTAGTGTATTTTACTCTCAAAAATAGTAAAAAAACATTAAAATATATACATAATTAATCTTCTATATTTCTTATTTTTACAAATATTTTGAGCGATTTTTACACTATTCACAGTTAGGCGAAAACATTTTTTGACCAAAATTTTGTTAAAGTTTTCGCAAATTAATTTGATAAATATTGAAGAAACCAATTTTAAAAAATATATAAATTAATCAAAAAATTGTTTGTCAATAGAATGTTAAGAAAAAATAAATTTAAGAAAAATAACCTTCCCTTCTCTCCATCCCCTCCCTTCCAACCTCCTCGTCTCTTCCTCTCCCTTCTCCCCTCCATCCTCTCCTATCTCCCTCCTCTCTTCTCTCTCTTTTTCATTTTATTTTTTTTTAAAAATTCAACCAAAAAATGTTAATTAATTTAAATATCTTAATAATTTTTTGCTTTCCCCTATTTTTATTAAATACAAAATTAACACAATCTGTCAATGTTAGTATTGACATAAATCCGGAAAATTTTGAAAAAATTATTCCTTTAAAAGAATCTAATAAATATTACAAAAATGAGGAAAATTATGATTTTGTAAAGCATTTATCTTCTTTGAAAACTAAAGAGGTTGGAAATCTTTTTGTTTTTATTGGGGGTTTTGTTTATTTATATTAGAGACAAGAAAAGGAGTATCATAAGAAAATCGTATGAGATATTAGAAAAATATGTCTTGTCAACTGAGATTTTTGTTCAAGATTAATAAAGAAAACGCAAGGACAAAATTTAACACAAGAGTCGCTCTAGTAACACAAGTGTCTAATTAGAAGCGAATGAGGAGCGAATTAAATGTAATCCACCTTCCACACGTTTAATTCCTAAGGCTAAACAGTAGGCGGCGTGGTGTAATGGCTAACACATCAGTTCGGCTTCTGAAGATGCTATTTCGCTCCCATCTGCGGAATGTCTTTTTGAAGGAGAGAAATAGCTATAGCCCAGTTCTGCTTTACTGATAAAAAGGGAATGCTGAACGCATACGATCCATCCTATAGGCCCTGGGTTGGAGTAAAGGAATTTCGACAGAGGCGATGATTTAGTCTCTGATTTACAATATGTATCTACAATAGTCGAATCTCATTACAGTACACCCCCTCTTCGTTTTAATTTACGATTTTTCCTCAGGGAGGAGGAATTTCAGAGTTTTGACACTCTGTGGCCTATTTTTAACAGATTCTAATTTTGTGGAAATATAGAAAATAAAAATATAAACCACACAAAATCTATAAATAATTCAAATAGTCTCCAAGTATTGGTATTCCTTTTTTAGCTAGAAAATTGGAAGAAAGCTCACAAATGTGGAATGGCAGTATCACAAAAGATCAAGTTTAAAAAGGTTATTGAAAAATCTGAAAAAAATTTTCTCTTCTCAATTTAAAGGAATTGAAAGACTTTTTGGAAGCAAAAACAAATCAAATGTATCCTGAAAGTTTTAATATTCGAGTAGACAACAAAGTTGAAGCAGAAATTTATTCAACAAGAATTAAACATTATGTCCCTCCACATTTTACATTTCGGGTTAAAAAAATTTTTTTACCAAATTTCAGACACTCATTATAAGAAACCCGCTTTGTGAAAGCTGTTTTGAAAATTAAAAAATAATTTGCAGGCCTTTGATAAGTTTTAACAAGCTGGTTTTTTTTTAATTCCATGTGGACAGGAATCCAAAATTCCCCCATTTTTAGCACCACACAAAAAAAAATTCTTTAAACTTTTCGAATATATAGAAAAAAAGTCAAAAATTCGCAATTAGTTGTTGAAAATAAAAACAGAAATAAAAGTAATGCTTAAGTGCTCCCCATTTATCGGTCGGTACCAACGATTTGAAAAAAACATTTTAATTCAAAGTGTATTCTTATAATGAGGGGTCTAGCTTTATTTATTAGTGACCGGAATTTCGTACTAAACGGTATTCCGTACTGAAATACCGATACCGATAAAATTCAGAATTTTACCGTACCGTATTACCGATACGGAATACCGAAAAATATATATTTATTTTATACCGTCTGGTCTCTAATATTTATTTTATACTTTAATTTTCAGCATTTCTGCCCTAAAAATATTTCATATTTCCCAATTATTTCACTAATTGGTGGAGCTCTATCAATTCGAGCACATTATCGTTCAATCAACAATACCGGCGATTTACGTGTTCAAGTTGGGGCAATGAGTGCCGAATACGAAAAATTAAATAATTCCAAAATTGTCGAGTGCACCTCGAAAGTCGGACTTGTAAATGTTCTTTTTACCCCAGAATTAAGTCTAGAAGTAGACAAAGCATTTGCTGAAGATGTTAGAGACAAAATTAAAGAAATATTGTGTAATCAATTGATTAAATTTGTTCAGCAAAATGAACAGAAAATCAAAGAATAATGCTAGAGAAAGAATCAAAACATCTATAATTTAAAACGTCCAAAAGAGAAAAATAAGCCTTATTGTAGAGGAAAATTTTGATAATTTTATTGAGGGACACCCAACTAGGCGCGCGGCCATAACGGCGCAAAGCCATAACTTGCTGGAAAATTTCTCGCCCTTAACAATTTTGGTACCGATTTATTTAGCTCGATGAGAGGAATCGTTTAAATCAGACCTGCTCACGGATACGGATAATATCCGGATACCCGCGGATATCCGCGGATACGGATGGATATGGATAGTGTTTTTTTTAAAAATTGGACGGATACTGATGGATACGGATACGATGCTTCAAATCCGCGGATATCCATCTCAAAATTCCAGCCTGCGGTGCAATGAAAGTGAATTTTTTTCGCTTTCGGCCTTTCAAAATTTTTAAAATTTTCGCCTGCGGCGCTAAAAAAGAAAGAAATCTGGCTTCTAAATCATTGAAATTCTCAAATTTTCGCCTGAGGCGCTACAATGAAGAACTCGTTTCTTGCCTTCCAGCTTAAAAATTTCCATCTACGACGCTCCAATGTGCTTACCCACTTAAGGTACGAAGTACAAGTTCAGGCCAAATTCATTGGTGAGTACGAGCAAAATTAGCTCGTTCTCTTTTAGCTGAGCAACCGAAGGTTTTCAGAGGGGTATGAGGAATTCCCCCACCCACATCCGAATTGGGAAAAGAAAAATTTTCCGAGGGCGGAAAGATGTGCTGCGGCAAATTGGGCTCGCGGTAAGTTGGCCTGCTCCCAAAATTTGTTAAGATTCGGAAATCTTGAAGCAAGTTATGGCTTTGCGCCGTATGGCCACGCGCCTAAATGGGTTGCACCTTTTATAAGGATTAATTATTTTTAATTTCAGAATTTATTACTTTTTAAAAACTAAATAAAATTTAAAACAAAATATTTAATTTAAATTCCATGTTCTTTCCTAATCTTTTTGGCTTCTTCAAATGCCATTTGTTCTCTCAAAAATTTAGCATGTTCCTCCCGACGCTTATTTTCTTTAAATTCTTCATAAAAATTTTTGAATTGTTCGGTAGCCTTTTTGGCCCTTTCATTATTGTAATATGGATTTTGTTCTCTCCATTTTCTCTAAATTAGAAAAGAATATGTAAAACTTGCGGATTTTTCCCTTATTTTTATTGGATTTCTAAATTTCGTCTTCACACTCAAACTAAGTTTGAGGTGAAATTTTGCAATAAGACGCAGATTTTTTGTCATTTTTTAAATTTTATTCATAAAATATTGTTGATGATTTTGAATCCCAAAGGGATAATTAGGAAAAAAATCTAAAAAAAAAGGTCCGCAAAAAACAGAAAGTGTCCGCAAAAGCCCACAAGAATAAAAATGATCGGCTCTTATCCAAATTACGCGTCCAAACAAATTTTCATACGTCAAATTAATGGAGATAAGTACCCGGTTCAATTTAGTACCATAAAATCTAGGGGAATAGAAAGCTCTACTCATACAGGATTATGGTTTTACCACACAGATATCGACATAGATTGAACACATAAAAATTTGTTTGAACGCGCAAACATTTCATTGGACGCTTAATCTGGAAAAGAACCAAAATCCGCAAAAATAACGTCCGCAACCCAAAATTTATTTTTCAAAAAAATTTCCAGCTTACCATTTTTTCTTCCACAAAAGTACTATTAAAAATCCAAACAGCAGCCACAGGAAAGAAAACATACAAGGCAACTTTCATCACTTCAGCTCTAAATTGGTATCTTCTAATTGGGGTATCCATCATTTTTCGATTTTGTTCTATAGCTTTTTTCATGTTTTCGTCAATTTTGGCTTGCCGTTCTTTTTTTTCTTGTTGAGACAACATTTTTAGAAGAAATAAATATAAATTTGTTTTTACCTAAAATTAATAAAAAATAAAATATTTTTGTAAATAAAATTCAGATAAAAAAAAGTTGTTATACACATACAAAAATAAATTTTATTTTTCTCTAACTTCTATAGAAAAACAACAAAAATTAATTTTTTGGCGTATTTAAATAAAAATAATTTTCTTGGCATTTTGTCTTTTTTCTTCCTTTATTCCTAGTGAACGGCAAAATCGATTTTTTCAATGTTAGATCCGAGTTCCGGGCTTGTTACCAGAACCTAGTCTTCATAATCTTTCTAGATTATGCCTGATGATGTAAAAAAAACCTGATTTTAGACTCGGATTCAGGAAGAATCTCAAGGGAACAGACCGGCGCCGTACCCTCTCGCTTTCTCCGTTTCTTTATTCAAAGAAAATTTATTTAAGAATTTATGTCTGCTTGAACTTTTTGAATATTTTATTTATTTTTCTATTAATCTTTCTGTCTTTTAAGGTTAATAAAGTTATTTTTCCGTCTTTTTTACAAAGCGTTTCCGCAAGCCCAGTCCGCAAAATTAAAATTTTTTTTCTCTTTTTGTTTTTTATAATTAATTTTGTTTTTTTAGTTTTTTTTATCAAATTTTTATTAAAAAGATTTTTTTAATTTTGCTTTTAAATGTCAAGTAAAAAGGTTTAAATTTCGCTTGATTAAATTAACTTTCTGCAAAATTTAGTTATCGCCTAGTGAGGAACTTGAGAAGCAATATAGGGATTATAAAGCACAATTTGAGGAATGGAAACTAAAAAATCGGTTTATTTTTTTTATTTTTTATTTTATTTTTTGTGGACACGATAATAGTTTTTTGTTGGGTTTTGTCGCCATTTATAGCCCATCCTATATTAAATTTTATGACAGGGATCTCGTCAACCCGGTTCCCGAAAACCGCAACTTTATTTTCAGTTGGGAATTGCCGATTGCTTAAATAAGGAATGTCTGTTTTATGTTGGTGCGATCCTTGATTAATACCCTCAAACATGTTTTCTAAATGCTATGAGATAACGACAAATTGGGTTAACCTCATTCAAGCGATCTATCTATATACTTATCTAGCATTAAAATAATAGCTTGAGAAATTCGAAAAAGTTTCGGCCAAATAATCGCTATATTTATGTTCGTAACCAGGACTTTTTTCGTGGGGGGCCAAGTGGGAAATTTTTAAAAATTTCGAAGGCCGTATGCCAAAATATTCACTTTCTTGCCCAATCCCATCCCCCGGTTACGGGCCTGGCCATATTTACTTTTATACAATTAACTCTGAATTTTTCTTATTATATTTTTATAGAGATTCTGAAGGAACTGAGGCTTATGTAAATTATGTCAAACAGTTCCATCAATGGGAAAAGGATGTTGAAAAAAGACGAGCAACGTTACGGCAGAAGGCAGAAATTGACAGATTATCCGCAGAGAAAGAGGCTGAAATATCCAGAAAAGAAACTGAAGAAAGGAGGAGAAAAGAAGGTTTTTTTTGGATTTTTAATAATACTTATAAATTTTTGGAGTACTTTTCCTAATTCTTATTAAACATTTGGGAATTTTGAACTTTATAAACTTCCATTTGTATTTCTTCCCAATTTTCTCTATTTCACCTTGGACATTAAGCTTGGGCATATACAGATTATAAGACTCGTGACATTCTTGATTTTGACAGTCATTTTGCTTCATGGCTCGGTAGTTTTGGACTACATAGAAAATGTAGTGACGGGAGCACGCGAACGTGCCACGGGGCTAACAAAATGGTCGAATCCGGGACGCCTTGTTATGGTTCGATGTATCTCGACGAGCTGAACCGAACCATAGGGCGTCCCGGATTCGACCATTTTGAACGAAGTTATAGCTCTGCAGTACGTTGGCCTCGCGTTACGTTGGAGTGTACCCGTAGGGACTAGCAATAACCTCGAATCGATCAACTACCCAAAATTATTTTGATTTATTTGCCGAGCCAAAATATGAGAAAATTGGCAGAAATGGAATTGAGGTCCATAAAGTTCAAAAATTTCCAAAATAAATTTAATTTTTATAATAGAAGCAGCAGCAAAAGCATATGCAGAAGAACAAGCACAATATATTTCAATGCATCAAAAAGCAATACAAGAAGAACAACAAGGAAGACTTAAACAACAAAAACAAATAAAAAATTCTTTTTCTGGAACTCATTTGGATTTAATGGCTTCTCCCGTAACAGATTTTCAGTCATCTCCCGTTCATCAACAACAGCAACAAAAATCTTTAAAAGGCGAAAGTAGTATTGGAATACCTGAAGATGATAATAATGCTTCTGGTTTGTTTTTTCCTTCAAATTTTTTAAATTTTATATGAAATACGAATTAAGAATTATGCTTTAATTAATAGCCTTTTATTCATTCTGATTAGATTTTGGGTGTTAAAGTTTTTTTAATTTCCTTTTTAAAAATGAGTATGAAATGCGCATAAAATGCTATTAATCTGACGCATTAATTCGATCTTACTGCGGCTCAGAGGTGGTTCGGAACAGTCAGAGGTGTAGAAAATCTGAAGAGTCGGAAATTCAAAAGTCGGACATCGGAAATCAAAATTTTTTCGTAAATCGGAATTCCGACCCACCTCTGCTGCGGATTGAGTCACCAAACTCTCATCCTTTCTTTACTTCTTCCCTGAAGTGTAGAAGATTATAAAATACTGAATACCATACAAAATTTCCAAAAAATTTTCTTTCGATGTTAGAAATTTTTTTAAAAAAAGTTTTTTATTTTTCTAATAAAAATTTTATTTTTATTATCTTCCCTTGAAAAAAATAACTTTTTGTATACTTCTTTATAAGTCAATTTTTGTTAATGCTATCTGTATATAAGATTTTTATTTTTTTAAAAAAGATATGCTTTCTGCAATGCAACAAATGTTTAGTATAGTAATGGGGGATACAGCAAAACTTGCAGCAGCAGCAACAAAAGAAAAAAGTAACAATAATAGTAGCAACAATTCTATTTCTGCAATCCCTACAGCCCTTCCACCTCCAACAAATATTACTGAAACATTACAAAAACCTGGTGTTTCTTCTGATTTGTCTTTACATCCCCCACAACTTTGGGGTAGTGAAGGAGCTTTGTTTTCTTCAGCGGTTTGCTTGAAAGATTTTTTTAAATTTAATATTACGTTCGGACCTCAATATTAGGTAGTCTAATACTCAGGGCCCCTCTATTTAATTACGCTTTTTTTAACTGTTTAATCCCGGTTAGAGTAAGCTTCTAAAATGATACCCCCAATTTAAGTTACACATCTCAAAGCCCTTAACCAGAAAAAATTTTCGTTGGAAAACCATACAATCTTTAGCTTTAAAGTATCTATAAGTTAGGTTCTACCTCGTTTAAATTTTGGTTAATTCTAGGAGGAATGAACTGCTTAAACCATACCCCCAAATTCGGGTACACCTCATTAGATACAATTTTTTCAATTTCAATTGTGTATTTATAAGTTTCGACATTAACGGAAATTTATTCCTTTTTCCTTCGTTTTCCCTCCAAAATAATTTTCCCCCAAAATTTTCTAATGTCAAAGGATACTTTTTTTAATATTAACAACTTTTTCCTTGTAGGATCCAATGTTCCGTCGTTGGAATGTTCGTGCTGCGCCACCAAATTTTCGTGTGCCATACCAACCTCCACCTTCAGGAACTTTAGTCCAACCAGGCTGGCTTTATTTACGTAAAATGGAAGAAGCAAAATTGGCATTTGCTCCTCCACCCGATCTTTCTACAGCCCCACCAATTATTCAGCAACAACAACAATTAATAAATATACCTCAAAATAATTTGTCCCAAATGGCGGGGCATCCAATGCCGCCAGCAGCAGCTACACATTTAAGCGTTCCACCGCCCGCGATTATTCCTCATCCCCCACATCCTCATCACCCTCACCACCATTCCCAACCATTTAATCATCATCAACAATTCCCTCCTCCACCTCAATATAATATTTTCCCTCCAAATATTCCCTCATTATTAATGGGTGGAAATAATTTATCTATTCCTCCCCCGCAACATCCAAGCAATCTTCCTCCTCAAGCAAATTTTCGTCCCTATTATAATTTGCATTGAAAGCATTTCTTTTGTTAAAATATTTTTATAAAACCGAACATTTATTGCTTTTGTATTTCATATGAATTAATGAATATTTTTTAAGATTTCTCGCAATTTTATTTTGTTTTTAAGATTTATTTTTGTTCGCGTTTTTCTTAAAAAAATTTATTTTTTTTAATGTTAGGCAGTTCTTGAATTTATAATTAATTAAATATCGGATTTCGCTTTCCGTTTGTTCTCATTTGCAAAAATTTTGTTTTTTTTTATGTTTTTTAATTATTTCAGCACCTCATAAGAGATACCCACCGATACATCTCTGTTTAATTCAGACTTTAATTCAGAAAAAAAAGAAAACTTTGATATCCGTCTCCTGACATTTACGACGGATGTCCGCAGGCATTTTGAAATTATCTTTATCCGTATCCATTACCAAATCTGGTTTAATTTACGTTTAGACCACTTTTTCCTTGTCTTGGTTGGCCACCGAGCCCCCACAGAATCTTAAAAATTTGGTTGGCCTTTAAGATACATCTCAACATAAGATTTGTTTTTCGTTCCCACGAGGGGTATTTTATAGTGAAATTCGGCAAGTATTTTTTGGCTGAAATAATATAAATTTTCGTGTTTTATTTGAAAATGTTTTTTTACTTTTTTATAACATAAATGTTTTAGTCTATAAAATTTGCAGATTTGAAATTTTTCGATTAGCAGCATTAAAATTTCCTTTATTTGTAAATATTTTAAACTTGCCAAGTAAAAATGTTTGTAACAAAGGATTTGGAATTTTTTTATATTTTGACAATTGTTCAATGAGTACAGGTTCAGTTGATATTTAATTTAGAAAATGTGAGGTTGGAGGCAGGTCCGTAGCCAAGGGATAAACGATAAGTATCCGGTTCTGTTTTTTGGAACTGCTAAGTAGTCTTGGTGTTTATGTACTTTCTATCCTAAAAAAAGATCTTATGGGAATAAGTTGACCTATCTCAAATAGGAGTAATGGTACCACACCCAACGTTGACAGGGGTCCCAATTGTTGAAGCAGGTGACACATGTCATAGGATCATCGTTTTGTTTGGTAATACAGCAAATAAAAGGGAATTTTTGGGAAATGAAAAAATGAGGAAAATAGGGGATACAATCTTAACTTTTACCTTTATGCACGTATAATAATGTGCTTAAAATGCTTAATTAAGGTCGTCCTTGAAATTTCGTTTCCTTTATCGAACTCTAGCTGTTTTACAACAATTTTAAACAATTTTTGGCCATATTTAAAGAACAAAGATCAAAACACAAGTTGATTTTGAATTGTTTATATTCTATAGATTGATGATAAATAATGTTCTAATTTGTCTGTCCACTTTATCGATATAAACGTTACTCTTTATTTAATGTGTTTATTTATTTTTTGTTGAATAAATGTCCAAAATGTTTTCTATAAATAATCCATTTGCCCTTCAGATTAAATTATTAAAAGCATTTTATTTTTGAATAATTTACTAAAGATGGTTAAGTTGTTTAAATGGTTAAGAACTTCAATGAGGCGCAAGGTTGGAATTCATTTGTTTTATTAACAGACCTAAAAATGTTTTTGAAATTAAAAACAAGAATTGGAGTAATTTAACAAGTTTTGGTTTTTATTGTTTTTTAATTAAAGAAACGCTCTCAGTCACCGGCTGGCTCTTCTAGTTTAAATAGTACACAACTTGAAGATGAAATTGCCAAAATGAATGAATATTTAGATGAAATAGACAGTATTGCTAAACAAATGCTTCAAAAGAAACAAAAAATTGAAAAGAAAAAACAACAATTAAATGAAGATAAAGAACAGCTTAATAAACTTGTTCGTCAATTTCTCGAACGTTTAACTGAAAGACCAGAAAGATTTCAATCAAATGATGTACAAACAAGCAAGGACCAAAATGAACAATTTGTCGATAGACTTGATCAAATATCTGAAATTTTTCTCTCTGGTCTAGATGAAGATTCTGCTCACTCAAATTTAGATTTTTTGGTAAGACAATGGAAAAAATTATTTTCTTAAGAAATGAGAATAATTATATGTATGTAGGCCCAACTGCTCATCGGTTAGGTTATTATTAGAGCGTGTTATTTAGGTCCAAAAATCGTGAAATAGGATCCTGTTTAAGTCCTAAAAAAGTTAAAAATAGGTTCAAAAAATCCAAAAAAGGCCAAAATAGGTCCGAATTTTGGCTAAAATTAAAACTTACGAATCAACCTTTATTAAATTTGAATTTTTTCTGCAATTTTCTTATTTTAGTAGAAAATTTTCGAAATTTTGAGCTATCTCTCGATGCCTAACTCTGAAACAGGAAGATTTTAATGGAGCATGATATGAGGGGAGTAGACGAGATAAAGGGGGAATCGGTTAATTTGGATGGGATAGGGATTTGTGGAGCTACAGGGATTTGAATAGGTAACTGGGTTGGAGTCTTTCATCCACTGGCCAAAAACATTTTAGTTCAGTATTAGAGATCGGACAAACAGCAAAATCTAATCAAATAATTTGATATTTGAAAATGTTTGGAAAAATTTGATTTTTTCCAAAAGCTCATCAAATAAATACGGTATTTGATCAAATATTTGTTTGGTCCGATCTCTATTCAGTCTACTACTTCAAGTTTTATCTATAAAATAATCGGCATCTAAATTCAATTTTAGTTTGACAATTTTTCCGTGACCGGGCAATCCATCAGTGACAATCCGGCAGTGGACCATCCGTCAGTGGACAATCCGTCAGTGAACAATCCGGCAGTGGACAATCCGTTAGTGGACAATCCGTCAGTGAACAATCCGGCAGTGGACAATCCGTTAGTGGACAATCCGTCAGTGAACAATCCGGCAGTGGACAATCCGTTAGTGGACAATCCGTCAGTGAACAATCCGGCAGTGGACCATCCGTCAGTGGACAATCCAGCAGTGGACAATCCGTTAGTGGACAATCCGTCAGTGAACAATCCGGCAGTGGACAATCCGTTAGTGGACAATCCGTCAGTGAACAATCCGGCAGTGGACCATCCGTCAGTGGACAATCCGGGAGTGGACGATCCAGCAGTGGACAATCCGGCAGTGGACAATTCGGAAGTGGACAATTCGGCAGTGGTCGATCCAGCAGTGGACAATCCGTCAGTGGACAATCCAGCAGTGGACAATCCGTCAGTAGACAATCCAGCAGTGGGAAGGAAGTGGAAAAGGTTTTTTCCCTGGAAATGGGGAAAATAATGAAGAAAATGAGAACAATATATTTATTTTGATTATCGTTTTATAAAAAAATACATTTACACATTTGCTTTTTTCATTAATAATCTTTAATAAATTATTCAAAAATTAGTACAAGATCTATTTAAGGATTAGATTAACAAAACTATTAACAAATACATAAAAATCCTTAACCTTCCCATCCATATGTGAAGCTCGGCACTATATGAAATGAGGTCGGTAATCGTTTTTTTCATTAACTTTTTTTCCTTCCTTAATTATATAATAAGATGGCAGTCTCTTCTTCCTCGTTCAATTCCACTCTTTTTACCTGTGGCATAGCACTTTTGTCCGTCTGTTTCCGTCCGTGTTTTGTCTGTCCGAGTCTGCCCGTTATGACTGTAACTTGTCAGACCATGACTTGTTACTCATGTGTCGGCACAAAAAGATTTCATAATTTTGTTTTAAAAAAATTTTTAAAACCTGTTCAAATAACAGATAACCTCTATGAAGATAAGGTCTTTAAAATTTGGTTGTCCACTAGGTGTGGAAGACACCCAAGCATTACTTTAAATTTAAGATACATCTCATTATAAGATTAATCATAACTTCCGAGAAATTTTCAATTTACGAGATTCGAGGCCTGAAAAACATCAGGAATTGACATTTTAGTGAATCAGAGGGATCCCTAATATATATAAAAAATTCAACTACCCATCTTTACATTATAAATAAAATTTATATTTATGGATTATACCAGTCAAGAAAGAGTAAAGTAAACGTCAAAACTAACAAACAAAATATCGTTATAACTCTCCGATTAGCTTGATTTTTAATAGCTTCTCGAATATAATCATTTGCCTGTTGTAAATTATCCAAAGTGTAAATAGTCCTTGAATGGATTAAATCAATATTTTGTTCTTGCTCACAAATCTATTTTTAAAAAAATTTTTTTAAAATATTTTTTAGAGAAAAACACCTTTTCTGAAAACACATTTTGAAGTCGTTGAATTTCGGCTACTTTAGACTCAATTAAATGCAATTCTGAATCAGTTGCAGTAAATCGCTCAAGCATTTTTTTATTTTCATCAAATAATTGGACTTGTTCATCTTAAATTTTTTGTAAATTATTCAAAGTACCAAAGACAAATGTGAAAGTAAAAGGAAAAACAAAAATTGACATTATAAAGTTGGACCCAATTGATATCAGAACCTGTTACCAAGGGCATAGCCAGGGGTGGGGGGTCCCCCTCCCCCAAAAAAGGGGGGATACGCCTTTGGAATCTGTTACCAAGATACATATTTGACAAAGTATAAAAGTTGTGGGAAAATGAAGACAAACTTAAAGATAACATTCATAAATAGAGGTTTGTTCGAACCCGAAACGCAAAACCGAGGAGTTTTCGATTTGGTCCCGAATATCCGAAGATTCCCCAAGAACCGATAACTAGACTCACAAGGGAATTATTTAAAGACCTATCAAATTAAAAAACCTTTATTTGCTGGTTCATACGGTGCTGTTTGTTCTTCTTCATTTTTATATTCAACTTTATTTAAAGAAGCCTTCGGACTAGGGCTTTTATGTACTACTAATTTTTGTTCAGGAATATCATCCATATCCAAATCAGCATCAGACCAACCATCAATTCTTTCAATTTTAGGCTTAAATAATTTGCTTATTAGGATTTATTATTTGAATTTAGAATTCCTAATAGAATTTCATTTTTAGATCTTCCCTTGTCTAAAAGCTTTATCGTATATATTAACATAAGGCCTGACTTAAATAGAGGTTATCTAGGCAGTTACGCTACTCATATAAGTGGCCAACCAAATTTTAAATAAACATATCCTAAATAAAGGTATCTATAATTGAGTGTAGGCAAGTAGCCAAGGGAAGGGAGTTTGTCCTCTTCGATGCCAAAAATATAAAGCCCAATATTTTCAAAAAAGAAGCTTCACCTTTCTCGAAAAATTTTGTGGGTAAGTCACGTCATTGAGTATGTAAATATATCCTATAATGACGCCCAATTTATAATTTTTCGTTTATTCAAATTTTATCTCAAAAACTAACTTCATTGTCTACTAATTCCAATTCTACCTCCTCCCAACCATCCTTAGATGAAGATTTTTCAATTTTTGTTGAAATATTTTTTGTCAAATTTTCTTTATTTTCGATATGTTGTTGTTCTCTTCGTTTTTTATTTTTATAAAATTTTTCATTTTTCTCCAATTCTAAACGCATTTTTGCAAGGTTGGCATCTTTTTCTTCTTCTTCTTTTTGTGCATCTTCTATTTTAGGTCCATACATTTCTACCAAATTTGCAAGTCGGCATATTTTTCGAATTTGTCTGGCTTTTCGAAGATAAATTTCTCTGCAAAATATTTTGTTTAAACACAATTTTGTTTTTTGTTTGTTTTTAAAATTTAACTCTTAAGAGGCTAAACATAAGGTCTTAATAAGGTCTGGTTCCACTTGCAATGAACGGATACAAGAGGAAAAGCTAGAGCTCTATCAGAAAAATTTTCGTTTGAGAAAGTACAAAATTTCCCCTCCCCCCTTGGCCTCTCCTCGAAAAGATCATGGTTACGGGTCTGAGAGCTACGAGTGTAAAAGCCAAAATAAAATAAGAACCACTAATGGATTCAAACAAAATCTATAAATTTTTTATGACCTCCTTAAAAAATCCTATTCCTGGTTGCTCCATCCCATTAAACTTTCCATTTTTGTCTCTTAAAATTAAAAAAAAACCTTAATTGCGCAACAATCGCCAAAACTTCTTTCAAATAAACATTTAATAAATTAATAACAGCTGTCAAGTGTTTACATTCATCTCCAGCACGTAAAGATTTGTCAGAATTTATTCGAATATTTAAATCTTTAATTAATTTGGTGCAATTTTTGATAGCAATATCTGAAAAAATAAAAGAATTTAGGGCTCTTGTTCAGATTACGCGTCCACAGCCTTCCTTCCAATCAATCTTTACGTGTCCGATGGATAATAATGGATATATCCATACGTGTCCAATTCAATCGCGTTCAATAAAATTTTATACGCCCAATATTTTTTAAGTGCCCGGTTCTTTATTTTAGACAAATGGTTCGGTATCGTACGGGGGTAACATAACTCTGATGTGAGTGAGACCTCTGTATTCCCTTAGATTTTATAGTACTGAAATGAAGAACTGGGTACTTTAAAAAAATTTCACTCATTTTCAGAGGACGCGCAGAGGTTGATTGGACGCGTAATCTGACAAAAACCGAAATGAGTATTATGCCCAGAAAAATTTACAGATTGAGAGAAAAATTAAGCACCAAACAGGCATCGATCCCACGACCTCCAGGCTATTCAGCTGGTTAGACTATGACCAGAGGTCTAAACCCACATACCTAAATAATAAATTAAAAGAAACCTGTCTCTCTGTCAAATTTTTTCCTGTCAGTATCAGACATAAACCTTTGAGTTCCATAAATTGAAAAAGCATTACTGCAAAGAATATATTCCTTTCTTTTATCCAAAATCAAATCTCGTAATTGTGTAATATCTGCCAAAATTTGATTTGCATGCCAACTATAGAGATGGAAATTGGGAGACGGGGAAGACTTTTTTGAATTTTTTGGTTGATTGTCTGAAAAAATAAAATTAATTTTTGTTATTAATTTAGCTAATTTTTGCTGGTAAAAATTTAATTTTGTAAATAATTTACGGTAAATCCAGAAACAATAAAATGGCCCGGCATTGAATTTGCGATACCACGTGCTAGAATGTCACGGGAGTATCAAAAAAGCTCAACCAATCACATAAGCTTTTGACTCGTTTTTAGAAATAAAATTCCTAATTTAACCTTTTAAAGTCGTCGAAGTCCCAGTAACATTACTACCAGAAAATTTCGCCAATGCGCGAAAGCTTGTTGTATGATCAATCATATGATTAGAACAAAATTCCAATAAAATTTACTAAAGAAATTAAAGAAGCAACAAGTAAAGGCAACAAGAGAAGGCAAAATTCTTAACAGAAATTTTAAAATTTAGAAAAACAAACCAATCCAAACATAAAACTTTTTTCTTTAATGTCTTTAACGTAAAATAAACGTTTTTTACAAAAAAATACCAATATCAAAGTATTTATCGAAATACACACAAATTTAATATAAAATAATATCAATTTATATATTTTTTTAGCGTTAAGGGGAGTGGAATTGTGTATTTTTATTTTTAAAAAATTAGAAAATATAGAATATGTCATTTAAGTCTTTTTGCTCTTTTTTTGTCAAAATGGGAATTATTTTTTAAAAGAAAATATTTAAAAGAACCCCTCTATAAGAAACTAAAGAAATACAAAATCTAAAACCTTTTTAATGTTAAAAATACTTGGAACAATTTTAAAAATGAAAAAAATTTCGTATAGAGGGGTTACTTGTAAATAAAAAGTGTCAAATCATCTTTGGGGGATTACTCCTTCACAGAAACCGTTTTAAGCATCATTTCATCTTGAAAAGCTTATTTAGCCCAGATGACGATAATGATGATAAGAAGGCTTAAAATGTGAAATATTATTGAAAGAAATATGAAAAAACTCACATCACAATGGCACACATGATTGCGATCATCTAAAAGTTTGATAGGGAAAATTATAAAGATTTAGTTAAAATGGAAATTTATGATTCTTGGAACGGGGAAAAAAGAAATTGTCGCTAACGGGGAATGGGTCCCTTCTTATTCCAGTATCCTTATTTTTGTCCTACAACACTCAATAGCAGTTTGCCGGCTAAATCAAAAAGCAAGGAATTTTTCAGTTCTCCCTAATTGGATATAGACTAACGTCAATTTTTCCTTTCCTAACTTTTCCCTTTCTTACCATTCCCTTGGGTAAGATATTCGAAGAGAGGAAAGGAAGAGAGGAAAGGAAGAAAACAAAAGGAGAACCGGAAATTGAGAGAAAAGGAGAAAGTAAAAGGGGAACAAACAACCATAAATTAAATCTCCAAATCAAAATATACCTTAATGTTCTTCCACCAATACTTGCGCTTCAAAGTTGCGGCAGACTTCTCGAATTGCGAAGCACCTTCCTAGAAAACAAAATTTAAAAATAAAG
Organism: Meloidogyne incognita; assembly: GCA_036172945.1. Classification (NCBI taxonomy): domain Eukaryota; kingdom Metazoa; phylum Nematoda; class Chromadorea; order Rhabditida; family Meloidogynidae; genus Meloidogyne; species Meloidogyne incognita. The sequence continues at coordinate 2,259,188 of JARQAC010000037.1, forward strand.
AGAATGAATAGAAACCTGAAGAGCATCAGCTCTATCATCCAACTGTGAAAGCTTTTGGTCACGTTCAAGAACCTTCTCAACATTAACCTACAAAACAATTTAAATCCGATCAAAAAACTTCCAAAAAAACCTTCATAATACCAACAACTTCGTCAACTTGCGCTTGAGTCTGTTGTAAACGCTTATTGGTAGGTCGACCTCCAGCTTGTTGAGCTCCATTAGTAGGCGTTGGTTGAGTTCCAGGAGGATCCATTTTTGAAAGTCAAAGTTAAATAAAAGTAGAAAATTTAATGAGAAGCCAAAAACACTAAAATTATAAATTACTCATTATATGAAGATAAAAAAGCAATGAAATTGGAATACACAAAAGGGCTGCTCCGAATAAAGTCAATTGTCTAGTCAGTAGTGTTTCGCTAGAAGTTCCGATTCTGGCCTGGAACCAAAAAATAAGATCCGGTTCCGGACAAATTTGCGGTTCCGGTGAAACACTACTGGTCAGGTATCGGATCGACTTAAAATTCCTCTTCGAGAGGGTTTCGTATCGTAAAGAAAACAAACATTGGGGGAGTATCCTAGTTTAGGGTCACAGGTTAATTTTGTTCAATCGTTAGGTAAATTGTGTTGATTTTATTGATGACTAACAATGTCAGAGCAAAAATAAATTTTCAACTAGACAGATAAAAATTCACTAGAAAGTAGGACACGATTCTCGTCTTTCAAAATCTTAGAAAAATAACTCTGAAAAAGGGAAAGCGCAGAATTGACCAAATATATTTTATCCACGCTTTTACCAGCTGGCAGCAGTATTTGGCGAAAGACGAGGATGACGCGGTATTGGAAATTGAAAAATGTTAAAGGAAAATCGATGGATTGAGAGAGAAACGAAGGTTAGACAGCAATGAGTATTTTAGAGAGTATTAGACTTTCCAGAGAAATAAAGTCTAAATTAGCTACAATACAAAAGACCAAATTTATCAAAGTTACAAAAGGGTAAAAAATACAAAAGGCCAAAAACACAAAAAAGCAACAACAAAAACGACCAAACTTGCAAAAAAAGTAAAAAAAGCACATGTACAAAATGGGGAAGATACAAGAGAGTAAACCAACATTTCAGAGGACTCGTTTTGGTTTTTGGGTGCAGATAGGCAGAATCACATTTCCGGGATCCATAACGAAATTGAGTTTCAAAGACCGAACGGGAGGAATCCCGCGGGATTAATCCCGGCAATCCCGTTCGTTGCTAAAAAATCTGGGATTCCGGGACGGGTTCCCTACCGTGCCGATCTCTATTTCTGATTTTAGTGTCCAAACTCTCCATATTTTTGCTTGATTAATTTCTCTTTCTAATTTTAGTAAATTTAAAGATTTTTGTCAAACAATATTAGAAAAATGCCAGCAATAAGAAAAAGTAAGAAAGTAAAGACAACTAGCAAGCAATATGAAACTCGATCGTTCAGCAAAAAGCGTTCAAAAACAATTGAAATAATTGAGGATGATGTTGATACAAAAAAGATTGAGGATCTAAAACTTGTTGCCAGTTTCATCAATTGGTCGAATTATGAAAAAATGTTGGGAAGAATTTTTTATGATAAAGTTGGGAAGATTCTTGAGCAAAAAGTGGATGAATTTCAAAAGATTAAAACTGAGTTGAAAACTTTTATACGCGAAAATTATGATAATCAAAAGGTTTTTTATTTAATTTTACACCTCCCTCCTTCCTCAAAATAGTAATTGTCTAAATTAAAATGTTTTCAAACCGCTCTATGTGGATAAATAACCAGCTCAGCTTTTTAGAACCAATGGTCCGGTACTAAACGTTGTATTGATGAATATGAATGTTTTTAAGGAATGCAGTGTACTCATTTTAGATGGCAATTGTATATGCCAGGGTGTGTCAGTTTCGCTTTTCTCGGAGTCGCTTTTTAAAATTCCTTTCGGTACACGCACCCACAGTTGGCATTGGTTCTGAAAGGCAGAGCTGGCTACCTATCACCATAGAGTAAAGTTTATAACATTTAACACATTTTATCTCACTGTCAGACCATAATACTTTGAGGGAGGAGAAATTCAATTTACCGTTTATATATTTAAGGCTTTGCAAACACCGAAAAGAGCCAAGCCAGCCACTGCTTTACTCGAACAAATTAGCAAATTCAAACAATTGAATTTTGATTCGGATGATGAATATTTGGAGGATACAACACTTTTGGATCAGCCTGAGCAATTAAAAGAAAATGAAGAAGAACAGTTGGAGAAAGAGCCTCCAGCTGACCCAACTGTCGACGGAAGCATTTTTGAAGAAGAACATCCTGTTGAGGAAAAAGAAATGGAAGAACCTCCACAGGCACAGATGGAAGAAGAGCCTCCTAATGAGCCGGAACCTTCTGTTGAGCAAGAAAAGGAAGTTTTAGAAGAAAAGATGGAAGAAGTGCCTCCACAGGAACAGATGGAGGAAGAGCCTCCTAATGAGCCGGAACTCTCTGTTGAGCAAGAAGATAAAAGCATTTTATTTGTGCCAGAGACTCCAGTTGCGTCTCGCGTTCCTATCGATGCTCAATCAGGCGGTGTTTTTTCAACTCCAGTTACTCCATGCAGTCCAAAAGTGAGAAACGTTTAATTGAAATTTTTATAAATTTATAGCCAAAAAAGTTGAAGATGTTGGGTACTCCAAATGGAATTGTTGGCTCAATGAGGAAGTTGGCAATTACAAATGGACTTGTGAAAAGTGCCCAGCAAACAATTCAAATGCCTCCTATTCTTCGTCTTACTCCCGTAAAGAATTTTTTTTAATTTTATTTTAAATTGATAAAAATTTCAGAATGCTGTTGCTACACCAATAAAGATCCAATCCAAGTTTCCTACAAAGATTCCAGTTAAAACGCCTGTGGCTATTGATAAAACATTGCAGAAGGTTCACAAATTAAAACAAATTGATGAAAAAGCTGATCAGGCAAAGAGAGCACGTGAAGATTTGTTAAGAGAGAAGGCGGATCGGGCAAAGAGGTTTTTTTGTCTTTTTTTTATTTTTTTAAAGACTTCCAACTTCTCAAAATTTCCCTTTTCTTGTATGTAATAGACAGGGGAAATTTAGTTTTCTGTTAAGTTCCATAAGAATTTAGGGTACTTTCCTGTTATGACGCAACACATTTAAATTTTTTTAAAAAAGCTAAAAATGCTCAATACAGTTAACTAGGCGGCATAAATGCAATTATCTGGTCTAAAATAGTATCAAAAGTGTCTATTTCTCTGTTTTTGTTTTTGTTAAATAGCTTGGAGCAGATGGATCTTATAACCACCTGCGCGTAAACCATAGTGTCAACTTCATTGATCCTGTGTCTGGTGCTCACACGCAAACCATAGAACGCACATGGCGTTCTGCAAAGGCTCGCAATAAGAAACAACATGGAACTCATCGGCAGATGTTAGACTCATACTTATGCGAGTTCCTGTGGCGCGAAGAATGCAAAAACAGAGAAATAGACACTTTTGATACTATTTTAGACCAGATAATTGCATTTATGCCGCCTAGTTAACTGTATTGAGCATTTTTAGCTTTTTTAAAAAATTTAAATGTGTTGCGTCATAACAGGAAAGTACCGAATTTAGCAGCCTCTGGGAAACTAACGGAAATTCGGAAATTTACATTGATAATTAAGCTTTTCTAGTGTTATCCTACAATTGGACCCAATTTATAAAGTTTAACTCTAGACTCAATTAAGTTTAAGTCCTTGACCAAAAATAAACTTTTGGAGGCCGTAGCCAAAAAAGTCCTAGACCTAATTTAAAAGATTAATTCTTTCCTTAATTATTAGATTAATTCTTTCCGAATTTCCGTTAGTATTTAATGAGAAAGAGAGCGAAGAATATAAACGTAAATTTTACTTTTAAATTTTTTATAGAGAACGAGAAGAGCGTGCTAAACGTGTTGAACAAAATAATAAAAAGAAGGAAGAGGCCAGACTTGAACGTGAAAACAATGTTCGGAAACATTTGGAGGCCGTTAAAGAATTTCAAAATAAAGAAATACAAAACAATTTTGCCAGTCCGAATATGCCAGTTCGCATCCTTCAACCTTTGAGTGTTCTGAGTAAAACAACAAATAAAACACCAATTATGAAGGTTATTCCTGCAAGTAAGGTTAAATCGAAAGAAGCTCATCAATTACAAAATTGTGTGGATAAGTGAGTTTTTTTAATTTTGTAAAAACCCGTCTAATAGGAAATTTAGAAGGTTATATGTGTTTCGAAAGGGGTGGAAAAAATTAAGGCTCTAACCTGGATTGAGCTCGAGTTTCTAGCAAGTACTTGACAGTGTTTTACTTTCAAGGGCATGACTTTAGTGTTAGGTACTTGACTTTAGGCTTCCGACGTTTTTGTTTCAGTGTTTCGCTCATTTACAATTCTGCCTTTTATCAAAATTATTTAATACAAAACAACAAAAATAAAAATATTTTTAGAAGTTTAATTTCTAAATATTCTCTAGAATATTTATCCAAATCCCACAAATTAATCCTAGTTGAAGATAGTTAGACACAGCATACTCTTTTTAAAAATATTTTTTGGGGATTTATAATTTTGGAGAAAATTTATTTTTAAAATCAACATTTTTTTAAACTCAGCAAGTCCACTCAAACATCAATTCGTCATTTAATATCGGAAGAAGAATGCCCATTACAAATTAAAACTACCACGACATCTGTTCTTATTGTTCAGGAATCCTATCTAGAGGAGAAAGAAAACGCTAAAATTGTTGAGGATGAAAATTTGGGTTCTAATTTCCAAGAGGGATGTGTTAATGAGGAGAGTATGAATGAATTGGAGCAAATTAGGTTTGAAATAAGATTGTTTTAATTTATAAGGTTTGGTAATTCTGCCGTATTTTTTTATGTTTTCGATATAACCCGGTCCAAAAAACAGCTTACATTTATACGATATTGACATTGAATGGCATTCGGAAATAATGAAATCTAGGGAAGGCCAAAGGCTGCCATTATGTAACTTTTGGGAGGAAGAAAAAGGATTAGGAAACGAAATTGATATAAAATTTTAAGGTAGTTTTTCGTTACTCCCCCCCCCTCCCTCCTGCAGTTATTTTCCTACATTTTTCCTTTTTCCATAAAAATACAAATGGTAAATACAAGACTGAATTAAAGACTCGATTTATAAAACAAAATTTCGGTTTTTGATAACTAGATATTTTTGGTTCAGGTCTTTAGCTAATCCAAAAAAAGTTTCGATGCCTAGTTGAATATAAATTATAAATTCTTTCCTAAACTTTTCGGTTCTATATCTTAATTTCTTCCAATTTCAGTGTTTATGACATGACAAAAGAAAAAATATTTTTGCCAAGTACCGAAACTAATTATATTGTGGATGATTTGTCGTCTGGTGATGAAACTGATAATGATGAACAACCACGAAAAATTGTTCCAAAATGGGCTTTAAGTATTTTTTAAATATTTTTTCCTTTTGATTAAAAAATATTTTTTAGAAGAAAATATTTTGGAACGAACTCAAAAAATCCATCATTTAATAACTAAAGATCAAATTGAACATCATTTTGGAAAAATTCGCCAACCTACAATACAGGATTTGTTTGGGGGATATTGTAAAGATTATCCACCACGGCGTGCTTCTTCTGCCGTTTGGAATTCGCCAATGTCTGATCGTAAGTTTAATTTTATATTTGAAAGCGGATAGGGTGTCTTTCACGTGGGCGTGTTCTTTTTTTAATAATTTTGGGAAAGAAATGTAAGAGGCTAGTGAGCTATTAATTATCGATCCTAAAACGGACCTCACCTAGAGATACGTGCACTTGACACTACACAGCAGAGGTGGGTCGGAGCAGTCGGAGGTGTCGGAAATAGGAATAGCCGGAAATCGGAACTGGCTCAAAAATCGGAAATCGGAACTCAAATTTTTTTCGGAAATTGCAAGTAAAAAACGGCGGAAATCGGAATTCCGACCCACCTCTGCTACACATTTCAATTTGATTGCCCGTTGTGAAGAGGAAATACCAAAATAAACTCCAATATACACTTCATTAGAGTTTACAATTTTTATCCCTAAAATACACAGCTAGGTGAGGTTCGACTGATAATTTGAAGATTAGTCTAGGAAAAATTAGAAAAACGTGTTGCGGTTCAATTAAGCATTTTTCATTAAATAAAAATTTATTTTCTTCTAAAGCAACTCCTGGTATTGGTCTCTATCAATCTAAATTCGCTACAGCAACAAATGTTAAAGTCCATCCCAAAAAGCGTTGATTTTAAAAATTTAAAGAAATAAAATAAATCGTCTTTCCCCCAATAAAAATTGTAAAATATAACTTATTTTTCTGTTTGTATAATTGAAACAAAAATGATTTGAATTTTCTTTTTTTTTGTTTCTGGACATTTTTTTGGTAAATAAATTGGTTGATTAACAAATTTTGTTTTTTTTTGATATTGCTTAGTACATAACCTAACTTTTCATTCATTTTTTTACTTTGGATTATTGCTCCTAGCAGAACATGTCTGCTTAGATAATCTCATGAAAATTTACTTGGGATAACTTCACGCAGTCAGAGGGTGATTTGGAAATGACGAAGGTTTCGGAAATTGGAGTTGTCGAAATCTAAGTTCCGATCCACCTCTACGAAATTACGGTTTCTTTTATTCATCGGATGAGGTCAATCTGATTAGATTAGCTCAAAAAATACAAAATCATCGGAGAATTTACATTTATGTACAATATGAGTTAATTCATTTAATTTGCTTCCATCCTTCAAAGATTATGACCAATAACTACCCTATAGTGAATAGTAATTTTTGATCATTTCTTTTAATGTTCTTCCCCTTAAAATTTTAATTTTCCTCTTTTATTTACTCAATGTCCGAAGAAGGACTTTTGGTTCTTCCAGAAAAAAGTTTAGTAAAGCTGCTGCTATTTTGAATATTTCCTCCTTGATTGTCAGAAGTTTGTCCAATTATACACGTTTTTGAATTTTATTATAAAAAGATTATAAATATACACTAGTGGGCAAAGACCCTTTGCGTCATTTTTTTAAAATCATTGGTAAATAATTATTTTTAGGCCGCCTCAATCCAAAAATTATTTAGAACCCGCCAGTTATTGGAAATGTCAGCTGGTATAAGACTAGGCTCCCACTTTAATAATTTTACCGTCCGCATTGCCAAATCCGCAAATATCGAAACACGCAACAGCATTTTATAACATTTCTAAAGACTTTTTTACTTTTATCTTCCAGAAAAAAAGAAACAAATTGTAAGGTGAAGAGCAGAGTATAGATAAATTTAAAATTTAATTCCCAGCACGCCCACGCAAATAGCTGTAAAGCTTAGTCGCATAAAAGGAAAGGAGGCTACCACTGAAAGGACAGTGATAGTTATTCATTCAATCAAGCGCCCATTCACCTATTAATCCCTTTGAACATTTAATCCATGCATGAGACGTCTATAAACTAATTATTATTACCGCGGTTTCCCTCTTGTAATTTCCTCACTCCGACATCCATATTTCCTACGGCAACACTTAATTGTGGAATGACAACAACTACTCCATGCCCTGGCCAGGCACACAAGAATTATTCCACCAGTCATGCACCCCCAACTACTCTGGCAGCGATCCACCGAATGCCTCTGCTCGTCCCCTACATGCCCGCACTCTTACTAAATTTATATACCCTAAATCCTCTATTATTATATCACTGCAGCCGAGCCTCACTACATCATGGAGCATATAAATCGTAGCTTATAATGAAGGTTATCTTAAATAGAGGGTACCACTTAAACAGCTCCCACTCCCGTCCTGTAACTAACCAATTAAAAACTCATAAACTGAAATGAATTTGTCCTGGGTTTATCTTATAGTTAGGTTTTACAGAAAATTCCTTGTATGATGGAATAGAACCATCGAAGAAAGGATCCAGACCAGGCTAACCTACAAGCATAATTCGTTATTTATTTAGTCATATCCATTCTGCAATTAAATGGATTCCTTTGAATTTCATTAGCTAAAGTGTGGTACTGTAATAGAGGATTTACGAAAGAGGTAAGGTTCAGTAAAGGCAATTTTCTCAATTTCAATCTTGTCTAAAACTAATCTTTTCTCTTCAATTCTTTCAACAATTTTTATCCTCATTTATCGTTAGATCATCCTCACTCTTCGTCATTTCCATTTCCTCCTCTGCGACGGCGCCGTCCACCTCCGCGTTGACCATTCCCTCCATTTCCATTTCCTCCGTTGCCATTTCCTCCGTTACGAGGGCGACGTCTGCTGGCTTGTTGGCTACTTTCAGCAACGCTTCCAGTTGTTCCAGGTGGAGGATATTCGATGTAAATCTAATGAATATGGTTATAATTGTCGGTTTCAAAAATTACTGAACCGAAAACCGAGCCGAAAATCTTCGGGGGTTCGTGTCGATTCGGTTCTGTTCTGAACCCCTAAAATAGTTATAAAATTTTTGGTATAATTTTTAACAATTATATGTGTAAAAATCCTAGAAACCCCTCAAATCCTTTACCGATCTTCACTATTAAAATGACAAAAGTGTTATAACGACTACTAAAGTGTGAAAGGCACTATGACCGAATTAGTTGATTTAGAAACGACCTCTCGAACTTGTTGTGGTTGTCCATTTATTCCAAGTTCCAGTGTTAATTGAGGGTTATAAACCAAAGCATCATTGTTTAATTGATAAGTTATTTGGTCAACCAATTGTGGATCTATATAATATTGTTGAATTTTATTTAGAAATTCAATTTTCTCAATTATAGAATTGACTAGTTGGTATAAATTGTATGTATTGTTTGGCCTGCCCTCTCCATGAATACGAGACTCTTCAAATTCCTCGAATTCGTCCATAGTTATTTCCCGTGAATTAGTTGCTTAAATTACAAATTGAAATTACTAATTATTTAAAGCCTTTAGATTCTATACTATTAAATTATCTATTATAGTAACTACAGGGTTCTAATTCGTACTTATTTTGGTACTTATAAATCAACTCTCGTACTTATGAATTGAAAACGTACTTATTTATAAGTACATACTTATAAATGGACATATTGATAAAAAATTAAATTTAACCTTAAAATTCTCAAAATTTACGCCTGCGGCGTTGAAAAAGATTTGGGGAGAAGTATAAGTGATCTGAGCGATGATAAATTTTTTTAATTGTATTTTTGTAGCGTACTTATATTTTGAAAATTTTCCCATTATGCACTTATAAATTAAGCATTTTGTACTTTAATTTAACGTTTTTCAGATGAGAACCCTGTATTATAGTAATGTAAGATAATCTTGGGAACCAAATTAAACAAAATGGAATCAAAAACTGGAATTTTTGGCTAAAATCGAAACAAAAAGTCGAATGAACTTTAAATAAGGATTTGAAATTCCCTCGACCATGATCGGATTGACTAGTCCCTGATCTCCTTCCACTTCTCTTACATTACTACATATTGCTGCTAGAGCACCGACATTACTGTACTATTGACGGTATTCCGGATAGGTAGGACGGTACTGAATACCGACCGATAATATTTCGAATTTCATCGGTATTACGGTACGGAATACTTTACAGTACAAAATTCCGACTTTAATTGTTACCAATAAACTTGAGTGTTACTCTCATTCATCAATTTTACTAAATCTCGGCCATAAAAACTTTAAACAGGGCTTGAATGTTTATAACTGGAAGGACAATTATTGGGACTTGACTAATTTATATATTTACTTTCGAATTGGGCAATAATCGATTTGATCTCCTCAGATCTTTGTTTGAAAATGAAAAAAACAGGATAACTAAGGTCAAAATCCTTCTCGCCATCTTGAAGATTTTTGACCAGAGTAATAGATAGATGACCGGAACTATTGATACGTAACCAATTGACAGCTGAAAACTGATTTTGCATCATATTATGTAAACGGTTTGCATACAGTTCATATTGATCAAATTTATAGATTAATACAAGAATTGATACTCGATATCTAAAATTAATTATAATACTTAAATCAGTACCATTTGGTTATTGTTTAATAATTTTATAATATTGTAAAGCGATTAGTCCCATTCCCCAGTCCTCGTTATGGAATTGATGTTTTTACAGAGTCGCGCATCTTGCAATCATGAGTGAACTTCGCAGAGTATTATAGGAAATAGGAAAATCGCACGCAAAGGGTAGAGCTTTAACGGAGATCTCTCTATATGGAGGGCTCTTCGTTTAATGGCCGGCCAGCAGCTCTCAGCTATTTAATGAGGAAGTGATCTGCCTTAGCCTATTTCATTACAGTAGCTTTTCCAAAGGATAATGTAGTAGCGATGCTAAGCCTATGAGAGAGAAGCGTTCTTTGCACCTTTTTTGAGAACTTCCGTTACTTTGAGCTATATTTGATGTTTACGTATAAATATTTAGGATGATCCGGCCTTAAATTATGTACTGTAACAAACTTACCGCTCATACTGCTCATGACGCTCATCCATAGAAGCGTAAATTCTCCCATCTGAATTATAATAAATAAATTTCAAAATCAATTTTCGAGCCAAAATAAACAAATTGTATAAAATAAATAAATTTTTCTCATGATATAGAATTGTAGTTAAATCTTCCCAATGTTCTCCAAATTCTTGACTTTCGCTAATAAATTTTATGAAGATTATTAAAAGTTGCTCATGATTAGATATTGTAAATTATTTAGTTATTTACTTCCCAAATCTATGTTACAGGTCCAAAAAGTTAATTTTAACTAGGAAAGTCAACACACTACTATGAAATAAACTTGTTTAAAAAGATTTTCTAAAAAAATTCAATTAAATTTTTAGATAAGATTTGTCGGCTCTATCTTAGGACATGCGTCCCATGAACCTTTATGCGTCCCATGAAAGTATATGCGTCCCATTAACAAAAAAATGGATTTTTCTTGGTGTTGTTAAGTTGAGGTATGGTTCTAAAGCATTTCTTCATGTTCGGGACCTACGCCCACTGGGTCTGGGACCGTTCCTTGCCCTATCCCTCGAAATTTCTGAAAGTTATAGCCAATTTTTAAAGTTTCAGAAAATCGATTTTAACTTTCAGAAATTTCGAGGGATAGGGCAAGGAACGGTCCCAGACCCGGTGGGCGTAGGTCCCGAACATGAAGAAATGCTTTAGAACCATACCTCAACTTTGCAACACCAAGAAAAATCCAATTTTCTGTTGATGGGACGCATATACTTTCATGGGACGCATGTCCTAAGATAGAGCCGATTTGTCTATTTTGTTTGCATATCTAGTTCATTTTTAGACAAATCTTACACATTTCAGAGCATATTTGCCATTATAAGTGCTTATTTTGTTATTTCAAAGAGACCCACCTCCCCTCCCTTAGTTTTAACCACAACTAAATATTAGCTCCACTTAAGTTTGTGAGCCAATTTAATATATAAACTTTACTGAATATTCCATAATGAAACAGGAATATTGTTCAGATCTCGTTGATCACCAAACTCATTTATATCTAAACCGTGCTTTCCAATAAATTGAACATAATCCTCTTCATTAACAGTTTGTTTATATTCTTTAATTCTTCTATTAATAAAATTGAGCTTATCTACTATATCTAAATTTTCATAATTTCCTTTTATTTGATTTTCATAACTTTTAAGAATTCCTTCAGAATGTTTTATCAACTTTAAATTAGGATTGTTGTATTTGGGGATAAGGGAATGGGAAATATTGGGACCTGGGACTTTTTGAAAAAATGAGTAAATTTTTCACATCAATGGAAGAGTATTTTTTGCGGGAGTTTAAAAAGATGGAATTTAGCGGAAGCTAATGAATAACGAGAAATTAAAAAAGAGTTCGCAAAGGAGTCTGTTGAGACTAAAATTCGAACTAAATTCTTTACGGTTTCTGCTTAAATTTTCTTATTTTAAATGGAAAAATCGAAAATTTGAGGATCGTTTTCAATAACTACATACTGAATGCCTCCATTTTGATCAACATAATTTTTATTGGAGAAACTAGAGCTCGAACTCTTAGTATCAGGGGTGTGCGAGTTTAGCCTTTCGCCGATTTTCGCCTTTTTGGATTTTCGTCTTACGCCGTTCAGTTTTTAAAATGACTTTCGGCACACCCTTGCTAAGGATCTCGCTTAGATTAAGTTTAAATAAGTCGCCTAAGATGCAATAAATTTAGCTTATTAGCACGAAGGCGAAATTTTTGAGCAAGTCTTGGTCTTAAAAATTCTCAAACTTTTCGCCTGCGGCTGAAAAAATTTTTTGGCCAGAAAGTCAGAATATTACCTATACATGAAATTTACTCAAAATTGGAACTGGGCCGTTTTCTTGGCTAAAATTTCGAAAACCTAGAAACTGAATAAACCAGAACACTAATAGATAAACAGCCTTTAAATCAAGGCTGTATATTAGGCATTTTATGGCTTCGGCTATAGTCGACTCCGGATAGTACGCGAACCATACACTACACTGCTTCAATCTTTATCACTATCATCCTCCCTTCCTTACCGCTCTTATTTTTCGTTTAAAATCGAAAACGAATGGAGGTTCAATTTCATTATGTTCGCTTAATATTACAGCTCCTCTCGCATTGAGAATATCTTCAACAGAATCATAGTTTTTGCAATCGACTTCTTTAATTTCATTTAAAAGATTCATCAGAAAGTACAACTCAGAAAGAGAAAACACATTCAGATTGATATTCCTTTGGCCTCGACCAGTTTGCATATTTGCTGAATTTTAAAAAATTATTTAAAAAAATATCTTAGTTTAAAGTTACCCGGAGGATTACGCATTCCTTTGACAAAAAGAGGAGCAAATCCGGCAAAAACCAAGACAATAAACGTCTTGGAAAATGTATTAAAATACATTTTTTAAAGGATTTTGTTTAGTTTTTTTGAATAAAACTTGAGAAAATTTTTATTTAATACTGAGGAGAAGCTTTTTAAAAATAGAAATGAAAAAAATTTTATGGAGAAATGAAGAAATCCCCTCGTTTTTATGGAGAATAAAATGGGTGGAGAGTTTGCATATGTAAATAGCATTTTTAAATATACGCGCGCAATAGGGCTGGGTCGGGTTACTCGAACCTTGTCTTATTTCGACCCGATACCCGACCCGAGAAATTTTCTTTTTCAGAACTCGACCTGAAATCCGATCTGTATTTTGCAGAAAAAGGTGAGAAAGATTAAAACTTTTATGGAATGTTGAGGGATTTTGGTGTGATATCGAAGGATCAAGAAGCGTATAGGAAGATAGAAGGATATCGGTTGATCTACAGAGATTAAGACGGATCTGAAGAAATTGGAGGGAAATCTAGAACATTAAATGATTTCTAGGGTTATTATTGATCAAAAGATTTGGAGAAAGTATCGGCGGCGTAAGGTAGAACTACTAGATTCTCTCCAAATTCTTATAATCTCTTGATATCCACCTTAATCTCCAAATCCCCTAATATTACTTTTAATTGAATCAACCTTAGAATATTTGAAAAAACCATAGAAATTTTTATTAAAATTAGGAACCTACAAAGCACCTCTCTTTCCAACTGAATTACCGCAAGTGTCCAGCGAAACAGAGGTCTCATCATACCCATAAATTTTGTTACCAAAATGTTTTTTCATACGGAGTTGTCGAACAAGCATTAAAAATCGAGCAATTGTTTTCTCGATATCAACCTTAATCCACACAAATCCCACGATATCTTCCTCAAATCCTTTTAAATATTCATATTAATCCTTAACTTGTTCTACATATTATTAAAATTGATAATAATATTTTAATAATTAGTGTAGGAAAAATAGGGGTAATTATTAGAGAGAGGGCAATTAATAGAGCATTTACGGTATATAAACGTTTATAATATTTGGACACTTTAATCCCGAGTTATTGGATTTTTCCTAGTGCGTTTATACTTTTATGCGGCACTTTATTATGATTAGACATGTAATTCTTTTGGGACGCATAAGCGCTCATGGGACGCATTAACGCTCATGGGGCGCATGTCTTAAGGTAGAGCCTTCAAAGTACTTATTTAAGTAGATACTTTACCTCATGATATTCAATAATATATTTTTATAGGAAATTAAAAATGGCAGTCGCATGCCTTGAAATGTCCTATAATGGCTCGATTGTATCCTATGGCTCATATGCTATGGCTCGTATAATGGCTCTTATTTATGCTATAGCAATGTTCATGGCTCAATTGCCTCCAAAACTAAAAGACCGGATTGGAAAAAACTGGAAAAATCCCCCCTCCATGGATTCGACCAGTTCGAGTCTTATATCTCGGCCGATAGTAGAGAATCTGGCTTATTATCTGGCTATTATTTCCGAATCCGGCTTATACACTACAGTGGCATTGACTCCTTGAAAATTGTCCACGAAGCCCTCTTTGTAACGGACAATCTTCATTACCTTAATAGAAATTTCTTTTTGGAACCTATTACCTAAATTTCCGTTCGGATCTCGGTTCTGGATTTGGATATCTGAGAATCTCCCAGGATATGCCAACCTTATTCCTAACTCTGAGTGCCTACATTAAAAGGGAAAACAGAGTGCTAACATCCTCCAATTTTTTCAATTTTTCTGTTTTTTGAGGTTATTTTTTTGTTTCGAAACAACTCTGCTACACACCCAGAGTTACCGGACCACTGGTTCTAAAATGCACAACTTGGTAATTATGCCTTAGTGCAAAGTTCGCGACAGAAATAAAAACAAAAATGAAAAAAAAGTTAATCCTTTTTTGCACGATTTTTCCTTACGGCCACAATCAACAGATATCAGATACTAAGGAAAATTGACAATTACGAGTAGAGACCGGACTGGAAGTGTTGTGCGAGAGTCGAGATCTCGTCTCGGTCCGGTCTCTAATTACGAGCCAGCCCAAGGAGGTAAGAAAAAATATGAAAAATATTTATTATGTCTATTTACATTTATGTACAATAGAATGAATTATTCATATACATACTTTACTTCCATCCTTCAAATTCAAAAATTATTTGGCCTTTGACTCCCCTAAATAATTTTTAATAATTTTTTGTTGTTCTTCCCCCTCTCATACTTAATTTTCCGCTTTCTTTTATCTAAACTTCTTTTAAATTTTTCCTTCTCCTTTATTCAACACCCGAAGAAGGGCTTTTGGTTCTTCCAGAAAAAAGTTTAGTAACAGTGCTGCTATTTTGAATATTTCCTCCTCCCCCTAGATTGTCTAAAGTTTGTCCAATTATTTTTGTAGAGACTTTGTCTTTAGATTTGTTGATAGAAGAAAAGTGTTGTTCACGAGCCCAGTCAATAGCATCACACCAATCCTTTGCATGCCGTTCTGGATCGAATAGATAATATGTTCTTTTTGGCTAAAAAAATATTTTTATTATTGAAGATATATGTAGAATATAAAATCAGAAAGTTTATACAGATAGACCCTTGTATAAGATAAGCCCCAATACTAGATACACCTCTATTTATGATACGTTCTGTGGATTTTGGTTAGCCACTATGTGGGAGAGCTACCCAATAAGGTTGTTGAATAGTTGGAAATCTGTGGATATCCTGATCCGGGTCCGAACTGAAAATTTCCGGATATCCGGTCTTTTGTCGAACAATCTTACTACCCAAACAATACCCTCTCTATTTAGGGCACACCTCCAAGATATAATTTTTCAGTCCCAATACACCTTATAACCAGGTCTAGCTGTATACTATAAAAATCTTTCTGACCGTATGAACAAAGAAAGTTCTAAAATTCTTCGCTTCAGTCCTCATTTGAGCCGAAAAAGGGACTTCCCCCTTTAAATGCATTGAAACTGGATCAACATAAAATAAATGGGGTCCTTCAGTAAGAAGAAACATTCTTCTTCTAGCAAAAAGTCCCTTCTTTTTATCAATTAATCCACATTTTAATATTAAATTATTTTGGACAAATTGGTGATATTTATGTTCTTGTTTTTGACGTTCAAGTTGGCATTTTCTTCTCCTTTCCCTTTCTTCTTCTGTTAAACTCGAAAATAATAATAAATTTGTTGTTTCGTTTAAATCTGTTGGAGGTTGGAAGGAGGAAGTTGTTGGGGTTGAGCTAAAAGAAGAACAGGAAGAAGAGGCTGAGGCGCTTGGAGGGATTGAGCATGTTGAGGGTAAAAAATCTGTGAAAAAACAAAAATTTTTTGCTCAAAACTGTTGGACCTGTCTATAAGATATACCCTCAGAATAGGAAAATAAACAGAAAAACTTCATTATAAGATACATCCAATACTGGGGAATTTCGATTTATTAGATAATTTTTGAGGAATAAATAGGGGGAGCTGTCTAGCGATATTCTCCTTATAAAAGATACCGTATATGTTTTACTTAAGTTAATTTTTTTGTCTCCTCAGAAGCCCAATCCTATTAGAAACCCCAGTGAAAAATTAGAGCTGGCCGGTATCCGGATCCCGACCGGTGCTATCCGGATCCCGACCGGTATTATATATGTATTCTTTAAAATCCCGACAGATTTTTCTGATTCCGAAAGACAAGAAATAGATAAACAAGAAATTTTTCAGAAAAATAGAAGCACAGGGCTTTGTCGGAATGTTTAGGTACATTATAAGGATTAATTTTCAAGCCTACAAGGATTTATCTTATAAAGAGGTTTGGCTGTAATTTAAAGAAAACCTTCTTCTCTCTTTTAACTCTGAATCCAGAAAAAATCAAATTTTAATAAATAAATATAGCTCGCGTTTCAAAAACACCTCAAAAAGTCAGTCATTCAATTGGGCAGCTTGGACATATATAATTTTTAAAAAAAGCCAAGCAGCACAAAGAAGGACTGATTTTATGGTAGAGATTGGGATAGACAATTTTTTAAAAATTAAAATTTTTTGAAGAAATTTTTTTTTGATTTTTGGATTAAATTGAATGAATGAAAGAATGAATCCTCTCAAAATTATTCTCTCCCAAAAATCTTTTTAAATATTTATAAATTGGTGGGAGGGGTGAGGGGAGTATAAACAAAACTTAAAAGCAATACACACTTTCCCTCTCATTTTTCTATTAAAAAATAGGCCAATAAATTACAAAAAAATGTCCAAACATCCCCTACTATAATGTGTTGAACCTCAAAAAATCAGCAGAAAATAAACAAATACAGGAAGAGAATTGAGAGATTAAAAAAAATAAATTTATATAAAATAGAGACTTGTTACAAAATGAAAAAATTAAGAAAAATTTTTTTGAAAATAAACAAAAATATTTTTTGATATAAAATTAATGGAATGTTTGCATAAATATTATATTTTGGCGAAAAAAAAATAAAAATCAAACAGAATTTTTATTTTTATTTTTTAATACCTCCAAACCCTCAAAAAATTTTTAAAAAATTTTTTCAACAAAATTTTTTATTTAAAAATTCTTCAAAATTGTCCCATTCTCTCCACCATAAAATCAGCCCTTCAATGTGCTGCTTTTGGCTATTTAAAAAATTATATTATGTCAAGCTGCTCAGTTGAAAGGCTGACTTTTGGGTGTTGTTTGAAACGCGAGACATTGATATTTTTTCATGTTTCTTGATTCAGAGAGGATTTGTTTATCAACAGGGACGGGGAGGTAAAGATGGGTATCAAAATCTGAGGGGAGGAGGGGGAAAGAGTATGGACCAGGGAGGTCACGGGTCAAGAAAAACAGTCGGTCGTTGGTTTCAAAGTTCTCTTCGGATCGGGGTTCGTGACAAAAAATTTCGTGTTTTGAGTACCCCCCCCCCACCTCCTTAGTATGGCTAAAGGAGGAAGGGGAAAGAGAAGTGCTCCCAATTTTATTATTAAAAAATTAATTTTAGACACCTTCAATACAATCAAAATCCATAAATCCTTTAAGTGAAGTACATCCACCCCCACCCCCGCCAACAGAAGGCCCCAAACCCATCAATCTATAAAGCGCTGCTTCATTCAATCCAGGCTCAATATTTCCAGATAAGGGATTATAATCACTATAAAATGCTGGTTCTCCACAACTTGCAGGCAAATAAGGTTTTAATTCTGGCGGTTTTCTTGTAAAAATATTTTCCCAGTTAACATTCTGTTTTGAGAAAAATAAAATTTTTGAAAATTTTTTGAAAATTTCCAAAATTTTTTTTAGAAATTTTTCGAAATTTTTTTAAAATTTTCAAAAAAATTTTTTAATAATTTTTTTGAAATTTTTTTATTTCACCTTAAAAAATTCGTGTCTTTTTAGAGCCTCTATTCCCCCATTAGCAGCACTTCCAAGACGTTCACTTGGTTTATAAACAAGTAATCCACTAACTAATTGTTTGGCAATAGAAGGGAAACCGTCTGGGAAGTGAAAATCTAATCCAAGAATTTTCTTCAAAATTTTGTATTCATTTACTGCTCGAAAAGGCCTTTAAAAATTAAAAAAAAATTAAATTAATTTTGAAATTTGGTTACTAAAGGCAGACCTTGTTATAGGATACTCCCTGGAAAATTGTCTCTTATAATGAGGGGTATTTTAAATAGAGGATTTTTTGAATCTCTAGGGTAGCCTTACACAATAAGGTTGCCGGATCCGAAAAAAGGTGGGACTGGATACGGCCTTGTCATCCAGTAACAAGCCTATTATTAAAAAATTTCTTAAATAGTGATGTATCTAGTAGGAGGGTTGTTCCCCAACAAGGGGGGGGGGGGGCATGGGGGGAAGAGGGGACGTGAAAGTTTTTCGGGGAGGCAGCGCCACGGGGGGGGGGGGGGGGGGGGGGAATTTTCAAAAAATGTCTCAAATTCCCCGACTTTCGGGGACGGGGAACAACCCTAGTATCTAGTATTGGGTGTATCTTATGTAGAGGTGCCTGACTTCTTTTAAAAATGCCAAAAAAATAAATTTACGGTTGTCCAGAGATCATTTGAAAAATAATAGCCCCCAATGCCCAATAATCACATTCAGACCCAACATCTTCAGATTTGAGAACTTCCGGACTTATATAATGTGCTGTACCGACAAAAGAACTTCTGACGCCCCCACTATTTTTGTTGGGGGAAGAAGTTGGTGGTGGGGGTAATGTTGTTGTTACATCATCCAAAATTTGTTGAGGTAATTGTTCTGGAATTTTAATTGAAAAATAAATGTAAGGATTCAAAAAAATTTTAAAAGCAAAGGGAGGGGTTTGAGACCTAAAAGAGAAAAGATGGAATAATTAGGATTGTCCGCATAATGCGGATTTTGAAAATTGAATTTTTTTCCAATTTCGGACGCATACCTGATCAGAAAGCACACTATACGTGTTTTCCCGACTTCAATTTTTCTGAACAAATTTCACAATTTCTGAACGGGGTAAAAGTTAAAGTTATCTTTCATTTCCCAAAATTCCCCTCTATTTGTCTTTGGTAATTTAACAACAAATAGCACAAAATTAAACTGAAGATAAAAGTAAAAAATGGAACAACTAAAATTTTAAATTGTTCAATAAATAGTAAATAGCGAGGAATAATTTTGGAAGCTACATAAATACTTTCAGTTAAAGGGACATTATTTCCACAAATTAATCACCTTTATTTGTCTGTTCAGAATTAATTATTTTGGAAGTTCCAAAATCAGATAGCATAATATGCCAATCTTTCCCAACCAAAATATTTTCGGGTTTTAAATCTCTGTGAATAATTTTGCATTTATGCAGAAATTCTAAAGCACAGAGAATTTCTGAAGCATAAAATAAAGTTGCCTCTTCGTCAAAAGAGCCTAAACGTCTTAACCAATCTAATAATTCTCCATGTTTTGCATAGGCTAAAGCAAAGTCTTTAAAAATAAATTTTTCTTTAATTAAAAAAAATTTTTTAGAAGACTAACAAAGGCGTTCATTGTCTTGGAATGTACAATAAAGACGAATAATGAATGGATGTCCACCTTTATAAAAATTATATTTTTCTTTTTATTTTTAAGATTGAAAAATTAATTTTTATTTTAAAAATAGGTAAAATCAAATTTCGCATCTCCTCCCCCCCCCCCCCCTCCCCTGTTCCCTCCTCTCCTTCCTTAATTAAAATATTAAACAGTCCGAGTTAGAGTTGTCGGATCCGGATCCGGCAAAAGGCCGGATATAAGAAATTTTCGGTTCGGATATCGGATCCGGATATTCAAGGACTTCCAACTATCCGACAGCTTTAGTCCGAGTCATTCTATTATGTTAATTGTAGGTATCTATAGGATATAGAGTGAAATTGAGGAAGCAAGGTCTGGTCATTTTTATAAAAGAAAAAAGAAGGGTTCGACTAAAAATAATTTTTTAAAAATTAAATTTTACCATAAAAATAAGTCAACAAAGCCATTATATCCTTTTCTCTAAGCACATAACGAGCACGTCCCTCACGACGAATTTCACTTTTGAGCAAAACTTTTATTGCATATTCGTCCCCCGTATCTACTTCTTTTGAATAATAAACCTTTAAAATGGCAAATTTTTTTTTTGTATTTTTAAACTAAAAAAGGGTGATTTTTAAAAGGATTTTTAAATTCCTCCTTAAATTCCACCTCTAATAATTAATTAAGAGTAATTTTGGGCAGTTATTCTACAGGTTGTTCGACTTCCATATTTATGGCAGCTATGGAGGGAGGACGGGGAATTTTGTCACGGGAGGAGATGGATGAGGAACGAGCCTATTGTTTCCCCCTAAAGTCCAAAAGCCTTTAAGAAATTGTTATTATTAAAATGTACAAATTTTCATACATTTACTAATATACCGCCAAAAATTAATATTTTTTGTTGATTTGATTGTCAGAAAACAAAGGAAAAAGGAAAGAGGAAATTATTAAAAGTTCTCTCCAAAATACCCTTTAAAAATAATTTTAAAAATTATTTTACCGTAGAAAAACTTCCTTCACCCAAAACATTAATAAAGAAAAAATCTTTGGGTGTTCGACTGGTTATTGTACGTGTTTGATCAGACATTGTATTTGTTGTTATTTTATTCATTTCTAAAAAAGGATTTTTTTTCATAAATTTTTCAAAATTTAAAAAATTGCAAAAATTAAAAAAAAAATTTTTTTGAAATTTTTTTAAAAAATTTTCAAAAAATTTTTATATTTTCTTTCAACAAAAAAAGACCATTTTCTTCCAAAAAGACTTTTTTCATTGAAGGCGGCAGTGCCGGGCCCTGCTGACCTACAACAACCAAATTTGTGTTTAAACGGTCAGTGTGATGTTCACTATAATTGTGATGGGGGAGGTGATGACTGCTTCCTTCTAACCCCCCATCTGTTGTTGTTTTTGTTTTTCTTTTATTGTTGTCATCACTGCTACTTCCACCTTTTTTTGAAAATAAATTTATTTATTATTTTTTGTCTGGGAGAAGAAAACTAGTAGATGTTTGTGTTTATTACTAGTACACAAGAAAACCTATGTATGTAAAAGAAGGGGATGGTTGTTCGATGAAATGGAGGTGTGACGAAAATATAGAAAAAAAATTTTTTTTTGTGAAAAACAATTTTTATAGAAAGGTTGGAAGGGAAAAACAGAAAAACTTATAAGTAAGTAGATGTTTGTCAAACGGGGAAAGTGTTTGTTTTGTCGTAAAAATATGATTTTACCCCTGGAAGGGGTTCCCCGAAGAGAAGCTTGCGGGATCTCCGCCCTGCTCGCCGGACCCCAATTCCCTGTGAAAATTGTTCCGCATCGCGAAAGGTCACGCCCAATTTAAAACATTATTTCCGTTTCTGGACTGGAAAACCAAAATAGGGAACATTGGTATAGGAAATGCAGTTCCAAAACCCCCTGGTTTCTCACCCAGGCTTTCCAAGCCCTTCATGAACGTGTTGTAATGCTATCCTCCGTGTCGCAGTTCCGCCACAAATTCCTCTCCAACATTCCAGATAACCCTTCCTTCCCTTCTCAATGCTCGTCACAACTCAATTCGTTGAACAAAATAAAATTTTGACTATAAAAAATTTACCTTTTAAAGTGCTCGAATGCGAGGAAAGTGACGAAGGAGATGACGACGACGAAGAAGAAAATGAATCGTTCTCGATATCATCTTCGGTTGTAGAAGAAGGCAATTTATTATCTTTAATTTTTAAAATACTTTCCAAAGCAATTCCGACTTTTTCAGCTTAAAAAAGAGAAAAATTTGTTTATTTAACAAAAAATATTCTTCAACTACCATTCAATCGTCCACTAGGGGAGCTCCTTTTCCCTTCCGTTTTTGCTTCAATGTGCAAGTTTTGTATTTGTTTTGCTTCTTCGTCTGTCGTTGTTTGTTTTTGAGTCATTCTCGCCATCTTAAGAGAAGGTCGAAAAGCTCGAAAGTTTTCAGAGAGATTAAAAGAAAAAATTTAAAACGCACTGAAAACGCGGAATCTTGAAACGAAAATGTCAAATTGTCAACTTTCAAAAAGTCAATTTTACAAAATGCCCAACTTTATTAATAATCGATATGATGAAATTACAAATTAAAAAATGTTTTTCGAAATTTTTTTATTTTTAAAAAAGACAAAATCCCGTGGATGTTTTGAAAAAAGCAAAAAAAAAGAAATAATACTATAATGGGGCAATGAAAGTGAAAGAAAGAGACAAGCAAATAAGGCTCCCATACAAAATCTCTATTCCTTAAAATCGCTATTCCTTAAAATCTCTACTAATCTAAAAATGCTTAAAATCTCTATTCCTTAAAATAACTATTCCTTAAAATCTCTACTGGGGTAAAAATAATTAAAATCTCTACACCGTGCAAATGGATGGTAGAGTCTCAACAAAAGTGTAAAATATGAACTTTTCATTGGAAAACCCAGACCTGGTAATCAATTGTACCCAGACCTGTACAATTGATTTAAAAATGGCTGCGGATATCTGCTTGTATCCGCCGTAAATATCGAAGATATAATACACGACTGCTTCGCTGCGGTCGTGTTCATTTTGCTTGCGGTGATCGTATCGAAGCGGCTGCTGTCGTTCCGCTGGACATGCCTGGGTTCATCCGCAGCGGCAAAAACAATACAAGCAAAATAATATCAAAAGATAAGCCAGAAATCAGAACAACGTTTCCGCACTGAACGTTGGCACTCAAAAGGCTTCCGAATGAAAAAATAGACATTTTATCCTATTTTTGGCCGTGTAGAGATTTTAAGGCGTTTCACCCGTGTAGAGATTATGAGGAATAGAGATTTTAAGGAATAGTTATTTTAATAATTTTTAGCCGAGTAGAGATTTTAATGCATTTTAGCTGTGTAGAGATTATAAGGCATTTTAGCCTGTAGAGATTTTAAGGAATAGAGATTTTGAGGGGATACGGCAAATAACAACCAAATGCTTAAACAAGCAAAAAAGAGAGAGGAAGGGGGGTAAGAAAAACAACACAAAAATTGTGAAAGCATCAGTTCGGTCTCTAGACGGATGCGCTCAAAAAATAGAAAAGAGAATTGGCGTAAACAACAACCAGTCAGTCTTGTGGTGAAAGAAAAGGGAAGGAAAGTGAGGGCTTCCCCTTATATCACTGAGAGAGGACTTTGGTGTCTCAATATAGGGGCCAGACAAAAACAACCTTATATTTAAGAGTGCATGGGTCGGGGTAACTAACGAAAGAGGGGATTGAAAAAAGGAGAAAAAAATAAAGTGAAAAGGTGTTTGTTTGTTATTTTGTGGTTGGGCAAGAGTGGATTAAAAAAATAAAAATAAACCTCCCACTTATTTATCCCCCCAGTCATTCGTTAATCCCAAACTTTTCTGAGGGGGTGGAAGAAGCAAGTAATTTAAATTTATGAGCCAAAGTTGAAACTTTGGCTAATAACAATTTGTTTACTAACATGTAATCCTTTGAGGGCTTTTAGCCAGTTAAACCCCACTATACGATACATATACTCTTTCGGCTAATAAATTGTATCTTATGAGTAGGGTTGGATACAAACTTAACCGAACTAGAACCGAAAACCGTTGTTTTTAGCCAATTAATCAAACCAAAAAATTGGGGAGACAGGCTAATAACTAGTTGTGTCCAACCCTACTTATGAGGTGTATATAAAATCAGACCTGGTCATGGATACGGATACATAATACCAAAATGCCTGCGTATATCCGCCTGTATCCGCCGTAAATATCCGGATACGGATACCAAAATCAGTATCCGTGACCAGGTCTGCATAAAATAGAGGGTATCGCTAAGACATTCCCACCTCACCCAACGACCAACTCAATCTTGAGGGCAGGTGTATTTTAGGGTGTATGTAAAATATACATATACCGCTGTTTTTACCCAATTAATCGAAACCCAAAAAAATTTTTTTGACAGACTGGGGCTAATAACCGATTTTGTCCAATCCTACTTTTGAAGGTGTATATAAAATAGAGGGTGTCGTTTAGAATACCACTCCATAACCCAGCGGCCGACTCAATCTTGAGGACAGGTGTATTTTAGGGTGTATGGAAAATATATTTATGACTGTTTCGAACCCAAAAATCGGGCAGTACTGGCTAATAACCAGTTATGTATAAACCTACTTTTGAGGTATATACATACATATAAGGAGTATCGTTTAGGATATCACTCCCTCACCCAGAGGCCAACTCAATCTTGAGGACAGGTGTATTTTAGGGCGTAAGTATGTAAAATATATATGGCTGTTTTCGAAATTAAAAAATAAAATAAGAACACAAAAAATGCAAAAATATGTGTGTGTAACCACCATTATATTTAACCAATATAATAAAAATCATTTAAAGTATTTACACACAAAGAATAAACCGTTTAATAAAATAATAATAAAAAAAAGTGCGGGTTTACTATTTTGTTTGTTTTCATTTCCACTCATTTTTCTCGTGTTTTTCCACTTTACTTGTACTAATCTTTTTCTCGTTGACAGACGCTCTGATGAATCGATGAGTAGCAATAAATAAGGCAACAAAATAGCAAAGAAAGGCCAAAATGTCAAATTTTAAAAATGTCATGTGAACAAAACGTCAATAAAAACAGACTAACATTAAACTTGTTTTTGAGAATGTTTTCTTGAAAACACGGGAAAACAAACATAAAACAATCAAATGATTAGAAAAGTTTGAAAAAGGGTAAAAATAGTTGAGGACTTGTTAAGAAGGTGTGCTTTTAGCTAATTATCTTTCCCAGGAATTAAGCAGCAATTTAATATTTTCCCCCTTACCAAGCGTTTTTATTTGTCTGATTTACTTGAAATATTTTGGCAACTTTATCGAAGAATTTATATTTTTTAATCCGAATTATGTGATAACTTTAGGGAAATTAAGGTAGAAAAGGAGTAGAATGCAACAAAAATGCCTTTTGCATTCGTAGGGACGAGTTGGAGATTCTCCTAATTATCTCCTAATTACTACCCCAAACTTTTCAGTTCTTCAACCTTATTGTATTTCTTTTGTGTAATAAACACATATTGTATTGCTTAATTATTGTTGTGAAGAGACACAACACCTAAATGTTTAGATGCTACTTCCTTACAAGTGCCAGTATCTCTTTTTGTTCACTTCCGGTTTTTTATAGTCATCGCGCAAGCTTCACCTAAAAGAGGTCATCATCGCTTTTTGTCCCCTATAGACAAATTACAATTTCTCAAATACTACAAAGAATTAAAACATCCAAAGCAGCTCAATTTTCTGCATCTCTCCAATTTTTTTCGTCTCAAATTTCTGAAATTAAAGATAAAAAAATATTTTTTTCTCCAAGTTAAATTCTTTTTTTGCAAAAAAAAATAAATAATTTATTCATGACTGCCCACATTTTTTTATAAATAATTTTTATGCTCTTCATATGCCAAAAATGGGAAATTTCTTGACACTTCTTTTTTTAAGTATTTTATATTTCCCACGGCCCATGTTGTTCAAGCTTGTCACGACAACATCACTCTTTATTACCCTTTCAAAATCTTTTATAAATTTAAGGAAAATTCTGATTTTATTATAAAAATTAAAAAAAGTATTTTTATTAAGAATAAATAAATTCTGATTCTATTCTACAGAATTTAATAATGTATTTTTATAGTAAGCATAAATTCTGATTTTATGAAAGAAAATTTGTTTTCTTTAAAAATACCCAAAAATTCTGATTTTTCTTCTGATAAAAAAATACAATAAATTCTGATTTAATTAGACACCGGTTTAAAAATGTATTTTCACAACTATTAAGCATGAAATTCTGATTTTTCTTTCTTCATAAAAATACAAATAAATTCTGATTTTGAAGGAGCATTTTCTTACTAATAAAACGAAACAAAAACTTCTGGTTCTGTTAGTATTTAAATTATTTTTCGATTATTTTTAATTTACTCCCTCTCGTAACACAAATTTTAGTACTCTTCACTCATTAGCCTCAACCCAAAAGGCAAAAATCTTGAGCATCTTTTTTGCTTTTCTTTATATTCTCCTTTTTCTTTAAATTGGATTTGCGCGTCTTTTCCGCGCCTTTAACCTCCTGGCACATTAAAAAAATTGCCGACATCCTGCCGTTGCTTCCTTTGCCTTTTCTTTTTTTTTCTTGTCAGCCGGCAAAAGTCAAAATCACTTAACTTTTCCCTCATTCAATTTTACAACAGCCAAATTATTCTTGAAGGATATTTGAAAAAGGAATGGAAGGCATATTATAAATAAAAGTTTTTTTAAAATAAAATTTTTTTTCTGCGCAAATTAATTTTTTCAGAAATTTTTTTTAAATTCTCCCTTTATCCTTATAAAGCTAAACTTCCAGCGCTTATCATCTTCCGGGCCCGTTTTCAAATCTGTGAATTTTATGACAGATAAAAGTCAACGACTGGACGGAAGTCTGATAAGGAGCTGGTGGAAAAAGGCTGTTTCTCTAAACATTTTTTAATTTTTAATTAAAATTAAATAGTTTATCTCGCCTTCTATGTCCCCTTACAACTAAAAAAATTATATTTTATACTCACATCCTTGTTGTTATCTTGAATGAATTGATTTACCTTCTGATACGTGTATGTATTTTTCGAATAAATTTTTTAAAAATAGGCTAGAGAATGGAGAGTATGAGACGAAGAAATATGCAGAATTTTATGGGAAAAGTTAGAATGAATGCACATCAACGAAATCTGAATTTTAATGAGTTTTAAGTAGAGTTGCACGAGATCGATATCTCGACCGAGACCGAGACGAGAATCTCGGCCATTTTCCAATCTCGGTCTCGGTTTTGCCGAGACGAGACCACCTAACCGAGACGAGATTCTCGCCACTTAATCTCGCCGAGATCCGAGATCAGTATTCACCCCCTAAAGATTGACCTTCTTGAGTTTTATTTTGACAAAATATTTAAAATTTCGCTATTGGCATATTGTTGTGCTCACTTTAATTTAGTTGTCAGAGAGCGGAGCAGGACAAATAGGCGCGGCCGAATACACAGCAACCTTCCCGATGGTTAGAGAGTAAAGTCTGCGCTGCCGTTAACTGTCTGCTCTTCCCACTGCTCTTTAGTTGGAATGCTCGCGCCGCAGCAAATCAGCGCAAGGTTACCAGGTTCTTTACCAGGTTCTCTCATTTTTGGGGGGAAAAATCTCCCTCTCTGTTAAGAGACCTGTGGTTGAGTGGCTTAGTTGTTGGGTTTAGCCTTTAATTCCATGGACATTTAAATGGGTTTTAGTGGATAAAAAAAGTTTTGAAAAATCTCGGTTTATCTCGGATCTCGATATCGGTCTCGGGTCAAATTTTGCATCTCGGTCTCGGTCTCGGTCATGCGAGTCTCGGTCAATCTCGGTCTCGGATTTTTTCTAAAATCTCGATCTCGTGCAACTCTAGTTTTAAGGGCTCCTGGATAATGTGTCAGCGGACTATAGGTCAGTGAAATATAACTGAGGAGGTCAGTGAAATATAACTGAGGATTATGAGACATACAGTGTAATTTGAAGGGACTAAGAGGGATATCGACGGATTTGTGGGGATTATGAGGGATTAAGCCTCAACCCAAAAAAGGATTTTAGGCGGATATGGATGTATGAGGTGTCATTCGACTCAGCTCGACGAGCTGAGTCGAATGAGGGGTGGGAGAAGTTTGTCCGGTACCTAGGGACCGAGATACAGAGGGCACAAAATGGTCAAAAATCGTAGGTGCCATAATAGCTCATTTGAAAGAGCTATTATTAGCTCATTTGAAATATATTTTTAAATGAATTAAAAATATATTTAAATTAATTTATTCACGAGGAAAACAATAAAATAATTATTGAGAAATATTAAAATAATTAATAAAAAATTATTTACTTTATTTATTTAAAATCCAGAATGTTTATTTAAAATAAATTAAAAGTTTAAAGATAAAGAAAATCCATTTAATTAAAAAAAATATTTTTTATTGATCCCAATCCAAATATCCCAAATTAATCCCAATTTAAAAATCCCAAATTAATCCCAAATCCCAAAAAATTCCAATTAATTAAATTCAAATTGTCTTCACTTTTATCCATTTTCTTTTTTAAAGAATCCAAGAAGAAATATGCATTCTTTTAATTTAAAAATAAATTATATTTTAAAATAAAATAAAAATAAACCTTTCCATTTTTCGAACATTTAAAACAGATTCTGTATCATTTTTATTTGATCCCATAAAATCATACATTTCACCAACATCTTCAATTATTAAATTATAGAGAGAACCTTCATTTGTTGTAATTTCTCTCCATCTTCCAGCAGACCAAGGATCAGAATTTCCATTTGAAAAAATAATATTTGACGCATTTGGCCATTCATAACCATAATTATTTTGAACAAAATAAGGATCAAACATTTCTTTAGTATACCCAATTGAAGAATAAATTTTTAAACAATTATTTAAATATTCTGTTTCATTATAATAACAATTTCCTTTATCAAATGGATCAAATGGTGCCCCCTTTTATTTAAATAAAAATAAAATTATTTTTTAAAATTTAAATTACATGAATACTACACATTGGAAGAATAACTTCTGTACATGTTTGCCAATCCCAACCTTATTTTAATTTATTTTTATAAATAATATTGGTAATACCAAGGCTGGTCCCCCCTTTTTTTCTGTTCCCCTGACCATTTTGAGCTTTTTTGCTTGGCATATAATTTTCAATATATCATTAGAAAGAGCTGTTCGAGCTTCGAAAGAGCTGTTCGAGCTGAGTAGAATGATACTGTGATCGGTTAGATTTGGCTAATCTGAACAGGATTATGAAGCTAAATCCTCGATGGACGTGCTTTTTGTGATGCTGAAAGGGATTAAAACAAACGCTCATAACTATGTTTATTTAAGTCGGATTTCGATGAATTTAGTACGGTTCGACTCAGCTCGAAGAGCTCTTTCGAATGATATATAATTTGCCATAAAAAGTTTAAAAAATCGAAAAAAATAGAAAGGAAATAAAGGGGGGGACCAGCCTTGGAATTACCATAATATTTACTCAAAAATACCATCAGTATCACCAGCTTCCGAAGGTGGTGAAAAATCCCATAAATCAATTTCTTTATATTTTCCAGTATAATTATTCCATAAATTGAGTACTTCAAATGATGCTAATATATATTCTTCAGAAGTTTTAGCTTTTAAAAATGGTTTACAAGCTTCTTTTATTGGCCAAGCTGGTAAAGGTCTTTTTAATGAAGTAGAATATGGATAATTTACTTTTGCCATTAACTTTAAAATAAAGGAACTTATATGATTTGGGTATCCCTTTTTAAGCCACGCCCCCTTTTCTCCTTTTCCATTATCAATCAAACTTAATACGTTCAGAATAGTCAGCCTTCTTTCTCCCTTTTCATTCTACTCTTCTTCATTTACTTTTTCCCGTGGCTTAAAGCCAATGTAGCCTGTGGCTCCCGTAGCTTTTTAAGCCAAGGGGGCGTGGCTTAAAAAGGGATACCCAAATCATATAAGTTCCAAAATAAATTTATTAAAAAAAATTAAATTTAATAAAATTACATCAAAAATAGCCAAAACATTATAAATTAATAATTCTCCATCATCTGTACTATTAATTTTTGAAATATTTGAAAATTTAAATTTATCATTTAAATATTGCCTTCCATTTACTATTTTTAAAAAATAAAATTAATTTAATTTTTAAAAGAAACTAAACAACTTGTTTTAGATAAATTTCTTATATTTTCAAAACTATTAAATAATGCTTCTTTTTTACATCCATTTTTATTTAATACATTAGTAACAATACTCGAATATTTTAAATCAGGTCTTGGATTACTTGAGACATTTACGTAGAAATGAACTGGTGCACTTGAAGCAACTCCTCTTTAATTTTTTTAGAATTAATTGAGGGTTCGGATCGAGAAAATGTTAAGTGTATGTACAAAAAGTTCAATTTGTAAGTACATAGGGGGAAAATAAATATAAGTACGCTACAAAAAAATTTTAAAAAAATTTCTGTGGCGCCGAAGGCGCCAAAAAGTCTTCAAAAAGTCTCTGAAAAGTCTTCTATTTCTTCTATTTTTTGCGCCGCAGTCGAAAATTTGGAAATTTTAAGGTTAAATCTAATTTTTTAACCAAATAGTCTATTGGTAAGTACGTACTTACAAATAAGTACATTTTTAATTTTGGAAGTACGAGGGTCGATTTGTAAGTACTGTGCTTCCAAAATAAGTACGAATCCGAACCCTGAATTAATTAATTAAAAATAAAACAAACCCATTAACCAATAAAGGATACTATAATAATAATTAATTTAAATATTAAAAAATAAAAATTAGAGACCGGACGGTACCGTACTACGACGGTATTTTCGGTATTTATCGGTATTCCGTATCGGTAGTACGGTACGGAATACGGTTCGGTAAAAATTTGAATTTATCGGTATTTTTTGGTATTTCAGTACGGAATACCGTTCAGTACGAAATTCCGGTCTCTAATAAAAATAAATATAAACACCTTAACACGTAATCTAACAGTTAATTCGCCCCCATAGCCATAACCAAATGAAATAACTTTTGAATTTTTTGTATTTTCAAGTCTTTTGTATTTAATATAATTAATTAAATTAACATAATCTTCCAATGCTTGTTTCGAATTTAAATATTTTAAATAATTAACAGATGTAAATGAAACATTCCCAAATGGTGAACTTTTACCATAAAAACGATGTTCAGCAATTATTAATATTGCACCAAAATGTTGAGCTAATTCCCAAATATAACCCTTGAATATTTAATTATAATTTAATTTTTATTTATGTAAAGCATATAGCTATTTAATTTCCTAAGGCTGAGCAGTAGGCGGCGTGGTGTATCAGTCCGGTCTACACATCAGTCCGGTCTACTGAAGATGTTGGTTCGCCCCAGCCGCCGAATA
The DNA here is from genome assembly GCA_036172945.1 of Meloidogyne incognita. Lineage (NCBI taxonomy): Eukaryota > Metazoa > Nematoda > Chromadorea > Rhabditida > Meloidogynidae > Meloidogyne > Meloidogyne incognita. The sequence continues at coordinate 2,290,426 of JARQAC010000037.1, forward strand.
ACCTTCTGCACTAGCTAAAGGAGAGAAATAGCTATAGCCCAGCTGCTTTACGTTTAAAAATATAGCCCAGATGATTTACTATTTAAAAATTAAATTTTACATTATCTCGAGCATTGTCTTCAGCATAAGCATTATCTCCAGAATAAAAAAATATTGGAGGATTATTTTTTACTTGAACATATTTTGTATTAATTAAATACCTTTTTTAATTAAATAAATAATTAAAAAATAAAATTTAAACCTTAATTTAAAAGTTCTTAAATCATTTCTATTAAAATGATCAATAGGCATATTTTCATAATATTCTTCATTCCAAGTTGGTTTTAATTTATTTGTCTCATTATCATCAAGACAATATAATTGAAAAATAAAATAATTTAAAAAGATTAAAATTAAAAATTGAATATTCATATTATTCCTAAAAATAATAATAATTAATTTATTATATTTTAATTTAATTAAAATAATTAAAAAATTATATACCGTATTTATTCGATTAATTCCCCTCCCTTGAATAATTCCCCACCCTCTATTAATTCCCCATGCCAGGGATGAGTTGAAAAAATAATTCCCCTCCCCCAAATACACGTTCAAATTTCAAAACTCGAATAATTCCCCGCCCTCTATTAATTCCCCATGCTACGGATGGGTTGAAAAAATAATTCCCCGGGGAATTAATCTAGTAAATACTGTAATAAAATAAAAATTAAATAAAAAATTAAATTAAAATTAATTAAAATAATTAAAAAATTATATAATAAAATAAAAATTAATTCAATTTATATATTAAAATTTTATCCAAAAATAATTAAATATTTATTTTTTTTTGCCTTTTTTCCTTTTTTAGAAAAAAATTATTTTAGTTCTAAAAAAGTTTTTTTTAATTTAAAAAGGACTAAAATTAACTTTTTTTATTTGTTTTATATCATAATATAAAACACATTTAATAAATATATCTAATAAAAAAAGATGTTCAAATATATGAAATTCTTTAATTAAATTTAAATATATTAATTTAATTATTTTTTAAATTTCCTTTTTTAGAAATTATCTAAAGCTTTTTAATTTTTAGATAATTTTTTTTAGTTCTAAAAAAATTATTTTGCAAAAAATCCTTAAAATTAATTAATTTAATTAATTTTTTTCCAAATTTAGAGTTTTTTACGTTTATTAAAATAAATAAAATTTTATTTTAAATAAATGATAAGCAAATTAAATAAATATAAATAGGTAGATATTTTAAATTTAAATTATCTTTAAATAATTATTTTATTTTATATAAAAAATTTAAAAATTAAATTTAAATTTAAATCCAATTAACAATAAAAAATATACCTAAATAAAAAATTTTTATTGAAAAAAAATAATTTTTATTTAAAAAAATAATTTTTATTAATTTAAAATAATTTAAAAATAATAAAATGAATTTAATATTAATTTTAAATATTTTTATTAATTTTTATTTAATTATTCAAATAAATTGTTTTGATCAATTTGGCAAATATTTAAGAGATCCTGTCAGTTATGCAGCTAATAAAAAAATAAATAATTTATTAAATGATGGAAAAATAGAAGAAAATAATAATAATAAAATAAAATATAAATGGAAGGAAGAATATTATGATAAAATGCCAATTGATCATTTTTCTTTCGGAAATTCAAAAACATTTAAATTAAGGTTTTATTTTTTAAATAATAAAAAGGTACTCAGTGCTGGGTATTTGCCATTTGTTGGCTCCGGCTCCGGGCTTCAGCCTTTCAAATTCTTGGCTCCGGGGTTTCAAAATCTTAGCTCTCGGAGCCATACCCAGCACTGAAGGTACTCTTGTGTTATCCCCCCCCCCCATTTATTTTCCTTTTCCTTTCCTTTTCATTTCTCCATAAAAAGCACACGTGAATCTGATTAACATACTACTGTTAAAGGATTATTATTGTGCTTGTGTATGGTAACTCTGGATGAATAGGGCCTCAATTTCCCTTAAAACACACACACCAACGTTGGGATTGGATCTTTAATTTCAAAATATGGTAACTCACGGCATAGATTCAATTTGACCCAAGTGTATCTTTTGAGAAATAAAAATGAAAGGGGAAGAAAAATAAAATGGGGGTAGATAACACAAGAGTATCAATAAAAATATTTAAAAATAAAGATATTTAATTAATACTGATCATTATAATAAAATAAATGGTTCAATATTTTTTTACACTGGAAATGAAGGGGATATTGAAGCATTTGCTCAACATACAGTTTAAATTTATAATTAAATTATTTAAATTAAAAAAAATAAAATATATAAGGGTTTTATGTGGGATATAGCTCCAGAATTTGGTGCTGCAATAGTTTTTGCCGAACATCGTTATTATGGTGAAAGTTTACCATTTGGAAATGAAACATATTCAAATGTATCAACAATGGCATATTTAAGTTCAGAACAGGCACTTGGAGATTTTGCTGTTTTAATTAAATATTTAAAAGAAAAAAGAATTTATAATGCTACAAAAAAAGCTGTTGTTTCATTTGGGGGTTCTTATGGTGGAATGTTAACTGCTTGGATGCGTATTAAAGTTTATAATTTTTTTTAAAATTTAATTATTTAATATATATTTAATTTATAGTATCCTCATCTTATTGTTGGGTTTGTTTAATTTTAAAAATAAATATTTAATACGGCTCTATACGCAGATCGTGCCGGCTTGAACTTTTTTCCTTACTTTTTTTACTGGGTATTTTCCCAAGTTTTTATGCTTGTGATGGTTGCTATTAGAGATCGATATTTTCAAAAATCCTGGATCTGGATTTGGATTTAGGTTAGTACCATGGACAGGATTCTTGATCTGGATCTAGAAAAAATCCAGACTGGATCCAGATCCAGAGCGATCTCTAGTTGCTATAAGGAAATCTGTCCGAGTCTGTCCGTGTTTTGTCTGTCCGTGTCGAGTATCCAGAATTAACAGAAATATACGGGAATGATAGCAAGAAGAAATAAGTCACCATTTTTTCCTTACGGCAAAATCACAAACATCAAAAATGAAGAGAAATATAACCATTCCGAGCCAATCAAAAATGTAACGAAAAATATCAAGCCGACATGATTTGCGTATAGGGTATTTAACACCTTTTTATTTAAATAATTTTTAAAGAGGATTAGCTTCTAGTGCTCCTGTTCATTATTTTGAAAATATTACTTCAGGACATTCATATTTTGATATTACTATTCGAACATTTGAAAATAGTGGTTGTAAATTAAAATCATTATTTGCTAGTTTTGATGCAATAAAAAAATTATCAAATACAAGTTTTTTATTTTAAATTTAATAATTTATTTATTTATAAAAAAGCAAATGGAAGAAAATTTTTAAATGAAAATTATCATCTTTCACTGTCATCACAAATAATTAATTCTAGTCAAGGACAAGATTTAATTGATTATTTTACTGGTATAATGGATGTATGTTTTATTTAATTGTTTAATTTAAATTTGGTGCTTTATTAATATCTCACCCCCCACTCCCTATTTGAGTCTCAGATTAATTTTCCTTTTTACTGTCAATCATTCTTTCCCTCATAAATTTTAAGCAGAAGGCAAGTTAGAAGAAGAAAAATTAGAAAGGAAGCCTTTTCTTACTTGCCATTTACTTACAAGGTGACACGACTCGGGCACAGTGATCCATTTGCACAGTAAGACATTTGCACAGAGGGCATCTGCACAGAGGACAATTGCACAGTAAAGTGTTGTTTATTCGCAGACGATCTGCCCATTTATTCGCAAAACGACCTGTTTATTCGCGAAACTCTCCAAATAAACGCAACTAAATAGCAGATCAACAAAAAATAGGTCATAACTCCGTTCAGAATCATCCAATCAAGATGATTTTGGTGTCAGTCGACTCACCTTGAAGAGCTCTTTCGAATGAGCATAATTTGCATATTCGAATTTTTTTACCCCAAAAAACAGCCTGGTCTCCTCTATTGTTTTTCAATTTTCGGGATCCCTACTGCACAGACTTATGAATTAAATAGCCATATCTTTACATTTAAATAGCAGATAAATAAAAAATTTAAGAAACACCATTTTATTATTAAGAAACTTATTAGAAAGTCTAACACAAATCCACTTAACCACAAATTACTGTGCAATTGTCCTCTGTGCAGATGCCCTCTGTGCAAATGTCTTACTGTGCAAATGGATCACTGTGCCCGAGTCGGAGCGCCACTTACAATTTATGAGGGAAAGGATGATTGACAGTGAAAAAGGAAATTATTCCAAGACTCAAATAGGGAGGAGGAGAGGGGTGGGATATTAATAAAGTACCTTAAATTTAAATTTAAGACATTAGCAACAGTTGATTATCCTTATCCAACCAATTTTTTAACACCACTTCCAGGTTGGCCAGTTAAAAAGGCATGTGAGCCTTTTATTAATGCAAAAACAACTGAAGAATTAGCATTAGCACTTTATAATGGACTTAATTTATATTATAATTATAATAATTTAAAATATTTGTGTTTATGGGGTGATGATTGTATTTCTCCACCTTATTCACTTGGGAATAATGGAGATGGTATTTATTATTTTAAAAAATAAATTTAAATATTTTAGGATGGTATTGGCAAACATGTACTGAAATGTTTCAACCATTATGTGCACGAGTATGTTATATATGTATATATACCGGGACACGCCCAAGTAGGCGCGCGGCCATGTAGGCGCAAAGCCATAACTAACTGGAAAATTTCTGGACCTTAATAATTTTGGCACCAATCTCTTTAGCTCGATGAGAGGAATCGTTTAACACTAAATTTGACAAGATTCGGGAATCTTGAAGCAAGTTATGGCTTTGCGCCTACTTGGCCGCGCGCCTACTTGGGCTGTACCCATATATACCCTATATACTGTATTTATTACCCTCCCTCAACTAATTACCTTAATGCTCAGATATCACTACGAATTTTTATATCCCCGAATAAATCCACATTAATCTTCCAAATCCAGTTGATTAGTTGATACCGTTGAAATACCTCTTGAACCCTCCAAGTCCCATTACATCTCCTATAATTATCTCCACATTCGGTCACATATTGTATATCCCTGTTCATATCTTTATGATAAAATAAAAAATTTACAGGTCGAAATAACAATTTTGCCCTCCCTCAAATAATTACCCCGCCTGCTTTTATTACCCCCTTTAGCGAGAGATCGAAACAATAATTGCTCAGGGTAATTAATACAGTATATACGGTATATATTTTAATAATTAAAAAAAAATAATTTTAGGGTCCTCCATTTGATCCATTTGATAAGTGGTGTCCATATCTTAATGAAGATAAATTTAATGATTGTAATCAAAGTTATTATAATGTTGGATATACTAAAGAATTATTTCGTCCAACTTGGATATTTAATAATTATGGTATTGAATACCCAACAGCGACCAATATAATATTTTCAAATGGAAAATTAGATCCTTGGTCTGGGGGAGGATGGAGACAAACAACAACAAATGTTGGTTCATTATATTCTTATGTTGTAGAAGATTCAGCTCATCATTATGATCTTCGTGGTGAACATCCATTAGATACACAATCAATAAAAGAATTAAGAAATAAAGAAAAGTATATACCGTATTTTCACTAGTAATCCCCCAGTCTTTATTAATTCCCCACTCGGTTGATGGGTTGAAACAATAATCCCCCTGTGGGATTACTAGAGAAAAGTATATAAATTAAAAATTATTTTTATTTTATTTTTTTAAATTTAGAATGCATATTCATCAATGGATTACTGAAGCTAATAATATTGCAAACAATATAAATGAATAAAAAAGACTTTGTCGAGATGAATGGAATAAAAATGATTAAATTTAAAAGTTGGGGGATTATGTATTATCCGAATAATTGAATTTAATTAATTGGAATTTTTTGGGATTTGGGATTTGTAAATTGGGATAATCTGGGATATTTGGATTGGGATAAATAAAAAATATTTTTTTAAATTAAATGGATTTTCTTTATCTTTAAACTTTTAATTTATTTTAAATAAACATTTTGGGTTTTAAATAAATTAATTAAATAATTTTTTATTAATTATTTTAATATTTTTCAATCTTGCGAAATAACAACCATTGTATTGAGGAATTTTAGAAAATTATTATTTAATGCTTGGTAAAAATATTTGTTTCGAAAAATTTTAAACATCAAAAAGAATATAACCCCATGGTTATAGCCCTTTATCTTAGAGTAGTTACAGTATCATCTTTAATTTTAATTCAAAAATAATACAAATAAAAATAATCTTTCAACATAAAATCATCAAAGAAAAATTTACTTAAATCCGTTTTTTATTCTTTTTTAAATAAATTTGTATTTTTCTCTTCTCATTACTATCATCTTCACAAACTTCATCTTCAGCTAAGGAAAGTCCCGAATCTTCTCCTCCTTTTTGTTCCTCTGTATCAAACAAAGGCACTTCATATTTTGAATGTGAGCTTATAATACCGTTAGGGCAATGGTGTTTTTGTTGTTCGTGTAAATGTTTTGAACTAGTATCAAAAATTTGACAGATTTTGAGCTGAAAAGTGGCAAAAACTTGATTACATTTGAACACTGTGTAAGCTCTGAACTGTAAGCAGAGATGGGCTCATAATGGTCAAAAAATTTAATGGGAAATTTAATCAAAAAATTTAACGATATGAGAAGAAAGGCATCAAAATCAGCGTGATTGAACAAGTTTGGAGAACGATACAAAAAGCCTAACAAGCACTTCGGAAAGCAGAGGTCACTTGATTCATTTTTGTATCGTAACTTTGTTCAAACTTGTTCAATCACGGTGATTTTGCTCTCAGCTCGATGAGCTCTTTCAAATGAGCTATCATTTGTCTATTTGAATTTTTGACCCTTAAGGGTGGTTAAACTTTTGTAAATTCCTAGTCCAACACCACCCCCAATTTTGAAATTTATTCGGATATTGGATAAGGGGAGCTGCCTAAGCGTTGTTTGTGCCCAAAAAGTATGTCTTATAGCGCGTTCTGACTACAAAATTATTAAAATTGCCTCATTAGTTTCGTCCTCTCTATAAGTAAATTGAAGAATAGCATCCTCCTCTTCACAATTAACCAATTTTTGCAATACATTTCTAGCCCCTTTTTCCGTCTCATCCTCTTCAATAACTCTTTCAACATTTTTATAATTATCAATTGCCAAATCTAAAGGTTCTATTGAAGCAGAAATTTTTCTTTGTAAAGAAGCTAAAGACTTTTTTCTCTCATTTTTTATTTCATTTATTTTTTGTGATTCCGTAATTTGTATTAATGAAGGGGAACCAATAGGTATTACAGCAGAGGGGGCAATATATTTATTTTCAATTTGTTGGAGAATAAAATCTATCAAGTGTTGGAAACGGAGAAGAATAGCTTCTGTTGGTGCCAAAATACTTTTTTTAATTCGTGCGCGAAGTCTGAGAAAAAAATTTTTTTTTCTCAAAAGACTTTCTAAAAAATCTCACTTTCTCAATGCAAATTGCATTAATTCAAAGGGCAACATAATTGGAGGAAGGATTAATCTTAACCACCACCTAATTAGACGCCATCGTCGCAGCCAACTAAGCAAACCAGCAGCACTTCGAGTTTCCATATCGGTTAAAGCTTTGTTAAAAAAATAAGGGTTTTAATTAGGATGGTTTAAGACTAGTTATTGTGCCGGTTTTGGTTCAATTAAACCTCAATTCAAGGTTCATGTTTTTAAATTTAGTTAGTCATAGGGGGAGGGAAGCCGTCTAAGAAATACTTTAACAATTGATACACTCAATTTTAGATACAATTTTCAACAGAAATATAAAATTGAGGTTCAACTATAGTTATATCAGGGATATGAGGGGACCCAAAAAATTTTGAAAACCCAACCCGGAACCCTAAACTATTTTTTTCAACATGTAACATTCATAGTGTACTAGACATCTGGATTTTGGGGTCAAAACAGACGTTATTTCGAAAAAAATTTTTTACAGAAATTGGGTTAAAACGGCTAATTTTCGGCAAAAAAAATTTTTACACACTCCCGATTTTAATCTTTTTCAATAAATTACTCACTTTTCTGGACTACTGAAGGCAGAGGGATAGACGAAAAACTAGAGGAGGCAATACGGCCTAACGGTCCAAGACATAATTCACAACCATTTGATCTTCTTCTATTAACAGGACTAGCACTGTTAGCCCGTTGCTTTTGCAAAATTCTTATTCTATTACTTTTTAGAAAGGGTTCAGTTGTTGGTATTGGTAAAGATTTTTTGGTAATTATATTTTGTGTTGGGGTTGATGGAACTGGAATAGCGTTTGATTGGACTGTTAGACATTCAATACAAGGAACGAGATCTTAAATAATACAGAAATTATTAAGAAAAAGGTAAAAAGTAGAGTCAAAATCAGGAAAAGGCTTGACCATTTTCAGGAATAAAATAGGTTTTCATGGCAAGACAGGGGCCCGGATAAGAATTTTTCGGACTCCTGACTATCGCATTTTGAAGAAAATGAATGTGTTAAAGGTTTTAACTATGTAGGGTTGGACACAAATGGTTAACCGAACCGGAACGAAAACGTGGTCGAAAACCGAGAGCACCGGTTAATAATCGGTCGTGTCCATGAAAAAATAAAAATCGGAATCAAACCCCGTAAACTCCAACTTATAAGAAAAATTTAAAAAAACCGACGATTTTTGGTCAGGAAACGAAGTGCATCTTCAAATCCCTGTCGACAAATCCGAGAGCAAACTTCTGGCGCAGGGGGAAATAAAATTACAATAGAACGAAACAAATTCTGGGTGGTGAATTGAACGGAAGTGCCAGCAATATCAAAGCCGAACATACTAAAATTTTTGGATTTTTCAGATTAAGGACAAGTTTTCTAAACTTGCCTTGCACTATCCTCATCAGTCGGGCAAATGTCGGATTCACCACTGAATGGGCTCACCTTAAAATTTTTATTATTTGACACCTTAAGGTGTATCCAGAGGGAGGGGGGACCCACCACCACAAAATGGAGAAAAGAGGAAGAATATTGGCGAAGGAATGACCGAAAAAGGTGAACTTCTCCATCCATAACAATTCAGAAAAGTGTTGCGCCGAAAATAAAAAAATCCGGGGTTACAGGCCCTTCAAAATTTTCGCCCAACTGTGTTAAACGAGGTCCTACCGGTCTTATTTAAAATTAACCGTAATAGTGCCGAGCTCCCACTTTCCTGGCTGATTATCCGAAAAAGCCCCATCAATATACTGCTCTCCTCGGTAAGTTGGCGGAGTTCTTCCACAATAAAAAGGAATAAAACAAGAACACAAAAGTGCCTCTATCAACTCCTCACGAGAGACAAATTCAGAAATAAGCGCATTTTTGTAATCCCGTGCCCGTGTAGCGGAAATAAAAAGTCGACCAGTACAGAGAATATCTGGAGGGAATTTAAGAAAATTTGGAAAAAAATTTTGGAAAAATTACGGGCATTTTCTGGTAATGTTTGTTCAAGTCCTTGTCGAACAAGTGCAAGAACATCAAAATTGGGAGAAAGTGCAAGTAAGGAACCAGCACGCGCCTTTAAAAATTAAATTAAGAATATTAATTTTTAAATAATTTTAAATTATAATACCGGGACCCGGTATTCCTTTTCTTTAAATTTTTCTGGACCTTTTATCGGGTCAAGAACCCAAATCCCTCCTAGTTCGAACTCTAATTAAAATTACTAGGTACCTAAATTTGTTTCTTCTCAGTAATCCTCCCAAAAGTCCGCAAATCTTGTCCGCAAGTCAGATTTATTTTGGCACAAAAGAAATTTCCAGTTAGATTAACTCTAAAGGTCTATCATTATTTGTTGATAAAGTACATAAAATTGCAAAAGATTGAAGTTAGAGACCGGACTTGAGTGATCGTTCGATAATATCGACATCGATATATTGATATTTTCCATCGTATATCGTATCGATCCGGTCTCTAATTGAAGTCTAATTTGCGGACAAACTTTGCAAACTTTTGGGAAGATAAAAAGTAAATTAACCCAAATTTTCTACAAAATTTACCAAAAATATTAAAAAACAATAATTTCTACCTCAGTAACAATTTGCAAAATTGTACTGGTTGCGTGTGACATACACACATTACAAACCAAACCCGCAGCTGCAATTGCACCTGCGGAAGCTCCTTTTATCCGATTAAGTGTTAGTTGTGGGGCATATTCTAAAATAAATTATTTCAAATTTTTATTTTTCGATTAATAGCAGCACCTTTAATTGCAGCACAAACCCCCGCATGGTAAATACAAAGAAATCCACACCCAGCAAAAGAAAGCTGCATTTGTGTTAAATTAAGAATGGGACTATGAACTGGAGACATTTTTTTCTTTAATTTTTTTAAAATAATCTGTTTGGTTTAAAAATTGTTAACTTAAATTGTTAAATAGTCTAAGAAATTTAATTTTAAACAAAAGGATTAAAAATTGAGAAGAGCGTCTGTCTATGTGGAAGCTAAATGAATGAAATCAAAGTTCAAGTGTTTCCGATAATTTTTGGTGCTTAACAAACAAAAATATCAAAGGTTTAAAATGTGAAAATAAAAAGATGTTCAGGATTATTGGGGCTAAGACATAAGACTTTTTCTGAAGGGGTTTTTGGGTTCTGGTATTTGGGTGAAGTCTGGTCTAGAGTTAGGTACGGGTGAGAGGGATTCAGCGCCGGGATTTTGCGGGATTATCCCGCGGGATCCCGTCCATATCCAACAAATTGACGGACCCATTTGTTGGAGGTGGACAAAAAATTTCTAAAAAATTTTTTAGAAAAAATCCTATATTGAGAACCCCGCAGACAAGGTTTTGCCGACCTCTAGTCTCGTTTTGAGTCCTGAAACATTTTCGGTCTTGGACATAGGTATGTATTTATATATTTAGCGCAAAAATAGAATGAAAAATGCAAAAAGGAATTACTATAACTTCAAGAAATATATTTATTTGATTTTATTTAATTTTATCTTTTTTATTTTTATTTTATATGGGTTCTTGACCGTTAATATATTCTAATCAGAAGTCGTTAAAATTAAAAATATTGGGGACATCCTAAGAAAAGAAAAGGAAAAAAGGAAGTCGCGTGATGACGCAGAGACAAGTCGCGTGCTTTTACAATTTGAAGATTAGAAGGGGGGACACAAAAGAAAAAAACGAGTGGTGGCATGTTGATTAGGAATCACGCAGTAAATTAAATAATTAAAATAAAAGAGTATAATTGTTGGAATTTAATTTTTTTGATATTTTTTGCCAAAAATTAAACCGTTTTTATGAAATTTTAAAAACCGAAAACCGTAAATTCATAAAAAAATGAGTGATTCTATTAAAAATTCCCCCAAAATAAAACCGGGATCAAAATCAAAAACCGGGGGTACCGGTTAATAACAACCCTATTTTCAAGTTTTAAATAGTCGGCGGTTTCCAAGAAAAAAAAAGCTAAAAGTAATTGCAGGTTGCCCCAAAACCCGCAAGTTTCTTTCTTATTTATTTTATTAATTTTCTCAAAAGTAGTATATTTTATATTTTTGTAATTGTCACTCTCATTCTTAAACAAATTTAAAGTTCAGAAAGAAATTTAGAAAACACTTGATTCCTACATAATCTTATAAATTTTTGAGAAAATATATAATAAATTGCGGAAAAAAACTTGCGGACTTTAGGGCAACATATAATCAAAAAATTATTTACGGAAAATTTTTAACTTTCCGGCAAAGTACTGCTTCCGGAAAGTTTAAAAAAAATAATTTTCCGGAAAGAAATAATTAAGGAAAAGGCTAATTTAAGTTTTAAGCCACTCCGCTTAAAACTTTCTCTCACTTAAAAAAAGGTTAAAAAAAGAAGGGATATTTTCAAATAAAAAAGAAGCCAAACAACCTTTTAATTTGCAGATCGAACACACTTTTTAATTTTGTGTTCAATATTTTTATGTTTCTTATCGCCAAATTCCCCCCTTATTTTTTTACATTTTCTCGGTTGTCTCGTGTTTAAAATAAAAAAATTAAAAACGTGTGATTCATTAAAGAAATTTTGTTTTAAGAGCTTTTATGTGTTATGATGAGTAAAAAAAAGAAAAATAAAATTTGAATATTTTTTGAGAAAAATTTTTAAAAAAACATGGTAATGCTGTCGTTTGTGGGGCAAACATTTTTCTTTTAATTTCCCTTATTTTTGCCTTTAATAATAAATCAGAATTTAAATTTTAGTTAGTAGAGGGGAGGGGGATGATAAAAAAAAGTTTGGACACAAACGACATTTTACCAAAAATAAGACAAAAATATAAACAAAAACACGATTTTTAAAAATAAAATTTAAAAAAGAGAAGAGAATGGTTAGAAAAAGAAAATAAATTTGTGTACAGTTATTTGTGCAACGCATGAAAAATTAAGAAATATATTTTTAGAGCGTCTGGCCAATCAAATATATATTTTTATTTAATTCCCCGTCGCTGCAAATCGCCTTAAGGAAAACGATTGACTGATTAGTTTAATATTATTTTTAACAGAAATGTTAATATATTGATTAAGAGGGAGAAATTAATTGTGAAAAAGAAAATTTTCGTTAATTAAAAAATTAGCGAAAAATCATTCAGACGTAAATTGAAAACGTGCTTAAAATTAAAAGGAATGGGGAGAAAAAAAATTTTTGACAGTGATATTATAGTATATGTTGTAAAATCGATATTTTCAAAAATCCTGGATTTGGACTCTGGATTTAGGTTAGTAACCTGGACAATATTCTTGATCCGGAATCCGGATCCAGAAAAAATCCAGACTGGATCCAGATCCAGACCGATCTCTAATATGTTGTCAATGTTGCAAATCCACAAGGAAATTGACCCCAATTCTCCATGTATTTTTTGCGAGAAATAGCGATGTTAGGAACTAACATTTGGGGATCTGGATCAGAGAACTACCTAAAATAATTGTCGGACGAGAAAGGGAAGTCGAGGGCCAACCTTTAAAAACAAAAATTTACGACGATGTTGGGAAATAACATGTCATGGATGTGTCGGGGAACAACCTAAAAACCATTGTTGGGAGGAGACGGGAAATCTTGAATCACCCCTAGTTATTAAAAAATTAAAAAAAATTAAATACTTTTTGAAAAAGGTCAATTTGTTGTTTAAAATTATATCTGTAAAATTATTTAAAAAAAATTTCAATAAAAAATAAAATATATATTTAGAAATTTATGTTTTGTCTTTAAATAACATATTTAAAATGAGCAAATATTTGAAAAAAGATAAAATCTTTAAAAAAGGCATGTAAATATTTTTTGTATTTTTAATCGAAAAGGGACAAATGAAAAAAATAACTATATGTATTTAACGAAAGTTATAACAAGCCATAAGTAAAAAAACTGTTGAATTACTGAACTTTATGAAGTTACAGATTAACAATTATTTTAGGTATGAGTGAGATGCGTTACACATCCTTCCCCAAACCTAAAATAATTTTTTTTCATAATTAAAAAGATAAATGTGTATATGGCTCACTATATCAAACGAATAATATAGCATATTTAAATTTGTTAAACAAATGAACATATACAAAATAATTCCAAAAAATCAAAGATTAACTCCAAGCTTTTTATCCAACAATTGTTTGTTTTCAAAAACATTCACCCAAAATTTTAATAATCATAAATTCAACAAAACTAATCCATATGTAATTTTTTTATTAGAATTATTATTTTCTTATTAAAAATAAATACCGTATTTATTCTAATAGAATGGCGGCCATTCTATTTTTCAACACCACAAAAAGGGTTCATTTAATTGGATGGGCCATTCAAATAGAGGCATCCATTCTATTTTTCATAGAATGGCTGCCTCGTCAAGCTCTTTCGCTTTTCGAATGACATATATTTTGTTGATTTTTATTTTCGGTACGTATTGTAAAGTTTTTCCCAAAAAAGGTAAAAATAAATAAAGAAAATTATTAAATGGGAGCAGACTTAAAACAAAAATTTAAAACGAAAATTTAATTGAAACTAATTAAAAAATTTAATTAAATTTGATTAAAACGAAAAGTTAACAAATAAACGAATTTTATAAAAAAATTTTATAAACTAAATAAAAACTTTCCCATTTTATCTCCCCATTCTAAATTCTACCCATTAGGAAGAAATTTTTATATTTTGGGTGGCGCGCGACGGGCTCCTCTGACAATTAAACAAAGGGCTGCAAAAGTTTGGTGCGCCTCAAGCACCCATTTTAAAAAAAAGAAATAAAAACCATTTTGTAGAATAAACATCATGAGAATAAATTCAAATAAGATCTTCTCTCTTGTAATGAAGCATCGTTATAATTTCACCCTAAAAATTTTTGTATTAATTAAATATACTTTTATTTAACTTGATTAAAAGACATTCAATTTATATTTATTTCTCCCTTTTTTCATCATTATATAAAAACCATCTATTAAATTTTTTCTTGTCTTTCAAAACTGCTACAAAATGTGCATCATCCAGAGTTCCAATATGAATCTATTATTATAAATTAATTATTATGCAAAATTATATTAAAATTTAAGTATAACGAATTCTAATGAAATAATTCAAAAACATACCACCATTGCATATAAATTATAGCTTGTGCGATTAAATTCAGATCTCTCATGGAAATATTCAGCAAAATTAAAACTTTCGACCAAATTTACATTTCGAATATCTTTATTTTCAGCTCTTAAATTTTATTATATCATTATAATAAATCGTATTCTTACTTAGGTCTATCTAACTTTATTATAACAATTTCTGGTAGCTTCCATATTTTCTCACTAACAACTAATTTTGAATTGCAATTTTCGCAAATACAATTGTCTCTTTCATGTTCTTGGTTAAATATAAATGATAAACAATCAGCAAAACGTGGATGTTCTTCAGTTTTAGGTAGAAAAATTGAAAGAAAGCACTAATATATAAAAAACATGTTAATTTGAAACAATAAATAATATTATTTGGGTATGGAAATTTTTTTGAAAATTTCATAAAATAATTATAGATTTTTTAAGAATATAAAATTAAACTACAAAATTAATATTTTACATAAGAAAAGATTTTATAAAAGTTTTACAATAAATTTTAAAAATAAAACATTTTTAAAATACTAACGCTTTCTATAAACACTATCCAAGAAATGTTACACGGAATGCACGAGAAGCGATAAATGAAAACATTTGAAAATATATTCTTAATAATTGATGAAGAATATGCTCTCATTTGTGCGAAATAGTCATTAGAATAAACAATAATATCGTTTGCTGGGTATTTTCGATTAACTGCTATTGGATTGGATACCTAAGATTTCTTTTAACTAATTTTAAGAAATAATTTCAAACCGTATTGACATCTTCTGAAAGAAATTGAATGAACATTCGCTGGAATTCACAGGAATCAATAGCCACATGACCATTAAGATTTGCGTCTATGTGTTCTGCCATAAATTTCTGAAATTTGCCTCAGTGACTGTAATAATAAATTTAAAGGTAAAGATAAATTATAACATGAAATAATAGCATTAAAACAATAATAAAAATTACTATGAATGGCTGCAAATTAAGCACAGAATATTTTTCACTTTTGTAACAATTAGCTAATGCTGAGAAGGCGCCTGATAATCCCCCTTTTGAACCATTATTGTTGTTAATATCTATGTGATTTCTAATTGCTGACGTTTCATAATAGTTTACGAAATTTCCCGTATTCATCATTATTTGTAAAACTGCATTCATATAACAATTTTTATCTGGATTGGTAAATCCGGTATTCATATACGCCTAAAGTATTTTTAATGAATGGTAAAATGAAACACTTAATTTGTTTGAACCCCAAAAAGGTTCTTATTCATGAAATGATTTTGAACAAAGATTATGATTTAGCAATGTTAATATAAATCGTAACTTAACGAAGTAGAAGTATAAATAATTAATATTTCAGAAAATGAGTAAAACTCATCCTATTTTAAACATCCTAAGAACAAAAATATAAAAAATATACAGTTCCAATAATTTCATTAGAGGTTCCAGTAATTCCGCGCATGACATTTTGGAAAATCATATAATAGATAGTATTTTCTTCACCCATTTTGCAAGCAAGATTAAGCAAAGATAATAAATGGAATAATGTATAAAATATAAATACTTCTGAAAATGAATTTTTTGATTAAATTCAATTTGGGTTGGCCGCACATCCATACATCAGAAGCTTACCCTCCTCAAAGCATATTGAACACTCCATGGAATCCACATGAGTTAAATTTGCCGTTTCAACCCAGAAAAAAGGTTCACTTCTTTCCAACATTCTTTCCCTCGGTCCATCAATAAATGCAGAAAATTTTGTTTTTGTTATTGTTGTAAAGTTGCTATTGCACTAACGGATACAAAGCTTGGGAAGAGTTCATATCCTTTAATTCAGAAACTATATTAATTATAAAAATATTTAATTACCATTAAGCGCATCAGCATTCAAGACGAGGTAAGCCTCCTAATCGTCCTCTCCATTCGATTCTTCATCATAGGACAAATCGGAAAAAGGACTAAATTCAATGCTCATGCGTGCATCTTCATCATGATGTTGAGTTGTTGTTGTCGAAATGAGTCTATTAAAAATTAAAACTAATTAAAAATATGAAATATAATAAAATACCTGCAATATTTCTCGGCAGACTTGGTGTAGAAAATTGTAGTCGGTTTATTTTTCAACCTATAGGAATTTTTTCAACCTCTCTAAAAGTAAATTGAAGAATGGCATCTTCCTCTTCACAATTAACCAATTTTTGCAATACGTGCCTAGCTCCTTTTTCCGTCTCATCCTCTTCAATAACATTTTTATTTCCTCTATCAACATTTTTATAATTATCAATTGCCAAATCTAAAGGTTCTATTGAAGCAGAAATTTTTCTTTGTAAAGAAGCTAAAGACTTCTTTCTCTCATTTTTAATTTCATTTATTTTTTGTGATTCCGTAATTTGTATTAATGAAGGGGAACCAATAGGTATTACAGCAGAGGGGGCAATATATTTATTTTCAATTTGTTGGAGAATAAAATCTATCAAGTGTTGGAAACGGAGAAGAATAGCTTCTGTTGGTGCCAAAATACTTTTTTTAATTCGTGCGCGAAGTCTGAGAAAAAAATTTTTTTTTCTCAAAAGACTTTCTAAAAAATCTCACTTTCTCAATGCAAATTGCATTAATTCAAAGGGCAACATAATTGGAGGAAGGATTAATCTTAACCACCACCTAATTAGACGCCATCGTCGCAGCCAACTAAGCAAACCAGCAGCACTTCGAGTTTCCATATCGGTTAAAGCTTTGTTAAAAAAATAAGGGTTTTAATTAGGATGGTTTAAGACTAGTTATTGTGCCGGTTTTGGTTCAATTAAACCTCAATTCAAGGTTCATGTTTTTAAATTTAGTTAGTCATAGGGGGAGGGAAGCCGTCTAAGAAATACTTTAACAATTGATACACTCAATTTTAGATACAATTTTCAACAGAAATATAAAATTGAGGTTCAACTATAGTTATATCAGGGATATGAGGGGACCCAAAAAATTTTGAAAACCCAACCCGGAACCCTAAACTATTTTTTTCAACATGTAACATTCATAGTGTACTAGACATCTGGATTTTGGGGTCAAAACAGACGTTATTTCGAAAAAAATTTTTTACAGAAATTGGGTTAAAACGGCTAATTTTCGGCAAAAAAAATTTTTACACACTCCCGATTTTAATCTTTTTCAATAAATTACACTCACTTTTCTGGACCACTGATGGGAGAGGAATAGACGAAAAACTAGAAGAGGCAATACGGCCTAACGGTCCAAGACATAATTCACAACCATTTGATCTTCTTCTATTAACAGGACTAGCACTGTTAGCCCGTTGCTTTTGCAAAATTCTTATTCTATTACTTTTTAGAAAAGGTTCAGTTGTTGGTATTGGTAAAGATTTTTTGGTAATTATATTTTGTGTTGGGGTTGATGGAATTGGAATTGCGTTTGATTGGACTGTTAAACATTCTATACAGGGAACGAGATCTTAAATAATAAAAAAATTTTTTAAGAAAAGGTAAAAAGTAACAGGCTTGGAGTTGAAGTAAAAAAGGGTGAAGTAATAAGAGGGCTTGGAGTTATAATAAATAACAGGCTTGAAGTCAAGCCTGTTCCCTTCCCTCTGGAACAGGCTTGGCCATTTTCGGGGATAAACTAGGTTTTCAGGGCAAGATAAGGATCCGGCCCAGACTATGGAATTTTGAATAAACTGAATGTTTTAGGACTTCGCCCTGACTCCGGCCTTGGCTCATGAAAAAATAAAAATCGGAATCAAACCCCGTAAACTCCAACTTATAAGAAAAATTTAAAAAAACCGACGATTTTTGGTCAGGAAACGAAGTGCATCTTCAAATCCCTGTCGACAAATCCGAGAGCAAACTTCTGGCGCAGGGGGAAATAAAATTACAATAGAACGAAACAAATTCTGGGTGGTGAATTGAACGGAAGTGCCAGCAATATCAAAGCCGAACATACTAAAATTTTTGGATTTTTCAGATTAAGGACAAGTTTTCTAAACTTGCCTTGCACTATCCTCATCAGTCGGGCAAATGTCGGATTCACCACTGAACGGGCTCACCTTAAAATTTTTATAATTTGACACCTTAAGGTGTATCCAGAGGCTGGAATTCACCTTCACAAAATGGGGAAAAAAGGAGAAATAATGGCGAAGGGATGACCTAAGGCGTATCAAGAAGGGAAGGCTGGAATTCACCTTCACAAGATGGAGGAAAAGAGGCAAAGGTATGACCGAAAAAGTGAATTTCTCTGTCTATGACAATTCAGAAAAGTGTTGCCCGCTGTGCCAAAAATAAAGAATTTGAATTTTTGGCCTTATAAATTTTCAGAATTTTCGCCCAACTGTGTTGAACGAGGTCCTACCAGTCTTATTTAAAAAATTCACCGTAATAGTGCCAGGCTCCCACTTTCCTGGCTGATTATCCGAAAAAGCCCCATCAATATATTGCTCTCCTCGGTATGTTGGCGGAGTTCTTCCACAATAAAAAGGGATGAAACAAGAACACAAAAGTGCTTCTATCAACTCTTCACGAGAGACAAATTCAGAAATAAGCGCATTTTTGTAATCCCGTGCCCGTGTAGCGGAAATAAAAAGTCGACCAGTACAGAGAATATCTGGAGGGATTTTACGAATTTGGAAAAAATTTAGACAAATTACGGGCATTTTCTGGTAATGTTTGTTCAAGTCCTTGTCGAACAAGTGCAAGAACATCAAAATTGGGAGAAAGTGCAAGTAAAGAACCAGCACGCGCCTTTAAAAATTAAATTTAGAATTTTAATTTTTAAATAATTTTAAATTATATGCCGAGACCACCCAAATCCCTAGTTCGAACCCAAATTAAAATTACTAGCTAAAATTGGTTCCTCTCTTTAATCCCCCCAAAAGTCCGCAAATCTTGTCCGCAAGGATACTATTTATTTTAGCACAAAAGAAATTTCCAGAAGGATTAAATCTAAAGGTTTATCATTATTTGTAAAGTAATAAAATTACAAAAGATTCAAGTAAAATTTGCTGACAAAATTTGTAAGCTTTTGGGAGGATAAAGCAAAATTACTCAAATTTTCTACAAAATTTCCCAAAATATTAAAAAAATTTCTACCTCAGTAACAATTTGCAAAATTGTACTGGTTGCGTGTGACATACACACATTACAAACCAAACCCGCAGCTGCAATTGCACCTGCGGAAGCTCCTTTTATCCGATTAAGAGTTAGTTGTGGGGCGTATTCTAAAATAAATTATTTCAAATTTTATTTTTTAATATCCGGAATTTGTGGGGTCTGGAAAACTGCCTGGTTCAATAAATATTTATCTACTCACTATATATGCCCTTAACCATCTATAATTTTATCATGAGAAAAATAAAAGGGAACAGAAAATACAACCAAAATTTTTTACAAAAAATTGGTGTAATAAAAATATATTTTTCCCCATCTAATTTTTTTAATCATTCCTGATAATTTTTGTTTTTTCCTTTAAAACTCTAAAACTACTCTTGAGCACTTTAAATTAAATATAATTAATAAAATAATTATTTAAAAACACCTTTAATAGCAGCACAAACCCCAGCATGGTAAATACAAAGAAATCCACACCCAGCAAAAGAAAGCTGCATTTGTGTTAAATTAAGAATGGGACTATGAACTGGAGACATTTTTTTCTTTCTTTTTTTTTAAATAATCTGTTTGGTTTAAAAATGTGGTTATTAAATTGTTAAATAGTCTAAGAAAATTTAATTTTAAACAAAAGGATTAAAAAATTGTTTGAAAAAAAAGAGCGTCTGTCTATGTGGAAGCTAAAATGAATGAAATCAAAGTTCAAGTGTTTCCGATAATTTTTGGTGCTTAACAAACAAAAAAATCAAAGGCTTAAAATGAGGAAATAAAAAGACTGTTCAGGATTAGAGGTCTTGGGCTTTGACACAAGACTTTTTCTGAGGGGGGTTTTCGGTTCTGGTATTTGGGTAAAGTCTGGTCTAGAGTTAGGTACGGGTGAGAGGGATTCCGCGCTGGACTTTGCGGGGGTTATCCCGCGGGATCCCGTCACATCCAACAAATTTACGGGAACCTTTTGCTGGAGGTGGACAAAAAATTTCTAAAAAATTTTTTAGAAAAAATCCCAAATTCAGGATCCCGCAGACGAGGTTGTGCCGACCCTCTAGTCTCGTCTTGAATCTTGAAACATTTTAGATCCTGTTAATATGTGTTTATTTATTTAGCGCAAAAATAGAATGAAAAATACAAAAAGGAATTACTATAACTTATTTAAAGAAATATATTTATTTGATTTTATTTAATTTTATCTTTTCTACTTTTATTATTTTATATGGGTTCTTGACCGTTAATATATTCTAATCAGAAGTCGTTAAAATTAAAAATATTGGGGACATCCTAAGAAAAGAAAATGAAAAAAGGAAGTCGCGTGATGACGCAGAGACAAGTCGCGTGCTTTACAATTTGAAGATTATAAGGGGGGACACAAAAGAAAAAAACGAGTGGTGGCATGTTGATTAGGAATCACGCAGTAATTAAATAATTAAAATAAAAAAAGTATAATGGTTGGAATTTAATTTTTTTCCTCTTAAAATTTATTTTTCTAGGTTTTAAATAGTTGGCGATTTTCAAGAAAAAATAAGTCAAAAGTAATCGCATTTTGCTCCAAAATCCGCAAGTTTCTTTCTGGAATTTATTTTATTAATTTTGGTCATTAAAGTTCGCCCCCCCCCCTCCCAATTTCCTTCCTTGATATGTAAAGAATAAGACTTTTTTCTTCCTTAATTCCTAGAGACTTGCAAAACTCTTGATCTTGACTCAAGACTTAACTTGGGGTTTTTCCGGTCCTACTTAGTCTTGGGGTGTATTCTTGGTCTTAGAGGAGGGGGAGGGAAACAACTTGAATTTTGCCTTAATTTTATCAAAAGTAGTATAGGTATTTTATATTTTTGTAATTGTAACTCTCATTCTTAAACAAATTTAAATTTTAGAAAGGAATTTAGACTTGATTCATACACAATCCTATAAATTTTTGACAAAATACATATATAAAAAAATCCAGAAACTTGCAGATTTTAAAATTCAACATAATTATCCAAATTTCCCAGATAATTTTCCGGGAATTTGGATAAAAATCAGAAAATTATTTACGGAAAATCTTTGACTTTCCGGCTATTTACTGCTTCCGGAAAGTTTAAAAAAAAAGATAATTTTCCGGAAAGAAGTACTAGTAGACTTAAGACTTAAGTTAACCTTTCTTACACTTAAAAAGGTTAAAAAAAGAAGGGATATTTTCAAATAAAAAAGGAAGCCAATCAACCTTTTAATTTGCAAATTGAACACACTTTCTAAATAATTTTGTGTTCAATATTTTTATGTTTCTTATCGCCAAATTTCCCCCTTATTTTTTTACATTTCTCGGTTGTCTCGTGTTTAAATGAAAAAAAAATTAAAAACGTGTGATTCATTAAAGAAATTTTGTTTTAAGAGTTTTTGTGTGTTATGATGAATAAAAGAAGAGAAATAAAATTTAAATATTTTCAGAGAAAATATTTTTTTAAGAAAACATGCCAAACTTGTCATTTGTGGCAAACATTTTTCTTTTAATTTCCCTTATTTTTGCTTTTAGTAATAAAATTTTAGAAGGGAAGGGGATGGAAAAAAGTTTGGACACAAACAACTAGTGATCGAGCTGGGCCTGGGGATTTCCTGGACTACAGGCCTAAGATCCAGCCAAGGTCAATAAATCGAACCCAGGAACAAGCCCAGGCTTTTCAAAAATATCGATCACCACAAACGACAATTTTTCCGAAAACAAGATGACAAAAATAAAATAATACATAAACAAAAACACGATTTTTAAAAATAAAATTTAAAAAAGAGAAGAGAATGGTTAGAAAAAGAAAATAAATTTGTGTACAGTTATTTGTGCAACGCATGAAAAATTAAGAAATATATTTTTAGAGCGTCTGGCCAATCAAATATATATTTTTATTTAATTCCCCGTCGCTGCAAATCGCCTTAAGGAAAACGATTGACTGATTAGTTTAATATTATTTTTAACAGAAATGTTAATATATTGATTAAGAGGGAGAAATTAATTGTGAAAAAGAAAATTTTCGTTAATTAAAAAATTAGCGAAAAATCATTCAGACGTAAATTGAAAACGTGCTTAAAATTAAAAGGAATGGGGAGAAAAAAAATTTTTGACAGTGATATTATAGTATATGTTGTAAAATCGATATTTTCAAAAATCCTGGATTTGGACTCTGGATTTAGGTTAGTAACCTGGACAATATTCTTGATCCGGAATCCGGATCCAGAAAAAATCCAGACTGGATCCAGATCCAGACCGATCTCTAATATGTTGTCAATGTTGCAAATCCACAAGGAAATTGACCCCAATTCTCCATGTATTTTTTGCGAGAAATAGCGATGTTAGGAACTAACATTTGGGGATCTGGATCAGAGAACTACCTAAAATAATTGTCGGACGAGAAAGGGAAGTCGAGGGCCAACCTTTAAAAACAAAAATTTACGACGATGTTGGGAAATAACATGTCATGGATGTGTCGGGGAACAACCTAAAAACCATTGTTGGGAGGAGACGGGAAATCTTGAATCACCCCTAGTTATTAAAAAATTAAAAAAAATTAAATACTTTTTGAAAAAGGTCAATTTGTTGTTTAAAATTATATCTGTAAAATTATTTAAAAAAAATTTCAATAAAAAATAAAATATATATTTAGAAATTTATGTTTTGTCTTTAAATAACATATTTAAAATGAGCAAATATTTGAAAAAAGATAAAATCTTTAAAAAAGGCATGTAAATATTTTTTGTATTTTTAATCGAAAAGGGACAAATGAAAAAAATAACTATATGTATTTAACGAAAGTTATAACAAGCCATAAGTAAAAAAACTGTTGAATTACTGAACTTTATGAAGTTACAGATTAACAATTATTTTAGGTATGAGTGAGATGCGTTACACATCCTTCCCCAAACCTAAAATAATTTTTTTCATAATTAAAAAGATAAATGTGTATATGGCTCACTATATCAAACGAATAATATAGCATATTTAAATTTGTTAAACAAATGAACATATACAAAATAATTCCAAAAAATCAAAGATTAACTCCAAGCTTTTTATCCAACAATTGTTTGTTTTCAAAAACATTCACCCAAAATTTTAATAATCATAAATTCAACAAAACTAATCCATATGTAATTTTTTTATTAGAATTATTATTTTCTTATTAAAAATAAATACCGTATTTATTCTAATAGAATGGCGGCCATTCTATTTTTCAACACCACAAAAAGGGTTCATTTAATTGGATGGGCCATTCAAATAGAGGCATCCATTCTATTTTTCATAGAATGGCTGCCTCGTCAAGCTCTTTCGCTTTTCGAATGACATATATTTTGTTGATTTTTATTTTCGGTACGTATTGTAAAGTTTTTCCCAAAAAAGGTAAAAATAAATAAAGAAAATTATTAAATGGGAGCAGACTTAAAACAAAAATTTAAAACGAAAATTTAATTGAAACTAATTAAAAAATTTAATTAAATTTGATTAAAACGAAAAGTTAACAAATAAACGAATTTTATAAAAAAATTTTATAAACTAAATAAAAACTTTCCCATTTTATCTCCCCATTCTAAATTCTACCCATTAGGAAGAAATTTTTATATTTTGGGTGGCGCGCGACGGGCTCCTCTGACAATTAAACAAAGGGCTGCAAAAGTTTGGTGCGCCTCAAGCACCCATTTTAAAAAAAAGAAATAAAAACCATTTTGTAGAATAAACATCATGAGAATAAATTCAAATAAGATCTTCTCTCTTGTAATGAAGCATCGTTATAATTTCACCCTAAAAATTTTTGTATTAATTAAATATACTTTTATTTAACTTGATTAAAAGACATTCAATTTATATTTATTTCTCCCTTTTTTCATCATTATATAAAAACCATCTATTAAATTTTTTCTTGTCTTTCAAAACTGCTACAAAATGTGCATCATCCAGAGTTCCAATATGAATCTATTATTATAAATTAATTATTATGCAAAATTATATTAAAATTTAAGTATAACGAATTCTAATGAAATAATTCAAAAACATACCACCATTGCATATAAATTATAGCTTGTGCGATTAAATTCAGATCTCTCATGGAAATATTCAGCAAAATTAAAACTTTCGACCAAATTTACATTTCGAATATCTTTATTTTCAGCTCTTAAATTTTATTATATCATTATAATAAATCGTATTCTTACTTAGGTCTATCTAACTTTATTATAACAATTTCTGGTAGCTTCCATATTTTCTCACTAACAACTAATTTTGAATTGCAATTTTCGCAAATACAATTGTCTCTTTCATGTTCTTGGTTAAATATAAATGATAAACAATCAGCAAAACGTGGATGTTCTTCAGTTTTAGGTAGAAAAATTGAAAGAAAGCACTAATATATAAAAAACATGTTAATTTGAAACAATAAATAATATTATTTGGGTATGGAAATTTTTTTGAAAATTTCATAAAATAATTATAGATTTTTTAAGAATATAAAATTAAACTACAAAATTAATATTTTACATAAGAAAAGATTTTATAAAAGTTTTACAATAAATTTTAAAAATAAAACATTTTTAAAATACTAACGCTTTCTATAAACACTATCCAAGAAATGTTACACGGAATGCACGAGAAGCGATAAATGAAAACATTTGAAAATATATTCTTAATAATTGATGAAGAATATGCTCTCATTTGTGCGAAATAGTCATTAGAATAAACAATAATATCGTTTGCTGGGTATTTTCGATTAACTGCTATTGGATTGGATACCTAAGATTTCTTTTAACTAATTTTAAGAAATAATTTCAAACCGTATTGACATCTTCTGAAAGAAATTGAATGAACATTCGCTGGAATTCACAGGAATCAATAGCCACATGACCATTAAGATTTGCGTCTATGTGTTCTGCCATAAATTTCTGAAATTTGCCTCAGTGACTGTAATAATAAATTTAAAGGTAAAGATAAATTATAACATGAAATAATAGCATTAAAACAATAATAAAAATTACTATGAATGGCTGCAAATTAAGCACAGAATATTTTTCACTTTTGTAACAATTAGCTAATGCTGAGAAGGCGCCTGATAATCCCCCTTTTGAACCATTATTGTTGTTAATATCTATGTGATTTCTAATTGCTGACGTTTCATAATAGTTTACGAAATTTCCCGTATTCATCATTATTTGTAAAACTGCATTCATATAACAATTTTTATCTGGATTGGTAAATCCGGTATTCATATACGCCTAAAGTATTTTTAATGAATGGTAAAATGAAACACTTAATTTGTTTGAACCCCAAAAAGGTTCTTATTCATGAAATGATTTTGAACAAAGATTATGATTTAGCAATGTTAATATAAATCGTAACTTAACGAAGTAGAAGTATAAATAATTAATATTTCAGAAAATGAGTAAAACTCATCCTATTTTAAACATCCTAAGAACAAAAATATAAAAAATATACAGTTCCAATAATTTCATTAGAGGTTCCAGTAATTCCGCGCATGACATTTTGGAAAATCATATAATAGATAGTATTTTCTTCACCCATTTTGCAAGCAAGATTAAGCAAAGATAATAAATGGAATAATGTATAAAATATAAATACTTCTGAAAATGAATTTTTTGATTAAATTCAATTTGGGTTGGCCGCACATCCATACATCAGAAGCTTACCCTCCTCAAAGCATATTGAACACTCCATGGAATCCACATGAGTTAAATTTGCCGTTTCAACCCAGAAAAAGGTTCACTTCTTTCCAACATTCTTTCCCTCGGTCCATCAATAAATGCAGAAAATTTTGTTTTTGTTATTGTTGTAAAGTTGCTATTGCACTAACGGATACAAAGCTTGGGAAGAGTTCATATCCTTTAATTCAGAAACTATATTAATTATAAAAATATTTAATTACCATTAAGCGCATCAGCATTCAAGACGAGGTAAGCCTCCTAATCGTCCTCTCCATTCGATTCTTCATCATAGGACAAATCGGAAAAAGGACTAAATTCAATGCTCATGCGTGCATCTTCATCATGATGTTGAGTTGTTGTTGTCGAAATGAGTCTATTAAAAATTAAAACTAATTAAAAATATGAAATATAATAAAATACCTGCAATATTTCTCGGCAGACTTGGTGTAGAAAATTGTAGTCGGTTTATTTTTCAACCTATAGGAAGGTTGAAAAATAAACCGACTGTCTCTATTAGACCGACCCCTTCTAATAAACCGACCCTCTAGAGGAAGGTTGAAAAATAAACCGACCGGTCGCACTATTAGAAGAAATATGGTATTTAAAAAAATAAAATCTTTAAAAAAAGGCACGTAAATATTTTTTGTATTTCTAATTGAAAAGGACAAATGAAAAAAGGTAATAGGTAATTATTTTAAGCAGCGTTCTTCGGGTTACAAGAAATAAATCTTTCTTATGCTCCAAAAAATTTTTTTTTAATTTTGATAACCGGAAAGAACACTGTTTAATAAATACTAAATTCCATAGGGTTATCCAGAAGAAAGATAAGGGGCAAAAAATGAAAAAGAAAGTATTGGACAGAGGAAAAATCAGAAATTTTTTATCGCTCCCCCCTTCCTTTCTGAAACCTTCTCTGGATACACCCTTTCTAACATAAATTCTACCAAAAAATAAATCAAACAAGTCAAAATTTAACATAAAACGGCGTCAACAATCCTCTATAAGTATTTCAATACCTCATAATATACAGCCAAAATAAGTGCCCCACTTGTGCATCTTAACGAATTTGTTAGTGCTCCCTTGTACAAAGCTCTTGGGCCTTCATTGTATAAAATTCCTTTCCAACATTCAAATTGATTTTTGTAAAGTTTTTTGCTTTGCCCAGCTTCCATCATTAAATGACGTCTAACAGTGTCCAAAGGATAACAGAGCAATGAAGAGACAATAAGAGATGCCTTAAAAGTGTTTATTGAATATTTGAAAACTTTAGTTATTTGTAGAGATCGGCATTATTTGGATCCAGACTGGGGTTAGGGGCCCGGTCCAGTCCGAAAGATCGAGTCGGGCATCAAATTTTAGCCCGAAAAAGACGCGGTCGGGCCGGCCCTATAAAAATGAGCCCCGAAAAAAATGACTAGCGGCCCGAATTGAAACCCCAACCCTAATCCGGACCTTAATTTTCCATTGATTCAAGATTAAAAATCTGGTCGGAGTCCTCAATCACAATCAAGGTTTTTTAATTTTCGATCTCAACTAATTTAATTATAAATCTCAACTAATTTAATTATAATTTTTTTTATGCACCACTTTAATGTATTGTAAAATACCTGTGGTTTGCTGATAAATAAATAAATAAATAAAAAACCTGTGCCAAAGACCAAGTAGTAAAAAAGCTAAGTCGTCTTCTTCTTTGTTCATCCATGGAAAGACGAATAGAATCAAAAATTCCAAAGAATACAGCCCTTGAGACAACGGTAAAAACCAGAGAAGCACAAAATCCTCGATAAAGTCCAGGCAACCCTTCATTTGCAGAAACCAAAGAAAAGCATTGTGAAATACTTCGGACAGAGTCAACTCGTTCAACGGCTAGTCGAGTCCGTGCCAAATCGAGAGGATAAACGACAAGCAAAGTCAATGCTCCACCGGCACCGCCTGCTGCTAGATTTCCTAAAATACAACATGATAGAGATTGAGGAGATTGTGAGCCAAGGACTGACAATTAGTTATCTTTTAGCAAGACCCAGAACCCAAGCATTTTTTGAACTTAGGTTTTTCTTGCTCTCCAAACTTACAATAAGGTTGGCAGATCCTGGGAAATCACCAGATCCGATATCCAAACCGAAATTATACCGAAATATCCGAACCGGCTTTTTCGGAGCCCGATCCGCCTAACCTACTACAAACTAAGGATACGGAATCAACCCCAGAATTCATGTCATGGGAGCTCTGACAAAAAATGAAAAATATGTACCTAAAACAAATCTAAAAGGTCTATCCCTCCAATCAATTCCATCTAATAAAGTAATCCGAAATTTGTCTCTAAACAACATATTGAGTGCTTGATTTGGGATACAGCGAATCACTGTGGCAGAATTTCCACGCCATAAAGAACGAAAGCCTTGCTCTGCACATAAACGTCGAAAACAGTCATAAATTCCTTGATAAGGCTGTCGATGGCAAATAGCAATTTCGGCACGAGATGTGATTGTTTGGAGCTAAAATGAATAAATATACTCAAAAGTTGAAAGAAATAAAAAACTAATCATGGGGAATTCAAAAAATCGCGATTATCTCTACAGACTTATTGCGAAATATTTTTGTAGATTCATGATGGGCAAGGATTTTTTCTTTGTTGTTTAATGCCAAAGAAAACTCGCCCAAGGTCAGTGGATTTAAAAATTAAGTCCTTTCTAGAAGAGATCGAGATTCTGAAAAGCCTGGACCTGTTCCTTGGACTGTAGTAGCGGAAAAACACAAGCCTAGGAAAAACCCCGCAAGGTCAAAAAATGCCTGGGCCTGGACTCAGATTACAAGAAAAACCTAGGCCTTGGTCTCTACTTTCTACTATAACCCAGAATAAAAACCTCAATCTCAACTTCCCAGCATTTGAAATAGGCAAAAAAACAATTAAATAAAACCTGTAAAACCAATTTAACTCTGTCCATTGGTGCCACTGCACTTTTTGAAATAGCCGCAGCCAAAATACCAGCCGTCATTCCTTTCAGAATTTGTTGATTAAAATCACTAAGTTGATGTCTTTGATGGGCTGATTGAGTTGGTAAAGAAGAGCAAGAATGTGGATACAGCATAATTGACCAGATAATTAAAGACGACTAGGTAAAACACGAAAATTAATTAAAAGCTGCTAGCACATTTCGAAGACAATGGGACGTGGCCGAAAACGGAAACAAACGACGATACTCAAACGTCCCTTTTTAAAAATCTTTTAGAAAGAAATCGTTTCGAAAAATAACCTTAAATTTTCTTTGAATTTTGCCAACTTGTTAAACACGTCAAACACTTTAATGTTTTTGCATCTTAAACACTATATTTACATTTTTGTTCATGAATGACAACCTTCTCTTTTAAATTTTCTTAAAATCTTTTATTTTTTATTTTACAAAAAACTCTCAAAATGTGGATATTTTCTCTTTTTTTACCCAAACTTCAAATTTAATTCATTGACTTTTCATTTCTATTATCGAATACTTAATCCCTCAAATTCACGTGGATATTTTAGCCATTTTTGAATGTTTACTCTTTCAATGATTAAGCATTTTATTTTTTGATTTTCCAAAAACTTTAAAATATTTACCCATTTTAGACCCAAAAAATAAAAATTTTTCTTCAGCTTAAATTTAAATTATGCAACTAAATATTATTTTCTTTTTTGTTTTAATTTTACAATTATTGAGGCTAACAACGACTAATTTACTTATTCCTGGAATTATGACCGAAAAAGTTGATTTAATGCCAAAATCGGTAATTTTTAATTTTTTCTTTTAAAATAAGAACTGATTTTAGCAAGAATATCTGGGCTTTCTTCAGTCTTCTCTAAACAAAACAGAAGTTGAAGTCCGTTTAAAATGCTTAGAAAATGTGGACATTGAATTTGAGGCTGAAGTTGTTATAAGAAGTTCTCCGTGTGCAAAAGAATTTATTGTGGATAAAATGCGCTTTTCACAAGTTAGCAATCTACTGGTTTGCTTTTTAATAATTTTATTTTACGTTAGAAGTTATTTTAATGTTTATAAAATGTAAGAAAATGATAAGCTCCTATATTTTATATAAAACATTTAAAAACGGGAGCTGCTTTTAGTTTTTGACAGGGTGTAGTTCGAGTTTAAACCGGACTTTTAAGTGGATATAATTATTAGTGATCGAGCTTTTTGAAGAACCTGGGCTTGTTCCTGAGTTTTGGGTTTAATTTATTGACCTGGACTGGATCGCCGGCCTGTATTACATGAACTTATAATTAGTCAGAAACATCGACATTATGTGCCTAAACCCTATACGTTTCCTTTTTTAAGTCATAGGAAAGCCATTAAAAACCCAAAATTGTCTTTTCTGGCTAAAAGGCCGCCGCAAGCTGAACCCGCCGGAGTTTTAACAAGCCCTATAATTGTTGAGTCCCATTTTTGGTATGGTTCGACGTCTCAACGAGCGACGTCGAATGCTACTAAAATTTGATTCGCGGCGAATAAAGTTTTACCCAATTTATTAATTCACCATAATTTTTACAGCAATTCTACTTTGAGAATGACAACAAAATTCCTCCTGGATATGATTATGACAAAATTCTTTACTATCGATCGAAGCCTCAAAGATTTTCTTGTCTAAATTCTGTTGGAGATCATTTTCTTGAACAAATACCAAAATTTGGGATGAAAGTTTATAATGTTACTCCTTTTAACCAGGTTAATTATTTTTTTAAATTATTGCTAATTTTTAATTTAAAAAATAGTTACCAAGTCTAGAGCCAAGAAGTAGAAGGGCAAATGACCAATTTCCTGGAATTAATGGACAATCTATTGACGGGGGTGCAAAAGATTCTTTGACGTTTGTAGATTTTATATTTTTTTAATTTAAATGATTTCTTGTGGTTAACATTATATTTTTTATATTTTGATGTTAAAATTAGGAGTTTTCATAGCCGGTTAATTTTCGCTTATGGCAGCTCAAATGGGTGTATTTTAAGGACATGAGACGTCACAGGCGAAAATTATCCGGAAGTGAACAACCCTATTATGAGTGGATTTTCCGGACCCCAATTTTTTTGAATTCCGAGTCCGGGGAGAATACAATGGTTCGAAAATAATTCCGGAGATTATGAAAAAACCGGATTCAGGAATATTCTCCCGAAACCGTTCCGAACACTAATTGTCGTGGACCATTTTTTGTCTAATGTAAGAAATTTTTAATTTATTGTTAGATTAAGGAGATGTCCATTTTATTTCTTTAAATATTAATTTTATAGTTCTTGGCATCCAATCCAAACATTGCCTGTTGACGCTATTTATTTACTCATTTTGAGAATTACAATAACTAAATTCTCGGCTGATGACACCAAAAATCACACAATTGAAGCCGAAGTTCAATGGCGTGGTCCTTATGGATATTTATCGGCAATTGACTACCCTCTTTTACATTTTTATGGTTTTATGTGTATTTTTTATACTTTGATGGCTTTGGCTTGGTTAATTGTTTGTCTTAAACATTGGAAAGACCTTTTACGTGTTCAGTTTTGGATAGGTTAGTTTAGTGGATTTTGATAATTATATAGATTATAGTGAGGGATTTTTTGGTGTTTTTTGATAGTACATTTAGGTAAATATCTTTTCGACATCAATATATATCCTTCCTTCTACTAGAGGTGGGTCGGAATTCCGATTTCCGGCGTTTTTTTCCTTCCGATTTCCGAAAAAAATTTTGCCTTTCGAGTTCCGACTTTTGAGCCAGTTCTGATTTCCGGCTCTTCCGGTTTCCGACACCTCTGACTGTTCCGACCCACTTCTGCCTTTTAACATATTTTTACTCCTTTCCACCTCTATTTCTCGGTCAACTAGCATTCGGAAAATGTCCGTATAAACATCTGCAAAAACACAGGCTATCTTAACAAATCTGTTAAATTTCCAGCTTCCTTTCTATATATTTATATGAAAAAGACATTCTGTAAAAGTCATTTTTAACTGCGGAATGTCTTTAGCAGACATAGACAGCGTGCTGGACATTTATATCCCAAAATATGTTTTCAAATAAATTTTTTTAATTTTTTAGGAGCAGTTATAATGATTGGAATGATTGAAAAGGCTGTTTTTTATGCTGAATATTCAAATATGAATCAAACTGGAAAGTCTGTTGAAGGATTATTGGAGGTTTTTTTGTTTTTTTTAAATTATAGGAATTTTTTTTTCTTTAAGCTTGCCGAATTGACTTCTTGTTTAAAACGAACAATGGCACATGTTTTAGTTATTATTGTTTCTGTTGGTTTTGGAGTAGTAAAGCCTAGACTTGGATCGACTTTAAATCAAGTAATTGCTGTTGGAATGTTATATTTTATTTTTTGTGCTATTGAAGGACTTACAAGAGTTTCGAAGGTTTTTTAAAAATGTTTTTGGGGAGATTCTTAAATTTTATTCTTAAGCAAACAACAGAAGCGGTCAAAGAAAAACAGATAGCTAAAATGCCTTTAGCACTTTTGGAAATTTGTATTGCGTGGTGGGTCTTCTCTTCTTTAATTTCTACAATGAGAGCACTTCGATTAAGACGGAATGAGGTTTTCTTTATAAAGTTGGATAATTATAGGGTGCACCCAATATTAGAGACTGGGGATCCTGTCTGATATAAGAAACCCTATTTAAAATTTGATTAGCCATTGGGTGAGAGAATTGCATAAGCATATCCTATTTAAGTTTCAATATAAGGTAGATTTTGGTGCCTAATTGGTGTAACAGTGAGGCCCAACTCCTTTTTTAATTTTATAAAATAAATTTATTTTGTAGGTCAAACTATCTTTATATTTACATTTTACCAATGTTTTGGGTATGGGACTTTTTATTTCTGTTCTCTACATGTTTTGGTCTTTGTGGATGCATCTGTTTCAATACTGCATGAAAGATTGGAAGGAATTGTGAGGGTTTTTTTAATTTTTTGTATTTTAAAACATTATCCTTCTCGATTTTCTATTTCTCCTTTCCTATAAAAATTACAAATGATAGAGGGCATAAAATGGTAAAAATTTCTTTTTATGAATGTTTGACTTGCCGTTATATTCCCCTGTCCATTCTTTTTTTTATATGAAAATAGAAATCTTGTGGGCGACCATATAAGTATATCAATTTTAACCTCAGAAACTTATTTTTTCTATTTTTTTAGAAATCCCTAATAAATTTTTTTTATTAAAGATGGGTAGATACAGCATTTTGGCACATCTTTTTCTGTACAATTCTTGTTGTCATAATGTTTCTTTGGCGTCCTTCACAAAATAATCAACGTTATGCTTTTACTCCTTTATTGGATAATAGTGAAGATGAAAATGAGGAAGATATTGAAGAAGATGAATTATTTACAAAAAGTGGAGGACAACGCCCAGCTGTATATGAAGTTGTATCAAAAAGAGATAAAAAACAAGAAAATGGACAGAGTAATGGAAGTGTTGCTGGAAAGGATGGAGAAAATAAGAATAGCAAATTAGAGGTTAATTTTGGAATTTTTTATAATGCCCCTTACTCCTATATCATTCAAAAACTCCCCCAAAAAGGTGGAACGTTAGCTGCTCATAATTCGACACAAAATCATTTCGAAGAACAGGAAGTTGGGAATCCTCTAGATTATTTAAATCAAGAGCTAGTAAGGCCGTCGAGCAGTCATCTAGTCCAGGCACATAGTCTGTAATTTACGTGCCTATCGACCTGTGATCTCAATAATTGTTTTGCGTAACATCAGATTTAGTAGATGTGTTTTCTCTGAACTCTTACATATCCTAGACCTCTCCTTAAACATTTTAGACACTAGCAACCTCTATATTATTTTCCTTATACATTATTCCATTACTTCTTTTTCTATTGTAGGATGACCTTCAATGGATTGAAAATAACATTCCAACAACATTAGCTGAAGCCTTAGTTGATGAAGAAGAAGATAAAGCACAACGAGAATTGGAAATTTCGAAAATGCTTTGAAATAATTATTTGGGGTTATTTTTTTAAATCAAATCGCTGAAGAATCTAACAGAAATTATTTGTCAATCAACAAAATAACCCTTTAGCCAAAAATCTATTTTTTGAGTAAAATTAAAATTGCCGTGATATCTCCTTACGGGAACGTATTAATTTTTATTACTTCATTGTGCAGACATTCCCGAGTTAAAAAAATAAAAACGCAAAATATAATTTTTTATTTGACTTTCTCTAAAAAATATTAAAAATTGTATCCTTTCATTCTCACTTCTTTCCTCAAAAATATCTATTAACTGATAATATGACTTGGGGTAGCAGCCCGAGCCTTCAGGGGTCGGGTCGGGCTTTTTACTAAAAATTCGTCGGGGGACGGGGTGCTACCCTAATATGACTCCTCATATTATGCCAGACCCATATTCTACCTATAAGACTAAGTTCTACGTTTTGCCGATAAAATTGTGTTGACGAAACAGTTAGTCTTATTAGTAGAAGGATTTGGTAAAATATGGGGACACGGATAACACATACTTTTATAAATTAAAAAAAATATTTTTTTTTTGATTTTGAACATTTTAAAAAATTGGACAATAAAAATGTTTAAAATTAAATTTTAATATTTATAACTTGTGTTTCTTGAGATCTTTTTTAAATATATATAATATTATATTTTAAAGGAATATTTAAAAGAATCCTTTAGTAACTAATAAAAATTACAGTCGGATTTCACTATAAGATATAGGGACATTCGGGCTAGAGTTGAATCGGGACATTCCCGACAAACCCCACCCGTACTTTCGGCACTAAAAGGTCGTGTCTAACCCTACTATATATAAGATGTTTTTGTATAATTTATTGACCATTGGATAAGGGGCCTGCCTCATTATAAGATTAAATGATTTCTCCAAGCCACGGGTTATTTTATAGTGAGTTTTGACTGAAATTTAATTTGAGTCACTAAAATAATATGTGTTTCTTTACAAAAAATAATTTCAGTTACTAAAAACTAAATTGTAAATTTAAATAAATTCTTTTTTTCAAGCTGAAGATTTCTTTAAAAGCATAAATGAATTATCAAGTCGGTCAAATGCTCTCTTCCTTAGACCAAAAAATCCGCTATCTTCAAGTCGGTCAAAAGCTCGTTTGTGTGTATCCAATGATGGAAAGTATTCAAAATTGAACTGAAAAAATGGAAAAATTAAATTTAGAATTGTGTTAGAAAATTAATTAAAATACAGTCACACCTCTCTATAAGCTACACCCTTGGGCTTGAAAATATCTACCTTATAATGAGAGGTACCTTTATCGAATGTTCTCTTCTTTAGAAGAGAAAAGACTTCCCCACCCAGCGGCCAACTAAAAAATTTTAAGAAAATGTTACTTAAATAGAGGTGTACCTTATATTGGGGGTATATTACATAGAGGTCTTACTGTATTAAAAAATTTTTTTGAAAAAAATCCTTTCATAACTTACCGGCAATGATGAAAGTTCATCATCATTAAATCGTTTAGTCATCGCATCAAAATCGAATGGAGAAACATCCAACCGATCAAAAGCTCTTTTCTGCGCAGCATGGTGCAATAAAGGAGCTTCCATATTAAATTGTGATTTTCGGGGGATTGCCTGCATATAAAAGGCAGGATATGCTTGAGTAGAAGATATTGAAAATATGAAGATAAAAAGGAAACAAAAAAGTAATGTTGAAGGATGATTAATATTAAATTTGTTGATTGAAGGGTTGCTAGTAGTTATTTTTGATGAAGGAGAAAATATGGGAGATGTTGATTGGCTAATGATTTTTGACATTTTTCTTTTTGGTAGTTAATTAATTAACAAGAAGGATATTGAAGAAAAATTATTCTAGTTTTTATTAATTCTAAAAAATTTTTTTTAAATACTCTAGCTTTTAAATACGCCCTCGACGGTGAAAATATTTAATGAGGGGTTGCTTAACTAGAAGGTATCACTTGGAGAGAGAATTTGAGTTATCTTGAGGTTCAAATGTAATTTTAGGCGAGATAAAAAAAATAAAATTTAGTTAAAATAATTTAAATATAAAGGCACTTTTTTAATAGAAAAGAAGCAGGTGAAAAGTTCTATATAAAAGACCCTTATATTCTCTTAAATAAAGTTTATTTTACTTTTAATTAAAAGATTTTTTAATTTCCGTCAAGTTTTAAGATAAAACTTAAGTTTTTAAGGTTGTGCTTAAAAACATGAAAGGCAGATGGAAATAGTGTATAAACTTAAGAGAACTTTTTTAAAGTTTAGCTTAAATAAACTTGAGAGAATTATACATAAATACCGTCAAGTTTTAAGGTAAAACTTAAGTTTAGCTTAAATAAACTTGAAAAAGCAGATGGAAATAGAATATAAACTTGAGAGAATAATATAAGCTTAAGTTTTTCTTAAACTTAAGTTTTTAAGTTTGACTTAAATAAACTTGAAAAAGCAGATGTATTAAATAGTATATAAACTTAAGAGAATTAAGTACTTTTTAAAAAGGTAAAGGGAGGGAGGAGCTTTCGAAAAAAAATTTTTTTCTTTAATAATTAATAAATAAAAATAAATATTTGTGACGTCTTAGTTTAATAAAAATGATGTTTTTTAAGATAAAATTTTCTAAAAATATTTTGCGTATACAATAAATAATTTTTAAAAAATAATTTTTGAAAGGCCTTTTTCGGCATCCCTCACACTTTTTACTTTTGGAATTGGTTATTTTATCTTCAAAAAAAAATTTTTTTGAAGGGTTCCTTTTTTCAATTACCCATTCAAATTGCCTATTGATGCCCAAAATGTTTTTAGAATATAATATGAATTGGATATACTAAAAAAAAGGTTTTTGAAGAGGAAAAACGTGCCACAGATGGAAATTGGTTTTGAGGGCGAGACTGGGGAAATTGGGGGAAATAAAAACTTTTTTAAATGTCTCTCAAATGGTGCAATTATGGTAATGTTTTATGTTCTTTTAGGGAGTATTTTAGAAATGAATTACTCAAAAGTTTACTGGACGATAATGCCGTTTCGAAAAAAAAGCTTTGAAAATCGAAGATAAAGAAAGAGTTCAAAAATCTTCGAAATCGGAAAATCTTCGAAAAACCTTTGAAACTCGGAATTCATTATAAGAGACAGGCTTGGTAATGGATACAGATAAGTTCAAAGTCTGTATCCGCCGTAAGTATCCGGATACGGATATCCGTGTCCATTACCAAGTCTGATAAGAGACATCCAATACTGGGTATACCTCTATTTAGGATAACTTCTTTAAAATAGTTGGCCATTAGATGTGGGAAGCTGACTAACAATAAGTGGTAACCCCCATATTTAAGGTAAACCTCATTTTAAGTTAAAAGTTTCAACTTGAGGGTGTCTCAAAACTGAGGTCCAACTATATTAATAAAATTTATAAATATCTCTCAACTAAGATTTTCTAGTCAATATATACTCTCAAAAAGTCAAGAATGTCTTTTATAACCTAATTTACAAGTTTTCTTTGAAAGGAAGTAAAAAAACTTTTTTTGACTTTTTTTCTTGTCTAATAAAATTAAAGTCAATCATTGGAATAAGGGGGGATAAACCCTTTTTTGAACACTAAAAATTAAATTTTAATATTAAGAGCAATTCTAGATTAAGTATAGAAAAGGTAGAAAATTGTTGAGAACTAGGAATATCTTTTGAATATTCCCATTAATATGTTCCCAAAATATATGTCACCAAGGATAGGACGGATTGAGACGGATTGAGAAAATAGTCGCATTGGGTTAGTATCAAAAAAATCCGAGTTTCGAGTATCAGTTTTTCAGCAAGGAAACCCGATACTCAGATCCTAAAAGGCCGGATCCGAAAAAGGCCGGATAACTAATTACTATGAGCCAACTTTAATTTCCAGTAACCCGTTCCATCCCTGATATTCACCTCAGTTTTTTAGTCTCGATAGCGTACAGTCTACTCTATAACGAGATTTGACTGTAAAGTTTTTTATACAATAATTAAGAATTTTAAAAGAAGGAAATAAAAACTTTTTTTTGTTAATTAAAAAGCTTTTCACCTGCTTTTAACTTTATAGAAAATGAGAGAGATTGTAAAGTGGGAAAATTTTTCTTTGTTTTCTTGCCCTTTAGAGAATGTCGTCAATGGAAATTAAATTTGATTAAACAAAAAAAATGAAAAAAAAATTTTTTTAAATTGTAAATAAATATTTATATACTTGCCATTAAGTATGTGAAGAGGAGGTATTGGTTGAGTGATCCAGACTACTTTAAAAATTGTGGGAGGATAAATAAAGAAAGAAAACATGCAATTCTAAATATCAACTACCTATATCATTATAAGATACTCTTTTGAGGTTGAATTTTTTGTCTTATAATAAGGGATACTTTAAATGGAGGTTTAAAGTTGTATATAGACCAGGCTAGACGAAATTAGGACTTCGGGCACGGAAATATTTTTCCAGCTGCGTCCAACCCTGATATAGACTAAGAGAAGTAAAAGTTTAGCCCTGGGCATGATCCTGAGATGTGTTGAAATTTTCCTCCCTAGGTCGAGCTTCACGATCTAAAACTGGATTTCCCTTTTTCCTTTCAATATTATAGTAAGAAAAATTATTTTTGTCTGCCAAAAAAATTTTTTTGGTAAGTTTAAATATGTAAAAGCAACACACCTAAACGCTACTTTGGCACTGTTGAAAGCTTAAGAAAGGGTTTTGGTATTTTCAAAAGAAATTAAAAGAAAATTAAATTTGTTACGGAATTTAATAAAAATACATTTGTGGTCTTCTTTGAGGGTAAATAAAATTATTTAACCAAAGTTCTCTTTCAATTTTCTCTTGTTTATTTTAAAATAATTTAATAATAAAGTACATTTTTTATTTATTTAAATTAATTTAAATAAAAATAAATACACCTTTTTCTATAAATCTAGTCGAGTTTTATTAGGGTTTTTGTAAGAAAGTCGCCAAATCTCACTTTT
The DNA here is from genome assembly GCA_036172945.1 of Meloidogyne incognita. NCBI lineage: Eukaryota > Metazoa > Nematoda > Chromadorea > Rhabditida > Meloidogynidae > Meloidogyne > Meloidogyne incognita. Next base: position 2,329,737 of record JARQAC010000037.1, read on the forward strand.
TAATACCTCCTTTAAGTCTAAGAAAATTATAATGTCAATTCTCAATTTTACATTTAGATACCCACATTTATTTAAAATTGGCATCCCAAGTATTGTGTACACCTCTTATTAGTAACATGTAGAGTTGTCGGTTTCAAACGAAAACAAAAACGAATCCCAAAGATTTTGTTTCGGTTAACCAAAGACCGTCAACTCAACCCGTCAACTCTAAGAACAAGCCAAGTTTATAATGGTATTCAAAAATTGGAGTATCGCCTAGGGAACTTCCCCATTCAGTAGCCAACAGAGCTGTTTCGAAATTTCGATTTCGATTTTCGATTTTCGAGGGTTTTTTCCTTTCGATTTTCGATTTTCGAAATTTTGTGATATTTTCGATTTTCGATTTCCGAATTTTTGAAAAAATTTAAATTTTTGGCGCCAAATTTGATGATTTTTGGCTTATCGGCCATCATAAATTTTCAAAATTTTCGCCTGCGGCGCTGAAAAAGACAAAATGGAGGAATCCGTAGTCTCTTAACAATATTATGCTTTGGCTCCGGAGTAGTAACCCCCCCCCTTTTGTCCCACTTGAAAGTGGGACAAAAGGAGGGGTGTGTCGGCAAATCAAAGGAAACCAAAAGGTGAAGACACATTCTATTTTCCTAACCACCACTTTTACCACCAATTTGTTGCAGGGCCCACCCATTTGTTGCACAACGTGCAACAAACGTGTGATTGGCCAATGGAAACTTAAAGGTTTGGGAGCCAATGGGAAACATTAACCAATGGATACATTTTTTACCACACTATTTTTCTTTTCTAACCACCCTTTTGTCCCAGTTAGTAGTTAACACCCCCCAGATCGCTCACCCCAAATCGCTCCTCACCCCCAAACCCAAACCTTTTGAAGCTTTTCCCTTTTGATTATGCCGCTAACCTACACCTTTTGAAGGGGTTTAAGGGAAATTAATAAAATTGTGAGGGTAATTAATCATATTTAAAATAATTAATTACTTTTTGAAGATAAAGGGTGATGGCAGGTGTCAGATATATGAGTACGTTTAAGAAAAGAGCGATCTGGATGGAAGGGTAAAAATGATCAAATTAATTAATTAAATTTAAGATGTCAAAATTAATTAAATTAAAAAGGGACTTTCTAATTAAAAAATAAATTTAAAAAATTAAATAAAAATAATATTAATTAAATAAAATTAATAAAAAATAAATTTGCAAAATTTTGACAAAAAATTAAAATGATTTCAAAAAAATAGCGGAAGTAAAAATGTGAGGGGGCGGAGCTAATTATTTCGAAATACCAACTTACAAAATGTCAACTGACAAAATGGCAAATTTATAAATTGGAGGAAATTCAAAATTTAAAAATTGGCGGGAATTTCGAATTTAAAAATTAAAATAGGTTATAATTAAAAATTAAAAAAATTAAAAATATATATTAATTAATTAATTAGAAAATGGGTAAGAAAAAATTTTTACAAAATTTTAACAAAAAAATAAAATGATTTCAAAAAAAGAGTGGAAGTAGAAATTTAAGGGGATTTCGAAATGCCAAATTTAAAAAATTGGGAGTAGGGGGTGGCATTTAAAAATTTTCAAAAAATTTCTCAGTGTTAGTAGATAATAAAAATAAATTATAAAATTTAAAAAATAATTAAATTAAAAATGAGGGAGAAAAAAATTGAAAAATTCTAGAAAAAAATTAAAATGATTTTAAAAAATGAACGGAAGTACGAATGTAAGGGGCGGAGGTATTTATTTCGAAATACCAAATTTCAAAATGTCAAACGACAAAATGCCACATCGACAAAATGTCATGTGACAAAAGGCCGATGTCCAAAAGGTCACCCGATAAAATAGTAAATTTAAAAATGTCAAGTGACAAAATGCCACAGCGACAAAATGTCAAGCGACAAAATGCCAACTTTCAAAATGTCAACCGACAAAATGCCAAATTTAAAATGTTTATTTATAAACTATTTCTCCATTAATAAATCATTTCTATTATTAATCTATAATAAAAAATAATTATTAATAAAAATTTAAACACCATTAATTAATTAGTTATTTCATTTTATATCAAATATTCGTCTAACATTCGATTTCTATTTAATAAATTTGCGACTTAATTTCATTAATATTGGATAATACTTTCACTATATAAAACATAATTTATTCTAATCCAAAAATGGTTCATATCCCCTTTGATCCGCGAACTATCGGATACGATGACCACCATTCAACTATTAGTCAAATAGGAGAGGGAACTGATGAAAATTATTACTATTTTCGTGGACTCAATCCCTATCAACGTGGATACGGGAGACAATCGGGTGGCGGAGTCGGAGATGTACTTAGAACTTTTTGGCGTTTCCTTTTACCATATGCAAAACGCGCGGGGACAGCTGTTGCAAAAGAAGCATTGGATACTGGAGGAAGAATTTTGGAAAGTGTTGGGAATCAAGAATATGGCAATAATGAATTTGAACCAAATTTTAAGCAAGCAGTAATAAATGAGGGAAAACGAGGATTGGACAGATTACTTGAGAAAGGTGGGATGTCAAAGCAGTTTGGAACAGGATTGAAAGCAAGGAATAGTATAAAAGGACGCAAAAGAAATCGTAAACCTCATTCAACATTTTCAAAGGAAAAAAGTCATCAAATCATTATTGGTAAACATCCCTCCCTTATACCGAAAAAGAAACGTCAGAAAATAGATACATTCGGTCTTTATTAAATAAAAATGTCTACTCATCAGAAAATTGATCGCGATTCTGGCAACGCAATAACAAATGCTTTATCATTTTTTGAAACGCCCCATACAAATGTCAGTATCAGCAATTCCTCATTTATAGAATTACTCACACTTAACCCTGTAAATATTACACCTTTTCATTTCAAAATTCATGCGACTACAAATTATATTGATTTGGCCAAAACTTATGTTTTTACTGAACTTAGAATTAAAAAAGAAGACAAAGATGGGAAACTTGTTGATATAGGAAAGGATGATAATGTGTCGACCGTGCAGCTCATAGGCCACACAATTTGGAAAAATTGTCGCATGCATATTAATGGGACACAGGTTTTTGAAGGGAATTCCCTCATGGCTTACAAAAGTATTTTTGACTACGAACTAACCTACCCACAAAGTGTAAAAAACTCTTATCTTTCTGTAGCGGGATATTATGATGATGGGGCTACACAAACATATCCAGGAGTTGATGCAAATGGATATGGAATCAAATCAAGGAAAAAATTATTCTTAGATGAAGATGGAAACCCGCGCAGTGCACAATTTATGGCCAAATTAGACGTTGATATCTGTAATCAACCAAGATATTTAGTGAATCAATGCGAAGTTGATATTGAATTACTCCCACACGAATCAAGTTTCTTACTCAGTGCTCCCTGGGACACTGCACCAAAATACCATTTAGAAATATTGGCTTGCAAGCTATATGTAAAGAAGATTGAGCTAATGGACAGTTTAGCATTCGATATTGCGAAAAAACTTGAAATAAAACCTGCACGATATCCATTAAGGAAAACATCTTTAAAATCCCTATTTATTAGTGAAAACCGAACAGAATTTAATGCTAATCTATGGATGGATCAGGTGCCACGAAGAATTATACTGGGAATGGTTGGTAATAAAGATTTTGTAGGACGACAAAAGACAACACCATTTTATTTTCAACATTTTAATTTGAGAGATATTTCTATAACTGCTGGGGGAGTTACTTATCCATCAGCTCCTTATTCCCTCGATTTTCCAAAAGGAAACTACGCTAGAATTTATCATGACATGCAAGAAGCAATAGGATACGCGGGATCGTTAGAAAGTAACGGTATATCTATGTTTCGGTATGCTTATGCAGGATATTGTTTTTTCGTATTTAACCTAACAAATAGCCAAGAAGATAATGGACCGGAGATGTTTGATTTGATAAAGAATGGTACAACTAGTATAAGAATGACATTTAATGAGGCGGTTCCAAGTGGTGGCATTGTACTAGTGGCTATGGGTGAAATTGATTCTCTGCTCATGTTAGATAGAAACAGAACGATTTCCACAGATATTTCAGTATAAATACCCTCAATTTTCCTCAAATTTTCATTTCCCATTTCATTTAAAAATGTTCCATATTACTATTAAAATTGAATTTAGCATTGTTTTAATTATTTTATTTTTCTTTTTGTATAAATTATCACTACAGTATACAATGACTAATGAAAATGATAATCTAGAATATAGAGAAAAATTACGAGAATATATAGGTTATTACGCCAATACAATACTTCCAACAATCGAAATTAATAATAATAATACAACAAAATTCTCAATTTTACCTGAAAGATTTAAAAATAATATCAGTCTAGCTTCTACTACCTTTAACCCATATAAAAATATTAAAATTTTGGATTTATGGTCAATGGAAGATGTGAATAATATACAAATTCCTGCCCTTTGCAAGGATTTTCCTTCATCAGAAACATCAATACCTCAGGCTATTTACTGCATTTCATTGATTGTACTCTGGCTTTTATTATTAGCTACAGCTTTAGCCTATCAACTTAGAAAATTTCAAAAGATTAAAACCATCAACAACGACATTGAACTTGGGGAGATACAAAGAGAGATATAAACATTTTCTTCCTTTACAGAAATGGACACTTTACAAATAGAGAAAATTTTATCACAAAATAGAATTACAAGAAGACATTTTATTGGATGCTTTGCCGCAGATAAAATCCCACAAGATTTTCTAAAATATCCTTGCTCAATGGTCGTCAACTTTGAAAAATCTTCTCAGAAAGGATCACATTGGATTGCATTTTTCATAATAAACCCCGAGAATATATTAATATTTGATTCATTATTACTCCCCAACCCACCACTTTCAATTAAAAATTTTATTTCCAAATTTCCAAATCGTATAATTAATAATGTACCCGTTCAAAACCCTCTTTTACCCACTTGTGGTCAACATTGTATCACTTTTATTTATTTTATTTCGTCTGGATACTCTTATAAAAAATTCCTAACCCTATTGTTAAATAATTCAAATCCAGATGAATTCGCTTTTTCTTTTATTATTAAAATGATAAAAAATATATAAAGTATTACAATTTTAAAAAATAATTTTCATTTAATTAAAATCTTAACATTCTGTTAAACATTAGTGTAATAATTACAGTTCCGTGATCAAACTTTACTAGATTTCCGTTCATCCATCTTAGTTCAATCTCAATTTCATTAATCTCTCTGGGTAACACTGGTATGAACATTGGTTGATCATATACTCGTTCAACAACACCTCCAGACCTATTCTCAACAGCCACAATTCTTAGTAACGAACTGACCGAATTTCCCATTATTACATTACTAGTTAATCCTTTTGAATAAACAGCAAAGCTAGTGAATCCTCCTTTGAGGTCAATGCCATATTTTCCAATTTGACCGTTTACCAAACGACCCATGGGGAAGCCGAGAACATAACATAATTGTGAAGATATAATTATATTGCTAATATCAGGATCATTAAAAATTACTCTAAAGCGATCAATACTATCCAAATATTCAAATTCTATGTCAGAATATAAATCTTTTGCCTGGGATTCCTTTTCTTCAATCAAAGTAACTGTCTTCTCATTTATCAGATCATCGTTTTTTTGCTCATCCTTATGCTCCTCAAATATCTCTTTTGTTGGTATAATTTCTTCTGAGGAATACAAATCTAAAACAGGACTTCCACTGCTTTTCTCCTCCTCATTTTCCTCTTCGTAATCTTCCTCCTCAGCTACAGTATCTTCCTCTTCGTCTATTGGTTGCTCAAGTGATATAGGATCTCCATGTTTGTCTATTCTTCTGGCATGTTTTAATTTCTCCTTGCTTTCTTTCAGTTCTCTATCTTTTCTTTCATTTTCCTCTGACTCCCTGGTCTTGTCCTGCTCATACCCATGTCTGTCCTTGACAACTTCAACCATTTCATCTGTAATTACCGGAGCAGGAATTGGTACTGGTTTGCCTCTATCATCTACTTTCAGGGCATCTTCTAAATATTCTGGGTGTGTTTTCTCTTCAATTTTTTGCATCTCCTTAATTTCATTTTTAGTTGGTGGAATTGGCAGCTCAAAATTTTTCCATTTCTTGTATGCCTCTTGATGAATTGCTGTAAATCTGTTTCTTCTGTATGAAGCCAGTTTATTTAAGTTGTCAATCTCCTTTCCTAATTTATTTTTTTCTTCCTCATCTTGTTCTTGTGAATGCAAATCACGTTTTTCTCGAATTTGGCTGTGTAATTCCTGTAGATCACCTAAATTTTTCTTCAAAGCTGTCCAATGATCCACTGGGTGGTCGTCAAAAAATTTTTGTACAAATTCTGAGTGCGTATTTGAATTTTGCTCGTGAAATTCATCTCTAGTAATATTCAAATCTTTTTCAATAATAACAGATTCTATTGCTTCCAAATTTTTCCTCATACGTTTTATTGAATTAATAAACCTCTGAATCTCATCACCAGAACGAGCATTCTTACCATCATCTTCCCTACTCTCTTTAATTTTGTCTTCTAGTTCAATGTATCTTACAATTATATTTATTTCCATCTTTATTACTTGTTCGTGATAATCATTTGGATGTTGTTCCAGAAACTGATTTGCTATTAGTCGATCATCACGCCTGTCTCTCTTATTAGCTTTCTCTGTTAAAAGACGAATTTCCTTCTTTTTACCTTCTGAAAGGGAATGTAGGTGATCAAGTTCTTGCTGTAATTCTTCCTTCTTTGTTTCATCCTCCTCATTAAGAACCTCTTTTGTTTTTTCCTCTACTTTAATTTTATGTTGTTCTAACTCTTGCTCATGATCGCGTATAGCATCCCAGTAATTGTGAGGATACTGGTTAAAAAATTCCTTTATCCACAATGGTAGAGTATCCACTTCACTTGCCTCCCTTCTTCGTCTTTTCTTAGCTGCGTCCACTACTAAATTAATTTCTGGGGCAACGATAATTTCATCCTCAAATGTCTCGATTGAAACATCACGTCTTTTCCTAGACTTTTCCTTATTGGATAATACAAGCTTTAAAAAGAAGCTGAGACCGTTCGGTGTTAGTTGTGTTGTTTTGGGGATTCCAATTCTATGTGGTTTCTTGTTTTTGTAATTAATTTCGATCCATTGTTTAACGTCGGTGCCAATAGTTGCAGCCCATGACTGGGGGTATTGGATACTGTAGAGTCCACATACCCAGTTTCCACCTTGAAATTCTATTGGTTTAGGGAGATGCACTCGGTATTTATTTGGTTTGTTATCTGGGTAATCACTAACATTACTTGGAAGAACAACAAAGAATGTATTAGCCATTATTTATTTTAATAATAAAAATAATAATAATAAATTGAACAATAAAAGTGAAAAATGATTACAAATGATTTATGGGGAATGAAAATTTGTCTTTTATACAAATTGATTTTCATCTATCCACTGGGGTTGGGGATAATCAAAAAATTTAACAAAAAATTCTTTACTTCCATCTTTCTTCTTTCTACTCTTAATAATCTTCTCAATTCTGTAACTAGTATTCTCATCTTTTCTTACCTTAGTTAGTTCCTCAGGGTAGAAATATCCTTTAAATAATTCTCCATTATCGTCACGGACGCGGTATCTATTTGGATTAGCCTTCTTTTTAACTAGATCTATCTGAAGAATTTCATCGCTGTAATTCGGGAGATAACCCTTTGAAAAAATATTTTTATTTCTGCTCATACGAACATGATCATTTTCATTAAAGCGCGGTTTCTTTCGAAGATTACTTTTTCCAATAGGCCCAAATACCTTTTCTCTTATTTTCTTTGCATTGTTAAATCTCACATCGACTGGTCTTAATCCGCCTAAAACTCTACACTTTGAATGATTTATTGCGTCTACGATCTTTGGTAATGCTTCTGTCCATTTTAATGTATGTTTCTCACTCATAAATCTGTATAATCTCTGTTTAATGTTCCGAATACACCTTTCAGCTAGAGATGCTTTAACTTCTGAGAAAGTTGCCGTGTATTTTTCAATATCTTTTTTCCTAAAGAAATCCATAATTTCTTTGCTGCAAAATTCTGTTCCCTTATCGCTAAATATTCGGTGGGGGTGCATTTCCATTCTTTCCAATATTTTTTCAAAAGCATCAATCATATCATTTGATTTTTTAGTGCGAACAGGTTCAGCGAAAACTCTTTTACTTAAAACATCTATTGCAACAAGTGCATATTTCTTTCCATTATTTTGCTGTGATAATTTTTGAAAATCTGCCAAGTCGCACTGAACATCTGTCATATATCCAGATGGATATGTTATTGATCTTTTGAAGTGAATACGTCTAGGACGGTGAATTGTATAGGTTCTATTTCCTTCCAAATATTCCTCAACATCCTTCTTTTTAATGCTTGCATCTTTTTTTCGAGCTTCTGTCCATAGCTGGCTTACACCAGCAAATCCGGCTGGATTTGCTGGATCATTGTAAAGTTTATCTAAAATCATTTCCATTCTGCTGGAGGTCTCCATTTTGATTCAGCTATTTCTTTGTATTCAGGTATTTTTCTTTTTTGTTTTGAATAAGTTCTTTTTGGAGTACAACTTTCCCATGCCTTCTCTATCAACGGCCAAATTTTATGATCACTTTTTAATTTATTTTCTAAAACTGATGTCCCCGGCGGTGTCAATTCACCCCATCTCAATTTTCCACTGATTCCTGTTCGGAGTATGCACTCTATGGATTTTTGTGCATTGCTTCCCTGTATTTCTTTACCTCCCTTCCTACTTAGAATCTTTCCATCTGTGCTCACATCATATTTATCAAGATTCTCTTGCTTCATACTTTCAAATATTTCTTTTGTTCTTTCTTTTATTTCTGCCTTTTTTGGTTCAGTTTTCTTTCTGGAATCCGGAGATTCCTCATCGGCCGTATGCATACTAAGCTCATTTTCATTTAAATCGGCACCTTCTTCTAGATGTGGAAATTTTGGTGTGGCTTTATTTTGTTTAAGTACTTGTTGATTACTTTCATTGGCGTCTGTTTGGAGTAGGGGAAGTAATTTTTTAATTTGATCCAGTGCTGGATCTTCCATTTGTTTTATTGAAACATTCATTGGTCTCTCATTTTGGTCCTTCAACATGTGTAGATAACGTCTCAATTCCTGATTATAATTTATATTTTTTAATTCAGTGTTGGCATTTTGACTTTTGATATTTTCCAAATTTTCTCGTGTAAAATCCAAATTAATATTTCCAGTTTCTGGTGTGGGTTGAGTAAGTAATCCGCGATATATATCTTCAGGAACTAATATAAATTTATTTGCCATTTTTATAAATTGTTTGTCAATGTTTTTGTTAATTCAATAATGATTGGTGTTAGGAGGGCAGGAAACAAGCCGATTGGTAAACCGCTTCCTTTTTGTATTACAGTACGTCGGGCTCCTCTTTCTGTTTTTAATCTACTCACACGACGAACAAAATCAGCAAATGGTAGAAGACGGGATTTTTGTCTTTTAGTTAATTTAAATTGACTACGTATAATATTGAAACAAATTTCAGTGAGAGAGAGTAATTGGTCGGTTGAAGCTTTTTTTAAAATGTGTCTTCTTTTAGTTAGTGAGCGTGTTTTTGCGAGCTGTTTGAGGAAATGTAGGTTGTCCTTGACAAGTTGACTAATATTCGTTGACATGGTTTTAATTAGAGGAATTTTTGGGTAAAAATATAATAGGTAATGAATTGTTTGAGTCTTCTGATTCTTTGTCCTTAAATATATTTGTTCTTAGTCTAAGTGTTGGATCTGATGCTGGGTGCAAATCGATAAATAGATAAGAATAATTACTGCTGCTTGTAGCTTGTCGATATGCGTCTAGAAAATAGTTTAATCTTCCTGGGAATAATTGTACTCCTAGATTTCGGATGGCCAATGCACTATTTGGTGCGCGAGTTAATACAATATACATAGAATTTTGACGTGCGACTTTGAGCTTTTTCTCGAAGAGATTCTGAGTGATGAAAATTATGCCAAAATTGAGATGATGAGATTTCTTTGTGAAAAGTTCCGATAAATATTTTTCGTCGATTGAGTACATTAGGTCATCAAGAATGACTAGTGTAGGTTGTTCTTGTTTCTTAATAAGATCCTCAGGTGGAACTCCGGAATAGACTGAGACTCCAGCTCGCTGTAGTTCGGGAACAAGAGTATTATATTCGCCATAGCAGTAAAGTATAGATTTTGGAATAGGCTCAATAAGTTGATCAGAATTGGAAATTAATTTTCGGACAAGCGTACTTTTCCCAGTTGAACTTGGTCCACTAATAATACAACCAAATGGAAGTTTTAATTTCAAGTCTTTATTAGAAAATAATTGATAATTCATTTTACAAATATTTATCGAAAATTAAAAATATAAATTATGATTAATGATTATTGGAGGATTATTAATTGGAGGATTAATAAGATTTAATATTATTTGGAAGGTTATCTTTTTCTTCTAATTTCTTTTCTTTATCTTCTTCTTTTATATTTTCTTTTGTTTCTTCTATTCCTACTTGAGCCTGGTTTTGTGAAAACTTTGACAAAAATTCCTTGACAGTCATCTGTTCATCTCCTTTAATAAAATCTTTTTCATTCCACTTTGGCTCCTTATGAATAATATTGAAATTCTTCCCTTTTGATTTAACTCGAAAAATACATTGTTGAGGAATTTCGTAGATATGGTCAAACATTACTACTTTTTCTGATTTTAGGCGGCTGCAATATAAGGTTACATCCTTTGGAGTAACAATAAAATCAATGTCCACATTTTCCCCCTTGCAGCTTTTACATTTCCCTGCCAAGTCAAACTCCACAAAACGTGCTGTTATGAGCCGTGGTGACGAAATTGTCACACCAGAAGAAGACACACTAAATAAAACCTCAGGGAGCACTTTTTCTAAGAGTTGGCAATTATTTTCAATTACTGACATTTTTTTAAATATTTTTATAAATGAATTCAAATTTTGAATGGAAATTTGATTATGGGGAATATTTCAGTATTTATAAACAGAAAATGGGCGTGGCTTCCGAAAAAGAGAATTTGAATTTATAAATTGAAAATTCCTATGTTAAATAATAATATTAAGGACAATTCCAAAATTTTTATTTCAAATTAAATTATTACAATTATTGAAATTAATATTAAAAATAACAAGTTTATGTAAAAAAAAAAATTATTTTTGAAAATTTTATTCACTTTTTCATTTCTGTACCTTCTTCTCATCCCACTCTGAAACAAAATCTTTGAGCTGCATATTTAATTTCGCGCAGCCTTCACAAATTTCAAAACAGATTCCAATATTTCCATTCTCCTTCTGAGTAAATTTATTCTTATCATAATAAAGCGCATTAGCACATTTTTTGCAAATTCTTATTTCAATCCTTGGCGTATCTTTCATGCGCATAATTTTCCAAAGTATACGCGGATTTATTCCATGTTTCTTCTCAATTTTTCCATTGTTTATATTTGAAGTGCAAGATTTTGATTTATTGCTTTTTTCCGTATCCTTTTCTATCTCTACTTCAATTATCTCTTCTTCCTTCTCATTTTTTGGCTCATTAATTAATTCAAGTTTTGGGATTTTTTGATTTTTAAATCCGCTCATTTTTTTATTTTTCAAATTTTATTAATATGAATGAATGAAGAAATGAATGGAAATTGGGAAATCTATTGCCTTATATACCCTCCTAGGCTCCGCCCTTTCCTGATATTTCGTAATAGCAGCAATTTTCAAGGCCAAATTTTGAGTATAAAAAGGCAAAATTTTCTTTAATCCTATCATTTTAAAATTCATTTGAAAATTTTAGAAAACAGTCTAAATTAATCGATAAAAATGAATTCGATTTTGGATGATATTTCGAAAAAAATGAACTGCCCAATTTATCTGGTGAGATATAGATTAATGCATCAGGAAAATGCAAATTTGATGTCAAAATTTATAAATGAAAACGGAAAGATAGAGACAACTTATTCAGATAGGAATGGATTGAAATATACAATTCGATGTGTCGGAATTACAACATCTGGGGCTCATTTAGTCAAAGCCTTCGGCGATTTAGCTTACCCATTCAACATATCGGTTGCAGCATACTTCTATGCTCACCACAAAATAAAACTCCAATATCCGTTTCATCAATGTGTTATCGCAAGAACAATTACAAAGGATGGAATTTGCGAGAGATACTTCCCGCTTGAGCTTGTATGTCTTGCTCCTACTTCACCCCCGTCAACAATAAGCGGTATAACTTTTACAGCACGGCGCACACAAGCAAGCTCGTCTACATCAACAACTAGTCTAAATAGTATTCCAATATCCAATGAAGACCTACCACCAACACCCACTAATGCAAAATCGAGAGCAGGAATATTGTGGATTGAAATAGAAGGTAAACCCAATCAATGGGAAAAACGCAATATTTTGATTAATGATTCAAAAAAATTTGATTTTAATTAAATATTAAACAAATTATAAATTTACATAGGAAAATGATTATTAATATCAATAATAAAAATTATTTTTTTAAATTGATTTACAAATTTTTGAAAAAATCTATAATATTTGAGATAGGAGGCTCATATAAAAATCGCCATCTTGAATACATTATGTAATCTGTTCTATTATGTTTACCAAATTTGAACTTGTTGTCCCAAAGGTCCCAGCGTAGAATCCAACGCCCCATATTTTTTATTTCAACTTGTCTTGCTATATCACTCTTCTTCAGATGACAGATATCTTTTACTAACCATTTCTTAATTAATCTTTCTTTTCCATCAGTCTTATTCAATGAACTATTGTTTAATTTATCGCCTCGTCGAAATTCACCTGAATTATTAAGATCTCTGTTAGGAAATATTGGTGGTGGTGTTCTCCGCCATATTGGTATATCCATTAAATTATTTCCATCTCTTTTAGGAAATATGGGTGATGGTGTTCTCCGCCATATTGGTAGTTCTATTAAATTATTTTCATCTCTTTTAGGAAATATTGGTGGTGGTGTTCTTCGCCATATTGGTAATGGTGTTCTCCGAAATAATGTTGTCACTAATTCTCTCTTCCTGTGTTTATCGTCTGAACTCTCTGCCACTAAGGCCAGAATAGACATGAATATGATCGAAATCATTAACATTTTAAAAATATTTTGTGTAATAAAGAAGGTATTATAGATTTTTTCAAATGCTTAGTTTTTAATAATTTTTTAAATTTAAATAGAGATATTTTATTTTTAATACTGAGTATTGCGTGTTTATTAAGAATAGGTTTTTATTTGAATGAATTTTATATTTTAGATGAGGTACAACCTCACACTATCTTTTTTGCCTATTTTTACTGAAAATATGTGTTTCATTAAATCTTTAAATTTCATTATTAATTTAATAATATTACCATTTTATCAAAAATTTAAAAAATACAATGAAAGTATTAGAGTACAATTGAAAAATATTGTTAGATATTACAATACAATTGAAAAAAATGTGAAAAATTAATTTATTTTTGTCCAAAATGTACAATTTTGAGGTTATTGGATATAACTCCTTTTTGTATTATTGGTCTAAATATTTTTCTCATCTTAGTTGAATAAACGGTACCATCCTTCACGTTCCGCCGTATAAAGTTTGGATTTTCAATCATAATTGTTGCTCTATCCAGGTCATCATCTTCCTCATTACCATTTTCTCCATTTGCATAATGAAGAACACTTTCTTTGAAACTGTCAAAATGTAAAATTTTGCAGACATCAGCCGTTAATGTTATGCCACGTACTTTCAAAACACTACTAACTTTGGCATTCTTTTTGCTTTCCATTCTAAGTGCGTAAGCCTTGCAAGCACCTCCAACATATTCTTTTATTTCAGATCCTGCATATTCTCTCGCTAAGTCTCCTAGATGAGGTCCAGTTTGAAGAGGACATTCCATGTCCTTTGGATGGGAAAATAGTATACTGTCTGTGTCTCCATAGAGAATATTGCATTCTGGTGATTCAGCTACCTTTTGCATTGCTTTCAATAGTTTTATTCTTGCTGCTGATGTTGTCCATAATGATATAACCATATTTGATGTATCATGTTCAATGATAAATTCTTCTTTCTGTTTGTAAGTAAGTAAAATGGTTTCTTCAGTTAAATTATCGATAGATTGTATTTCAATTGAGTTGTTCTTGTCATATTCGATAAGTTCAGTTGGCGAATCAATGACTACACTTCTTGATTGACCATTCCTAAGGCTGAATCTTCCCCATAGAGAATTGAGCATTAGTTTTGATATGTAGCGCATAGCCTGATCTGGTACCATTTTTTCTCTATCAAGCTCAATTCCAAATTTTTCTTTGCATTCATTTATAAATCTTTCCTCACTTTCAAGTCCTTCTATTCCTTCAGGGAACCCACTAGCATGAATCTTCATTGCCATAAACTCGGCCACATAATTTTTAAATAAATTTTCATCCCATTTTTCATAATGTAGAGCTCTATAAAATCTAGTAACTGTATATCCAACTTTTAATGCCTCTTCCAATTCAATCGATGTACATGTTGAAACCCAGCCTCTTTCATCATCATTGTGTGTACATCGGTAGTCTTTGATGTTTGCTCCATTTGGGTAATTGATTGAGCATTTTCTGCATAGTGGGAATAGAAGTCTTTCATCAAATTTGACTGGAATTACAGGGACATCCAACTGCGATGGTGGTATTAAAAATACTTTCAAAATTCCTTTGAATGGAATTTGGTCTCCCCTGTTCCAATTAACTTTTTGTTCAGGTAAAGGCACAACAAAAATTTTCGGATGACCAACCGGAAATGCTGTTGTGGCAATTGTTGAAGGGTAGAGCGAATTAAAATCTAAATAAGCAATTTTATGTTGTTCTGAGTCTGCATCAAAGTACATTTGTAAAGGTCCTGTCCTTCCACCGAAATAGCAGTCTCTAATATTTATTGGGCCTTTGTTATGATAATTTGAAAATGATTTGCGCATATTTTTGCTGCGTCGTAGCATTTGACGAATTTCACATTCCCATATTATATCAACATTTTTGATATATTGTCGTATAATTGCCAAACGATTTTCATCATCTTCTTTAGTCTTAGCCATTGTTTTTCCATTTGGTAGAATTTTATACAAATCATTTCCAAAGCATTTTTCACATGCATGCCAGGCACATCCATTTATCTCAATTGCTCTATCTTCTTCCTTTATATATCCATCAACTTTGTATCTTCCAGCTACCACATGTTCTCCACCTTCTGAATGTGCACTTTGGATTTGAACTCCCCTTGTCTCTTCGTACCATTGTAAATATTTTAGTGCAAGTTCACTCTGATTATCACAGTTTTCATAGCCTTTTTCCGGAACAATTGCCAAATGTTCAGGTTGCAGATGGTTAAGTCGAAAATGCTTCATAC
This sequence comes from Meloidogyne incognita, assembly GCA_036172945.1. Taxonomy (NCBI): domain Eukaryota; kingdom Metazoa; phylum Nematoda; class Chromadorea; order Rhabditida; family Meloidogynidae; genus Meloidogyne; species Meloidogyne incognita. The sequence goes on from JARQAC010000037.1 coordinate 2,345,192, forward strand.
AAGCAGATGCTATCGTCATTGCATCTCTTAATATATCAATTCCTTCTTGTGATGTTCCAGTTTTTGTCTTTTTATTTTTGCTAATTTCCATAAATTTTTTTCTGAAAGCAATAAGTGCTTCTGTAAGAATTTGTACATCGTTTGTGCAATATTCAGCCAATGCTTCGTCCAAACAAAATTGGTGATTTTTTTCTTCTTCATACCATTTGTCAAATTCATTTTGCTTTTGAGGGGGCATTCCTCCATATAAATAATCAGATTTTAAGGGTAATTGTTGAAGTGTTCGCCCATAATTTTCGGGGATGTTTGCCAGATGAGGGAAAAATTGTTTTTCAGTTACTTGTAGTCCAAATGCTCCAATCAACTTCCCCAAAGCCACTGGACAGAGATTATACGAGTCACGAAATATAACCTCATTGCATTTATTGTTGCGCGGAATTTTTAATTCATAAAGCTTATTACCACGACGAATCATCGATGGCACAACTCCTTTCAGATAAATTTCTCTGAATACCATAACCATATCATAACGCCCTCCATTGTGTGAAAATGCCATTGTTGAATATTGAGGGTTGAGTTCAAATAGAATCCATTGAATAAAGTCTTTGAGCGGATTTTGTGTGACAGTTTGTTTATCGACTTTTGTTCGAGTGAATGGCTGATGTGAAAATGTTACTGATCGATTGTTTCCACAGATTGGGCAACTATTTCCATTTTGGTTCAGAGGTGAACGCCATATTTTTCCATCTTCCATACATTTTGTACATGTTACTGTTGCGGCAATGAAATTTACTTTGTGGAGCCGTCTTTCTTCATTTACATTATTTATCTTCTCATTTTGTGTTGCTTCAAAATCGAATGTTACTAGTCGGTACGGAAGTGATTTTTTAGGTTCCAAAGGGCGAATGTAACAACCTCTTTCAATGCTATGATATTGACGGCAAATTTGACACCATTTTTGCCCGCATACGTGCTGCTTTTGCTCCTCTCTTTTATAATTTTTTATTGACCATATTACACCACACTTTTCACATATTTTTGTTTGCCGACAATTGCTGCTTTTCTTATGATGCTCAAAACAGTCTTCATTTAAATACTTTTTCCCACAGTCATCACATTTTTTGAAAAAGTTTGATGTTGCCATACAAGGACGTTCACTTCCAATACGTCCACAAAATCTGCAAAGAGATTTGCATCTCAAATCATGTTCCTTTGATTTTCTGTATTTCTTCTCACAAGTAAAGCAATATTTATGTTTAAATCCGAACATTCCTCCAACATTTCTTATTCCATCAAAATGATTATTTGAGTGAAAAATTGAGATTGGTACATTGAAATTATCATTTCCATATTTAAATATAGGTTTCTCATTGGTGCTTCCAAAAACAAATACTTTAAATTTATATCCTGCGTCTTTATATTGATTGTTCCAAAAATTCACAACAATTGGTACGTAAACCACCGCATCATATTCAGGAAGGTCATTTGGAATTTTTGTAGCTTTTAGAAGATCAAAAACATCTTTCATTTGGCGATGACTGTATTGCATATATCTATTAAATTTTCTTCTATCTCCCAACTCTTTAATAACATATTTTCTTGTAATTTCCAAAGCATAGAATAAGCATAAGTTGTTTGGATTAGCTATTTTAATAAATAATTCATCTCTTAGTTGAAAATGGTCAATTTCCTTTTTTTGTGGTGCACGACCTTTAATCGATTGATTTGTCTGAAGTGATGAAACACCCAGTGTATGGACTTTTATTGTGAAGGGGTGCCCATAAAGCGACCCCCTTTCTATCTTAGATTGCGAAACAAGCTGAAATCTTGTTAATATGTTGTCTATTGTATCTTTTTCTAGTTTTCTAATTGGTATCCATATATCGTTATCCAGTAACTGTGAAGATATTAATGCTCCTAATCGATCCGGATTAATTGATTGATTCTTTGATGCTTCGACGGTTTGATCCATGCACTCTTGAATTATTTTTCTCAATAATTCCTCTGGATTTTCCGGTAGTTTTTCAATAATAAACTTTCCTGTAGTTCCCATCATTTTAAATTTACTATTAAATTGAGTTTCATAATCGATTTGTCTGTAATAATTTTTCAGGGTTGCTCCAGCACCGCGTTGTGTAGTATTGAATAAATGAGGAAGTAGATTCTTGATAAAGAATCTTGGGCGTTTAGTTGGTGAAGGACCATTTTGTCCATTATTAAAAGACATTATATAAGTTTTAATTTTAGATTTTTTTTAGTTTTTTAGTAAATGATATAAGAATGAAAAAACCTCGACTTTTATACTCACGATTTTGGGCTATATCCTAATTACGAAATACTTTTTCAAAGGAGAAAGGAGAGATGTTACAACAAATTTGTGCTTCCGATAAAATATTAATCATCATCAATCATTTGAGTAATAGAAAAATTTAAATTAAAGCTTGTTTGCAATATTTAAAGACATTTTAATTCATATAATATTACAAAAAATTTTTTATTAACTTTCGTTTTTACTTCAGGTCATTCAAAATTTGAAAGTTGGTATTTCGAAATAATTTTTACACTTTTTACATTTGTACTTCCGGCCATTTTTTGAAATCATTTTAATTTTTTCAAAATTTTGTCAAATTTATTTTCCCTATTTTTATTTAATTAATTAATATATTTATTGAATTTTAAATTTTAATTAAAATCTTTTTTAATTTTTAAATACGAAATTCCCGCCAATTTTGAGATTCCTCCCATTTATTAATTTGGCATTTTGTCGGTTGACATTTTGAAAGTTGGCATTTTGTCGCTTGACATTTTGTCGCTGTGGCATTTTGTCACTTGACATTTTTAAATTTACTATTTTATCGGGTGACATTTTGGACATCGGCCTTTTGTCATATGACATTTTGTCGATGTGGCATTTTGTCGTTGACATTTTGAAATTTGGTATTTCGAAATAATTACCTCCGCCCCTTACATTTGTACTTCCGTTCATTTTTTAAAATCATTTTAATTTTTTTCTAGAATTTTGTCAATTTTTTTCTCTCTCATTTTTAATTTAATTATTTTTATTTATTTTTATTATTCTTTGACATTGAGAAATTTAATGCCACCCCAAAATCCCCCTAAATTTGTACTTCCACTCTTTTTTTGAAATCATTTTATTTTATTGTCAAAATTAAAAAAATTTTTTCTTCCCCATTTTCTAATTAATTAATTAATTAATTAATTAATTAATTAATTAATTAATTAATTAATATATATTTTTAAATTTTTAATTATAACCTATTTTAATTTTTAAATTCGAAATTCCCGCCAATTTTTAAATTTTGAATTTCCTCCAATTTATAAATTTGCCATTTTGTCAGTTGACATTTTGTAAGTTGGTATTTCGAAATAATTAGCTCCGCCCCCTCACATTTTTACTTCCGCTATTTTTTTGAAATCATTTTAATTTTTTGTCAAAATTTTGCAAATTTATTTTTTATTAATTTTATTTAATTAATATTATTTTTATTTGATTTTTTAAATTTATTTTTTAATTAGAAAGTCCCTTTTTAATTTAATTAATTTTGACATCTTAAATTTAATTAATTAATTTGATCATTTTTACCCTTCCATCCAGATCGCTCTTTTCTTAAACGTACTCATATATCTGACACCTGCCATCACCCTTTATCTTCAAAAAGTAATTAATTATTTTAAATATGATTAATTACCCTCACAATTTTATTAATTTCCCTTAAACCCCTTCAAAAGGTGTAGGTTAGCGGCATAATCAAAAGGGAAAAGCTTCAAAAGGTTTGGGTTTGGGGGTGAGGAGCGATTTGGGGTGAGCGATCTGGGGGGTGTTAACTACTAACTGGGACAAAAGGGTGGTTAGAAAAGAAAAATAGTGTGGTAAAAAATGTATCCATTGGTTAATGTTTCCCATTGGCTCCCAAACCTTTAAGTTTCCATTGGCCAATCACACGTTTGTTGCACGTTGTGCAACAAATGGGTGGGCCCTGCAACAAATTGGTGGTAAAAGTGGTGGTTAGGAAAATAGAATGTGTCTTCACCTTTTGGTTTCCTTTGATTTGCCGACACACCCCTCCTTTTGTCCCACTTTCAAGTGGGACAAAAGGGGGGGGGTTACTACTCTCCGGTATATTGGAGTATATTGGAGGTTTTTCCTGATGCCAGGTACCGCCCCAACCTATGAGTAAAGCGGCCTAGCTCTGCATTACTATATCAGGGGATTTTACTCAAATCCTCCAATATCCCTCTTAATAATGGAGGATTTTATCTCTCTCTTAATCCCTCTTAATCTGGAGACAACATGAAAATCACCGGCATCGGACCAAGATTGAAGCCGGTGCCGTAGATTCGGATATGCAAAATTTTGTGTTTGGATATCCGTAATCTCCGTGGATCTCCGATTCTAGTCATTAGTTTTCCCCAATTCCTTATTTAGAGTTCAAGCAAAAGTTCCAACATAACAAAAATTTATTTTCCAATTTTTTATTAAAAAATTTTTTTCGATTTTCGTTTTTCGATTTTCGTTTTTCGAGGTTATTTTTCTTTCGATTTTCGATTTTCGATTTCGAAGATTTTGAAAAATATTTTCGATTTTCGATTTCGATATTTTTGGATTTCTTTCGATTTTCGATTTCCGATTTTCGAAGATTTTTTTGTTTCGAAACACCTCTGGTAGCCAACAAAAGTAGGATAGGTAAGCTAAGTATAATCGAAATTATAATGTCAATTCTCAATGAGGCTTGATTCAGGGGATGCCACGAATTGAGAAAAAAGTTGGGTCGGGTTTTCAAATTTTTTTTTGTATCGGGGTTCGGTTTGAAAAAAGTCTAGGGTTAAGATAAACTAAAACATACATTGCTTAATTCTTGTTAAATAAATTTTTAACAGAAATATAAAATAAAAAATTTTTTTGCTTTTCCAAACCTTTTCTCTAATAATATTTTTTTATAGGTTTAATAAAATTTAAAAAAATATAAAAAAATAAATTAGTTTTTTAAATGCTAATTTAAATAATGGAAAAAATTTTTTTTGTTAAAAAATAATTTAAAAAATAATCAAAATGACACGCTTGGATTCAACTAAAATAAATAATATTTTTACTGTAAAAATATAAAAATTAATGTTTTACGAGACACAATTCTTAAAAAAAAAATTTTTTTTTTACGAAAAAAATTAAAAAAAAATTTTCTTTGACGAAATAAAATACAAAAAAAAATAATTTTACTCATTAATTTAGTTATTATCCAACTAGTTAAATTATTTAATTCACCGGTCCATTTTTTGTATACTCCCCCAATTTTAGTGGGCGTTTAATGTGGAAATTTATTACGTTATACCCTCAGTAATGTGTACTAAGATCCGGATATCCGGTCTGAGAAAAAGACCGGATATCCAAAGAGTTCCTAGTTATATCATCATTATTCCAGCACATAGGGGCGTATAGACACGTGAGGTCCTGCCTAGAGTTGTCAATTTCACCAAAATTTGAAACGAACCGAAAAACAAAAAAAAAGATTTCGGTTTGTCAATTCGGTTTGAAACCGATAACACTAGTCCTGACATCAGAAATTTTTATTTTGTTAAAAAATAATGGAAGATCTCTTTAGCATCGTCTCCTCAATTTCCAGAAATTTTTTTCAATTTTCCAAAGTCACATTCTCTCCTATGCAGGCAACTTTGGTTCGAGAGTGTACGTAATAAAAAGATTCCACTATAGAATTTTTGAAAAAATTTTTAAGGAGAAAAATAAATTCTTTAAAATTGGAGTTTGTATTTTAATAAATTAAATTTTATTTTTATAAAATTAGTCTATAATCTACTAGTATTTTTAAATTTAATAAAAATATAAAGAAAAAGGAAGTAAATTGTGAATTATTGGAAAAACATTTTTGAGACTTTTTTGAAAAAATTCTAATTGAAGGAATGTTTATTTAATTATTAATTTTCGACTAAATTTGATCTATAATTTATTTTGTGTTTTTAAATTAAATTAAATAAAAGAGACGTATAAAAAAAAAGAAAAAAAAATTTTTTCGAGGAATTCCAAGAAATATTTTTATTTATTAATTTAACCTCTAAAAATACGCATAAATTTAATTAATTTAAAAAATTATCCAAAAATGGATTTTACGATAAAAGAAAAAAATGACTAAATTTTTTAACAAGAAAATACAATAGGCATTCGTAAGAAAAATGTGCAACTAAAAATTTTTCAAGATAGAGGTAAAGAGTGTTCCCATGACAGAAACCCTTAAAAAGAAGGTTTTTGGTTTCAGGGCCAAAACATGTATACCGTAAAAGCTCTAATAGAAGCACATGTGCTTCTATTCTTCGATCCTCTTATAGGGTGTGCCTCTATTAGAGACTATACTTCAAATAGAGGCTGTGCTTCTATTAGAGCATTTACGGTATATTAATTGAATAATCAGTTAATTAGCCTGGGGGTAAGTCTAATGGAGGGCTAATTTAATAGAAAAAATAAAGTATTTTTCAAAAAATTCTTTTAGACAGGTATTTATTTTTATAAATAAAGCATAAAGCTCCCCATTTCCATAAGTGCCAAACAAAAAAAGAAGCCAAATATAAATATTTAAAAAAACATCATTCATAAATACATTTTAAATTAAGTACTTAACGTCTATTTTTATTAAAAAATAAGCATTAATCATTTAAATGAGGGAAAAAGGTGAAATTGAAATTTCAAAATAGCCTTGTTTATTGGTTTTATTATGTAGCAGGGATGTTAGGGATAAGAAAAAATAGGGCCGGTTTTCGAGTAACACATGACTTCCCTGTTATGTAGGTATCAGGGGTGGCGCGAGTCTCACAAAATACGAGACACGAGATACAAGATTCTCAAAAAAATAAGAGAACGAGATAAAACGGGATACGAGGCCTCTAAAAAACACGAGATTTTACGAGACACGAGACGAGCGCCACCCCTGGTAGGCATCATGTATTTTTAAAGACTTGGTAAACTACAAAAAGAAGTATTAATAAGATAAAGGATACCTCGAATCTTTCCATAGGACCCCAAAAATACCTAAACTTCAAATAACAAACGTAAAAAATGAGGGGACAAATGACGGATGTCAGGGGCTATCCGGAATCCGGACTTTTATTCTATCCGAGATCCGATCCGAAGAAAACTTCGAAAACCCGACACAACTTTTTCTTCTCTCAAACCATGATCACCTCCTTATTTTTGTGAGGTTAAGAAGTGTCGTCCCACCCCCTCATGTCAACTACAACATCCCTGAGTCGAACGACATTAATATGTACCGTAAATCCTCTAAAATAGGTCCCCCTCTAAAATAAGCCCCCTCTAGAAGTCGATCGAAAAAAAGTATTACCAAGAGGATTTACGTATTAGAGGATTTACGGTATTGCCAAAATTATTTTTGTCCAAAAAAAATTTTTTTTAGTTATTTAATTTTTGTGAGTCATACATATGTACATATAATATTAAAATATTTCAATAAAAAAGTTTATTTACTAAACAAAAAATGCCGGAAAACTAAATTAAAATGGACATATCCCCATTTTTTATTTTCTAAAAATAGCCAATTTATGTAAGCACTCTAAAAAAGCTCTATAAATATTAAACTAATAGGTATGTGGGCGTACACGTCAAAATAAAAAAAGGGAAAATTAACTTTTTTTTAATCCTTTTCTAATTTAAATTAAATTTAATGAAAAAAATAAAATATTTAAAAATAGTCGTGTTTGGGTGCCCCCTCTTTTTCTTGTTTAAATTAAAGGTCAAAAAAACATAAAAATGTATTTATTTAATTATTTTAAATTCCCTAAAGGCAAACGGAAATTAGGGAATTTTTTAAAGAAAAATAATGAGTAATTTTTGAAAAAAATAAATGAAAAAAAAGAAAATATTAAAAATAAAAATTTTTAAGAAATTTTTTATAAAAGTTTAATCTAAATTTTAACATTTTTCTAAATAAAAATTTAAAAAAAGACATTAAGTTGTGAGCACTTAAATGTTGGTTGGAGATGTACAGTGATGGGCAAAGTTTCAGTTCCGGAACTAGAACTACGGAACTAACGATTATCTGGAACTAGCTTTGGAACTAGTTCTGGAACTAGTAAATGCCTGGAACTCGGGGGTATATTTTTTTCTTGGGGGTATATTTTTGAAAAAATTTCCTCGACGAAGTTTACCTTAGAGAAATTTTGGAACTTTCCCATCACGGGAGATGTGGATCGAGCTGTTTTTAAATTTCGATTTAAAAAAATTGGAAGTCGGAAATAAATTTTTTTTCGGAAATAGGAAGGAAAAAACGTCGGAAATCGGAAGTCGGAAACAACTGCAAAGAGCCCTCACTAAATAAAATGCTTTGCTAAGCTATTCACGTGTTTATTATTTAAATTAAATATGTATTATAAAGAAATTTCTCCAACTTTTCTATACTATTTTCTATTGCCCCCAGCTTGATTTTATAAGCTTTAGCTTTAGCTAAAAGCCAAGGCTAAGACAACTCACGCATTTTATTTTAAACGTGACATTTAATAATGAATTACCCAAAAAAATGCCCTATACATATAAGGGAAGCTTTGGGAGTCGCGATAGCTAATATTAATTTTATTAAGGTAAGAATTCAAAAATAAGTCCTCGCTCCCTGATTGCCATAAATAGCTATTTCTAAATTAAAAAAAAATTTTTTTAAGAAGGTTTTATTAAAAAATTTCAAAGTAAACTTCTTCGCTAGAATGTTTTTTAAAACATTCTTCAAGGCATTTATTGCCTTCTGTTTTATTGGATTAAATTCCCTCTTCGTCGAAGGAATGCACCCTCATCGTGGTAATTCATAGCATTTTTATAAAAAAAATTTTCAACTAAATTTATCAAAAATAGGGAGGATGCGAACTGGAGGAAGCCAAGCTCCTGTCAATCTGAACACATTTTCTCTCACCGAGTTGTCCTTTCTGATTAAAATTTTGAATAGAATTGATTATAATCGAATTTTTGAGGTTGATTATTTAAATGATATGCAAGATGCACTCACTGAAAGAGGCGGTGAAGTTCTAAATGAAGTTGGATTGCCTGCAAATGATCCAACCATTGCTAATTTTCAACGTAAAATAGCAGGGGTATGTATATTAAAGCTACATATTCCAATAAGTTTGACCTAGTGTTCGGTACTACCGCGGTACTACCGATACTACCGACTCGGTACTTTTCGGTAATACTGGTATTGGTACGGTACTGATGAGATTTAGGAATTTTCGGTACTCATTCAATACCAGTACTTTTCGGTAGTATTGGTATTGAAAAAATCCATTTGCCGAACACTAGTCGGACCTTTGTTTTACATCACCCCTCGTCCAGTAAAATCTCAAGTTTTAAAGCAGGGTTAGGATATTTTGGTTTTTTGATAGGTCGATGAGGTTTACTTTTTAAAAATGCGGATTTTTGTGGTTTTATGAAGGGTATTTTTACATTTTCTTGTAGTGTAAAGCAAATTTAATTCCTAAGACTATACAGTAGACGGCGTGGTGTAATGGCTAACACATCAGTCCGGTCTACTGAAGATGCTGGTTCACTCCCAGCCGCCGAATAACCTCTTGCACTAGCAAATGAGAGAAATAGCCAGCTGCTTTACTGTAGTTTTAGAATGAAATATCATTTTTCTCTTGCGGTCTTCCAGAATTAGGTATTCCAGAGTTAATACCAACCTACATTTCAATCCCCTTTCATACGGCTATTCCAAATGGAGGAGGTCGAAAATGCAAACTCTTTATTTGAAAAAATGAAAAAAAAAGCACGCGGACATTTCAATGTACGAACAGTTACCCTACTGATTTCGGGACCTACAGCCACTGCGGACCTACAGCCACTATTGTCCTATGGAATAGAGTTTTTATGTTTTAGAACAACAACGCAAGAAATTATTTTTGTCACCCCAATCCCTATATGTCCGCGCACCATTAAAAATGACTGATTTAAACGTTTAAAGGTGATAAATCATTTTACGGGAATTCTTGATGATTATGAAGAAAGATTACAACAAAATTACGACCAACTTCCGAGAAGACCAGATTACCAACGGATGATTTTTATTAACAGAAGAATCGAGGATTATAGAAAAATTGTCGACGATTATAATCAATTTATTGAAAATTCTGGCTTAGATATAAATGATTTTAACGATATAAATGAGTTTGGCGTAAGAGCAGATTTGCACCTTATTCCTTATTCTTTATGGAATATTGGGTAAAGTTTATATTTACCGTATTTCCTCTAATAGAGCGGCAGCCTCCATTTGAACGGCAGCCGCTCAATTAGAGGAAATACGATTCACTTTTTTTTATTGAATTTAAATTAAAATTAACTATAATCTAGTAATCAGCAATTAACTCAACTTGAAGGATTATTACTCCGAATTTTACAAAAAGAGAGGAATTTATATCTTTATTATAAATTGATTGTTTTGGCTAGAAGATTGATTTTGTCATTTATCCAAGATAATTATGCAAATGCATACATTGCTCGTTTTAATGATTTGGAAAGTCAAGTAGATGAGAATAATAATTCTTATAGGTAATGCTTTGAATGAAGTTTCAGAGTCTCCTAAACAATATTTATGTATAGTAAGGTTAGCGGATCCGAAAGAGGCCGGATATCCGTTAATCTTCGGTTCGGATAGCGGATCTGGATGTCCGAAGATTTCCGACTATCCGACAACCTTAGTGTAAAGTAGTGTTCGGCAAATGGATTTTTTCAATATATATATTTTTTTCAATATATTTTTTCAAAATACTGGTATTGAATGAGTACTGAAAATTCCAAAATCTTATCAGTACCGTACCAATACCAGTAGAGTAGTGCCCCTTGTGTTAATCAGTTACACCTCGTTTTCTAAATATCGCCTCAGGGCAGTAACGGTTTCATCTTTCACCTTTCACCTTCGTTTCTAAAATAACTTTCCTCACATACATACCGTATTTTCTCTAATAGAATGACAGTCATTCTATTTTTCATATACCCCAAAAAAGTGTCATTCAATTAGAGACTGTCATTTAATTAGAGAAAATACGGTAATTTATTTTAATCAAATTTTAGATTACAACTATCAATTTTTGAATATGTAGCTACTTTCGATTATTATGAACTGACTTCAAACAATTTGCATGATATGTTGAGAAATCAAGCTTTTGGGACTTTACGTGGTAATTTAAAAAAGCTGTGATTTTTAAATTGTTTATTTAAGGTACCAACAATTTGTTTAGAGATCTTCGAAGCGACGAGTTAGAGTTGGCGGCACATGGACGATATCCTGTTCGTTGTCAATGCGACACAAATGTGTTTTCTGAATACGTGCCGATGATAAACACATATAGAAGTAATTCCCTAAGTTAAATAGGCCCAAATACCCAATTCACACATATAGAAGTAATTCCCTAAGTTAAACAGGCCCAGATATCTAACAGTTTCCATCTTTCTAACTTGTGGTTTTCACTTTTATTTTAAGACTAGGCTAGGGAAGTAATCCTTGTCTTCCTTACAATAATACACTAAATAAAGATTTTAAGTAGGGAATTCCCCGTTCCCCGGAGAATTTCCCCGTTCCCCGGGAATTCCCCGTTCCCCGGAGAATTCCTCGGGGGAAGCTTGCGGGGAGGCCTCCGAGAATTCCTCGGGGGTTCCCCGGAGAATTCCTCCCTGCCCCGTTCCCCGCAACCCCCGTTCCCTTAAACTCAGCCCCCGACCGTAATATCGAACCCTCGTTTAAAGGGCAATAAAGTTGAGAATTTAAAGGTCTTTAATCTTTAATAAAATTTAAGTCTACAATACTTCATCGGGAATAACTGCGGAGGAATTTGGGGCGTTTGAAGACTTTCGTATTCATGGAGAGGACAGACCAAATAATACCTACAATCTATACCGTCTCTACTATTCTGAATATGTCGTAGAACGCCCATATCTTCAAGTAAAACTTCAACTACATTATATAACTCAACAAGTGATTGCCCAAATGCATCCTCAAGCTTTAGTTTATAATCACGAATTAATAGAAACAGTGGATCTCCGTGAAGGCGTGGCAATTCAACCACAAATCCGAGAGGTGTGTTTAAATATAAATATCTAAGAACCCGGTTATGCCTGAGGGTATAAGGTACCTTCAGATATAACAGGAGTATTCCTCCATAATATTTCTCTAAATTTATTATTTCCTTCAAATTTTTTCCCTCAAAAAATTCCTTCAAAGAGGCTAGTGTAATTTTATAATGTTCTTAATATTAATTAGATTTATATCCAATACCCTCCACCTGCAAGACGTCGCCCTCGTAACGGAGGGAGAGGAGGAAATGGAAGTGGAGGGAATGGTCAACACGGTGGTGGACGTCGCCGTCGAGGAGGAAATGGAGATGGCGGAAATTGAGGAGGATCTGACGATAAATGAGAAATTGTTGAAAGAATTGAAGAGAAAAGATTCGTTTTACAAAATTATAGTTGAGAAAATTTCCTTTATTGAACACTAACTTCATTCACAAATCCTCTATTAGAGTACCACATTTTAGCAGACACACAAACGTGAAATTCATCAAATTCAATTTCACGTTTACAAAAGCGTGAAATTCAGAGAGAACGTATAAAAATAACCCCAATCATCGGGTTGTGATTAAAGTTTGTCTGGTTCCTTTCGGCTGGTCTGGCCTCTTTCCACGATGGTTCTCTATATTTTCATCTTACATGAAAAACCTCTATATAACTCAAAGACGCACTTTAATTTCCGATGCGTTTTTTAATTTACTAGTTAGATATAGGGGGTGGGGGACTCTTATCCAGACTTGGTAATGGACACGTATTTTGGTATCCGTATCCGGGTATATCCGTGAGGTCGATATCCGTATCCACTTAGATCCGTCCTACTTTTGAGACATATCCATCCGCGGGTATCCGCGGATTTGGAGCATCATATCCGTATCCGTCCGAGTCTTAAAAAATCAGTATCCATATCCGTCCGTATCCGGATATATCCGCGGATATCCGGATATTATCCGTATCCATTACCAAGCCTCCTCTTATCTATTCTATTTTTCTATCCGATTGTGTATCTTATAGAAAGGTCCGGCTTCAAAACATTTAGTAAAATTGTGTGGTATTATAATAGAGGATTTAGGGCATATAAATTTGTTTCGTTTTTTTTCGGGTAGATAAAAGTAAAAGATATTTTAAAATGTTAAAGCAATTGCGGTTTAAAGAAAATTTAATTCAAAAAATTTAAACAAAAAAATAAAAAAATATCCAAAGTCAATTTTTCCGTGTCGGGCTAACACAAGGAACAGAAAAGTCAAGGAAAAAATTAATCAAGGAACGACCTCGAGTTGTATGTTCCTCGAGTTGTATGTTCCTCGAGTTGTCTGTTCCTCGAGTTGTCTGTTCCTTGAGTTAGCCCTCACCCCATTTTCCAGAAAAATTTCCCTCCTTCCGTTCATTCTCAGCTAATTTGTAAAACATCCAATCCCAACTTTTTCCCTTCTTCAGCACATATAGTCGTTCCAGGAACTGTTGTAGTACTTAATTTGGGACTTTGTATTTCTGTTTTAGTCCATTCTCTAGGCTCAACTTCAATTACAAAATTGAAAAATGTTGTTCCAATAAAAATACAAGCTGTGACGAGTAGGAAAACGTCTGCCCACTAAAAATATTCTTTTTTTTAAATCCATTTTTTAAATTATTTCTACCTCTTCAACAGCATTTGTCGGTGTCAAAAAATTAATAATCATTGGGAGAATTCTAAAATTATGAAAATTAATTTTCAATTAAATTTCAAAAAACTTACAACATAATAACGCTAAGTTGGATTGTTGTCCAAGAAAATATAACATGAGAAAATTGACTTGACATCTTTTTTTAAATTAATGTTTTTAATAAATAGATTTTTAATAATAATGTATTTTCCCGATTAATAACCCTGGTGACCTAATATTTCAACCAGGGGATGGGGAATTGTTCGAGGGAAAATAACTACGAAGCATAGAAATATCCAGAGGCGGCTAGCATTTAAAACCAAGGTTCCCTGTCACCCGAAACCCCAACTATTTTCTTGGCAAAAACCACAGCCCCGAAGACTCTACCTCGGCAAACCCCGATCCCTCGACGATCACGTCCCCGAAGGTTCAAGGTGCTACCCTATTTAATAGAGCTGTCAAATACCGAAAACTTTCCAAGACTCAAGACCGAAAAAACCATGAAAAGTCTTGGAATCAAGACTCAAGACCAAGAGTCTTGGACAGCTACCATATTTAAAATACTCACTAAGCGGAGGTATAAGATTTATTAAAAGAGTAGATGAAAGCGTCATCCCGGTAGCTCTCTCGGTAGAGCACCTGTACCCTCCCCGAAGGCTCAGGGTGCCACCCTGTTTAATAGAGCTGTCTTAGACCGAAAAGAAAGCGCTTAGCAATAACTGCCAGGAGGTCGCAGAATCGAATCCTACCCGGGATACTAAACTTTTCCCTCGCTCTTAATTAATCGAGAAATACGGTATTTAATTTCAATTTCACAACTTACTAGTTGTGCCCCCTTAATTAATCCAACAGTATTTAATCCACTAAAAACAGTTGCAGCAGTGTAAATACATTGCATTAAAGTAACATTAACAATTCCAAATTTAGGAAATAAAGACATTGCCAAAAAGCAGGCACCCATTAAATACTACAAAAAAAATTAGAAGAAATAAACACCTCCCTCTCCTTTAAAAGACCTGAGAGATGCTAGCAAAAAATATAACTTTAGCTTTCTCAGAAACAGAAGTCAAACGATCACTTATTTGCCCAGCAAAGTTTTTCCCAATTAAAGACAATAAGAAAGGTAAAGCAGAAGCTATACCAGTTTTGGCTACTTCCATACCTAATGCCTTTAAAAAATTTTAATTTTAAATATTCATTTGGTACATTTCCGTTATACGACCGCAAACTGAGTGCCAACCGATCGACTTTACTTTTTAATGCTTGATCCAATACAAATGAATTTTATATCATTCGAAAGCCCTCGATAAGGGGTATCGACACTTTTTTCGATAAGAGGTATGTTCGCCCATTAAAAAGTTATAGGTCGATAAATGTGAAAAACATCAAATAACTGGACTTATCGGGTTATAACTTTTTTATGACTGATCAGATTTGATCTATCCTATTAGAATAAATGTACAGGCTATTGAGGGCTTTCGATTGATATAAAAGTTATTTATATTTGATCAAGCATCAAAAATTAAAGCCGATCAAAATCGGATGGCACTCAGTTTACGATAGTATAACGGAAAAGTAGCATTCATTTTTTAATCATTTTAAGTTTTTACTTTATTCAAATAAATCGGTCCAAATTGCCAAAATACTTGAAATGCCAAATTACTTGTAGCACTACACAAATAAACGCCCCAAAAGGCTGAATCTTTAAGAATCGCCATATAAAGGATTTTTTGTTTTAGCTCCTTTCCCTTTCTTCTTCTATTAGAAATATCTTTTAAAGATTTTCCCTCTTCTATAATTGACAATTCTTGAGCAGAAAGGAATCTTTAAGAACAAAACAATTTTTTTTAATAATTTTTTTTTCAATTTTTTACTCGTGTTCTCTCGGGGAATCTCTATAAATCCAATAAAAAATTGTAAAAAGGAACAGAGAAAGTGTTCCCAATAAATAATAAACTGCTGGCCATCCAAACATTTCTGAGGAGCAGAATTCGGCAGACAAAGGCATTGCAGTTATTGGGCCAAGTTGAAAACTGGAGGTTAAAACAGCGAGGAAAATGCCAGAATTTGATAAGGGGGACCAATGAGCACTAATTGATCCTTAAAAATAATTTTTAAAATTTAAATTAGAGTAGGTCGAGGTTTTTAAAACCGAGGCCAAGGATCGCTGAGGCTGGAAAAGCCGAGGTCGAGGGGCAAATTTCGGGCGAGGTCCGAGGCAAGGCTGAGCGTCATGGCGTTTTGCGTCCATTTTTGGCTGATTTTTGACGTTTTGCGTTTGGCGTGTTTTTAAAATTTAAAAAATTGGCGTTTGGCATTCGAAAATTTAGGCGCACAGCCCTGGTCCGAAGTCCAGGAACGAGGATATCCCAAATCTGGATAAATCCTCTGGAATCCCTAATCCTGATAGCCTTCTAATCCACATAAATCCTCTGGTGTCCTTTGAATCCTTATATCCCTCATACCGAAAATTCCAAAATTTCTCCGGTAAAGTACAGGTACCGGGAGTTAATTTGAAAAATTTTAAGTCACAAATAAAATTTTAACAAAACCCTACCAGTAGCTACCCAAATAGCTGCCAATCCAAATCCTTGAAAAATTCGCAAAATCAAAAGTGTAGGAAATCCCCCCAAGTAAATACTTGGTACAACTAAAAGTGTCGATAAGGAACTGATAAATCCATAAACAGCCATTAATTTTCTTTAAAAAAAATTTTTTTCATTATTAATTGTATGGATCAAGTCTGATCGCCCATTAAAATGTTATAGGTCGATAATTGCAAGAAATCGTTGTTTTTGACACTTATCGACGTGTAACGTTTTAATGGGCGATCAGACTTGATCCTTCCAATTAAATAAAGCTTTTGATTGATATAAAATTGAATTAAATGGCCACCTCCATTTGAATGGCCACCTCCATTTCAATGGCCCCTCCATTTCAATGGCCCCCAAATTGAATGGCCCTTTTTGGAGGTAACGAAAAATAGAATGGCGGCCTTAGAATAAATACGGTATTCAGATTGAATCAAGCATAAAAAAGTTATAGCCGATCAAATTAGGAAAAGAGAAGGAGAATGTGGAGATATAACAGAGGAGTACCTCAAATATTTATATTTACCTCAAACCAAATCGAGTATAAATTTTTGTAATTGGTAACGTTCCAATTAATTGTCCAATAGCTATAGCTGAGAAAAGCAAACTTTGCTCGTTTGAAGTAAATAAAGGTTCAATAAATTCATAGTTTATTTTTTCTGTTGAATTTTGTAACAACTTTGAAGGAAAATAATTAAAATAATATAATAAATATATTATTCATTAAATTTATTATTAATTTACTCTCAATATTATGAGTAAATATTCTCCCAAAATTTAGATATACCTCTTTTAAATACCCTCACCTTGGACTAGGGTTCGGCATTTAAGGTGAGGTGGTTTTTTCACGGGGACGGATTAAGGTGGCCCCACCGTGCCCGGGGACGGTGGTCGAACCCTACATTATGCCCCTAAGATTGCCCCTTTTGGATTGTCTGACTAACTCATTAAAACATAACAAAGCCCTAGATAATCCTCAAGCTCTCCTTTAAAAAGCCTTAAAACTTTAAAATACTAAAAAAAATTCACAGTTAATTCCCCATTTCTTAACAATGGCAATTCTTTATACATACAAATAACTGTAAAATTAAGTGCCAACGGATTAGCAATTAATATTGACAAACAAAATAAAGAAATTCCCAAAATAACAAATCGGATGGGGATTAATTCATTTATTTTTCTATGCTGACGTTTTTTGCCAGAATTTTGTTTTGTTTGTTGTTGAGTAACTATATCAATAACAAAATTATGTGGGGGAAATGAAAATTGTTGTTGCTCTTTTGTTTTGTAGGACAAAAGAGGAGAAGGGGATGTGTTGTTCATTTCTTGAATAACTGGAGGTGTAAAGCTGTGAATTGTCATTTCTGTAAATTTCAAAATCTAAATTATTTTTGAATAATTAAAAACAATTAGGTAAACAAAAGCTTAAAAAATCGAAAAAATGACAGATATAAAATGGTCACGTTTGAATAATCGAATTTTTGACCCCAAAAATGTGCTTGATCCCCTCTATGGATTTTCAATTTCGGAGCCATGTAACTCGGCCCTTAGTAGGTTTCCGCAGAAAAATTTTGGTGTCTTTCTACTCAGCTCGTCTAACTCTTTCGAATGGCATAAGATTCGAGTTTATTTGGTAGCCATATTCTTGCCTTTTACCCATGGGCCTTAATAGCTTTTTGCAAAAATTAAAAAATTTCTAAAAATGTAATTTGAAATTTTTAAAAATTAAATCTAAATTATTGTAGGGTTATTGTGGACGGTCCAATACCTAAAAGTCAAACATATACTCAATACTAAGTACACCTCTATTTAATGAACATATTTTCAAAGTTTGTTATCCATTGGACGTGGAGCTGCCCTAAACAAATACCCTCTATTTAAGACACCCTTCATTATAAGGTACGAGCTTTATGAACCCTAAAAGTACCCAACAATGAGGTTATATCAAAAGAAATTTAAAAGAATCTGAGTTATGAAAATGCTGATTTTGGGAGGAAATGTTGAGGGAACTGGACAGAGTCAACATAAACCTCTTTGAGTTAAAGGGGAATGAACTCAGTTTTGTTTAGGTTTTGGAAGAAATGAAGAAGAACATTCTAGGTCAAAAAATATATTTATATAATCAGATAAATGGGCGGAGGACGAGTACATTAAATATATTTAGGTACATAATGGGTGCAACTCTGAGAAAAGGTTGAGTACAAAAATGGGTAAAAGGAGGAGGGACAGAAAAAAAGAATATTATTTTTTTGGTTTAAATGGGGGAAACTGGATTTCAAACGAAATAATTCAAATGCACCCACGCCAATAATTTAATCAAAAATAAAAATATCGTCTAGAAGACAAAAGAAAATTAAAAAATATCAAAGAAAGTTTGCTTAAAAACAAGGTTTTGGCATTGGAATTCGTTGACGTCGATAAGTTTGGATGGTCATTTTCCTCCTCTCCCTTTTTATGGGTCAAATAGAGAGAAAAAAAATTATTTTTTTTGCATGATGCAAAAATGGAAGAAGGCAAAATTTTTGTTTGTTGATGGACAGAAGCAATAAACATACCCAACACAAAACCCTTCTTATCTCCATTAAAATGACCTTCCTCGTGTTGTGCTCTCAGAAAATGCACCCAGAAAATGAAGAGTATAACTATTAATTTAGTATAGTCAAAGTACATTTATTAAACTAGAGAAAGGATTAAATTTGAAAAAAATTAAGTAGTTTTGAATTTAAATTTTGAAAGGAATATAGGCTTGTTGCCAATTGTGAGGTTCTGCGAAATTTGTACAAGCATAAATGGGCGAAGAACCCAAGAAGTACCCAACAATGAGGGGCGGGGGTCAAACAAAAAGTTTATCCAAAGTCAATATTGGCGGATGTGGATTTAGGACTAGATCAAACGAAAGAGGGTAGGTGAGACTAGACGGGTTACTAAGTTGGTTTTTTAAATTACTGGCCAAGTGCTGGACGGGAGCCAGAACTTCTTTTGGATCAGTAAGCCGGGGTCTTCATGATTGTTCTTTGGATCATTTCCGGACCATATCTTGCGCACCGGATCCAGTCATCCAATCAGATTATCATCTTTCACCAACCCAGTGACCTAACCCGAATCAGGAAAAATTCGATTTTACCTGTTACTATTTTAAATATTTTCCTGTTAAGTATGTAGTTTTCAATTTTTTTGACAGATGCAAATTTTATTAAAATTTTAAAATAAAAAACTTTTTAACAATTTACTATTTTTTATGTATTTAATAATCTCTTTTCTTTTCAATAGCCTCCACTTTTTGGTTGGTGAATATCTCCAGTATCTAATTCAGCAATTGAGGGTGCAATAATATTTTGAATTCCACATGAGGATGGGCAATGTCCTCCAGATTCTCCAGAATCACCTGGCGCTCCTATTGGCCCTGGAGGTCCCGGCTCTCCTCTTTTTCCTTTTTAAATAACTTTAGGGGGTATCTAAATAAATGTTTTTACCTGGTGGACCAGGCGGTCCTGGCTATAAATTAAAAAACATTTTTTAAGATATCATTTTACTCAAATACCTCTCCAACGGGTCCTGGAGGTCCAGCATTCTGTGAAGGCGTACCATTGGGTCCAGGTGGTCCTTTCGGTCCTCGCGGTCCTGGAGGACCTGGCGGCCCTTTGATTCCGGTTCCGCCAATACTGTCGTCTCCTGGAGGACCTTTCATGCCGGGCTCTCCTGTTTCTCCTCTCACACCAGGCAATCCAGCATCACCAACACGTCCAGGTTTCCCTGGCCTTCCCGGAAGGCCTTAAAATTTAGAGGAATATTGATTCTCAATTTACTCAAACACCTGCATGACCGGGTTCTCCGGGCGGCCCAGGCCGTCCTGCTTCGCCTTGAGGTCCTCTGTTGCCTGGAGGTCCAGCTGGACAAATCACGCTATGAGATAGTAAAAATTTAAATTAAATCTTAATTTTTTCAATATGGAGTAGAAGATCACCACGGTTACTTAATTTTCGTTTGTGGTAATCTTCTGGATTAGAAACCATGGAAAGCTGGGCTCTGGTTCAAGAGGTACATCCAGTCCATCAAGTCCTTCAAAGTGAAATTTAAAGAAAAATGGTTGATAATCAAAACCAGGCTTTCCCGGCCGTCCCGGTTGTCCATCCACCCCATCCTCTCCATTAACTCCAGGCGGGCCTGGAGGCCCAGGAGGGCATTGTAATTGTACACAACTTGTGCATTGCTCTTCTGCCCCATAATCACCACCAGATTGACGACGAACGCGACTTCCCGATTCTTCAAATAATAATTCTTTCCAAATATTCCTCGAGGCGAACTAGGAGAATTTTTAAAAGGATTTTAAAGGGGAAAACATTTCTCTACTTTAAAAGCATCCATTCGACGTTCAATATCCGTAGAGGCCGTTTCTAGCCGATAATGAAGCAAAGGAAGCAATAGAGCCATTACTCCAAGACAAAAAAGGCTAATACCCACAGATCCGTAAGCAATTTTAATTGAAGGTTCGGAAGATATTAAAGGAAAACTTTTCTTATTTTGATTGGAAATTTGTTGGGAAATTAAATTTGGAATCATTTTAATTTTTAATTAAAAAAATAATATTTAAAATTGTGGGGGATTTTCTTAGTGATTGTTTAAAATTGTTTGGAATGACCTAAATTAGTGGATGACTGAATTTATTTACGTGTGATTTGACCTAAATATTTTAAAGGGTAATTAAGTATATCGTTAACACTATGGATAGAAAGAAAATAAATTTTAATTTAATCAAAAAGACAGATTTTGACTTGTCCGCAACTATATTTGCGGATTACTGGAAGTTATAATATAGCCTGAGGTTATAACTGTCAGGAGGTCCTGCCCGGTGGCTTTTTGCTAAATTCCTTCTAGAATAATTTCTCAACTTTTATTCATTCATATTCGTTCTGCAAGTGCGGAAACAACAATTAAAAAAAGGCAAAAAATATAAAAATGATAACGTTCAAAATTAATAATCTAATAATTTAAAATTTTATTTATTTTCCCTTTCCTTCTTCTATTTTTTGTCCCCAAAATTTTTAGTATGGAAAGAAAAATGTTCTTCAATAAATGTTGAGATAAAATAATATCCATGATCATAATTTTCACGCAAATTATAATTCCAAACAATATTTGGATTGGAAACAGAAATTAAATTGTTTGGTAATAAATCTTGTAAAAATGGATCTTTTGAACCCTAAAAAGAAAAATTGGAGTACAAATAATCTTAAAAATTTGTGTATTTTTAAAGCTTTTTCGGTTTTATGAAAAATCATATCTCGGATTAAATTAGACTGAAATTGGACCAAGTCTTTACATCAAGTTTAGAACCATGGGGGGAAATTAAAAAAATCAGCTTGGTAATGGATACGGATAGAGATAAGCTCAAAATGTCTGCAAATATCCGCCTCTATCCGCCGTAGACTGACAAAAATATTTTTTAAAAATAGAATTTGGAAAAATACCGAAATAAGATGGATAGTTAATTGAACGAGTCTTTTCAAACATCAAAAAATATAAGAGAGGAAGGGGGAAGGGGATTGTGAAAGTGCCTTTTGATTACTATTATGGCCTAGGAATCCTGTCGTCTATTTTCTAAGAATTTTCTAAGAATCCTGTTACTCTCTGATGTAATGCCTAGTCTTTTACATTTTTTTGATACTCTTGGTTCGAACCCCACTCATGGGAAACATTTTTAAAAATTAACCAAAAAAAATTTTTTTAGAAAACCCACCTGGTCAAAAAGTATTTCAACTTTCGGTCCTTTATATTTTGACGCTAAAGCCACAGAATCGTACTTTTCCCATTCTAAAATATTTTCGCCTTCTAAAGGACCCAAAAACGCTTCCAAATGTTTATAACCAAAATTTGGAGTTTTCTTCATTGGATTACAAATTGGGGCAAAAACAGAAATTGATTTGAATAATTCTGGATGTTTTAATCCAATAGTTAAAGCTCCTTTAAAAAATTAAAATTTTGGGGGTAAAATTTTTTCTAAAAACCATGCCCTCCCATTGAATGTCCAAAAATACCGCAAGACTGTTTTATAATTAATTCTTTATATTCTTCAAAAATAAGGGGAACAAATTCTTTAACCAGATAAGAATACATTTTGTAATTTTTGGCAAATTTTGGTTCTGTTGCATCCAAATAACTTTAAAAAATTAAATGTAATTCGAGATGGAAAGATAAAAAATAATAATTGGATGGAAACAAGAGAAAATTATGATGGTCAATTGAATGAATTTTGGGGGGGGGGGGGGGGGGGGGGTCTAGATTCGGGTTTATGTGTTGGTTGACTGAGCCACGGTAGATCTGAATGTGCACCAGGATGTCTAAAATCCGAACATTTTTCGACACGGAACCCAATCCTAGAAACTTTGGAAAACTATTTAACAACAAAAAAACCCCTTACAATCCAGCAGCAACACCAAAATTAGGATCACCATCAATCCCAACAGGAATATCATCTCCTCTTGGACTTGTATCTGGATTCACAACAATAACTTTAAATTTTGAGGCAAACCGCTGCATTCCACTTTTTATTATAAAATTTTCTTCAGTACAAGTCAAACCTTTAAAAAAAGGGGGAAAATTGCTTCAAATTTAATAAAAAAAAGATACCCGAAAGCCAAAAAAGAATAGGCACACTAACTGGCTCTTTGGCAACACAACAATCCGGTAAATAAATTCCAAATTTCATTTTACAATTTAAAACATCGCTAAAAATTTAAATTTCTAAAAATAATCCACTCTCGCTGTAAGATAATAACGTTTTAAGTTACGTTTTTTGAGTTTTAGTATTAAAAGGTATACCACTCTCAAATAAGGTTGGCGGTTCCGGATATCCGGAACCGAAAAAACCTCGGATATCCGGAAATCTTCGGTTCGGATATCAATTCCGGTTCCTGAGATTTCCCAGTTAACCACCATTCTTACCCTCAAATGGTTAGAGCTGTCTAACGGACTTTCCATTTAATTTATCCCCAATTATATTGTCCAGCTTTATCACCACTAACAATAAGAGGTTTTTTATAATGAGGTTTGACCAATTTTTTAAATTAAGTAAATGTCGCGAAAGGCGACAATTAGAATTTAGTTTTTTAAGTTTATTTTTTTCTAAAATTGTTTTTCTTTAAAATTCCAATCTTTGGTTATTTTTACCGCGCATCTGCTGTCTAGTAATTCTTTTTTGTTTTAAGAAATTTTTCTATTTCTAACTTTTTTAAATTAGCTTTCTTTTGTTTTCTTAAGTTCATCTATCTAATTCACCTTTTTTGTACCAGCCGACATTCATTAATTTCTATTTTTTCTCACTTTTGGAATGTTGTTTATTTTTAACTTTGTCTACCCGCCTATTTTTTGGCCTATATAATCTCCCTTCCAAAACCTCATTAGCTTAGCTTCATTCTGTTAAGCTCTGTTCTGTTGGTTCCATTCCTTGGTTCTTTGGTTGGCTCTTACCTATTGCTTTATTGTTGGCTCGCTTTACTATTTTTTGTTGGATTTAATTTAATTGGAAAATAAATATTATTTAATTTGATTGGAGGCTTTTGTTTGAATTAGGCTGTTAGGCTGAGTTTAGAGATTGTCCCTGAGCTTTTACTATAAATTTTTTGGTGCAACGGCCGGGAAACCATCCTGGTCACTGTGTGGAACTAATTGGAATTTTATTGCTTTTGTCTGAATTGGACTGAATTGGCTCGAAACAATGTCTGGACGTATTCGACGAAACCTTGCCACAGTTTTGGAATCTATACAAGCTTACACGAAGAATGCAACCCAAATCATGAACGAAGATGTGGATGAAAACACCGCTGAAAAATTAGGATTGGAAAAGGCGAATTTGGAATCTGCCATAGCGCTAATTGCTGAATTGGATGATAAATGGGGGAACTATATAGACAGCCTTGAGGCACCGCAAAGAATGGCCGAAGAATCGGTTTACATGAGTTTTCCGCACAAAACTGGTAGATTCGAGGATGGAAAAGAGGTTCCACTTTCCCAACGGCACTTTCTGGACCAAAATCAATTTGCCCGTGAGGTTTTAAACATGATTAAGGAAACCATCAAAAGCCTGGAACGCTCTCGTACCAACTCTCGACAGTCTGCGCTGAGTGAGAATAACCATAGTGTGGATTTGAATGAAGAAAGAAATAATCTTAATGTTGGAATAGAGAATTTGAATGCCAGAATGAACCAACTGGAAATGAATAATGCAAGGAGGAATAATGCAAGGATGTCTGAATACCACGCGCCGCAACCACGAGTTAACCTTCCGCTACTACAATTGCCGCGTTTTTCTGGTGATGCAAAAGAATGGCCAACGTTTTGGCAAATGTTTTCGTCCACTATTGATAATGAACCAAGCTATGATAATGTGTTGAAAATGAGCTACCTACTTTCTCTTTTGGATGGACCAGTTCTAAACGTGGTAGCCGGTTACCTTCCAACAAATGAGAATTACCCGCGTGTGGTGGAGCTATTAAAATCTCGATATGGAGACTCAAAAGCGTTGAAGGAAGCGTTGCAATCTGAACTGTACCACCTCGCGCCAGCCCATGACTCTGTAATCGGACTTAGGAAATTTCTGGATGTAGTTGAGCGTGTCTGTCGGCAATTGGGTGATTATGGGATCCAAGATGATTCATGGATTATATTTTCTCTGAAGGAAAAGTTGCCCAGGGGAATATTAGCCAAATTGATCGAAAAAGAGAGAATGGCCGGAAAAATCTGGAAGATCGAGAATTGGAGATCAGAACTCGACTTGCTCATATCTGTAAAGGAGGAAGTGCAGAGATGTACCGTTAATAAGGAGCCGGAGGGACAGCCGCGAAGAGATGGAAGACCATTTTACCAGCCAGAGCCTACTCGTTCGTTTCCAGTTGCTAGCCAGTATAAAACGCTCTTTTGCTCTTTGTGCCAAGAAGGGGGCCATTTCCCAAGCGAATGTGCTAAGTATGGAAATCCGCAAGCAAGAAAGGACCGTCTGTTAGAGCAGAATCGTTGTTTAATCTGTCTAAGAGATGGTCACAGAGCTATTGACTGCCCGAACCACCGTCGCTGTAGTAATTGCCAGGGACGTCATCATTTTTTGGTATGCTTTTCGCGAGATGGCAGGAATCAAACTCAGCCCAAATTTGTTGGCTTTGCTCAGAGAACGATCTTTCAGCCTAGTCATACTGATCCAGTTGCTAAACCGAGACAATCTACTCAGTCAATATGGGAAAGGAGGGACGAACCGCACTCTATTGATCATGGGACAAGGTGTGACGCCAAATTTCCAGCGCCTAAAGAGAACACTGTGGTCGCGACAGTAATGGATGCCAAAAACAAACCTGCTGCCTATCTCATGACAAAACGATTAATGGTTACTGCTCGAGGCCGTAAGGAAAGAATTCCCGTTTATGTATTCTTCGACACTGGAAGCCAGACGAGTTTTGTTTCTCGCCGATTAGTGGAAAAACTCAACCCGCCTAGAGGCCGCGAAGTTGATCAATTGGAGATTCATGGATTTGGAGGCGCTTCATCTAACCCGCTGAAGATCCGATCACCCACGTATATGGTTAAAATACAAAGAGCAGATGGAAATTGGGAAGAAATGGCCTTAAATTGTACTGAAGAAATTGCTACTCCATTTGATATGATAAATTTTGATGAATACTTCTATAACCGTACCGGAGTCGATAGCCTGGAAGTTGTGAGAGCAAAACCAGATATTATGATTGGAATCAAACAATTTTGGAAATTCTTCATATCGAAGGAGAAGGAAATCTTACCAGGCCTGTACTCTATTCAAACCGTTTTTGGAAAAATGACGACCGGCGAAACTAATTTTGGACACAATTCGAATAAAAAGTCTATGTCTTTGGTAGCAGTTCATGCGAGTAACAATGAACCTCTTCCAACGCCTGACGCTGTTGTGGATGTCCAGAGTCTCGAGTCAACTTGCTCTACGTTTACTGCTAAGATAGAAGATAACCGAAACCAACGTTCAATCTCAACAATCTCGGAGGAAGCTAACGCGCCGCTGCCTTTAAGGCCTACTGATTTGGTGGTACCACATGGAACAATTGCTTTGAACTGGAACTCAGCCGATCAAAAACAGTTAGTAAAACACCCGATAGTTACAAAGGCCAAACTAGCAGCAAGTACATTGATGGCACTCTGTCTTGTTTGTCGGTTAAATATCACAATGGCAATTAAATCGTGCTCTGTTTGCTTAATTCTTTGCACACTGATGGGAGTAATGGTCTTGGCTCTAATGGGAAACCGAAAAATGGAAATATGCTGTGGTGAATCACCCACTGAGATGCTTTGGACTGATTATCATTCTGTGGCCAATTTTTGGAAAAGCTCGCGAGAAATGTTTTCGACAGAGATTACCTGTTCTGCTTTAAATGAAGGCTTAGTAATGGACCTGTTAGTGAACCCCTCGTGCAATCCTAGCCTTGCTGTTCTTTGGGCACTTGTTACCCTGACCATGCTTACAAAACGCTGTTGTGGACTTACTCTTTGTCGATCTTGTCATGAAAACTTTCGAATGATTGTGGCTATTGGAAGGATTGGATGCCGATGCTGGAAGGGGACGAAAAGGAAAACATCCTATACGAGAGCGCGTGCCAAAGAAACTATCAAAGATAAAAGAGAAAGACTGCGAACTAGAGCCCAATACATAACCGCTTCACAAACTGTTGCCATAGAGGATAAATCGGAATTCACTGCGTCTTCAATCAAGCTGCTACACTCACTTCATGATGGCACGCGTGATGCTCTGATGACCCAAGATGAACAGAAAGAAACAATAGAAGGATGAAAACAATTGGGGGCCCGGGAATGTCGCGAAAGGCGACAATTAGAATTTAGTTTTTTAAGTTTATTTTTTTCTAAAATTGTTTTTCTTTAAAATTCCAATCTTTGGTTATTTTTACCGCGCATCTGCTGTCTAGTAATTCTTTTTTGTTTTAAGAAATTTTTCTATTTCTAACTTTTTTAAATTAGCTTTCTTTTGTTTTCTTAAGTTCATCTATCTAATTCACCTTTTTTGTACCAGCCGACATTCATTAATTTCTATTTTTTCTCACTTTTGGAATGTTGTTTATTTTTAACTTTGTCTACCCGCCTATTTTTTGGCCTATATAATCTCCCTTCCAAAACCTCATTAGCTTAGCTTCATTCTGTTAAGCTCTGTTCTGTTGGTTCCATTCCTTGGTTCTTTGGTTGGCTCTTACCTATTGCTTTATTGTTGGCTCGCTTTACTATTTTTTGTTGGATTTAATTTAATTGGAAAATAAATATTATTTAATTTGATTGGAGGCTTTTGTTTGAATTAGGCTGTTAGGCTGAGTTTAGAGATTGTCCCTAGGCTTTTATTATAGTAAAAACCTAAAATGTTCCATAACATTTTGATATCCACCAAAACAACAACTTGAAGATATTTGCTTTAATTTTCCAGTCATTATTCCTTTTTGATTTAATCAACAGTTTGTGTTTTTACAGAAAATTTAAAAATTATTAAAATTAAAAAATAAAAAAAAATATTAAATGTGAATACAAACAAAACTAAAAAGAAAAAAATAAAAATAAATTTTATTAGAAATTATATGTAGTATACTAACAATTATAATAGAAGTAACAAAATAAAATTTATAAAAGATAAACAAAAAAAAATTTTTTTTCGTTATCACCTGCCTTACTCCATTATTTTTACTTTTTTATTTCCTTTCTATCTTTTACAAATTATCAATTTAAGTGAAATATCGGTTTGTCGTCACAAAAAAATGAAAAGCAAATGGAGGGAAGAGATAGATACTAATATATCTTTTTTGGCACTAAAAAAGCTTAAAGTAAACTGAAAACAAAAAAATTTTTCCCCATTTCAATTTTCGAATGATCTCATTTTTTCTCTTTTATTTCTTTTACCTTTAATTAATAATAAATTTTTTCTTTTAACCTTTTCTCTCAATTCCTCAACATTTTCTTCCATTTTTGCCCATTCCAAAACTAATCTTCTTCCATACAAGTGTGTTGAATGCATTAATGTTTCCATTGCTCTTTTAGCATCAGCGGGGGAAATAAATTCAACAAAACAAAAACCTCTTCCTTCACCACCAGGCTTGAAAAATATATTGAAAAAATATACCGTATTTTCTCTAAAATAGCCCCCCTCTCCAAAATAGCCCCCCTCTCTAAAATAGCCCCCCTCTAGGAGTTGATCGAAAAAAATAGCCCCCCTCTCCAAAATAGCCCCCCTCCTAAAATAGCCCCCCCCCCATAAAAATATTTTTTTGGAATTTTATTTCTAGAGCATGGCACAGTTGATTCCCTATAGTTCAATAAGATTAATAAGGATTAATATAGATATCGGTGGATTTGTAGAGATTAAAGTGAATATCATAGTTAAGTTGTGGACATCAAGCGATTAAGTGGATTTCTCTGGATTTTGAGAGATATTGAGGGATATTAGGTGGTTGTTATGGATTAAAAGGAATATCGTTGATTAATGAGAATCGGGATTTTGATTGCGATTGTGAATTTGGGGCATTAGGAGGGATCTTGGAATTAAAAGGGATATAGTGGATATGAGAGGATAATCCAATATTCAACCGAATTTACGGATATCCGTTACCATTGATCTTCAAATCCATTGATCTTTCCCTTAATCCCCTCAAACACCCTTAATCCATCAAATTCACTCGATATCCCACCAATTAACTGATATTTCATAATTTGCACGATATCTCTGCTAATGCCTTAATTTGGTGATTAAGAGTCTCATTCACTAATATCACTTTTCTATTAGTCTCTCAATATCTCTGTCTGAGGATTAGTCTAGTATTATCAGGTCCTCGATATCCACCTCGACGTATTTTTAAAAATTGTTGTTTTTTTGGGATGACATGAAGACAAAAATCTTGCCTTTGGGCATGACAGGAAAAATTTTTTGAAATTTCCCATGACATGAAGCCAGATTTCTTTCGATTTCAGCACCACAAAAAAAATTATGAGAATTTTCGCGGTCAAGAGACCTTCCATTGTTGGTAATAAATTTTAGTTTTTTTTAAATTTAGACATCGAAAAAAATAGCCCCCCTCTCCAAAATAGCCCCCCTCTAGAAGTCGATCGAAAAAAATAGCCCCCGGGGGCTATTTTAGAGAAAATACGGTATATATATATATAAAATATATCAAAAACTACACTAGATACCCCCAGCATTACTTACATTCCAACCTAAGATAGATTTTCAATTTTGGTTAGGCAATAAGTTGGGAGACTGCTAATCAGACTGGGCCGCGAGTCAAAAAAAAGTCCAGGTATCATTTTCGGATCATCAGCCCTAATGCCTAAAGATAAAGGTATCTGAACAAATTTAAGTTACACTTAAGGGTAGCCCTTATTATAAGGTACGACTATTCCCAAGGGGTATCCTGTAATGAGATTCGACTCTATTTTGTATTCAAATTAAAAAGAAAAAAACCTTTTTAGGTATCCGAACAAATTTAAGTTCGCCAAAAGCAGAGAATAATTGAGAAATTTCTTTTGGGTTAGCCTTAAAATTAAAATTTTAAAGAATTTAATTTTCTAAAATTTAAAAGAACCTGAAAGGGAACGTTACGAACTAGAATTTTTGTTTTTTCTTTCTCTTCTTCTTCTTTCTTTTGGTTAGTTGTTGATGGTGATTCTTCCTCATTTTCTTCGTTATTCTCTGAATCAGCAGATATTTTAGTCACATCATTACTGAAAATTAGAAATTTGTAATATAAAAGTTTCAAAACTGAATGAAAATGGTCAGTAACTAAGAGGCCAAGGAGATGAACTTTATAAAACAAAATTTTTTTAACTTTGGTCTCCTTTTTGATTTCTACCCGAAAAAGAACATCAATAATCTTTATTTAAAATTGCTTAATTAAAATTAGTGGTTGAACTTTACGATTTCCTTTTTTCAATCCTTTAAGCTTCTCTTCCCCAGGCTATGAATAATTCATGTGATATACGTTTTATTTTTGTGAACGTGTTAAATAAAATTTCTTAATAGGTAAATAATAATAAAAAAATTGAGCAGAGATGAAAAAGGAGACCACAAGGGTTATACATAAGTTCTTGAAATACCCCTCCTTGGAAAACCCTCAAATATAGACAAATTCAAAAATAAAAACCTTTCTTTTCTAGATTTGTGATTTTCGTCAAAAACATCAATAGGCGCCCATTCCAAATATAAAGGTCTTCCATCAGTTATTGAAAAACGTTTTGAATAAGACAAAGTTTCAAAAGCTTTTTTAGCATCCAATTCATTTGACATTTCAACTAATGCACTAATTCCATGATCTTTAAAAAATTTTAGAAAAATAAAAATTAAAAGAAACCTGGGGGCATTACAACATTTTTAATTTCTCCATAACGTGAAAATATTCCGTTCAATTCCTCACTTCCTCCGGGCTTTCCATTCAAATTTTTAACCAAAATAACTGTTTTTGAACGTTTTGCAATTGAATTTGTATTTGAGAATACATCCAATTTAACTCCATGATCTAACAGAAATTTTTTTGTTTCGCGAACCAAACGAGTTTCAGCCATTGCTAGACGAACAGCAGCACTAAAAAATACAAGCGTGGTCGAATTCCTCATTTAAGGATACACCCTTGGCGCTCCCACCATTGTCAGCTCATCTCAAACAGCTGATCAATAAAATACACTCACAAATTGAGGTGTGGGTGTATCTTATTGTGAGATGCTTGACTTTATCTCCTATCTATCTCACAATCAATCTAACAAAAAATACCAAATTAAAATTAAAATCCCAACCTATTCTCTCCTTTCTCCTCTAACAACAATTCCCTCTTTGTCACTTGGTAATCTTCTGCCAATAAATCAGCTACAGCATTTGTTCCCAAAAATAAAGAATTCCAAGTCTGTTTTAATTTTTCAGCATTTTCTCCTCTTCTGTTACTTTCCCTTTCTGTCTGGAATTTTGACAAAGTTTTCTCTCCAAGTTGAATTGGTTTTTTGGTATTTTCTTCACCAGCAATTATATGAAGCACTCTTCCCTTAAAAATTGAATTCGTCATTTAAAATTCAAACATAAACATAAAAAAAAACTCAATTCAGAAAGGGATATTGTTTTGCTATAATTTTCAAGAAAAAACAGGGATGGACAAGAAAAAATTTTTTACGTCGAGTCGAAATAGTTTTTCTCTCCGAAACAGTCTTTCTATTCTCTACAATATTTGTTCCCTAAAATTCTTCAGTCCAGGAAAAAGGCAAATTTTCTCTTTAAGAAAAGCAAATAAATCTCGCCTATCCTTGATAACAAAATAGGTAAATTTTTAAGAATAATCCTATGAATTTTCTGGACAAAAATAGAAAAGTTAAAAAAGAATTAACCATAAAAATTTGTCCATCCAATTTTTTCCAGGCCTCCAATGCGTGTTCAGGAAACATAAAAGAACATAAAGCATATCCTTTGCATTGTCCTTCTCTAGTTATAATTAAATTAATTTCTGCCAAAGTTCCAAAAGGTTCAAGTAATTCCTTTAATTTTTCTTCAGTACAGGAAAAAGGCAAATTTCTCAAAAATAGACCTTAAATTAATTTCTATTTTTGGAAAAATTTAAAAAATAAACAAACGTCCAGTATCCATAATTTTTTCTTCAATTAATTTATCTACGGAAGATTCTTCTTTTGAATTTTCTTCATTATTTTGTCCAGTACATTGCTTCTTTATTTTACGTAAAGTAAATTCTCTTGTTAATTGTTTCCGATCCTCAGGGAGTGGTTTGCATAAATCAATCTGAATAAAAGTAAAATTTTTTTGAAGGCATATTTCGGAACTCTTCTGACTTCTTCCCTACATGTTTTTAGTAGTGATCGAGATTTTTGAAAAGCCTGGACCTGTTCCTGGACACTGGGTTTGATTTACTGACCTGGGCCGGATCCTGGGCCTGTAGTCCAGGAAAACCTCAGGCCCATGAAAAATCCAGGAAGGTCAAAAATTGCCTGGACTCTGAGTACAGGAAAAACCCAGGCCTTTGTCCAGGTCCAGCTCAATCTCTAGGTTTTAGTAATTTCTTGTAATGTTTACTTTTATAAAAAATGTAATTTGGAACAACCTTTGGGATCTAAATGAATTGACCGAAAAAAAATAATCTGGAAAATAAATTTTCCATTTGATATAACCACTTGATGTAACAAAACCAAAATTACAAGTAAATCGGTGAGACCTTAAAAAATTGCCTAAAAGCAAACCACGTTTTTACAAATGTCATTTATTCCTAATTTAATTTAAGAAATTTTTTAAAGAAAAACCTCCAGCTTTTTCCCCCTCAAAAATGTTCCATTCAATTTTTCAAAAGCAGTTTGGCAACTTGAAGAATTCTCAAACCCAACAAATGCAAATTTTATAGCTCCACTTTTATCATTTATTTTCAATTTAATGTCAGTAATAGCTCCAAATTTTTCAAATAATTGACGCAATTTTTGTTCATTCCAACCTTTTTTCTTTCCACCTCCAGACAAATTTTTGACAAAAAGTCGACTGCATTCAATATTGCTAGGAATAGAATTTTCTGTTGAAGAATCAGTCATTTTATGAAAAGAAAATTAAAGCTAAATTTGAAAAAAAATAAGGGATTACTTTAAAAAAAAATAAGGGATTAAAACCCAAAATTAATCAACTAATAAATATCAAAAAAATATTTACTAATAATTAATTAATATTTAAAAATTTATCAAAAAATATATTCCAAAATCATTAAAATATTTATCCAATTTATTCACCCCTTCTTTGCTTTTTTTGTCATTCTTTTTTGTTCCTTTTCTTCCATCATTTTTGCCATAGGATCAGCTGAATGAATACGAGTTAAATTGTAAGCTTCTCTATCAATTTCTGAAGGTTTTTGTGTTGTTTCATCATCCAAACCACTATGAAATTTGCGTTTTCTTTCTCCCTTAAATTTTAAAAAATATAAAATTTAAAAAAAAATTTTTAAACCATTTCTGCCACTTCTTTCCCTTGTCTTCGTTCATCTAATTGTTTTTTAATTGCCTTTTTCAATTCTTTAGAGAATTTTTTATTTGAACCAGAAGCAAAGGATAAATCTTCTGAAAAGAAAAAATTTAGAAAAAAAATTTTTTTATGTTAAATATTAACAGCAAGTTGTTAATTAGGGTTGGGGTTTTCGGACCGTGCTGACGTTCGAGTCATTTTTTCGGGCCTCATTTTTATCGAACCTGATTGACTGAGTCTTTTTCAGGCCAAAATTACATGCTCGATCGATCTTTCGGACCGGACCCTATTGTTAAGTATCCTTTGCGCAATAAAACAAAACTGTTTTAGGAAAATCTAAGTCAATTCGTAAATTCTTAGAATTTAAAGTAATACATATTCTACCAAATTTTACACGGAGAAAAAAAAGTAAAAAATCATGGCATTTTATTTTACACGGAATCTTTATTAACTTTATTTTAAGCAAAACTTATCCTTTACCATCAGACGTAGAATCTTCTTTTTCCTCATCAGAATTAGAATTACTAGAAGAGGAAGAACTGCTCTTTCTTCGTCTTTTACGTTTTACTCCATCATCTTTTCGTTGTTTTGCCTTTTCTTTTTTATTTTTTCGCTTTATCCGTTTTGTTTCCCGACGTTTTTCATCACGCAATTCTTCAAAAATTAAAAAAATTTCACCTTAAAAAATTAACAAAAAATCCAAACTTTTCTTTTTCTCATTTTCCAATTGTTCTTCATAAAGACGTAATTCTTCTTCATCAAGTTCAATATCGTCTTCATTATTTTCATCATCTTCAGATTCCTCCTCATTATCAGAATTTGAATTAGCAACACTTAAATAAATTGAAATTGCTTAAAAAAATTAATGACAAATTTAGAAAAAAACGGATTTTTTCAAATAATGAAAGTCATGATTTTCTAAAAGAAAAACTCGACTTTCGATTTACCAATAACATTTACCAACTAATTGTGAGAACAAAATTTTGATTAAATTAATTGTTAATCGTGTAAAAGTCGAAAACTTATTATCTACTTTTAGTTCTAATTTTAAACAAAAATTGTTATGTGAACTTTAGGGTTGCTTCAATTTTACATAAATTTTGGTCGGTTCATAGGTTCAAGACTTAAGATTTTATAATTATTTTGAAAAACAAACACCTCTAAAACAATTTTAATTGATATACACAAGGACATGGGTTTGAGAAAAAAGTCGGATCGGGTTTTGGAATCTGATCGGGTTTCGGTCGAAAAATAGGACGGATTTCGGGTAACCCCGTTTCTGCTATACCATAATAACAAACTTTTGAAAAAATTTATTTTGTTCTTTTAAACATTTAAAAAACTTTTCATTTTAAACCTTTTAGCATATGGAGACTCTTCTTTTTCATTTTGTTTCACTTGACAAGAACTTCCTTCACTTCCTTCAAAAACATTTTTAATTGCATTTTGCATTGCACTCGAAGGCTGTAAAGTTTTTGTTGATTTTTGTTGTTCAATTGAAGGATATTTAGCTCCAGAAATCGGCCCCAATTCTGCTTGTTCAACCAAAATTCCTTGTTCACCAAGACAATAAGAATTACGCAAAAATTGATGACAACAACGATAACCCCAACGACCATCTCGCCAATAGGAACCCCAAACAGAAGTGTGATTATTTATTAAACTAAAATTGATTAAAAAAATTTTAAATATTCTAAAAACATACGCATCCTCCTCATATTTGCTTTTAACTGCAGGGCCTTCATCTCCTTTAATCACTTTTCCTTTACGATTATATTCAACATAATTTTCTGATTGTGCAAGAAGCAGTTCTTTTGGTGGGGCGCTAAGATGCTCCTTTAAAATCAAAAAATATAACGCTGAACAACTTCTTGTTGTTTCTCTGGGATGTTTAACTTATCAGTACGCCTAACCAGGCCCTTAACGAAGAAAGAATTTTCAGAGAGCAGTAGGCGCAAAAAATTCATTTTTTGATCACTACTCTACCAATTCTTTATTTTTCCAATTTCCCACCCTTACTACTATAAAAGAGACGGATGTCGAAAAAAGGGTTGCAGATTTAAAAACTGAATTGGTTCAGTTACCCGAATAATTCAATGAAAACGAAAACCTTGTCCCCAAGAAAAAATTTTAAAAAATTCAGAAAATTTAAACTTAAAAATAACTATCCAGCAAAAGAAAATTAAAATATCAAACATTTTAAATTAAAAATATCAAACTTCTCCTCCATATTTTTCCAACAATTCATTTTGCACACTAGATTTATTCTGTTCTTTCTGTTGCTCAAATTCTCTTTTAAGTGATTCCAATCGTGTAGGTTCAGCAAGTGAATGAATGTCAATTCCTTTACAACGCGCTTGCCATGCAAAAACTTGTGCTTCATTTGCTTCTGCAACTTCGCCTGTATAACGCATAAAATTTTCACCGGCATATTGAGCTGCTTCTTGTTCTTTTCCTGGCATGTCCTGAAAAATTTATTTTTTATAGAGTAATTGGGCCACTAATTGCCCCAATTTTCTATTTCTCGTCTATTTTTTAAATTTTAATTAATTAATTTTAAGTTAATCTCATTGTATTTTCATATTATAAAATATAAAGGGTAAAGTAACTATAAATCGACAGACTTATCCTATTTCCCTTAGTGAAACCATAAAACCCTAATTTTATATAAATAGGCAGCCAGGAAAGATTCTCGAGAAAGAAGAAGCATATTCAAAGATCTCAAACCTTATATTTCTGGCTCCTAATGTATCAGAAACATAACTGCAAGTAAACTAGTAGCAGTCTACGTGCAAGGATTTTTAGGGAAACAAAATTGTAAAAGGACGGCAAAGGGTCCAAGTTAACCTAATTTAGAAGTAAAATTTAAAAAAACCTTAAACGGATTCTCTCGCATAGATCGACTTTTTGGATCATAAAAAGGCCCATTTGTATCCAAATTGTGCAAGTATTTAGCAGTATCTTCGCGAATTCGCAAATTTCGAACTGTAATACGTGTCCTCGAATCCATATCAACTGATTGTCCTGGTGCTGAAGCATCTTCCGCATAGATGTCCTCATCTTGTTCTAAATTTTTTTCTTCTTCAGTTCCTTTTAATTGCTCTGCCCGAATAAGTTTTCGCGTCTCATCCATTTTTTCATATTCTTGGACAACAAATTTATAATCATCAGCATTATAACCGTTCCATCGGTCACGTTTAGCATCCCAATCCAAAGAAAGTTTAGGGAGAGTGTGATCATCTGGGGCAATATTTGTGTTGGACCATTTGGCGCCGACGACACGAGGCTTTTCAAAACAATCCTTTTTACGATGACCCATTCCTCCACAATTTTCACAGGCGCCTTCACGATATTTAAAGGCCACTCGATCAGTTGTTCCCTAAAATTAGAAAAACGTCATAAAAATAAAGGAGAATAAAAATTGAAGTCATAAACCAATTTTTGCTAATTTGAGATAAAAAATAATTAATCAGAAATTTTTAAAATTTTACTAACCCTAACCAAAATAAAATTTAAAAAATACAAACTTTAGGATACCATTCAGAAATTTGATTATATTCTTTTTGACGATCAGGTTGAGGACGTTGATGCTAAAAATAAAGATTAAAATTTAGAAAATTTAGAAATGGTAAAATCATCGTCAAGTTATAGAGATCGGAACAATGGAAGTAAAGGGAATACATTCGTATTCACCGACGAGCTGAATTTGGGAAAGCTTAACTTGCAAGCAATTTTACATTCCCTCAAAAGAAGAGGGAAGGGGAAAACTTTTTCAATAGAAAAAGGGATGGATAATTATCAAAAAATCAAATTCCTGTAGATTTTAGTGAGAGCATAACCCTAGACCCTTGCGGTTTCATAAAAAATTGAGGTCCGTAGGAGATGTCGATTATCTCCATTTTAAATTAAAATATAAATTCAAACTAGAAAAATTAAAATCCGAAATTAAAATTAAATAAGAACCTTTAAAGTTGGACCACTATGTGGTATATACCAAGGTGCTTTTTCAATAAATTCAGGAATGTGTGGATTAATATCACGTCCAGTTTCTGTGTCAACCATTGCAGGGGCTGTTCCAGCTTTTCGTTGTTCTTCCAAATCTTTTTGTTTCCTATATTCATCCTTAGATTTTCTTTTGCCACTTTCAATTCCGTCTTCTGTGCCAAATGGGCCTCCTTGACGAATTAAAGAAGAAACGGGTAAATTTGTCATTTTTTAATCAAAAAACTGAAAAACAAAAAATTTGTAAAATTAAATAGGTTAAGCAATGTATAAAGAAAAAATTACAAAATATTTGGGCTCGATATTATTTAGGAAAAACAAATTAGGGTTATTTAGATAAAGCTCGAGGATAGGAGTCGGCAAAACCGTGTTGGCGGGGCAACACACACGCGGGATTCTTTGAGACTCTCTCGCGGAACAAAATTTAGAGGACCAATCTCGTACATTAAAAGACTGCAGGATTGCTACATGAAAAACAGCGAGATTCCCATGTAAAATCCCTTCGAGATATCACAAATCCTGACGAAATTTATTATATATTTTATGAAAAAGACAAAATGAAATGGTATTTCAATTTGGTAAATGAATTAAGTGTCATTATGGTAACTCAAATAAAAGTGTCAAATTAACACAAAAATTCATTTAGGTAACTACAAAAAGCTCTATTCTTAAAAAATCAAGAATTTTTGCGATCAGCTGATAAAATTTTATTTGACGCAATCTCCCAATATTTTCAAAAAAATTTCAGCATGTCTTTAGACGAAATTCAGAGAAATGTCCCTATTAAACCTCAACAATTATTTTTCCATTCAGAATTGTTAAAACCTGAAATTGAATTATTTAAAGACCAATTTGAAAGAAACGAGCGTTTTAAAGAATTTGATGGATTAATTAAAGCAAATCATAGGGTAAATAAAATTAATTTTATTTCTGAATTAAAAGCTTTAAAAACAGATTTACGAAGCTTTAGAGACAAAAATTGCTGTGGACAAAAAATCAACAAAAAATAAATTTTTAATTTTAAATGAACAAATTAGGTCAATAACTGAACGTATTATTGCTATGAGTTCTCCACAATTTACAAAAGTAATTTTTTTGAAGGAATTAAGGAGAAAAAAGTCACGATACTAGAGATCGAGCTGGGTCTTGATCAAGGCTAGGGGTACCCAGCAGGGATGTCTCGGGTCGAGAAAAAAGTCGGGTCGGATTTCGGGTCGGGTTTTCAAAATTTTCCTCGGGTCGGGTTTCGGGTTTCGGGTCGAAAAAAAGTCCGGGTTTCGGGTCTCGGGTCGGGTTTCGGGTCGGGTCAATTAAAAATTTGAACATGTATCCAGATTTTTCGAAGTGCTGGGGGATATCAGTGATTTGGGGAATAATTAGAGCGATACCTGCGGAATTACAGGGATAAATGATGAGCTGGATGGATTAAAGCAATATCGGGGGATTGGGGATTAAGAGGGATATAAAGATTATTTGGGGAAGATACTTCACCAATTAGAAGAATTAGGAGAAGATATCGAATCTAATAATCTACCTAAAACCCATGATGCCCTCTCCAAATTGTTTGATAGATAACTTTTCTGAGCCGTCCCATGATGTAAAATTGTTATTTAAATACTCTACTTTTAGCGCCGCAGGCGAAAATTTTGAGAATTATGGGAAGCTAGAAGCCAGAATTCTGCCTTTTTCTGCGCCGCAGGCGAAAATTTTCAGAAATTTGGAAGGCCAAGAAGCCATATTTTCTCTTTTAATGGTGAAAAGTTCTATGGAAAAAGTCGGGTTTCGGGTCGGGTTTTCCAAATTTTCCTCGGGTCGGGTTTCGGGTTTCGGGTCGAAAAAAAGTCCGGGTTTCGGGTTTCGGGTATCGGGTTTCGGGTAACCCGAGACATCCCTGGTACCCAGAGCCCAGGCATTATTTGACCTTCCTGGGTGTTTTCCTGGACACGCCCAGGATCCGGCCCAGGTTAATAAATCAAATCCAGAGTTCAGGAACAGGCCCAGGCTTTTCAAAAATCTCGATTTCCACACGACGCAAAGTTCAAAGTTAATTTTTCGTTAAAAATTTTTTAAAATTAATACAATAGCTTCATATAAAGTTCAGCTTGATCTGAATCAAATCCTTTATTCTCCCTAGACTTTCAGATCTTTTTTTATCTTTATTGACTCAGGGCCAAAAGTTTGTTCAGGCATCACCTGAAAGTCTCCATATCTCCAGGTTTATTAGGTTCGAAAAGTTGATTGGACTCATTAAACTCTAAGCTAATCTTTTCAAAAATATTTTTTAAAGGAAGAAATTGCTGGATATGATTTTTCTGATATTATTAATTTCTCCAAATATGCAGAACTTAAACAGAAAGAATTGGAAAAGAAAAGAATAGAAAATGATAGGGGGCCAATTTTTACAATTATTGAAGAAGAAAAGGAATAAAAAAAAATTTTTTTTTTAATTTATGGCCCAAAAACATTTTAATAAATTAAAAAAATTTTTTTAATAAAAGAGGTCCTTCTCATCAAAAATAAATTCACAAAAAAATTTCATTCCTTGTCGATATCGTCAATTACAAGCTCCAAAAATCGAAGGGCCATTTTTGGATATCTATTTTTCACTTCTTCCCACACATTGTTACTTAGAAAACTTTTCCTGTTGTCTCGAATGTAATTTATGCAAGCCTTAAATAAAGAAAATTAAAAAAATTCTTTTTCTATTTTCTTATGGTTTCGAAAAGGAATTCCAAAAATCAGCCTGAAAAAATGTTTGGGTAATTCAACAACTAAAGGTTCGAAGTTAGAGATCGGACTGGGAGGTCGTATGATAATCGAGATTTTGGAAAATTCTCTATCTCGATAACAGAGATTTTTTGGCAGAGATCTCTTCTCGGTCCGATCCTTAGTCGAGGTTTGTTAGCGAGAAACAATTTTTAATTGGACTTGATAAATTACAGTTGCTTAATCTAATCGATGTCCAGTTTTTTAAATATAATATTTTAAATAAATTTTATTACAAAATTGCAACCTTTTCCACATTTGGAACTCCGTACAAAGAAATAATTTCACAATACCGAAGAAAATTCTTATCAGCTAAAACAAAAATAAATTTTAAACCGCAAAAAAATCATATACTTACAGATTTGGGAAGATATAATAAGTTCGCATTCATATTTTAACGGCTCGACTTCATACTTGTGTGCAATAGCAAAAACATCGAGAACACATGTGATGGAAGAAGGAAGGCAGCCACTATAGAAAAACTGCAACATTGCACGTACACATTCTGGAGAAGCATCGGTAATTGTAACTTCCCCTAAATATATTTTTATAAAAAAGTTTTAATAAAAAGGGATGGACAAAATACAGTGGGGTGCAAAAGTAATGACTCATGGGTCGCGCAAAGTGATTTAGTACTATAACTTTTTAGGAAATGGTCCAAATGAAACTGATAATGGATGAAAATATTCCCTAAAGTGTCAGCTTCAAAAATATATAAAACTTGGCTAAAATTAATTTCAGGTGTGAAAGTTAAAAATTTTCAAACGAGACCACCTCAATTTTAGCTGGTGCAAAAGTAATGACTCAAAATTTTATTGAATCATATCTCTGACTAGTTGTGAAAAAAATTTTCACAAAAAATTCCATCAAACATATGCTTATAGTGATACTATAAACAAAAAAAATTAGACTCATATCTCTACTCAAAGTCGAGATCCGGAAACCTCGAAAGAGTCAAAAATCAACGTAAAACACGGGTGGGTCTCTTAGAAAAATATTTTCGACCCCTTACAGGTAAAATAAAAATTTCATTTTAGGCCCCGAAAAAATGACTCTAAAAAATATGGCTTGACTCGAAAACCCCATCCTTAGCTTTCTCTTATAGAGCCTAAACCCCTTGACTGTTTTAAATGTTAGCCAGCTAAAAATTCTTCCCTTGCAGTTCGTTACTGCCTCGATTACCAAAATCCCTATTTTCAAATGATTTCAATCATTAAAAATAACAAACTTTTTGTGATTCAATCATGCCAGTCTGCTCAAACATAGTTCGGAATACTTGACTATTTTCTGCCAAAACACAACGATGTGCCTTTATAACCTCGTCGCCAACCTAAAAAATCAAAAATATTTTTATAAGTCGTTCGAAAACCTTAATAACGCAATCAGAAAACGTTCCATTTTCAAACATTTTTTGATATTTATTTTTCAGATTTTCAGTTGGATCGTAACAGTCAGCCTCAATATCACAGTTTAAATCCAATAGGCCTAAATTGGCTCCATGATCGATTATTTTGCTTAAAGTAATTATTGTATATCCCAACATTTCTTGGCTCTCAAGTTCATTTTTTGACCTTAAATTAAATTGAAAATTTAGAGAAGAAATATGGTATTTAACTCTTCGACTGACGCCCCCCCCCCTTTTTTATTGTTTCCCTGACCATTTTGAGCTTTTTTGCTTGACATATAATTTTATATATCATTCGAAAGAGCTGTCCGAGCTGGGTAAATTGATATCATAATCGGTTAGATTTGGCGATTTTGAACAAAATTATGAAGCTAAATCTCTGTGGACATGCTTTTTGTGATGTTGAAAGGGATTAAAACAAATGTTCATAACTATGTTGATTTAAATCAAATTTCGATGATTCTAGTGCCGTTCGACTCTATTTTTTACATCATAGAGAATGAAAAAAATAGAACATAAGAGGGGCGTCAGCCAAAGAATTCCCGAAAAAAAAGAAACCTGGAAATATCAATCTGTTGGTTACCTTTAATCGCATAAATATGATATTTAGTATTTACACGGTCATCTAAGCTTTTTGGCCCCATTTGACAAAGCCAAATCTCAACCTCATTAGAACTCAAAACTTTATGTACAACCAACTCCCACCCAACATTGGGAAGTCCAAGATGGCTATGTCGAGGACCTGGAAATTATTTAAAACAGTGAAACCCCGTTAAGAATACTTGTCAAATGCAAAGGGCATCTTTTGTATTGTAGCGTGTCACAAATTTTATCAAAATTGTAAATTTGAAATTGAATGCTTAAAGAAATGGTTTTCATTGAAGAAAGATTTTTAATATTCAAGTAGCTGTTAAATAAAATAAATTTTAGGACGAAATGAAAAAAATACATCCCGTAATGACGGGATTTTTAGCAAACTTTTTTTACATTTTTTAGGAAATTTTGTAGAACTTTCGTTATTTTTTTTTAATTTTTTCAAACTTTTTGCAGAAAAATAAATCAATTTTTCAATCAGCAGTTTAGTTGAGTCCAAATTTAATTCCAAAAAGTTGAGTCCAGGCACGATTGAGTCTTCACCCTAGAGACGGGATTCCTTCACACTGCTTTTGCGGGATCCCGCATACGGAAGTAACTCTTAAAAATGTTTGCGGGAAGCACATACTATTTGTGTGATCTATCGAAAAAGTGAGCAATTGAGCGGTATCCTAGTGGATTGTGTGATCTATCGAGCTCTTATCTCTCAAGCTCTTAGCGACTAATCGAAAAGTGAGTATTCAAGCTAAAGAATCCCCATCTAATGAGGATGTTCACTCTCCAGGCTGATAATCCATTGCTGGAATCATTCTACTTAACCAAGAGCCGCTGTTTATTCTCCATCTTCCCTAAGGTTGGTGGTTCCTGGGAAGTCTTCAGATATTAGCAATGTAAAGCATATAGCTATTTAATTCCTAAGGCTATGCAGTAGGCGGCGTGGTGTAATGGCTAACACATCAGTCCGGTCTACTGAAGAAAGATGCTGGTTCCTCCTAGCCGCCGATTAACCTTTTGCACTAGCTAAAGGAGTTAAATAGCTATAGCCCAGCTGCTTTACTGTAACCAGAACTGAAATTTTTATTAAGTAGTGAAAATAGGCTGGTGACAGAGAGGGCAAATGGATGGGCCAAGAAGCCTGATTTATTTTTTATTAACTACTGAATGTTCAGAGAAGATTGTGTCAATAGGTTCAGTGAAGTTCTTTCCATAAGGTTGGAGCAGATTTCGGACTTTCTTCTCTTTCGGATATCCCTACTTTTCCCTTCTCCCTTGACAGTTTTGCAACCAACCCGGAACTAGAAAAAATCAAGAGGTCGCGCAACCGGAACTGCCAGTGTAATTGAGTGAGTGTATGGAGCTTGGCCTTGCAAAAGGAAATAATTTTTCCAGCTTCCTATTTAAATTTTATAGCTATTACGCGTGTCAATGCAAAATTGCCATTTAGGGAGAGCTAAATCTCCACCTATTTTATTCTCCTTTAAAACAAGGCATTCCTTCACTCTTTACCTTCACTTTTTATTCTCCTTCACTCTTTATTCTCCTTCATTCTTTATTCTCCTTTACTCTCTACCTCCTAAAATCTCTTCTTTAATTTTAAATTCTATTCACTTTTAAAATCTGGGAGATTAAGAAAGAGTTTAGCAGAAGTTTAGCCACCGGGCA
Source organism: Meloidogyne incognita (assembly GCA_036172945.1). Lineage (NCBI taxonomy): Eukaryota > Metazoa > Nematoda > Chromadorea > Rhabditida > Meloidogynidae > Meloidogyne > Meloidogyne incognita. The sequence goes on from JARQAC010000037.1 coordinate 2,388,939, forward strand.
GGATTCGAACCTGGGACCTCCTGACAGTTATTGCTAGGCGCTTTCACCCAGATCTCACCCATTATAGGGAGTAAAATATAGGAGTTCCATACCCAGTATAGGGCCGAGAATTGCTAGGAGCTTTACACATACAGTAGCTCTACCACTGAGCTATTGGGGCATTGGCTATTGCTTTCTCTTTTATCACTTCTTTTATCCTTTTATATCATTTAACCCCCGCTTAAGCGTTTTAAATGCTCTAGGCGAATCATCCTTACAATTAGATAGAAATTTATAATTTTTAAAATAAAAACTTTAGTTTTATTCAAAAAAATGTTTTTTACACCATTTACAAAAACATTTATTGTCTCCGTTTTTGTTGGATTTACTCCTCTTCTTGTTATAGGAATGCGCAATCCTCCTGGTAGTAATTTTTTTCCTAGCGGTTTTAAGTTTTTTAAATATTAAAAAAATTTTTTTCTTCAACAAATAATTCTTAAAAATAGCGAGAATGGAAGCCGGTGGAAGCCAAGGCCGTGTCAATCTGACGACGTTTTCTCTCACAGAGTTGTCCTTATTAATGAAAATATTGGATGAAATTCATTTGCCCGAAATTTACTTCAGTTCTGAATCTAGTTTTGAAAATGTTTTTCGGCAAAAAGGAGGTCAAGTCATAGCTAGAATTGGGTTAGCTGTAGACGATCGAATGGTTATTGATTTTCGACTTAAAATAAGAGCGGTAAGTAAAGCTATAGAAGAGGTTTGCTTAATCCATACCCAGTATAGAGCCGAGAATAGCGGAATATGAAAGGAATCTAATAGATGAATGTTTGTCTTTCAGCCTCCCTATAAGGAGCGGGAGTTTAAATTTTCAAAATTTTCGCCTCTGGCGCTGACAAATTTTAAGGGAATTTGACCATTTTGAAAATTTTAGTCAAGTTTACCATTTTGAGAATAAACGGATATATCCGCGGATGGATATGACACAGAACTTGGACGGATATAAACGGATATGACACGGATATATCCGGACATGGATAGCAAAATCCGTGTCCATGTCCCACTCTGGAATTCTCAACCCATTACATATCCGATTTAAACCTTTAAAGGTGATGAATTATTTTACACAAATACTTGAAAATTATGAGAGGGAGTTAATACGAAACTATCAGCAAACTGTGGATAGAGGAACAAAACTTCGTTTTATCAATAAAAGAATTGATAACTATAGAGAAATTTTTAGTCCAGAGGTGTATGATCCTCTAATTGCAAGTTTAGATATCGAAGAGTTAGATGCTCAAGAGAATTTTGACAATATTCCAAATACATTATTAAATATTGGGTAAAGTTTCTTCATGTATTTAATATTAATTTATTATTAGTAGAGTTGCCGTTTTCGGTTCGAGCCGACGTTCGTTGCATTTTTCGAGCTTGATTTTTTCCGATTCGGTTCCTCTTCGAGCTGAAAAGCCTTGGCTCGCTCGATCTTTCGGGTTTCGGTTCGAGAGAGCTGGCAACCCTAATTATTATTAAAGCATTTTTGTGATCAAATATAATAATTATTTTATTAATTTACAGCGAAACAGAACTCCATGGTCTTGAAATTCTTTTAGTTAAGGTTTTACCCAAAGAAAGAAATTTATTTCTCTATTACAAATTGCATGTTTTAACTCGAAGATTGATCTTGTCATTTATCCAAGATAGTTCAAATGCATACATGACTTTTTTCGAAGATTTATATACGCGCCTAAACACTAACAATAATCCATATAGGTAATGTTTTGAATATGTTTATATGCTTCAATTTAAGAAGGGATACCATAATCTATAAATTTTATAAAAGATATTGAGTAATTATTTGAGGGAGGATGTTATGTCCGAGGGGAGCAGGCCAAGGTACCACAAGCCCAAGGTACCGCAGAGCAGAATTTTCGAATCCTGGACGCCCTGGTATGATATGACAATTCTGAACGAAGTTACTGCGGTACCTTGGGGTGTGTGTTACCGAGAGGTGTCAATGTCGTCAAACACAAGGATAACAGTTTATCCAAAGTAGAAAGTTACAATTGTTGGAATGGTTGGAATAGACAGAGATCAGGGACTAGTTGGGCTAGTATACTCCAACTCCCGGAGCCATACCAAGTACTGAAAACCACTACACTCTCTCTTTATCGAGAAAATACAGAACTACTATGTATTTAATTGACATAATTTCTGTATTTTAATTAAATTTTAGATTAAAAATTTCAATTTTGCAATACATCGAGGCTCTTGATAAATATGAAGTGTTTGCAAACAATTTTCATGATATGTTGGAAAATAAAGCTTTTAGTTGGATATATGGTGATTTAAATTAAAAAAAAGCTGTGGTTTTTAAATTTTCTATTTTAAGAGACGTCCAGTTTAACCACAAATCTTAGAAACGACGAGTTACTGTTGAGAAATGAAGGAAATAACACGTATCCTGTCCGTTGTCAATGCAATCCGCGTTATGAGAATATAGACAGAATTCGAGTATTTTGGCCATACGTGCGGCTTATTCATACATTCACAAGTAATAAAATATAATTAAAGCAACTAGGATTGCTCCTCGTCAGGAGATGAGCATGAGACTCACCTAACCACAAGGTCATGGTCAACCTTACGACCGTCTTATGATACCGGTTAAAACCGCCGGTTGATAGTTACCTAACCAGCAACCGAGTTCTTATGATACGGACCCAGGGGTGAGCATGAGACAATCGGGAAAAACGCAACGTAAGGCAAAAATAAACGCAATACTCAAGAAACGCGAGAATTGGAAAAAATTTTCTAATTAAAAATTGAAGTCACTAAATATCAGCAGTGCGTTTAGTTGGATATTGCTTCGGAGGGATATCGTTAATATAGGGGATTCGTAAGAATTAAAGGCATTTAAAGAGATAACGGTTTATTATGAGGATGCCAAGGGAGTTGGGAAGATATTTGAAGTTAACGTGATATCTGTCGAGTTGAAGGGCTGGGGATCCTCAGATTATATGGATATTTGCGTTAAATTCCTCAATGATACGCAAAACGCAAAGCAAGGCCAAAATTCAATGCAAGTAACGCAGAACGCAATGCGATCACCCTGATACAGATTTGAGGACCCTGATACAGAGTCGTCTTACTGGGTATTTGATGTTTGTAGATCCCAGGAAACTTCATTGAGAACTTAAATGGTTACTAATTGCAACAAGTAATAAACCAATTTAGTTAGGGAAACTGATTCAAGGGAAATAACAAATGAAGAATTTGCACAGTTTGCCCCATTTCTTATTCGAGGACCAAACAATACCTACAATTTATACAACCTCTTCTATTCTAATTATGTCCAAAATAGCGATAATAATCTGAAAGGAAGACTTGAACAATTTTACATAAATCCACAATTGCATACCCGAATATCTGAACAATTAGAAAATAATACTTTGGGTTATCACCGTGAATTACGGGAAATGCAGGCATTTCGTGAAATGGCAATTCGGAAGGTTATTTAATTAATATATTATCTATCAAATTCCACCTTTCCCTATTAAAAATATTTGTCGTATTGATAATGAACAAGTTTAACTATAAGCGTAGATCACTTGACATTATGCCCCCAAAACTAAAGAAATTACGGTTATTCTTCATTTAAATTGATCATAATCAGCTTTACATCCCCTACACTCAACCTGTACCAACCGTTGATGAACAAGAAGCAGCCGAACTCCTCACTGCAATTAGTCAACAAGCCAGTGGAAGACGTCGCCGTCGTAATGGAAATGGAGGGAATGGCAATGGAGGGAATGGTCAACACGGTGGTGGACGGGGCCGTCACGATTGAGGGAGAGGAGGGAATAGAGATGGCGGGAATTGAGGAGGATCTGACGATAAATGAGAAATTGTTGAAAGAATTGAAGAGAAAAGATTCGTTTTAGACAAGATTGTAGTTGAGAAAATTGCCTTTATTTAACACTGTCTTTTTCGTAAATCCTCTATTAGAATACCATACAGCCGACAAATAGCAGTTTTACAGAAAGTTGAAATTCTGAGAACGTTTGTCCGGGCATTTGCAGATGGATATTAACGTAGAAATATATGTAAATAATCAGGGTGTGGTTGTGGCATAGTCTGATTTACTGTCCTTTAGATGATGGTTCTATTCCATCTTACATACAATGAATTTTGTAAATTAGTGTGGTATTAGACTAGAGGATTTTTAGGGTATATAAAATTTTCTTTATTTATTTTTATTTTTCGGGAAGATAAAAGTAAAAAAGCATTACTTTAAAAATCGTAAAATAAGTAAAAGAGCACAAATGCAGTGGCTAATTTTCAAAAAAAATACAATACATTTTTGGGGTAAAAATACAAGCTGAAAATCAGTAAAAAGGGATAAGTCCGCTGAAGACGAAAATTCCGAAAAATCTTGAAGACGAAAGTTCCGGAGACGAAAATGGTACCCATGAAAATGGGCCAACTTTTACAATTATTGAAGCAGAAAAGGAATAAAAATAAATTTTTAAAAATTCATGGCACTAAAAACATTTTAATAAATTAAGAAAATTTTAAATAAGAGAGGTCCTTTCTTTTGAAACAAAAATAAATTCACAAAAAATTTCATTTTTTGTCGATATCGTCAATTACGAGTTCCAAAAATTGATGCGTCAATTGTGGATAAGCATTTTTCACCTCTTTCCATACATTGCTACTTAGAAAACTTTTTCTGTTGTTTCGAATGTAATTTATACAAGCCTTAAATATATTTGAAGATAAATTTTATTTAATGGATGAGGTCTTTCTTCTTTCCCAATTTCTTTAGTTGTTCGTTTATCGCGAAGAAAACAATACTGAATAAGCAACTCGAAGAAATTTCAAAGAGAATCGTTTCTGTTAGTGTTCAGCAAATGGATTTTTTCGGTTCAGGTACCGGGAGTACCGAAAAGTCCCGATACCGACCGAAATTTTCGAAAATTTGATCGGTACGGTTCCGGTTCGGGAGTACCGAACCGTGCCGAACACTAGTTTCTACGGTGCAACAGGAAAATGTTTCGAAGTTAGAAAGTTAGAAGCCGTTTTTCTTTGTTAAATTGGGCTTGAATTTAAATTAATCAGCAATGGGGTTTATAATTTGATTTACTTTTTTGCTCCTATGCGGGGATTTAAATTCTCTAGTGGGATGGGTTTTCTTCCTTCCATATGGAATGCATATCCCAATAATATTTTTAAAACCTTTTCGACAGTTGGAGCTCCGTATAAAGAAATAATTCCACAATATTGAAGAAAATTCTTATCAGCTAAAATAATGATTTTATAAATTTTAAAAATCACAAATTGTACACTTTGTGTTGCACCTTTTCCTTTACACCCCAAATCCACCTTTCATATGTCTTTAACAAATAGAATTTATTTGAAAATTCACAAGGATAATGCGAAATATGACTCCAAAAATTATAAAAAAAACTGAGGGGGAGGAAATAAGTACCAAATCATCAGTGTTCAGGAAATCCAGGAAAATAAACCGGGAGGCAGTAGAAAAGCGAAAAAAACACAAAGCTCAAAACTTCTTATGCTGTGGAAGTCGCTTTTCATAAAAGTCGCGGATATAGTTTAGTATACCGGAGTTTTAGTTCCGATATAAGACCCGTACCATTCGATTCGTCTCGGCGAGCTGAGTCGAACGGTACCACTCTCCAGGCGCGGAGATGCCTGTGTGCCGAGATATAGGTCCCCGAAAATCGAAAAACCATAGGGGGGACCAAGCACTTTTTTGGGGTGAAAAATTCGAATATGCAAATTATACAACATTCGAAAGAGCTCCTCGAACTGAGTCGAATGTTGTATAATTTGCATATTCGAAAGAGCTCCTCGAACTGAGCCAACCTTTTTTCACAAAAATAAAAATAATCAATAATGCCTAATTCTAATAATAAAAAACGTATTCGTTCAAATTCATTGGAGAGCTCATCCTCTGATACTACAATTGTGCCAAACTTGAACTTATCACCAGAGCAGCTATCGCAGATAGCTGTTATGGTTGCAGAATTATTAAAGCCATCAATTGAAACAATTATTCAGACAACTGTCAGTGAAATTTTTAAGCAAAATTCCAATAATTTAAACAATATTAACACAATCAACAAGAATAATCATAATCAAAATAGCCCACTCTGGGGTCAACCTCCATCATTTATTACAGACAACAATTTATTTTCGAAAATGGCGACATATGCTGCGGAAAATCCTGACACAATCAACAAAAAATCGAAAATAGCCGTGGTTGAAAGGATGCCCTTTATAAGTGAGGAAGATGACAAGCGAATTGTTGAAGAAATTGTAAGTAAATGTAATCTTGGTGATAAACTTGACAAAAATACCCCACCTTTTCGGCATAAAACTAAATTTTCTCAAACAAATTCCTCTAGGCCTCAGCTCATAAAAATACCCTTTATAGATAATGTTTCTCGTAACTATTTTATTCAACAATTTCATAGCATTTCTCGTACCATTTCCACAATTCCTAACAATGTATTTGCTCGCCGTGACCTTAGTCCTCCTGAGCTACAATTTTTGTATCAATTACGTAGGCATGCCTACTCACTAAATAATTCGTGTGGTCTTTATAAATATGTTATATCTGATTTGCATATCAGAGAACTTAAAAATCCCCGTCCCTTAAAGAACAAAACTACACAATAGGGACTCGCGAACACCAGAGGTAAAGAAATGATTAAAAATGAAATTAGTGGAATATTAATTAATGCACGCTCAATGACCAATAAAACCGATGAATTAAAACTTATTCTAGATAAACACAAAATAGGCATAGCTTGTATTACTGAGACTTGGCTCAAAAAAAATAATACTATCTATAATGATTTCTGCTTTAATAATCAATTCCAACCTTTATTTGCTCATCGAGAAAAACGCAAGGGGGGAGGCTGCGCTATCTTAATAAGTAATTGTTTAACATTTAGGTGTATTTTCCAAGGTAGTAAATTCCAATGCGAGCTTATTTGTGTTAAATTACTCATAGCCCAACCAATTTTAATTATTTGCATATATAGGCCACCTGATTGTACAGTTAAAAATACAAGGAAAATATTAAAATATATCTATAATCTATTAGGCAATACTAAGAGATATATAATTCTGGGAGACTTTAATAGCCCTAATATTAATTGGAATATGTTAGCTGCTTCTGATCAGATTGGGAAGGTTTTACTTGAATTTATTAACCAAACAAATGCAATACAGTCAGTTAATAAGCCCACAAGAGAGAAAGCTATACTAGATTTAGTTTTATCATTCCCTGATAATTTAGTTAGCACTAACGTGATTGAGAATTTTTCAACATCAGATCATAATATGGTTAAGTTTAAGGTATGTATTAATGAAAGATGTAAAAGAATAAAACAAAGCAATGTTTTAGTAAGAAATATTAATAGGAAAAATCTTAACGAATGTAGAAAAAACATATCTAGTATAAATTGGGATTACATACTACCCTACTACTTTAGCATAGAAGAAAAATATTCTAAGTTAACAACATGTCTACTGGGTATATATGATAAAATTATGCCACTAAGACCTATTAAAAAAATAATAAAAGAAAAGTATCCTAGGGATATTAAAGACCTTTATAAAAGAAAACTTTCAACTTACAATGAATTAAAGAAAACCCCTTTGAATATTGATATTAAAATGAAATATAAAATTATTTCAAAACAATTAAAAACAAAAATTCAATCTCATAATCTTAAAAAAGAACAAATTGCCATTTCCAAAGGCTATAATTCTATTCATAAGTTTATCAAGAGAAAAATGGGTGATAATGGTTATATAGCATTTCTTACAGATTCCAATGATAAAATATACAAAGATAACTTAGAAAAGTCCAATATACTAGCTAAGACATTTCTAACTAATTTTAGCGACAAGAAATTGCAAAATGAAGTTATAAATGAAAATAACGAGCTCTCGATGCTAGATCTAGACTTAGATGTAATTCAGATTAGAGAACTATTAAGGAAGCTTCCTAACAAAAATTCTACATCTCCGGATGGAATTCCTTATATATTACTAAAACATTCAGCAGAAGAACTAGCCCCAATACTAACTGAAATATTTAGAATAATATTAGATAGTGGAAATATTCCGAAAATATGGAGTACATCTATAATTATACCAATCCACAAAAAAGGTGACAAATCAGATCCTAACAACTACAGACCTATATCACTAACATGTACGCTCTGTAGAGTATTAGAGAGAATAATTAGTATTGAAATAATAAGATTCTTAAATAAAAAATCTTATTTCTCTGATGACCAATACGGATTTCTAACTAACAGATCAACATCAACACAAATGCTAGTAATGTTAAATGATTTCTATAAGGCGATACAGCTAAATAAATCTATTGATTTAGTATATATTGACTTTGCTAGAGCGTTTGATTCAGTACCTATTAACAGGATACTTTATAAATTGAAATCAATCGGTATATCTGGAAAGATATATATGTTTATTAAGAATTTCCTAGAAAACAGAACATTTAGAGTTAAGATTGAAGATACCCTTTCTGATAGCTTTTCAACTTTATCTGGTGTACCACAAGGTAGTGTACTCGGACCACTACTTTTTCTAATATTTATTAATGACTTACCAAAATATTTACCTGAAAGTATAAATATAAAAATTTATGCTGATGATGTGAAGCTATATATTGAACATAAAAACGATTTTGAAACTGAAATTCTATCCGAAGCTCTATCATGTATTGAACAATGGTCTATTATTAATGGCATAGATATTTCACTAGAAAAATGTGTTGTTCTCTACATAGGGAAAAATAATAATAAAAGAAAATATAGGTTACTAGGAAAACAGATGAGTGAAGTAGATAGTGTTCGGGATCTTGGTATTATAATTGATTCTAGTTTATCATTTTCCCAGCATTATGAGAAAATTATTAAAAATGCTTATTTCCTCACCCACCAGATATTTAGACTAATTAAAACTAAAGATATAAATAAACTTGTATTTTGTTACAAAACGTATGTAAGGCCCTGTCTAGAATATGCAACCGAAGTATGGAATCCATCAAAAGTGGAAACCTCCCACCAAATAGAGAGAGTCCAGAAATTCTTTACACGAATTGCCCTAAAAATTTGCTCCATTACACCTAGGAACTATGAAGAAAGATTAAAATTATGTAAGCTTAAGAAGCTAACTGAGCGACGCTGTATTTCAGACCTATGTATGACATATAAATTTATAACTGGACATACACATCTAAAACCAGATAAATTCTTTATATTTGCGAAAAGAAATTTACGCAGGAAATATCTGCTTCAAAATAGGGGGTACTCATTTAAGACAAAAAATAATTTTTTCATTAGGGTCATTAACATTTGGAATAAATTGCCTAGAGAAGTCATTGAGTGTGCAAATCCCAAAAAATTTAGAGTATTAGCTAATTGTGTAGATTTTGGTCTTTAAGGGTTTTTAACATTATTTTTCATTAAATATAATCACATACATATATTTTTTTTAATCACATATATATTTTTTTAATCACATTTATTTTTTCAAATATCATTTATTTTTTTAAGTTTTATAATTTTACCAACGCATTTATTTGTATTGTTTTTTTATCCATTGTAAGTGTACATGTTTGTATGTACCTTTTGGTGTTCGTTATAAATAAATAAATAAAATAAATAAATAGAAAAACCATAGGGTGACCAAGCACTTTTTTGGGGTGAAAAACTCGAATATGCATATTATACCTCATTCGAAAGAGCTCGTCGAGCCGAGTCGAATGACACCAAAATCAACGAAATCCGACTTGAATGGACCGAGATATAGACCCCTAAAAATCGAAGATTTCAAGGGACAATTTTTGAAATAAAAATTTTTTTATGCAATTAATACCTCATTCGAAAGAGCTCGACGAGCTGAGTCGAATGACATGAAAATCACCGTGATTGAACAAGATTGGACAAAGTTATGATCGTTTGTTTTAGCTCCTTACCTATGGCATCTGTGGAGGTTTTGCTGCTGCTGAGGCAGCCTGGAATTCCCACCTCATTATGATAGGAATAGGACCATGTTGCGAACCCAGACCCAGCGCCCGTAGACTCCCCGCGAGGCGCGTGCCGCAAAACCCCGTTACGTCCATTTTGAACTTGTTTATCTTGGCTCAAAATCAAGTTCTCGAGCTGATTTTTGTGCCATTCGACTCAGCTCGAAGAGCTCTTTCGAATGACATATAGTTTGTGCATATTCATGACCATTTTTAAAGTGTGGTCATAAAACAGAAAAGTACCGAAAAAATTCTATACAATTAGAAATCAACAAAAAAGTTTTACAATCAAGCAAAAATCGGAGTAACATTTTTACAAATAAATTTTTTGGTTGAATTTTTACATATCAGCTATACAAGGGTTGAGACAGGCATAAAAAAATTTCTTCGGATCGGGTTTCGGGTCGAGAATAAGTCCGGATTAGGGTCGAGTAATTTGTGGGTATTAAGAGGAAAAAGTCTGGTCCGGTTTCAGGTATTAAATAACTCGTCCCATCCCTGGCCTATACCTATAAATCTTTCCCTAGAGGCCGTCAACTACTATTTTTTAATTTTTAACAAAAAAAAATTCTTTGTTTAACGGAAGTCTTTTATTAAATATTTAACACCTTCTGTACAAATAAATAGACACAAAAATTTCCAAAAAAGGTTTAAAAAAAGAGACACAAAGCTTTAGAAAAGAGGATATTTTAATGAGTCATTTAATTACTCATTTAATTGTTTTTTTTATTTGTTTTAATATTTTTGGGATATTTTAAAATGACAAAAGAAAATTAAAAATGTATTTAATTTCCTCCCAAATATTTATTTTTAGTTTTAAAATTTTTTAAAAATTAAAAAAAAAATTTTTTAAATGTTCAAAATAATTATTTTATTATTTTTAATTATTTATTTAATTGAAATTAAAGCTAAAATTGAAACAAATAAAAATAATTTAATTGATATTAGTAAAGAATATTTAATTAATAAACCTGTTGAATGCTCATTTTA